>CM070712.1:31281675-32652182 GCA_036346275.1 Otatea glauca
GGCAATACAACACCACCACCTGAATGGAGTAGGGACATTGGCCCGAACCGTTATACATCTTGGGCTTCGAGTCTAACCATTCAGGGAGAGGGAACGCGCGGCCCCTTTCGACTTACAAATTTACTTGCCGGTGCTCGAAACGCCGACAATTAGCGAGGAGGATTATCAAGAGTTTGTTTCCATATTTAGCTCTGCTATCTGTGGCATGTAATCGTGTGTATTCTAACCATAATTGGTTAGAACCTATACCATATATTCTCATGCCTATCAATGCAAACGCCAAGTTCGATATTCTAATTTGCTTTCATGGTATCAGTAGACATACGATCCTGCTTCCGCTCCTCCACGCCATGACCAGCACCTCTGACGCCAACACGGCAGCTCAGGCTAACCTTGAGGCCAAGTCCGCCCTCTGGACTCAAATCGTCGCCGTTTCCAGTGTCAAGCTTCATGTCCCCATAACGCTCGACCTCCAGGCGGGCAACTATGCCCAATGGCGAGGCCTGTTCGAGGTTGCGCTCCAGAAGTTTGCCCTCAACAATCACATCACCGCGGCATCTTCCTCCCAACCCGATGCCCAGTGGCTCTGACTCGACGCACTCGTCCGATCTTGGATGTACGCAGCCATCTCCACCGACCTCATGAAGATGGTGATGGACTCTACCGTCCCCGTGAGCACCATCTGGTCTCGCATCGAGGGCCTTTTCCGCAACAACACCGAGACCCGCTTGATCTACCTCGAGCAAGAATTCTACGGGCTAATGCAAGGGTCCCTGTCCATCACCGACTACTGCTGTAAGCAGAAGGACCTTGCCGATGCCCTCACCACCATAGGGACGACGATCATTGACCGCATCCTCGTTCTCAACACGTTACGTGGTCTCAGCCCGTGACTCGCCCACAAGCGCACGCTGATCTCCATGCAGCGCCCCATGCCGTCCTTCCTCGAGGCACGCTCTGCGCTGCTCCTTAAAGAACTGGCGTCCAAAAACGACACCAACCCGCCGACAGCCTTCGTCGCCGGTTCCGACAACAACACCTCTGATGGCTCCACCCCTGGTGGCTCGAGCGGTCAGTCTCGCCCTCCTGTGTTCAACCCCACCAACTCCGGGGGTTTCTCCAACAACCGGAATAACAACCGACGGCGCAACACTAACAATCGCGGCAACTACCATGGCGGCCAGAACAATTCTCGTAGCAGCAACAACTACGGCTCAGGTTCAGGCTCTCAAACCTGGTCGTCGTTCCAGCATCCCTGGGCCGGGTCCATCCACATGTGGCCCGGCCAAGGGCCCCGACCGCCGTAGCAGGGCCTCCTTGGTCCATGCCCTGGCCCTCCTGGTGCGTTTCTGGCGACTGCACCACCTCTCGGATACAACGGCACACCGATATACGCTACTGCCTCACCCATCGCTCCTGCACCACCTCCATCCTGGGATCAGAGTCAACTCATGCAAGCCTTCAACACCATGACACTGAATCCCCCCTCCTCCGAGTGGTACATGGACTCTGGGGCCTCTACTCACATGACCTCGGACCAAGGTAATCTCTCCTCGTCCTCACCCGCACCATTTCATTCCACTTCTTATGCTATTGTCGATAATGGATCTCGCATTCCCATCACTCATACTGGTGCCACTACTATTCATTTTCCCTCTCACTCCTTTCAACTAAGCAGTGTTATCATCACACCTTTTACCATCAAAAACCTTATTTCCGTTCGTCGTTTCACTATTGATAATAATTATTCAGTTGAATTTGACCCTTTTGGTCTCTCTGTGAAGGATCTTCGAACCAAGAACGAGATCGTCAGGTGCAATAGCAACGGCGATCTCTACCCTCTCCATTGGCCGCCGTCCACACATCACACCCTCCCTGTCACGTGCCCATCCTCCACCTTGTGGCATCGCTGTCTCGGCCACCCTAGTGCTCAAGTCTTGTCGCAGCTTACCAGTGCCTCCCATATTTCTTGTAATAACACTGCCGATGCAGCCTTGTGTCATGTGTGCCAACTAGGTCGACACATGTCTTCCTTTTTATTCCTCCACCAGTTGCACTAGTACCGCTTTTGAATTAATTCATTGTGATATGTGGACGTCACCTATTCCTAGCATTTCTGGTTACAAGTACTATCTTGCTATCCTCAATGATTTCACTCATTACTTGTGGAATTTTCCCCTTCGTCTTAAATCTGAAGTTGTTGATATACTTCGCAACTTTATGGCCTACGTCCAAACCCAGTTCTCCACCACCATCCTTAGTATTCAATGCGACAACAGTGGTGAATTCCCAGCAAAACGGCAAGGCCGAGCGCATCCTTCGCACCACAAACAATGCTATTCACTCGCTCCTTTTTCAAGCCAGCATGCCCCTGACGTACTGGGTCGAAGTCCTTCACACAGCCACTATCCTACTCAATCTACTCCCCACCAAAACTCTTCGTCTTGGTATTCCTCATCAGGCTCTCTTTGGAACCCCACCAGACTACTCTCATCTCAGAGTCTTCAGCTGTTTATGCTATCCAAATTTATCTGCCAGCGCAGCTCACAAGCTCGCCCCCAGGTCCTCAGCCTGTGCTTTTCTGGGTTACCCGGCGCATCACAGAGGATATCGTTGCCTTGATCTCACCACACACAAAATAATCATCTCACATCATGTGATTTTTGTTGAAAACTCCTTTCCGTTTTCTACCATGCAGCAATCACCAGCACCCTCAGACTTTGATTTTTCTCACTGTTGCATCGCATGCCACGCCGGTTATTCCCTCTCCCATTCGGCGCCCAACAAGCTATCCACGTCATACGGCCCGTTGTCCCACCATGCCGGTGCCCCTACCAAGACTGTGCACACACCCATGCATGCTCCTCCTCCTCTAAATGGTCCTCCTGCCATCGTAATTGACGCCAATACCACACTCCCACCTGCAGCCGCATAAATTGTTCCAGTTGTCAACGATCATCCCATGACTACTAGGGGCAAACGTGGGTTCCATTCTCCTGTTGAGCGCCTAAACCTGCATGCAACCACTCTATCATCAATCCCTCGAACCTACCGTACCACCCTAAATGATGAAAACTGGCACCTTGCTATGTAGCACGAGTTTGATGCTTTGCGAGCTAACAATACTTGGGATTTTGTTCCCTGTCCTGCCGGTGCTAACATTGTTACAGGCAAATGGATCTTTCGGCACAAGTTGAAGCCTGATGGCTCCTTGGACCAATACAAAGCACGGTGGGTGCTCCGGGGCTTCTCGCAGCTCCCTGGAGTGGACTTCGGTGAAACGTTTTCGTGGGTTGTGAAGCCGGCCACAGTGCGCACTGTCCTCACCATTGTGCTCTCCAACGACTGGCCGTTCAATCAACTCGACATCAACAAAGCCTTCTGTCGGCGTTTTCGAGCGCCGACAAGTAAATTTGTAAGTCTAAGGGGTCGCGCGTTCCACTCCCTGAATGGTTAGACTCGTGAGTCCAAGATGTATACTGGTTCGGGCTGAAAGTCCCTACTCCAGTTCGGATGGCCGTATTGTATTGCTTTGCACAACGTTTTACAGATGAGGGCGCTAAATTACCTAAGCTCCTCCTGTTCTTATGTGTTCCTCCCCCCCTTAGAATCGTTAGTCCTGCCTCCTTTTATACAGAAGGAAGGGGCAGGTTACATCGAGAGTCGGGGGAAGGGCGAGGCGACCTATGCTAGGAGCTCGGTCCTTCGTCTGTGGATGGTCGCACACGCCTTGCCCATCTTTGGGTCGGTAGCTTTGGTGGTCGGGAGGTTAGGTATTCTTCGAAATAGCGTACTTGTCCTCTGTGATCCTTACGAATCGCCGACGCGGTGTGTGACGTTGGCGCCTCGGGAGGAGCGTGCGTCAAATCTTGTCTGTGGCGGTTGATGGAAGTGGAAGCTCGACCGCGCGATCACCAAACCTTCTAGGAAGGAGCCACCGCCCTTGTATAGTCACTCCGATTGACCTTGTTCGCGAGTGCGTGGCGGTAGGTGATTAGGGCCCGACACGTGGCCCTCGGCGTCTGTCACTTTGGTTCGGTCGAGTCGGAGATCCCGCCCGCCAAGGGGTCGGGAGCGCCGTCCGGCCGGTCGGGAGATCCCGCCCGCCAAGGGAAGTCGAGGGCGTCCGGTCGGATTCGCTTCGCCGGTCGGGAGCGGATGTCTTGTGTGGTCTCGCAGCGATTCGGTGGTGGCGGGCGGCGCGACTTTGTTGGTGGAGACATGCTTGAGGCCGCCGGCTCGTCGCCGGCCGTTAGGGTACCCGTTATTAGTATTCGTCGGTAGCCCCGAACTCCGGCGATTTGACGCATTCGGTTGGGGTTGAACTTGGATGAGAGTGGTGGCGGGCACAGTCGGTCGGTCGGCCGATCCGGTTAGCGATTTCCGTCAGTGTACCCGACGGATCCGGCGGCTGCCTACGAGCTTGGCGGGGCATTTGAATCGCCGGAGGCTTTAAGTGCCTCATCGCGCATGCCGAGCATGGCTTAGTGTGCCCCGCCTGTTCGCCTTCTTGATCGCCGGGTTCAGTGCGGGACGCTTTGTTTTTCGGGCCTGGCATTTACTCGAGACGCTTGATCTCCTTCATCCGGCTATATAAGGGCTTGCTAGAGCGATGGACCCTTATACCAAAATCCTCCTTTTGATCCTTGAAATGGAGGCATCCTTAGTCTTGACTTTGGTGATGACGTGATGTAGAAGAAGAAGATCCTTTGCCGAAGCTTTGAAATGAAATCGGCCAGGCGATGGTCGAGCTGAGGAAGAAAGCGCGCTTGTGATGTAATTGCTATTGGCGTCTTGCTTGAGGTCGCTCCGAGGCTTAAGGTGGTAAGGAGGCCCTTCTTGAGGCGATGGTGCGAGGGCGCCGATTGTTGCTCGGCGGCCGCGTCGATGTCATTCAACGCAGCAGCAGCGTGGCATGCCATTCCGTGGCTATGTCGGCCTCGTCGGCCGGGCGGAACCTACCGGCCAGGTCGCTCTAACGACCTCCAGTCCGCCGATCCCTGTCCGCCCCGTCGACTGTGCAAGGAAGGGCCTACTGCAGAGTCACTTCCAACGACCTCAGTCCACCGATCCGAGATCTGTCCTACGACCTGCAAGGGCCTGTAGGAAGTTTGATGCGGATATGTTCCCGCCGTAGTGTAGGTAGGTATCTTTTTGAGCTCGCCGGTACCTCATGTAATGTTGTGTAAAGTTTGAGTCTGCTGGCATATAATGAAATCTTCTTTTATGAAATGTCTTCGCGATGAGTTTGCTTTGATTTTAATCGTCGTGGATAGATCGGGCCTTGATCGGCAGGAACAACCGCGAGAGTGCTCGTTTAACGTCGTAGCTAGACGGCGCCTTGGTCGGCAGGGCGACCGGATGCCTCTGTGAGGTTCGGGTGTCCGAGTGCTCATTTAACGTCGTAGCTAGACAGTGCCTTAGTCGGCAGGGACGACCCCATGCCTCTGTGAGGTTCGGGTGTCCGACTGCCTTGGTCGGCAGGACGACCGGATGCCTCTCGACAGTTCGGTGTCCGATCGCTTTGGTCGGCAGGACGACCGGATGCCTCTGTGAGGTTCGGGTGTCCAAGTGCTCGCTTAACGTCGTAGCTAGAAACGGTTTTAGTCGGCAGGGACGACCCAATGCCTCGCGTGAGGTTGGTGTCCGATCGCCTTGGTCGGCAGGACGACCGGATGCCTCTGTGAGGTTGGGTGTCCGAGTGCTCATTTAACGTCAGTAGCTAGACAAAGGTTTTGGTCGGCGGGACGACCCAATGCCTCTGTGAGGTTCGGGTGTCCGAGTGCTCGCTTAACGCCGTAGCTAGACGTGAGCGCTGCTTACCGTCAGAGCCGGACGTGAGTGCTCGTTATCGTCAGAATGGACGTGGGGCATCCTTCCGAGTCCTCGTCGAGGCGAGGGTAACTATGAGAAGAATGGCCACCGTCTATCCCACATGTATACCCCATCCGCAGTGTGGGACCCGGAGGGGTGAGCGACGACGTTTACGCGTTGGTTTGAACGCCGTGCTCGTGGAGCCAACAGCGGTAGTCCGAGTGGGTCCGGGAGGTCCGCCAAGGGCGACCTTCCGAGCTGACGGTCCCAGTAGGTGTCCTGGCCTGCCGTGGGGCGACCCATAAAAACCTTTCTTTACTCAATCCGTATGGACCCCGGGTCGTCCGCCAACCCAGAGCACGGTGGTGTCGTCGCCATTGATGAGCTCCCGGAGAGTGTGAAGTATGGTCTCGACGCGAGTAGAGGTGATTAGGCCGTCACCGACCTAACCGAGGGCCCACCGTGGGGCTCACCTCATACCCGCCCTTGCTCTGTTTTCTTTGGGCGCCTTATACCCATCGGTGGGGTAGGCCTTTTGAACCCACTTCTCATTTGGGCCTCGCGCAAGCCACAAAGCTTTTGCCATCTTGGGGCCGCAGCGGCCCAGTGGGCTTCTCGCGCGCGCCCCGGAGCAACCGTTCCGGCCTAAAGGCGGAGACCAAGAGGTTACGGGACACGTTGTTCGGGGGCGGCGTCTTTATGGCTCTTGTCGCCTGACATGACAGGGATTAAAAGCGGAGTGGTATTGGAAACTGGGAGTTACCAGGCTGGCGCAATAGGCGAGGGTGGACGCGACGCTCGCTTGAGGGGTGCCCGCTTCGGCGGCGCTTGCTTGTCCTCTATAAACACGCCCGCTGGGGTGCTCGGGTAGTCACGCTTTCTTGCCTTCTTTGTCTCTCGTCTCAAACAAGAAAAGCACGAGAGCCAAGGAAAGAAAACCCACCTTTCTTTCTCACCTTCCACGCCTCTTCGTGAAGATGTCGTGGCCGGAGTGCTCCGCGAAGACAGCCGGCGCTCGGCTTGGTGAAGAAGGGCTTCCTCATGCCGCAGACCTTTCTACCGAGGGTGCCGATCGGGCCATCACCTACAGCGCCGCTGGGCGACGAGGTCGTGGTGCCCGCCGTTCTTCGAGCGCTGGCTTTGGTCTGCCACGCACCTGCTCGTCCGAGGGCTCGTCTCACTACAAGGTGGAGGTGCACCATCTCAACCCCAATGGGGTCCTCCACATCGCCATCTTCATCATGTTGTGCGAGGCCTTCCGGGATCGAGCCGACTGGCGTTAGGAGGCACTTCTTCCGTGCAAGGCTCGAAAGATGTGCCGCCGGACGCCGCGGGCGCCTGGTGGCTGGCCCTCCGCCTTCACCCGGTCGGAGCACGGAGTACGGAGGTAAAGCGCCTCGCCCAACAAGGGTCGGGCGTTTCGAATGGCTCTACGCTCGAACGTCGGCGACGCGCTTCTCGTTTCACCGGCGAGCTTCCCATGGCGGAGGCGGTGGAACTGGGTGCCAAAAGAGGGAGAAGAACAGCTGCCCCGATCGTGGAGCGATCGTGGCTCAAAGGAGGCGGGGCTCACTGGGACGTTGTTGTGCACGCTTTATGGGGATGCACGTGCAACCCCAATGCCTGTGCCGCACCCTTGTTCGGTATGCGGGGCCGTCCGACCGGCGAGGATGGCGTAACCGAGTTGGCGCTGTCCGAGGTGGAGGCCCGGTGGCGGCATGGCGGAAGCGCCACGGTGGCTACTGGTGGCCACCCGAGCCATTCTCGGTGGCTCACCCGCCAACCGTAAGTCGGTGAAATTTCTTTCGCTTCTCTTTTCTTTGTCCCTAGCACTTGGTCCGACCGCATTCCCGCATCCTCTTAGGGGCTCACGGGATGTCTTCGGGCACCGCTCCCGGGATAAGAGGCGCGGCGCGCCGGCGAAGACGGCGAGGTCGACTCCTCCGCAAGAAGCGGAAGGAGGAAAGGAGGAAGAAGAAGCATAAGAACGCTGCGGCTTGCTACTGGGCGAGGATGTGTCGGAGACCACCGCCGTGGGGACAACCTCCATCGACAATGGCGGAGCGCCTCGACCATCCCTATGGTGGGTTTTTCTCGACCGCCGACCGGTGGCGGCCCGGCGTGGACCCGCCGGGCGGCACCACGGGCCCGTGGCGTGGATCCTCAGTGGGGTGATCTTGCGCTCACGGCCGCAACACTCTACCGAGGTCGCTGGGAAGCGACAGCCGACTTGCCCTTTGGCGGGGCCGCAAAGAGGGCGCGCGCGCCGCGCACTCCGCCGCCTTGTAAGTGTTTCTTTTATTGAGCATTTTTTGCGGCAAAGCCGCCGAGCGACTCTTGAATCTTTGTAACGCAGCGGCGCTTACACGGCGTGACTGTGGGGCGTGCGCAATGACTGCCCGCAGCAATGGCCGGTGATTTCGGCGACTCGATCGGGTTCGGTGGCGGTCGCGTGTCGGCGCCCGAGGGCGCGGTCGCCGAGGGGCGGGGCTCACCCGAGGTCGAGGCGAAGAAGAACTTTCCGCGCCCGGCGGGGACCCCACCGGACGACGGATCGCCCTTTCGAGGATGAGACGACGGTGCCGCCGCGATCGCGGCCGAGGCGAGCGGTGACGGAGGTGCTCGACCTTTGTCCTGTGGGGAGGTGCCGACCGATGCCCTCGTGCGTGTCGCCGGGGGTTTCGAAGGTTGACCTCATCGCCCTTGCCCATGGTGCTTTGACGGCGACGCCCCGCCCGAACGGCGAACGAGGGCGCGCCGCGGTGTGGTCCCCGGTCCGGGCGTCATGGGCCGTCGGAGAGAGCGAGTGGGCCGCCCTAAGGCAAGCGCGGCTGACGCCGGCCGAGATAGTGCGATCCGTAAAGGTCCGGCTCTTGCTCGAGTCTTCCACCGTGGCGCCGGGCACGATGGTCGGGGAGTCCGCCACGCCGAGTAGGTCACCGAAAAGTTCGACTCGTTGCACATTTTGATAGTTCTTCCGTGCGACTAACGGAGGTCCACGTTTTTGCAAAGACTTGCGGGCTCGCCGTCGCCGCGGTTGAGCTCTCGCAGCGCCCGACGGTCGGGTACGGCGTTGCAGTGGAGGAGTGCGATCGGCCGCGCTTGAGTCGCGCCTAGTCCAGAGGCCATGGACATTAAGCGGTCGGAGGCGGTGGAGATCCGCCAGGCTTGAAGAGGCCACGAAGGCCCTTTATGATGATCGTCGGGAGCCAAGGTCTTGAGGGCGAAAGTGGTGGAATCGAGTCCTCTCGACGGAGGTCACCGAGGCCAAGGATGCCGCGCCGCGGAGGGGATCGATCGCAGACGCAGTAACACGCTGCGCGACCGAGCGAAACAGTGCTCGGGGGATGCCGACCGAGTTCGCTCCGAAAGCGGCGATCGCCGAAGGAACTGGCCGAGGTGAGGACTTCATACGAGGCGCCAAGACGGAGCCGCAATTTGACCAACTCTGCGGCGGTAAGTGTCTCAATTCTTCAATTAAGTCTGGGTGCGACCGTGGCGAACTTATCCGAAATCGCCGCAATCCGCAGAGGCGAAGAATCTGGCGTCGCCGCCGTGGAGGCGCAGAGAACGGCAGCAGATGCTCGCGACGTGGCGATCGCGGGCTCGGACGCGCCCAGCGGCGTTGAAGGTTGCGGAGGACGGTCGGGCCGAGATGGGCGCCGAATCGAGGCCTTCGCAAGGCCGGTCGGAAGTTCGCTGCCGCATCCTGAGCCGGGCAGCCCGAGTGCCCTTGCCCCGCTGCCGCCCGAATGCCGACCGAGGAGGCGGTGATCATCGGCGCTGCGCTTGGAGCCGTCGGCTGGTCAACACCGTCTCGCACTACGACGCATCGACCTCGCGGTGGTGGGCGCGGCGTGGCGGAACCGACCGACGAGGAGATCGACAGGTTTGAGCTCCTGGTCGAGCCGCACGCCCGGGAGATCGCCAGCCACATCCCGCCGCAGGCTGCCCTCCAGGAAGCCAGAGGCAGCCAACTCTCCGTCTCGCCACCGGTGGCCCACCAGGAAGAATAAAAATAGTTAGCTTTATCCTTTTTAGATTGTAAAGACTGCTATGTAAACAATCTCGAATTTATTAAGTTCCAAAATCGCCTCTCGTCCTCTTTCGTATATAGGGTGAGCGTTTGACCGGCCATAGCCTTAAGGACCGCAGGGGTCACTTATGCGTAGGTTGGGTCGTTTTGGGAGGAGCGAGGTAGATTGGAGACTTGGCTATGCAGCGGTTAGGCGCACTTGTGAGGGATAGGAGTGTTCTAGACCGGCCAAGGATCTTTCCACTTGAGCACTTCCTTCTTCCGCGAAGTGCTACTTAGCAACCATAGCCCACCGGGCGAGGGTAACACTTAGGTTGAGAGGGTTACCGCCGGGATGGACCTCATGACCGGTCGGGTCACGTGCCCTCATAAGCGCGTGGGATAGGTGAGCTCGTGCGGGAGAGTGTTCCTGCCGACCAAAGGTCACTCCATTCGTACTTCCTTCTTCCGCGAAGTGTTAGCAACCATAGCCACTGGGGCATAGGTCAGAGCACTTGGGTCGAAGGGTTCTGGCTCGGGAAGGACCTTGTGGTCGGTTGGGTCATCAACCCGCAGCGCCGATCGGGAGCGGCTTGAACGGGGGCGAAGGCAGACCCGAGTCGTCGCATGGCGACGGTGCTCGGAAGGAAAAAGTAAAGAGCATGCTAGGAAGAGGAAAAGAGTTTAGGATAGAATCGCCTTAACTTTTCTATATTCCATGCATTCGGAAGGATGCGGCCGTCGGCGCCCTTGAGTCGAAAGGTGCCGGTCGGAGGATCCGCACGACGGTGAAGGGCCTTCCGAGCGGCGACTTGGCTTATCCTTGCTGGTTTGGACCCGGCGAGACCGGTCGCCAAAGATCGAAAGACCGCCCTCGAACTCGACGGCCGTGATAACGTCGCGAGCTTGTTGATACCGCCGATCGCGGGATGGCTACGTCATGCGCCTCGTCGAGTGGTCGGCGGCGTCTTGTTGCGCGGCGAGCCCTCGAGCCTCCTCGAAGGCTTGTAATCTTGGGCGCCATACTCCGGTGCAGCCGGCAAGGCGGCCAAGACCGTATACCATGAAGAACGGTGTGAACCCGGTCGCCGGTCGGCGTGGTCCGTAGACTCCAGAGGCGGAGGGTAGCTCGGTCCGGCCCCATGAAGTGCTTGAGCCGGCGAAGATCCGCGGCAGAGCCCTTGAAGGATCATGCCGTTGCGCGCTCGACCGGGCCGTTGGTCCGCGGATGGGCCACAGCCGCCCAATCGACGCGGATGTTGAAGTCATCGCAGAACTCGAGGAACTCCTTCCCGTGAACTGCGTTCGTTGTCGGTGATGATGGAGTTTGGGACTCGAACCGAAAGACTATGTCGCGGAAGAAGATGGTCGCCAGGCCGACGTGGCGCTCCACGGCCGGCTTGGCCTCTATCCATTTGGTGAACTTGTCCACCGCGACGAGCAAATGGGTAAAGCCCCGGCGCTTTCTTGAAAGGCCCGACCGGATCGAGTCCCCAAGCGCAAAGGCCACGTGATGGGGATCGTCGCAAGGCTGAGTGGCGGATGTGTTCGGCAAAGAATTGGCATCCTTCGCGGTGCGTCACGATGTGCTCGGCGTCGGACATGGCGGTCGGCCAATAGAAACCTTGCCGAAAGGCCTTTCCCACAAGAGATCGGGGCGCGGCGTGGTGACCGCAAATTCATTGTGTATGTCGTCCAGTGATTGTTTCCCTTGGTCGGCGGAATGCACTTTTGGAGGACCCGAGGCTCCTTTTGTAAAGTGCAGGCCGACCAGACGAAAGACTTTGCTCGCCAAGGCGAGGCGGGCCTCGGTCGGGTCGGGAAGTGACCCGTCCGTCAAGCGATCTATGAAGGGCTTTCTCGGTCGAACTCGATCGCTAGCACGCCTGCGCTCGACCCGGCCAAGTCTACGCCCGACCGCGCGGCGGTTGGGGCGACCGTGCTAGGTAGGTCGGGGGACCGTTCGGCCACCGGGCCCAGCTGGATGGAAGGCCGCAGGAGGTCGCAGACGAAGATCCCGGGCGGGACCGGCTCTCTGCTGGAGGCCAGATTGGCTAGGTAGTCGGCGTCGCTATTGTAGCGTCGGTAGCTATGGTGAAGCTCGAAGCCCTTGAACCGCACTTCGAGCCCGCGCACTTCTCGGCGAGACGCGGCCATACGGGCGTCTCGGGCCCGCGGCCTTCATGACTTGGTCGACGACAAGCTTGGAGTCCCCGTGGACGTGGAGTCGGTGAGCACCGAGGTCGGCAGCGATCCGGAGACCGTTGACGAGGGCCTCGTACTCGGCGACGTTGTTGGTGGCGTCAAAAGCACCGATGGAGTCTTGAAGCTTGTTCCGGCGGGAGATGATGGCGACTCCGCGCCGCGCCATTCTTGTTGTAAGACCCATCGAAGTACATTGTCCAAAGGTGCTCGGGGTCTTCGATCACCGTGGTGCTCGGGTTTGATCCACTCGGCGATTTAAGTCGGCTAGGGCTCGCGACTTGATCGCCGCCCGAGGGACGTATGTGATGTCGTGGCGGCGAGCTCGAGCGCCACTTGGCTATCCTTCCCGGCGGCCGCGGTTGCGACGATCTCGCCGGCGGGACGTGGTCACCACGGTGATGGTGTCTTGATCGAAGTAGTGGGCGAGCTTTCTCTTCGCAATGAGCACCGCATAGAGTAGCTTCTGCACCTGTGGGTACCGAGCCTTGGACTCGGAAAGGACCTCGCTAATGAAGTAAACTCGCCGTTGTACCTTGAGTTCGCGGCCTTCTTCCTTCGCTCCACCACGAGGGCCGCGGCCGACGACTTGGGTAGTGGCGGCGATGTAGAGAAGCAATGTTCACACAGTGCCGGGCGACCAGGGGCGAGGCGAGGCAGGGGAAGGCCTTTGGCGGGTGAGGGCCTCCGAGCCTCCGGGTCCGGTGAAGCGGTCGGATCTCTTGAGTAGCTTTGTAGAGTGGCATTCCGCCGCCGAGGCGAGACACGAACGGCTCAAAGGCGCCAGGCATCCGGCCACCTCTGGACCCCCTTGAGGTTGCTGATTGGGCCCATCCTTGCGATTGCCGATATCTTCTCCTGGTTGGCCTCGATGCCTCGCTCGGAGACAATGAAGCCAAGGAGCTTCCCTTTGGGGACCCCGAAGACGCATTTCTCGGGATTGAGCTTTATGCGGAATCGTCGAAGGTTCGCGAAGGTCTCTTCCAGGTCGGGGATAAGGTCGTCGGCCTTCTTGGTCTTTACGACAATATCGTCGACGTACACCTCAACGTTACGACCGATCTGGTCATTGAAGCACGTTTGCATACATCGCTGGTATGTAGCGCCCACGTTCTTTAGGCCGAACGGCATTGTAATGTAGCAGAATGAGTCGAACGGAGTAATGAAGGAAGTCGCGAGCTGGTCGGACTCCCTTAGCGCAATCTGGTGGTAGCCCGAGTAGGCATCCAGAAAAGAGAGGGACTCGCACCCTGCGGTGGAGTCGATGACTTGGTCGATGCGGGGCAAAGGGAACGGATCCTTGTGACACGCTTTATTGAGACTCGTATACTCAACGCACATCCTCCATTGCCCATTTTTCTTTTTTACAAGTACAGGGTTGGCTAGCCACTCGGGGTGGCGCACCTCTTTTACGAACCCTGCAGCCAGAAGTTTTGCGATCTCCTCCCCTATGATCCTGCGCCTCTCCTCGTCGAAGCGGCGCAGGCGTTGGCGGCCGGCTTTGAGCACAGTCGGATGCTCAAGGAGTGCTCGGCGACTTCCTTAGGATTCACGGCATGTCGGAGGACCTCCATGCGAAGACGTCTTTGTTGGTGCGGAGGAGTCGACGAGCGCGCTTTCCTATTTGGCGGGGAGCGTGGCTCCGATCCGCACGGTCTTGGTCGGATCACAGGGATCGACCGCGACCTCCTTCGTGTCCTCGGCGGACTTGAAGGATCCCGCCCGACTTCTTTGGACTCGGGGACGGATTCGGAGGCTTCCTCTTGAGGTTGTCGAGCTCGGCGAGACGCGATGATCGAAAGGCAAGGCAAGCTATTGCGCTCGCGATTGTAGGCAAGCTGGAAAGATGATGCCACGGTGATGACCCTCGTGGCCGGGCATCTTCGGCTTGAGGTAGGCGAGGTGGGGACCGCCATGAACTTGGCGTAACACGGCCTTCCCAGGATGGCATGGTAAGAACCGGGGAAATCCACGACCTCAAAAGCGAGGGTCTCGGTGCGGAAGTTTCCGGTTCCCGAAGGTAACGGGCGGTCGACCGCCCGAGTGGATGGGCTGGCGGCGGGAATAGCGCCATGGAAAGGCGCCTTCTTCGGGTCGGAGGGTCGGCGCGGGACCCCATAGCATCGAGCGTCTCGACGTAGAGGATGTTGAGGCCGCCGCCTCCGTCCATCCATCACCTTTGAAAGGCGCTTCTTCCCACGACGGGCCGACCACCGGGGTATCTCCGGTGTGGGCGTGGTCGGGTGATCGGTCCGATCAAAGGTGATCGGAACTCTAACCACCGGAGGTATTGGGGGCGCATGGCGCGACGGTGTGGACCTCGCGATAAGCGAGCTTGAGCGGCGCTTGTCGGCATAGCGAGCCGGTCCTCCAAAGATCATGAGGCGCCGTCGGGTTCGTGGAACACGTCGTCGCTTTTTTCTCTACGGACGCGGGGGGCGCGTGAGCTTCTTCCCTTGCCACGCGGCGTTGCGGGACGCCGGAGAGGTAACGCCTCGGGACCTCGCGATCCGTGACTTGTGCTTGACGGAGAACCCGTGGTTTGGGCGCGGGCGTCCATCAACTTCGAAGTGGTCGGGCGCGACGGTCGGTCGCACTCGCTGGCGTAGGCGGTCGTGATGGCGACCACTTGGTCTCGCGGATCTGCTTCCCGTGCCGCCCGTTTGTCGGAGCGGTCGAAGGGACCGATGTGGACGCCGGATTCTAGTTGGGCCTTTTCTCCTCAAAGATGGCCCCCGGCCTCCTCGTTAGGCGTGGTTGGTGGCGATATCGAGGAGCTCCTTGGTAGTTCGGGCTTGAGGCAACCTAGTTTGTGTACCAAGGCCTTGCGAGGAGGTGCCGTAGATGAATGCTCCCACGACATCGGCGTCGAGAGATGTCGGGAGCTCACAGACTGGGCGGAAAACCGCGGATGTAGTCCCGAGGGTTTCCGCCGCTGCTTTGCAGCCCTTCAGTCCCAGGAGTTTCGTGGCGCTTGTAAGTGCCACGGAAGTTGCCGACGAAGAGGCCTTCAAGTCGGTCCAATTCACGATGGTTTTGGCGGGCAAGTATTCGAGCCGAGGCTCGGGCCGAAGTCCGCGAGGTAGATGGGAAGGTCTTGGATGATGAAGAGGTCATCCGTTGCTCCTCCCGCCGGCATGCGGCCGGTAATCTTCGAGCCGGACACCAGGTTTGTGGCCCGGTGTATTTGGCAATGTTCGTGGCGCCGAAATCGGCAGGAAGTCCGCTGGCGGATCCTGGCGAACGCCGCGATCCGGACCGTCGGTGCTCGGTGCTGCGGTGGTGTCCGCCGCCCGCACTTCGTGAGTGGCGGCCTCTCCGCCATCTTTCTTCGCGCCTCAAGGGTAGCGCGAATGTCGTAAACATCACCGAGGCGCGGCGCACCGGGCACGCGAGGCTGGTGTGGCTCGTGGCGCGGCGCCGCTGCAGCGGACCCAACCGGCCCCGTCTGGATGCGGGCCGGTGGCGAGGTGGCTCGGGCGATAGGGCCGGCGTGCATGTCTTGCCGCGACGGCGCGCTCTACCGACCCGGAGGTTTTGGTAAGTCGCCTTGGCCTCGGGTCGATCGGCTCGGAGGCCTCGAAGCAAACATTGCGGTGCGCCACGTTTGGCTTGCATGGGGAAGAAGCGAGGACCGTCGGACTCTTCCGCTTTCTGGGGGTGTGCGACTGCAGCGGCGCATGCGCGCCGCCAGCACATGCGGGTCTCGAGCTCCTCTGCTCCGAGTTGGCTCGGGTGGTCGAGCTCGACTCTTCGTTCCTCCAACTCTTGCGCTGTTGTTGGAGCTCGGCGTGGCCCGCTGGCAGCGTTGATCGCTTCGCTGGTACTCCTCCTCCTGCGCTGAGTCGCGCCGGATAGGAGGTCCCGTAGCGCGAGGCCACAGTCAATCGACCGCGCTCGCCATGTTGCACTCGCGAGAGTCGCGCTGCGAGCGAGGTACTCCGTGTCGGGCTGAGTCATGGTGGAAGAGTCTTCCGCAGATCGTGGATGGAGGCGGCATGTAGCCACCATCGCCACAAGTCGCGAGCCTACGGGTGACATGGTCACTGCCTGCCCTCGGAGTTTCGCGATCGTGGCGAGCACTCCTCGGGTTCGGCCGGGGCTGCAGGGCGCCAAGCGGAGCTTAGCGGTCGCCGGAGAGGACGCCTGAGCTCTCGGTGGCGCTGTCCTCTGGAGGCAGCGGGACGAAGCGTGAGCCCTCTGCCGGGTGTGGCGGTCGAGGAGCGAAGCGGATCCGGCTCCCAGCGCGATCATGCCGTCGCGATGGGTGGATGCCATCGGAGACAAACGAAATCCGGAGATGGTGACGAAGACGCGCGAAGGCCCCTACCTGGCGCGCCAACTGTCGGCGTTTTCGAGCGCCGGCAATTAAATTTGTAAGTCTAAGGGGTCGCGCGTTCCACTCTCGAATGGTTAGACTCGTGAGTCCAAGATGTATCTTGGTTGGTGAAAGTCCCTACTCCAGTTCGGATGGCCGTATTGTATTGCTTTGCACAACGTTTTACAGATGAGGGCGCTAAATTACCTAAGCTCCTCCTGTTCTTATGTGTTCCTCCCCCCTTAGAATCGTTAGTCCTACCTCCTTTTATACAGAAGGAAGAGGCAGGTTACATCGAGAGTCGGGGGAAGGGCGAGGCGACCTATGCTAGGAGCTCGGTCCTTCGCCGTCCTGTGGTGATCGCCACACATCTTGCCCATGCTGGGTCGGTAGCTTTGGTGGTCAGGGAGGTTAGGTATTCTTCGGGAAATAGCGTACTTGCCCTCTGTGATCCTTACGAATGCTGACGTGCGGTGTGTGACGTTGGCGCCTCAGAGGGAGCGCGTGCGTTAAATCTTGTCTGCGATCGGTTGATGGGGTGGAAGCTCGACTTCAAGCGATCACCAAACCTTCTAGGAAGGAGCCACCGCCTTGTATAGTCACTCCGATTGACCTTGTTCGCGAGGCGTGGCGGTAGGTGATTAGGGCCCGACACGCGGCCCTCGGCGTCTGTCACTTTGGTTCGGTCGGTCGGGAGATCCGCCCGCCAAGGGGGTCGGGGCGCCGTCCGGTCGGTCGGGAGATCCCGCCCGCCAAGGGGTCGGGGCGCTATCGATCGGATTCGCTTCCCTGGCCGGTCGGGAGCGGATGTCTTGTGTGGTCTCGCAGGCGATTCGGTCGATGGAGGGCCGGGCGCGGCCTGTTGGGCTGGAGACATGCTTGAGGCCGCTGGCTCGTCGCTTCGGGCCGTTGGGGTACCCCCGTTATTAGTATTCGTCACCTTCCTCCACGGCACACTCGATGAGATCGTCTACTGTCAACAACCATCCGGGTTTGTCGACAACAACAGTGCCGACCATGTCTGCCGCCTCAACGGTCACTCTACGACCTCAAACAGGCCCCTCGCGCCTGGTTCAGTCGCATCACTGGCTTCCTCACGACCTTGGGCTTCGTCGCTTCCAAGGCCGATCCGTCCCTATTCATCTACAACCATGGCACCAACGTGGCGTATCTCCTACTATACGTCGATGACATCGTCTTGACGGTGTACACGACTACACTTCTGCATCGCATCATCAACTTGTTTCGTCATGAGTTTTATCTCAAGGACATGGGCGCTCTCCATCACTTCCTCGGCGTTTTGGTTCAGCGCAAATCTTCGGGGTTCTTCCTCAGCCAGCGCCAGTACACCGAGGACATTTTGACACATGCGGGCATGAGCAACTGCAAGCCCTGCTCGACACCGGTCAACACCAGTGCCAAGCTTTCCTCCGCTGGTCCTCCCGTCTCTTGCGCCACTGATTTTCGCAGCATCGCCGGAGCCCTGCAGTACCTTACTTTTACACGCCTGGACATCACATATGCGGTGCAACAGGCATGTATTCACATGCATGATCCTCGGGAACCACATGCCAACCTTCTGAAGAGAATTCTTCGGTACCTCAAGGGCTCCCTCGACCATGGCCTTCAGCTTCACCAGACTTCGCCGATGTCTCTCACTGCCTATACAGATGCTGATTGGGCCGGCTGCCCTTACACACGGAAGTCTACCTCCGGCTACACCATTTTTCTCGGTGATAATCTTGTCTCCTGGTCCTCCAAGCGACAGCAGACAGTCTCTCGCTCCAGTGCTGAGGCCGAGTATCGTGCCGTCGCCAATGCAGTTGCCGAGTCCTGTTGGCTTCATCAACTCCTTGCCAAGCTCCACCTTCCACTCCAGCGAGCAACAGTTGTTTTCTGCGACAACATCAGCACTGTGTATCTCTCAACTAATCCCGTCCAACATCAACGGACAAAACATGTTGAGATTGACCTTCACTTCGTCCGGGAACGTGTCGCCCTTGGGGAGGTTCGCATTTTGCATGTTCCAACATCGTCTCAGTACGCGGATGTGTTCACAAAGGGCCTGCCAACCAGTGCTTTCAGGAATTTTGCTCCAGTTTGAACATTCGGCGGGCTCCCGTCCAAACTGAGGGGGTGTTAGACATACACGTAGCATGCATAGCAAGGACTTCACATGCATGGCAAGGAATACACAAGATTAGCAAGGAGGATTATCAAGAGTTTGTTTCCATATTTAACAAGATAAGCAAGGAGGATTATCAGGAGTTTGTTTCCATATTTAGCTCTGCTATCTTTGGCATGTAATCGTGTGTATACTAACCATAATTGGTTAGAACATGTACCATATATTCTCATGCCTATCAATGGAAACGCCAAGTTCGATCTTCTAATTTGCTTTCAGTTTATACAAGGGTACACATAGTATAAAGTCGTCTATAAGGTTATCTTACATAAAAGATAATATATTTCTCTTTCTCCTGTCTTATCCATATCATTCAAATCATATGTGGCATAATGTTACATACATCTGACATGTGTCCAGTCTCACCTGCCTTTCGGTTTCAGCCCGGTGTCAGTTTGACTCTCAAATAATCCCCTCTACTAAAGCATGAAGACTTCCTGGATGGGGAGCACCCCCACGTGTCGGCGGCTCGAGCCGCGAGCCGAGCCGAAAAAATATTTATGCATAGGTCCTTTTTCAAAAAAAATATATACATTCGGGTCTTTTTTCGGGAAAAAAATTATGATTAGATCCTTTTTCTCGAAAAAGATTATATATTACGTTTAGGTCCTTTATGCGTTTTTAAGGCTTGCGCTCGGGTCCTTTTCCATAAAATCAAAAATACGTTTAGGTCATTTTTCGGAAAAAAACGTTGGGATCCTTTTTCTCGAAAAAAAACATACATTTTTCCCGTTTTTTTACCATTACGTTTAATCCTTTTTTTCGAAAAATAAAATAAAATTCTCGATTTTCTCGTGCGGAGAGCGACGCCCGCGGCGTGCAGGCACGCCGCGTATAGATTTCTAGTTGGATCCCAGGGTGGGAACATTTCAGATTTTCAGCGCGCCACCTAATCAGGAGTTGAGGTAGTATGACGCGAAAAACACAGAAAACTAAAGCTGCTTTTACGCAGTAAGCAAGCACACAGCTTCCATCGATCGGTCAGTGGAAGAAAAACCCCAAAATCGGAACAGATTTGCCACGAAACGCACGACACATGGGGAAGGAAGGAACTGCGATGCACTTTCCCAGGTCGATTTTTCCATGGAAAAAACAAAGACGGCCGGTCGTCTCCGCGTGCCTGTAGTGGAAAGCACTCTTACAGAGTACAAACGAACGGACGGATCGAGCTTGACCATGTCCAACAGTAGAGCGTAAGCAAACCTCTTCTTACGTCAACACAGCAACAAGGCAATGATACTACTACTCTACTAGTAGCAAGAGAGAGAGAGAGATGTTTTCGAAATGGCCACAATGGAATCAGTGATGGACAAACAACCATGGGGCGCGCGTGCTAGGGCTAGCGGTACCGGTTCCGGCCGTGGCACCCCTAATATTTGTTCTAGGTCCGTCGTCTATTTTCTAGTTCCTTATAAACGCTGTACTGACTACTGACTAACGTAGTGAGAGACGTGACTGTAAACAGAGCTGTATTTTACGCCACCGGATAGAGTGGAATACTGCAGCAATGGATGGAATGGAAGAGCAGTACTGTGGAGACGAGATGAGACGAGACGAGACGAGAGACGGCTCGGCCAAAATGGTCGTACGTACGTGCGTGGCCCACCCACCGACCCCGTAGAGAGAGAACAGGCGGCACGAGCGTGAGCCGCTATAAAGCGTGCGCGCCTGCAGCCTCGAGGCCTGGCTGCCATCTGCTGCGCAAGCTAGCTGCAGTACTGAAACGCACAGGCGGCACAGCCTCGACTCCGCGCCGCAGATAGATACACGCTGCCGCTGCAGCCGCGCGCAGACTGCCTCCTCCCGTGCCGCGGCGAGAGAAATCGATCCCGTTCGACTGCCCGCCGCGTGAGTTTCCCTGCGTGCGCGCGCGAGTCTGGGCAGATATCGTTGGAAGGACAGGCGGGTGTGCGGTGGTATAGCTAGGTAGAAATTAAGGAAGGCATGGGGCGGGCGCCGTGCTGCGACAAGGCGAGAGTGAAGAGGGGGCCGTGGTCGCCGGAGGAGGACGAGATGCTGCGGAGCTACGTCCGGAGCCACGGCACCGGCGGGAACTGGATCGCGCTCCCGCAGAAAGCAGGTAAGCACGCGCGCCGGCTGTGGTTCTTTCTAGTTGGTATGGGGTTTGCAAGCCGGCAAGTGAGTTCCGCAGATCCTAAGCGAGTTTGGTTGGTCGTTGGTTTGGACGTGCGCAGGGCTCAACCGGTGCGGCAAGAGCTGCCGGCTGCGGTGGCTCAACTACCTGCGCCCGGACATCAAGCACGGCGGCTACACCGAGCAGGAGGACCGGTTCATCTGCTCCCTCTACAACTCCATCGGAAGCAGGTACAGACGCGCACGCACTGGATCACATGCAGAATTAGAAGTGTTCGATCGATTGGCTGCATATATCCCTCGTAGCCAACGTCTTGCACGACGCCGTGCTAATTGATCGTGTGTGCGTGCGTACCAAATTCCTGCAGGTGGTCCATCATCGCGTCGAAGCTGCCCGGCCGGACGGACAACGACGTCAAGAACTACTGGAACACCAAGCTCAAGAAGAAGGTCATCGCCATGCACCAGCAGCAGAATCAGTGCCATCACCACCACGGCGGTGGCGGACGCGGCCATGCCCGCGGCGCCCTCGTCGCGCCACCGCCAGCCGCTCCCCAGAGTCAATGCGCCTCCATGCAGCCGTCGCCCGCGTTCGCCGCCCCTTCCGCTGTCACCACAGCGAGCGGCGACGCCTGCGGCTTCGACTGCGCCATGTACTCCCCGTCCCAGCCGCCACTCGCGCACTACAATGCCGCGGCGCCGCTCACCGATTTCTCCCCTGTCCCGACTCCGGCCGCCTCCAACATTTCGGTCAACGTCATGGCTCTCGACGACATGTTCTTGCCCGAGCTCGTCGGATGCGGCGAGTTCCCCCACGGCGACCTCTTCAGCGGGTTCGGGCCGCTGCTCCAGGACAGCTCGTCCCTGCAAGAGCTCTCGGCGTCCTACTTCCCCAACGCGCAGGCGGAGATGTGGGTGGCCGCCGATCACGTCAAGCCGCCGGCCGGCCTGTGCCACAGCCTGACATGAAAATTGAACACTAATATTCCACCCACGAATGCTTGCAAGATTCACGGCTTTGTCTCTAGCTAGCTAGTTCTTGTCTTCTTGATTGATAGCCTCTCTTTCTCTCTCCATGAGATCGATTGTTACATGTACATTATCTTATCTGTTACTACCAGTGCTATGTCATAGAGGAATTAGAGATGTGGATTGCCATTTTGCCACTGTTCGCTACCAGTCCGACTATGCATAATCTTCAGTTAGTGTAACCGTTCTTCCTCGATGTGACAAGGATAGGGCTCTTTCAATTCGTAGCTCTTGCGTCAAGTCTGCCTCTAGTCTAAGAAGCCAATTGAAAGACGCAGAAGAAGATATGGCTCTTGCGCCAAGTCTGCCTCCAGTCTAAGAAAACAATTGATAGACGCAGAAGAAGATATACTACTTACTGTGACTTGTGACACTGTCACAATGGAAATAAAATGCCCTAAAATGTGTATATATATATGAACGATCAGATCATCATCATTTGGCTATTGCTTGGTCGTCCGAGGCGCAGGCCGGCCGGCAACGAGAAGCACATGATGTACTGTGCACGTGTTCGAGTTTCTCCAACATGATGATGACGACGGCGACGAAGCCGGGTTAGTGCGGTGGTGCCGTGTGTGTGCGCGACATGGACCAGCTCATGAGGCTCGCATGCCTCGCCACCCGGACGCGGCCGTTCAAGAGGCGTCGCGATCACCAAGCAATCACCAATGGAGCATAAGGCGTGTGGATGTACGCGAGCGAGAACCAGATGATTAGATTATCTCTGTAACAATCACGCTGCATTTGATTAATAGTGCCTCCTTTTGGTGCCATTTGCCAATCTTATTATATACATCGATCACCTCTTGATGCACATGGGCGTTGGGTTAAGTGATAGCCGGATTAACTAATCTCACACACACACACACTTAGGCTTGTTCCATTGTTTATCTCAAGGAGGTTTTGACACTTGTACTGCAAAAAGTGACTGGCTAGACGAGAAGCATTCTTTGCCATGCATGCATGCTCTCTTAACCAGCAATTAGCAGACGACCATTCATTTCACTCATCAAAAGATTCAACATCTTGCATACAATATTTTGTACCGATCTGAAGTTTTCTTTTGCTCTGGATCACAAGAAACCACACACAACTTTCACGAATTATTTTTTTAATGATATTTGTAAAATAGAAAATTATAGAAATAATATATCAAAATTGTCGCCATTTGAAATGACGACAGGCTCTCTGTCGTCGTTTGAAATGACTACTGGAGGTATATTTGTAATTTTTAATTTTGGGCATACTTTTTCTGTAAATTTCCATTTTTAAAATATTATTTTAAAAAATAATGCCAACTTTCACAGCATGACATCCCTAGTGACACACTGACACCACCAATCATAGTCGCATCATAATACAACTACTACTCGTATATCATATATCTTTGTTTATGCGCCGCATTGGAACTTGGAAGCTTAGACCATATGGATGGATGGGGCTAATATTTTTTAATCCTGGATTCTGCAGTCCGTGTCAAAGTGCATCACCGGGTTGGTCAGCATTTCAGACGCTGCTAACACTGCGCTGAAGGGAAGGTTCGATCTGGCTTGGTCTTTTGCCATGTCCATGACGCATGCAGCAGCGTTCATGGTTACAACCATCACACCACACTTGGTCCAGGTCTCTCTGATTGGTATGGGAAAAAAAATGGCAATGTCACTTCTCACGTCGCAAGAACAGACAGGGGCCAAAACACGCAGTGCGTACTCTACTACAAGGTAAATAGAGTGAAGGTTCCTTAAGGAAAACAAGGAGCTTATCATGCCTGTAACGTAACAAAAAATTATAATTCCTACAAAAAAAATTGTTTCTTGTGAAATTTCTGTGTTCTATAGATGAGCTTGGGAGAACCACAGAGAAGTAATCATGGTTACAAGACGTTGAAGTCTTAAAAGTTTCCTCCTTGATTGGCATCCCCAACACCAAGTGATTGTTTGGTCATGCATGGTTGATTAAACGATTGGAAGGTCGGTGGCCTAATGTCCCTTTTGGGGATTGGAAATGATAAAGATGTAGTAGGCTTTTGCCGTACTTGCAGAAGAAACGATGCTTTTTACTGGTGCCAAACTCGTATATGCATGCCCTGTTTCTGGCTTGGGTTTTGACAAGCCAGCAATCCCATCGTCTGTGCTGAAACCGGGCGCTAGGATTTGACATTTTCATAGTTCATAACTTCACAGTTAGGGATGACAATCTTTCCCGTTACCTATGTATCTGCGGGTAAAAACCCTAATAGAGGTGGGTATGTTACTCTTTTATTACCTGCGGGCATGTTTATGGAGGCTAAACTTTACCCGACGGGCAAACGGGTACAGGTATGGGGGAGCTTCACCCGCACCCGTTTCGCTCGATTAACCGTCACCTTCTATTGATGTATAGGCTAGAACAGGTGCCCAATTGGATCCTGACCCTCAATTTGTGGTACCTCATATCAGTAATCGTTGAACTTGAGCATTTGTGTGTTATTTGTTTGCATGTGTTATTTTAATTATTATTCTCATGTACATTTAAAATTTTGAATAATTGATAATTATTCTTTAATCTACATAATGTAGTAGATTCCCCAAAAGAATTGTATTAGTATCATAGCTCATTAGCTCCTAGTGTCATTTGGTTAGAAAGATTGTTGATGGTGGCGGGTAAATGGGTATACCTATAGGTATCAAGTACCCGTGGATAACAAGTATAGACGAGATTCTTCGCCTATAACACTTTGCTGATATACCTTAGGAGAGGCCACACCCGATTGCCATCCTATTCACAGTTCACATCGCGGATTGCGATGCGCAAAGTAGCGGGCAATGTTCGGAGTACATCAGCCAGTTGAGGGCTTGAGGCAACGCAAGTATGGGTCAGACGTGGAACTAGTTATCGTCAGTTTGATACTAATAGAAACTACTGCTTTGCATCCGTAGTCTGACCCCTCTGAAAGACTTGCTACATTTGGATTCTTGTTTGTGCCATACCTCGATACTACGCCGTAATTGAGAAATTTTCGGTGCGTTATATTGGTAATATACAGTGAGCAGTAGAAATTAGATCAAGCCGTTGATTTGTTAAGTGTATTTCTACTATTATACTATTGTAGGAAGCATAAATAAATTCTAGCTAATATGATCCATTAGATTGAAAAAAATAAACCGTTCATATTGAATTTAGTGAGTTTCGTAATTTTACCAAGCTCGACTGAAAGAGAAGGTGACAAAAATAACGCCCTTAATTAGTCTGGTATGGTTAAGTAGTTTTCAACACCTTCCTTAGTATCGATGTTTCATCCTTGTCTTTATCTTTTTCGTTTTATCCCACTATGCTGATCTACCCTGGTTAAAGATCGATAATAAAATGAGAAATACGTGTTGTGGGCAGATTATGCATGACAAATAGAATTGTGTGAAACTGAAATCGCAAAGATAGCTTTACAAAAACGTCAAGAGAAATGCATCCGACAACATTTACTCTAGAGGAAAATTGGCAACAGGAACAACTTGCGTGGCTTGTATTGCCAACCAGATAACTTGATCTTTTTACAGAGTTAAAGCTGCACACTTGTTAGCTCAGATCAATATTGTAACAGTGTTCTACAGGTTTAAAACTTTTCTTCCTTTGTTTCAATTGCTCCAGCTACTGTCTCAAGATAAAGAAAGATGTATGGATCACTTTTGAAACACACTACATGGTATATTCATAGAGTTACATGCACTTCTTCTACCGTTGGATCACATGGAGATTTGTGCCTCTCACCTCTCACCAATCATATCTATTTTGTAGAAGAGCCCTCTATTTATCTTACTTCTCTTTTTACTCTCCCCCTTCCCTCTCTCCCCTCTCAGTACCGACAAACTGCTGCGACGATAGAAGGAGTAAAGTGTGGGTGGACTGTAGACAACAGACTACACTATGCCAAGATGAGAGCACCGCGGTTGGTAGTGGACCGATCGAGGTGGAGGGAAGAGAGAGGGCCTTGGAGAGGGGGCAGGGAATAAATATAGGCCTTGTAGAGGGGGGCGGGGAATAAAGATAAATTAGAGGGTGTTTCTGCAAAATGGGAAAGGAGTGGGGAGAGAGGTGTGCATGATAGTTGTTGGCGGTGAATGTATATGTACATCCGTACATGTAATTCTATGTATACATGGGAAAGCCTCTTCTATCATTTTTTTTCATATTTTCAGAATGATATTTGACTTATACTTTGGAGGACTTGTGGGTAAAATAAGAAAACCACTGTTCTTGATATTAATTTTTCAGGAGGACAAAAGAAAAACAAGGAAGAAAACACAAATTAAATCTAGACAAATGCCTAGACGTGTGTCACTGCATGCTTAAAACTTACAAACATGCTGGCGGTTTCTTCAAGTAAAGCGCATGAGCTAACTGTGGTTGGTGCCCTCAAAGGCAAAGTTTGAGAATGCGAATGGTTGCGCTCTCTCTCCCATCTCTCTCAACCAACCTAGCAAGGATCAAAGGAACAAATGATAACATCTTAGCTGCACCCCAAAGGTTATTAATCTGTCAGAAAAGGACGTGCACTTTCTGGAAACGCATGGACGCAAGATACAGGAACACTTGCAAATCTCAGGAGTCTAGAAGGCCTTCTTCACTGTAGAATTCCGAGCAAAATGAAAAAAGAAAAAGAAAATTGGATTCATGCAATATCAGTATCATTTTGCCGCTGGTAGCTCGTGAAAATCTGAAGATCTTTTGATATTTCATAAAATGCACTCCAATTGATTCTTGAAAAGACAGAAAGTCTGGACCTTGGTAGAACTTATGAACTCCCAAGATTGGACTGTATTCTGACTTCAGAGAGAAAACCAACCAAATTTGTTTGCAACATCTGAATAATAGACCTGAAACCGGTGGCCTAGCTTACAACCCGTCTGCTGCGGTGTCTCTCTCAGAGTGTCAACTGTTGATCTCCTTTAAACAACTATACACGCCGGGAAAAATTATCCTCCCTGCGACGCTTGCGCTTGTCGTCTAGCAGATCATGAATATTCCTGAGCTGCTTTAGAGCATCTGGGAAAGAGAAAGCGCTTATCATGAAGGAAACTGTATACTACCGTGCAAGTGAAGCTCGACGACATCGGCGTCAGGTTTTTACTGGAACTGATATGTACTAGGTAACGATCCCACGCAACCCCTTGCTCTGCTTTGGCCACTCACTGTATGAACCCTACGGATTTAGATAGGTAAACGAAGTGCTTTTGATCGTCGGTTCTGTGCTCCTAAGTCCTAACTCTCTCTAGTGTTTGTTCGTTTCTCTGACACTACTATGTCTGCATATGCTGGTGTTTGATGTGATAATAACCCGCCTGCTCCATTCATTGCTTACTTGTCTTCACCATTATTTTTTAAATAATACAAAATCAAATAGCTGTAAACGTAGTATATTAGTAAAGTACTTTTGGATCACAAATCTAGTAATACCACTTTTATATAACATGACTAGATATTTTAAAAAATATAGTTGATTAAAGCTTGATGACTCAGACTCAAAATTGATAATTAAAGGTGAACCGTGGGCCTAACATATAGGCTTTGAAGGGGAAGGTCAACGTTTCTGCTGGTACATCAAATAATCAGCCATGCATAGGACGGTATGGCCTGCCTCAACCTGATTCTTCTTTTTCCTATGATGTAAAATTAATCAAGTAGCTGTCTGCTCATCTGTGTTCATGTCCAGCATATATTCCTCATTCTGCAATGCAAGAACAGTTACAAGACAGCCGAGCTGACAAATTCCTCACGGATGCAATGGCCAATTGGACAGACCCTCTTGCCCTTGTATTTTCTCCCGGCGGAGAAAAAGATCATGTGACTGAAGTCGTCATCATTTCAAGAAGGCACCCACGAACAAATTCTAAAGCTGCCTTTAAGTGCAGTCAAAACTTTGGGCAAGAACAACACACTTTGCAAAGGTCGCCTTGTCCAATACACTGTCATTCACCAGTCGTACATACTTCGATCCTCTTTTGTACTACAACCGACGTATCGACGACTGTCGATTGCCGTTCCCACGACAGAATCATGCTTTTGGGAATATCTTTATCATCTCTTCATGTCATGCATTTCTCGTGAAGTCCAGATGGGATGGAAAGGTAAAGGTGTGGCTTGCTTCAGCGAGACACTGCGAAAAGGCCTCCATGATTGTCAGATAGGGCCCTATGAAGCAGAAGCAACCGGAGAAATGAAGCCAACTGTGTCACGACTCACGAGCCACAGACATCCACTAGTGACTACAGGCTGATTAGACCTAGTCCATCTGGGGTTGTCAACTTTGGCCTTTTATCTGGCAGGTTTAAAGGGACAGGGCTCGCAGATCAACGATTGACAATTCTGTGCCTGCGATCGTGTCATCGCCTGACAGGAGAAGGTTCAGTATACATTACTGAAAGAAGGAGAAGAGGCGTTTCAAGGAAGGTTATTGAGGGCTATCTGCATGACTGCATGTAGCCCCTACCTATCATGTCAACTTTTCAGTTTTCAAGCAAACAAAGTTGATGGAGGAATGCTTTCTTTTCCTCATCACCAGACTAGCTCGGCTAATATGCAATTCGAGAATGGTACTTGCAACCAGTGTTTTGGATTTCGGTTTCGGATAAAATACCGTTCATGCCCGGAAAACGAAATTTCGGCGAAATTCGGTAATTTCGGACAAATCTCGTCCGGAAATTCAAATCCAAATTTTGAATCGGTTTTTTCTACGGAAATGCGAATTTCGCGAGAATTGGCGAATCTCGCGAAAAATGGCGAAATTTCGCCGATTGACAAGCCCGAAAATTGGTCCAAAAGATGGAGAAAAATTTGAATTTTTTTGAGAGTTCGACGTATTATTAATGTTGTCATAAAAATTTCAGATTTTTTGAATCATGTAAATTTTTAAAATTGAAACATTGGTACTGTCGTAATGAAACGCTCATGGCAATTTTGAACCGAATGAAAAATGGGACAAAGCATGTTATAAATATTTGAAATTTTAATAGCATGATTCTGACATGTGAATAATGTTGCCATAAAATTTTCAGTAGTTACTGAAGCTCGAGGAATTTTTAAAAATTGGGGAATTCGGGTATACGTACGTGAAGTATGAAATTGAGGAATTCGGGTATACCTACTAATCTTATTGTATATGAAAATCTTATTGTATATTGAAATCTTATTCATATGACCTACATTGATCCTACTTGTGTTTTGAAAAGGTTTTATCAAAATATCACATTTAGGGGGAGTCAAGTTTGCTACATGTGCAAATTTCGTCCCTGTTTCTTCTATATGTTTTCTTGAAAAGGTTCATCGAAAATGTCTTATAACCAGTTAGAATTAAATTTCTCATAATTCTACGCCGGACCACTTGAATTCTTTGTCCAGAAGTTTTTACTTCTACGCCGGACTAGTTAGCGATACTAGTCAGTTCACGCCGAACTAGTTAGCGATACTAGTCAGTTCACGCCGGACTACTTACAAGTGGTCGGCGTGAACAACTTTCTTGCGGACCACTTCCAAGTGGTCGGCGTGAACGATGTTTATCCTATTTCGATTTTTATTTTTAAAACATAACAAATGATGTTAAAATATTTTCATAAATTTTATGTATTATCCTACATATCTTATGATACTCCCATAAATTTTTCATAGCATGAAAATGCATTCTCAATTTTTAAAATTCGAGAGTATTTACTGTAGAAATGTCAAAAGTCTAAAAATAAACTTTTTGAAACATTATCATTGAAGATCACTTCGAGAACTTATTGATATAATTCGGTCAGATCCGCCAAAAATTCAAATTCGGTTTAAAATTCGAAATCTCGGCGGTTTTTGCCGAAATCTCGTCGAAAAAATAAAAAATCCGAAATATACTATAGCAATTTCAAATTTTTTTCGGATTTTTACATCCGGCCGGTCTATGCAAACTCGCTGGGATCCGAAATCCGAGATTTCGGCGAGATTTCGCCGAATTTCGGCGGTTTTTGTAACCTTGCTTGCAACCTAGCTTTGCAACAAGCAAAGGCATATGGTTATGAATATGAAATATATGATCCTAAGACTAGAGTAGATGATGAGCCCATTATCTGTACGGTGGTGGTGGGTGCTGCTACGAGATCCATGTGGAGTATTCCTTTTATTTTGCTTTTCCATTTTTTAATTCTTTGATGGGACATAATCGGTCAACTCAACAGTACATGCAGGGCCCGCATCCCATCTCTATCCTATGGACAGGATCTTGTGCAGTTTGACGATCGAAAACTGACGCGCAAGATTTTCTTAAATATTATAGCAAAAACATTGTATCAAGTACTGTAGCAAAATTTTTTCCCGATCTGACCCGTCGGTATACTCGATCTAACGGTAGGATTGAATAGAGACTGACAGTCCCCTATCGCTATCCTACCCACCCCTCTCTCTCTCGGTCTGGTGGCGCGGCCGGCCTTCTTCCTCAAGCTCTAGTGAGGCCATTGACGAGGTGCACCTCACTAGTGAGTGGGAGGAACACCGGTGAGGTCTTCTTCAGCAGCTGCGCTACTGAGGTGCTCCTGCTCTGCACCACGGTTCCCGAGTCACTAGCCGCTGTATTCGTCGTAATGAGGGCACCGCCGCCGGTTCCGCTGTGCCCAAGCCCGCCGAGGCCGGATCTGCCTTCCCCAGCCCTCCGGGGCTGAATCCGTTGTACAATGCAAATGAGCCGTATCGAATGTCTTGTACTGTACGGTGTATTTCAATACGGTGTACGGTATACATATGCTTGTATTGTTATACTGTATGGGTTCGTTTTTCAAAATTCAAACGCAACGGGGGAGGGGAGAGCTGGAGGATTAATGAGACAGAGAGGTGATGGGCCCACATGTACTTTATTTCCCTGTAATCAGTACTTAAATTCTCTCACTTTATTTCCTAAATCAAGAAAAAAAATCAGAAAATCAAATTACCTGCATAGATTCCCTGAACGGTTGTGATAGCTGATGCCTGATAGTGGGTGGGTGCATATCCCTATGGTTATTGGCTTGTATTACCTAGAAACTATTGTATATCGTATATGTACCATGTCAACAAAGATCAAGTGTAATCCTTAGTATGACCGCTCATATACAGTACAGTTGGATTTTTCATGAGAGAATAGAGATAACTTATGGTATGTTTAGTAGAGCTCTAGTTCTATCAGATCCGTGGAGTTGAAGCTGTGAGTACATTAATAATGTTTAGATGGATCATCTTATTTATATTTTAGATCAAAAATATAAACTTAATTCACTTTATTTTAGTCTACAAGTTTCAGATTTTAAGTGAAACTGAGATCTGAAGCTCTGTCAAACAGGCTTTACTATATCTTTGTAGTCGAATCTCTCTGACCGTAGCATGTACATTGTAGCAAGTATCATTCGCTCGTCAGCAGTTGTCTTTCTTTTTTAAACAAAGAGTGGCCGGCTTGTCACCTTTGAATTCCTAGTTCCGAGTCAATGGCACTTTTTGTCACGACATATCTAGTCTAAAGGGTGTAAATAATCAGAGCCAGTACTACTATACTTCCAAGAAGGTGATGCTTCACTTAGGTTATCGCATTTGATTATGTTAAGCATGATACATGAGTGTAAGCATGTCGGGATTAGGGATAATGATGTGAGCTAGTAGTCTCATTTGGCTCTCAAGCTAGATTGGTTTACATTATATACGGACAACGCTTTGAAAAATGGTGACACAAAGAAATAGAGGACGACTTTTATATGTATCAGCCATACTTCTCCAAATGATAAGGATCCTGTGTAGTCCCAGACGGACCATAACTTAAGCAGCTCCTGTAGATCAGAATTGTTCAACGGCGGGTTGTTGTTGTGTATTGCTATAGTGACTGTTATGGTAAAAATCGACGTAATGTTTTTGAATAAATATTCGCGAAATATCTGAACCATCGTTTTTTGATCTAACGGTATACTCACAATTGTGACGGCATGGGATCTCTTTCCATGTCCAAATGGAGACCGGAGAGACCTCGTTGTTTTCTTCTCTATTTTTTTTTCTTTCGGCAAGTTGGACAAGTTGATGGCTTTGCTGTTGTCAATAATAGGCCTTTTCCTGAGCTCGTTGACCTATATTCGAGAGGCTGTCAAGTCTCCTATGTGAGTTGGCAAAATTGACGTCTTTTCTTACGAGTTTATCTGAAGCAAGCAACCAAATCGATCGTTGTCTGGGACTCTGGGGCAGCTCTGCCCGGGGTTCCTATTTCTTAATCTTGTGGTTTTGCATGCACTTCTCATTATAAAACTTCTAGTTTTTAAATATGTTTAGCCATGTAGTGTGGTTGTTACACTCGTTGAGGAACAAGAATAGTTGTCAGGCGCATGCACAACGATGTCCTCGTGGTTTGAAAGATAACCACCACGAAGCCTCTCGTAGCCAAATGTTCTCACGTTTTCTTTTCTTGAAGCCTAGTCTCATGCTCCTACTTTGCACTATGAATTGACGACAGACGGACAATGGAGTCATAGAATGAAAGATATAAACAAACAAACAAAAATAAAAGGGAGATACTAGGAGTCGGATGGTCCGACGCGAGTTTTTTTTCGATCGTATCGACGCAATATTTTTTAATTACTCATGCAACAAATTTAATCACCATATGCAATATTTTTTTTTGTAAACATTCCTACTGTCATCGCTTGTTTTTGTTGCACACTGTAATTACAAATAAAAAATGTTGCAACGATCCAAATCAACATCCCTACTGTTATCGTGTGTTTTTATTGCATATGATGATTACAAATGTTACACGCATAGAAAAAATGTTACAGACGTACGATAAAAAATCTCAGATCAGACGTCCAAGCGACAGTAATTCCGAAAATTAAAATGCATGTTGTAATAATCCCAGGCAAAAGGCAAAGGCGTACGTAAACTTTTGTTTTTTTAGTAAAATGTAAAAAGTAATGACTGATGTATTGAAAAGCTGCTATGTTTTAAAGGATCAAGAGGCTTTTATTTAGTATTTACATGGTAGTACATACAAAAGGTGAAAAAGTCCAACAACTCTGCTTCTGTACATATAAAAAACGCCCTGGAAGGCAGAGGGATCAGTAGTGACTAGTGACTTGTGTCCTGGCCATCGCTGCTGATCTCCATCTTCCGGGTCTGAGCTTTGAACATGCTAGCAACATCGGTAGCCGTGCTACAATCCTCTGGGCTCCGATCTGGACGGGAGCGTATGTACCTCGGCATCCTCACCGAGATCCCACGCGATGGATGGACAAGACCAATGGCCGCATGGTGAACGGGGGATAACGTGAGGTCTGCAATAAAAAAGAGAGATAGAGAAACACCAAGCTCGTGATTTTACACGCTGTGTGGTACAAGCCGTTGGTAACAAATTTTACATGCTCCAGGAAAGAACTGGCATGTAGCTGTAGGTGTTGTTACGCACAATAGTTTTCAAATTGAGATGTTCGTAGAGGGGCTTCACATTACCTGCACCTCGGATCTCCCAAACTTGTTCAGCAGCAAACCACAACTCCGGCAGCTCATCTGTTTTGTAGTAAACAGGTTTCTTGGGCAGTATCCTCTCACCGGAATAAAACTCCTTCATCTGTAGATTAACTTCCATAATCACGGGGCATAGACACAGAAGGTTTGTTTTCAGAAATACACAAAGTTCTGATAATGGGTATGATCTACGCTGAGTTAAAAAACAATAAATCACCGAATGCCACAGAGAATTTCTCCCTTTCAGCAATCTCAAATAAATAAATAAATAAAAGCTACATATTCGCTAGAGGAGTCAGCCTCTCAGTGATGTAACTTGCATCCTAGGAATAGGTATATAATCATTCACAATTTATCTAATTTCCATTATTGATCATGTGTTAGCCAGATAGGATAAGTGCGCAACTTTCATCCCTTTATAATGTCAATTTGTCAAAGCATTTGGAAGATCAAGAAACTGAACAATGATTGGATCAGCTTCCCAAGAACCGCATTGATTCAAATTTCAAACATTTAAGGAACTGTTGACATGTTCTTAAAGATTTCAGGCTACTAGGCACAAGTGTTGAATGATTCTGCAAAACAACAATCCATACATACCTCTTTATAGAACTCATCTGAGAAACCAGATATAACACGGCAGACACTTTGAAACTCTTCATATTCAGAATTGTAGCATGCCATAAGAAAAGGGCTATACCTGCAAAAACATATTTGTAGACAAGGGAGGCATAGCTTGGTAAAATCGTGAAAAAGAAGAAAAAAAACTGAGTCTACGCATGGGGAATAAACCTACCATCCAGCTTTCCGCCCATTTCCATACCATGCACCGATTGGAACTAAGTCAAGGCTATCACCTAAGCCTTCCACATAGTCACGCTTGACCTGCAAACAATGTGCAGGACGTAAACTTCAGCAAATATGAAACATTAAGGTTGAAGCACTTCTTCAGTAGACAACATAGTTTATACCTTTAACCATGAATCACAGCGCTTGGAAGCAGAGTATCCAGCATCAACATCCAGAGTCTTCAACATTATACCCTCACAAGAAGACTGACATGACTTTTTGAAAAAGGTTTTCATTCTGTCCAAAGTGTCAGAATTATCCACAGAAGCTTCATTTGCTTCTACCTACATGGTAGAAATTGATTCATGCACTGAATAGACCATAAACAAGCAAGCTCAGAAAGAAAGGATGCATGCTACGAAGGACATTCAAGTTCACAATTTCAACCAGAAAGTAGGTCATCATAAAATAACTTGTATGCTTGAAAATTTAGGCTGAGTGGAAACATTTAATAATATGTTGCATTGTTGCTATGCAATGAAATGGCTAGCAATGTTGTGGCTTATGCTGACCATTGCCCTGAAAAGATGCAGTGTTTTTATCATAATAGTGAGTGCAAGAATGGTAGCAGTAGTATTAACAATGGATTAGTTATGAGCAGCTACTATCAGAAATGGTTAGTTCTCCCTTTCTTTTCTTTCTTTTCTTTTCTTTTTTGTCATCACTTCAAAAAGGCAGGCAGTTCGTTACTAGTTACTACAGTTGTTAGCTCTGGTTGATGGATTAGTTGAAATTGAAAAGCACAACAACCTGATTCTTTAAGTCAGCAAAATTGTTTTACCACCCTTCACTAACAAATGGTAAGGAGATAACCAAATAACTTATCATGCCATACCATTTCAGTTAAAGGAAGGAAAGGAAATGAACGGCAAAGGTAGTATCAAGACAAGATGGAGAAGATGATCTCATTAAGTCACAGTAAAAAGTGGATGTCCTAATCAGTAATCAGTAATACAAAGGTCTTTCGTTTGGGGATGCAACTTACTGTTATGTGCTGAGCAAACTCAAAATATCCTGGCTTCTCCTGGAACAAGTCATGGATGTCTGCAAGGAAAATTGCAGGAAGAAGTTTCACGACATTCTTTGAGGCATTTATTCGATAAAGTCTGTGAATTCTGCTTCTACAAGGTTTTCAAGTAATTCTAGATGGTCCTGAAACATACACTTCCTCCTTTGCTGAAGCGGGCAATCCAGTAGCCTGCAGAAAAAATGCTGTGTAATTCCTGATGTTTTGAATAAGACAATAAGTCATACACATAACATCTAGGTAAAATATATTTTTACTCCAATCAAGTAATGTGCAATTGCCCTATAGCTTATAATGGGCATTTGATATAGGCAATCCATGTAACAAAACCCAGTTACCAACATGAATTAAGCTTTCTAAATCATTTGTTGTCTTGGCGCTTAAACAATTTTGTATGTGCCATTACATAGCTGATAAAATATAAGCGTAAGACATGAATAGTTGAAGTACAGCACAGCCAAACTAAATACAAATAATAACCGATCAATTTGTGAATAAAGTAATTGAGCAATAAAAGCTCTCTACTAAAATAAACAAATCTAAATGTAAGAATTCATCCACCCATCTTAAGATCTTCTTTTGGCTATGAGGGGTAGTTGCTCACAAAAAGATTTTTTTTCCTTATAAAGAAGCCCTTTCTAAAACATCCACACAAATATAGGAACTCTATAGCTGCAAAGTGCACCATAATTTTACCTGTGTCCATTGCAGAACATGATATCAAAAACAAACACGCAAATGTCAACCTGCAGAGTGGTCAAAACATTATCAGATGGAGAATAAGATGCAATTATGAAAAAAAATAGACTAAGCTTTCCATGATAATTAAATATGGAGATTTGTGTGTGTGTGTGTGTGTGTGTGGTGGGGTGTGAGGGGACTCATATGTACTCTCACTAAGTATGTGCAATTTTTTAACACGAATTCTACTATATGTTTAGTGCAAAGTAATACCCAAAATGCTAGGAAACTGAAATACACTATATACTATAAAAAGAAATATTGTATACGAGTTAATGGAACTGTGGGAATATCTACTGCAGGAGTGCAAAATATGCTACCTATATATTTATTATGTGCAGCGGTAAATGATAAAACATTGAACAAATATGGGGGCCTGGGAAGGGACTATGGTTCATTCAGTTAAAAAAAGCAAATTATAAAATGATTAATTAGAAATATTTCTTGACAATACATCTTGGCAAAGTTCTAGAAATTATAGACATTAGTCAAGTAAAAATACTACTAAAATGCAAAAATACTGAAGAGTCCAAAGCAGTTATGATTTATGACACTTCGCAAATAAAGGCAGCACCTTTATGTTCTGAATTGCAATTGAGGAGTGTTTGCTCCCTCTTTCTCTTGAAGATAGTTCTTGGAATGACATCAGCTTGTTTCCTTTCTTCCTATCGATTCCCACAACCTTGATTTAGATGCACCAATATAACAAAAACAAGTAGAAGGTAAAATAGTGTAATATTGTGAACAGAAAAAACATGGGATAATTTCTCATGAACCAAACTTACCTCTGCATCCAGTATAAAGCTGGACACGTCAGGGCTGCACAGCTCTTTAATCATGTTCACTAAATCAGGAAATCGAGGAGTTGATTCTTTCATTTGCCTTGAAAATATTTGCACAGACCCATCAGTTAATCTGTGAATTTGGGCACGCTGACCATCATACCTGGAAGTAACATTAAAAAGAAAGTTACTCTAAAACAAAGTTATGAATGACATGTCTAAAGGCTTTCTATAAAGTGGAGTTACTTAAAAACTAGAAAAGAGGCCACATGCCCTTCAATTTATGGCTATGCTTGTAACTTATTATGGTGGGCATAGACTTAGATTTCAGGTCTTGTCAACATTAATGATCCTATTAACTTTGCAAGCCCAACAACTGTAATGAGAATATGGAAGTATTCCTCCCTACTTCCTTCCTTCATGCTCCACAGTTCTAATAATCCTTCAAACATAGCCCATGGTTATGCTTAAAGAAGACGGAGCTAGATTTTTCCTGACTATAGACTTTCCCAAAAGGAAGTTCCGTAAAAAATTTGGAACAACCTCCTTCATCTTATGAGTGATAGAAAGCTCATAGGTAGGTTTAGGCTACAGTCTTGGAAATTTTGTGGTTCACGCAAACCAGCTCGAACCCATTGAGTGGCTAGATACCATGGGCTGCACTTAGCAATAATAAAAAAAATTAATGTACACTGAAAACAACCATATAGTAATGTAAGTAGGTTAATTCAGAAAATTCTCAGAGCAGGCAATGCACATACTTGTACTCACAAGTAAATGCTCTACCATGAAACAATTCCAGTGATTGAGTCAGCCCATTGGTAATTCTGCAAAAAAGAAAAAGAACAAACCATCAAAATCTACAATAGAAAATAAACCAACAAAAGAATTTTTTTACAACAGTATCAGACATGTGCATACCTTGCAAGCATAGGTGGAATAGGTGTGCCAGGTATCATTGCTAAGGACGAAGCTGAAAATGTAGCGCCTTTTTTCAGAAGAGAGGGAATAAGCAAATCCTAGCAAATAACGTCAGCAAAAGGTAAATCTTCTCTCTTGAAGCAAGAACCATCCTATTTCACTTTAATTGAGTTTATCTAATAATCATTTACCACAGTTTACAAACAGTAATCGTTTTATCGCTTTTGTTGAAGAATCTAACACATAGATTGGCTAATGGTCATTCATATTGTTGAAATTTGCCAGATAGTAGAAGCAAACTATTCTTTGTTGTCAAGGCATACAAAGCCTTTCATATATAGATACCATGTAATTACATTTTATAGAGATCAAAATACAATGGCAAAGTAACGTCGAGGCATTTATAACTTAGAAGTTGTACTATAGAAGGCAGTTATAACTTAGAAGTTATTTTTCTTTTAAATAACCCACAATATTTCATTTATGCAGGGTCTAATTTTCTAGCAATGTAGGCTAGGCACTCAAAACATTTGAAAAGGATGCAATCAATAGCTAGAAATCTCCTACCATGATTTATCAAATCAAATAGGTTTGTTTACTCACCAGATTAGGAATGACATTGTATGCCTCAGCAACTTCAGTTGAAAGACCCTGACCAAGAAGGAAGAAAGATACCATTTTGGTTCAGAACAGTACGTGTAAAATATCAGGTTGTTATTGTTACATAGTAAAGATGTGTGAAAGTGGAGAATGTAGATTCCATGTTTGCTCTGGAGGTAAACAAATTATCATAGGAATAAGAAAAGAAAAATTTTGGACCCCAGTTATCATAATTTAGTTCCCTCCCTCTGTAGAAAAATATTTATAGTTAGGGACAAGAGCAGGACAAACTTTCCCAGCTCTGTAGTCGACAACAGAATGGAGGCATCATGTTCACTCCATGGGATAACAAATTCTCGCAAAAATGGGTAAAACTACCAAATGGGATGTTGTAGTGTGGCTGGCTTTAGAGAAAATCTTAAGTCCCATCTGTACTACTACTAAGTTCAAGCCACCTTTGCCCAACTTGTGGGCTTATGAATAAGCTCAAGCGTCAAGCCCTCCCAAAATATTATTTGCACAAAAGAAAATGCATGTACACAGTTAGACAAACCTGCAGTTGTGATTTCATGCCTTCCGAGGACACCGCAGGATATGTTGCACATTTTCTATCAAGACTAACAGCATGTGCAAGTGCAGGTAAAATTGTCTTCATCATAGCCCCAATACGCAAGTTACGGACCTACACCCACACACAAAAAAAAGGTGGTTAGAAGTTAATAAACAATAAAACCAATATGCATTAGTATTAGTTAGTATCTATACTAACTCCGATAAGTTGGGATCAATCGAATGATGAGTTACACAATTTAACAGACTTAGAAGAATCACAAAAATAATGGTAACAGCAAAATGCATAATAATATTGAGCTCCAAATTTTGCTAAATCCGATATTTCTGAACTTGCATATTAGAACTTAACAATTTTTAGTGTAATGGATGGTGGCTGTCCATCGATAAAGCAATACTTGAACAAACTTCCAAATTGAGAATGAGATATAAACACTTGGGAGCAAAACCACCAAATCCAAGTACAATCTGCAATGATTTCATGCAATACAGCTTCAGAATAAAATTGGAAGCTATCAAGCAGAAAAGAAGGGTATATCACCAGTGTTCTAACAAGAAATTTCGTTTCCATTTCTCTGCAAGACCGAATAAGATGCAAGACAATAATTTTTCTCCTTCCAGCACTCCCACTACCTGATGTTGCACTAATAATGAAAATAGAAAACATAATGAAATAAAGGATATTATCATTTACAGAACTCCCTATAGCAATAAATGATATCATGCAAAGTACGCATCTTATTACTGTCTTAAAAACAAACAGCAAGGTTATTGTAGCAAAAAAACCAGAATATCTTAAGATTTTGAAATATTTGCTTATTACTAGCATAAGAAAATTATGTATAGAAATATGAAATCAAAACTGAACAGATAATATTACAGTGACCTGTTATTTACCATATCAGTTGGTATGATACAGTCATTAGTAATAATCAGAAATAGTATTATAAACACATGACATGATGGACATGGTAGTTATATATAAAAAGGAATTATAGTCCAAATTCAAAGTAGCTCAGAGAAAACATTAGCCATTTACCCAAAGCAATTCTTCAGGAATTAAACTATTGCCAAGTGTTTGGCATTTAATGGGATACTATTAGAGGGGAAAGCAGGCGGATAGTGTTACTTACTTTGTATCATTGCTCTGGAATACTTAACCAAACAATAGTCAGATGCTTCGATAACAATATACAGGCATGGGTATCCTACTAGCTAGAAAATTATAGATGTATATAGCTGGAAACCAGCAACAAAGAATAATTAGCACTTGAACATATTACGTATTTTTTGAACAATCTCAAACAAATAACAATAATTACAAAATACACCACAAAATCTTTGTATTTGAAAAACCATACCACTATAGCTAGGTTGACTGGCACGTGCCACCACAGTAGCTAGACCTAAGCTGTTAGAACTTAGATAGCATTGCAACAGTTCAGTCACCATTCCACTCAAGCCAGTAATTGGGGACTGACACATGCAAGTCATCAGAAAGCTCATGAACTTGGCTGAGCAGCTAACAAACTGTATAAAGGCCTAAAATCTTGGTTTGGCTAAGAGAGACTCAAGTCACCAACTTGGCTATTGAATCGACTGTCTGTCCCCATTTTGAATACGAATTGCATCTAGATGATGAGGTGGCACCCAAGTCACAAGTCAACCAGGCAAAAGTAGTATGTTGTTGCAAATTTTACTTTTATTTTTGGATTATTCAGAAAGATTCCTTAAGTGTCATTTGTTGCATTTAATATGAAGTACAAAAAAAACATGACCCAATCATTATTGTAGAATAAATATTCCCAGGCAAAACAAACATCAAAATAAGATATGTTGTTTGCAAGTAATACCTTAGCTTTCGAAGTGTGGAATATACATCACGAATTGAGAGGGGACGAGGAGGAGCAAGTAATGTTTGATTTTGACGGCATTCTTGGGCAACATCACCTACAAATTACACGACATGCACTGTTATACTATATATGGCCACATAAGCATGAATAACTAGTGGATGAAGCTACACACTGCTGTTGAACCTGGCCATAAGCCTGCCGAATACATTCATACACCTAAATCCTACTCTGGAAAGAAACAACCACGACAGATTACACCATGTGGTAGGCTATTTCCTCCATACTACCAATATGAAACAACAATGTTTGTTTATTTAAACTTTTAGCCTTACCAAGATCGCCATAAATCTTGTACATCTCATGTATTTTAGATCTGCTGGTCCCTAATGATTCCTCCAGAACAGTTACAATTAGACTCCCACCAATGTTTAGTTCCTAGCTTCATTAACAACAATAAGGTTATTGTATTGACATGCCATATGACAAGGCATAACAAAAGCATCTTAAAAACAAAGATGAACAAGGAAAGACTAAAGTACAATATTTAGAATAGGATGTCGTATACCACGAAGGTAACATGGGATTTGGTGTAGATTTTCGTTAACAAACACTAAGTGAAATAAAGCCTTTTACAAGAAAAAGATTGGTCAATACTCGATAACTTAAGAGTAAGAATAGATTTATCCTTATTGGCATGCATTTTGTCCATTATAAAAATTTTTACATACTGTTTGGAACACAATCGAGGCTGACGTGGGAAGAAGCAATTAAAAGATTGCGAGATTGGAACGTTCCCAAAGATTTAGCGTTGGATAGGAGTGCATGGAAGTTAGAGATCCACGTAACGGAACCATGACCCAAGATCGAAGGTTTAGGGGTTTTATTGACTTTGATTGGGTTTCTTTCCTAACCTACCCCAACATGTTTGGGACAAAAGGCTTGTTTGTTGTTGTTGTTGTTTGTAACGCAATATTCTCACTGGAATTTTGTAGGAAGTTACAAGAAAAAGAATGGTCAATACTCAATAACTTAAGAATAAGAATCGATTTATCCTCATTGACATGCATTTTGTCCATTATAAATTTTTTACATCCTGTTTGGAACGCACTATTCCCACTGGAATTTTGTAGGAAGCCACACATCTAGTGAGTGGATGTTTCTCCTCCAAAATTCCTACGAATTCCCATGCTCCAAATGAGGCCGTTAAAGGAAGCAACCAACAATAAATACGGGGAAGGGGTGAAGAAAGGAATTACTGTACTTACAATGTTTTCATGGTCAGGAGAAACTTTATTAGTACATAGATAAACAGCAGGTAGCACATCGTCAGGTGATAAGGCAAGCAAACTGCATTCGAGAAGGTAAGATATTAACTATATTTCCCAATGATGAACATATTGAGTGGATGGTCAACAACAGCATGTATATGTAAACTAGAAAGTTGTAAACATAGGAAAACCTCCTGAACATGTTGCAAAGCATGGCAGTAGTTTTGATTTTTCCTTTTTCTCTTTCAACCAGATCAAAAGTGCGAGCCAAATGCAAGTATGGTGCAGGTTGTCCTGCTGTCCAGCAAGCTGCAGAAGAGCACATACATGGCATGACTCACTATCAAGCAAATGCTAAAAATTGTCAGGGGGTAGCAGCTAACCATGCTCGATGGGTAGATACTTTTCGATAGGCAATGATATATTGACAGAATCTGCCTGTGCTAAATTAGTCTGTACATATAAGTTCGGTATCTTTGAAGGAGCCTGAGAAGAGTTGCAGGCCATGTCTCTGTTACTATGTTTATCTATCATTTCATTTCGTGTATTCTGTGGCACAATATTCTTGCCGTTGTTAAGAACATTATTGTTTTCGGTTCTACTGTAATATATATCAACTGCTACATTCACGTCTCCTTTTGTCTTCTCAAGCAAACAAATTGCAGATTCTCTGGATATGCCACCATTTACAATCTGAAGAAGCTGGTTTACACTCTGCTTGTGTGACTTTACAATACCAGTTAACTGATTGTCATTTTCCTCATTGTGTTGATGAGCATCTACAATTACTTTATCGGCTGTCTCACTTTTAGAAGCAGCTGCTGTAGCTCTACCAAAATAGTTTGTGATTGTGGACTGCTTGCGCCCACTGGATTCTGTTGAGGCAGTTGACCGTCCTTTCTTTTTGGGTGTGTTCACATTGCTAGAACCCCTCTTTCTTTGCTTTTTAGGAGTATTTGAGTTCATTCTCATAGGAGTCAAATGCACCAGCCTTGTAGAATGCTCCATGAGCTTCCGTGAAAATGAAGGAACTTCTTGCTGACTACTTGCATCAGCAGAATACCCATGATCAGAAGTAAGGTTCTTCTCTGACTTAGGCGTTTCACTATTAGAAACATTTGCTTCTTCAAACAAATCTCTTTCCCGCTCAAAAAAATCAGATGCTGCTTGAACAACATCGCCACCTGAGCTCATCAGCAGGTCCAGAATCTGGTCCTGGCTGACCCATGAGGGTAGGAAATCTGATAGTTCTTTCTTCATTTCCTCTGTAATCTTCTCTCTCAAACTATCTGATTGTTCAGAAGCAGAACTGATTGCTGGTACCAAAGCAGCCTCCTCCCCATGTTGCTGGCTCAAGCATCCAGCAACCTCATCCTCATGGCCAAGAGTAGCATTAGCATCTGTCGATCTTTGGTGGAATGCCATCAAGAACTCCTTTTTGTTCGCTGTCTCATCCACCAACCCAGCAAAATGCTTCTGCAGAGCAATTGCCTCCTTACTATCAAGCCTCCCACCATCCACTCCCACAGTTGGAATTACCCGTTTTGGGTGCATGAACTTCACATAGTCCTGTAACTCATCATAGCTTGAGTGCTCGCTATAAGGTACAAGGTGGATTTCGAGTGAATCCTTCACCCTAACTGCAAACCCTTCCTTCTTGGTCTCATAAATCCACCCGGTTGGTACAAACCCAAGTGCCTTGTTGTACCCTCTCTCCACCATGATCTCCTTCATCTTCACAAAATTCGGCCGGAAATAGGGCCATGTCTCTCCCAAAATATTCCACCCAGTGACATGCACATCTGTTGCCGCAGCATTCTCAGTAAAAACTCCCTTCTGCCCACCAAACCCCAACGTTGTCAAAATCTCCATCTTCCTACTTTCCACATGGATCATGCATCCACAGCGCCGTGCAACCTCCAGCAAAATCCTCTCTTTGCCCACAACATAGGTCGCGATCAAACACAGCACACGCTCCCCAGCCGCTTCACTCTCCTCCTTCGCCCGCTGGATCGCATTCACAACATAATCCACCGACTCCTCCTGGGAAGGAAACGTAAATTTGGGGTTGCAGTACGTGGTGTCCAGAAACACCGCATCAGCACGGACGAATTCCAGCAAATTAGGATCGCTCATCATAGACTGCGTATAGCGGAAGTCACCGGTGTGCACATACTTCTCTGCGTTTGGTCCAGGGGAGCTAAAGAGGAACTGGACGGCACCAGGGCAGTGGTTAGCATCAACAGCAACGATACCCCACCCATCGACGGTGACGCAGACGCCAATGTCTAGTGCCACGATGAGCTGCGGAGGTACAGATAGCACGGAAGCGAGGAGGCGCGCGGTGGGTGCGGAGCAGAATACGATGCCCCGGCGCCAGGAGGGGCCGAGGCCGGCGTAGTGGTCTGAGTGGAAGTGGGAGAGGAAGTAGGCGACGGAGAAGTCGCCGGCGTGGCGGAAGGCGTCGACGAGGAAGCGGGAGTTGGGGATGAGGGAAGTTTGCGGCACGGAGGCGGGGACGGGCGGGAGTGGGGACGAGGCGGAGGCGGAGAGGGGGTGGGCATGGGGGGGCGGGAGCGAGGCGAGCGAGGAGAGGAAGAGCGTGGAGGTGGTGATAGAGTGGGATTTGAAGGCGAGGGAGTAGAGGGAAGCCATTGGTTGCAGTGGCAAGTTTAGGGTTTGGGCGCGGCGGTGACGGCGTGGGAGGGCTGGGACATGGTGCGGTGGTGGCGCGCGAGGAAGCGAGTCGAGAAGGGGAAGGGGAGAGAGAAAAAAAAAGGTGCGGAGGACGGTGGGTACGCCGGACGCCGGCGCGGTGCTGGTCTCGTGACTCGTCTACTGTAGCGCTCTAGCCCAGCATCGATCGATCCCTTGAGAGCCTTTTATTAATTTAATTCAGAAAAAAAAAAGTTTGAAAAAATTTATGCGACGTAAATCGGTCGATAATCGGTGAAAATTGCTCAATTTTCGATGAAAATCGAGAGCGAAAATCTCTAAAAAAAAATCGGCTCTAGGAAACATTCAAATGGTCGGTCGATTTTCGTTTTTTTTTATTTTTTTCCAAAAAATTTGAATTATTAACCATTCGATTTCTAACCATTTTCGACTCAATACTTACGATTTTCGAGCGATTTTTTTGAAATCGATATTGTGAACCCTGGGCTCAACTGCTCGAGCAACAGCAAGTGAAGCCATTGCCAGGTGTGCAATTGCGTAAATTGTACAGCTTCATCACCATCTATTTTCGTTGTTTCAGATGCAACCCAACGCAATGGCGGCGCTAGAAACTGATGAAAAGGAGGCCCGGATACCGCAAAACCTTGATAAAATGCAAGCGTATGGTTGAAGCCACAATCTTTAGCATTATTTTTTTTTTTTGGCAAAGAAACAATCTTTAGCATTTTGGCTCGATAAACCATCCATGAAAATCAATGTACCCGTATGACTCAGGGGTCCGACCTTGATTTGACGAGCTAACTTAACAGTAACTCCATTTCCTCACCCTTATGTGTGAGTTAGCAAGATTGTTATCTCATCCTGGGTTAACAAAAAGAAACATTTTTCACAAGCTTATGTGTGAGTAGTATATCTCTCTCTTCTATTGAAGCTACTAAGGGCCTGTTTGGTACGGCTCCGGATCCTAGATTCTCGTTCAGAGGAGCCAGAGCTAAACCAAACGTCATAACTCCAAAAAAGTGATCCATGGATCAGGGGGAGGAGCGGAGCTGAAAATGTACATAACGTGTGGAGCTGGGTTTTGGGCGATCCACAGCGGAGCCAACGCAGGAAAATAAAAATGCCCATTGAAGTTCTATGAAATTACCCGCTTTTGCCACTCACTTACCCCCTCAACTCGCTCGCCCCGAGCGCCCCCACTCGTGCCCGTTCGGGATCCAGATATGGTTCTCATCCGCTCGGGCGTCTCGACGGCGAATCGTGGGTGGCCTCCCAAGGATCCAGGCGGCAGCGGTGGCCTCACGCAGACTCCAGGCAGCCTTCCTCAGGATCCAGGTGGCGGCATCGATCCCTTGAGCTCTAGGCGGCGCATCCTGTGCCCTCAGGTGGCGAATCTTTTTTAACCTAAGTTATGCATTCAAGATTGTTTAGATGTTCTCTTCTCATGTTTGGCATACGAACGTGTACAACATGCCAAGTGCATGTTTTTGCTTAAGGAAATCTATCCCCTGCTTTGGTTATACTACACAGCAACTTACGACGAATGGCGATACCAATCGTATATCATGTTTTGTTGCAAATTTTCTGTTTGGATGATTGGTTAGCTGCTAAAAAAATTGTCCATGTGTTTTAGATTGTACATTCAATCTGCAGCCAGCAAATCCGTCTCAATTATTCTTTCCGGGGAAGAGGCTTAAAAATACTACAGTGGATCTAAGCAAAGACATTTATTTCCGAATGATCTAATCTTACGAGCTAGCTGTAGACATGCGCAAAATATTTTGGATGGATTGAAGAGAAGACGAATAGATTTGCACAGTTCCGACGATATGAATGCAGCCATTAATTTGATCGTGTGCCTCTTAGTTTTGGTGAATTGTAATCTTTTCTATGGTTTTGTTCGATTTATATCAAACTTCAATTTGGAGCAGCGATTCATTGACAGATTGGTCAAAATCATGCATTAGAGCTGTACACTGCTAGATTAATATGTACAAAGTTATCATGTAGTTGGCTTGTTTCACACATTGAAGACTACTTGATTTTATAAATTTATCATGTAATTGGCTTGAACCCATGTTTTGCTGTATTGATATCATTTGATATTAGAAGAATCTGATCTACTAGTTGTGTTCTGAGGCATAGGACTTAAATGAGATCTCTTTATTTGCCAATGTGTTGTAAGAACTAACATAGCTACTAATCTCAACACTGGTTATTTGCACAGTTTCTTAAAGCTACTAGGTTCCAGTTCCAATGAAACTGTTCTGTATAATTTGATCAAACAATAAAAGTTTACATGTAACTGCTTGATCGAGCAAATATTCATGAGGTATGGGTGAGCACTGACTTTGAGTTGTGTGTGAAGCGCTTGCTCTTGGTTGTTACTTTGCTACATATCAATGAATGAATTGCTGGTTTCCCAGTTTCCAGAAGTTCATTCAGGATAGAATTGTAGAAACAACAACTTTCTATTTGTTAGGAGATGCAACGCTATGTAATATGGTTTGCATTTCATAGCATTATTTTATCTTTCCTAAACAGACACCGTTTGTCGGATTGGCTTGTTGGCACCATTTGTGTTCTTTGAAATTTCTACATGAACATTACATGGGTGGGTGGTTTCATGTGTTATGAGAAGGATAATCATTTTGTTTTTATCTAGTTGCTTGATCTTTTTTGCTGATCACGACCACTGGTCAGCATCACATTGGAGCATCTAGCATACTACTATTTTTACTAGTACTAGTACGGTACTCTTCATAGGGAAAAAATCTATGGAGTGCAGATCAGTATCAAATGGGTATTAGGACGCATGCAGCTATGTTTTTAACCGCTGGAAATGTAACAATGCAGATGGACAGTGCTGAGTGGAATGACCACAACACTAGGATAGTGTGTGAGCTTTTCGTTGAACAGGTAGTGGCCGGGAATCGTCCTAATACCTATTTATGCAACCCTGGTTATGATGCTATCATAGAGAGATTTGCGGATAGAACCGGCCTGCGTTACACCAATCGACAATTTAAGAACAAATGGGATAAACTGAGAAGTGAGTACCATATTTGGAAGAAACTACTGAAACAGACAGGTTTAGGCTAGGATGAAGAAAAGAAAACAGTGCAATGCTCACATGAGCGGTGGCAGAAACTTAAAAAAGTAAGTCATTATTTCTTTTTGATTACGTTTCAGTTTGCCAATTTGCTTTGCTTGTTCTAACATGTGATGTTTTATAGGAGTTACCTGGCTGTGGCAAGTTTCAAAAGGTAGGTCTGCAAAATGAGCCATTATTGTCTAGAATGTTTGAAGATATTCGCAATAGCGGTGCAGACCATTGGTCTCTTTCTATGGGTACCATTCCTGAGAGCAGTTCATACCCATCCCCTACCATTGACGCCGATGAGCATGAAGATGGCAATGACAACAAAGTAGACAGTGAAGATGAGGATGAGTCACCGATGAGCGCTAGGAAAGGGAAGAGAGCTCGTTGTCCTAAAAAAGATAAGTTGAAAAAGGCTAAGAGTGGGTCTTCGGTGATGTAAGAAGAAATTAAGCGTGTTGTTGAGTTGAGTGAAAAGTCATTTTCATCACTTGAATCATTTGCAAGAAAGAGAGAGGAATCATCGGACTGTACTATCAAAGATGTCATGGACTTGGTAGATGAGTGTGGGAACATGTTGAAGGCGATGAATGAGCACTTCATTGCGATGAAATTTTGTCAAGAAGGAACAAAGAGAGATGTTTATGACTTCATTGCGCAGTCCTTCAGCACGTTTTGAATGGCTTAAAAGGAAGTATGAAGTCAAGTATGTCAAGTAGATGAACGTGGCTTCTACTTTATTTGAGAACAATTTATCTTCTCTTTTGGACTCTATTTATGTAATGTTTAAACTGGCTTGTACTCTTTATTTGATAACAATTTATCTGGCTTGTACTCTATTTATGTAATGTTTAAACCGGTCTACGTTACACTTTATTTATGTATTGTTAAAATGGCATGTACTTTATTTATGTGTTGTTTGTTGTTATGCATAGATGTCCTCATGTGAAAGTGAGAGTGAAGGGACTGATTCCTCTGATGATGAGCATGAGTATGATTTGCATATGATGAGGCTATATAATCATATTTCAACCAACCTTCTTGTAGCTGCAAATATTGTGGATAAGTATCAATCAACCTACTTGGACAAGAATGCGACTAGGACTTCACGTCTCAGTGGAATGGGTTGGGTGAGAGAAACTTTGACCACCCCAGGTGAATGTCATCGCATGCTTCGTATGAATTCTACAATCTTTCAGAGTCTACACGATCTTTTGGTTAGTACTTATGGCTTAAAATCAACTACACATATGCATTTAATGGAGTCATTGTCTGTGTTCCTATATATTTGTGGGGGTTGTGAATCTAATCGAAATGTGCAAAACCGGTTCAAGCATTCTGGTGAGACAATTAGCAGGAAGTTTGATGAGGTTTTGCAATGTATGGTTAGGATGTCAGCTGACCTTGTGAAGCCGAAGGACCCGAACTTCTCTACAGTCTATAGTAGAATTAGAAATGATCGTCGCATGTGGCCACATTTTAAGGACTGTATCGGGGCTATTGATGGAACTCATATTCTAGCTGTTGTTCCCGCGGAAGAACAAGTTAGATATATTGGTAGATCAGGGTCTATGTAAGGACCCGAATCCACTGATTCGAACCCACTGTGCTTACCGCACTAGTCCCAGGATCAACGCTAGTGCACACAGCTCAACATTGGTACATATCACGTCATACTCAACGATAATAGAATAATAGTTCATTCATTGATATATCTAAAGGTATGATCTTATGACCAACTTACATTATTAAGCCACGCAGGGCAAGACTGAGAATATAAACTAATAATTAAGCGTAAAAGTAGAAAGCGTAGATAGCTCATCGTTCACCACAGTGCAACCGACAAGGTTCGGACCCTAATGACTCGTGTCTTCCGGACTTCATCTTCCAACACAGTGTAGATTCTTCAACTGTTGATTATTGTTGTTTGGCAAGGGTGAGTACTTAAAGCACTCAACAAGTTGTGCACAGAATGCAATTCTATGTATCTATATGTAAGGTTTATTCCAATGGACAGGCTATCATGGCTATTTTGCAATAAGCAGCATCTATGAACAAATACAGTAAATAGATTGTAAAGACTGTAAAACAAATATCAATAGTAAATAAATTCTGTATTTCTCAAGTGAACCAAGTTTCCAATCCTAAGTCAAGTTCCATCTTCCATATGGCCTTCCGCCATCCCAACCAAGTTGTCCAATTAATTAAACTAACCCTTAACTGTAATTCCCGAGCATTGCTCAATACCGCGAGCACGGCTATCCGAATAGTTTCACACTCTGCAGAGGTTATGCACTTTACCCACGTGATACAACCAAACACCACCAAGGCGAGTGATCATAACAAAGCCTTTACAATGCTCTGGCTTAACCCGATACTACCCGCTAAGGTTTCAACACTGGTGGACTGGTTACCACATCCGGGCCCCTCTTGCGCCATGTGAATTACTCCATAACTCGGGAACTCACACCGTCCACGATAGTACCCAAATTAAGACATTGCAAATTACTCAGCTAGGCTGGCCCATACCAGACATGTGGTTGCATGATTGACTCAGGTCAAAGGCTTGCAAGGTTAAGTCCTTAGAGTGATCAAGGCAAGACATCCACATACCCTCTGCCCATCGGGCCCACCTTGGCATCCTCGCCCCTTGTCACTTGCCCTGATCTAAGTGATTATCACCCAGTTGATTACCAAGCACCACGTGCCATCAACAATTCAACATCGTTGCGTGACATGACTCGCCACAACAACTCAATCTCATCGTGTGATCCCACATGACACACAAGTTCATAACATTGTTCCATATTCCATTAAGCAAGATTAATTATCAATGATTCTGACACATGTGATGACGTGGCATGGCTAAGCAACTAATACGGTCTAAAGCTCCAATGTTGATTATAATTATTAACCAACTATATTAAACCAATCTAGGGTGACAATGGATCATGGCATACAATGACAAGGTAGGGTATAGATCAAATTGGTATAATAGCTAAGTCCCAATTTAATTTGAAACAATTGTATAATTGAAATAATATGCAATAGGGTAAAACAAATATAGCAATTTTATAAACATGGGTTCAATATGATCAAAACACAACTTGCCTTGGAATAGGTCTTGATCTGGTTCTGGAACTTGCTCTTGAGTTGCTGGATCTTCCTCCGAAGCGTCGCACAATTCAACGTCTACGCGTACCGAAAGAGAAAAGCAAATAAATACCAAAACAGAGAGCAATTGAACTCCAAAAATCAAATAAAATTCACCATTAAATAGATCTCAATTTTACAAATTTTTAGAAACTGGAATCACTCAAATCCGAGTTACGATGCAAAAGATATAGCCTTTTGAAGTTTGAAATAAATACTGAAAATACAGAAATTAGAAATTACGAATTAACAGATTTATTTTTAAACTGAAAAAGCGATTTATGACGTTAGCGTGACGTCAGCCCTGATCCGAAGCGCTCCGGTGCTGACACGTGCCCCCTCGGTCCATGGACTGCGTCCACGGTTTTCTCGGGTCCACGGTGCACCCGTTCCACACGGTTATGGGCCACTGACACACGGGTCCCACGCCTCGGTTTACTTAGTGCCAGCACAGCATCCACGTGGCTCCACGTGATGTGCCAAATCAGCAGCTTTGCCACCTGGCCACCACGCGTCGGCGAAACATCTAGCCACGTCGCTACCACCAGCACGGGACCCTATGGTCGCCGCCGGCGGCCGGCGAGGGCACCTACCTGAAGCTTTCGACGTCGCCTACCTTCTGACGCGCACAGATCTGAGACTCGGGTATTGGTTCAACGGCGGCGACGACTTCCTTTTCGGCGGCGACGGCTTTCCGACGATCTCCCCCTCTGGTGGTGCTCAGGCCGAACGGTCGCGCGCACGAGATGCTCTGGATGAAGGCGAAGGCGATGCGTCGATCCTAGACCACGGGGCGGCTTGTCGGCGATTTAATCGACGACTTTTTATCGCGCGGCGCGATCGGAAACCGATTGCCGCAAGACGACGGCGCTTCTTGACTGGATAGCTTAGGGTTTAGGTTCACGGCGGAAAAGCGAGTCGGATGCCCCCTTTTATAGCAGCGCTTCCCTTCTCCGGCGGCGACTCGGACACGGAGTCCGCGGCGGCTACGGCTCGGACGCGATCCAGAGTTCGCTGCGAAGACGACAACGCAGCTCCACACGATGACGATCAGACGGTCACAAAACCATCCGGATGCTGCTCAATCCTGTCCATCCACGCGTTTCGCAGCGCCTCGATCCGGAGAAGTCCCAACCCATGCGACTTTATCTCCCCCGCGCGATCTCGATCCGACGGCGAGGATTAGATCCCCCGGAAATAGGCTAAACGGGCCGCGCCACACTGGGCCGCTCCTGCACGGAAAATGGGCCAAGCCCACAACTGTTCAGGCTGATTTTAAAAGGGTTTTCCAATTAAAATAATTGCTGAAATTCATTTAATTCGTTTTAGGTAATTAAATTATCAGGAAAAATCCAAGAAAATCTCAAAAATACTTTGAGACATTCTGGACTCAAATAAAATTTTTTTGGCAAAACTTTATTTTGACTTTGCATAAATTTAAATAGATTCGAATAAAAGGCAATAAACTTGATTTGAATTTAATTCTAATAAATCCAGAAAAATCCAAATAAATTCCAGAAAATCATAAATGCACATTTAAGCAATAAAATAGTATTTAAGCAAATTTTTGGGATGTTATAGTCTACAACTCAAAATGTGATGGCAGTGTGTGATCATGATATGAGATTCACATATGCATCTATTGGGCAGCCAGGATCAATGCATGACACAAGTGTCCTATATCATGCATTGGAAGCTGATAGAGATACATTTCCACATCCTCCTCAAGGTAAGTTGTACTTGCTTTTTTTTTGTACTTTTTATACATTTAGTTCTCAAATGACATCTACATTGCATGTTTCAGGTAAGTATTATCTTGTGGATGCCGGTTATCCTAACCGTCCAGGGTACTTAGCGCCATACAAGGGCCAAAGGTACCATGTGCCAGAGTTTCGAAGAGGTTCTGCACCAAGTGTTAAGAAAGAGAAATTCAACCAATTGCACTCAAGTTTACGCAATATCATTGAGAGATGCTTTGGTGTATGGAAGATGAAATGGAGAATTCTTCTGAAGATGCCAAGCTATCCAATGTCAAAGCAAAAGATGATTGTAGCAGCAACTATGGATTGCACAACTTCATACGTGACCGTGATGCACCGCATGTGGATTTGAAGGTTTGATCAGGATCCAAATTACGTGCCTACAATACCATCAAGATATGCAAGATATGTCATTTCTCAAGATGCATCGGATGCGTCAACATCGGATAGGAGTGATACATCCATGGATGCATTTCGTGATGAGCTTGCACAGGCAATTGTAGGATGATTGATATATTACTTGTGATATTTTCTCATCTTTTGTTAGTGCTTTATTATTACTAGAATAGTTATAGTAGCATGGACTTTAACTTTACTTACGTTATCATCGAACAATTATGGCCAACAGAAGTCTGAAACCTATGCTCCGAGAAGTAGGAGCTTATGTTCCGTAAGCAATGTTTTTGTTACTCTTTTGATCAACGACGCTGAGGTAGTCATGATTTGCGCGGATATGTTTGTTATAGTTTGTTCTGAACAAAGGGATAATTTAGGTGTTTTAGACTAATTATATATTGTTGTAGTGTTTTGGAATTATTATATATTGCTGCTAACGATTTTTTGTGTGCTTTGGAAACGTTGCAAATGCTAAGAAAAGTTTGAAGCTAATGATAAGTTGTGGCATCACAAATGTGGCAGTAAATATGTTTTTAAGGGAAAAAGAGTGAGTCATTTTTTCAAGCAAAACTCCTTTTGGTCGGAACTTATCCTTTTTTTTACTTTTCAACATCCTTTGTGTATTTGATCTCAAGTCTAGACTCTAGAGACACAAATCGACGTCATAAACAACAATGGTCGATAGATATGGAATTGAGACGATGTTAACCATGGAACTACTATGGTTAATGGCGACAACATGTTGAGATCAGAGTGATAACACGATTGAAGAATTGAAGATGATTATATTCTCGGTAGAAATTAGTACAAAAATAGAAAGAAACATTAAATGAAGAAAAATAAAGAGTTACAACCAAGGGTAGCATGGTCTATTTGTCTTCATTCCTCCCTTCAAGATCTCTAGAGCTAACCTTCTAGCTAAGCGCTTTTGTCAGACGGATCCAGCTCCTCAGTAAAGTAGATTCTTCGAGAAGCAAGATCTGGATCTGAAAAAGCAGGATCTGGAGCCCTACCAAATAGGCCCTAAGGCTATGTTCAAGGGTTTTTTAGCTTTTAGCTTAAAGTCATGAAAACTTTGGATCTACTTGGGCCCTGGCTTTAGCTTAAAGCCACTAAAAGCAAGCTTTAAGATCCCTCGAAGGAGTTATGGTTCATGGGATTTCTCAAGAAAGATTTTAAGTCCTTTCATGAGATTTCTCAAGAAAGATTTTAAGTCCTTCGTTTTTACTCCCTCTGTTCCTTTTTAGACATCGTTTTTCGAATATGTGCAATTAATATTTTAAATCTTTTTCCACTAAATACATAAGAGTATTTGAATTTGTCACGTGTAAATTATATTGCTATATTTTTCATAAATAACACTTTCATATCATCATATTTAATATTTTTACTAACACATAATTCAAAAAACTAATAGTCAAAAGGCATGTATAACGTATTCGAGACTGTATATATGTCTAGAACACCAAGTAAAAGAGAACTGAGATAGTATAAAGAAAACTAGCCAGGGACACGCGCTACGCTGCGTCGTGCGAAATCTCGTCTTCGTTTTTTCTGTGTAATCCTGTTTCTCTTTTTTTTTAAAAAAAATCGCTAGAGTCCGTCGGCGAATCCACTGATCGCTATAAACCGTCAATGAATCGTGAATCGCTATAAATCGTCGATGAATATGCGGTTTTTTGTTTTTGGGAGAAAATAAATGATTTTTTTGCGTAATTCCGAGTTCCCTGTTTTAAAAAAAAGGATCTAAACGTAATTTCGGTTTTGTCGGGTCTATTTTGTGCTAAAAACCGCTGGAGGACTCAAACGTAAACCGCAGAGGGACCTGAACGTAATTTCTTATTTTTTCAGGTCCTTTCTGTTAAAAACCGGTGGAAGGACCTAAACGCGATTTTGATTTTCTGAAGGGCCTTTCCGCTAATTTGATGACGTGGCTACTGCCTCCGCGCAGGAATCCTCTGCGCTATAAGATATATATATAGATGAACTACCTTTACCACCAAGTTATAAAGTGAAAATTCCCCAAATTAACTTCTCGATTGTCTCGGTGAAGATTAAGCTCTCTCTGTATTGAGAAGTTTGAGATGCTGAAGCTCTATTTAGAAGCTTCAAATAAGCCAACCTCCAGAAGAATATAGTCTCTCCTAAACAGGACATAAGTTCACATGGATATGCATATAAAATACGTACTTGGTTGAGAGTTTAACAAATCAAATCTCAGCACTATCTACAAATTATGCGAAATCAATAACCCGATATTGTTCAACATCAATCTTACCAATTTCTGTAACAAACATCTACACAGAAAGACTTTTACACTGGAAATTGAAGGTCAGCTTTTGATAATGTGCAACTAGAATAGATCTTCTCACTATGGTTGGTGCATGAATGCAGGAGACATCATCCTCACCAAGTGGACAATATGTACATTCGATTAGTTCGTTTGGAACTGATGCAACGAGATTATAAATTTTCTTCCTTGAAGGCAACACTAACAATTTCGAAAATTCTCAATCATCTCACTCCATTTTCTTGCGGAGATTTTCTAACATCGTAAATTTGTTCCAATTAAGACCATATGGTATGATGTCAATAATCTATATATTTTGTCACATAAGATTTTTGCTAATATAGAGAAATGGGAAGAAGAAGAGAGAGTATAGCTATCCTTCGTGAAGAGATGATCATGTACACAGTATAAAACACCATTGCATGTTTTATTGTTTATAATCAACATCTTTTTCATACTATAATTAAAAGATTATAAAATCTCAAAGCGAAGATGTCATCTATTATAAAAGATGTATTTAATTTTATTCTTAGATAATACGGGAAATATAAAGAAAACAGGAGTACGTACTACTATTATACCTGCTCTACTTTTGTACGCTGACATGAACTAATGACAGATCAGCAAGCACGCTCCACTTTTCTCGGTGTACACAAGAACGAGTCCAGCCGCAAATCCCTCCATCCCGAGAGCTCGCCTCCCCACCCTCCTCTCCTTATTCGCCACCCCGATCCCCAAACCCCTACCATCCTTTCCCGTAGCGCGGAGCCGCCACTCCCCCACCCCGCGAGCCATTCGGAAAACCTAGATCCAACCCCCTCGCCGCCGGCCATGGCGACCCGCCGGGCCCTCTCCTCCATCCTCCGCTCCGCCTCCCGCCTCCGCGCCGCCTCCCCGTCCCCGTGCCCCCGCGCGCCCCTCCGCCACCGTCCGTCCCCCGCCGGCTTTCTCCTCCACCGCGCCGCCGCCTACGCGTCCTCCGCCGAGGCGCAGGCGGCGCCCACCACGCCGCCCCCCGCTACCGGCAAGGCCACCGGCCGCGGCGGCAAGATCACCGACGAGTTCACCGGCGCCGGCGCGGTGGGCCAGGTGTGCCAGGTGATTGGCGCTGTGGTGGACGTGCGGTTCGACGAGGGGCTCCCCCCGATCCTGACGGCGCTTGAGGTGCTCGACAACAACATCCGCCTCGTGCTCGAGGTGGCGCAGCATCTCGGGGAGAACATGGTGCGCACCATCGCCATGGACGGGACCGAGGGGCTCGTCCGTGGCCAGCGCGTGCTCAACACCGGCTCTCCCATCACTGTAATGCCATCCCCTCTTGTCCCTCAGCCTCGATCGTCTTTGAGATGTTTCATTTTTTGGATCTAATCTGACGAAATGGCAAATCAGTAGTGTGTTAGACTTATCTGTATGTACGGATCCATGCATCGACTAGTGAATGCTGCCTATAGAGATCCACAACTATACTTTGTTAATGAATTGACGATATACTGTTCTGTAGCGGTTCTATATATGAAACGGTAAGGGGACAAATGCGTAAAAGTGACTCTGCTGAACAGTTCTGCTTGTCATGATTTAGCCATGTTCAAATGCTGTTTTGTAGATTTATATTTACGGTCCATTGTAGATTTATATTTTTTTTCCTCATCATCTCTATTGTGATGGTCCCAGAATCATGCAAACCTAGGAGGGCTACTTTTGTTTTTTTTCCTGGTGTAGGGGCTAGACGAGGGAGAGCTGAGAGGAAATGCACGGCCCTCATGTAGGTTCAGTGGTTCACCAATCCCAAAATAGGCTATAGAAAGTTCAAAAGACCATAAATTTTCTCAAGTTGTCCATAAATTAAAATTATCATACTTTTTTGTTGCTTGCGCAACTTACTAAGTTGTAAAATTAGGTTGCAGAGGCTAAGAGCCTAAGATTGTTATTTGCGCATGTGGACATCATGGTTAGCTGATTATGATATGAGTTCTGAGGGATTGGCTACTGAATGCATGAAATTACATTTGCGTGAAGATTAATTGTGGCAGTTAGGAGGGCGCTATCTTTATAGCCTGCAGATATTTACTGTCTTTGAACTTAGTTGTTGGCACTGTTGCTATAATTTATATTATCACCACCTTTGAACTTTACCATTGTTGCTGTGTGTATTGCTGCATTTGTGACATGCGTTTTATTTATTTATTAGGTTCCTGTTGGTAGGGCGACACTTGGTCGTATCATGAATGTTATTGGTGAGCCAATTGATGAGAAGGGAGATATAAGTAAGTCTGTGCGACATGCATTTTATGTATGACACTCATATACTTTACCAAAAACTCAGTGGTTATTACTTCGTTAGCCTGTTATGATTTTTCTTTGCTGATAACTCTTTTCTGCTGCAGTGACAAACCACTTCCTCCCTATCCATCGCGAAGCCCCTGCTTTTGTTGAGCAAGCTACAGAGCAACAGATTCTTGTTACTGGAATTAAGGTACACCCTTTTTGTCTCTTGGGGAGGGACTTTCTTAAAACTTGCGACTTTTTAATTAGTTAGGTTTCTTTTAATGAGTGCCAATTTTGGTTTTAATGCAAGGATTGCACTCCTCTCAGGTCGTGGATCTGCTTGCACCCTATCAAAGAGGAGGTAAAATTGGTCTCTTCGGTGGTGCAGGGGTGGGCAAAACTGTCCTTATTATGGAGTTGATTAACAATGTTGCTAAGGCCCATGGTTAGTTTTTTTTACAGAGCTTGATGGTCATATTGCAAAGTGGTGTGTTGTGCTTTACATTGGCTTATTTGTTTCATTTGTTTATTTTAGGTGGTTTCTCTGTCTTTGCTGGTGTTGGAGAACGTACTCGTGAGGGTAATGACTTGTACAGGGAAATGATTGAGAGTGGTGTGATTAAGCTTGGTGACAAGCAGGTAAATGATACATAATTCTAATATGTTATTAGGATTCATATTTGTAAGCTAAATTTTTCCTTACATGGTAGTATTTTGTGGCAGAGTGAGAGCAAGTGTGCTCTTGTCTACGGGCAAATGAATGAGCCTCCTGGTGCTCGTGCTCGTGTTGGACTGACTGGCTTGACTGTTGCTGAGCATTTCCGTGATGCTGAAGGACAGGATGTACTTCTCTTCATTGATAACATTTTCCGTTTCACTCAGGTAAGTTGTGTAGGATCCTCCTGCCAACTCATGTCTTGCAAATATCAGCACTCCTAATTTTGGTGGTTTGCACACACATGACATTAGTCAAACATAGACTCTGATGTCCACTCTACTTACTGCATTCTACTCAGCAGACAGGTCCTGCTTCAAGTTGTCTTTTTTTTCTTCTCTTTCACTTGAATTACTTTATCATTGTGACTGAAAAGGCGGTACATTGCTCACTCTTTGTCAGGCGAACTCTGAGGTGTCTGCTCTGCTTGGACGTATTCCATCTGCTGTGGGATACCAACCAACCCTTGCTACTGATCTTGGAGGACTGCAGGAGCGGATTACCACCACAAAGAAGGGTTCTATCACATCTGTTCAAGCTATTTATGTGCCTGCTGATGACTTGACAGATCCTGCCCCTGCTACTACCTTCGCCCATCTTGATGCTACTACTGTGTTGTCATGACAGGTATGCCTACCTGATATCTAGTTAGAATTTGTTAGGATTGGTATTTTGGCTGTCACGATTGCAACTTGGCTGTGCTGCCTGTGCAGATTTCAGAGCTTGGTATTTATCCTGCTGTGGATCCTCTGGACTCCACATCCAGAATGCTGTCTCCCCATGTGCTGGGCGAGGATCACTACAACACTGCTCGTGGTGTTCAGAAGGTTCTTCAGAATTACAAGAATCTTCAAGATATTATTGCCATTTTGGGAATGGACGAGCTCAGTGAAGATGACAAGTTGACAGTCGCTCGTGCTAGAAAGATTCAGCGGTTCCTCAGCCAGCCTTTCCATGTTGCTGAAGTTTTCACAGGTGCACCTGGAAAGTATGTCGAGCTAAAGGAAAGTGTCAAGAGTTTCCAGGTATGGAATTAAACAGTAACCATTTACCCTTTAGAATGCCAGTACCAGTACTGTTGAATTGTTTCTTTTTTCTCCAAATTAGCATGTTTGCTTCAACTTGTTGGCTGTTGGCATTTGTGCCCTTTTGTGCTCTACGTAAGGTCAAACTTAAAAGGAATTTAGTGGAGTTCTTTATGGTGGTAGTTAGCTGTGAATGGTAATTATTCAGAAAATGTTATATGGAAGCTATGTAGTTTCTTCTTTGTGTTTATGTGGTACCTTTTTTGTGTTTCTTCTAATGATGGCTTTGTAGTAATAGAATGTGTGCCTGCTACTGCACATTAGTATGGTCGTTGTATTTTGTTTACTGGACCATATTTGAAAAAAAATGCTTTGCAAATTCTAGCTACTTTAGATGCCTTGTTGCCTGAATAGGGTATGGACTCATGTACCTATAAAATGTGATTTTAGGCTTACACACTTCTAGATATAAAAGAGCATGAATTCTTAGGATTTTAGTTGAAAATGTGACAAGAAATGCAATTCTTAAATTTTTGTTTGAGAATTTGACCAGGACTGTATGTAGCCTAACGCCTCAACTGACCTGCTTGCCAAACATGAAATTTTTAAGCATGATAAATTCATAGGAAATAGCTATATGTGCGGGCTTCTATTTCTGCACTCCTGTGTGACCACCGTCCCTGTATTTCAGTCATCAATGATTGCATGGCTATGTACTCAGCATAAAGTTGCTATGATATATAAAATACAGCATAAATATGCTACTACTATTGTACTGATGGATTCATGGGTCTTTACACAATAAATTGTACACTTTTCTAGAATGAAGGGTCCAAATTTTTTATGAAAACCAAGATGTGTTATCCAAAGCAATTAGTAGTTTTGTTGCACTTGTTTCTTGTGGATTGCTGCTGATTTTTTTCCGAATCTTGCAAAATTATTAACAGCTGTCTTGAATATGTTTGTCCCAATATTCATATGACGCACCCATTCTTGTGCTGTTCCTGTTATGCCGAGTAATGTATCTTCTGAACATATCACAGGGTGTATTGGATGGAAAGTATGATGACCTTCCGGAGCAGTCATTCTATATGGTTGGAGGAATTGAGGAGGTCATTGCCAAGGCAGAGAAGATCGCCAAGGAGTCAGCATCATAAGCAATTCCCTCTTCACAAGCAATGCACAATTTAACTTTTGGACGTCAACGTGTTGTGCCTTTTATTCCCTGTTAGCCAGGACATGTACTTACAGGCAGGAGGCCCGGCCCTGCTGATGGATGTTTTTCCCAAATAAGGATTTGCAGTGTCCTATTTATTTGGATCACTGACCTTTAAGGAAAAATTTAGTTCTCTTTTTGTGTGATTTATGAGCGATGAGACCGTGAACTTGTTACTTCTCGGTGAAACACTGAAACATTTGTCTCCTATACAGGCACTCTGATGGTTATACTTCGTACATGTTCTGAGGGCAGCTATCGGAAACAGTCCTTATTTAAGTCAGACCTCCCATTGTCCATGGTTCTCCAATTTGTTCTCGCACGGGTTTAACATGCGATCTCGTCATAAGGGTTTCTTTTTCATAGTCGGTATCTTGTACATGTCACATGTGGGTCCTGTTTGGTAGGGTTTTAAGTCAATTTTAACTTCTGAAAAAGCCATTAAGCCCTCTAAATAGTTTATAGCCCTCTAAATAGTTTAGTTTTTAAGTGATTTTTAACATAAGTTAAAAGGTATATATATATAACAAAGCTAGATTAAACCTGTTTTTGCAGTTTATTTCTAAGTAAAATTAGCTATTTATCAAACTGACTTTTATAAAAAGCTACAGTTTTTTAGAAAAATTATTACTTATGTGCGATCATATGGAGGTTAACCTATGAATGTGTGATGAGTATTTGATATTTGTTAAGTTTGTGTCGATTTGTGTGAGTTTATTTTAGTTTAGAAAACTGAATTTGCAATTTCGAATTGTGATCGGCCTTCTCAGTGAGCTTGAGTGATGCATTTAATTGGGAATCTATACTGGGTTAATTATAAATTGTATATCTTGTGAATAGTGCTATGTAATGGGTTTTTCTTGTTTATGATGGTTGTAGAACTTAGAGCTAGGTCATGATGAGGTGAAGAAGATCGGGATTATGCTATGATGAATTTCGTCAACTCTGCGTTTTTGTTTTGTGCACATGGCTTTACATTGGATTTATTTGTTGCTCGCATCCACTCGGATTGTAATCCTGCCCATGAGTAGCGTAAATAAGCACGTTTCACTCTTAAAAAACTTCGTCAGCTCTGCATCTGACACGTGGCCAAAGAAAAGTAGGCCTTACCTGTCAGAACCTCGTCCCCCATGTATCCCACTGTCATCCGACTTGGCAATGACCCATCCTGACCGTCCAATTCAAAATGGAGGCATCAAGATGGGATCCCTCCGTAGCCGGCCCCGCTAACGTCTCTCTGCGGCTGTCCCCTTCCTTGATTCCTTCCGAATTTTCCAAACCCCACAAATTCTTCTCCACTCTTCTTGCCCCCTTCCCTTATTTCAAAGCATTTCGAATCACTCTCTCCGCGTCTCCTCTCCTCTCCTCTCCTCTCTCGCTCGCATCCGAGGCGACCGCGCGATCCCTTCCGCGGCCGGAACCCGGCGATCGCGCCCGCACGTCCGACCGCCCGCTGGACGAGTACGCGCCGAGCGGTGAAGAGGTAAGCCCGAATCCTCGGATCGTAGCGTCTCCCTTGCGGTTTGCTTGGGTTGGATCTGGCTGCTCGCGCCACGCTGTCTCGCACTGAGAGGCAAAACCCTAGGTTTAGTGGCCATGCCCATCTCCCTGTTCTACTACGCGGTGCGTAGCCCGTCTCGCTACAGAGTTGGGTTTTGATCTGTGGTCGCTTTGCAGGTTGCATGTTCTTCGCTTCTCGCGATGAGTAGCGCGGTGAAGGATCAGCTCCACCAGATGTCGACGACATGTGATTCGCTTCTGCTCGAGCTCAATGTATGCCCCTCCGCCTCGGGATTCCACCGTTGTGCGCTATTTGTGTTGGGCCGTTGCGAGGAATTGAGAGGTGCTTCTGTTTCAGGTGATATGGGATGAGGTCGGGGAGCCCGACACGGCGAGGGACAGGATGCTGCTGGAGCTCGAGCAGGAGTGCCTCGAGGTCTACAAGAGGAAGGTCGACCAGGCCAACCGGTGCCGGGCCCAGCTGCGGCAAGCCATTGCCGAGGGCGAGGCTGAGCTCGCCGGCATCTGTTCGGCCATGGGCGAGCCGCCAGTGCACGTCAGGCAGGTTTGTTCCTGGCTCCACTAATGAGTGTACAAGTGTGGGTATGCCATGAAAGGATCAAATAAAGGAAATGAAACTACTTTTGAATAGTGCAAATTGTCGGTGGGGGAAAAGAAATCTAATAGCAAATTAGAAATTACACTTTGTTTTGTCTCCTAATAGCTAAGATGAAATAAAGCTAATAGGACTACTGGGCATTGCTGACTAGATAGAGTGAAGTTGTCAGTAGGGACTCCATCAGCAATTTCTTTCTTTCTTACTTTTTACTAATGTGTCAGTATACGAGGAGATAATGTAAATACAACTTCATTTCTTTCATCAACTTCGAATTGAGCCAACGAGAATAAATCTTACTTTTTACTGCCAATGTGACTAGCTAACCCTTGAATAATGTGATCACTGTTGAATCCATTGCACATGCAAGGCACTCGTGATGTTTTGTAGTGAAGACTTGATAAGCTACTGCTCGAATAATGTGATCACTATTGATTATTGAAATTCATTGTATATGCAAGGCACTCATTATTGTTGTATTGAAGACTTGAAACTGGTACTTTTCACTCTGTTAATTTGACAGTCAAATCAGAAGTTACACGATTTAAGGGAGGAGTTGAATGCAATTGTCCCATATTTGGAGGAGATGAGGAAGAAGAAGGTTGAACGATGGAACCAGTTTGTTGGTGTCATAGAGGATATTAAGAAGATTTCATCTGAAATCAGGCCTGCAGATTTTGTACCATTTGAAGTTCCTGTGGAACAGTCCGATCTGTCATTAAGAAAGCTTGAGGAGTTAACGAAGGACCTAGAATCCTTTCAGAAGGAGAAGGTTGTCATCACTCGTGCCAATCTAATTCATTTTCAGTCATATCCTCACCGTGTAAAGCAGGACTCTTTTTGTTCATTGCTCATATAAATCTCATTATGTCTTATGTGTTTGTGTTTCTGACAGAGTGATAGGCTAAAGCAAGTGATGGAACATTTAAAAACATTGCATTCCTTATGTGAGGTGCTTGGCATAGACTTCAAACAAACAGTACATGAGGTGCACCCTAGCCTGAACGAGGCTGAAGGATCAAAGAACCTGAGCAACACTACAATCGAGAGACTTGCATCGGCTGTAAATAGACTGCGTGAAATGAAAATCGAGAGGATGCAAAAGGTAACATTTCCTGTATCATTTAGAAATTTGTAATAGGCAGTGTGTTAAATCCTTAACTTGGTTAATATGAATCTGGCAGCTTCAAGATTTTGCTTCTACAATGCTAGAGCTATGGAATCTCATGGATACCCCAATTGAAGAGCAGCAGATGTTCCAGAATGTTACGTGCAATATTGCTGCTTCGGAGCATGAAATAACCGAACCCAACACCCTCTCTATTGACTTCCTCAGCTACGTGAGTCATTATTGTTGCAGAGATTGTTCTTGTTTCACTGTTGCTATTGTATTCACTTTCTATTGAGCTAGTCATGTTAGAGATTATACTCCTAAATGTAGGTGAAATCTGAGGTTTTAAGGCTTGAACAACTTAAAGCAAGCAAGATGAAAGACCTTGTTCTGAAAAAGAAAGCAGAACTGGAAGAGCATAGAAGACACGCACATCTAATTGGCGAGGAAGGATATTCAGCTGAATTTAGCATTGAGGCTATTGAGGCAGGTAAAGATCTTTTCGTGCCTTCTTGACATCTAGTGTTCAGTAAAATGTTTATCACACTAACCACCTCATCCACCTTTGCCTTTTCCTTTACAGGAGCTATTGATCCCTCACTAGTGCTGGAACAAATTGAGGCTCACATTGCAACCGTGAAAGATGAAGCTTTTAGCCGGAAGGATATTCTTGAAAAGGTTGAAAGATGGCTGAATGCATGTGAGGAGGAAGCCTGGCTGGAAGATTACAACAAAGTACGAATGCTGGCCAATTTTATATGCAATTGCCTTTTAAATATTTGTTTGGCAGATAGTGATAGTTCCCTTTACTTGGAATGTTTAGGATGATAATCGTTATAATGCTGGGAGGGGGGCGCATCTTACGCTGAAGAGGGCCGAAAAAGCTCGTATTTTGGTTAACAAGCTTCCAGGTAATTTTACCCAATGAGATATCGGTTATACCTTGACCAATCCTATTCAGTTGATAAATCTTTTCTGTTATCACTGCATCTGATTTACTATTGCTATGTCTTGAGCAGGAATGGTGGATGTTTTGACCACAAAAATCGTAGCTTGGGAGAAAGAAAGAGGAAAAGAGTTTGCATACGATGGTGTAGGTTTTCTTACTCACCCACTTTCGCGTTCGTTCTTTGAATGGTGACCGGTTTTGTTGCTTGCTAGAATTTGTTTCTTGCAATATTTGCAGGTGCGCCTTCTCTCAATGCTTGAAGAGTACATGATCGTTCGCCAGGAGAAAGAGCAAGAGAAGAAGAGGCAAAGGGTACTATGCTCTTGCATAACATTTCTACATTCTGTAAACCATTTGTTTTTCCTTCAGCGATGCGATTTTAATACCCGAATATACCTGCAGGATCAAAAGAAGCTCCAGGATCAACTCAAAGCTGAGCAGGAAGCTCTCTACGGATCCAAACCAAGTCCATCCAAGCCTCAAAGTTCAAAGAAGGCGCCTAGACACTCGATGGGTGGTGCAAACCGAAGGTTGTCTCTTGGCGGAGCCACATTGCAACCGCCCAAAACGGATATACTGCATTCGAAGTCAGTTCGTGCTGCCAAGAGAACGGAAGAAATTGCCACTTTGTCCCCTGGTAAGCCTCTGTTATCTATCATCTGTTGCTATCTCTCTCTCTCTCTCTCTCTCTCTCTCTCTCTCTCTCTCTCTCTCTCTCTCTGATGCAAATGATCACTTTCAGGCAGTAGAGGCCTTGACATTGCCGGTCTCCCCATCAAGAAGTTATCTTTCAATGCGAGTACTCTACGTGAGACAGAGACACCCCGTAAACCTTTTGCTCAGATCGTGCCAGGAAGCAATGTCTCGTCGACGCCTGCACGGCCAATCACCAATGACTCCGAGGACGAGAATAGGATCCCCAAGGCATTTGCAGCACTAAATCCTAAGACACCGATGACTGTGGCTGCTCCGATGCAGTTGGCAATGACGCCCGCTGTGACTAGTAAGGTTACAGTTACTCCTGTTTCCCTTGTTTACGAGAAACCAGAGCCAACATTGCCGGAGGAGATTGAGTACTCGTTCGAAGAAAGGCGGCTGGCCGTCTATCTGGCCAGACAGATGGCTTAACTGTTGCGAGATGTCGAGAAATCCATTCTGCACGTAGTTGAAAGTTGAAACCTGACTGCAATTTCTTGTCAGAGGCTAGATATTGCCTACGTTGGTCGAGGTCGACAACAGTCGGCCTTTCGCAGTACTTACTATTCTGATTCACTGCCTTATTTTCAATGTTTTCGACAACTAGTAAAGGAGTTTTACACTTTAGCTTCTACCCGGTACTGTCATTGGTTAGAAGAAGTTATGTATAGCTTTCTCGGAAAGAAGTCATTGGTTAGAAATATTAATTGTTATATTTCTGTTCTTTAAATCTTACCGGTAATCCGATTTGAGAATCAAGAATCAGAATCTTGGAATAGTGGAGCCGAACTCGATCAGCTTCCCGTTGAGCTTGTAAAGGCAAATCAAGCAAAGTTGTTTAGGGATCTTGTACCATCCAACTGCTCCAGGATTGAACAGATTTTCCACAGCTGTTAAAAGCGCGAAGTATCACAACAACCCTGCGAAGATCTGCAGATTTAGTGGTCTAAATTAAGTTAGAAAAGGGGAAAACATTGATAATCATGCTCCACAAGCCCGGTACTATCATATTTACTAATTTACCACAAATTAACATTTTTGACTTGCAGTTCGAAAGCGGTCGCGGAACCAAAGCATACACGAGTCAGGAGATAACCGATAGTGCGCACGCCACCAAAGGCTACCGAACTTCGATAGGTCAACCATTTCCATTCCACCCCGATTTGCCCAAACATTTCCCACCGCCAACTCTCAACCATCACGTACGCAGCAGATAGCAACGCCCATTGTGTCATTGACCGTCCAATTGGAGACTTAAACAACAGTGGCGAGTGGTGAGCAAGGATCGAAAAACCAGAAACTGAAAAATATCGGATCCCACCTGTTGAGTCTAGGTGTGATACAAATCCGTTTCCTACTCTATCTCAAATCTACTTATACATAGAGTCTGTTATCTATCAATATAAATATGTCACTGTAGTTCACAGGAAGGGCAAGAGCTTTATTGTAAACATCCCCTCATATAGTCATATAGCTATTGTAAACTCGTGGTTTTTCCCGAAAAGTTCCACATTAAATCTCTATTTTTTCCTTTGATCCTGTATTTCTGCCGTGCGTTTTGTAACAAGTGATGTCAGATCTTAGAATTCAAGATCCGAACCGTTGCCTCCGGGAGGAGGCGACTTCCGGGGCAACCATCACACGGCAACTACGGCACGACGTACAAAAGGCGGCATCAAATCAGCGACAACGTTGACCGAAGAAATCTCGTCAGCTTCCATGGCGAGTTGCATGCTCAAGTCCGAACTGATCCGCAGACCAAGTTTGAAGCGGAACACAAAATTGCTAAGAGCACACCGAAGCCTACCATAAAGCTTCCAAAGCTTTTTTGTTGCGAGTACATAGAAGTGTACCAATGGCTTCGCATGTCCTTGCTTGGTATACAAGGAATATACCAGGAGATTCATCAGCTTTAATTTGGCTATTTCGACTGGCCTCAACTCTTTTTTACAACTCGACTCCATATTGAGCGTTGATCCGCTCTCTACACGGCTACGGTTCCAGTGCCAAATTTCGCCAACATCATCACCCACGTCATCTGGCACCATGTTTAGGCGTCATTCTACGCCATCTCCATCAATAATCTTCTGCCACAGATGATCGTCGTATTGCTTTTGTTGGAGGTCGATTATATTGCAATTCAAGCTGTTGTGCTTATTATTAGTATCATACATGTGGGATTAATCATTGGCGATTTCTTCGATGATCGTCATCTACTACGGGTTACTGCGGCAAGATCCACACATATAGAGTTTAAGGTGAAGTTACATGCTTTCAACACAATAAGTTTATTTGGGCTACGCTTGATCACGAAGACTTTGAAAAAAATAAAAAAAATAATGTCAGTTGTGGAAACAATTGAATTTGGTGTTCAATCACCGTTTGGATATGTAGCAATTTTAGATCACTTGTGCGACCATTGTGAAGGTTTTGGCAACAATAATTCTCAGGAATTTGATGATACCCTAATGGTCATGAGCAATAATTCTCAGGAATTTGATGATACCCTAATGGTCATGAGCAATAATTTTAAACAATAATTCTCAGGAATTGTAAAGCTTTACTGTTTAAAATTGAAGGTTTTGCTCTATTATCAGTTTGAGATGAAGTATTGAAGTGCTTTTGCATGGATACTGCAATATTGACCAGTTGTCATAGCTCGATATGACGAGTCTATCGCAATTTATACTTTATTGACGACAGTAGAGTTCCTTTTATCTTGCTAGTTTTGTAGGAGCAGTTTCAACTATATCATGGAATTTAATTATCATTGAAGTCGACAGTTCGACATACATAATGAATACACATGCAAGTTGCTCTTTCAATGAGCATTGTTTGTTAAATTTTGTATTCCAGGTGGAGCATATGAAATATACATGATATAAGTTCTTCGCTATCCATCACGCGCCATAGGTGATGTTTTGGCTTATACCGTTAAATGATTAAGCATTTGTTTCATGAGGTCAATTGTACAGACTCGGACATTCCTGGGATTATGAATTATTGAAGACTCAGATTCATTCGTCTGCTTTGTTAATAGCTGTGTGTTTGAACCTGCTGGTGGTTTGCTCAATTTTACTTTGTAAGAAGTACTTGGATAAGAATATTCCCGTCTTTCTTGTTCAGATAAGTCATTTGGACTTTCGGTGCACAAGATGTTCATGATGATTTGTTTCAAAGAGATTTGCGTTATATTTTGGCTACAAGAGAAATTTGTCTCATGGCGGAGATTGTTAAGTTTGAGTGTGATATAAATCTATTTCCTACTCTATCTCAAATTTACTCCTAAACAGAGTCTGTTATGTACCACTATTAATATATTTTTTGTAGTCTATAGGAAGAGTAAGAGCTTCATTGTAAACATCTCCTCGTATAGTTATATAGCCATTGTATGCCTGTAGTTTTTTCTGAAAGAGTTTTTCAGGTTAAATCTGTCTTCCGTTCCTTTGATCCTATATTTCTGTCGTGCGTTTTGTAACACCTTCGACATCAGTCAAAAATTTCGTCAAATAAATTTCAAACTCAATTGTTTAATTTAGCAGGTTTTCGATCGGTTACCGTCCTGAATTATTGTCCATCAATTTAAATTTAAAACTTTTTGGTCCGATCTTTTTACCGGTCTGAGCCGGTACAACCAGTGACCGCCGTTTTTTTTGTCCTTGGTGGCGACTGGCGAGTGCGCTGTACTGTAATTTTCCGGAGAAGTCACCGTGTCCAGAGAGGCCAGCATCACGCACGCTAGGTTTACCATCAGGTTTTCCAAACGTTACACCACAAAAAACCCCAACAGGTGGCCTGGTAACGCTGGCTAGGGCCAGAGGCCAGACCGCCAGAGCCACACCCGCCGTGCACACCGCTCCAGGGCCAAGGAGACCAACAAGCAACAACTCACCCACGCCGAGGCCGCGCGCGGAACGTGAAGTCCACACGGCCGGGCACGCATGACTCACAGGCGCCGCGCCGGCCGGGGCATGTGCCCGGCTCAGTGTTATGCGCTAGCTCTCTGCAAGTTGCAGCAGCCGCATGCAGCTCGCGGCGGTGTATCAGTCGCTTGTGCAAGTTCCCGGCAGCTTCGTCGGTGACATTCCTGTATAGTTGCAGCTTTAGTATCTTATTGTTGGGTCATGTGATGTTCGATGCGGAGGAGTCAAGTCACGCTCCCGGAGTAAAGCTGCGTATACCGTGCAGTTCAGTTCCCCATCCCTTTAGCCTTAACTCGACAGTAGCTAGTTTCGCACTGGGACTGGACTGTCTCTTTCTGCCGGCTCCAAGATTTTCCTTTCCATTTATGTATTACCTGTGCTTAGAATATGCGGGAGGAACGAGTTCGAGGCCCTGGTGCAATAGGGTGGGGAATGACCTGGCGCGTGCTGATTACTCAAAGTTGACGGAGCCGTAGAAGCGACTCTCGGGGTCACTCATCCAGATCTAGCAGTGTATGGCGAATCCACCGGGTCATTCATGCGGCACGCCAATGTTGTAATATCGGGTCATCGATCAACAACAAGAAGAAAAATGTTACTCATGGTGTCGATCTATGATTTTCCCTATAGTTATCAACGCATCATGTTTTACTTTTTGCCAACTCTAACATTGAGATTTTTAACCATCCTCGAGAGATACCAAAATCTACATTGAAGTAGTATAAGAGATACCAATTATATTGAGTTAGTATCAATGGGTACGAAAAATTTAAAGACCGAAAGTCTCAACTTTTAGTACATCTTGATACTAGCTTTGATGTAAATTTTAGTAACTCGAAGGATGGTAAAAAGTCTTCAAAGACGTTATCCCATCTAAAAACACCAGACAGCAGCTCTCAGATATCAGTATCTCACCCTTTGCTCCGAAATTCAGCGGACACGAGAGCGTCGAATCGAAACACACCATGGGCTCGGCTCGGCTCGGCTCGGCTCGGCTCGGCCGAGTCGAAGTCTCGTCACGTCACCACCGGCCGCAACAAAGCAGAGCAGCGCTCTGCACAGCCGCGACCCGAGCCCCCAGCCCCGTGGTCGGTCGGCCCCACGCGCAAATCCACCTCGACGACGACGCCAGGCCGCCGCCCCCACCACCACCACCACACTTGTCACTCAACTTTCTTTTGTTCCTCCCGCACCCACCAACACCACACCCCTCGGTCCATCACCACCGTCGTCGCGCGCTGTCACTCCCGCCACACATCGATCACACGCGTTTCCCCCGAGCAGCTCACGCCGCTCCACCTATATATCGCGCGCGCAGCACAGCCTCGCAGGCGCAGCCCAACGCAAGCAAAACACAGCCTCGCACGCAGCTCCCCAGAAAACCAACGCACACCAGCAACTTTGATATACCTTGCACTCTTCAGCTAGCTTATCGTCCCGGTCTATCGGCATGGGGAACTTCGCGTCGTGCACGCTGGCCAGGATCCCCGGGTCGGCGAGGGGCTCCAGGGTGGTGCTGCCGGACGGCGCGGTGAAGCTAGTCGGGCTGCCGGCGAAGGCGGCTGAGCTGATGCTCGAGGCGCCGGGCCACTTCCTGGCCGACGCGCGCGCGCTGCAGGCGGGGCGCCGGATCGCGGCGCTCGGGGCGGACGAGGACCTCGAGTTCGGGGGAGTCTACGCCGCGCTCCCCATGAAGCGGCTCGGCGCGCCCGCCGCGCCCGCCGACGTGGCGCGCCTCGCGGCCGCGGTGGCCAGGGAAGCCCAGGCGCGGAGGTCCGCCTCGGCCAAGGTGGCGGCCGTCGTCGTCGCGCCGCCCGAGCTGGTGGTGGCCGCCGCTTCCGCTGCGGCGGAGGGGGACGCGCCGATCAGGGTGCCGCCAAGGTTGGATGAGATGGCCGTGGACGACGCGGCGGCCGCGGCGGAGATCGGGGAGCTCAAGCAACGGATAAGCGGCGGCCGCCGGTCGAGGCGGCCGATGTTGGAGACCATACAGGAGGAGAGCTACGCCTACGCGGCGGCAAGATGCTAATACTACTAGTCAATTGGCCGCGTAGCAAACTGAGAGATTGCGAAGGCATTATCTCGTAATTTTTTTCCTTCTTTTTTTGCCTTGTGTAAAATACTACTACTTTGTTTCGTGCTGCCTCTTTTTTTCATGTATTTTTGAGAGATGAAAGGGGAATGGAACAAAAGGATGGTGGAAAAGGTGATTAATGAATCAACGAAATCGAACAATTCACTTACATTGGTCATTGTTTCAACAATAATTTTTATTTTCTGTTTTTGGATTTAACAGCTACTTGAAGTATATTTTACTAGATCGATGGAAGGAAAAGATTCCGCAGCATAACACAACAACTCCCAACTGGTTCTTCTTTAGGTAGAAGATCCGTATGTATATAAGTTTGTAACAATTTCCTTCAATCCTTTGAAAACGAGAACTTGCTTACGCCTTTTCTAAGCCAAGTTCTTGTATGGTCAAATAATTTCTCATGGATAATTTGGCAACTTATCGAGCACAAAATGCGTGTCTTCACGTAAAGAAGCAGTACTCTCTTGAACAATGAACGTGCAACCTCTGGCGGAGTGACTACGGGTGAGCAATTTTAAACCGAAACCAAAAAACCGAACCAAACGGAATGAATCGAAAGAAATTTGGCATTTTCAGTTTTTGGTTTGGTTTTTATTTTGATAATATTTAGTTTTTGTTTTTCGGTTTGGTTTTGTAATATGAGAGACCGAACTAACCGAATCACGGTCACTCCTCTCGCTCCTGTCAAAATTCCCCATCCAGAGTCGGGCCATTCCCCGGTGCTGCACTGCGGACACTCCTCCCTCCCTCGCCCTCTCGGATGGCCGGCCGCCTCCTCTCTCCGTACGTAGCTCCGGGCTCCCTCCCTCGCACCTGCCGGCCGCCTCCCTCCATCTCCCCTCATGCGGCTCCCTCCCGCCCACTTCGTCTCCCTCGCCCCCGCGGTCCCCTCACCTCCTGCCTCCTTCGGCCCCCTTGCCTCCCTCCGCCGCCCCTACCTCCCATTCCCCTTCCCCCTACTACGCGGGCACGGTGACGGCGACGGCGAGCACAGACGGGGAGTGGATGGTGAGCACGAGGCAACACACGGGTAGTCGGGGACCTGTTGCTTGGAATTTTTCGGTGAACTGAAACACCGAAATAACCGAATCGAACAAATTTGGTTAATTTGGTTCGATTTTCAAAATTATTCGATTTGATTCCGTTAACAATTCTCAAAAACTGAAATATTTTTAAACAAAAAAACTAAACCGAAAAAACCAAATTAACCAAATCTCACCCCTAGGGGCGACAAGTAGCTTGTTTGAGTTGCAACAACATCTAGTGCGGTAAACAACAAGTAGGTCCTTAAGCACACAAGAGTTAAATCATCGAGCATCATGAGAAGCCATTTGGAGTATGACATAAGCATGTTGTGCTCAAGAGATATGATATGAACCCTTTCTAGGCATCATCTCAAATTAACTGATCTATTCTAGAATTAAATGGCTGCAGATTCTTTCAGTAAAATAGTGCGAAAAAGAAATGTTTTTGGGCGTTCTGGTGTACTGTCAACCAGCACTTTAAAAAGGCATAAATCATGAAAATAAATCGGCACAGTGTAAAAGTCAAGCGCAAAAAGAAATGTCTCGTTCCATTTATTTGTATCACCAAACGTTTCTTCCAAGCTTTCTCAGACGAGGACAGCAAAGGCACGTACGATATCTACACAACAGCTAACAATACGATGTACTCGGTGATCGATCCATTCATTTATCTTTTAGTGTTGCATCAACCATGTAACAAAGTGAGTAAATTAAGCTGCTGTTTTCCAGTCTCCCCCAGCTTTTCCCCAAGTCTACAGAAGAAAGCGAAGCGGCAGAACACGAGAGTCAGATCGATGATTACACTAGGCAACAAAATTAAAGCTAATGTAAAGATGCTTTGGAATAATATCACGGCACACCCCACTAGTGCTGTGCGCTAGCTAAGACTAGACAGTGCTCCGAGTCCGAGCCAGCGAAGCCATGCACAAGCACAATGCCATCCACTATCTTATGCAACGGCAAGCCAGACCAGATATCAAATCATATAGCGTGGGAATGAACGATGGCATGAGCTTTCTTATCTAAGGAATGAATATTAGTGAATTTTTTTTCTAGTGAGCAAATTGCAGGGGCCGTGGACCTTCTTTTGCCTAAGTCAGAATGAGCCATCTGTTGATTAATGGGTGGAGATCGCATGTCCCTAACTATAATAAAGGAATCTGGTTGACGTGTTTACCGTGGATGTACTTCGTTTCCATTGGCGAGATGACCACCGTGCACTTACCTTTCTCTCTCTCTCTCTCTCTCTTTCGGAAATGCATCCACTGACAACCAGCGCTGAGAAGAACAGTATATGCCACTGCTACAGAATGATACAACACTATCTTTTCATCTAGGTCGGTTATCAACTTTTTAGAAAAAAACCCGATAGTGATAGATGATCGGCGTGGGCGAGAAATATGGTGCAAAACACCAATATCAATCTGACATCAAAACCGATAGTGATGACCATCGTCATCACTATATGTTCTAAGGTCAAAACCGATAGTGATGTTATAAGTATCACTATCGGTTTTAACATCAGAACTGATAGTGATGATGATGGTCATCGTGATAGTACATATATCACGGTCGGTTCTCATCTCAGAACCGACCGTGATGTGCCTGTCCAGTAGGCTAAAAGTTTCGGGTTGGACCAAAGAAGACATGGTGAAAAGGGGTATAAACTTATATATTGTTCTTGCTTTGGTTGCACCAATATCAGGAGATTTAACAATTCAGCTCAAATTGAAGATCACTTGATTCGATATGGCTTCATAAGGAATTACACGTATTGGACCTATCATAAGGAGACAAGTACTACATGTCCTGTACACAACGAAAACATGTTGGAACCCGATCACGATTTGCAACGTGATATGTTTGAGGAGGATAATTTAGATCAAATGTTGCGAGATGTGGAGGAAAATTACATAGAAAGAGACTTTAAAAAATTTAGAAGTTTGATAGAAGACGATACCAAACCATTGTTTTTGGGTTGCAAAGCGGAATACACCAAGTTGGGTTCGGTCCTTACATTGTTCGAACTGAAGGCAAAACACCGTTGGACAGATACAAGTTTCAATGCACTTTTAGTTCTTCTATTGGATGTGCTTTCAGAGGAAAATGAGTTGCCAATAAGTATTTATGAAGCGAAGAAACTACTATGTCCCATGAAAATAAAAATAAAAAAGACACATGCATATCTGAATGATTGTATCTTATACTATAACACGCATAAGGAATTGCATGTTTATCCAGTTTGTAGCGTACTCCGGTACAAACAAAAGGAGAAGCGTAAGAGTCGAACCAACGACAGTGAAGAGGTAAACAAAGAGGCACCGGTCAATGTATTGTGGTATTTACCCATCATTCCTCGTTTGGATTGGTTGTTTGCAAATCTTAAAGAGGCAAAATTGTTGCATTGGCATTACAAATCTCAAAAGAAAGATGGCAAGGTGAGACATCCCGCTGATTCGGCTAATGGAGAAACATTGATTGGAAACATGAGAAGTTTGGTGTCGAGATGAGGAACATAAAATTTGGATTGAGTACCAATTGAATGAATCTGTTTGATAATATGAGCAGTCGTTATAGCACTTGGCCAGTTCTGTTGTGTATCTACAATCTCACTCCTTATTGTGCATAAAGCAGAAGTATATCATAATATCATTACTAATCGTAGGACCCAAACAGCCAAGAAATGATATTAATGTGACCTAGCACCCTTGATTGAGGATTTGGTAAAATTGTGGAACAAGGGGGTCGCGATATGGGATGCACACAAAAGAGATAACTTCATCCTACGGGCTATGATATTTTGCACCATAAATTATTTCTCGGCCTTTGGTAATTTGGCAGGCTACAATACGAAGGGAGCCAAAGTGTGTCCTATTTGTAAAGAGGAGCTAAGAGCTTGTGGCTGCCGAATTCCAAGAAAACTATATACATAGGTCATTGTAGATTTCTACCTAGAAGTTATCGATACCGTAAGATGGATGACAAATTTGATGAGAAGAGAGAAGTTCGTTCGACCCCACAGCTTATGAGTAAAAAGCAAGTATATTAACGCGTGGAGGATATTAATTTTCGGTATGGAAAGAGACATAAATCTGTTCGTCCCAAGACCATTTGAAAGAAGATGTCGATATTTTGGGACTTACCATACTGAAAGGAGTTAGATGTCCAGCATTGTATTGATGTCATACACGTTGAGAAGAATATTTGCAATAATTTAGTTGGCATTCTGCTGAACATACTTGAGAAGACCAAGGATGATGTGAATGCTACCGCGATATAGCCTACATGGGAATCAGGCCCTAGCTTGCAGTGATAGAGAAGGATGAAAAATATCCGTAAATCCCCGCTGCATGCCACACCTTGTTTAAGAAGGAGAAAGAAGACATCTGCAGGTTTCTCCAAGGTATTAAAGTTCCATCGGGCTACTCCGCAAACATTAAGATGCTTGTGTCCATGGATGATTTGAAGTTGCTTGGTATGAAGTTCTTCAATTACCATGTCTTGATGATCCAAATGCTCCCTATTACAATAAAAAATATTCTGCCAGATGATGTTAGATTGGTAATCGCGAAGTAATGTTATTTCTTCAATATGATTTCTTGCAAGATTATTAATCTTGTGTACAAGACAACTTGCAGAGTGAGGTGATGCAGACTCTACGTCAGCTTGAGATGCATTTCCCCATCATTCTTCGACGTCATGGTCCACTTTGTTGTTCACCTTGTTAGAGAGATTGAGATATATAGACCCGTATTTCGACGTTACATGTATCCGTTCGAGAGGTACATGGGTATATTAAAGGCATACATGAAGAATTGGTCGAAACCTGAGGGTAGTATTGTTGAAGGTTATAGGATTGAAGAGGTTATTGAGTTCTACGTGGACTATCTAGGTAAAAGACAAGCAATTGATGTTCCTGTATCTTGTTATGAGAGCAGACTTGGTGGCAAAAGAACCATTGGGTCTAAACTAACAAGTCCACAGTTTGATATGTATTATAAGGCGTAGTTGATAGTCTTGCAACACAGCGTAGAAGTTTATCCATACATCGAGTAACACAAATTGATATCACGGGAAGAGAATCCACATATGGATGAGCTTTCCATCACTCGAGAACACAAAGAGCGATTCCTCACACGGTTCAAAGAAAAATGTGAAGTCTCCGTTAGTGAAGATGCCAAATAGTTAGCCGACAGACCAAGATTTAATGTACAGACATGACATGAGTATGATATTAATGGATACACCTTTTACACTGAAAGTCGAGATGCAAAAAGTACATTTCAAAATAGTATTATAAGCATAGATGCATCCTATGATCACTTGAAAAGAGGATCCTCAACCGCAATGTACTCCTACTACAAGATGATTAAAGAAATACGAGAGCTTGATTACAGAATATACCAAGTTTCATTGTTTCGATATAAGTAGGTGAGGCTTTCACATGGAGTGAAGGTCGACAAGAGAGGTTTTACTCTTGTGGATCTCAATAGACTCGTCTACAAAGATGAACCATTCGTCCTTGCGAAGCAAGAAACTCAAGTCGTCTACATGCGTGATCCAGCCAATCCGAGGTAACACGTCGTCCTTCATAGCAAGGGGCAGGTAGTTGGAGTTGAAAATATCGTAGATGAATAAGAGTACAACCAATTCAATGAAATACCTGTGTTTGCAGATGGGCATGTCTTAGCGGTGACGATGATACATATGAAACAAATTACATGCGTATAGATCATCAAGAAGGGTTGTATTGTAAATAAAGGGACTACGTCAATGTGAATAATGCTATGTGTTTCAAATATTTGTGTTGTAAATAAAGATACTAGCTACCTCAATGTAAACAATGTAAATAATGCTATGTGTTTCAAATGTTTGATTGAAACATGAATGTATTTCCAACCTTAGAACATTTCAGAACCAAAGGTTAATAAGTATACAGAACATCAAATTGATCTGGAAATATGTGACCAAGGATGCCTAGGGTGATCTCTGTCAGTTCTGAGCTAAGAACCGATAGAGAAGTCCGTTATCTCTATTCTGAGCGTGGAACGGATAGAGATTAATGTATTATCTCTATCGGTTCCACGCTCAAAATCGATAGAAATCACGCATACTTCTCTATCAGTTTTGAGCGTGGAACCGACAGAGATCATATAGACTTCTGTATTGGTTCTGAGCGTAGAACAAAAAGAGATGAACCACCTATTAAAACTTCCACACTCCCACACGCCACTCCCATCCCACCTCTTCCCCTATGTAGCCTCTCACATCCCGTTCTTCTCAGCCCCGGGCAGCCGCGCTCTCCCCAGACTCGTGCTGCCACTCCCATCCTCGGCCGCCTCTCTCCATCACCCGTCACCACTCCTCCCTCCCCGCAGGCCTCTCTCCATCCCTCGCGTCGCCACTCCCATCCCCAGCACCAGACCACCCCCGTGAGCACCTTGGCAACCTAGGCAAGCGATCTTCTCATCTCATTCTTGCAAAAATCAAAACCCTAGCTAGCTAATTGCATTTGTAGTGAATTATCTTAATTTTCAGTGCAAAAATCAAAACCCTAGGGTGTATGTATTTATGTCAAGGAAACTAGCATGCTTAGGGTGTGTGTAAATTATTTTCAGATTTTTACTCATCAATAGTTGGTTGCTCAAGTACTCTTGTAAAGTATCATGCCTTGATGATTTAATTACCATATGCTACTTAAGCAAGAATGATATGCTTGCAAATCTGCCACATGCTCTTAGACAAATATATGATATTTGCAAATCTGAAAGTTTATAGCTTGAGTAGATTGTATGAGTGAACTATACTCAATTCTTGACCATCACTAAACTAGTAGGTGATATTTTTGTAAAATCTTGCTCATATCGGTTTTTGTTACGTGTTCTTGAACTAAGGGAGTGATGTTTGTAAATCTGAAAATAACTAGTATGTATATGACTTCCAATTTCAGTTTTTACAATGATGCTTGAGGATGCAATGTGTACTAGCCATTTATCTTTTCAGTACTCTCATGTTAATCTTGAATTAATCATGAACTAATATTGATTAAATCTGAACTCATTTAGGTTTGACATATATATTCGAAATGTCGCAAAGAAAGAGCATCGGCTCATCGCCCGACTGGATAGAAGGTGATGCTGAGGGGTCGAGTAAGGTGAGAAAAGCCCAAGGACCAAATAAAGGGGCCACAGAGAGAATGTCACAAGTTCTATTGTTTGATGCCATGAGGGTATGCACAGGTCTTCCCAAGTATAAGGCGAGGCACTGATTTTTTCTCGGCCTATTGGTGAGGGAGAGAGTGCCGATCACGGTTCAGGACTAGAGGAAGGATGTCAGCATCGAGCAGAAGGATCGGTTGTAGAACAAAGTTAAGATAAAATAGTAATTCCTCTATCTCAACATGTGACCTAATCGTGAAATGCTCTAGCCCTTTCGATGTTGCAATGACAAGAGAAATGGATTATACCAGAGGAACATGAAAATAAAGTGAGGTGGTATGCCTTAAAGGATGAAGAGTACGCCCTAGGTGGAGGTGGTATGCCTTAAAGGATGAAGAGTACGCCCTAGGATGAACATGTGACCTAATCTGAAAGTTTATAGCCATTTGTGACTGTCGATGTTTGGGAGGAGTTCAAAAGGATGAAGAGTACGCCCTAGGTGGAGGAGCTAAGAGAGAAAAACATCGCTATCTAAAGGCAGAACACACACGCGCACCACCTCGGTTCGGTCGGCTATGAAGGGAAGAAGGTAGAATGGACGTGACTAGCCAAGAAGTGTGCCCTCTCCGGGACGGTGATGCCTTACTTCAAGATATGTGAGGAGCGGGCACGCGACTGGGTTTTAACGATGATGAAGAAAACCCCCAATGATCGGCTTGTAGTTCTAAATCCCGTGACCGTGAAGATCGTCTCTGCCATCGTAAGACATCTAACTTATTATATTGAAGTTAACACTTCTCGTTGTATCTTAGAACTAATTTATATTCGCTTCTTGCAGGAGGAAGTAAGCCAATAGAAACAGCAGGGGACCTTTCAGAGCCAAGGGTTGCGGGACATTCTGTCTTTGGTGATCGGGAGGCTTGACCATAAGGGGCGAGTGCTTGTCGCAAGTGCGGGGCATATGAAGAGGTCATTCTTCCAAGACAAGGAGGATGCTGCCACTGCTAGAACAGAATCATAGCAAGCACATGAGGAGCGCCTCAAGGCCAAGCTGAAGGAGGATATGATGACACGTGAGGCCCAGATGGTGGCACGTTAGGAGCGCCTGGAGACCAAGATGATGGCGATGATCTCCAACAGTCAAACTCATATGGGCTCGCCTCTCGTAGAAAGCCCTATGCCCCTCCTTAGCAGCTGCGCTTCCAAAAATAATCAGTCCAATCCCCAATTAAAGGTAATAACTATTTCTAACTTAATGGTACAAGAGTTATAGGCTAACCAATATTTCTAATCAAGTTGTGCCCTTCTTGTAGGCATTTGCCAAGTGCCAGCTTGTTGTGCTCGAAGACAGATTTCCCGTTGAAGTTGGACGCGAGGTTGCATTTCCATGCGAGGAGACTAGCATGGTGAATGGTGACCCTTTGGGGAAGGGCTACATGAGGGTGCAAGTGGACAATATCCATGATGACTTCATGTCTTACGTGCTGGAGTTCCCACCGAACAAAGATATCACCACTCTCGAGTATGTACGGATGTCGTTCATCAAGTGGCCCACGATGGGTGTCGTACTGCTCAAGGTAAAAATCCCTCATATCTTCTCCATCATTCCAGTACTGTATCATGTGCACCTACTTACACATGCATGTGCTTTATAGGTTCCTACGTCATCGACGAACTCTAGCGGGCCTATCGTACCTACACCTGCTCTCACTACCATGATGACTCCTTCGTCTAAGTTGACTCCTATAGAGAGTACAGAGCTGGTGCACAAAAGGACTAGGACACCGACCAAAGGATGACAGGAGACCTCAGAGACTCTTTTTGCCAAGAAGATAAAGTTGACAAAGTCCACAAGCCTCTTGAAAAACATAAGAGGTACATACATAGAAAACCCCTTGTCCCAAGCAACCAATTGAATGCTTTACCATATTCCACTCGCTTGCTCCTTAGATGGTACATTGACATGGCCAATGAGGCAGAAAAGGGCCTAGCCTCACACTGATTTCCATCTGAGGTATCACATGGGATATTTCCACTGCTAGGAGCATGGGACATTCTTAGTGAGTTTCAATGATTTATTTTTTTTACAACTGGAAAGCCGTCGATATTTCTACTACACGAACTTGAACGCTGTGAGTATCGCACCATACAATATAAGCCTATAACTGTTATAGGATTTTGATTATGTTTTTTAACAATTGATTTATTTTGCAGGATGATGAGCAGCGAGCCACGACGCAACATCACCCCGTTAGGTTCGTTGACCCCGAGATGGTTGCTGCGACTATGGTAGAGTATCAGTCAGAGTTCGTTGTTGACTATCTCAAGCAGGCATTGCTCGCTAAGGCAAAAAAGGACTACATTCCCGTACAACAAAAGGTAAGTACTACTCTAATTACTTTGCCCTTCAATTACTTGTATGCACTTAAACTGTATATGAACTTATTTTCTTGCATTGTATACCATTTAATAAGGAACCATTAGGTTCTATTCGTGATCATTCTGAGTGAAAGCAAACTCTACACATTTAACTCGCTGGAGAAGAGATCGATGGACTACGTGATCAACACCATTTTGCAGAGGTAAGTATATTTCTCTAACCTAACACCTTTTGTATTTAACTACATTCATTTTTTTCTCAATGGCTTCTTTCCAGTGTATGTAGGGCTTTCTTGTCTTACGTTGCCAAAGGAGGACGACACAACGACAAACGAGGCGACCAACTGGAGTGGAAGCGCTTCCATGTACAAGTTCCTAGTATAGGATTCTGTCGGGACCCGAATATACAAATTCGGACCCTCTGTGTATACTACACTAGTCCAGGATCACGCTAGTGCACATAGGCTCAACATAGATGAATATCACAATCATACACAACGAAAACATTATGAAAGACATCATATATTAATAATACTCGTTGAACGACCTTAAGGTCAACTTACATGACTATGCCTCGCAAGGTTGAATAACAAGTTAAACTGCAGTGGAATAAAAATGTAGATAAACCCCTCAGTATACCATAGGCAACTGACAAGGCTCGCACCCTAAACATTCGTCTCCTCCTGGCACTCCTTCTCCAGCACTGATGTAGGCTCCTCAGCTGGTGATGTTGTTGGCAATGGTGAGTATTTAAAGCACTCAAGAAGTTATGCACATAATGCAATTTCTAACATAACTATGTGCAAGGTTTATTCCAAAGGAATGGTTAACACGACTATTTTGCAATAAAGCAGCATTTAAAAACAAGTATAATAAATAGATTATAAAGACAGTAAAACAAATAACAGTAATAGATAGATTCAACATTTCTCAAGTAAACCAAGTTTCCAATTCTAAATCAAGTTTCAACCTTCCAACAGCATCCAACCTTCCCATCCAAGTTTTTATTTTATAAAATCTAACCCTTAATTATAATTCTCGAGCTATGCTCAATACCGCGAGCACGACTATTCGAATAGATTTACACTCTGCAGAGGTTATGCACTTTACCCACACGACATGATCGTCTCTTGGTGCCTCCGGATTAACACACTTCCTTTGGTGTGTTGGTAGAGAGATCATGATAAAGCCTTTACAAAGCTTTGCCTGAACTTAGTACTACCCGTCAAGGTTTCAACACTAGCTGGTTTGGTTACCACATCCAGGCCCCCCCTCTTGCGCCATGTGAGTTGATATGTGAACTCGAGACTCACACCACCATTGATAGTACTAAGCTAATACATTATAAATTAATCAGCTAGGCTATCCCATACCAGATATGTGGTTGCATGATTGACTCAGGTCATAGGCTTGCAAGGTTAAGTCCTTAATATGATCGATGCAAGATGATGAGGACATCCCAACCAAGGATACAACCGCTGCCCCTTCTTCTTCTACGACCGCTACTTCGTCCCCGACCGTCGCTGCTTCGGCCGCTACTTCGTCTACGACGTCTGGAGGGCTTAATCCGAAAGCAAGTCCTTTCCATCCACTTTTGCTGGACCAGCACGTCAAGAACATCCACCGAGGATAGCCCACGCGCCAAGGAAGGCCCAAGATAAAGCCCAATTCGTCGCCGAGCCCGGTTCGGCCATCCAGGAGCAGCAGTACTTCAAACGGACGCCACGGCCACATCCGAACTCCATTTTCGATGTTCGACAACTCGTTTGAAAGGTATCGAGATAACCTTTCCAATGGATCTAATCCCGAGGCCAAATTCCTCCTGGAGCAAAGGGAAATTACAGATCAATCTCACGGGATAGAAATTTCATGTGCTGCGTCACCTTTCTTTTGGGCCCAAGGCCATGTACTTTTAGGGTTCCACCCCTCCTTTGGTCGGCGCCCCTTTCCTGGCTGTCGCACCCCTCTTGGGCCCCCCCTTGTGTGGGTACCCCTTTATATTGGGTTCTCACCCCTGTTCTTCAGTTTTTAGGTTTTGTTGTGTTTTGGTAGACCCCGTGTGCGTCCCTTCTCAATTTTGCGTGTGTCGACTAGACCACCCGAGTTGAGAAACAGAACCTCACCTTGTTTTTTCTTTGAGATTATTGGTTTGAAATTTCTATCACCTTGTTCTTGCTTGTTCTTGGTTGCAGCAGGTTCAAGGATCGATCGGGTCTTGATTCGGTTGATCGCCTCGTGTGGTGACGTTGCGATTGCTTGGTTGCTGATCTTGTGGTTCATCTTATCGTTCTCATCAGAAGGTCAGGATAACACTAGTGCACATCACAAGACTTCCACATACCCTTTGCCATACGGCCCACCTTGGCACACTTGCCCCTTGCCACTTGCCCAAATCTAAATGATTATCACCCCAGTTGATTACCAAGCACTACATGTCATCAACAATTCAACATCGTTGCGTGACATCCCTCGCCACAACAATTCAATCTCATCATATGACAACACCTGACACACCAATTCATTAACATGTTCCATATTCCATTAGTCAAGATTATACATTGAAGATTCAAGTACATGTGATGACGTGGCATGGCTAAGCATACTAACACAGTCTAACCATCCCATGTTGATTTCAATATTAACCAACTATAATGAACCAATATAGGGTGACAAATAAATCATGGCGTACAAATGATAAGGTAGGGTATAGATCAATCTTGGTAGATTATCTAAGTCCGAATTTAATTTGAAACAATTGCATACATGAAATAATATGCAATAGGGTAAAATAATATAGCAATTTTATAAACATGGGTTCAACATAATCAAAACACAACTTGCCTTACAAAAGCCCTTATTCTTGCTCTGGATCTTGGTCTTGGTTCAACAAATTCTGCTCGGACGCTTCGCACAATTCGACGTCTACGCGAAACAAAAGACAAAGCCAAATAAACACCAAACATAGAGAGAAAATAATCTCTAAGAATCAAATAAAATTCACCATTAAATAGATCTCAATTTTACAAATTTTTAGAAATTTGAATCTGCTTGGGAACTGGTAGGCTACTCTAGCAAAAAATTAAAATTTTCTACCACGTAACCAAGGAACCACTGCAAGTTATAGATCACAGAATTACCACTAGACGCGCAGACCCGTAGCGAAAGTAGAGTCGATGTAGCGCGGTGGTGCAGATGTAGTCGTACTAGCCTCGCGCCTCCCCAATAGCTCCTTGTGACTGCCGCAGGTTGCGGATCATCCTAGTATTGAAGCTTCGCAGCAACACCTCTAAGGTATCCACAAGTATGGGTCAGAAACACCACGCGTCAGAGTGCTAGCGCCGGATGCGCGGTTCTGGGCAGAGGAGGTGTGGCGGCTAGGTTTCGGGAATTCTGAATTTCTAATATGTCTCTTCGTGTATATTTCTCACCCCGCAAAGCCACCACCTCCTCCCTTTATATAGACGACCCATAACGGGTTTCAACCCTTAAAGCCCATTAGGAACTCTAAGCCCATTACAAGTCGGATTCCTATCCGAATTGGTTACAACCCCTTAAGCATGCGAACCTATAGGTGCACGTGCACTTGGACATGACTGGAGTACCCCTATCGATCGTTGAGTACTCCTACTCGACCATCGGGTACACTTACTTGATCATCGAGTACTCCTACTCGATATCGAGCTTTCGACCAATAGTCGATAGCGGCCCTAGCAGGACTTATCGACTCTCGAGTACATGTAAAGATCGGACGAACCTCAACAATGTCCTATATAAATTTGCTTTTGCCTCACGATATCGGTCAAACCCAAGGCGAGTTGTTGTCATACTTGTTTGGATGACTCGACCACTCTTTCTCGATGTCGTGACTCAGAATCCCTAAATACCTCGAGTTAACTCTTTAACTCGATGACTCGAGTAACTCTTTACTCGAATAGCATGGCCATGCATTTTCCGAAATCCGATCACTCGAGAGGCCTAGATATATCTCTCCCATTGTATGGAGGGACAAATCCTATCTTGATCGACCATACCTCGCAGCATGTTTCATGACAAACCCGAAAGTCATCTTTGTAACTACCCAGTTACGGAGTAGCGTTTGACGACCCCTAAGTAAGCCATTACACATTCCGAGAAAATGCGACGATCTCAAGTCAAAGGATATAGCATACAAATCGTATATGAGACCAACTGATGACATAAAAGAATACAACGTACTCATAGTGTCTCATAGTGGGTCGATGTCCAACACCATGTTCTCTAACATGTGTCCATATTATTGGTTTGATATCTCTATATCTATGACCTGTGAAACATGGTAATCGACTAATACATATGCTAGTCTACTCATATGTGTCCTCATATGATTATCGACTAGGGAACCCTTTAGAATGAACATCATAAAGACAAATACAGAGTTTCACAAACAAGTCACGCACTTTGTTAGTCAATATCCACGATGTTATTCAAAGAACAATCTCATAGTTCATGAACATTTATGGAAATATAATCATCTCTATAATTGCCTCTAGAGCATATTTTCAATAGAATCACCTCAATTGGAGCTCGTATGAGGAAGAACGGGCCCTCGGAAGATTCAAAAATCTAAAAATCAGAAAATAAAATAATAAACTAAATTATTTTTATTCTGAAAACTCGATTAAATGCGTCAGCATGATGCCACGACGATGTCAGCATTGACCCGAGCCAATGCGAAGCCGCCACGTGGCGCGGTCCATGGGCTTGGTCCACGAGACCTCCTCTGGTCCATCGTGGATGCGGTCCACAACGCCTCGGTCTCTGCGCGCCACGTGTCTACATGCGATTGGTCCATGGATCGACACAATCTGGGCCGTGCGCGAGATCCGACAGCCACGAGCTACTGATGCGGTTTACTGCCTAATGCATATACGTGGCACAATCCCGATCATTGATCTTCAATTGAACGATCCAGATCTAGTCACAACTTACCGATTGAAGCAACACGCGGCGCAATCTACATTCTTGATCAGGAAACCGACGGCCATGGTTGATCGCGAGACTTGATGGGGAGCTTGGCGACATGGTCACTGAAGTTGGGGATGAAGACCACCCGAACGACATTTCCTTGCGAGTTCTGCTTCACTTCTACACGGATCTGGTAGGGCTTCACTTGGCGAACCCGAAGATGTCTTCATTCTCTCCCACAGCGCGGCGGACAGCGAGTTGTTGTCGATTGAAGGCGACGGTGAGCTCTCGAAACCATGACGAGATTGATCTCCTCAAAGGGTGCAGCACAGTAGATAACTTCTAGGGCAATGGATGCGGCACAGAATGACGAACCTTGGGCCGCGTCCCGTGCTTTAAATAGCCAAGCTATCTGAGCTCTACACGACAGTCAAATCCGTTGTGACAGGAAGGCGTGGTGGCCATGGACTCCAACGACGTCTCGGAGACGAACTCCCACTAGCCGTCCGATTAGTGATCAGCGGATGCGACTCCTTGATGACGTGTCGCAATACAAGCCGATCTCAGAATCTAACGGACGTGAACACTAGGGTTTCTATAAACGCCACCAACCATCGGATTGAAGATCCACAGCCACGATTGTGCAACCTAGAACCTAGGTCGGTGCGCACACAGCAAATGGGTCGAGCCCAACACTGCTAAAATGATTTTCCCCAAATTTTTCTTTAAAAATAAATCCAATAATTCATTTAATTAGTTTTAGGCAATAGAAATATCAAGAAAAAATCCAAGAAAATTCTCATAAATACTTTGAGATATTTTGAACTCAAATAAAATATTTTTAGCCAAACTTTATCTACAAATAAATACTTTTCTCAAAATACCAATATACAAAAAATTTAATAAATGCAAATAAAATCCAAAAAAATCCAATAAATTCAAAAAGATCATAAAATGCACAAATAACACAATAAATTAAATAAAAGGCAAAAATTGAGATGTTACAGATTCTTTCTGACATCTATTCTTCCTGTTCTAATTTGATTTTCTTTGTTCACAGTGTCATCAACATGGGTGCGACAAACTGTGTGGCTTCTACATCATGCATCACATGATGATCCTGGCCGACGGCGCACATCTTTTCTCTAAGGTATGTACATGCATAATACAAGTAGTCTTTACATATAAATTTTAAAACTTAATTAGTTTACTACTTTCTATTTTGCAACAGCTTGATATCACCCTCAAGAGGCTACGAAATAAAGATTTCAACAGAGTATGAGACCACATATGCACATAGTACTGGGTAGAAGTTATAGCGAAGGACGGTAGGTTTAGATACCCGACAGGCTCCTACTAGTCTATGTAAACAATGTTATATAGTGTGAATGTGATATCTGTATTCCTATTAGTCTATGTAAACAATATTGTTATTGTGAATGTGATGTGTGTACCGTGTGTATATCTGGTGTTGTTCGTGTGATCTTTATCGGTTCCGAGCGTAGAAACGATAGAGATTCCTGAATTATCTCTATCGGTTCCATGCTCGAAACCGATAGAGATCAGGAGGACGACTCTATCGATTTTGAGAGTGGAACCAATAGAGATTCTTGAATTATCTCTATCGGTTCCACGCTCGAAACCAATAGAGATAACGAGGACGTCTCTATCAGTTCCAAGTGTGGAACCGATAGAGATAATTCAGGAATCTCTATCGGTTCTACTCTCAGAACCGATAGAGATAATTGCTTTTCTGGGTCGTTCTGACTTGATAGCCACTCGTCATCACTGTCTAAGGACTTTGTATCACCACCAAAACCGATCTAGATGATGAAAAAGTATTGACCCAAGTGACCATTTCTGTAGTAGTGTGCTCGTCAAACGGAACGGTGCCACCAACGATTGATCTTTATCCAACTGATTACTTGAAATTTAATTGGCCATTATATGTTCATAATGATATAGTAATCTATTTTTAAAATTGATTAAGCATAATTTATTTATGACTTGTTATAACAAGGTATCACCATAAAGCATGGTTAATTATAATATAAATTATATAGTTTACACTTCATCTATACTATGCATATAATTTACATATTGTACAATATTATAAAGTAGTGGATCCTAATTAACAAAAATAAACTTTTTTATAACTAAACAGGGAAAATGATTGATTAATTGGGAAATGGTAAACTAATGAGGTGAATAGTCAACTAATCGCACGAGGCAGCTAAATACTCTTCGCATATACACGTGCATGCCGCCAATGATAAATGTACTGATAAGGCCGCTTTTCAACAAAAAACAAATGCTGAGTACTAGTGCACACCCCAATTTTTACATCTAAAAAAATGTTTTTATGAGTTTAATGAAAGTTTAAAATGAATTTAATTAGAAATGATTTAATATGACTAAGTCAAACATTAATTCAAGTTTAATATATTTTATTTCAGTTCAGCATATTCAAATATGTACATAAGATTTTTATTGAAATTTTCATGGCTTATTTGTATTTTTATCGCTTTATTTAGATTTCTTAGTGTTTTCTAAAATAAAAAAATGAAATTAAAATTAAAAAAATCCTCGTTGCCAGCATCTGCATGTGACCCATACCTCTCCCTCTTGCTGGGCCGAATATTCTCCGTTGGGCAGCCTAGAGTAAGACGAAGTCAGCGCCAAAAAATAAGGTCATATTTGTTTGGATTTTTTTCTCTTTAACATAAAAACCAAAAAACTCTCGAGACCAATCCGAAGTACTAAGGAGTGCGTGAGGAATTGATGATTTTTTTTAGCCCCCGTTGATTCGTTTTACTTAAATCTAGTTTCCTTTCATCGAAAATTACAAATTTGGCCCCATGTGACGTGCTCCCGCTCTTGCCGGCTGTGGGAGCCGACCTCCTGTACTCGGCTGCTGCGGCAGGCCGCCTACCCTGCCCTCGCCCGCCTCCTATGCACTGCTGTCACGGTAGCGTGCGCTCTCGTGCTTGCCGGCCGGCTCCTATGCCTGCCCACTGCGGCTTGCTCCTGCACTCCCGGTTCGCACCACACCGGCTCCTGCTGTCGGGGAGCTCAGGAGCACATCGAAAGGGGCTAAATTCGCAGTTTCGAGTGAGAGGAGGCTAGAATTGAGAAAAAGGAAGCAAATAAGGCTAGAAAAATCATCGCTTCGTGCTTATGCTTGAGTACAGTAGAGAAATGAGTGGAGGTCCGCCGGAAGGCCGGAAGAGGTGTGAGCAATTACCAGCACGGTTTCACCACGATTAACAAACCCATGAAGCCCTGCATCAACAAGGAACCTTCTGGATGAGCATGGAGGTTGCCCAACAAATCGCTGGTTCAAGGAAGGAGGCCTCTGCTCTGAAGAAGATTCCAGTGACCAAGTGGACTCCGCCGCCTAAGGCTCAATGCCGATGCAGCTGTCTCTCGCTCGGGCGAAAGGGCAAGTGCTGGTGCTGCCTGCATGCAGAGATGAGCAGGGTAAGTTTGTTGCAGCAGGCGCAAGGGTTTGGTTTGGGAGTTCTTAACGAATCCTGTGTGTCTGGAAGGGCAGGCCTGCAATGAAGCTTTTTGTTTGGCAAAAGATTGTGGGGGCTGAAAAGCTCTGCATTGCTTCCGACTGTTTGTAAAGAATCCTTTTGCGGGAAAAAAAATTACGATTAGGTTCTTTTTTTTGAAAAAGAATATATATTACGTTTAGGTCCTTTATGCGTTTTTAAGCATTGCGCTTGGGTCCTTTTACTGAAAATCAAAATTACGATTAGGTCATTTTGGGAGGGGGGGGGGAATTACGTTGAGGTCCTTTTTTTGAAAAAATTATACATTGCATTTAGGTCCTTTTTGCATTTTTTAGCATTACATTTAAGCCCTTTTGCGGAAAACACGAAATTATGTTTAGGTTCTTTTCATGTGTTTCCTCGATTTACTCGTGTAGGGAGCAGCAATCGCACGTTTTCTCGATTTGCTCGCGTGCCACCAAAACCCCAAGAAAACATTTTTTAAGTTGTCAGAAAAATCCTACAAAATACCTCAAATTCTATGTCTAGCTCGGTTCTCTGCGATTGTGCGCTCCAAAAAATTCTTAGATTTTTCTTGCGATTCTTTTCTTCGGCCAGAATCTGTTTCCTTTTTGTTTTTCATTGTAAGCCAGCTAGAATTCTCTTAGTTTTTCCTCTGCTCGTGATCAGGAACTTCAGAAAGATATTGTCCACGCGTCTTTTCCTTGGCTCAAAACTTTCGAATTTAATTACTTAGATTTGTATCTTGTTTCTCAAAAATTATTACCGTCCTGCATAATTTTTTCCCTGAAGTGTTTTTGCTGTGAAATACCTACGAAATTACTGATGTGTCTTTTTTTCCATTAGCCCCTCTAAATTTCTTATATTTTTTAGCAATTCTTTTCTTCCGTCAGAAAAACCCTTCGAAATGCCTCAAATTCTACGTCTAGCTCAGTTCTATGCGATAGTGCGTACCTCGGTTCTCTGCGTCGGTGCGTCCAAAAAATTCTTAGATTTTTTCTGCGATTCTTTTCTTCGGCCAGGATCTGTTTCCTTTTCTTCTCATCATAAGCCAGCCAGAATTCTCTTAGTTTTTCCTCTGCTCGCGATCAGGAACTTCAGAAAGATATTGTCCATGCGTCTTTTCCTCGGCTCAAAACTTTCAAATTTAGTTACTATCGTTCGCAGCTTGTTTCTCAAAATTATTACCGTCTGGCACAGTTTTTTCCCGCGGCGTTTTTGATGTGAAATACCTAGAAGATTACATGTATATCAGTTTTTCCCATTAGCCCCTTCAAACTTCTTGTATTTTTTTTAGCAATTCTTTTCTTCCGTCAGAAAAACCCTTTGAAATACCTCAAATTCTTCGCCTAGCTCGGCTCTCTGCGCTAGTGCGCTCAAAAAAAAATCTTATCTTTTTTCCATGATACTTTTCTTCGTCTAGGATTTACGCGACGCGGCGTGCCGCCGCGTAGACATACCTAGTATAACGATACCTAGGCGCATTAAGACTCCAGACCACGGCGAACCGTACTCAGCCACCGTGCCGTAGCTTAAATCCCTAGCTGGCCCCACCAAAAAGTGACACATGGGTAGGAAACAGAAAAATACCTTTGTACCCCCATAAAAGTGTAATACCTGTCGAGGGCAATGGAAAATGCAACTGGCATAATTAATAGGCACACACATAGCCTCTGAGACAATTAGGACATGTACGTAGGATCACCTTAACTTATTTTTAATTTGTATATAACAGTTTTGTCCTATATAGAAGAGTGAAAAAAGAGGAGAGAGAAGAGAGCTGAGCCAGCATGGTACAGGAAACAAGATAGATTTTTTATGTACAAGAGAGAAGAGATAATTATTGCACAACATCTAGAGACAAACTTTAAAGATTGTTATTGTACAAACTGGCTTTATTATTTACTCTAGATGATATAGATGAGAGATGGAGTAAGTAATAGACTTCATTATTGTACTTGTTTTTACACTCTCGCTACTGTTTGGTATGTAAACCTCAATATCGGTGAATAATAAAGTTTTTGCCTTCCTCTCGAAAAAAACAACACCAACAAACTACCTTCTGTCAAAGATAATGCATTCATGAATCGATAGACAGGTGCATAGATGTCAGGTATAATAACAAAACCCACTATTTACTCTATTCCTCGTCCATGGGATCTAGAGTAAGCAATAAATTCAGCTTGTACAATACTCCCTCCGTTGATAAATATAAGGTCTATAGTTTGAATAGCCTTGTTGAAAAATATAAGACGTGCATGTAGATTTAATGAGTCTTTCCACATATACCCTTATTTATTCTCTCTCAACTATATGCATTTATTCATTACCACCTACACAAAGTATTATCTCTCATCTTCCAAGACAATTAAGAGGGATATGTAAGTCATTTTCTCTCATGTTTTCCTCAATTTCACCACAACCTTAATCCTTATGCCAAGTCAAAATACGTCTTATATTTATCAACGGAGGGAGTAACTGTCTCTAAATGTTGTCTCTGGAGAAACACTAAAGCATTTAATTTGAGCATTCAACACGAACTTCATCTTTATGTGGCGATTGGCAACACACTAACTTTAACGCTAACAGTCACTCGTGTAGGCTCCAACATGAGCTTTTGGCTGTCTATATCATGTTATTTCCCTTGCGATGCTATCTGCTAAATAAGAGCCGATTCTCTTCTTTCGCTTTTTTTTCACTCTTCCTCTTTTTTCTCACTCCTTCGCATAGGACAATTAAAATTGATATGTACATACTAATAATAAGCTAACGTGGTCTTATGTACCTGCCCTAATGCAATTTTACCATGCATGTATTAATCTCTACACCATTCGTGCAACCATGCAAATGAATCGGCAACCATGCAGATGAATCTGCAGTCATGCAGAGTTAGGGTATGTACAATAAGATCACGTCAGCTGGCTCTTAGCTTGTACACATCGGTTTTGGTCTATGTGGAGGAGTGAGAAAAGAAGAGAGAGAAGAGAGTTGGCTCTTATTTAGTAGCCATCTTTGCACGGGAGCATAGGTAGATCATTTATGTACAAGAGAGAAAAGATAGTTATTGCACAATATATAGCGACAACCTTTAAAGACAGTTATTGTACAAACTGGCTTTTAGTTTACTATTAGCCAGTAGTTGGCTTTGCTATTGTACTTACTCTTATTACCATGAACCGTGCATTACATTGGAGGACGAGCAATTCAACGCCATAAGATTGAAATGAGTTAATACGGGTATTAGAGGTAAACAACACACAAAAGATGCACGAGAATTGTGTGTCAAACAAATTTCAACAACAAAAAGAATTATGTGTCAAACAAATTTCAACGGAGGGGGTTTCAAAAAGGAATACCTCGAAGTAAATCGGTAATTTTCGGGATTTATAACAGGGCAGAAGGAATTACAGCTAACGCAGCAGCAGGCCCCAATCCCACGAGAGCTGCCTGCACAACGGCTACCTCATCATTAACCTGAAATTGCGCACGAGACTACGAGAGCCACATCAACAAACAGACAAAAAAGGAAGTAAGGTAGTTGTACATGACTGAACATACAAGCTGGAGATCGAAGCAAGCAGCAGGTTACTGAAATAGGACCATGGCCCCACTCTTAGAAAATATTGCTATCATGGTCTAACATAAGCCACAATAACAGCAATCAGTCGGTCACAACTTCCGCATTGTGGTGAATATCATGAAGAACTGTGGTAAGGTGCTCATTTTCATTCTTCTTCTTGGAAGCATTTGTCCCAGACGAGTGTAAGTAGCTACTCTCTGTCGCTATATTTGTTCACAGCCCACTAGATGAATAGATTAAGGGAGCATTAAATCTAAGAAATATTTAATAAAAATAACCGTACATGCTCCTATTAAATGACGTATCACAATCATTTAACCTCTTTCAAATCATTTAAGAGTAGAGAGTAGAAAAATTACAATAACTACACTTTAGATCAGCTCAATGAACAAATATATTGAAACGGATACTATGATACCATGACCAAATATAGCAAAATAGAGGGAGCACTAATCAAGGACACTCCTAATGCAAATACAATAGACTTATATAAACCATGCCACGTAGGACAGCTTGGGCAAATATAACGAAATATAGGGAGTACTAATTAAGGGCACTCTTAGTGCAAATACAATAGACATCACTGTTGTAAAAAATTGCCGACTCGACTGATTAATCAGTGACGGTAACTAAACCGTCATGAATAGTTTAATAGGAGTGCAATTAATGCCGTCGAACGATTAATTAACCGCATAATCCGATTAATCATCTGTATTCCCATTTAATATGAAAATAGCTTATTTTATTCACTAAGTACAATAAATTAGTTTATAATGTTGTGTCATAGTGTTCATAGTATGTATCTTTTGGATGAAGTGTAAACAATGAAGCGTAAAACATGCTTTGTAGAGTGATAATTTACAATATCTTTCGGTAACTAAAATATTTTTAATTAATTCTAAATGTAAATAAATATATTAATAAGAACGCATAATCGTCCGTTAAATTCTGATTAATCGGCCGTATTGCGATTAACCGCTTAGCGTTACCACGTCCATCCGTTGAGCGTATACCGTTTTTCACAACACCGATAGACATACGTAACTATGCCTCCTAGGATAAAGGATGATATGGAGGGGTAGTTAGTGAAGGAGGGAGAGAGAGAGAGAGGGAAGTTGTATCTCAAGATACGACTTGGGCACGAACTCCAAAGATGATAAATGCATCGAAGAAATGCATTATAGGATGAAGTTGTATGTAATCAACATGTTTTGTGGGCCACTGCATTAAATCAAACCATTCCTTACAATAGATTGGAGAGTTTGTTTTTATAGTTGCATATAGATGATGTTTGTAATGTTAGATGCTAGTATAACGTTAGATATCACGTTAAAGAACTAATCTCGTTGACTGCTAGTCTAGCACCGTTTCCTCCGTTAAAGTTCAGATCGAGTTAAATTTCTTTAGGTAGTCTTTGATGCGGAAAGAGATCCAATGCAATTACCGTTATGACTATAACTTTAGCAGTTATAGATCGATCTTTAGATAAGCGATGTTTTAGATCTTTCGTATATTGTTTAGGAACTGTAGCAAGATGACTGTATCGAGCGCGGTAGCAATGTATTGTAGCTGAGCACTATTTGACAATTGAGACCATCGGTTGCTTCAATCCAACGGTGCTGTTGGCCATTGATCGTTTAAGTTACTGTCACCATTATAATGCATTAGATCTGTCCTTCTATGCTAATTTTGCTTTTGGAATTTCTCCCTTTTTTTCTTTTGGAATTACCATAGGTGACAGAGTGCACACCACTGAGCGGGCAGTCGGATCGATCGGAAAAGATAGCAACAGCAAAGTATTTCTTATCTCTTGCATTCGTACAGATGATGGCTGCCCATCCCCTTTCAAGGATGCTTCCGATGCACTGACCCGGGTTATGAAGGTCTTCCATTTGCTACGACTCCCCCTCGCAATCCCTAATGACTTAATTAGGTTTGTGATGTATCGCCCAGATTTGTGTACTTCATTTTACTTTTTCTCGCGCGAAGCTGAACTCAATTCTGCAGTCAACTTGCTCTCGATTGCTAACATTACTGCATCGCGCACATGAATCACATGATGTGTAATACCCCGACACTCTGGTACCTCAATCTTTAATTCTCGCCAGAAGTAGTAACAACTAGGTAAGAGACCGTGGCGTGTCACGTCACGATCGTCGCTACCCACGTGAGCAAATCGAGAAAACGCGTGACTGTTGTTTCCTACACGAGCAAACATGTGAAACGGTTGAAAGGATACAAACGTAATTGCGTATTTTTCGCATTTATTCGGCGGAACGGTTGAAAGGATATAAATGTATCTGAGATACCGCGGCGTGCCACGCCACGACCGCCGCTCCACACGTAAAAAACGGTAAAAATGATTTAAACGTTTTTTTTTCTCCGAAAAATGACATAAAAAGTACCTATTCGGATAAGGATAAAAAAGGACATAAACGTAATGCTTAAAAAGGCCAAAAGGATCTAAATGTAACGTTTTTTTTCCAAAATGGACCTAAACGTAATTTTTTTTCCGAAGAAGGACCTAAGCGTAAATTTTTTTCGCGGTTCAGCTCGAGCCACGAGCCGAGCCGGCTCAAACGAACTAGAGCCCAAGAACTCTGCCATCTTTAATGAAGGTATGATTGTGGCTGACGTTTATCAATTTTTATGAATTGAGCTGCACTGCTCATTTTCACCGTTCATTGTTGGAAACATATCTTGTACAACCTAGGCTTATCGTGCTATCTATGCAACCCACAACGTTAGCCATCTGATCCTACACGAGTGGCTCAAATCCACACGCGATGGAGTGAATCCAAATCCTAACCTCGCCGGAGCCTTGTCACCGGTCGTTGGAGCCACATGGAGCACAAATTGCGAAGCAAAATGAGATGGATGAAAACTAGAGTACTCTCATGGTGAAAAAAATATTCGAGTACCCCTTAGCATTTTCCAAAAATATATATGGTCCTCCAAACAAAGAACATTGAGCTGCTCACATGCTTTCCTAGGGAGGTGACTAGAGAACGGTATACTGTTGTAACGGTATAGCAACATGTTTTATCAAGTTTCAAAACGTTTCATGAAAACATTTCAAATGGTTAGAGGTTCCAGTGAGTTTTGCACGTTGTCAGAAGTTTCTAGAATATTCCAAGAAAGCTTCAAGATAAAGTTTTAAAAGTTTCAAATTTCAGAAGTCAAGTTTCATCCAAGGAGTTTCAACAAGTTTCATCAAGTTTTAACCCAAAAGTTCAAAACGTCTCATCAAGTTTTTAATAGGTTTCTTCAAGTTTTAATACAAAAGTTTAAGCAAATTTTAACATGTTTCAATAAGTCTAAACGGGTTTTGACAAGCCTACTATGCCTACGACTGTGGACCCCCCTCTCTGGGCCCACCCCTTGCCAGTCAACGCTCAACCCCGCCCCTCCCAGCTAGCAAGATGCTAGATCAGGCATGATCTAGCCGCATTGACGTGTTCCGCCTCGCCGCCCATCCCTATCCAGCTGCACCGACTATCACTACTATACAACACAACATAACAGACGGTTAAAAATTACATCTTTGACAGTTTAGTGAACCGTCAGTAACAAAGTGTCAGTGATAAAAGGGCAAATCATAGACGGTTTAAGAACTGTCTATGAAAATTGTTATCACATGTGGTTCTAAGCAAGAACCATCTGTGATAACAAAGACATCACAGACAGTTTCAAAGTGGAACCATCTGTGATGCCTTTGTCATCACAGAAGGTTCTTGTTTAGAACTGTCTGTGATGTTATGTTTTTACTATTTACCGGCTAGTCTCAGAAAATGCTAGCCATGCCATCTGAAATAAAACATATTACATAATTTACATTATAAGCATATTATTATGACATACATTTCAGAAATCAACTCATATTACATATTACACAATACGTACAACGCATATATTTCAGAAATCAACTCAGATATATTAACCAATTGAATCCATAACTACAACTCACAAATTCATAGCACAAGGTTCACAAATTAACCCAAGTGATAACTAACAAATTCACAACTCATCAGGTCAGGCTGAGTGGCACTCGCCTTTTGGATTTAAGACCTCACGTATCAAGAAGGCATAGAGTTGTCCTCGAATTCGTAGCATATCAGCATGTTCCAACGCAGATTCAACATATTTTCAAGTCTGTCGATGGGAAGAGTAAAGTCTTGCATGTATATAAATTGATAAGTGGAAACAATTATTGCAAGATTAACAAGCCTCTAGGAAATTAGTCTTCTTTGCACAAATGAGGATATGCATGTTGTGGCAAATGTTGAATCTACATTGGTTAGTGGCCTTTAGCTGCCAGTGGCACTGCCAAAATATAATTGGTTAGTTATGGAGGTATTATTATGGAGTGTGAAGGATTATTACGTACTAGCAGATACCAGAAACTTATGAACGCGCTTCAGCTACGACGAGTCCTTGTGTGGCCCTCCACAAGCTCTATAGACATTGAACGACGTCTTGAGTAATTTGGCGATAGGTGTCAAGTCGTGGGTGCCGTCATTTTTGGAATCAAGGTAAAATACTCGGTTCTATCTTAGTATAATTACAAGTAGAACCCAGTAAAACCTGCACAGGTATATCATCATAGTCATTCAACCTAACTTAGAGCTACGTGTAAAGTACAAATCAATAAGTATAGCAAGTAGTGAAGCACTTACCCCGGCTTGTGGGGTAAAAGTATGAAATTTGTTTCCTGTTGAGCCAACAATGTGTTTTCACGTACTCCTGGACGACTTGTAAATTTTCGTCCATGATTTGCTTGGACACCATGTGTGGGTCGAGGAAACCCACATGTTTTTTTTGCTTTAATGATTATGTATCTATATATACAGAAGCAAGGATCATATATATATATATGACATTTACGGTATGACACCAATGTAAACCGTGATTGCACACACTTACAATGTCCAACATCTGATGAGTGAGGCGTCGAGGTTGTAGAGATCGAACAAGTCGTTGAAGCCAACCACGAAGAAGCCCCCCGAAAACTGGTGCAAGAAATGCTCCTCCTTGAAGCTGGCCAAGATAATCGATACCCGTAGTGCCACCGGCTTGTTGGTTTATTCCATACACCAATTTTGTAATCTAACGTAAGCTATTGTAAGCATCTGCTGACACTCTACCAGTATGAACAACTATCCTAACTTGAATTGCCACGCCAACGGGGCCAACGGAAAGTCAAGGGCCTCCATGGTCCGCTTCGATTTGACCTTGTCGCCACCTCGTCGTTCTATCATAGGTCATCTTCACGGGAGACGACTGGACTATAAGGTTGAGGATGCCGACTAGAGGGGGGTGAATAGGCGATATAAAAAATTTCTTCTCTAATTAACAAACACTATGTCAAAACCTAAATAATATGCGAAGGCGTAATTCTAAAGTTTTGACAATTAAGACCTAAATCAACTAGGCTCACTAAGTGCACTAATTAATTATGACTCTAACAAGAATATGCAATCCTAAATAAAATCAAGCAATTTAATTCTAGGAATGTAAATTGCAACAATATAAATAGAGAATTGCAAGCATACACAAGGAAACACACCGATGTTTTACCGTGGTGTTCGGAGACTTGCCGGTCTCCCCTAATCCACGTTGAGGTTAGCCCAAACACATTGGACCAACTCTACGAATTGAGCACCCAACTCGAATCCACTAGTGGTAGCTCTTTTCCCCTTCGGGTAGACAAGCTCCAACCTTCACAACTTTGCCGGGCCTTCTCACAATCTCCTTGAGAAGGTCACCGCACACGACGCCTCCAACGCCGTCTAGGTATCGGCAAACACCAAGAGTAACAAGTCAAGCCCTCTAGCTTGAACCTCACCAAGTACAACACATGTACAATGGTGATCACCAAGTGCAACACATGCACAAGGATCCTCCTCAAGTGCAACACACGCACAAGAGGCCCTCAATCCACTTTCTAATTGCAACACATGTAATTAGGGCTCAGTCTTAGCTCAAGAACAAAATTGAAGAGTGCAACACAAGCACAACCCCTTCAAAATGTCTCAAAAACACAGCCCACCCAAATGCCAGCCCTTGGCATTCTTTTATAGCTCCCCACACGAAATCTAGCCATTGGGGGGCAAATCGGGCAGTTTTCAGCAAACCTCGGCACTACCACCCTTGTAGGGCCAGTAGTGCCGGCTTCTGGCTGAACGGTCAGAAAACTAACCGTTGCCTAGACAGTCCGGTACTACCGCCCATCTGGGGCCAGTAGTGCCAGCGGAGCGATAGTACTGGCCATACGGGCGATACTGTCGACCTCAGCGCTCCTCCAGAACAGCCTCTCTGGAAAATAACTACCGGCCTTATTGTGACGGTACTACCGGCTGAGCGGTAGTACCGGCTCCCATAAGCGGTACTACCGACCTTAATGAACGGTAGTGCCGGTCATAGGGAGTAAACCAAGTTTTTCACAAAAACTTTTCTCCAAACTCATGAAAGATTGATTCTTTGAGCCATGTGATGATTAACACATGATCAAGTCAATTTGCAAACACATTTGTAAACCCTATTCACATGCTCCAAAGAATCACATTAAAACTTCAACTTACTTGCAAAACACATTTGCAAATAAACTAAGAACCTATGAGATCAATCCTCTTATCCATATGAGGATCAACATATGATCAAGTCAATTTGCAAACCCTATTCACATGCTCTAGGATCGAAACCCATAACCTCCAGCTTATTTGCAAAACACATTTGCAAATAACAAATTAACCCTTTTAAAAGCAAATCTCGAGCGATGTGATGATCAACTCATGATCAAGTCAATTTGCAAACACATTTGCAAACCCTATTCACATGCTTCAAGATAAGATTCAATTAAACCATATTTTGCAAAAAAACTCATTTTGCAAACACAAAGCATAAACCTTTCTTAGCCTTGTGATGATCAACATATGTTCAAGTCACGAGATAAGACTCCGATGCATGAGCTCTCTATTTGCAACATATGCAAACATCTAGCTCTATGCAAACAACAACCATTAAAATTAAGTTGCATGAGCTCTCTCTTTTTACAACACATGCAAAACTAAAGCTCCATGCAAAAACCACTTAAACTGAACTGCATGAGCTATCTCCTTTTTGCAACACATGCAAATCCGTAGCTCCATGCAAAGAACAACCAGAAAATTCAAGTTGTATGAGCTCTCTTCTTTTGCAACACATGCAAAACTTAGCTCCATGCAAAAATCCAAATAAATTAAGATTCAATAAGAAGCAAGCATAAGCTCCAACTTTTGCAACACATGGAAATATGAGCTTCATGCAAAATCCAACTAAGAGAGTGAGCTAGAGTGAATCGAATTGAGTTCATCAACACATGATGAAGCTCAAACTAAATGACTCAACCCCTCTTAATAGTACGGTAACCTAACTAGCAACCCGGTCTCCTATCCAAACACCGAGATTGGTAAAAGACTAGGAACACATCCTTAGCCCTAGCTAGTTATACCTTTGCCTATAGCGATCCACTTGGAGCTTTTATGATATCCAATCGTCTTCTCTCCAGGATCGAGTCTCGTCTTATTCATCAACATATGATGAACATCATCTTCTCTTATCTTCACTTCGGGATCTCCTTTTGAAGCTCATCAACACATGATGACTTCTTCATCTTCTTCCCAATTCTTCATTTTCTTGGACTCAACCTACTTCACAACTCATGGAAGATCGTTAGTCCAACAAACACGGTTGTCTCAATCATCACTTGCACTCCATCAACACATAATGGAAGCCCCTAGGATCGATTGAGCACAACCCAAATCAATTAGAATGGTTAATTGTGTCTTGAGTATATTGATGCAACAATGCTTAATTATACTCAAGAACTTTCTGTTTGTCCTTAATCAACAAAGAACACAATTAACACATGATTGGTTCTTTGATGATTAAAAGACAAGCGAATCTCAATTTAAATTTCATTTGAATTAATATGAGTATATATAACTACACAAGTTTCATATACTTATTTTGATGGATTCTCAAAGTAAAGATCCAATATATTGGAGTGATGGAAAGGGATCTATACTCTTGAGACCATCAACTATAGAATAGACTCCATTAAATATATGCATATAAATAATTGAACTTGTAATCAATATGCACATAATCAATCTTAGATAGCATTTGAGTTTATCCTATATTGATATGAGTATACTACAACTACACAAGTTATATATATACTCAAAGGGTTGTTTCAAAGTCTTGATCCTTTACATTATTTGGCAAGAAGACATGGATCAATATAATTGAAACATCAAGTTAAAGTACGAACTCCCCCTAGATGTGTGCATCCATGTAATATATGGAATTGGAAACAAAATGCACATCTTTAATGTATAAGCAATGGAAGAGTTCATCCTTTAACTTGAATCCTAAGTATGCAATAGGATAATAAAATGAATACGAGTGCATACCTTGGGTTTTCCATTTTCCATCCAAATTATGAGACTACTAACAATAAACTCAATAAACATATTAGTCTCATTAAAGATTAGATTTGTCATTAACCAATGATGAAGTATTAATCTAAAATCAATCACCAAAATCAATAGAGTTTGAACTTACATGGGCCCGACGTGAAGTACCGGCCTGTGCTGTACGGGCACGGTAGCCGATTTGGTGGCCTGCTTTAGTGTAGCACGTGGCTCCGGTAGTGCTGGTAGCTCCAGCACAACATGTGGCTCATGTTGTGCGTGTAGTTTTAGTGCTGCAGGACGGTCATCGAAGGAGATGTCCCTCTTGGGCCACTGAATGAATGTGCCAATAGCATCCCTAGTTTCACGATCTTGTCGTTTGGGGGCATCTCCAGCCTGACGACTTTGTAAATTTTATGTACACCGTCGACATGGACCTTCGCTTAACCCGGAGCTACCGTGCACAATCACCCCTCGATCGGATGGATACGTGCCCCCCAAGCATCCTGCAGGGGAACGGAGCAGTTGGCAAGCCTCACTTAGAAATTACACGGCGTGACCGTCTATACAAAGGTACACAATTAGCTAATACATCCAACAAGACTATCTATGGTATATCGGCTTTGAGGCCTTTTACTTAGCTCTCTTGGACCGTGCCTCGATTTTTCTATGTTTGGCTCATCAGATCCATTCGGCGACGAGGAATGAGGGGACGTCATCTTCTTTTTAACTATTCACAGACGGTCGTAGAAGAGAAAATAAAGTAAATTTAAGAGTATTGTTTAGAACAAGAAAATCAACAATCAAAAAGGTTTTCTTTATTCTTTAGTTCAAGGAAAGAGATTAGATCGCTCCGCTCTCTTTGTAAGAAGAGAATATTCATAGTTGAATTTTCTTCTTTTCTTAACAGCATTTTATCGGAGATCAGGTTGGACGGTTATTATTATCGGCACTTTATTTGTGGGATGAGAAATATTTTTGTCTACTAGGAGATTATAGTTCTAAAAAGATTTTTATCTTCAGAATAAAGAAAGAGAAGAGGTCACTTCGCTCTTTCGCCACTCCATTTCAGAATTCAACATGACTCAATCTACATAATCATCTCAGAATAAAAGTATTAAACAGTGAATTAAGAGAAAAGAAAAAGAAACTTGCTGTCCGAGTTAGAGTGCAAAGCATTACTTAAGAGATAGACATGCATGCAGATTATAAAAACTGAACCAGTGTTGTCACAAATAGTCTCTCTAGCCTAATCATCATTGAACCACAACCTCCCCACATGCAAGGTCCCAAATACTATAAAATCTAGCCACTTTGCACATCAGTATAGAGTATAGACAGAGTGCTTTCACGTGTCGTGCTACTAAAGGTTGTTAAACCTTCAGCCTCCTCGCCACAAGGTGTAGGCCAGGCTGCTAGAGATTAATCTCTTACCTCCACTACACCTAGGGTTAAATAATCACAATTGAACTTAAACAATTAACTAAGCAAATAAGGCATTGAACTCTTACCATCCTAAATTATGCTAAGAACAGAGTAATTAATATACTTAGCAGTAATCAAAAGTGCATCACAATGAGTACATAATAAATTGATAAAGCTAAAAGACAGTGAAGCAATACTTTCTAGCACTAACAGGAAGCAATACTTTCTAGCACTATCAGTTCAAGGCCATATTTACAACTTTAATTGTTTTAGTTCATCAAGGGCCTATTGCATCATAGAGCAATCAAAAGAGTAGCAAATAATGAGAATGATTCAATTCCCTCCCAATTTATTTATTGAACAAATACAAATGCCTCTTCACATGCAAGGCACCAAAGACAATTAAATTGTTTAGCCCCTTTGCAAGATAGTAAAGAGTATGAATTAACCAATTTAAAGCTAGAAGATAACAATTGATAACAAAGTACATATGAATATTAGCACATGCCAAAAAAATTCCAAACTGACATGCTTAAGATGACATATAAATAAGAATTACCACAACCACCAATAAAAAAGAACAATAGTGAAAGCATCCAGCAGAAGCATAAATTGTTCTCTATTCACAGTACAGACAGCTACATGGTGCAGTAGGTGCACATCAAGAATCTAATAATAGATGATAGCCACAAAAATGATACACCAAACCACATATAGAAAAAGACTATCTGTAGGCAAGAATATCCTAGAATTCTTATAGAGTCATCTTCTTATTAGCCAGAACATAAAAAAATAATGCAAACATTGGAGCAACATCATTTTCAAAGTAAACAAGCATAAGAGTAAATAGATTATTAAAGAATGCATCATCTATTTGGCCACATAATAGATAGGAGAAGGCTAGTGCCTGAACATGTGGGGAACTGGGGATTAATCTGTCCATTCTATGCATACAATAGCCACTCTGCAAGTTACACAACAATCACCCATTTTTTTAAAAACCATTCACCCATTTTGACTATAAGCTATATCCAACAATTTCGATACTTGAGATCAAACAACATGCACATCTATAGTTGTGTGTATCGTGTGAGTATACTAGTACTGAGATGGTTTATTAAGTACAGAAAGTCTATATTCTTAAATTTTGTTCTCTAAAATTATGTTGATAGTGGCATTTAAAATAAAACTAGGATTTTTTCACACAACAGTAATTAGTCAGAAAATGATGGCACTTGCCAAAAATATGGATTTAGTTGGTAGCACAAATAAAAATCACATCTAGGTTCTATTTGAGTTATTAAATTTGTCTATTACAACTTGTAATCTATGGCAACTAATAGGCACAGAACCTCTCTAGTATGCTAGAGGTTGACTAAAGCAAAGTTTGCAAGAAGCACCGGCCACTTATGAGGTCATAATTAAAAGGATGCATGGTTAACTTTGTATTTGTGCTAAGTATAAGTAGTAGATATGATGACAAGGGAATTAGGGAAAAGGTATGTAGCTCTTGTATCTCCTTCAAGCAAGCTAATCTTATGAATAGTTAGGTATTTCCTGAAATTTTACTTCAGCAAGAATTCTAAATTGCTGAATTTGGTGTAATAGTTTTTCAGGTAAGCCCGATCAGTACTTAAATCAATCATGTACTCCCATGTTGGTTGATCATCTCCACGAATAACTTGCCATGCATCTACATATATAAAGTTAAGTCGCAAAAAAAGGCATGTCATAAGCATTGTAGTCAATTGACCCACTAAGCTTTAGTAATTTAGGTCAGGCTCAAACTGCCCCCAAATCTCATTACATTGCCGAAAATTAAACCTAAAAATAGGATTAATACTGAGACAAATTCCACTAGTTAGTCTGATGAGTCGATTGATCCCACTAGAGGAAGGATTTTGGCTATTCTCCTAGGTGCATGAAGTGTGAAAGCATGTGTCTTTGAGGCAAAAGAAGTGGTTTAGAAAAGCTAGTATTTGTGTGAAAGAAAGCTAGCTAATTCATGCATGCCACATCACCTCGATCTCAAAAGGAAAACTTTCTGTTGGCAGCACTTAATTTGCGAACCTGAGTAGGAGAAGGCCGATGGGAGGGGGGAGGACGCCGCACTGAGGGTGAGAAGGCCGCGCCTAGGGGAGGATGCCGCACCGAGGGAGAGGACACCGCACCGAGGGGGTGGAGCACAGGTGGCGCAGGTGGAGGCGGAGGGCCGAGTGCGGGTGGAGGGCGACGCGGTGCGGCTTGGGCAGATGGGTGAGAGGAGGAGGCATCAGGAGAGACGCTGTCGAGGGAGAGGGGTGGGGGAGGGCGCGGGGAGGGGGAGGGGTTAGGGTTAGGGCTTTGCGTTGTGTGTTTGATTGAGCTGAAGTGCTGAACTTGTGAATAAAGAAGAACACACCCCCGTCACATACGGTTCTGGGATTGAACTATCTGTGATGTAACTCATCACAGATGGTTCAATCACAGAACCGTCTGTGATAACAATTTTCATTACAGATTTCGTTACAAAAGATCAGTTCTGTAATACACAATTCATTGGATTACACTAAACAATGCCATATTTTACCAATTGAAATTCACTTCTCATAGAGAACAGTTATTTCTAATTTAATCTAAACTTAGTGTAATATCCATTGCACATATTTAAATTATTTGAAATACTAAGTTCGTTGTGCATGTTTAGTCCAACACAAGTTTCCCTTTTGTCAAATTTGTTGTTTTTGTCCTTTTTCAAAAAGACAGATCTTGTTTTGATGGAGTTATTAGTATTTTTATTATCATATTAAAGATTTTATTCAAAGTAGCATGAATTAAATTGGAAGCTTCACGTTTGGTAAACCTTAAAGTAGCACATTAGGTAATTTGTTGTTGTTGAATGGTGCAAATCCAGTATGAAAATTTTCATGCCGGATTAAGAATTCATAAACAAAATTTAACTTGCAATCATGTTCAGAGAACCTAGCAGAGGATCAACCCAGTAAAAAAATGGTAACTTGATTAAAAAAATCATACGCATACACATAATTGTTTCAACTTTCGAGTGTTTCAATAAAAATAACTTTATTATGCTGGAGAGTATACTTAAAATCATAACTCCACTTACTTATTCTTTTGTATAAAAATTAGCCCTTCACGATGATCGATGCGTGTGTAGTTAGCTTCCTCAGGTTGTTCTTCCTGGACTGTTGTGCCATTTCTGATAGGAGGCAACTCGTCAAACTGATTGTATTCTTCCTCATCTACTACATTCTCAACTCCGACAATCTTTCTTTTTCCTTAAAGAACTATGTGGCGCTTCTTATTGGACTGGGCAATTACATAGAAGATTTGAACAACTTGGTTAGCGAGTACGAATGGTTCATCTTGGTATTCGACACGTTCGAAGTCCACAGTAGTGAGACGCCGTACTTGTCGACCTTCACCTGCTGGAGGTGAACCCAACAGTACCAAAATAAGTGGATCTTGAATAGTACATAGTCGAGATCCCAAATCTCCTCTATGAACCCATAGTACGAGCTCCTCGTCAACCCATCAGTATTGAACACATCTTTGTGGACACCACTGTTTTGGTTTGTGCTCTTCATATCCTGATCTCTTGTGTAAAATGTATACCCATTTAAGTCATATCCTTTCCATGTTACAACTGTAAATGTTAGCCCTTTTGCCAACCATGTCAGCGTATGACCTGACGAGCTCCTAGTAATGAGTCGTTCCTTCAACAATCTGTTGAACTGAAGGTTATACTGTCTGATGATCTAAGACACCTGCTGCGATAGATTTTCTTGCTTAGCCAGTTCTTGTGCTCGTCGATATACGGGGACACTACAGCCATGTGTTGCAAAACCATGAAATGGGCTTTTAGCACACGCAGCTGGATCAGGCGTGATTGCTTTCCTTTCGATGGTCCTGATACCCTGGAGCCTCCTCTCATGTGGGATTGAGGCACACCTATCGGTTCGACCTAAGCCATGTAATCCACGTAGAATTCGATGACCTCTTCGGTTGTATAACCTTCGACAATGCTACCATCCGGTCGAGATCGATTCCGTACGTAGGCAATGAGAATTCCCATGTACATCTCGAACGATACATGCTATGTAGGAACACGAACCCGCACATCTTTATCTCCCTCACAAGGTGAACAATGAGATGGACCATGATATCGAAAAACGTCGGAGGAAAATATATCTTAAGATTACATAGAATCATTACCAACTCGATCTGCAGAACATCTAGTCCTTCAGGATCGATGACCTTCTGAGCATCGTATTAAAGAAATAACACATCATTGTGATTGCCTCCCAGATCTTGATCGGTAAATATTTCTAATTACGACAGGGAGCATTTGTGTTATAAGCACATGTCAATCATGAGATTTCATGTCAGTTAAGTTCAAATCTTTTATCGAAACAAGTCTCTTCATGTTGGATGACTAACCAGACGGAACTTTCATACCATACAAGCACTAGCACAGTTCAATTCTCTCGGCCTTGGATAGAGTGTAACAAGCAGGTTCGCAGTACGTTCCGCCTTTATCGATCTCTTTCGTTACTAACTCAAGTCTGATACCCATATTGACTAAGTCAAGTTATGCATTGATATCGTCCTTTGTTTTGCCCTTAATGTTCAGTACGAAACCAATCAAGCTGTCACAGACATTCTTCTCTACGTGCATGACGTCGATGCAGTGCTAAACTTCTAGGAGCTCCCAATAAGATAGGCTCCAAAATATTGATCTCTTCTTTCACATGCTCTTCTCACGGGTCCTCGATTTACGTCCCTTTCCAAGCGCAACATCCAAGTTTGTAACCATATCATGAACATATGTCCCTCTTAAAGGCCTTGGAGCTGAACCATCTTCGTTCCATCCGTTGAATTGTTTCTTCATCTTGTGTTATGGGTGATGGCTACTCATGTTACCGAAAGAGTTCATTCCGTCTTTACTCAATTCAAACCTTATATTCCTCAGATCTACAGCGAATTCTTGAAACCTCCTATCGATGTTTCTCCACTGGGTGGAATCAACAGGGTGGCTTAGCATTCCATCGTTCTTACGCTCATCCGAGTGCCAACTCAGCAGTTTTGCCTCCTTTGGGTTCGCAAATAAATGCTTCAAACGGGGAATTACAGGCAGATATCACTCCACCTTAACAGGAGGTTCTTTTCGCACCTCGATGCCCTCGTCGTCATCATTTGATTGATTTTTACGCTTGTACCGGGATGCGTTGCACCCGAACATATATGCAAGTTTGCGTACTCTTTGCGGTAGAGGATACAATCGTTCGGATATGCATATATTCTTTCTACTTTCATTTTCAAGGGACAAAGAACCTTCTTGGCTTTGTAGGTGTTTGTCCGTAACTTGTTTCACTCCGGAAGCATATCCTCTAATAGACCTAACAGCGCCGTGAAACTCTTGTCGGATCAACCATTGCTTGCCTTCAATTTCAGCAGTCAAGCACAGATGAAAACCTTGTGTATTTGGACTTGTAGCCCCAGAACAAATGTTTCTCTGAGTCGTCCATCAAGCCCCGGAATTTTTCATACTCTCTCTCATCATGGTTCCCTTCTACATCGCGCAACATCTGATCAGATTGTTATCGTGAAACCTATTCTCATCGAAAGCACAATCGATATCATCCGACGTATCGTTGACTTCGTCGACGATGTTAATACTACTTGCTTCCTGTATAATCTGCTCTTCATCGTAACTGGTTCAACATGTATACCCCTTTTGAAACCCCTTAAAATCAAGTGTGCTTCGATTTGCGCTGAGTTTCGAAACATCCTCAAATTCTCGCAGTCAATGCATGGACAAAACATAAATTGCACCCCTTGTTAAACATATCCTCCTCTGCAGCTCTTCTAAAAGCAGAGACGTTGTTAATGTACTCGACACTCGTACGGTTCTCAGCGTACATCGAGCTTTGATCCATCTATGCTACGTATATCACAATAAGTATTAAATAATGAATTAGGTACACTAGAAGTGCACATGCACACATTCTTAAATTAGAGCACAAATTAACTAGCTAAAGCCTTACCCTAAATCATAAATCATGTTAGATGAACAAATGGATCTACAATCTACATATAACCAACCTAGCTTCTTAGATCACAAAGAACAAATGGATATATATATATAAGCTACATTTAAATTTACCATTTTCAATTCTCACTTTACCTAGCTCGCTACATCTTGAGTATAATGCAATTAGAACTAATTACTACTTTCTAGCTACATCTTAATATAATGCAATTAGAACCAATTACTACTTTAGATCACAAAGAAAAATACACCTACACCAAGCTAGATCTAAACCATCTTCAATTCCCTCTTTGCCAAGCTAGCTCTTGAATATAATACAATTAGAACCAATTACTAACCTTAGATCACCTACTACAAAAGGATCTATAATCACATTTCCAAATCTACGGTCTTCTTTCACTAGATCGTCTCTCAATCGCAGCCACCTCAAAAATAACTTGAAAAACCCAAAAAACACTAAAGAGGCCAGAGCTCTTTGTACTTATTTTCAGAAAAAAAAAACCGTCTGTGATGAGAGCCTCATCACTGACGATTTTAGCAAAAAAAAACCGTCAATTATGACAATGATAATCATCGGTGACTGTTTTTAGAAAAAACCGTCTGTGAGCCTCATCATTGACGGTTTTAGCCAAAAACTATTAGTGATGACAATGGTAATTATCTGTGACTGTTTTTAGAAAAAATCTTCAGTGATGAATGATCTAATATAAATGTTTTTATAGTAGTGTATAGCAGAGGAGGAGGATGGTGCTCACCTTCCGCTGCCTACCTTCGGACACCGCGCTCGCCTATGACTGCCCAGCATCCGCGCGTTATGCTTGTCACCGCCATGCGATCAAGCTTGTCGATGTTCGCGACCTGCCGCTCATATGTGAGTCCACGGCGTTCGGTTGTCGCCGTCTGCTAGCACAGTCGTGCAAGTTCGCGGCTGGCTGCCAAGCTCGGGCTAGTCCGCAGCTTGCCCGTCCACTCCTTAGCCGTCATACCGGTCATCGGAGATAGAGATGTGTTTACTTTGAGTGGTCCATATTTGGACAAGGTTCTGGTCTCGATGGCAGCCAAAATGCTGGGCTAAATATAACGATGACCACTTCTCCCGTAAGAAACACAACGAATGGTGGGGCTAGTTGGTTTTTCTCCTTTCCTATGCTCCTAACTGCTAAACCGTCAGTGATGAGCCAAGAGACAGAGACACCGGCGGCCGCCGTGTCGTCCCGCTCGCCGCCCCACGTCCTTCTCGTGTCCGCGCCGCTGCAGGGCCACGTCAACCCGCTCCTCTGCCTCGGCCGGCGCCTCGCCTCCAGGGGCCTACTCGTCACCTTCACCACCGCCCCCCACGCCGGCCTCAAGTTCAAGCACGACGACGGCGCGGCCGTCGACGTAGGGCCCGGGCGAGGCACGCTTCGCTTCGAGCACCTGCGCGGCGGCGGCCTGTGGGCTGCGGACGACCCCCGCTACCGCGTCCCCGATGACCTGGCGCGCCACGTCGAGGAAGCCGGGCCGGCAGTGCTCGCGGGGCTCATCCACCGCCAGGCCGACCACGGGCGGCCGGTCTCGTACGTCGTGGCAAACGCCTTCGCCCCGTGGGCGCTCGGCGTCGCCAGGGACATGGGAGTCCCTCGCGCCATGTTGTGGACGCAGTCCTGCGCCGTCCTGTCGTTGTACTACCACTACTTCCACTCGCTCGCGTACTTCCCCACGGGAGCGGAGTCGAACGCGCAGGTCGCTGTCCCGGGGCTCCCCGCGCTGACCGCCGGTGAGCTCCCTGCCTTGATTTACGCACCCGAGCAGTACGTCTGGCGCCAAACGCTCGTTGCTGACCTCCGCAGCCTCCGTGAGACAGCGTCGTGGGTTCTTGTCAACACCTTCGACGAGCTCGAGCACGCGGCCATCGAGGCGCTTTGCGCGCATTTACCGGTGGTGCCGGTGGGTCCGCTCTTGGAAGCGGACAATGGCGGTGGCCACGACGACTGCATGGTGTGGCTCGACGCGCATCCGCCGCGATCGGTGGTGTTCGTTGCGTTCGGGAGCCTCGTGAGGCTCGGCCGCGACGAGACGGCCGAGGTGGCAGAGGGCCTCACGAGCACAGGCCGGCCGTTCCTGTGGGTGGTGCGCGACGACAGCCGCGACCTCCTCCCCAACACTAGTGCCCTCGTGGCAGCGAGCGACGGCAACAAGCGCAAGGTGGTGGCTTGGTGCGAGCAACGACGAGTGCTCGCGCACGGCGCGGTCGGGTGCTTCGTGACGCACTGCGGGTGGAACTCGACCACCGAGGCGCTCGCGGCTGGCGTGCCGGTCGTCGCCTACCCAGCGTGGTCCGACCAGGGCGCCAACGCCAAGTTCTTGACGGACGTCTACGGCATCGGGGTCCGGCTCCCTGTGCCACCGACTTGCAACGCCCTGCGCCGGTGTGTCGAGGAGGTCATGAGCGGGCCAGACGCGGAGGCGATGAGGCTGAGGGCAGGGAAGTGGAAGGCCAAGGCGAGCGCCGCGGTGGCAGACGGCGGGTCGTCAGACAGGGTAATCCAGCAGTTCGTTGATGCTATGTTGTCCACAGGAATTAACGGTTCTTTCAAGTAAACATTCTCTCAGTTGTAGTCCACATATCACAAGCTGGATGTATGCAAGGGTAAAGATACACCGCGTTCCAAATACAACGTATATACCCTTAAAAATCATCATCGATGATGAAAGTTGAACGTATACTCAACTATGAAAGCTGAAAAGTATGGTATGGGTTCATACGGGAGGTCTCTGCGTTTTGTCCTTCTGTTATTTTTTTTGTTTTTTTAAAAAAAAATTATCCAAGAGCTATGATATTTACTGTAGAAGAAGAGAATAACCGTAAACTACAAACGTGAACACACACACTCTACATATGCACGCACTCACATCCCACGCAAAAGAGCATAACGCCGTGAGCACCCGGACTAGCAAGGCTCGAACCCAAGTGGCTTGCGTGCCACCACAACACTCTGGCCACCGAGCTAAAGCTCGGTTCTCGTCTTTCTGTTATTCTCTTACTCTAAATAGACTCTACTTACAAAGTTAAAATAATAAAAACACAACATTGATCACAAATCAATATCTAATAGACAAACAAAATTAAGTACTCACAAATAAAAAAAATACTCGAATGCCATTTAGCAATTCCAAAAAAAAAAGGAACAAAACAAACTATAAAAAACACAACAAACAAAAATGTGGATCACACAGCAATATTTAATTAACAAAATTAAGTACTCACAAACCAAAAATACTGAATGCATATATATATATATATATATATATATATATATATATATATATATATATATATATATATATATAAGAGATAGACTAGTGCGGTGAGTGCTCAACTAACTAGATTCACAATATATGGCATCAGGGGTGTAGCCAGCAGGGTTTCCGTTAGCTTGGAGCCCCCATCCAGCTGTTGGACCTTAAATACTTCTTTAGCATCGGTGCTTAATTTTTAGTATAGTGATAGCGAATGCACACGTGTTTAGACGTGGCTTGAGGAAGAAGAAGCTTTGTTTGGTGGATTAGTTTCTTCATGTACCATGTGGCTTGATGGATTGCTGCTTTTGAAGGCCTAATTTGGTAATTGGTGACTTCGCTTGCAGCTTACACAACTAGACTCGAACCCTAGGCGCACACAAAGACCACACACAATGAGAGAGGGCGTGACTCAACGTCTCTCATTCGCGAGAACATGGCAGCCCACCGAGTCAAGGGCGCTTGACGTGCGTTGCGGAGAGTGGATGTCGGGAGCCAGCGAGGGCGCGGGTGTGCTGTGACAGGCAATCCACCACAACGATGACGAGCCTGTAGGGAAGGCAGCGCAGCGTGAGTCAGCGCATATATGACTGGCTAAGTGGGCTGATCAAAATAGCAAATATGCAACGTGAGCCTCTCTTCTGATTTTTTTGTCAATTGTAACTGTATAAATTGGTTGAATAAAGACAGTAGCCGATTTGTTTGATTGATTGGTGTTAGCTTATTCATAGATTTACAAAAGTTTGATAAGCGAACGTTGTACAAGTATTTTTCAAATAAGAAAGTATTATTAGTAACCCTCAAACCGATAAAAATATAACACAAATTGTTTAATATGTTTATCTCAATTTAATCTAATTATTTGAGCCCATACTCTATTTTTTTTCTGGCTTCGCCACTGTATGGCATGAAACCAGAACCCAGGTCACTACACAATGTACACCTTAATCTACTACCATGCAACTGGGATGTATCATCTATACTCCTTTATAATGCATCTAAGCATTCTTTTCTACGTCCACCCTAAATAATGCACCCTACTAGAGATGGCCCAACCTTCATGCACCCAGCGAAACGTCCACAGAAACTTACCTCCATCAAAATTAACCTCTCAGATCTTTCCTCAGCTTTACTCACCCACATCCGATGGCTATTGTTTAATGTGTCTAACTCATCCCTGTGGCCCACAACAGATCTCCCCCCACCCCCAGCATCATCTCAAGGAAAAGGAAACAAATATCCTGGAATTAAGGAAAAGAAAACAAACGTTCTAGAAAAAGAAAAGACCATATATTACATGCTGGGAAAAGAAAACCGGAAGACAGGACACTATACTAGTACTACTTAAGTATTCCATCTCATAATCTGATATGTAGAAGCATTTACAAAAAAATATTGGGCAATACCTCTGCATTCACTTAATAATAGAAGCTCATTGATAGAGCGTTACAACACAAAAACTGCAACTCCCCTCCCCCTTCTAACGGGACCTGATGGAGAATATTAAAATACAACCAAAGATATTGCTACCAGACATGTCATCACGCCCTATGTGTCACATTGGATCACCTAAAGTATGAATGAGTGGAAATTTTGATCCAGGAACTTCTTTGAAGAGAAAATTGGATCCAATAATTCATTAAGGAGCCATATGTTGCTCAAATGATCAATCGTTACTCGATAGTATATGAGAATTCTTCCCGTTTGTGTATCATTTAATCTCTTCACAGCGGTAGGCATGATAGTTTCAGCAGGGGTCCACGAGAAATTCAACTCGTTTGACTGCACTAGTGAACCTTTAGCCCTCGTATATAAATAAAACCCGGCGATGTTCCATGTGGCTATTTGGGAGATTTCTTTTCGTTTTTAGTCTATATATGTATTCCTAATATACAGTTCTAACTTAAAATTATTCTATATTATTTTTCCCTCTTGGGTCCATGCTGCGATGGAACGATTAATCACTATCCCTTTCTATCCATAACCTTGGACACGAATAGAGACGGCATTGGCCCGTTCCCTAGAAACCGCAGTGGAATTCTACTACTAGGGAAGGGGTACTGAGAGATTATTATCCTTGTTATCTTATATGGGTTTGGGGACACAAATGCTTTCCCATCCCCGATCGCCGCTATACCCTTGATATAACTCATATCCTTGTAAATTGATGCATATACAAGTCTAAATCATAGGTAATTTGTTTGTGACCTAACATTAAATATTATTCTACCATGTTATAAATACATTCATGTATTTTTACGTAACAATAAGATAATTTTTTTACAAAATTATCTCAATACCATTCAAATTTAGGTTCTTATTGAGGTGTAGTTTCTCGCCCATTCTCCGATAGGGACATGGACGAGAGTAAAATTACCCTCGATAGCTAAATAGGGAGCAGGGATGGAGAGCATCCTACACAGGGAATAGACTGCTGCCATCCCTAGATATGAATGTTCTCCTCAACCGCCAATTTCTTTCCCTTATCTGCCCATCCACAATCCATCACCGCAATTCACGGCCCCATTGTTGCCCCAACCTTCCTCCTTGCTCCTACACAACGATGGGCCACTGGCTGGATAGGGGGTTAAACTTAGGTGGGCTACCGTCAAAGTCTGATTTACGGTACGGCTGTTTGAATAGATATCACAAGATGTTATTGGTTTGCTTACTCACGAATGCACTGTGGATTGAAAATATTATTATTAGAACTCGCAACACGTTTGCTGCATAGAAATCTAACTGAACTATTGTACCAACTGCAGAGTTCTCAGACACTGTTGCGATGCACGACAAGAAGCCCTTGTGCAGTATGCATGGAAAAATCGGGTGGCCAATGTCAACTAGGAAAGTCCATCTGCATTGTCCATTCCATCAGCTACGAGACTAGAATTTTTCTATGTTTTAGTCCCTTAAGAAGTTTTTTTTGCAAAAGTAATCTCTATGTGTGTGTGTTTTTTTTATAAAAATAGCATCCTAGTTCTCAATTGCCACGCATGAAGAGCTTAAGAATCACCGTAGTGCGACGCGTGGCACATTTCAGCAGAAGGGGAGGGAGGACGCAGGAATCCGATTTTTCGCAGATTAGGGATATGGGAAATCCTTAAGTGTAGATCCCAACGACGGCGTGGCGTTACCGCGGAGGGGACGCATGGAAAACCGATTTCCGCCAAATAGTGGCGCGGTAAATCGGTTTTCCGCGGAATGAGGGGGAATCGGCTTTCTGCGGTGAGAGCACATGGCAAATCCAATTGTCACGGTGTGACGGGCCGACGAATTCTGCGCTTCCCGTTCGTGGAATAGGGACAATTCTGTAAAAAAAAATTCACAAGCTAGTTTTTTTTCCTAGAACAGTGCTCTCCCCACGAGACTACAAATGCGCAAATTACCAATGACCACCACACACTTAACCAAAATTCGAAACGCATCGCCGTCCGAACCCTCTTAGAAATAGCCGCCGTGCCCTCGTCGCGATCTCTCGCCCGATCCCCATGGCCGGAATAAGGCTGACGCCGGAGGAGCCCGAGCTGCCGCAGGGCACCCCACCCCGACCCCAGCTACTGCCCGCCGTCGCCGGAGCCGGGGCAGGCGGCGGCGGCGGCGGCGGCCTGGAGATGGCGTCGGACGACGAGCGGTCGGTAGCGGCGGACTCGTGGTCTGTGCGGAGTGAGTACGGGAGCACGCTTGACGACGACCAGCGCTACGCCGACGCCGCCGAGGTTCTCGCCGCCGCGGCAGCTTCCGCCAACTTCCCCTCCTCTGCCTCCGACTACTGGTAATACACTCTGCGTTATTCCCGCATACCATGTACCAACTTGTGGCGGGTTATCTTATTGGAATGCGAATTGGAAGATTGCGAGTTTGGAAGTATAGATCTAATGATTTGTACGGGAAATATTAATGCTTGATCTCGTAGAGAGCTTGCTCCTTAAGCTGCCGTACGGGGTTATGCTCTACCGCGGTTGCTGTCCGTACCTTTTACTTTGTGCACTTTCTGATTATGTCTAGCTTGATGATCATGCTTAGGATTGAATGGATCTGTGGAAGGAGGAAATTTTAGAGATGTCTTTGGCAACTTCCTGATTACATGTCATTGAAAGTTCAGATGCACGTCCAATGTCGTGCACTGTTAATCCTCCATGTGGTCAGGTGCTTATTGCTTTAGTGTGGAAAAGCAAAGAAAAGCGCCATCTTTGTTTTTTTTATGCAGGAATCTAAAACCACGCGATAGGAGAAAACCATTCATTTTACTGAAATGAAAAGTTATTCTGAATTTTGTCTTAAAAGAAGGTTTTCTGTATGATTATAGATACTTGGGGATCATATGGACCCATCATCTGTCAAATAAATAGAAGAGATGTCTGATTGCCAAGCCAATTGCACCGGTTTATCTCTTATCTAGGTTGCTAGATAGGTTGGGCTATGGGTGGGTATCCACTAATTAATGATGGACAATACATTAGGTGCTACCATATCTTCCATTCTAGAAGGCAAAGGCTTGACATCTGATGTCACAAGGAAGAATGAGACCAAGAGGCAGGGGTTGTGTCACTCCACAAAGTTGTTTGAAGGTGGCATAAATGTGCACTCTTTCATAGAATATAACAATCCAGGTCCTGGAAAACTGTAATTAACAGATGTCATGCTCCAAACAGTATAATTGGAATTTATGTGTTTGATTGTAGACGATTGGTACATTCTCTTGTTTGAGGACAGATGAGTCTCCTAGATATTTCATGGCAGATTGCGATTGGGTATAAATGGCAAGAGGGGGAAACCCTGTCTGTTGCCTTTCTGTTCTTTGTTTTTGAATTTCCTTCAGATTTGTTTGCATACTTATACAATTATTTATCAACAGTTTTCCTTTTAGTGTTCTAAAATGTCCTTGTATTGAGGCAGTTCTGACAAGGATGATCAAGATCCTGGCGAGGTTGAAGGCTCAATGCTGGGGCTCCAAAGTTATTGGGACGCTTCTTATTCAGAAGATCTTGCAAATTTTGAGGAACATGGGCATGCTGGAGAAATATGGTGACCACATCTGTCTTTTTTTTTCAATATAAGAAGCCTCAAACTAAGTAAATAAATAGTGACATGTTGTAATTTCGACTGCTGCAACAAAGCCCAAGTTATCGACACTAATTGGTTTCGTGATGTAATTGTTGATATTATTTAAACTTCGAACAATGCAAGATGGCAGTGTCAGCTTAAAATTGCTGGGGATGAACTATCATTATTTTTGTTGGTTATACTTTACTATCAGCGAGAATTTTCAATTCAATCACTGTGTTCTGTGTTCATTTTGTATGATAGATTTAGGTATTTTGGCAAAATTTAAATGAGTCACTGGGCATGCATAACTTACATTCACATTTTTGGTGCCTCTAACTCAGAATTTGGATCACAAAAAATAACCTCTACTTGATTTAATTCTCGAGTATTTTTTTTTGTTTTTACAAAATTACTCGCTGCCTCATTGATATTTTTTTAAGCTTCGTGTTGCTATTTTCCCTAGAGTATTGTGAATGCTTCAAGATTTTCTATTGTGGGTTGTGAGCAGAACATATCTCTGTTTGTAGGTTTGGTGCAGATGTAATGGATACTGTTGGTGTTTGGACAAAAAATTTGTGTGCAAAAATTATTCAAGGCGGGACTCCGTCTGGTAGTCACAATGTGAAATGTGAAGTTGACGAAAAACAGTTCAACTACCCTGTGCTCGATGTTGGAACTGGGAATGGCCTTCTTTTGCAAACGCTTGCCAAGCAGGGGTACTAGCCAATGATTTATCTTCAAGTTGTTTTAATTATCCCCCTGAAATAACATAACGTTTCTGTGCATTGCACAGAATCTTGTTTGGCACTTATCTTCCCAGGGTTACTTTATTCAACTAATTATGCCAATTCATCAGTTATTATATTCATCTGAACTTTCCATTTTGAGAAAACTTGATGTCATCTGTTGCATAGTGTACTCAAGCAATTAATAAGCTTTATCATGTGCGCAGAACATGACAGTGACACCCCAGTTTTTTCTCTCTTTTAAGGTGCATGAACCAGGGTTATAGTTTGGCCATTGCCTTATTAGTTATTATTACAAGAATTAATAAAAGATGGTTGGATCAGATGATAACACATCAATCTTCTTCCTGACTTTCTAAGACTTTTTGGGACCTTTGTCTTTGTATATGTGTTAGCAATCTGTCTTAGTACCAATTTGGCATTGTTGTGCTGTGCTGTGGAATCTAGTTAGTTCTAGAGAATCTCTGCGAATTCTAGTAAAATATTTATGTTATGGCTCTAAAGTGGAAATTACCAATTAGTTAATATATCCCAAAATGGTAAAATAATGGTGCTTTTAAAAGTGACTGTAATGCCAAACTCGAAGTGATGGGCTTTTCTAGCCCCCCTTGCCTCGCTTTTCTCAAATCTAGCCCCTTCCCGAGCGAAATTGCAAATCTAGCTCCCTCCAACGTGCTCCCTCGCTCCCCTACTGCGGGAGGCTGCCTCCCACGCTCGCCGGCCGCGGCAGGCCGCCGTGCTCGCCCACCTCCACCTCCCTCGCCCTACTGTCGCGGCAGCACACTGCTCCCTCGCTCCTAGGGCACGACAGGCTGGCTCCCGCGGTAGGGGAGCACGGTGGAGGGGGCTAGAAATGCAAATTTGCTAGGGAGGGGGCTAGATTTGGGAAAAAACGAGGCAAGGGGGCTACAAAAGTCGTCACTTCTGCCAAACTCACCCTTATTATTCTTTTGAAGACCATATGGTTGCAAAGAAATGAACAGTTGTCTCTTTTTTTCCAGGTTTTCAGACCTAACAGGAACTGATTACAGTGAAGGAGCAGTTGAACTTGCAAGAAACCTTGCTGCTCGTGATGGATTCACCGCTATAAATTTTTTGGTTAGTATACTATGTTCAAATGGGGGTTTCTTCTTCCTCTGCATGCTACATGTATTCAAACTGAACTTGTCCAGCTACATTTTTCTAGAAAGTCCATGCTTTGTTGTTATATCCTAAGTTCTTAATTGCGATTTACCATTGTCTAAATGTCCTGGTTCTGCAGTGTCAAAGGGCAAGGGTCTATCAGAACAATAGCTACTCTTACCAGTCTTAGCTTAAAAAAGAACCATTTTGCATGTCCATCTAAAAGCACTAAACATTTTAATAAGAATCTACATAATTGGTATATCCAAATAGTTTTTTACTTATTTTTCTAATGTCTCTGAAAATAGCAGGGAGGATAATTAACGAGGAAAATATATACTATATTTTTTCATCACAAAATGTATGATATCCAGTTGTGTTGATCGTCAAAATATAAAATTACTGCAGGACCTTCAATCATTGGTAGGAAATATCAACCAAAAGTGCAGTTTCTCAGGAAGAAAATATATTCAGGCCAAAAGTGCCATTAGGAAAGTGTTACAAGGAAATAAGTAAATATACTGCAGAAGTCAATAATCTAAAGTGGTAATTTTCATGTAGGTTCATTGGTTAAAAGTTTACCTTGTAAAGGTATTTGACTTTTTATTGCCAAATGACACACGAAATTTGCTGAAACCGGTGACCTCTCCGTTAATCTATAATGGTTACTGCTATTCCTCTTAACTGGACCTGCGCTTGCACAACCAAAAAAGTGAAGCTGAAAACTAATGCTTCAGAACGGCTACCATTTTCACTTACCTTTGAGTTTTATTATACCTCACATATCAGAATTTATGGATGCTAAATTGCTAATCGTGATTGCTGACATTGAATACTTGTCAAATGGTTTTTTTATCTTTTACATTTATGGTGCTTTCATACTGTAATCACTCGTATGTGTGTCTCTATCAGGTCGATGATATACTTGATACAAAGTTAGATAGGAAATTCAAAATTATTACAGACAAAGGGACATTGGATGCCATTGGATTGCATCCAGATGGTCGTGCTAAAAGGTACGACAACTATGACTTGGTCATGTTTTGGTTAGCCACCCCCCTAATTTCCTATTTGATTTTTGTTCATTTCCCTAATTATCAAAATCTTCAAAGAGAAACTTCATTGTGCATTTACTTGTTGATACATTCGATGAGATTTGATCATCCAAGGTAAACTCCGATTCATTGCATGCTAGAAATTAAATAACAGGATGTAGTTCTCGTGACTGAATAGCTCGTCTTTGCAACGTTCAACAGTGACTAGCTTTAGCCTTCAGATTGTATGAACCTGGCTTTCAATTGGCTTTGTAGTTGCATATCTGCAAACAGTCAAACTTGGAAGTGCACGATTCAATAATCAGTATCACTTTAACACTTTTCTCTTTATGTTGTTCTTTATTTCAGAATAGTGTATTGGGAGTCTGTATCAAACTTGGTTGAACCTGGTGGCATTGTGGTCTGTACTTTCTCCTACAAACTCTTTGAAACTCTCTCATACCTCTATCCTCTAGAATTGAAACGAAACTTGATGCTTATGTCATCATTCTCTGCAAACTTATGTGAAACATTCTGTTGGACATATCTTCAGGTCATAACATCATGTAATCACACAAAGGATGAGCTTCTGCAAGAGGTAGAAGACTTCAGAAAGAGAAAACTCGGCAAGGAGGACGTGGATGAAGGTGCAGGTGATGTGCCCCAGATCTTCCGGTACATCGATCACGTCCGAACATATCCTACTATTATGTTTGGAGGAGTTGAAGGGTCTCAAGTGTGCACCGTGGCCTTCCAACGGGTTTGAGAATTGAGAATAATATAATTATTGGCCTAATTTTATCATGTGTTGGGTCCCAAACTAGTAGAGAGAGAGAGGAAGTTCCGTGCTTCACCTGTGGCCCTGTGGGACTGTTTCCACTGTACTAGGAAATGGTTCCATTTAGGCGGTTTTCTATGTGGTAGCTCATTTTATCCTCGGTTATTATTGTAACCTAGACGGGACTGTTCCTTCCCAGTTCGCCAAGATAGAGAGTAAGAGAGAACATTTCCGAAACAATTTTTGTGCAGTGTAAACGAACCAGATGGGCATCGCTGTATTATTAATGGGCATAACTAAAAATTTGAGGGATTTCAGCAAAATTTGGGGCCGTTGGATCAAACCTTACACAACTTATTTTTTTTACAGAGTTGCAACTTCAGTTCCCTACTTCCTGTAATGAAGGAAACAGGGTTTTGCGTTTTCCCGTTCGACAGGAAGTTTCAGTTCACTAGCATCGCTATGGCTGGTTCGATCGCCTTTCAGTTTGCCAAGTTTCAGCTCGAGTCCCACGACGGCGCGTTCGTTCGTGCGCTCATCACGCTGCACCGCATGTCGTGGATATGGGTGATGTGCTGCAACCTTTCGCGGACCATTGGATTATGTGGGTGATGTACTGTAACTTCTGCAGTTGTACGCGGATCATTGTATTAAAAAACGACGATCTATATCTTTTGGGAATACTGTTTGAAACACTGTGTCGATTTTTAATGTAGTATTTATTGTAGTGATGCGTAGTAGCAACCCACTGTTGAACGATTCAGACCGTTCGTTAACTCGATCAACCGATTCTAACCAACGAGGATTGATTAAGTTACAATCCCCGTAGAAAAGTTCCCTATTCATGATGTACCTATCTGCCCTCCTCGAGCAGGAAGCCAGCGCTTTTATATCCTACTGCCTTGCAAAATCAGGCCCCAACTTTTTCTTTGATGTTTGTTTAGTTGTGAAGGCTTTTGCTGGAGGAGTACTAGGGCGGCCAAGGGTAAGGTAAAATCAACTTACTGCAAATTTCAACGTGTTACATTCCTTAGCTTCAATCTATTATATATTAAAAGCTTGTAGCAAATTGCTAACAAAAAAGAGAAATATGCTAGAAATTCTCACAAAAAAATAAAACATCTAGCACTTAATTTGATAAACCATAATTACAATTGCCATCAGATCTTTTGTTAAAAATAGGAATATGCTAGAGATTCTCACAAAAAAGTAAAATATTTGGCCATTAATCTGGTGGATCATAACTAAGTTGAACTATAGAAGACATTGGATGTTATTATTTAAAGAAAAACATCTAAGTGTCCTTCTAGTGGACCTGAGTTATAATGGCTTAGATTAAAAGAAATAATCCATGCCAGTACAATAAAAAATAACAAAATAATCAAGATCAAAAAATTAGCCATTTGATTTTCATATGAACTCAAAATTTAGAATAAAATTAGATAAAAATTAACAGTTGGATTTGTATATCAAATCTAACCTAAAACTAATATTCGAAACTAAATAAAAAATAACAATAAATTTTGATTTTTATATGAACTCTAAATTAAAACCCAAACATAGCTAAAATTTGGACTAAAATTAGTAGTGGGATTTGTATATGAAATCTAACCTAAAACTAATATTCAAAATAACAAAAAAATTTAACAACTTAGATTAGAAGAAAGAATCCATACCGAGTACAATAAAAAAAAACAGAAATTTAGAATAAAAATTAGCAGTTGGATTTATATATGAATTCTAATATAAAACTGATAAGCAAAATAAAATAAAAAATAACAATGAAAATTAACATAAATTCAGAATAAACAACAAAAGGAAATTAGCCATTTGATTTTAACTCTAAATTAAAACCTGAGATTCAAAATTAAATAAAAATAACAACAAAATAACAGAAGAATCAAAATAAAAGGAAATTAGTGATTATTTTTTAATTCCATAATAAGTGGAAAAATTAATTTTTTGTTTTATTTAGCATTAAAAATCCAAAAATATTCTAATTCGAGAAAAATAAAAATATATATATATATATATATATATATATATATATATATATATATATATGGCAATCTATCATGTGAAAACCCCCTTTACTGTAAAACTCATGTGTACAAGTTTTGAAAAATTCTCAAAAAATTACTATACGTAAGGAAGGTGAGATTCTACAATTCTGTAAAATTTGAAGAATAAAATCAATCGTATTTGAAAGATATGAAAAAACAATTTCAGCCTAAATAGTGATTTTCACTGTTCTACACTATTTATCTCGCTATTTGTCTTTTTATATCTTTCAAATGCGATTGATTTTGGTCTTCAAATTTTACTAGATTGTAGAATCTCACCTCCCCTACATATGGTAATTTTTTTAGATTTTTTCAAAATTTGTAAAAATGGATTTCACTGTAAATGGGGTTTTCACGGGATATGTTGCCTATATGTATATGTGTGTGTATATAAAATATTAACTATTATGTAATAAGAGTCGATACATATAAGCTAAAAAAATTAAAAAGGAAATATCCTGACTCTTTATTTGGTAAACCTGTACGGAATAAAGATATTAAGTGAGTGATACATCGACAAGTATTCACTCGGCTATACTGGTATAAGCAATGTGATGTGCACTAAAAGAAATATTGAAAGAAAGACACAAGCATTACAATAATGGAATTAAGAGGTGGTTTTGCTACGCAAGTATTTGGAGAAGAAAGTTTAGATCATATGTGAAAAGTGTTGCGAAACGGAGTAAGTATATTTTCTCGTATAATATATAATATCAAAATATCACAAATGGAATTCTGCAACTATCTATTTTCCAAAAAGCAAAATCACATATGTATCGTTAAGTCATTTAAACATGGTTTAAGGATGATTCACACGCAATGTGCAGGCCACCTTGCTAGTTGAAAGAAAAGGAAGAAGATTTAGAGCTTCACTTCTTATGGAAAATGAGCATAATTTCTTTCTTTGCCATGAATGTAGAAAGACCAGTACATTTTGCTCGAGTTTCCTATGTTGTGTTATAGTATACACATCAAGCCCACTTTAACTTCACTTAATCATCCTCATGACTTGTGAAGTTGAGCGGCTGTGTTTTAGGATCCCTTGTGTACAAAGATAGAAGTCGCAATAATTTTGCATCTTCCATATCCTACGATCCTAAAACTCAAACTTCATTCAATGACTCTTGAGTGATGACTGAGCTCATAGAACATATCTCAGGTATTTACAGAGCCTGACTACTGATCTCCTTGTGCATTTTGCTACTGGATGCTGATGATATGCTGTTGAGGTGGCATCGGCTGCAAGCCCTCTGCTCCTCCAGGTTCTGAAACCTCTGTCTCATGAACAGCCTGCAATATCATAAAACTTAACATTTTGAATTAAACTGATGAATTATTTGAAGTTTGAATTTCTGAATGTACGTGAACTTGACAGACCTGATGCTGATTGTACCGATGGAGCAATGTGGTAACTGATATCAAGATGATGTAGATTGGTATGACAATTCCAGCTGTTCTGAACATCAAGAGCTGTCTCACCAACATAATTTTGCGTCAGTCAGGTAATCAAGTTTGCTAATTCATCATGTCTAGGAAGATAATTACATATCAGAATTCAGTGTCTTACACTGATCAGTGCCATCGAGTACACTTCAGGACCACCGAGGATAAGTGAGATCGCATCACGGAGCACCAACAGAGCCATCAACTGAATGTGTATGTTTCAGAATACATGTACATTGGTTGACTGCAGCATGAGTGCTTATGTCCAAATGGAAGGTTTATGTTCCGTAGCACTTACAACTATGGCGACTACACGGCAATAGATGACGCCTTTTGGATTGGAACCTTGAGATTCAAAGCTTGATGTGCCAGCAGCGTGATCTGCGGTTTGCACAGTGTTTTCTTGACGGTGACCAGCATTGAGATTAGCAGGTCTTTCTCCAGCTCTCCTACAATGGGAAGAAGGTTAGATATTAGATAGCCCCTTATCAGATCATATCTATGCAGTGTTTCTTTATCGAGGATCTGAAGCACCAAGCCACCAAGTGGTACCTGAAGCTAATTGGGTTTCTTCCATGCCGAAACAATTTTAAAGGGGCAGTATAGTTTGCTGTAAATTGCTGTGCCATCAAGAGCAGAGAGAACAAATCAGTCAACAATCATGTACTGTTATTTAGCCCTATAGACTGGTGATAGTTATTTCATCTTCTTTCGGGTACTAAAACTGAAATCAAAACCTTCAGTATCAGGAAAACGGAATCATTTTTTTTAAAAAAAGGATAAACTGAATGCATCTGCTTCTTTCCTGTATCTGTTTGGAATGGTTTTTTATGATAAGACAGTTTCAGAAAGCTTCACCTGTAAGCATATCTCACAAATGGTGTCCCCCTTCTCATTACACCACCTCTGTATGCATATGTGGTGAGCGTACTGCAGTGAGCAACAAACTAATTCAAGTAAAACTTCCATTGCAGGGACTATATCGAAATCTGTTGTAAATAATAAAGGAAAATAAAATGGTAAGAGTCATTTTCTTGGGAGTCCTGAAATTATCAACACAAGGGGTAACGCCCCGTAGGAACCAATTCGGTTATGATAACAAAAAGAAAATCACTGATTGCAATATGGAAAATAGAAAGTTTGTTCCCAGTGGAATTTTGATAGAAAGAAAAGGAAATCTATTATGAAAGCAAACATTATCCATGATTGAACATGCAGTAATGGATAAACGGGTTCTGAACTTGTGTTTGTTATGGGGGCTGAAACAACCAGAGTTCATAACTCTCCAGCATCAAGTCTAGTTCTTTTCTTTTCTGATTACCGATCATTTCGACAACCTCTTCCATACAAATAGTTTTGAAAATGTTAATACCATATGAATCATAACTATGTTGTGATGCTAAGTTCATAGAATAACCAGGTAGTATCAAACTGGACAAGGGGAAAGAAAACTCTGCCTTCAGGCTGCCCTTGCAGGAGCAAGGGGTCTCCATGTAGGCCTCATCATCTTCTTCTTGGCAGATTCTGCACTCCACCATGACACCACTTTTTGGCCTACCGTCTTGAACAGCCTCAGGAACAGAGTTATCAGGCAAATCATAAACAGTCTTCATTGAAGGGACATCAAAGGCCTCAAGAATGGCAGACTGAAGAGTCGACTCGGTGAGCAACCGGCCTGCCATCAGCTCTAAGTGGTCCGCCATGCTTGAATCGTTTGAAAAGACAGTCAAGATTGGATCAAAACAAAGCTGTAGACAACATAAGCCCATATAGGGTGATTGTTCGGACACTTTTAAAAAATCTTCACAATAATTACGGCGAAATACTATTCGAACCCCTCGACAAGAGTTATTTACCATTTTTTATACGATTCAGGAAAAAAAAATTTACCAAGAGAGACCACAAACATCACACGAGATGGCAGAAAGCAGTCCTTTTTAACCATCTTTCCACCCAAATCCCTCATGATAAAAAGGAGATAAAAGAGCCATGCATGGAGCTGGTGAAAAAGGGTACTACTTACCTGGGGCAAAGGAGAGGAAGACCGCGCAAAGCCAGCCGAGGCAGAAAAGGCTCGAGCTTTTCACACCATGAGATGAGATATAGCACGTACGTGTGTTGGTCGCCCTAAAGATCTCGGCTTTCTCCACGGATGAAGGAAGAAAGAAGGATACGATGCAAAGGAGCAGGGGAAATAAAGAGAGCAGCAGAGGCAGGCAACAACAAGCCAAGGAGGCTTGCAAGGCGGGACATGGATATCCGAAACATGCAGGGTGATATAGAGAAGCAAGAGATGGATTAGGTGGCCTTCTGCAACTGGTCCCTCCTCCTCGACCTTTCTTCCTTCTGAAAAACATCCGAGTCCGACGAGTCCTCGTGATCCGTGCTGAGTAGTCGACTAGCCTCTCCGCCGTGGCCCACTGGTAACTGAAAAGAACTGATCAAGGGGAAGGAAATTAACAATTTTAATGGTCTTCTGCCTAGAACAAACCTGAGTGATTGGGGACGCTGTCAAAGGTGCAAGTTGAAGAAGTACAGGAGGGCAGGAGCCAATCAGCAGATGCTCCACATAGCACTTGGCAACTGGCATGATTGCTGGAAACTGGTTCTGTTTTCCTGCCCGGTCATTTTGCACTGGCATGGACTCCATTGGTGACCTTGTTTTTTTTTTGCTACAGCAGAAACCCGAAAAGGTTGCAGTCCTAGTTTTACTGAAACTTACCTAGTTACCTTGGGCAATGATTCAGGGAATGACCGTCCTTCGCACCCGTCACTTTCCCAGGCATTAGATAGCAACATGATTAGAGTGGAGAGGGCGACAATCGGAGGGGTTGGGGTGGTGGATTAGGACGCCGTCGCTGTTACTGAACGCCTATTCGATTCCCCTGTCCTCTCGTCTCTGCACACCTTGGCATGTCCTGATGCCGACGGGAGGATGAACACATGTGGTCTCCTCACCACGAAGTAGATCGATGACGGTCGTCGTATCTAATCCGCGGCTTCGACTTCGCTCACATGTTCGATCGGCACACGTGCCCGCTTTGTGGTCTCAAGTCTTGTTGTATATAACTAATAACAGCTCGAGGAGACAACTTGTGTTGCTTCGATGATTCGATCAGTTCATGGAGCTCTTTCATGGTCTGGCTAAACTTGCTCTAGCCGCGTCATTGAATTGCTTTCCGTTTTACAGCTTAGTTTCTCACCAGAACTTCTGTTTAGGATTCAACGGTAATAGAGCTTGTAATTAACTTCGTGGCGTTGTTACATCCGTCTGGTCTGGTCGCCATGATTGATCGCCAAGAACAGTGATCCTTGTTATATAGTCCTGAAGAATTTAGATGTTAGGTTAGCATCGCTGTTTGAAAGTTGCACCAATATTAAAGGATGAATGAAGGATATACGATGATTACTTACATCTTTGTTTACTTCAAAAATTTGTGTTAGAAAGGTGATGTATAGAAACACTACTCATTTCTTAATCATTTCATTTTATGAATAAAAAAAAATCTCGTGGCAGCCGGCTGAATCTTTTCACAAAAGCACTTACCCGTGCATTCATGCAAAGCATTTCTTGCGTTTATTGCAATTGTAAGCTATAGATTATTAGGTTCCCTCGCAAAAAAAAAAAAAAAAAATTTACAGTAGACTACATAGGTAGTAAGTAGTGGTAGTAGGAATTAAATCTAACTATCCATTCTCAAGGGTATTTTAGACTTTTTCTATCCATTTATCAGGGGTATTTTAGATTTTTCCTAATTCGTTTACAATTTTGGATTCACCGAATACCTATTGATTTTCAAAGACTTCTTATCCATTCATCCGTCATTCATCAGGATCACAGGACATGTTTTACCATAGATGACAGATAGTATAACGGAATTTTTTACCCTTTTACCCTTTTTCAATTTTACTACCAATACTACAGGTGGTAGTATAACTAGATCTAAATTGATCTCAACCATTAGATTCAAAGGAATGAACGGCTTATATTGATTTTAGTCCACTGTAAAAGAGCTAAAAAAAAAAGCTATAGGGCTATGACACATGGCTGGTTTGCCTTTCATGATGGGTCCACATTGAGATGGGTTTCTGTATTGCAGCCCATACAACTGGACAGCCCAGAAAGGCCTGTCCATGCATCGGACGGCCACGATTTCCCCCGAGCTGGTTACAAAGTCCTACTAATCCTCAAAACCCTAGCGCCCCGCGCCGCCGTCACTATAAAAGCTGCCTCCGCACCCCTTGCCTTCTTTCCTTCCCTACTCTCCCCCGCGCCGCCGCCTCCACGAATCCCCAAAGCCTCCCAAATCCTAGCCCAACCACCATGGCCGGTGCGCAGGAGTCCCTCGTATTCGCCGGCATGATGCGCGGCCACAACGACGTGGTCACGGGCATCGCCTCGCCCGTCGACAACTCGCCCTTCATCGTCTCCTCCTCCCGCGACAAGTCGCTGCTGGTGTGGGACCTCACCAACCCCGTCCAGGCCGCCCCCGACACCGCCACCGAGTACGGCGTCCCCTTCCGCCGCCTCACCGGCCACTCCCACTTCGTCCAGGACGTCGTGCTCAGCTCCGACGGCCAGTTCGCGCTCTCCGGATCCTGGGACGGTGAGCTTCGCCTCTGGGACCTCTCCACCGGCGTCACCACCCGCCGCTTCGTGGGCCACGACAAGGACGTCCTCTCCGTCGCCTTCTCCGTGGACAACCGCCAGATCGTCTCCGCCTCACGCGACCGCACCATCAAGTTGTGGAACACCCTCGGCGAGTGCAAGTACACCATCGGCGGTGACCTCGGCGGCGGCGAGGGTCACAACGGATGGGTGTCCTGCGTCCGCTTCTCGCCCAACACCTTCCAGCCGACCATCGTCTCTGGTTCCTGGGACCGCACCGTCAAGGTCTGGAACCTAACAAATTGCAAGATCCGCTGCACTCTCGATGGCCACGGCGGCTACGTCAACGCCGTCGCGGTGAGCCCGGACGGTTCGCTGTGCGCATCCGGTGGCAAGGATGGCGTCACCTTGCTATGGGACTTGGCTGAGGGCAAGAGGCTCTACTCGCTGGACGCGGGCTCCATCATTAATTCACTCTGCTTCTCGCCCAACCGCTACTGGCTCTGCGCGGCGACGCAGGACTCCATCAAGATCTGGGATCTTGAGTCGAAGCACATTGTGCAAGACCTGAAGCCCGAGGTTCTAACCTCCAAGAACCAGGTCCATCTCCCTTCCCCACCGTCACTTTATATTTTCATGTTGTTGCTTCTGTTTATTATTGATTGTGTAGATATGTCTTCGAGTCTGTTCCCGTGTCAATGATTAACATGACGGCTTAGGTCTGTTGTATTGTGCGGTTAGGTTGTGGTAGTCGGATGCACTATTGTTTTGTTCTAGATTCATGTCAGAATGGTACTGAAGTTTGGATTATCACTCGTTAACTAGATTGTTTTTACCTCATTGCATCACACAGACTATAGTTGTCAAGTCACAAGTGCACTACCCTAGTTGTGCTGTATTTGAATACTATACCTGATTTATGTTCATAACCATGGAGCAGTTCAAGTCCTGTTTTTTTTCTTCTGGTGAGGTGAATATATGTGATTTAATGCTTTTGTTTGAAGCTGGTTGTCCTAAATTGATGCTGGCAATCTATCAGTGTTGTTAGATTGTCGAAGCAATTTTATTGTAGCTTTAGGTTATGAATAATATTTCTTCTAGATTGACAAGATATTTCAGTCCCCATCTTTGTTGTATATTCATTATTGGTTCCTGTATCTAATGTTAGTAGAGTATTATACTCTTGTTTATCTTGTATTGAATTGATATACTCTGTTTCCACCAGCTATTTGTTATAAAAGAGTGGGTGTGTCAATTTATTGATGTGCCATCAGTTTGTTGCCCTATATGTCTCTCTTAGCAGATTGCTAGCATTGCCCTTGTAGTAATTTCTGTCTAACAATGGGTTGTGCATATGAGATGCCAGTTATATCTTATGCGCCAGAAGGATTTTAGCTATGCAGTATTCTGGGTGTATTAATATTTGTGAGGTCAAAAGATTCTGTTTATGCTATTGGGATCTTTATTCCCCCCATATATGCTACTTCTGTTTTCTCCTACCGATTTCCATAGTGACCTTTGTGCTTTGTGTTTCTGACTGGCTTATTTTTCTGATCCGAGGTTGCTGTATACTTGCTGCTGTTAGCGGTTGTATAGGATGAACCATTTTTCATGCATTTGTTCTTGACACGTTTATATTTATCCGATATGAGCTCAGTTTAATTAGCATAAATTTAGTGTATGCTACTAGCTCTTGTCAGTTGGATGGGATCTGACTTTCTGTTACTGCCTTGCAGATGCTCTACTGCACATGCTTGAGCTGGAGCGCAGATGGCAGCACGCTCTATGCTGGTTATACTGATGGAACCATCCGGATCTACAAGATCTCAGGGTTCAGCTACTCGAGCTAGACAATGAATCTTGTTTCAGTGACCTTTTGTTTTGGGGAACGGCTGTGGTATCTTGCTAGTTGTTCTTTTGACTGTCGAAGGCATAATATCTGCCTTGGTACTTCCGCTTAATTTACTATCTATGTGTTAGCCTCAGTCATGAGCTCATGGATAATGTGGAATAGCGATATGTTTTGCACCATGGTTTGGTTTTTGACTGTTGTTTCAATATATATTATCTTATGAATCGTGCAATCCATGGTGCTGCTTGATCTATCCAGTTAGTGGTGCTTCTGTACCTTGTATTATTCCGTTGCATTTTTTGCTGCTCCATTGCCAATCGCAATATCCATTCTCTAGCCTTCGCTATTGTGTCAAGAGGGCAATCCTAATTTGCTGATGCTGCCTGACGTTGTTATGTTACCTGTGACCTTCTAATGGTTTCAAAACCAGCCCAAACCCAATTCAATCCACAATAATAAAACTATTTTCTCCACCTCAATCCAACCCACCTAGAATTCCTCAAAACCCAATTCAATTCAACCCATATGGTATATAAACCCAACTCACTTCCTTATGGGTTCAACCCATTTTAGAACATATTTCACCCATTCCCTGATACTCTCAAATCTAGTCCAAGATCCTATCATGGTCCACGCAAACCCAACCCATTTTGGCATTTTGCCCCTCAACGGCTCAACCCACTTGAACCCATCTAATTGGAATTTTTTTTATTTAATATTTTTTTTATTCTTTTTTTCAAAACTATGCGTCCGAATTAAAATTTTACGAAAATACCCGTGTCAGTGTATGGGCGATCGCCCGCACACAGGCGATAGCTCCTCCATTGTTCCTCGCTGTGTGCTCACTGGACGCTAGTTACACTGTGGCCCCTGTCGCTCGAGAGCAGGCGATCGCCGAGCCGAGGCGACAGCGGCTTTAAAGCCCCGCTCGCTCGGCAGCAGCAAATGAATGAAAAGGTATAAACGAAGAGAAAAGAGAAAGAGAAAGAAGAAGAGAAAGAAGAAGAAAAGAAGAAGAAAAGAAGAAGAAGAAAAGAAGAGAAAGAAGAAGAAAAGGAAAAAAAGTCGATTAAATGCGTTTACTGAAGGTATTTTTACAAATTTTATAAATCTATTATTTAGGAATTTTACGATTTTGTAGTGTTTAGAAAATATCTTGAGGACTGCTTTTTGTCATTAGAATTCTAATGTAGCATGTAATATCCAATCAATTTAGGATTGTGTAGCGTTTAGAACTTTAATGTAGTATTTAGTTTTAGAAATTTGAGGATCTGTATAGTATTAAGTGCGTTACAAATTTAGTGTAGTATTAGAAATTTATTGTAGTGTTTAGAAAATTTAGGATTGTGTAGCGCTTACATTTTCTCGGATAGTGTTGTTTAGAAATTTAATGTCAGTTCATATTTAGAACTTTAATGTACTATTTAGTTTTTAGAAATTTGAGATTTGTATAGTATTAAGTACGTTACAAATTTATTTTTAGTCTTAGAAATTTATTGTAGTGTTTAGAAAATTTAGGATTGTGTAGCGTTTACAATTTCTCGAATAGTGTTGTTTAGAAATTTAATGTCATGATTCATATTTAGAACTTTAATGTACTATTTAGTTTTAGAAATTTCAGGATCAGTATAGTATTAAGTACGTTACAAATTTATTGTGGTGTTTAGAAAATTTAGGATTGTGTAGCGTTTACAATTTCTCGGATAGTGTTGTTTATAAATTTAATGTCGCAGTTCATATTTAGAACTTTAATGTAGTATTTAGTTTTTAGAAATTTCAGGATCAGTATTGTATTTTAGAGTAATATTTTTCCGTCGGACGTTGTAAACATGTCGGAGAAATTGTATTTCCAAATATTTTATGGAGATGGGGAGATAGCACGGGGCGGATGGGTGGATCTATCATCATTTTCAAGAGTCGACGGGCATATGCGCATCGAGCGATAGGACATACAGGGTTTGTTGGAGTGGATGTCTCGGATGTTCGGTTTGGATGCCCTGACTGCTTGATTATGGTCGAGAGCAGAGTGAGCCGAGCGCAAGGCCGTTTTACGAGAGTTGATTCCTATTAACTCGACGTCAACATGGAGGAGTTATGTTGGTTTCTTGTAGAGCGGGTTAGCCGCTCATGTTGTTGGTCTGATGCTACCGGTAGCTCCATCGGTGTCGCAAGTTCGTGATGTCGGGTGGACATTACGGCGGAGGGACATCAAATGTAGAAGGATGCGAAGAGGAAGGCGGCGAGGAGCCCGAGACGAGGAGCACGAGGCGCGTGGCGAAGGGACCGGGGCAGAGGAGACAGCGGTGGAGGCGCGAGGGGTGGCCGACGAGGGGAGGAGGTGGAGGACATTGTTGACTGATGGAAGAGGAGGACCGTGCGGATGAGGAAGTCCACGATGGTGAGCACTCCGACGAGGAGGACAACGCCCCGAGGTGCCTATCCTCGTGCGTGGACCAATTACAATTTCAAGACCTAACGATGAATGAAGGAACATTGATGCATGGGAGTATCGTGAGAACGAGGTGACGCAGGGGCCATATATAAAGACAAGGAGGCTGTGATGGATGCGGTGAAGCATCGGGCAATGTCTCTCGGCGGCAATTCGGGGTTGTGAAGTCAAGAAGAAGGACTACGACGTGAAGTGCGTAGTTGATTCGTGCCCATGGCGGGTGCATGCATACCAGGGAAGTGGACGGACCATCGGAAATGCTCTATAGTGATGGAGCATAAGCATGAATGGAAGAAGCGGAGCGAGGACACCGCAATCTGCCGCCCACTTGGGTGGCAAATGTGTTTTATGGTCGATCGTGGACAATCCCTATCCGCGACCTCGATCTATTATCACAACCGTGGAGGAGAGGTTTCAAGATAAGATTAGCTACGCAAAGGCATGGAGAGCAAAAAGGACAGCTCTGAAATACGGTTCGGGACGTCACGAGGCTTCAGCGAGAATATTCCCACTTGCTCGTGGCAATTGCACAAAGGAACCCGGTACATCCATCGACCTTGCGGAGTTCCTGCGGGTGGTGCGTGCACCGAAGTGGGTATTGCGGCGTGCATTCTTCGCCTGGCGCATGCATAAATGCTCCGCGACGTCGTCGTCGGTCCTTTGCATGGACGGCACATTCCTCACGGGAAGTACAAGGGCGATTCTAATCTGCGATCGCGGTGGATGCCAATAACCGAGTTCTACGGTTGCGTTGGCATTCGTGGAGGGGAAAACACGGAGAGCTGGTATCGGTTCCATGAAAGAGTGAAGTCGGCGGTTGTTCTCGACAGTTCGATGTTTGTGTCATCCATGACCGACATGCGAGGTGCTAAGGGCGATCGTGGATATGCAACAAGGGTCCGCCGTCGTGGGAGCAGCAAAGTGGCCAGATCTGAGGAGCAGGTGGTGCATGAGGCACATGGGTGCCAATTTTTTCCGTCAGTTCAGGAACAAGGAGCTTATGAACATGTTCAAGCGCCTGTGCAAACAGAACCAACGGAGGAAGTTCGACGCGCTTTGGAAGACGTTGGACGAACTAACGAAGAAGCAATCAATGGATCCGAGAGGTACCGCTAGTTCATCAAGGAACCCGATGGTGTACCATGAGCAAGGAGAGGACCCCACGACCTTATATGCGGCTGCCAAGATGACTTCAAACATCCGGCGAGGCCGGTACCAAAGATAAAGAGTTTCACCGATTGGATACGACATGAGCCTTTGGATAAATGGTCCCTTCTGCACGACGAGGGCGGCTCGCGTTATGGGATCATGACAACGAACCTGGCGGAGATTTACAACTGGGTAATGAAAGGCACCAGATGCCTTCCACTGGTGGGTATAGTTGATGGTGTCTTATTAGGGACACGAGATATTTCATTGAGCGATACAAGACCTCCACAAAGATGTATGTCGGACAATCGATCGTCGTACTCAACTGTTGTGTCTACCTACATATCCAAGAAAACAAGAAAGGCGCAGACACATCGGGTTACACCGGAGAGTGGCGTGGAACGGAGATACCACGTGCACTGCGGTGACCGAGGTCGCAGGGTGCCACCGGAGAGGACTTCCCATCTGTGCATACCCGGCGGTGATTGCGAGTGCTCCGCCGAAACCACGCCGCTACACTTGCCGTGATCGCACGTCATTGCCGCACCGCCGAGACGCATCAATCCGCCGTCCGCTCATCTCCCCGCACTACTACAAGCGAGCGTTCTCAACACGTGGCATCATGAGGTGTATGGGTACCGAGTGGATGGATCGCTCACAACAGCCCCTCTCCGACCATCGATGGGTACCGGACATCCGAATGTTGAAGATGAAGGTCGGGCGTCGAAGGACAAGGCGATTCGAACGATATGGACGAGTTCGAGGCGCGTCGCAATCGCGGATAATGTAACTTTCCATGTTGTTCCCATCTTGTATTTTCAATGGACCGGTAAGTTGTAATGTACGTTGTAATGTTCGATGTACTTTTCAATGTACTAGTAAGTTGTTGTTCGCATCATGTAATTCTCCGATGTTCCAGCTTAGTAGCTATGAGGATAATGTAATTCTCGACGCGTTGTGTGCCTCGTCGAACATGTCGTTGTCTTCGTATGTTTGTAATATGAGTTTTTTTGGCTCTCGCACTTCGGTTGTATTGTTTGATGAGTATGGTACAATTAGTTATTTCGCATTTCATTTTGTGTGCACATGTAATTCTCGACAAATTTGTTGTATTTGCTTTCTAACGAGCCACGATGGCGCGACTTTGCCTCGAGCCGGACGTGACCGTCGATGCGACTCCACCGGTCTAGGTACTCCGAGAGGAGAACCGAGAGCTAGGGACACTCCGACCTCGGGTGCCCAACGAGTCGCCGCATCAACCCACGCTGGGTTCCACGGAAGTCGCCAACGCTTGCACTCTTTACGCACATGTACTTACCGTGAATGCAATTTAACGACGCATTGCACTACATGCAAAGTTGCGGCGGTGGCTTACTTCCTCTTTGTAGGATGGTGGAGCGGTGGATCGCCCGTTAGCGGGCAAGGAGGTCCCGCGGTTCGCACGACCGGTCCCCGCGGCCGCACTCGTGGACCGGTGGAGACCGAAGACGACACGTTCCACCTTCCGTGCGGAGAGATGGCTCCGACGCTGCGGGACGTGTCGTACCTCTTAGGCCTCCCCATGCGGGTCCAGCGATCGTGCGCCCGCGCGACGAAATCACGTGGCACGCCGAGTTGTTCGCGTTTCGCCGAGGTGCGCGGCACCCGGCGAGCCCCTACCAGCCCCTTAGGGAGGCCGAGCGCCACGGACCGACGAAGGCGTGGTCGCCTGGGCCACGGTGAGTACCTCTTTCTTTGAGAATTAAAATAGAAGCGCCAAGTTGCCGATAATGTTTGTTGCGAACGCCGCAGCTCGGCTTCTCCACCGCGACGCGGAGGAGGCGGACGTGGCCTCCACTTGGAGGCATACCTCCGTTGTTGTTCGGTTGGGTGATGTTCCCGTCCTCCCACGGGAACACGGTGGACCGTCACCGATCGAGTACGCCAAAGACATCGCCGACACCCGGTGGATGAGGTAACACACTCGGTTCAATCTCGTCTCGCCGAGCACGCCTAACTCCCCTTGTAAAAGCGGGTGATGCGGTGGTCGTGGGCCTCGGTGTGCTTGCGCGACGTCTGAGGTCTGCGGCGACGCCGTCTCTCAAGCGAGCACGACGCGACGATGTCGTTGCGCCCTACTCCTCCGATTGTGGTCTTGGGAGCGCTTCTCCGTCGGCGAGCTGTTGTTGATACGACACCGCACTCGAGGAGCTTTACGGAGACGACCGGTGGATCGCCCACCATGGGCCACTCATCGGGTCCGACGACGTATGCTCCTCGTATCTTTTCCCCACTAACGCACTTGAATAACCTTCGCCATTTCTTATTTCCTCGCAGCGGAGGTTCGCGCACCGATAGGTGAGGAGGTCCTATCAGGAGTTCGTTCGGGAGTTCGACCGCCTCCACGACGAGGACGTGCGGTGGACGCCATACACCGCGACGACGCGTCACGCCCGAGCACCTCACGGGGTCTCCGTGCTTTGCACGTGAGATGAGGCCTTTTGGCTCACCCGTAAGGTGCTCGTCTTTGACCTTTGTGTCGAGGAGTACTCCCCACACCGAGTGCTGCGGCAGTTCGGCCTGTTCCAGTCCTTTCCCTTGCCGCCTCGTCACGTTGTCGCACGTGGCGCTCACAGGTACTTGCCCTGGTCCTACTACTCCGCATCTTTGCGAAATTAATGTGGTGTGTACTTACTGTTTTTGCATTGCAGGATGACCCGGATGGGTGCTGCGGTGGGCTCTCAGTTCGCGCACCGTATGCAGCCATGGGCCCTGCAGTGGGACGCCGCACTCGACGAGAGGGTCACCGAGACCCGGCCGTACGACCATGACATGTACGATCAGTACATGGAGTGGTTCGCCCCGCGCACTCCCCTCAGGGTGGGGTACACACCAGCACCGTACGTCGCACGGCATGCATCGGTAGCGGACACGTACCCTTCACAGATGTCCCAGAGGGACAACGCCTCGGTAAGTGTCGCAATCGAACTTACATGGGCACGTCTTTTTCATCTAACTTACGTAATACCAATCTGACGTTACATGCAGACTCAGCTCTTGGCGGAGATTGAGGTGGAGGCTGTGTCCATGTTGACGCGCCTAGAGGGGGGCATACAGGTGACCACCGCCGAGTCCGAGACAGCTTGGGGTCGGGTCCTCGCTACGGTGAGGCGGTTGGCTCGCAGCCCGCCGAGGGCGCGAGACGCCGGCGGACGCAAGACACCACGCCACCGCGCCCCAAAGACTCGCCCTACCCCGGTGCCCGTCACGCCCCACGCAGTGCAGGGGGACGGTGGTGATGAGGCTCCTTCGCGTCTCGCCCTACCCGTCGGTTCCTCGCCACGCTCCCACGTGCGCAGCGGTGGGGACGATGGGCTGGGAGGCTCCTTCGCGTCTCGCCCTACCCTGCCGGTTCCTCGCACGCTCCCACGCGCAGCAGTAGGGGCGGTGTGGCTGCGAGGCTCCTCGTCGTCCCGCGCCCAGCGAGACCCTGTGGTGGTTTCGACGAGCCTTTCGACGACAAGTTCGACCGGAGGAGTACCTTTCGACCGACTACCTCGACCCTCTCGGCTCTCTGGTGCGCCGCCACAGACTTGGCCTCGCCGCGCAAGACTACTTCTACGCTGCGCGCGCAGGCGGCCTAGGAGGGACGTCCGTCGCCGTCGCCACTCACCTACCCCACGGGCCGATTAGGAAGCGTGGCGTGATTGACTTGTTGTACGGATGTATTTTTGTAATGGCTTTACGCTCAAGAAGACATTGTATAACTCCCGAGTTAGTAACATGACAGCGTTATCACTATAAATTGTTCAAATCATTTATGCATTGCTTGCCTATGCCACACGACGTGACAACACACCAACGTTTCGGTACACCTATCGCCTATAGTAGGGGCGATCGCCCGAATGTGAGGCGATCGCCCTTACATGGGGCGATCGCCCTTACATGGGGCGATCGCCCAAATATGAGGCGATCGCTCCATACCCGGGCGATATCTGCCCTTTATAACATTCGTTCTCACAAGCGGTCTCGCAAAGAATAGCGGGGTGAGCATCAATCGAAAATGCCGAGGCGTGCAAGTGCAAAGGGTAAGGGGAAGGCAAAGGAAGAAGCAAGTGCATGCCCGCGGAATTTAGCGTACCAAGATCTCTTCCTACCTCGTGAAGCTGTAGCACCCATGTGTATGTGCGGAGATCTTTGCAGGCTTGTTCGCTCTTGGGAAATTTCAACTTGGAAGAGGAGGTATTGGAAGTGCCGCAACTACGCCTTCGATCCGCCGGAGAAGAGCTCAAGGATCGCCGCATGGTAACAATCGTGACGGGTTACATAACATTTGTGAATGAAACTTTGCTAACTTACGTTTCATGCGTCACCTCCGCCGCCATGTGAATTTGAGCGATGGTTTGATACGAGATCAACCCGAGGACCAACGGCTTGACCAAGCCAACAGCGGGATGAGTTCACGCGGCGGTTTCAAGAATAACCCGATCGCACGCGAGGAGGCATGTAGGAAGGAAGCGGAGGAGAAGGAGGCCGAGAGAGAGGAAACGAGAGAGGCGCGACGTGTTGAGAAGCCCACCGAGGCATGGGCGAATGGGAAGTGGCCTCAAGCACTCAATAGACGTCTGGTGTTAACTTTGGTTTTCTCTGTTCGTGGTACTCCTTTTAGTTTTAAGTCGTAATAAGCAGGCGGCCCAACCTCAAGAGTATGCTCACCGTCAGGAGGGCTCGATATGTCCCTCGCTCCAGCTTGTCCCAAATGATGTTATTTTCTCCATCGAGATAGGTTATAGCATTTTCATTCGTCGATTTGATTTCATCGAGTTTTACCATCGTTTATGAAAGATACGACAATTTTCATGTTTTACCGATTGCATGTTGGACAACAATAAAATAGTGCAGCCTAAAGTGACATCTAAATATTTTTACATAATTGTAACCTATGCAAGCCCAAGAATGCAACAAAACTGGTTGTCAAGTTTTGAGGTCGTTCGACATTACTCTAATCGCTCGAACAATGAATGTTATAAAGGGTTTAAACTAGCCATCTTTTATTCAAAATGCAATCATATTTAGATATTTTTGCAAAATGAAGTGCATAAGGTTGTAGTAACTTATTCTATTTATTTCATGAATTATGGATCAACACACATTATAATTCCTTCACAATCCATGATTAGAGCCTAGCATTCGAACTCAAATAAAAAAAAATTCTGCAAACAACACATGGATTTTTATTTTACACTCTAATTCTTCATTCCAAAATTTAAATTTAGAAACAAGTTTCATTTAATTTGGACACTCCTAGCAAAAGTTACGGGGTTTATATTAAAAAGCATATAGTAATTACAAAACAAAACTAAAAAAAGGCTCAAGGCTGGTGCCTGTCTCTCAGGCATGTGGGGAACCAACGGCGCCGTTCGGCCGACGTGCAGAGGGACCGATCGCGTGTATGGGCGATCGCCCATACTGGCGACGGGGGCATTTTTGTCATTTTTTTTTCCGGACGCATAGTTTTGAAAAAAAGAATAAAAATAAATATTAAAGAAAAAAAAATCCATCTAATTGCACTCATCCCTTAAACCAACCCATTCAATCCGTTTGAACCCAAACCATTAGGGTGTTGTCTATTGCACGCCCATTTCGCGATCATCTATGCCAAACCTCGCTGCCCTGACTGCGATCTCTCCTCTTCCTTCCCCAAAGCGCGCGAAATCTTCCCCCTTCGCGCGCGATCTCTTCTCTTCCTGTCCCAAAACGCGCGCATGATCTTCTCCAACGTGGGCGAGTTTTCCTCCACGATCCTCCTGTCTGCGCGATTTCTTCTCCTCGCCGAGCTTCTAGTAGTGATTCCCCTCGAAATCTACTCGCTTCTCCATGAGCATGTCGTGCTCTTCGTCCAATCCCCGACCTCCGCGGCGAGCCCTAGAGACTAGGACCATGCCTTGCCGAGGGTCACGATTGGATCCCCGCCACCACCGCCGTGGGGATCTCTTCTGGCCTCCTCCATGGAGCACGTCGATGTTGTTGCCCGCTCCAGTGCCACATATTGGTAAGGAAGCGCAACTCAAGCAGTCTGTAAGATCGAGGATGCCGACTAGAGGGGGGGTGAATAGGCGGCTATAAAAGTTTCTTCTACGATTAATTAAAATCTCGTCTAAGTGCTCTTATGTCAAAACCTAAATGATAATAGATGCGGAAGCGATAAACTAAGGTTTTGACAATTAAAACCTAAGTCAACTAGACTCACTAAGTGCACTAACTATTTATGTCTCTAACAATAATTTGCAATCTTAAATACAAACAATCAAACCATCAATTCTAAGAATATAAATTGATTGCGTATAAATTAAGAATAGAATGCAAATCATAAGATACACACCGATATTTTATCGTGGTGTTCGGAGACTTGTCGGTCTTCCCTAATCCACGTTGAGGCAAGCCCAAACCACTTTGGACCGGCTCCAGGAATTGAGCACCCGCTTCGATTCCACTAGTGGTAGCTCTTTCCTCCTCTGGGTAGGTGAGCTCTAACCTTCACAACTCGTCGGGCCTTCTCACAATCTTCTTTAAGAAGGTCACCAAACCAACGATGCTTTCACGTCGTCTAGGTGTCGGCAAACACCAATAGTAACAAGTCAAGCCCTCTAGCTTGAGCTCCACCAAGTGCAACACATACACAAGGCTTCCCTCAAGTGCAACACATGCACAAGAAGCTCCCAATCCACCTCTAATTGCAACACATGCAATTAAATCTCACTCTTAGCTCAAAAACCAAATTAAAGAGTGCAACACATGCACAACTCAACCACAAAGAGCTATAAACTCAACAAAACCCCAGCGACACCCAAATGCCAGCCCCCAAAGCTTCTTATATAGCCTCCACAAGAAAAACTAGTCGTTGGGGGGGCAAAATAGGTAAAAATGCCCAGGAAACCCTGAAAGGACAGGGGATGTCGCCTAGAGGGGGGGTGAATAGGCGAATTAAAATATTTAAAACTAAATAGCAGCGGAATAAAAAATTTGCAGCTAAATAAAATCTCCCGAGGGTCTAAGTCCGGAGTGTCCGGGACTTTTATCCGGATACTTCGATATGTCCGGACTGTCCGGGGTCAGGAGTCCGGATACTCCGGATTGGACCCGAGGGACTGAGACCGGAGTGTCCGGGACTTATCTCGGGATACTCCGAAATGTCCGGACTATCCGGGTTCAGTAGTCCGGATACTCCGAATTTAAGACCTCGAAATGAGATTTTAAATCCCTGCAATTTTTCAACAATCTACTTGAATACACAAGATCTAAATGCTATCAGGTACCTGGGGATATTGTAGATCTGGAGCCAAACACAACAATAGAGTAGATCGGGCAATTTCAAGATACAAAATCAAATACTAAAGCAAGAGTAAGAAGCAAACTTGGAGACAATGATTTTTCACCCGAAGTTCGGATCCTTGAGGGGATCCTACGTCTCCGTTGAGGCGGCTCGGTCACACTTGAGTCGGGGTCTCTTTCAACCCTCTTCCTCCCGGTGTTGCACAAATGCACTCGCCGGTCTTCACTCCTTTGATTCCTTCCCTTACGGAGGCGGAACCGGCCTTCACAAACTTCCCACGGCCAACCACACAAAGCTCCGGTGGCTCGTAGGCGACCTCCTAGCCGTCTAGCGTCTAGGAGTCCTCAACCACCAAGAGTAACAAATGCTCACGAAGAACAAGCTTGGAGATGAAATCAAGTGCTCAATCAACTCAAAACTCACTCAACCTAGCACCTCACTCCTCAAACTCTTCCCAACCCTTCTCACAAAGAGGATCACTTAGATCTAAGGAAAAAGAGGTGTTTTGGGGGCTCAAGAACAAGGGTATAGCACCTTTAATCAACAGGGTAAAAGCCTCTCCCAAAATGAGAGAGGATGGGACTATAAATAGAGCCCCCCAAAAACTAGCCGTTAGAGACAGCTGCGCACAACCCGGAGACTCCGGATGAATACCCCGGACACTTCGGACTAATTCAACCCGGAGTGTCCGGACTTAACACCGGATACTCCGGATTGACTGAGAGCAGCCACCGAGGGTGTCAACCCGGAATGTCCGGACCAAATGTCCGGATACTCCGGATTGCACTGAGCAGCCCGACGAAAACGAGCATAACTTTTGACTCCGGACTCCGATTTCAGAGATCTTGGACTCTACCGAAAGCTAAGAACGAGGGCTACACAACCAACAAGGTCTCACTTCCCAAAACTCAAAGGATAAACACAGATTTCACAAAGAATCCAAGAGAGACCTACAACCCTCACTTTCCGGCACCACCAACACCACTCTCTTTCTAAGTTTCACAAGGATGGGTCACTTGAGCACTTGACACATCTAAAAGTCATTCGACATCGCATCCCTCTTAATAGTACGGCAATCTTTAGACTCAAATTAAATCAAAGATAATATAAGTCTAGAAATAGTCACTTGCCGTCTTCTTTCTTAATGTCGATTCATGAAGACTTTCACCATATAATTGATGACATCTTCGCCTTATCCAACTCGGCTCGATTCACCTCATGAGACTCTCGTCCTATCAACCTTGACTTGATCATCCTCTCTGACGATCTCCACGCCAAGTCGATCTTGACTTAGTCCTCAACTCTTGGTGACACCGCCGTCTTGTTGACCTCGGCTTAACGATCATCCTCCAAGATACCTTGGTCATCATACACATACGAGACCTAATTCTTTCCAAACTACTCATGATAGACATTAGTCCCAAAAGCTCAATAGATATAAACACGTTGATATTTGTGAACAATTGATTACAACAAGTGTTTCATATAAGGAAGCACAACATAAATGAAAACACTTGATATAAGAAATGTTCTCTACTAAGTACATCATGATGAATATGTAATTGATCTATATGCACTAGAGAGATAATTGCCAATATGATGAATCAATTAAATCATGGCAAGGATCACAGTCTTTACTTAAATGAAGCACATGATAGAATATACACGAATTGTACATGTGCAAATAATATTTTGAATAAGAGTAAATATGTGATCCAACTCTAGATTAAACTTCACCAAGAGAAGTGCATGAGAAGATACACAACTAAGACATGCATGCACCAAGTCAATCTATAGCAGTATAAAGTTTAACTCTAGTTAATACATGCATACTAAAAACAAAGCACATAATGAACTCAAATGAATATATATGCACAAATAAATATGACATGAACCAATGTTCATATAGAACCAATGTTTATATATATAATCAACATGCTACTTGGAGTTCACTATGCATTTGCACAAAAGGAATGCAATAACAAATATAGAATAGATACCAAAATTGCATACCTTATCTTTGCTTAACCATCCCACTTGATTTTCCTCTAAATAGATGAGACTGATACTTAACTAGGTAATAACATGTTAGTCTCATAGCAATATAATCATATTAGAGGTTTGTCATTTGTTAAGCACTAAGTTAAGCATTTACTTAATTACATAGATTGTCATTATGTGTGTTTGTCATTAATCACCAAAATAACATAAGTGCCTAGATGCACTTTCAAACCCGATCATATCGCCCTAGGGCCGGTATGACCGCTCCTCATAGGCTAACGGCTAAAAAACTAGCCATTACTTAGAAAATCCGGTCATACCAGACCCCAAAAATTGCATACACCTTCTCTGGAAAAAACGCACCGAATTGACCCCGGTCATACCGGAGGCCGGTGTGACTGGAGAGGGTCCGGTCATACCGCTGGCCGGTTTGACTGGAGTGACCCTGGTCATACCACTGGTACAGCTACGAAAAAGCTCATAACTTTTTACTTCGAACTCCGACTTAGGTGATCTTGGACTCTATGTGAAGCTTATCACAAGGGATACAATCTCCATCCATTTTCAAGATTTAAGCAAACATAGATATTTTTAAATATCACAAAAACAAAACTCTAATGTAGTCATTTCAGTCTAAAATCTGATTTTTCGAAATCCCTAACGTAGACTTTATCAAGGGCATAACTACAAGCTAGCAAGAGTCAATAAGATCAAATACTGAGCCATGTGATGATCAACTCATGATCAAAATAATTTTGCAAAATCTAATCACATGCTCCAATATCAAATGCATGAACACCAATATTTTGCAATACACATTCGCAAATATAAATATTGTAAACAAGAGAAATCAAGATCATATCTTTGAGCCATGTGATAATCAACATATGATCAAACCAATTTGCAAACACATTTGCAAACTCTATTCACATGCTCTAAGATAAGATTCAATTAAACTATATTTTGCAAAAACTCATTTTGCAAACACAAAGTATAAACCTATCTTAGCCTTTGTGATGATCAACACATGATCAAGTCACAAGCTAAGACTCCGATGCATGAGCTCTCCATTTGTAACACATGCAAATATCTAGCTCCATACAAACAACCACTTAAACCCACTTGCATAAGCTATCTCCTTTTTGCAACACATGCAAATCCATAGATCTGTGCAAAAACCAAATCAAGATTCAATAAGAAGCAAGCAGAGCTCCCTTATTTGCAATAAATACTTAGGTCATGCAAAAACCAAATAAGATAGTGAGCTAGAGTGAACCGGATTGAGTTCATCAACACATGATGAAGCTCAAGCTATAAGACTCGACACCTCTTAATAGTACGGCAACCTACACTAGCAACCCGGTCTCCCATCCAAACACCGAGACCGATAAAAGACTACGAACACATCCTTAGCCCTAGCTAGTTATACCTTTGCCTCTAGCACATCCACTTGGAGCTTTTATGATTTCCATCATCTTCTCTCCAAGCCGGGTGATTTCTTCTTGTTCATCAACACATGATGAATCTTCTCTAGCTTCACTTCACTTCGGGATTCATCCTTAAAGCTTATCAACACATGATGACTTCTCCCTCCCGATTCTTTATTTTCTTGGACTCAACCTACTTCACAACTCATGAAAGATTGTTAATCCAATAAACACGATTGCCTCGATCATCAATTGCACTCCATTAACACATAATGGATGCCTCTATGATCGATTGAGCACAACTCTAATCAATTTGAATGATTTAAAGGTATCTTGAGTACTTTTATGCAACTAATGCTTCATTATACTCAAGAACTTTTCGCTTGTCCTTAACCAATGAAGAAATACCATCAACACATGATGAAGTGTTCTTTGATTTATTGAAAGATAATCGAACTCAATTTAAATTTCATTTAAATTGACATGAGTATATATTAACTACACAAGTTTCATATAATTATTTTGATGGTCACTAAGTAATGGTCCAAATTATGTTGGAGTGGTGAAAAGGGATCAATACTCTTAATACCATCAACAATAGAATAAACTCCATTAAATATGTGCATATAAATAATTGAACTTGGAATCAATATGCACATAATCAATCTTAGATAGTATTTAAGTTTATCCTATATTAACATGAGTATACTACAACTACACAAGTTACATATACTCAAAGGATTGTTTCAAAGTAATGATCCTTGATATAGAAAGATGAAATAGACCAATATTATTGAAACATCAAGGTAAAGTATGAACTCCCCCTAAATATGTGCATTCATGTATATATGGAATTGAAACATTAATGCACATCTTGAGGTCTAAATAATGGTAGGATTCATCCTTTAACTTGAATCCAAAATATGCATTAAGATATCATAAAATGAATACGAGTGCACACCTTGAGTTTTCCATTTTTCAATGAGATGAGACTAATCAAAGATATACTCAATAAAAAAGTTAGTATCATATTTGGATCTATCAATATGATCATGAGTATTGTATCCAAGGAATGCAACAAGATATGATAATATGAATTCGAATGCATACCTTTGATATTTTAATCTTTTTCATCCAAAAGAGACTAAAGAGAGTTAAGCTCAACAAAAGAGTTAGTCTCATAAAAGGATTGTCATTAATTAACAATTGAAACTAATCAATATTATAATTATCAAAAGAGTTAGTCTCAATATTAGATTTGTCATTAACACCAAAACCAAACTAATAGAGCTTGAACTTTCACAGTCCCAACAGACAAGCACGACGGTGAAGCCGCTGCACCCAATTTCTCATCCCCACCCTCAGATCTAGCACAATAGTACAAGTTCTTTCATCCTAATTTCCTGACTTGTTTATTAGTAATAGATCTGTTGTTCACAAATTAAGATCTTTGATATGTTGTTATGATTGCATTTAGCTGCGCCAATGCTTTGCTGAGATGATTTTTTGTGGCTTCCCAATTTATATGCATCAAAAAATTAGCAGAGTACCATTATTGTAGGACATTTACCATTATGTGTTGAAAACAGTCTTGTGGATAAACCACTATCTGGATTAAAAACAACTATGTGGATTAAAAACTGTGGAGAACAATCCACATTACTCTGAACTTCTTAGTGAGGTTAGTTCATGTTTAAGCACATACAAATAAATTTCCAACAGTATCACCAATTAATTATTTCTCTCTCTTTTACAAAAGTTGAATTGGTCTCTCCTTTTCCTGACATGTGAATTGAAGTCTTGGCATATCAATAATGTCTTTTTTTTTGTATTTTGGTCGTTCCTGTAAAATAAGATAGAATCCTCATTGGATGCCATTATGCATAATGTTAGGAAATACCTATACCCCATTTTTTTAGGTCTGCAAAATAAAGGCCATTTGACGAAATCTCGCAGTCCACACTTAGCTGTTGATATGCACTTATGTAATTCTATCCAAATTTTAAAGTACTTATCCACGTCTAGCTCCTCCGGCCCTTGGAGAAGATTGTATTTCATTTGTTTCCAATAGAGCTTGCTGATTTTGTGACTTGAACAAATAACATGTGCTCCGTAGCCTGGCCAACCCACTCACCATAAACAATATCTTACTGCATTATTTCATAGAGAATTTGGCATTGTCATATTTAGTGAAATGAGTTTGTGGTATTATGTTATCTTACCTTGCTCAATGGATCTGGAAACATATGTAGCTCGAAAAATACATAATATGACGACACTGTGGAACTGCATAGTAGTGACAGTTGAAGTTTAGTAGTGTACCCATAATTTAATATGACTGCTTCAGGACTACTTATTCGTGCAAATTAAATTAAGATTGCATATTCTCCTTAGATAATGATGCCAGGATCACAACAGAGTTATAGAAGTGATGGAAAGAAAAGGGCATCTGCTAAGAGGCTAAGACCAGTGTGACAACAGAAAATGGTGGTTCTGCATTTATAAGGCTAGAGGCTAATGTCCCTAAAGAAGTACTTGGTTCTTCTAAAGAAGTAGGTTAAGCTTCATTACACAATGAATCATCCAAGTCTGATTTGCTGTCAGCCAAAGCTGGTTTTATATCACTTGAACTACCACACTGTGGCACCTGATCTACACATATTGTAGATTCCACTGATTCCATTAGAGTAGAAGTATTCTGTCGATAGCAGGAATCAAAATCTTTAAAGTCAATACCTGGAGTGCAATTGCTTCCTTGTGAGGAAGAAACTGCAACTGTCGTCTCTCAACCAAGAAAATTTTCCAAGTCAATTGCTACACTGTCATAATTGTCTGACTTGCACTGCCACAACCTTGACCTCTTGTTCACACAGGGTGGCCCGATCTTGTGATCACAATGATCACTTGACAAATGAGGATAACTCGAGAGTAGTAACGCGATCTGAAATAAAATTGAGGGATTTTTTTGTGACAACTTACAATGGAAAGCATTATTACAGTATCCTAATATATTAATATGTACATAGAGTACATGCATGTAGTACCATTTTACCAGTCTCACGTAGATACTGGCTTAGGTTTCCATTCTCAATAACAAGCAACTCAACACTGTAACCTATCAAATGCACCTGTATGAAATCAAACACAACAGAAGAGGTAGAAAATAAGATTAGCTCAAAGCACAATAAGAAAACTATTCTAGCAATTGTTGAGTTTTTGAGAGAGTAAAGGAAAACAAAATGGTAAGCTGTAACAGATTAATTTTTAATATGTTCTCTCATGAAAAATCAAAGGATCACTGACCAGATTCACATGATGCACATGTGTAGAAACCTTCAGTTCAGCAAGGAATTCTTGTGTTGCCTGCTCATCCATGTTTTTTTATGGCAGGTTTCTGAAGACAAGAGGGAAAAGGCAAGCCATTTTAAATCAAAACAGATCACATATGGACCTTTTCTCAAATTTTCTTTCTTGTATGTGCAAGTACACAACTGGTCATGCCTAGTGGTTCTCTATTAATGTATGAAACGCTCTCTGCTACATCGGCTATCCATGTCCATACTGATTACTGAGTAAAAGGTTGGACTAACCTCGCCTCTAAGTTCAGCATAATAAAAGAGCCAGAAGCACCTTGACCAATTTTATGATCCATGATAAAGCCCTGTGTAGCATTCAAAAGTTCTTCATATGAGAATTTTATTGATCTGTCAACCTTAATACCCTCAGCTGCAAACTGCCACCTAGAAAGATACAGGTAATTAAGAAAGGATAAAAACTCTATGCTATTGTATTTACGGAGAGATAACACGATTTGCACAGCAAATAAGAGAATAAGGGGAAATAGAAACTTGACTGAGTCAGAATTTCTTGAAATATAAACGCATTGGAACTCCACCGGTATTGCTGTTTCCAGCCAGAATTTAGGTATTTTCTGTTCAATTTCAATGGATTATGTATAGGTGATATTGTCGTTGCATAAATAGGAGTGGATTATGCTGCCATAAGTGATAGCTTGATTGTTTCGCTTGATATATGCTTATGTCATTTTGTGTTGTATTGTGTTGTTTTTCTATCTACATATTTAGTTGAATCACTGCAGTACAAGACTTGTCATATTCAATACCATGTTTGCATGGTTTTTACGCTTTTTTTTAGGGGGAAGGATCCTCATCCACCCGGTGGTTTCCTAAGCTATTTCCAAAATCCATCTACTTTACCCCTTCTAGGACAATTTCCTCATAATTCGCAAAATTTCCCTTTTGCTGGTGGTCCTACACAATATGATCCAACCCCGACACCACGGCCGTCAACTCCCATAGGGATTCCATCGCCAGAATGTTCCAATTCAAGCACTCCACTTACACCATCTGGCTTGTAATCTCAACAACCCATCAATGTTGACAGTGGCAATGAGGATGGAGAAATTAGGACCCACAAGCGGCTTGTATGGACAAAAGAGGACCTAAGATTGCTATGTTTGCTATATATTCATACCTATTAATCTGAGTAACTATTTCTAATCTTCAGAATGTCCACAACAACTAATCTTTATTGTTCACAATGTAGATGAGCTCTTGGTTAAATAACTCTAATGACCTAATCAACGGGAATAACAAGAAGAATGATCAATATTGGGGAGATGATACTAGTGTCTTCAATAGCACCACTCCCAAAACTCAGAGAAGACTTGCGAAGCAAGCAAAGGACCGTTGGCACAGTGTTAATAAGCTAGTGTACCAGTTTTAGTGCTCTTGGCATAAGGCATTCAAAATTTATACTAGTGGGCAGTCTGATGACCAGTTGATGGACAAGGCCCATGCATTCTACGAGGTTGATTATAAAATGGGACAGTTTCATCACATTAATTGTTGGAAGGCTGTTCGAGACTAGCCCAAGCGGCACAGATACAATGAGTGGCTCGATAAAACGAAAAAGAGAAAGGTGTCGAAGGCATGGGAGACAGGTGAGCATACGTCATCCCCTATAGATATTGATGATATCCCGCGCCCAATAGGAACAAAAGCAGCGAAGGCTGAACGCAATGGCAAAGCAAAGGCAAAGACCACTACAATGAATATGGAAGACCTCGACAAGTACATAGCTACTCAGGAACAAGCTAAAATCAATCGTAGTGGGATGCTAGAATTGCAACAACATCTCTCTGCCGAGAAGCTGGAATCAGCAAAGATATCAGCCCATGCAGCAAAGGAGAAGAAAGAGGCAAAAAAACTTAAAAAGGAATCTGAAATGATGAAAATGTACAGAGTGTTGATTATGCAAGATACAATAGGGATAACGAAAGAAATGAAGAATGAGCATGTAAAGGCACTTAAGATCATGAAAGAGAGATTATTTGGCAACACTGAGTAAGATTTTGTCCTCTACTCCTAATATGTTCGTCAATGAATTTGTGTAATCTCCAGCTTAGTTTTATTGTGACCGTTGTCTTTAATTTTTTTTCGTTGGCTTTAAGTGTTGTGCTATGCAACAGTTGAGTACTCCACATTTGTAGATATTGTAGACGGTAAGGAATGAACCAAGAAATAATTGAGGATATTGCTTACTATTGTGATCCTGCATTCTACATTCTATAAGATAGCTACTTTTCTGCATCCTGCATCTTGCATTCCTGCACATCATATACAGGTCTATGAATAAATACATTATGGTTTAGAATTGCACATCTTATACAGGTCAAATTATTAGACTGATTATTGCACAGGGGTAGCTGGACTGGATCAGCATATTGGACTGTACAGAGCATTCATGGTGTAATGTTTCTCTATAGTCCATAGTGTACTTATTGCAACTGTCCACAAGATTTAGTAATATTTCATTTGAGTTATTTGCATGCACTATCATGTAAAACAGATGCTCATTTAGGTAAGGTGCTCTAAATCTAAATAGGTCATACTTCAATGTTTACTTTCGCTTGCATTTTAGATACTTTTGTAATTTATCACTAAAGATTGGCATTATGAAATTTACACGGTTTGTTGACAAATGTCGATGGACATGGGTGGATTGTTCTATGCTTTGATGAAACGTAAGTGTATGGCAGTTTGATTTATCTGATCTGATCTGATCAGAAACACACAATTAGGCTAAGCTTAGCCCAGTCTTGTTTTTAACTGATCTGATCTGAGGAAAGACTGCATACTTCAGTAAGTCTATAGGACAGTGTTTCCTGTGCTTTGCATGCATGATGGTTAGATTCAAATAGGGGAGTATGGGACATGCTCTGTTGGGCTTCTATATACGACACCGTCTACAATGACTGAAATATTTTATGTAGGAATTGTGTGTGTTATACGGTGACTAATTGTTCTTTCAAGCATAAGTCAGATTTGAATGAAGCATCTTATGCAGTGAACGAAGTATTGTTTGTGCCAATTAAACTGACCACAACTTAAGAAGATAGGCTGGGATTTCAAGATATTCTGAATATGTCTGAGAACCCAGCACTTGCATCTTGAATAATGTTGTCTGTACCTTAAATCTTATCTTTGGATTTGCTTCAAGATATTAGATTTAACATTATTCAGTACCTATCTGTAAGCATATCCATACCTTAATGCATGTCGGTCACTCGTTGAGAGTTGGTGGGATGGAGTCAATATCTGCATGAAGATAGACTATGTTTTTGTATTGGTTATCTAGTAGCCAATTTGCCCAATGTGTGTTAAGTAATCTTCTTATATGCTAACAATTGACTAGTGTAGTGCAACACAACAGCCTACAAAGTTATCCTTTTCAATTGATCACCATGTTTGCAAGTGTCATGCAAATGTGGATATTTTTATAGATAATATATAGACAACCCATGGTAGGAGGTGTCTTTAGTGTTGTCTATAGATGACATGGCAAGGTACTATAGATAGTAGCTGTCTGAACCACTGCACATGCCCTTAGCAGTCTATCTGCGTGACACCCACATTGCTCATGCCGTGGTCTAAGGTGCACTTGTCTGTTCTCCGTTAATGGTAGAGCTCCACAACATGGAAGGCCAAATTCTGATGTTGGTGCACTGCATACTGAAATGGCAGAAGGACATGCGGTGTGCTAGGCGTTCCGCTGAGCTCCTCGGCACCATTTGCCCGCGACGTCTCGGCTAGTGATGTCCAAATGGGCGGCTCGACACGGCCCAACCTGTTTACCGGGTGGCACGACCCGTTTAAGCTCGGCTAATAAACGGGTCGTGCTATGCTGGCCCACGTGCCAAGTCCTCGGCCTAAGCACGGCCGTGCTCGCACGTGGCCTCGTAGGCCGATAGGTCGAAACGGACCGAGGGCGGCCCGTTTGCCCGTTTGGCACCAAAAAAATTAGGAAAATTTGAAAATCATAGAAGTTTGAAAAAAATGCAGAATTTTTTTTTGAAAAAAATCTATAATAATTAGAAAAACTCAAAGGAATGTAGAATTTTTTTTTAAAAAAATATACGTAAATTAAGAAAAAACTAAAATATGAAATAGAATTATAAAATGAGACAAATAATTGGAATTAAATAATGAGCTTTATTAATGTTTGGCTGCCTCATTAAAAACTTTGCCAAGTAAAAACTCAACATGAGAAAACCTTGGCAAAGAAAAAAGAGTATAGTCTAGCTCAATGATACAAGATAAATGTGAAGATTACAATTATTCTTCCTGATTATTTAGATAAAGATTTTCAAATATCTCCGCCAGCTCAACATTTTCTGTCGTTTGTTGAGCTCGTTGATCAGCTTGTTCTCAATCTTTTATAGTGAAAAGTATTTCCACTATCACAATTGTCAGATTTGTTCTTCTCTCCTTGATTATTCTTCCGGATATACTGAAGCACCGGATATGTTATCTTGTGCTCATGCCACCATTGCAAAATGTTGAAGTCCTCCTCTTGTTGGTCTTGGTAGTTGACAGTGTCGCTGTTGAGATAGGCAGCTAGCTCCCCACCACTAGTTGTGTCTATACTTGACGTTGTAGTTAAACTCCTTGAGGTAGAGCCACCTGCACCACATATCTTTTCCCACGTAGTTCTCTTCTTACCTGTTGGGTGCTAGTGGAAGTCGTTGCATGTGAACTCCAGCAAACTTATGATCGTACTTAGCATAGACTTGAGATAAGTTAGCACGGACATTTGAAAAATAACTAAAATAATCAGTACCCACCGCATCATTTAAAAGTGAGAGAACATTAGCAAATCCTCGAACTTTAGCTCTAGGATCTAAAATAAATGCAATTGTATATAACATAGGGATTTCTTTCCAATATTTCAAAATTTTAGTTTTCATAGCATAAATAGATTCACGCAAAATATTATCATTTTTGTGGTTCCTTAAGTGGGTAGTAATTTCTAGAATATGATGCACAATTAAAGGAGAAGTTGAGTAATAAACTTTAGATAAAGCAACGGTGGAATCATAAAAAAGTTTCAAAAATAACATCAAGTATTGAGTAACATACCAATGTTGTTGTGTGAGTAGCGGTTGACCATCCTAGCTATGATAGTGCATGTTAATAAAAACAGAAAATGTACTCTCATAGGGTAATAGAGACTTAATCATCAAGTAAGTAGAGTTATATCTAACAGGCATATTCAGACCAAACTTACGTAGACGTACCTCTATTGCAATACAATAAGTCTTATATGTTGCTACTCGTTGATTAGAATTATTTAAGAAAAATATTGCAGTGCAAAAATATTCAAGGTACTGGTCTAACCTATTCAAACCAGATTTAACTATAAGATTAATAATATGGCAAGCACAACGCTGATGTAATAAGAAAGATTCAGCATATGAATTAAAAAGCGGAGTGAGAATGGTCATTGCAGAAGTGTTTGCTGAAGCATTATCTAATGTTATTGCAAAAATTTTAATCTGTAAGGACAAAATCTTCCACAACTTTTACAATACAATCAGCAATATTTTCACAAGTGTGTGCTACATCAATTAATTTGAATTCTATAATTCTCTTCTCTAGTTGCCGATCATTGTTTACATAATGAGGAACTACACTAAGGTAATCCTCTTTAGCCCTACCACTCCATATTCTGATGTCAAAGAAACAGAAAAAATACTTGTATTAAATTGCTCTTTTAGCTTATTACGACAATTATTATAGTATTTAATCAGATCTCTAGTTGTTGTCTGTCTAGAAACTGCAGAAAACCTAGGATTATGAGCGATCCTAATATAATTTTCAAATGCTGCTGACTCACCAAAGTTTAAAGGAAGATCTTGAGAAGATATTCATGAGCTACCTCAGGATTGTAGTCCCAATGATGTACCGTATCGTCGGGGTTGTACTGCAGCTGCGTCTGTCTTAAAGCCACTCCCGTTTTTCTTTTACAACTCTCAGCATGTCTCTTCAAGTACCCCGTTCCACCTAAAGATTTTCGTAGTTAATTTGTGCTCATAATATTTACAAATAGCATACCTACTCTGAACGCTCTCTGATATCTTGAAAATCTGCTCGAAATCTTCCCAGACTCTTGATGTACTGCATCTTGATCTTTTTGCCCCGGTGCTTGCCGACGTAGTAGCACTTGTAGAGCCTGAAGATGGTACAGGTACTGCAGCTTCTTCAGCTTGATAGGATGCAAGAAACTCCTCGGGTGGAATCTCGAAATCAGAAGCTGGGAAGGACGCAAAATGCTGGTGCTCCATAAAAAAACTGCAAGAAATAATTATGCTATTAGTACTTTAATATCATTTAAAATAATAAGAACAATAAAAAATTAAATTACAATTCTTACCTTAATTTCTTGACAGAAGTCAGAAGCCGAATTTTGAATTTTTGAAAAATTATTTTGAATTTTGCCAAATTATCACGAAGAGCAAGAGAATTTTCACAAGAGAATGAAGAGAAGAGATTGCAAGTTTGCTTGTCGGGAAATGAGGATGGGCTGCTACCCTATTTATAGGAAAAAATTGGGATTTTTTGAAACTTTTTCGGTTTTTTCTGAATTTTTTAAAGCCTCTAACAACTAAAAATGGTTATTTTCAAATAAACAGGTCGTGCCGGGCCGTGCCTTGCCGTGCTCGTGCCGGTTCGGCCGTAAACGGGCCGTGCCGTGCAGGCCCGTTGTGCCGAGGTGCCGATCCAAGCACGATACAAGCTACCGGGCTGTGCTGGCACGGCCTATTTACGATCGGTCGGGCCGTGTCAACAGTGTCGGGCCTCAAGCTGGCCCGTTTGGCATGACCCATATGGACATCTCTAATCTCGGCAGTCACTAGGCCTGTAGGGTGCAACCCTTACCTACTCGCGCCTAGCTGTGCTCGCACCGCAAGCCACAACAACACCAACTCGCCCCGCCACTCAACACCAAATTCTTCCACCTATTGCGTGGAGAGGCCGCTGGCCTGTTGAAGGGAGAGGCCCCTGCCGTGCTCGATCAGTAAACTTTTTTCCCCTCTTGTTCTAATTTTTTTTCCATAATTTGTTTTTATCCGAAGGAAATTACAAATTTGGTTCCCTCTCGACCATGACAAGCATCTACCGTTCTTTCATATTATGCAAGTGACATGTGTCATCTCTGGTACTTTTGCAATTGAGAAGGAACCAGATGTACTCCCTCCGTCCAAAAATATAATGCGTATTTTGACTTTACACAAGGATTAAGGTTACGTTGAAATTAAGGAAGGTACGAGAGAAAATGATTTAGATGCCCCCACTTAATTGTCTTGAAAGATGAGAGATAATACTTTGTATGGGTGGTAATGAATAAATGTATATGGTCGACAAAGAATAAATATGGGTATAGAAAGAAAGGTCTCGTTAAATCTACATACAAACCTTATATTTATAGACAAGACTATTCAAAAAATAAGCCTTGTAAACTTGAATGGAGGGAGTATAATTCTATTTTGGATTCGGGCTAAACTTAAAGAGAGAGATATGATTCTATGTATCATTTTTTAAAAGTTAGACATGTATTAAAATACAAATAAATGATAGATAGTGATTGTTTCAAAATTTATATAACTTGTATCTTATATCGGATGGTACGTAGAAGTACCTCACACTTAAAAAATAGTAGATCAAACGACAACAAAGCCAAGAACTCCAACCGTTCGACCCACCCACCTGTCCGGGCAAGCGCTGCTCTCCTCCGCTGCCTACCGCGTGCCGTCCTGTTCGTCGCCTCGCCCCCTGAAAACCTGGCGACTGGCGAGGAAAACGCAAGCTTTTCGACACAACAGCAAGCAACACAGAGCAGCCGTTTCCGGGTAACGCACGCCGCCAACGAGAGGGCGACGGCTGGGACAAAACGCACGGTCGCTCGTCAATCGTGAAGGCCTCCTTTCACTGTAAATATTTGCTACTAACAGAATTCAGAGATATTTTGCCGCAGCAAACTCTGATGTGTTCGCTATGTATTTATAATCTGAAACATTACAGATAGATTACAAGCAACTGATAACTAACTACAAGTTGTTATGCGATCATTTTCGTGATGTGCTACAGTACAAAATCTAAAACAGATAACAGAACAACAACAGAAGACCGAATCTCCTGAATATCCTCAGCTAACTGAATCCTGCGTGTAGCATTAATCCTCAGGCTTGACAATCTGTGATCGTTGCTTACTATTTAACAGCTACCAGTTGGCATCTAGAGTGAAATGAGATCGCCAGGTATATCCGAATGACCAGTGTCAACTTGTGCGCCCAAGGGCGTGGCCAGATCTTGGATTGGACAAGTCGCTGGTAGAATGGAGGGGAAGGTGGCAGGAGATCTCTTGTGTTTGTTTTATTGTCCACGCTAGACTGTTGTGAGATGCGTATAATATTGGAAAATTAACATGGCATAACATTAATTTAATTTCAAAGATGAGCAATAAGAACATAAAGATAAATATTGCATCTACAACATGGTTACTAGCAGCTAGCAAATTGACAAAACATGCTAGTAAAGAAAACATACCTACAGATGCTAGATAGCCCAAAAGATACAAAGATGTAAACAAAACTATCATAGCAGCATGCATTCTCAATAGATCTAATCACAAAAGGGATCACTTGGACTAAGAACAACTTAGTCCAGAGCACTCACTGAGGGTTTGATGAAAAACAGGAAGCAGTACAGAAGCGGTGAAGCGCTTTCCAGAAACCTGATCGCCGGTCTCCTGTGCAGGGCGTCAAATGGCCGGCGTCGGATCGGAGACACTGCTCTCCCTCACGCTCGTTGCACGACGGACGAAGGGATGTAATGGCTTCGAAGGCTGCAAGCACTGAGGAAGCAGAGATCGTCAAAGAGAACGAGATGGATTTCTGTCGCGTATCTTCTTACAAAGAGGGACGTCACAAGTCACACGATAAATTCATACTAGAGTCCATGCATGTGTACCTCTAGCCTTGCCATCAACTCATACTTGCATGAACTCCCCTTATAAGTTGGTTGCACTCCACCTAGCTAAGCAATATGATACTAAAGACCATACACTCAACTACTCAACACCCCTTTGACTTGTTTCATTGAATTAATTCAGCATTAATTCCAACATATAACAGTGAATGGAATATTGATAGCATGACACGCTCCCGAAGAACCAAGTATCATAATTTAAGCAAAATTGTTACTAGTGGAGTAGTCAACTTGTGAGCTGTTGCAAAATCAGACTTGCTTTCACTTCCAGGAAGAATACCAAAGCAATGATCTACGTGAATTTCACAGGAATTTTACATAAAATTTGCAGGAACCAATACAAATCCTCTAAAATTCCTTTGCCAACCCCTTCGATCCAAACGGGCTAGTCCATATTCAAAACACGAGAATTTCTCAACACCCTATAGCGAGGACATTGTTTTTATGCAAATTCTGTTATTTGTCATGGAATTCATGTACATCGTGGTAGTGTTCAAAGTAACATGTTAGGGGTTATATGGTGGAGCTGTGCCTCTAATTTTTAAGCCCAAGAACCTGTGGTTCGCAAGAAGCTGGACCTCAAAGCTTCTCCTTTCATGAAACATGCACTTTGGCAACTTTGCTCTTAACCTCTTCCCTACACTCCCTCTCACCTCACTATAAACAAAAACCAAAATCTAGCGGAACTCCCGATCGAACAAGACCAAGCCCAGGGGTTGGCACTGGCAGAGGTCAGGAGGCCATGACCGGCGGGATCGAAGCTCGGGTGAGATCGCAATTGCGATAGCCATGCTTGGGAGGTTGTAACAGGCCATGGAAGAGCTCAAGAAGCTTTGTGGGCAGCGGCGATGCCATGATGGTAGTTCAGCTGTACTAAGAGGCCGTGGCAGCAACGGCGCTCTAGAGATAGTCAACGATAACTGGATCGAGCTGAGCAACGCCAGTTCTAACTGACGATGCCTTCCTCGTCAACCGGGGCGGCTCTATAATCTCTCTTTTGATGGGCCCCTGGAGTCGCCGATAAAGCTTTTGAGATTGGATAGGCACCCATTTGGCTGTATAGCTTCGACTTCTGTCTCAAGTTGAGTTTAACACACGGTTATTCTCATTTTCGATACATGAGATGCAAGTGAACAAACTTTTCTTCCCTCGCTGTTCTGTGAGAATTGGGACCCTTGCTGTTCATGCAAGTGAAAAAGCTTTGAGATTGGATAGGCACCCATTTGCCTTTTTGTATGATTGTCGATTGAATTCACTCCTAGTTTAGTTCCGGTCCCCTTGTTTTCCGTTATGTTTGGACTGCTGTGTGACAAGTATATGTGGTGTGACTTCGGTTATATGCTTCCGTGAATTAGAGGCCAGAAAATAATAATAATAATAATAAGTATAATAATAATAATAATGATAATGATGATGATGATGATGATGATGATAAAAGCTTCAACTTATGTCTTGGAACGCTGGTGCTGAAGCTCACCACAGTACAAGCCGAAGCTTTTTTTTAACCTGAACACAATTTTTTCGGCAAATATACCCCTGTGATATTTTTTTTATTGTAAAAATAGATTCATTCTTAACGGCGGAAAGCGTGGCAGGGGCGGGCAATCTAAGACTTCCAACTTCCTCCTGTAGAACCTTGGCGTGCCACTTGTCGCGTCTGTGTACCGTGACAGATGACCGTGCTTGCAACAGCACAGGGCAACCGCTGCAAGAGGTGGGCTACCGCAGCAAAAGGGTGTTGCCAAGCATGGGGTGCTCGGCACGTGGGTGTCGAGCCAGGATAGCACAACAGCAAGCTTGCTGTGGTGAGTTATTTGCCGGTTGCCGTGGTCGGCTGGTCTCTCGTGGGTCTAGGACATGGCTATAGTACACGAGAGCAGCATGTGACTATCATCTACCAATACTTTCGAGATCCAGTGAAGAGTTATTTTTTTTTAATTATATATATAAAAAAGAATAGGTTTGAATTTTTTTTAACCGGACCTAATGAGCCAAGGCTTCGCCAAACGGGAATAAGCACCGTGTACTCTGTTGTCATTGAGTTGAAGCTCGGCCAAATGGGAATCTATACTCCATTGTTAAAAATATTATGTACACGTGTCGACGGAGTTGCATGGTGTCAGTACGTGTCATCCATGAATCAAAGTCGGGATACACACAAAAAAGCGCAAAGGGTCCCCTGAGATATTTTCGTTGACTTGTTGACCCAAAAAGAAACCATTAAATAATCCCATCCACCTATTACATGGCTGAGACGCTGCGACGTCACCCTCTCTATTACAAGTTTACAACACCCACCTTCACTCCACTGAGTCCACTCCTCCGTCTGCCTTTAATGGCGGCTGGCTCTTAGTCTTAACTCCGCAACCACGCGACAGGACGCGGCCGTATATATACCAACGAACCACAGCTTGGTTAGCCTTGGCCCTTGGGCGCTTCCTTTCCTGCGCGAGGGGGAGAGGAGGAAGAGGAAACCCCCGCCCCGTGGCCCTCGCTGAAATTCGCCCCATACGGTGGTGCGCGCCGTGTGCGGCGCTGCCGCTCACACGTTTTTATTCCCGCTCGGAGGGCTGCGGGGCAGATTCAACTGGTGATTGAGATGGTGACGTGCGGGGCGGGAAAGGAGTTGGTGCCTTGGTGGGGCTGATCCCTCGATCCGTTCTTGGCTGTGGCGCAAGTGGACGGACAGGTGCCGCCGCCGCCGCTGCTATTTGATTCGTGGGGAAGGGCTTCTTTTAAGCCTCTTGCGTTCTTGACCAGGAGAGATCTTGCATGGTTTTGCTCCTTTTTTGAGTTCCTAATTAGCTGTTCTCGCTGTGTTTGGTGGTTGCTGAACTCGAGGTGGGGGCGCTCTGATCTGATTTTGGTGGACAAAGGAAGCGAGCGGTTGCTGAGGTAATTGAAAATTTGCCTGATCCCTCTCGGATGGTTGCCTGTTCCCTCTCGGATGGTTGCCTGTTCCACTTTTCTATGGTAGATTTTCAATTTTTACTTGATTTATGGGCTGCTGTTTTCAAGAATTGTGGGCTGGTTGTACAATTATCTTGACAAAGCCGGTTAAAAGATGGCAAAGAAAGGGCCTTTTTGTTGCTATTGTCCTGCTTCTCATAATAAGGAAAGCTTTCGCGTCCTATGTTGGAGATTTCTTGTTGAGTGTCAAGAAGGTGTTTTTTTGTGTCATCTTACTCTTGGAGAGATTATTGGCAAATCATATATGTCACAATTAACAACAAGGTGTAGCTTACACATACAAGTTTAGCTATTTTCCTTGCTGTGATAGTACATAACACAATTAGACAATAAGCTAATATCGTCTGTGGGTTGCCTTTTAAGTTATAACAAGCACCTCCTTAAGGCCACCATTGCACTGCGTCCTTCATAATTCGTGAAGTATGGCATCTCAATGAAGTTCTACCCTATGTTGTTCGCCACGTTGTTATATGCGTCTTTGCTTGAACTGGATTTGATAAATTGTACTTTGTGCTATTTTAGTTACTACTTACTATTGCATAGTTAATTAGTTATAGATTCACTTAAGCTGGTAATGCCTTCAACACTTCACATATTTTGATAGTACAATCTGTATTTCTGTTTAATCTGCACAATTTTTTTAATGAGAATAATCTGAACAAATTTCATGATCTCACTTTTCATAACTGGGATTAAAAAAAACAGTTTCAGAATGAACTGGGGTCAGATCGTTAAAAGTTAAATATTTTGTGGTGCTTGTTCTTTTTTGTTTCACTCAATCTATAATAAAGTTATGGAACATATCAAATGCCATTTATGTTAACATCTTTTGTAATTTTGTTTTTTAAAATTTTCGGTGGTACTTTATTTATGTTCACTGTATGGGGATCTGCACTACTAATCTTATACTTTGTCCTTTTATTTTCCTTGTTAATTTAGATATAAATTTTTTAACAGATTTTGTTGACCTCCAGCTCTTCCTGTCTTTTTTTTTTTTTTGAACATTTACATGGTAGGTTGGTAACTGATTAACTATTCAATACTCCCCTATTTTTAATTGTTTCACTGTGTGTACATATTGATTTTTGTTAGGGCACTTAATAATTTGAATTACATGTCAGTTCCTCCCCCCTTTTTTTTTTGCAGAAGCTTCAGGCAAATCTTTGAAACTGAACTGCATTCCAATCATGTCAGACTGTGGTGCCAACAGGTTTGGTGAGAATGAAGAGTTTGAAGTTCTACCAAGCAAAAGAGATATCAAAGAATCATCTTACCACCAGCATTCCCTGTGGATGGCACACTGGAGTAGAACAAGCAGCAGTGCAGAACCTCAAAATGGCAAGAGCTGTAATCCTTTCAAGGAAATCGATGATGTTGGCTATTCAAAAGATTGTGGGACTTTACCTTTCAAGCACATGAAAGCTGGAGTGGCTGAAAGGTTGATGATGGGTGTGAGCCATGGAGATGCCTCTGCAGGGAATACACGGCAGTTCAGTTCTAATATGTGGGGTGTATCACGTGATGCTTGCCAAGAAGTTCAATGCAAGAATGTTGATCAGATTGATAGGCCTTTTGAAAGTTCTATGATGCAGAAAAATGTGAACTTATATGCTGCTAAGACAGTGGTATCTGAAAGATTTTCTGTTCATAAGCTTTCAGATTTATCTGTGGATTCTCGTACATTTTTTAGGTCTGCCAATCTGAGTTCAGAGTGGAGTCACTTCCCTATGTTTGAAATCAACAGGAAGATTGACGGTATACTTAATCCAAGACGGACATCTGATAAGATTTTTGTTCAACAAAAATCTTTGAAGGTAAACATGTCTACATCTAATGTGAGTACATTTTCATCAAAGGAATATCAGTTCCACACGCATCGAGTAACTGATGAGAATATGAGCCAGTGCAAATCTGCTGGAGGCATCCCATATCACCTAGATGATCATATCGGTCTCAATTCTGACCATGCAGGGAAAAAACTGAAAGGCCATCTATCAATTGAAGAATCATGTTCTTGCAGCAAGGATGAAACTAACTCATCATGTTCGTTAGCAGACGAGCACCGTGCTAGCCATTATTTTGCAAATTCAAAGGAGTCACCTCATTGTTCTAGTGAGAACAAATTCATGTTTTCAGCAAGCAGAAAAGGGAATGAACTTGTTGAAGGTTCTTTCTTGGAACAGAAGTTAGGAGCATCCGAAGGATTGCAAAAACAACAAGATTTTGAGGGAGCAGCCTTTCCTGAGCCGGTACTGGGTACAGGATATGAGATCAAACAAGTTAACTCTTCTGCCATCAGCAAGGGGAATGACCTGGACATTAATGGTCATGGTATGGTATTTGCTAACTTATTACAAGGTGAACAACAGCATCTGAGCACACAGAGAGTGGATTCTGCAGTGAAATTGACAGAATCATGCAAGTTACCTGATACAATTGAATATACGGTGACAATGAAGAGCAAGAGTGAAGCACTACCTCATGGAAAACCACCAAAGAGCAAATTGACAGATAACAAACAAAAGGGTCCATGCTTACTTGAAATGTTTACACTACCTTCTAGATCACATGTCACGTGCTCCAAAGATCCAACATCTTTGAGAAAATCTTGCGGTAACATGGGCAGTTGTTTATTGGAAGCACAGAAGCAATTCTCAACTAAAACTGATACATTGTACTGTGATACTCACCATGCATCAAAATCCACAGCAGGTAAGACTGTTATGAGAGAATCTAGTATTAATTAAGACTTAGAGCATGGTCTTCTGGTACACCTGGATGACAAAAACTCCCCTATTTACCAGGTTGTTTGTGTCAAAAGGTGCTGCCTGATAATGTTCATAAGTGAGAGAGAACAAATGCAGTCTAATTTGAATTATACATATATTGTAATAACTCTACTCATTGTAATGTTAATGCTGTGTTTGCTCTGGCTTCTTTGTAGGCTTTGCTTCAACGTCAATACAGAAGGTATTAGCATTCCACATTAAATTTCATATCAGCTTAGTATTTATATATGCAACCAAAAAAGAATCCGGGTGCTAAAAAAAGCATGCAAGGCATTTCCACATACATTGAATCATGAAACGTTATTTATATTTCTTATATGGAAGCATGCAACAGCATATGGGCTAACAGATACAGTTCTCTTTTCCGTTTTGCTCTCTCCCTTTTTTTTTTTTGCAGTGACACACATTGCATGTTATGGGGAAAGTATGAAATAATTAACAATGGCTATTAAAAAAAATGCACATTACATACTTTTGTGTGTCCTGCAACGTAAATCAACATGCTGCAGAAGATGTCTACCTTCAAGAATGCAACTCGGTTTGCTTATATGCAAGTGGATTCTCCTATTCAATTTCCAGAGTTGAAATAATAAAAAAGTCGCTTTGTCTTCACATGAGTGCTGCATTTTCTACAATTTTGACAGGGAAAAAGCCTAATCTGCACATGTAAGATCATAGAACCAGTTGTACTCAAGATTTTGGCTGAAATCAAAACATATGTTGGTACAACACATAGCCCAGAAAAGGTCTCTGTGGTCTTTGGTTGAATCCTTCCTGCTCCTGAACTTCGTTACCACATTTAGGGTTACAAATTACAATCATTTATGAAAATTATTAGATTTCTTGTATGTTTCACTACTTGTCCTTGTTCTATATTCCTCATCAGGGCAAAGGACCCTCAAGATAATTTTTGGAAATCATGGAACCACAAAAGTTAATTTATATTGTAAAACCTACAATTTCTTTATTAATGTTGTCTAACTAACAATTGTTCCACAGGACTCTGGTTGTCCAAACTCGGCAAAAACTGAACGGGTAGCGACTCCATCAATTAAAGGAGAATCAAGCTGCAGTAAAGGAAATGAAACACTCAACATGAGTGCAGAACATCACAACTCTTATTCCAAAGCAACTTGCACCAATAAGCAAGAATGGAGCATGTCGAAAACGTCTAGCATGAACTTAGATCTAGTTCTTTTTCAAATAAGCAGAATGAAAAATCCAATTTCCAATGATCTAGTTGAGTCACCAGTATGTTCAGATCCAAGTGGCAAGTGGCTCAAACGCCTGCAACATGATATTTCAGATCCTTGTGTTCCTTGCTTGAAGAGACCAAAAATTGGAAATGATCTGCCACCTGGAGGAACATGTACCATGTTTGATCGAGTGCTTGATTATGACAGGGACAATACTGGCATGATCAAACATGCAAAGGGCGACCAACTAATGCATGAGAGTTTGATGGACCGACAGAACCAAGAAGGCTCTCCTACTTCAGCAGAAAGTCTTAATCATTGGATAGGAAGGTGGTGCCGAGGTGGCAACCCTATTTTTCATGGAACTTCAAATCTAGAAAAACAAACGTTCAAATCTAATATGCCACTTGATGATCTTGAAGGTCAGTTTCCAAGCATCGCAGCAATGGCGATGATGGGGCGTGTAATGAACAAGCTCCGGCCATTTGAACTCCAGAGGAGGGGTCCTTCTGTAGTCTGGAAGACAGAAGGGTTGTGAAATTTGCAGAAGTGGCTGTTTGTCTGTATTCCATGCTGACCATCAGCTGCCAGTTAAAATTTGCAGGTAGGAGATACACTGCTACACTGATCGTACCGTGTGATTATCGTTTCAAAGAAAAGAGGAGAAAATATGTGTTGTTTTTATCAAGCACAGCATGATAGGTTAATTATCCAAGGATACCTGATATGGATCTCTTTTGCCCTCTCCAGAAGGGTACCCTATTTTTGTATCACTGATATTCGTAATTCTAAGAATGTGATGAATGCACACGAGGCATGCTCGTTGGTTGTTAGTTGTTACATTTCAGTTTCTGTTTACTTGAATTCAAGTTAAGTTGTGTGTCACTGTGCTTTACTCCTCGCTGCTATGAGGATTGAAGCAGTTTCTATCTATATGGAGACAAAAGGGTTGAAGCAGACGCGAATGTTGCTGCTGAGGCATCCCCTTCTCCCAATATCGATACAAAGCTAGGGAAATGTAATGGATCGGATGGAGTTGACGCTTGACATGGAGTATAAATTCTGAAACTTATGATGCTCAAGCCATAATTTTTTTTTCCGAGAACACGATGCTCAAGACATTATACATTGAACTTTGTCACACTGTCAAGCATGCAAGCGATCGAATTGGATCGAAGGTAGCTTGATCGAGCATGGGGATTGAGGACCTGAGGTTGATGACAGCGTGGGGAAGTGTTTTTCTAACTCAATTTCACTTTTATTTGTCTATGGAAAAAGTAGCACATGATATCAAGACACAGAAGTAACCGAGCTGAGCATGCTCGCGTTATTACAGCGTATCAATCAACATTAAATTCTCGTAATAGCAGTAGTAGTAATATAGGAGTACGTAGCATTCAAACGTTGCCCTGCAACTTGGCGCCATAACCGAATGTCCTATCTCTGAAGCGGTCCCACAGCATGACTCCGCCGTAGTTCCCCGCGCTCTTCACCGACGGCAGCACCTGCGACAGCAGCGTGTCCGCGTCGATGTAGCCGCCCCCTTCCGCAGCTTCCGGCGCAGCCGGAAGCCCCAGGAAGACGTCCGCGGGCGCCGGCACGCCGCCCGTCCACCGACCCCACGCGGCCTGCAACTTGGTTGTGTCTCCCGGCGCGTACTGGCACTCCGCATTCGGGTTGTTGTAGAACTGCACCCACACGTGGTCGAAGACCCCGGTCTTGATCGCCGCGTCGAGGCGTTTATCCGGGTACGGGCACTGCGGCGCCGCCGTGAGCAGGCACGCGCCGTTGCACCTGGACGACAGGGCCCTCGCCAGCTCGTCGTAGTAGTCGCCGCCGCCCTGCTCTATGTCGAAGTCGACGCCGTCGAGCACCGCGTCGCCGAACGGGCGGGACGCCGAGCTGCCGCCGAGGAAGTTGGCCCAGAGGTTGTCGGCGAGGCTACGCGCCTCGTCGGCGGAGGCGAGGGAGTAGCTGCCTGCGCCGCCGCCGAGGGAGAGGAGCACCTTCACGCCGCGGTCCTTGCACGAGCTGATCTCGGAGCTGAGCGACGCGCAGGTGCCCGCGGCCTGGTCGCAGTGGCCGGCGAGGTTTAGGCTCGGGGGCTGGCCGTTGCCGAACTTATTGAGGAACGCGATGTTGACGATGTTGTACAGGCCAGAGGCGCATGTGTCGGCGAGGCTGCCATCTCCGTTGTTCTGGCCCCAGTAGACCGTGACCTGACCGGCGTTGCAGACGGTGGCGAAGGCGGTCAGGAGGGAGACGGTTAGTAGGAGGGGAGAAGAGTAGCGGAGCCTTGGAGCCATTGCCGTGAGTACAGTGTACTACGAGGCTACGATCGGGGCACGGATGTGTATCTGCTTGCTTCGACGTGGGGAGTCGATGCTAGCTTATATAGAGCTATCGTGTGAGTAGTGTAGTCGTGTACTACGGTTGCGTGTATACGATGTTACATCGCAGTCAGAGCAATTTCGTGCAGGAAACGATGCTGGACGCAGCTAATATATATATTCGATGGAAGACTCTTTGAGTCTTGACTGGACTTAAAAACTAGACTTTGTACCGCGTGAAGGTTCCTCTTTTGAGTTTCCACGTAGCTAGATCCTATGACTAACCGGTGACTAATGGTAACTGTCATGATTATTGTGATTCTCCATTCAAACACCATTTTCTAGCTAGACTAGCTGTAGGTGGAGTGCATTATTGATCTCTCCAAAAAGCGAGGGAAAATATTTCTAAAACACGTCAAGAAACTAATTTCCAACGCCGATACTCCACCAGTGACGGTAATAATTTAATTAGGAGTTGTGCAATTTTATTTTTTCGAAGTACATAGACACGACACAAATTTCCTCGAAATTTACCTTCTCCATTCCTTGTTCACTCCCGTGCGAGCGCCGCTGGGCATCCACCGCCGCGGTCACCGTTCAGAGGTTCTTAGGCGCAGTGATGGAACTAGAAAATTTTGGTTAGAGTGCACACTTCATTCGTACTTGATATTTTGGAGGTTCTATACTAAATTTAAAATTAGGCTATACAAAATAAATATTAATTATCAAAATAATTATTTGATATTATAGCTGTAGTACAATTTTTTCCCATGGTATGATTATGTGATACATCACACTAAAAAACAAATTTCATATATCACCTTTACTTGGAAAGCATCATTCTTCCAGTATTATTTGAAGCAGAATCTTCAATTATCCTTGTAACTAGTTTTTTCCAAATTAAATCAATTTCAACGGCTATCGTTAAGTCTTTCTTAGTTCATTATAGACCGTCTATAAAAGCTCTTTTTTTTGCATGTGCAATAGTCACCGGAATTATCAACAAAATTCTATATGCAACAATTGCATTATAGAAATAATTTAGTTGTTTTAAAAACTTTAAAATATCAACAGTGCACATGGTTTTGGTTAGGACTAAATTTTTACAGTAAAAATTTTAAAAAAGGAAATGAAGAGAATAAAAAGAACTAATCATCTATTAGTTCTTACTCTTACTAATACAAAGATTAACAAGTAGTAATACTAAAAAATGGGGCCTCTTAATTTTGGGGGCCATGAAATGATTTCTTAAAATCATAAATCCAACATATATATTTAAAATTTAATAAAAGTACAATTCAAAGTTCTAAGGTCTTAAAAATTCTAAACCACTAAAATTAAAATCAATTCAATCAAAAAATTTCATCGAAGAGGTGATATTGTAGCACTTCTCAAATTTTTTAGAGTGTCGGCCCCTAGTACCGTCCCTGCATAGGCGTTCTGAGACACTGATCGACCTATCTGTAGCTTCGTGGCCTACTTTGCGGGGTTGGGCATATGTAAACCCAACCGAATAAAGCGACCTGAACTGAACTTTATAACCAGTATTCGGTGTTCGGCTCAGTATTAAATCCTACTTTGTTCGATATTAATATCGGTTTTCAGACACAAGACACCGAATGTGCCCAATAAACTGATATCCCTCGTAAATCAACCCATCGGGCGGTCCAACATACTCTAACCCCTAAAGGCCCAAGCAAGGCACGCAACCCATCAGTCCATCACACCATCAGCCGCCCGCCGCAGACATCGCCTACTCCGGCACGCCGCCGCCGTCTACTACGCCTCCGCCTGGTGCGACGCATACTCCGCAGGAACAGGACTGCTACTTTGTGGATGAGTCTGGTTGCGATCAGGCTAACAAAATTGTTTTGAGCTCGAATTTTGACCTTCAGCGGTAGCGAAAACCGTTCGAAAATCGAACGGTATGAAAATTCAAATCATTTTGAAATCTGGTCAAACCAGTGAGCGAAAACTATTAAAAAATGTACAAAAACCGCCAAAAAACAAAGACAGTTCAAAAATTTGGGAAAAAGGTAAAAAAAAATCGGGAAAAATTGCAAAAAAAATGTTTTAAAATTTTTTAAAATCCATTAAAGGCCAAAAAATAGGAAAATATAAGAAATATATAAAAAAAAAGTATGGAGAAACACGGAAAAAAATCCGGTATGATATCTCCTAAATATGGAAAAATTTCGACATCACCTTTGCTATATTTTAGACAATTGCAAGTTGTAAAGTAGGCATTTAGCAATAATATATCAACAAATAATCTTTCATTTCAATACTACTCACGTATCAATCCAATAAGGGAAAAATAGGCATTCACATAATAACATATCAATACCATTCACGTATCAACACTATTTATATTTCAATACCTTACAGAAATTACTTGTGTAAATAATTTGCAAGAAATTGCTTGTGTCAAATTGCATTTTGTACAACAAAATAAGTACAGAATAAGACTAGTGGTACATAGTACAACTTTCATACTAAAATTTTGGTAGTTCATGCATGCATACAACGAGAAGTAAGATTTTTAATATTGGATAACATGAACATATTAAAATATACAATACCAAGATAATTTCTATGCATACAAATATCGCTACTTGAACAAAGAGTACCATTTTTGGGTATCATCCATTGCTACTAAATATACTTCAACAAATATTGGTACTAAATATAATTCAACAAATATTGCTACTAAATATACTTCTAATACTTGACATACTTGAACAAATATTGCTACTAAATATAATTGAACAAATATTGCTACTATATATACTTCAATAAATATTGCTACTAAATATAATTGAACAAATATTGCTACTAAATATAATTGAACAAATGTTGATACTAAAATACGTTAAAGTAAATATTACTAATACATATTGCTACTTAACATACTCGAACAAATATTGGTACTAAAAATTCGTGAACAAATAAACAGTGAGCATTTCATCGTGAAGTAAATATTGGTACTAAAAATGCACCTACATGCATTAACAACACAAAGCAGCCACCCTTTACTTTGTTTTTGCCTTTTCTATTTTCTACATTTTGAATGGCTCAAAAACGTTTCTAAACTTCATTTTTTTCAAAAAAAAAATCACACCAGAGGTCGTAAAGCAATTAATACTAATTTCAGGGAACTTTTGGATAAATTTTCCAATTTTTTTTGAAAATTTTTAATTTAAATTTGAACTCCACCGGTCAACCGACCGGTTTCTCTTCTCTAACCGGTACGGTACGCTCGAAAACCACGATTTTTGAGCGATTTACCATGGTTTTTGGAACCTTGGTTGCGACTCCATGTGCCAGAGAATTTATCAACAAAGGTGGTAGGTGAAAACCGAAAGACGTCATTTGGAGTCGCATATGTTCCACTGAATGCATTTCGATCTTGTTTTCTCCAATTTCGTTCATAGTGTGTCAATTGAGGAAAGAAAAAAGTCCATTTTTCAATTCTAATCTCTACCCCCGGTTTCATTTTTAAATTTAGATTCTGAAACCGTTCATATTGAGACATCGAATGTTCAAACTAGAGGTGGGTGTCGTGCCGTCCCCGGCCTGACACGGGCCCATCGTGCTTCGAGCCTGAACCATGCAGGGTCACGACGGCCCAGCTCGCCTTTGACAAGCCCAGGCACGGCCCATTTGCGCTTCGTGCCGTGCCGGCCTAGGCCTGGCTCATTTACACTATTGCGACGAGAGGAAAGGACCCAGAGACGCATAGAGTTGAGGCAATGGACACAAATATTGGGGGGAAAAGAAGTAAATTTTATTAAATCTTGAATATGTACAGAGTTACTGCCTCGTTAAAAACCTTACACCCTGATGTGGGGTACCCCCGATAAGGAAAAGAGTACAGTAACTACGTATATATACATATCCGAGGCTGAGATTATCAAAGTCAAATACCACATCCATGATCTTCGGATCCTCATGTTGATGTTGTGTCTTGTCATCTGCACTCTCCCAGTCTTTGAGGCATGTAATTGTCTCAACCATCTCAGATCTGAGAGACGACCTCCTCGACTCAAGTATCCTCCCCACCAAATTGAAAGTGGATTTCGACGAGACAGTAGACACCAGAACCGTAAGTACGTGTTGGAAATATGCTCTAGAGGCAATCATAGAGATGATTATATTTTCATAAATGTTCATAAACTATGAGATTATTCTTTGAATAACATTATGGATATTGATTAACAAGTACGTGACTTGTTTGTGAAACTTTGTGTTCTTCTTTATGATGTTCATTATAAAAGGGGTCCCTAGTCGATAATCATATGAGGACATATATGAGTAGACTAGCATATGTATTGGTCGATGACCATGTTTCACAAGTCATAGATATGGAGATATCAAACTAATACTATAGACACATGTTAGAGAACATGTTGTTGGACATCGACCCACTATGAGACACTATGAGAACGTTGTATTCTTTCATGTCATCAATTGGTCTCATATATGATGTGTATGCTATATCCTTCGACTTGAGATTGCCGCATGTTCTCAAGGTGCATAATGGCTTACTTAGGGGTCGTCAAACGCTACACCGTAACTGTGTAGTTATAAAGATAGCTTTCGGGTTTGTCATGAAATATGCTGCGAGGCGTGATCAATCAAAATAGGATTTGCCCCTCCATTCATCGAGAGAGATATATCTAGACCTCTCGAGTGGACGGATTCCAGAAACGCATGGCCATGCTACTCGAGTAAAGAGTTACTCGAGTCATCGAGTTAAAGAGTTAACTCGATGTATTCGGGAATCCGAGTCACGGCATCGAGAAAGAGTGATTGAGCCATCCAAATAAGGATGACAACAACTCGCCTTGGGTTTGACCAATATCGTGAGGCAAAAGGAAATGCATATAGGACATTGTTGAGGTTCGTCCGATCTTTACATGTTCTCGGGAATCGATAAGTCCTGCTAGGGGCCACTATCGACTATTGGTCGAATGCTCGACGGTCAAGTAGGAGTACTCAATGATCGATAGGGGTACTCCAGCCATGTTCAAGTGCATGTGAACCTATAGGGTCGCACACGTAAGGGTCTGTAACCAATTCGAATAGGGACTCGAGTTGTAATGGACTGAGTTTCTAATGGGCTTCAAGGGTTGAAACCCGTTATGGGATGTCTATATAAAGGGAGGAGATGCTGGCTTTGCAATGATAAGATATAGGAATTCGGAATTTCTGAAACCCTAGCTGTCACCCCTCCTTCGCCCAAAATTGCTCAGCCAGCGCTAGCACTCCGGGGAGTGTTGGTCCTGCCCCGTACGTGTGGATACCTTGAAGGCGTTGCTGCGAAGCTTCAATGCTGGGACGATCCGCAACCCAAGAAGCTCATAAGAAGCTGTTGGAGGAGGAGCAAGGCTAGTACGACTGCATCTACACCACCGCGCTACATCGACTCTACTTCCGCTACGGGTCTGTGCGTCTAGTGGTAATTCTGTGATCTATAACTTGTAGTGGTTCCTTAGTTATGCAGTAGAAAATTTTTATTTTTCGCTAGAGTAGCCTACCCGTTCCCTAGCAGTATGTCCCGTGCAAAATGGGATAGCACGGGGTAAATACGTTGGTTATTCTTCTACTACAAGAGCAAGTTAAGATGATTTTCCTCATCCATATCAAGCTTGGTCTCCACGAAATGCGTGTCGAGGTAGTGGTCGACCTCTACTCTTGGATTCCATGGCAACCTGCTCGGCGATTAGGAAGACGAGCCAGACAACTTGCCTTTCAGCTTCTTCCATATGCTTGAAGCAGTCAAATTGCCTTGTGCTTGTTGTGTTGTTAAGGTAGATCTTCTTGCTTCACTTCTGGTGACAAACTTATCATAATATTTGTCAAAACTCTGAAAAACTTGTTATAAATATGAGAATAGGCCTCAGAGAAATCAAGATCGAATATCTCACCTATTCCCTCGAAGGCGCCTGCAAGTCAAGTAATTTTCTCCATTGGTTCTATAATACGTTGTAAAATATAATTATCTCTATTTTCTTTAAAAGCATTAGCAATAGTCCAAAGCCACTCGATGACTAAGGAAGAAGTTGGGTAGTACACACCGGATAAATTTGTAGTTGCATTGTAAAAAATTTCTAAAACATGACGAAAATGACTAGCAATTTCCCAATCCACTTCAGTAACCAACGGATTATCATTATTGCAGTTGACAAAGACAGTGAAAATATGCTCGTAGCCTTTGCACTGCTCCAACATAGTATACGTTGAGTTCAATCTAACCTTCATATCAATGTTGAATCTTCTTGTTTCCTTATTGTTGGCCCTGTCGCCCCTGCGGTACTCTGAGAACTAGGCAAACCTTATAGGTGAACCTATAACAAAATCGATAGCGTTGAGTATGCTTTCCAAACTAGGTTTCATTACAAGCAAACCTGCCTGCACAATGAGATTAATAATGTGGTATATGCATCTTTGGTGGAGTACAAAACCTCCAACATAAGTCTCAAGGTGCGGTGAGAGATGCTCCATAGCTGTCATGTTAGCTGATACATTGTCAAGAGTGATGGAAATATTCTACTTTCTAATTTAAAGTCAGTAATAACCTCAAGTACACGGTTAGCGATAGCCTCTCCGGTGTATGACTTGGATATTGACTTAAACCCTATGACCCTTTTGTTTAGTAAGTAGTCGTCGTCTAAGTAATGTGCAACAACACTAATATAGGCTGCTCTTTGATTAAAGGAAGTCCATATATCTGATGTTCAGGCAAGGAAAAACTAACTGTCATGAAGGTCCGTTTCAACATTTCTAGTTTATTTGTAAATATTTTATAAATATCACGTGTAGTTGTTCTTCTTCTAACATGTTGGTATTGTGGGTAAAAACCACGTTGCACCATTCTTTCAAAATTAGAGCTCTCACCTATTCTAAGTGGAAGATCCTCCATAACTATGTAACATACAATTTCGTCTCTAGCTACATTGGCGTTGTATAGCCATGTACTTACCGAACCGACGGTGTTGAAGTTGAGCTATGTCTGGACGCCCTCGCCCAGCCGATATCTTCTTCAAGTATGTCTCTGCGTGTCTCTTCAGATAAAATGTTCCACTACATGCACGTGCAGATAATTTAGCTTAACAGTATTTACAAATAGCATACACTACCTCACACTCATCCATAACTTCGATGGTTCTGTCCATATGATGCCAGCTCCACCCCCGTTGACTGCCGGATATGGATGCCCGTGCCGGCTATATTGATGTAGTGGCATGCATTCTCGGTGCGGATATCGACGCCCATCCTGGATACACTGATGTAGCGGCATCCGAGCTCGGTTCATCTGGAATGTATGAGGCATCCTTGATGCCGTGTGTACCGTCCAGATTATGGTCATCCATGTCATAGTCTCCCATGCTGGGGGAGAGTTGGCGTAGATCAATCTTTTTATCCCGATGTGGGGGACTTGGAGAGCGAGGGCGTGCTCTTCTGCTCTTGCTCTTGCGAAAATTTTTATTTCGTGGCGGGAGAGCAAAAAAATAAAGCAAATAGAGAGCAAACAGAGCGAATGTACTAAGCAAATGAGAGAGCGAGTGATGTGCTAAACAAATGAGAGAGCGACGGATGTGCTAAGTGTTGAACAAATGAGAGCCTTCGGGCTGATTTTATAGCGTGTCCGCTGAAATAGCCGTTGAAAATAGAAATCAGGCACGGGATGAAAATTGAAATCAGCTTTATTTCCTTTCAAGCGTCATATTGCTATCCCTCTCTATCGTTCATGAACATTGTGGGTGTAGGATCAAGGATAACCGACTAGGGGGGGTGAATAGGAGGTTTCTAAATTTTTCAGTTCTAATTTGCAATTAATAAAATCACTAAACTATATTAATAAAATCACTAAACTATAATGATAATAATTGCAAATAACAACTATATTCTCTAGTGATCACAAAGTACTCTAGCAAGACAAGAATGAGCAATAAGGGATTCTAATTATCAATAATATACTCGCATTACTAGAATTGAAAACCTAGCACAATAATTATAAAAAAGCAAATCACAAGAGAATGAGAGACAAGAAATTTTATCCCGTGGTCTCGGAGACTTGCCGATCTCCTCTACTCCATGTTGAGATGACTTGAACAACTTCAAGTCGGCTCCACCCGCTTGAGCCTTCCTCGATCACTCGTGATAGCTCTTCACCACTCCAGTTATGCGAGCTCCTTGCCTTCACAATCGATCGGGCCTTCTCACAAGCTTCTTTGAGAAGATCATTGATGCCACACGTCTCCAAGCTGTTTAGGAGGCGGCAACCTCCTAGAGTAACAAACTTGATTTTTGCTTACGGCTTTAGAGTGCTCTCAAATGGCTCAAATGATGCTATGCACTCAAATTTCTCTCCCAACCTCAAAAATCAAGAATTGAATGCACTTTTAGAGTGGAGAGATTTGCTTGTGCATAGAATATGGTCAATAGAACCACCAACCAGCTTTAATGCAGGTGGGAGGGATATATATAACCCCCCATAACCCCAACTAGCCATTACAGTGAACTTCTCAGAAAATTCAGGCTAATCCGGTACTACCGCCCTCTAAGGGCCGATAGTGTCGACTTTGGCTCCAACGGCTAATCCAGTGCATTTAATACACTGGGATATAGCCATTATATCGCTTTCCCCCAAGACCGGCACTACCGTTAGGAAATGCTGGTAGTGGTGCGTTTTGAGTTTGGGGCAAAATCGATTTTACTGATAAAAAGCTACCGACGATTAATGGGCGGTACTGCCGCTCAATCTGGTAGTACCGCACCAAAGATCTGGTAGTGCCAACTTCTAGATGCAGTAAAAAAATGCTCTCTGTTAAAAAGCTACCACAGTTATATGAGCGGTACTGGTGCTTAACCCGGTAGTACCGCACTTATACTACCGCTTAAACTAGGAAGACACGATTTTGAGAGAAGTTGTCTAATGCATAATGCGCTATCATGTTTATTGAGCCATTTAGATGCACTTTTTAGAATTCAAGCTACTAATCAAATCCCTCTTAATAGTACGACGACTATTCCTATCAATAGTCATCTGAAGATAATGATCCAAGATCAGTTTTCTCTTCTTACAGAGCAGTCTACGGAGATCTAGCAGGTATTTTGCAGTCCAAGCTAAGTTGCACATTCTGATTGAAATAATGGAATTTTCATTATGTGATCTTGAGAAGGATTTTCATGCAAAAATAAAATAGTTCTGAGTAAGGATTTTCATGCAAAAGGTAACATGCGCCAACCTAAACCAATTAAACTAGCCTTAGTCCCACAACACATGAATACCCACACCTACACCCAGTACAGCTTGAGGATGTACACCCTACGTCCAATGATCCACCCATTTCACCGTAAGACCATCTCATAGTATATGACTGTTGCAAAGCAGTTTATAATTCATAAATGGATTGCGAAGAAATAAAATAGTTATAAGACTTGGCCAAACTAACAAAACCAACAACAGCTCTAATGCATCAATTCCAGTTCAAAACAAACATTCAACACTTTCTTTCCATTCCGCCAATAGGTGAACTACATCTGAAAAGAGCCAGGTAGAACATAACCTAATCTGCCAATGCGCGCAAACCAGCAAGCCTACTTGCAACCTATTTTCCAACAAACCAGCAGCGGCTAACCCATCTAAGCAACAAATTTCCAAAATCCTCAACACGTTACGACAACTACACGAATGAATCAACAGAATCCCCAATAAAGTGACACTCTAGCTCCTACAACTGCAAGTTGCTCAATGAATGGAATAAAAATGGAGCGACATGTGCTCGTCCCATGTTCAGGCAACAAAAATTCATGCAAGACATAGCCTAATTCCCAGTACAATCAAAGCCGCGAACCGACACGCCTACTCGTACCTAGTTTTCCCACCAAGAGCAGCAGCTAAACTATGTAAACAACAAATTTCCAAAATTCCCAACACGTTATGACAACTACACGGATTAATCATCAAAATCCCCGATAAAAACAGTAGCGTTCCACCACCTTCTAGCCCAGCCAATTCAGCAATCAATCAAACATCTAGAGCAGCACTACAATTTCACTCAAGAGAAACGAAGCTGAAGCCACCAACCTGTGCTCATCCTTGGTCCAGGCGATCCCCTTCCGGCGCACCTGCTCGGCGAACTTAGCCAACCCCTTCTCCCCATGGCCCTCTCCTCCCTCGCCCTTCTTCCCATCCCCAGCAGAGCCTTCCTCGACGACCCCATCGCTGGCGTACACCGGCAGCGGCACCCGCCCCTACTCGATGCCATCGACGTCCTCCACGAACAGCTCGTAGTGCTGCCCGACCTCGTCGGCCGTCTTCCCCTCGACAACCTCGGCTATCTTCTCCCACATCGCCTCCCCCTCCTCATCTGCGGTGGCAAGCGCGTTCTCGAACGCCTTCTCCTGCTCGTGGGTCCACCCCCCGGGAGCCTCCTCACCGTTGCTGCTGCTCGCCTCCTCCACAGCCATGGTTGGCTGCCAGAGCCCGAGACAACCCTAGCTGAATAGCTCCGCTGAACTCGAGAGTAGGGAGGGGTTTGGGGCGGTGAGATTAGGACATGGCACGGTGAGAGAGGATTCGATTTGGTTTTGGGAAGGCTGCGGGTATAGGGGAAATAAATTGGGGTTTTCAGGAGGAGGAGGAGAACTACCGCCACGCCGAAAGACTTGTTACCGCGAGGACTCAGGTGAAGATATTTTGTTTCACTGCGGTGCGACTGCGTGCGAGAGTGACGGGGTGGAGTGCAGTGTCGAGCCTTCCTTTGGGAGGAAGGAGACAGCAGCAGACATAGACATGGGCGTCGCCGCCGCGCCACGCTGGCTTCTCTTTTTTCCTTCCTATGGTTTTCTGCCGAATTTCATGGGCGATCAAGAATGGCCTTGATCGACCAGCTAGCTAATCCCGAGTCTCCTTTCACGGTATGGACGAGGTGTGAGACGGCGGAGAGGGAGGAGGGGAGATCAGGAGTACGATGGCGTCGCGAGCTTGGGCTTCTCGGTATGGGCGAGGTGTGAGACGGCGAAGAGGGAGGAGGGGAGGTCGGGAGGACAACGGCGTCGCGAGAGTTCGGGCTGTTTGGTATGGGTTAGTTAGGGTTTCGTTCGCATGAATGAATCTTGGGCCTGGCAAACGCAGCTGGCCACAGCGCGGACCGCGCATGAGTGGAGAACAGATGTGAGGGAGGTGAAGGGTGGAGAACGGACGACCGCCACCAACTCCTAATTAGAAGTAGTAGAGATAGAGATTAGAGGTTAATTAATGATTAACCTTAGTATGACATGTGGGCCCATGAGATTATGGGTGGCGATGACGACTAAGTTGACAGTATGCTTCCACTTTGGTGACACGTATGTGAAATCCATCTAGGTTTAGCACAGGAAGTAAAGTAGGTAAGGTGGACAGTTTCATCGGTTCCAGATCCCGATTCAACGTCTCATAGATTAAGGTTGAAATTTGAATCGAGATTGATACAATATTACAAAATAGATTTTTTTTCTTTCTATAAATTAGCATGATCTAATTTTGCCCTAAAAAGAGCATATATTCTAGTGCTTTTATATATCACCTTATAAATACAAGTTGCATAAGAGTGTGTTTGGTTAGTGGGATGATGTTGAATGAGATAGGATGATCATGTACCATTTGGTTCTATTGTTTTGGATAAATGAAATTATTTAGCATCTGTAGGGAATATTTCTCAAATTTATATCACACCACCTATGATATGATGGTTCTATTCAAACAACTAGACATATAGATGATTTTTTTCTTGAATCATCTTATATATGTACCACTTGATACAAATAATCAAACACACCTTAAATCTTGAAGCAATTGAATGGAAGAGAGAGTATTGAAGCGCTGCTTGGTAAGTAATTATTGTCTACTTATCATTTATGTGTTAATATTTATGTAACTTTCGAAAATAAATTTCCCGGCGGCAAAAATCTCGGGCGTCCGATGGTAGGATAGGGGTCGCAAACTCGCAATCTTCCCTTTTCCATCCAAATACTCTTCCCCCATCCCAATCCAAGAGGAACTATGGCGTGTTGTTCCCCGCCGCTGCTGCGCCGCTTCTTCTGCTGCGCCGCCAAATCCGCCTCTGCCACTGCCGCCGGCGGCGGCATCAAGAAGAAGAACATCGTCTTCTTGGGATCCCCGCAGGTACTGCCGCCCCTAAACTCCCAACTTCTCGGTCCACAAATTCCCGCACTGCACTCCGGTGTCTAATTCAAGAATTTGGATCGCACTTCAGGTAGCTGCCTCGGTGCTGGACATGTTGCTGGCCGCGTCCGGCTCCCCGGACTCCTTATTCCAGGTCGCGGCCCTCGTGACACAGCCGCCAGCCGCCAAGAACAGGGGTAGGAAGCTGATGCCATCGGCCGTCGCGCAGCTCGCGCTCGACCGCGGGTTCCCCGGCGACCTCATCTTCACCCCCGAGCGCGCTGGGGAGGTGCTTTCTCTAGAACCGTTCTCCGAGTCTTCCTTCATATTGAGTCTAGAATAACGTTGAATGTACGAGGATATGCAGTTCATAGTGATTTATGTTGCAATGCAGGAGTCCTTTCTGTCAGACTTGAAGGAAGTGAGACCAGAGCTTTGCATCACTGCTGCTTATGGGAACATTTTGCCTCAGAGGTTTCTTGATATCCCACCATGTGGTACGTCTGGTAATCTGATTGCCAAATTACCAGCTTTGCATTTGTTTTCATACTGTTCAATTGTTGTGCTCCATAACGATAAAAAAATTAGCTCATGTTGAATAAAAATAGTCCACTAGGAATTCACCAGTATGGACTAGCGACTAATATCTGCTGCTTACAATGCAACATGAACACAGTGAATATAATTCTTGTATAGTGTATTACGTTTTTTTTGTACTTGTAGGTTACTAAGTTTACTATACTGTTTTTTCTTGACACCAATAATTTTATTTCAGAGCTCAAAACCAAAGCAAATATTTTCATGTATTTATATTGTATGATACTCCATATTGGTATTTCATATAACATTGGTTTCATACTGATTGTAATCATTATGAAATCCATATTCCTCAAATATATACTCCTCAAGTTAGTCTATTGCATTCTAGCAAGATCCATACATAGGATTGGGAGAACCAATGGTAACTAGATAGTTACCGCTGGTTCCTGGATTTCCATACAGGACCGAGATTAGGTAATACAATTTTTTTTTTTGAAATTGGGTTTTATTGGATGATTCATGCCAGATCTGGTTCCATGCTGGTTTGCGACAAAGGCACAAACTAAACTTCCAGTCAGTCCATAGTGCTACAAACCCTACTTTGCTAGAAAACAATCTGAGGCATCGTGATTTTGGCTATTAAAATGTATTTCTTGGAACTTTAAACCCTGATCATTTGTCACGTCTCTTTATATATCAGGTACAGTTAATATACACCCAAGTTTGTTGCCTCTATATCGTGGTGCTGCTCCTGTGCAGAGGGCATTGCAGGTTTCTATGCTCTCCTTGATACAATTCTGAGCCAATGAAGCCGTGGAATGCTTTATATCAAGTTATGAACTATATCTGTAGGATGGTGTTGCAGAAACAGGTGTTTCCCTTGCATATACTGTTCGTGCCTTGGATGCAGGTCCAGTGATTGCTTGCGAAAGGTTTTCTATCGATGACTGCATCAAGGTAGATCAAATTCACTCTCTTGCCAGTTCGATGAACCATCTTGACAGTTCAAAGTTATACAAAAGTAGTTCTGCAGTTCTTTGACTAAAAGTTACTGAAAACATTTTATATCAATGCTACTAGTCAGATAATTCCAGGCTTCTCGTTTGCTATCAATCATATAATATAACCACCATAACATCAAATTACACTTCTATTGTTCATTTCAAGTTTTCTCTGTCTCGGTAATGAAAATGGATTTTACATGTTGAAAAATTTAGTTCAAATCAACCGTCATCGTACTTTTGGTGGGGTGTCCATCGGTGTTAGTGATGAATGTTGGAAACTTCTCATTGGAATAATGTAATTGAACTAGCATGATATGCTATTTGTTTGACAATTTACTGCACAATGCTTCTCTGCAAGAGTTTGGTTTAGTTCAGTTAAGAAGATAAGTGAAGTTTCAGATAATTCCACGATGTTTGATTATTAGCTTTCTATAATCCTTAATTGATTATTTTTTGTCACTTTGTCTGCAGGCACCAGATCTGCTTGATATATTGTTCAATATAGGTACAAACTACAAACTAATCATAATCCATGAGTAAAGTATAGGCCATATTTTTTGTCGTTACATAAGCTGGTCCTTGTGTAGGTCCTAGTGGTATACCTCTCCTCCTAATGACAAGTCCGGTTACTTGTAGCTGAACTTCATGATTACTTTATTACAATTTACAAGTTACAAAGAAACAGGGTGAATAGTTTCAACAACATTTCTCTAAGGATAATTTTGAGCTAGTTAGACTTGGTAATTTGATGCTTGTATTAAATAGGTTCCAAGCTACTGCTTCATGAACTACCATCCATTCTTGATGGCTCAGCTAAGCAAAAGGCACAACCACAGGATGACGCCAAAGCTAAACTGGCACCCAAGGTACTAGTAGACAGGAATGGCTAAGAAGTTGTTTTGTCTTATTCAATTGATACAACTGAATTTAGTCATTTGATATGCAGCTGGGTATATAAGTCTTCTGCAGTCTGCAACAGTCTCTATTAACATTCACTGGGGAAATATATATATAAAAAACCCTGACATCAAGTTCACTGCTATAAAGTTCATCATTATTTGGCTCAATTAAACATGCTGCACAAATATAAGGGCTTGTTTGGGGGAGCTGTAGCTTTTCTGAAAAACTGCTTTTTGGCTTTCTGAGCTGACAAGCAGCTTTAGCTTTTTATAAGAGACCGTTTGACAGATAGCTAATCTCCCTTAGCGATAAGCTGCAAAATCAGGTCCAATCCAGCTTTCAGCTTTTGACTTTTGCTAGTTATATATAGTTTCTGGCTTATGCCAAAAGCCGCTTAAAAGTTAAGCTGTTTGGGTGGTGTGGAGGGGGGTGTTTACTGGCTTTTTAAAAGCTGAAGCTGGCTTAAAGCCCCCTCAAACAGGACTCTAGTCGTTGGAGCTTTTTGCCAAAGTTCCTGCTAAAGTTTAGTTTATACTTTACATTTGATGACTTCCTCGAAACGCTTCTCAAATTCACCATATATTTGCCTGTCAACTGTAGTTATGTATTTATATGGTGGGATTGGAAGAACACAATTTCAAACCAATTTGTTGCATTTACCTTTGTCCTTTTTTCCCTAAAAAGCTTGTGTTGTCATTTTTGGAACTCCACCCTGTGTTGCTTAAGTTCATTTACCCCTTTGTACGATTATATCGTACCGAAGTTACAATTAGGGTATATTTCCTCGTATGTTATGCTTTGTATAGTTGTACAAATATGACTATCATTTTGTTTAATTTGTTCTAATGACGTACTTTCTGAAGCTGCTGAACGTGGTACTGAGCCTGGAAATCCTTATCTACAAGCACTTCAAAACTCTGCAGATGATAAGCTTTGATTCTTGAAAATGCAGATATAGCTTAACTAATTTACCATGATAACCTCTGTTTTCCAGCTGAATTCGGAGGAGTCATGGCTATCATTTGACCAAGAAGCTAAAGAGCTCCATAACAAGGTGAGTTCCTAATTCTAAAACATACTCATCAAAGCTATTGCCAACCAACTCTGGTAGGTACGGGCATTTGCAGGGTGGCCAGGAACTCGTGCAAAATTGCAACTCATGAACCAAAATGGCGAGCCCGATGTTCTAGAGATCAAGGTTATCAGCACGAAGGTTCCCACATCCTGTCACAAAACCGGAGATGAAAACGAGATACTATTCTCGGGGAGCTCATTGCTGATTCCTTGCAGTGGGTCAACTTGGCTCGAGGTGCGTGCTCCGTTTAGCTTACAAATGACAATCTGTTTGTTTTCCTCGTGGCTTTCTCCATTTTCTACGATGTTGTGTTGTATATTAGGTCTTGGAGCTTCAACTACCTGGAAAGAAGGTAACTACGGCACGGGACTTCTGGAATGGTTTGCGTGGTCAAAAGCTGTTGAAATCACCATAGAGGGGATATCTGCATTCGCATCACAGCGCGTGCTATTGCAAGGTGATTGTATGCCATACTCGGTTGCTACAAATTTTGCAGGGCTATCGACATTATCCGCAGAGAACTTTCACAGGGGAGTGCTAGTACAGCCAGATTACTCGAGGAGATCTTAATTTTCTGGATTGTAAAGATAATTATTTTCCAGGTTCCCCGCCCCCCCTTTTTACAACTCGGGAGTACAAACCTTAGCCTTGCGCTTTTGTATTGTTCCCTAATTTTAGGAAAAGAAAAATAAAATAAAATGCAAAGGCTTGTATCCATTTGAAAGGTTCCTTTTTCTTGAATGACGACGACAGAATGTTCATTATCGATTTCATCTTTTGAGGATTTAATTACAACTTGGCAATGGCTCGCTAAAAGAGTCGTCATAAGCATATCCATGCAGTTAATGCCATAGACCGATGGACGGACGGTAAAAGCAATGAGATGCGACAAGACCAAGATTGAAGACATAAACGTGCAGATTTAAGAAGGCGATAACATCTCAGTTCACGGCTCCAAATGGCAGCATGAGGTACGTACCCTGCAAGTACTGTAATCTGTTAGGTCACACGCTTTTGATTGTTATCTTCGGTCTAGATAGCGTTCTCTCTTACACTATTTATTTTCTTCATGGGCCCGGCAGACTCGTGCATGGTCAAATGGACGCCTAGCACGCAGCACCTAGTGGATAGTGCCGTCAAATGCAGCACCTAGTGTCCTCGTGTCGCTGGCGCCACCAGATGACCGACCCAACCAGGAAACCACGCACGGACACGCTCGCTCGCTTGCATTGTGGTTCGTGAAAAGCAGCAACATGGCTCGTGAAGGGCACCACCCCGTGCTTCCGCCGCTTGCAGGCGCGCCGATCCCGCGTGCGTCGGTCGTGGTGCGCTCCTAGGGGAGGCCGTCCCCCGCCAGCAGCGAGCAGTCGGCACCATGGCGGATGGCACGACGGTAGGAGGATAGAGCCGTGGAGGGATCACCTAGCTTTGGTTATTTGGATGGATTCAATTGAAGTTGCTAGAATATAGGCTATAAATATTCAGATATCTGAGTAGAGTTTTTTTTTCAAAATTATCTGAGAATATAATCGGAATATCTCGATTTGGCGGGTATTAATATCTTGAATCTAATGTCGAATCCAAAACCAACTATCTGAAATTGATACCGAGTTCGACAACTATCTGACATGACTAACCGAATTCGATTGCAAACAGATCGGGATTGGAAACTAACCCCAAAACCGGTTAAAAGCTTAGGGTGTTAAACGAATGTGATTGAAAAGTTCGGGGTGCTAGATAACCGGTTTCAAAGTTTGAGGTGTCAGATGGACTTTTGAGCAAAATTCAGAATGTTATATGGACATTTTCCCCTATAAAACCAGTTTAGGGTGCTAGACAAACGGGATTGAAAAGTTTTGGCTGCTAGATAACCGGTTTCGAAGTTTAGGATATTGGACGGATTTTTGAGCAAAGTTTACAGTGTTATATAGACTTTTCCTTATGAAATAAAAGTTAAAACCTATATTTTTTATAGCTTATACAATAAACCTATAATTTTATGAAATTTACTCAATTTAGTTTGACCTGCCTCCTCTCGGGTGGTATATATGTTGACATACCACGACATGACAAAGAAAACCCCTACTCTTAGGTACTTCCAAATTCAAAGCAAGTTGCCAATGTCAACTTAATCATATCGAGGAATGGTAAAGACATAATTCCACTGGAAAGTGCGAGTTGATCAATTAGGCTGTTTTCTGGTAAAACTGCAATCACCACAGGTCCGGTTGGAAACTTAGATTTGTTCAGGGCGTGATCTACGCATTGATTTGAAGAAATTAAAAACAGGGACAAATATTACATTAACTAAGTAGTTAGTAGTGCAAACCACTATCCACCTACTGAATCTAAAGTTTTCAGACCTGAATACAATGGCGCGAAATGTTACACAAAGATACATACATGCGAGTTTGAGTTCTACTCTAGGTATCACTGCCAATTGAACATTGTTAGCTTCCTTCTTGACGATCTGCACATCATCGGAATCACCACTACACCATTGGTGAAGTCAAAATTTGGTAGAACAGCAGACATGGAAATATAAACAGACGAACACTTCAGCAAGGATAAACTTCATGTATTTGAATCCTGCCGCAACTTCTGAGCCCTTTCTCTCCAAGACCCTTTTTTCATTGCCAGAACCTAAGAAAAGTTTGTTTCATGAATAGCTTTGGCATACACAGAAATAAACAAGATACAGGGAAGAAGAACCTCGGGATTACTTTATCATTAACAAGTGAACTGCTAGATTGAGCTTCAACGTCTTCAGCTTTATTGCCCTCATCGTTGGTTTTAAGCTCATCCTCAGCAGTTTCAGTATCAACAATCGAAGATGTAGGTAAACCAAATATAGCCTCATCGTGTGCAACTCTGGCTATATCTTCATGCTTTGACTTTGATATGTAAAGAACAAGGCATGGACAAAATAACGATGGTTAGGAAGAATGGGGGAAAGTACAAGATATGGCATTGTAAACACATTATTTTACAGCACTCGTACCTCCACAGCAGAAAATTGCAAGCTCTTTCCTATGTGCTTCACTGGTGAAACATCATCATTAGCAACTAAAGAGAAAAAACAAAGATACATTCTGGGTTATCAAACAGCAAATTTTACATGCCAAAAATGGTAAAAAAAAATTATGTTCCTACACCAAAACCTCTTAAACGCTCTAGCTACTAAATATTTTGCATAACGTAGAAATCAGAAATAGGCATTGCAATCCTACAAAAGATGCATCCCAGTTTCAGTAGCTTGAGGAGGAGCTCAATAAAGGGTGTTGGTCGAACAGTTGAAACCATATTATGTGACCATTGTAGTTTATCGTTGATACAGACTACATATTAGAGACACAACAATTTACTATTTTCTGGGTCCTCTATACCTGAATGGTAAGTTAGTGTGGTGGCATGAACATTACAGCTAAACCTAGTCCTTATATGGAGATCTGGGTGATCCACCACACTTAAATTTACCTTATTAAAACAATGAGAGCACAGATAGGACTAAGTGTAGCATATGGTTATTTCATTGTGCATTCCGACATAAACAAGGAGGGAAACTATACAAGTTACAAGAACTTCTCGAATATGAACTTTACACTCTGTTATACCCAAGTATCAAGCCAATATTAGATCCTTAGTTGCGCATCTAAAATGGTGACACCAAGTGGAATACTCAGTTACTCGCCACATGAAGATTGAAGAATCATAATGCAAAGTCATAAAAAGGGAATAATCAAGTCAATGCAGCCATATCAAGACTGACCTTCAACAACATTGTCATATTCATCAAGTGGAGCATCCTTGTTGAATTCAAATCTTTCCCACCCCACAGTAGCAGTTCCAAGGGTGGAATCTTTTGAAGCTGTCAAGCATTGAACATCAACAATAGAATCTTCAAAACAACGAAAAAGTAGCCAAAAAGCATGAAGATTGTGTAAACCTAAGCATTTTACTGCGTGTACTGATCGATGAATATAAATCATTGCTTTCCCTGTATATTTGATGGCATTTTGCTTATGCGTGCAAGAGTTGATTTATTTGAGTTTAGAGCTACAACATAATACCATATACAATGACATAGCCATATTTGTAAACAGAAATACACATAAACATTGCACTGTCTAGAATTATCTATAATCAACTTCTAACTGATCAAGCTAGCGTAGCCAAGTGATATATAAATGACAAAAGGAGCTAAGGACTAAACCGTGGAATCACATATTCACTGAAATTGTGCTATTGGTACCTACTCTATGGTATGCTCATAATTCATACAGTAGACACATTATTTATTTTAATTTAATATCAGTAGGTTAGCGCAATAGTGGAATGGAAATAATACACCGGAATTAACGAAAAAGTGCGGCAAATACCTGTCTCTGAAAGCTGAAGCTTCACCTTTGCTTTCACTCTCTCAGCAGGGGTCTGCAAGAACATCAACGCCTCATCATTCCGCAAACACCAACAGGCTAGCAACACAATTGTATAACAGTATTAAGTTATGAAACAGTTTGAGCAAGACGCGACCAACCATTCTATCATATCCTTCAATGAGCCGCGAGTAGTCCACTTTACCGGCGTCCCTACCACCGCGCCCCTTCGAGTTCTCACGGCCGCCGCCACCATCGACGCGCCGCCGATCACCATGCCGATCCCGCCGGCCTTCGAAGTGCGAGCTCCTGCCACTCCGGCGAGAAGGCGACCGCGATCACGGCCTAGACCGAGACCGGCGCCCGGATGCCCTGCGATCCCCCTATCCCTCGACCTGGACCGGCGTCGTCGCGAGCGAGAAGGGGACCTCGACCGGGGACGAGGCCGGGACGGGGACGAGGACCGAGAGCGAATGCACGGGCGGGAGGAAGGCTCGGGAGGTGGCGCCGGCTTGCTGGGGTTGGGCGGGGGAGGGGGTGGCGCGGGCGCGGACGAAGCCAGAGAGGAGGGAGGTGGTGGTGGGTTCGGAGGGGAAGGAGGCGGAGTGGGGATCGGAGGAGGAGAAGCCGAGGCCCTGCTTGAAGCGGCGGGCGCCCTCGCCCTTGCGGTTGAGCTCGTCGTAGTACGCCGCCGCCTTCGCTTCCTCCATCGCTTCCGGCTCGGTGCGGGACGCCGGTGAACGGTGAGTGGGCTGGGTTAAAACGCAACGCGATAAGCTGTAGCGCATGGGTTTTCTGCTTCGATATTTTCTGTGAGATTGTTAAACCCAGCCCAGTGGTATTTTGCAATAGTACTTGTAAACTTTTAGTTTTGTACTTTACGAGTAGATTTACCATCGATGTCTTATCAGCAAAATTAGTAAATTATTATCTACCTAGACTTTTTACACTACAGACTGCTTACATTTCACACACATGACATGATATACCTAGCGTCTCTGTTAAAAGACAATGGAGTGTATCTTTCGAAGAGAAAAATGAAAGACATCACTGTTATAATTGACAAGACGTTCCATGATAAAATTAAAAAAAAACACTCGTACATTTTGTTTTAGTACATGCAAGTGAAGCAAAGGGACAGAAAGCCGTACTTTTACATTTGATGTTACCCATAGGGGAACATACAGTAATACAGTTATGCAAGGAAATATGTTCATCGAGTCACGACGCGGAATTGCCAGAATCTCAAACAAACCATGTGGCATGTCTCGCTTCGCCTGCAACTCAAGGCATCACTGAATTGTAACTTTAACCTTTACAAGGTCCGCCGCTGCACGGGCAGCGGCGGATGCGCGGTTGGCTGCAGCAATGGCAGCTCGGGCTTTTTCAAGGACGTCTGATGAACTTGGGCTAGTGCAGGATATCTCCTCGGCAGGGGAGTGATGCTCTTGGTTCGCCACATTACTCTTGGCGGCGGCGTATGTTCTTGCACTCCCAGCAGGTGAGCTTGGAGACTCGGGAGCTCGATGTTTTCCTGTGTCCTCGACTGGTGAAATGGACACCGATGGCTGAAGTCTGGAAACGGAAGTAACTGGAGAGCTCTCAATTATAGGGGCCTGCCCTTGGTGGGCTGAAGGACCTGAGCCATCCTGCACACCAGCACGGAACAAATGAAGTGAATTTCTAGTGTTTTCTCTTAGAAAGCAGAAATATATATTTAGTTTTTAGAATGAGCTAACTGTAGGCGTAAAGAGAGGCTTGAAATATGTTCTTTCTGATTGTTCCTATAACTTCCACTAATCAACTGCACCAAGTGTCCGAATTGTTGGCCCCAAGTCTTGCAGGTAGCAACCAAAGAACTTTCTAGCATCAAACATTATGTCTGTAAACCATCTTTGTGTAAGAATCAGAATCAATCTATACTCTGTAGACTTCCATGTAAAAATAGACATTTTATGGGAACAAGGTTACCGAGGTAAGGACAGAAGCCTAAGCCAAAGCCAAGGCCAACGTGGGAGGGGAATAGTCTATAATAAGATATATAAATATAAAAGTACAAAATGATGCACTAGCCATGCAGAAAATATGATAGCAGTTCTGTGAAGCATGCATTCCAGAGTCCTAGATTGCTAGTTGAAATTTAAATGGTAAAACGAACATATAAAAGGAAACCAACGACTTCTCAGTATCAACAAAATCATATAATATATAAAGATGCAACCAAATTACTCCAAGTGAAACACAGTGGAGTGTCCTAAACACTTAGTGTTCCCAGATGTTTCAGTCCACCAAGATATCAAATGGGCAGTTCTTTCAGCATGACAGTTTTATTCAGTTTAGAAAGTAGTAATACAAACACGTAATTTTAAAGCAGTCACTTATGAAACATCACGTTAATAACCATTTCTGTCTAATAATTAGGACATTTTTACCAGCAGATCTTCGTATTTCTTATTGAACTCTTCTTCGGTATTAGATGAATCCCACTCAAGATTGTACTCTTGAGCAATAGCTTTCAAAACCTTCAGTTTTGATTCAGCTGATGGAGCCTTGACTGAAAGCTTCTCAATTATCTGCATACAAGATGCTCAATTTATTTGAAATTGCACAAGATGCTAATTTGCAAGCAACACAAATTTTACTTCTGAAAGAAAGTATATGTTAGAGATTCTTCTTACTGTGCGATTTACACTGCTGTCAGGGCGCAATTCCATAGCAGCAGCAACAAACTCCTTCCCATACTTGGTGGTAAACAAATTACGGAGATGCATTAGCTCGGGCAAGTCTGAACATCTTCCAGATGCAAAGATTATGCTAGCTATTGCTTCTCGCAATTCTAAGGGACATTCCCTGTTCCATGATAAAACCAATATCAGTTAATCATATTCTATTAAGTGAGAGAAACAAAGAATCATGATATCTACATGGTGGTAAAAAAGCAATTTTAATAAGACCACATGATAAATCAGGACCTACTTTTGGACCTCAACAATAGGGACTCGTGCCAGAACAAATTCACAGAAAAGCTCTACAATCTCGTAGGCAGCCAATATATTTTGCTCCCGAATAATATGCTCCACCTATGATTAATAATGACAGATTAGACAATACAAAAAGGACAAAATCAGAACTATAAGAAACATATATAGTTGTCAATCTAATTTACTCGAATCCTTGCAATCGATTCCTGGCCTGTCTGAAGATACTGAACCATCTCTTTGCGCATATTTATCAGTTGCAACTCTCTCCTATTGCGCAGCAGCTTGATCCTCGAAATGATCAAATTCAAGCATGTTTTGCTACACAAAGCACAGAACTTCTGTTAATTAAGGGTATAAATAAAGCAACATTGTTTCTCCAGGTATACACACGCATGTAATTGAAGAACACTGTAAGAACGACATGGAATATGAACTGGTTATGGGTAAGCATTGACTAGTAGCTGACAGTTGATGGCTTTCTTCCGTGACTGTAATATAGTAATGTTATGCATAGTCATCCGCTGCTGTTGATCCAGTTGGGCTAATGCACACCGATACTTATGCTAGTTCAATTTGGTTGGCTCAATCCAGTTCTGGCGACTCTTATAATCAGGTATCTTTAATGGAGCAGACATCCTTTATCTAAAAAATGAAGCTGCCATCCGGTTTTCTAATACTGAGATTGATTTGGATCATCTAACATCTTCAAGATCATAATTTCCATAAATTAAACCTATCAACCTCTAATATACGACATTCAGCGATGGCAATTTGCCACTCAAGGAGGTGTGAAAAAAGGCAATCTCTTTTGTCATTAGGATCCAGATGGGTGCTAGTTTTTCTCCGTCACCGTACAAACCATCCATCAACCACCCTCCCGAGCGGAACCTAAATCTAGAACTCCTAATAAGCAAAGTGAAATTCGCCGATCTTGGAATCACTGACCCAAACCAAGAGAGATAAAATTGTATCAAAGGCTGGGGTAGTAATTGGATCCGGGAGGAAGGCGAGAAGGCAAACCATTTGGTGCCTAAGGTGGAGCGGTTGAAGAGCGAGTTGAGGGACGACATCGTCAGCAGCCTCGATCGCTGATCCAGCCGGCGAGGTCAAGCCCTCAAGGGCAAGGGGAGTAGGGGAAAGAAGCTATCGTGTGTGTTTTTGCAGGCATATCCCTTCACTTGATTGTTTTTCACGTTTAGACTTTAGAGTTACTACCTGCCTTTTCAGTGTCGGCTGGTAACGCAGTAATTTCACTAAAATAGTTCCATTTCTGTATGAATCGTGAGAAATTCTTGCGTTTAAAATGTGCTCTTGCTCAACTTTTTCGAGGACCTATCTCAGCTCACTCAAGTATTGATCATGGTATATTAAAAAATAGTCTTTCTTGTTGAATAATGGAAATGACTATCATAGATAATCTCAATACACCGATCGAGAAATCAAAATAACAATGGCAAAGATAAACACCCAGTATATAGGAGTCAAACTCTCTTTTCTTTATTAATTGATTCTCCGGTATAATATGAGCTATATTTATAGCCAAAACGTTTCGGGGTAGTTTAGGGATTCGCCTACAAATCCTAGAATAAATATTTCTTAACACTCTTCATAGTACATTGTATCTGCATATTATGTTATTGTTAGCGTCGAAAAAAGAGTCAATCGACCTCAACACACGCGAACGTTAGGTCCAAGTTAGGTTCGTGGCGTACCAGCCAATTTGATGATGCAATCGGCACGATAGATCAAAATAAGTCTTTACAGCCCATTTTGATTCCACAAAAATGGTAAGATAGATCTAAACGGCTATTTCAGTCGATTAGATGATTGGTAAGGATCTTTTTCCTTAAAAAAAAGGTGATGCACAACAAGATCGGTATGAAAATAGACATAGGATAATTGGCGTAAATCAAAGATGATCAAAATCGACGTATGCACAACTTTATTGATTAAGAACGAATTACAAAGAGAGATTCTAAGTCTAAAAGCTACTCCTAGTCAACAGAAAGTAAATAAAAGTAGATACGAGTTGTTTGATTGTTGGTTGATAATTTCTCGGCTCACCTCACGACCCCTTTTATAGCGCATAAGCCAATCGTGTCCTGCTCCATCTCTTTAAAATCCACAATTCATATCATTTTCCGTCCATTGAAGATAGATTCTGTTTTGAACCAATATCGGCCTGAAACATCCAAATTTATCCTATCCTTTAACAAATCGGCTATATCTTCCCAAATTATGGTGCCAGCAGTTACACTTGTTGCATAATTAACAACTTTCATATAAGAAAACTTCAGAAAAACTCACTAAGAAAAAAAAGTGTGCAACTTGCAATCTTATAGATTAAGGTAACATCTTCAGGATCACACTAAGGGTTATGGTTCAGAGAATTACTACTTTGAACGTTGTATCTCTCTCAGTCGTCTTATTCCAATACCACAAACACATATTTGAAAACTGGATGTTGGCAAATACTTAGTAAATAAATCAATTAGATTTTCACATGACTTAATTTATATGATCTTTACCTCACCATTCTTCTGGAGTTCACGAGGATAGAAAAGTTTAGGGGTAATATGATCTGTGATATTGCTTTTGACATAACCCATTTGCATTCATGTAACATAAGCAACATTATCTTCATAAATAATTATGGAGGTACTAATGGTGTTAATTCCGTATGACTTTTGGATATAACTAATCATAAGTCTTAACCAAACACATTCATACGTGGCTTGACGGCGGCACTGACACAGGCAGGGCAACTGCGGCGATGGGGCCGACAAGCTGTGCATCGCGGCGATGCTTCGTGCGACGGCGAGCGTGGGCGGGCAGCTGGCGCTTCGGGCGACGGGCGTGCGGATCCGGGCGGAGGCGCATGGGGATGGCGAGTGGCGACGACGTTTGTAGGTGCGCAACGATTCTTCGGGCGTGGTGTGCGGCTGGGCATAGTGTTTTGTTTTTTTTTCTTGAGCCATGAACAATAACCAGAAACACCTAGGGCATGTTTGGTACGGCTCCAGCTCCACCAGATTCATGGATCTGGTGGAGCTGGGTATTTGTAGCTCCACAGATCCGTAAAGCTGGATCTGTAGGTATATTAAGAGTGTTTAGGTAGGTCATTTTATTTAATTTTAGGCTAAAAATATAAACTTAATTATATTTATTTTAGCCTACAAGATTCAGATCTGAGGTGGAGCCAGAATCTGGAGCTCTACCAAACAGGGCCCTAATTGTGCCGATTATATTAATCTAGTCTTTAATTATGGATTAAGAACGACTAATATAGGTTAGGAGGGCAATTACATGATTAAAGAAACTACTCAGATGAGATTATCTCATGTGCTTCGAACTTACGTACAACTTGTAGTAGATTTATTACTTGATGCTGGTCGACATTTGATGTAATGTAGATTGATGAAGGCAGAAAATCCCGTTCAGCCATGTAGAGCTTCGTATTGATAACGTGTTAAATAATGGAGATGACTATTGTAGATCAATCCCAATACACCGATCAAGAAATCAAAATAACAATAACAAAGATGAGCACACAGTATACAAGTCAAACTCTTTCTCTTTATTAATTGATTCTCTTGTACAATGGAGGTTATATTTGTACCTAAAGCCCTACAGGGGTAGTTTAGGGATTATCTAAAAACACTAAAATAGACATTTCTTAACATTCCTCACATTTTTTACACAAATCATAGATTTTGCTCACTTTATGACTTGGAATGGGCTCAACTCTCGCTCCGGATACTCATAGAAGCACAGTTAATCACAATGCGTAAATACAATCACTACAGCAAGATAAGGCATAGGATACAATTCCCAACTTGTGTTTAGTGATTTTGTATAGGAGCCTGACTTGTTGATAATAATGCAAAGTACTTTCTCTCATGTTGAGTTTATTGCCGCCATGTAGCACATAATGCTTCTTCGGAGAGCACTGGCACACCTTAGAAAAGGGCAGGGAAGAGGAAACTGAAACGGTATGCCAGGTAGATTCACTGACTCAACACCGAACCTTCGGCAACTACCTGTATGAACAGCGGAATTCAGGCGCCAAGTTCAGATTTGTTCTGTTGGTGCTCTGAACAAGCTGTAAAACACCCTGTTCACAATTAACCACAAATACATAACCGCTGATAACAGCATTAATTTGCCAACTACCAACAAATGAAACTGGAGAGAATGAGAAACAATCTCTGCACACCATGTTCCTGAAACTAAAGCATCAGATAATTTCGTACTCTCCTAGAGAAGCGAAGGCCTCTTACAGACTGACACCGAATTATTATTTGATTAATCCACTACTTAGGGGGACGAGGATAGAGTCGATCAACGAGGCCATGTATGATGGCTTTCAACAGTGAGAATCCAGCCAGGAAATAATGTCGTTGATGGCAGTTGAAATCCGGTCATCTGGTTCTCCCTCTAAGATAGCGTGGTAGCCGTCTTCATAGAGCTTGAGGGTCTTGTCTTTTGTGCTGGCCTTCTCGTACAGGAATTCGCTCACGTGAGGGTCGGTCACCATGTCTGCTGCTCCATGAAGAATCAGCAATGGGGAGCAAATCTGTAGGAATATGTAAGAAGTGTTTTACATCAAGGTACTTTCAGATTAACAAGAGATGACAATGGTTGGATTGGTTGCTTCTGGGACACCTTTAAACAATACTGAAAAAGAAATTCAACCACATGAGAAATAGGTACAAGTGACACTGACCTTCTCCAGCTGAGATTCAATGTCCTTTGTAGCCTTCAAAAGTTCAACTGCTGTCCTCAACCTCATTTGGTCAGTATATGAGATGACGTTGTACTCAGCCTGGAAGGTGAAAATAAAGAAAATTCATAACATTTAAATCTTTCAACCAGCCTTGTTGTACTGATTCTTTTTTTTAATAGGTGCGCTGATTCTCACTATAAACTATTTAATTACTAGAAGGATGGGATAACTAATGCGACATGTAGAAAAACTAAGTATTTTACCACAAATAAAAAAAAGAAATGTGGAATATCATTTAGTAACTACAAAGAAGAGAGTCAAGTGCCAGTGTGCCACTACTTGGACAATGAGCTATACGCATACGCTACATATTGTATTACACTCTTGACAAACCAAGTTGCAGATAATAGCGAGAAGTTGGTCCAAGAAACTTACTACTTTTCTTTTCCTTGGATCTCTAAATGCCAAATCTCCTATATCTTTTTGCGGAAATAACTTCGCTTCTGGAAGAAGACATGACAATATGCTCAGTGCCTTCAATACTGGCACTGGTGGTGTTACATCTTCTGCAATCTTGCCAACAGAAGTCAGAGTCTTATAAAACATGGTTAATGAACTCAAGAATGAGGACCCAAAAATAAATCAAGTATACCTCTTTGCCTTTGCCTCAAAAAACATACAACAGTACTACAGTTGTATAAAGAACTCGTCCATACCAGTTGGCAGTTGTTTATGACAACATCACTAAATTTTAGCAACTTGTTCATGCATGATTGCAAGAAGTTATTATACAATGGAGTAAAGGTGGATATCTTCCAAGTAGTTATTGTACCTGTAATGGATTGATAGGTATAATGAGTTAATCTAGACTTACCTTGCACATAGGCGCAACAAGAAGCACTCCATCCCATTCTTTTGGTTGCTTCAAGTGTACTTTAAGAGCAACCGCACCTCCCATTGACTGCCCCAAGAGAAAGTGTGGGAGCTCACGCACCTCCTTCCTGCCTAAACATTATAAATCATTGCATTATGATGCAGAGAATATATGATTGCATAGTAGATCTATTCTTCATTTACTGGAGATATCCATCAAAAACCTCTTATTCGTGCATATTGTTCAATGACATGGTCTACCATTCCATCAAAACTTGCGATGTAGCCATGAAGACCATATGAAAGGCCAAAACCAGGATAATCCATAGCATATACTGCATATCCAGTGGCAGCTATTCTCTTAGCAATCCCTGAGAGTTTGAAGCTAGTAAGATATACATAAACAAGCAGGCAAAGAAAACAGATCTCAAAGCAGAACAAAACAGAAGAAGTAATCACCTTCAAAAAAGAAAGTGCAGGTATCTCCATACCCATGGCAGAAGAAAAGAGCTGCCTTGGTGGCAGTGCCCTCTCTAGGCAGCCAGCTCTTCCAGAATATCTCGACTCCCTTTGAATTGGTCTCAAAATTCTACAAAAAACAAAGCTATCAAATAGTTCAATCAAGATTCAAAGTGCCTGCTACACTGATGGTTTCCTTTTGAGGTTAACTGAAAGCAACACCATGCCACTCCCTCCTTGTAAAGTTTCTTAGTTTGCCCAATACACCCAAGCTTATACCTGATATCTATTAGCTTAAGGTACCTATCTTTTGATGGATGCCATCTTTTACAACAGAAAAGGATGCTTGTGTCACAGATGTATTGCATTTCTGCCAGGGAACTGCTTGAACCAAATACAAGGGAAGGTCAATTCAGAATCGTCATCATGTGCTTACCTCCTCCATCTGGATTCCCTTGGGAGCCATCTACAGAATGAAAAGTAGGAGACAAAAGGTGAGAAAGTAAAGTAGGACCAATTCATGCAACAATATTACAATTAGATACCACTTTATAGAGAGTGCATCATGTTCTCAACAGGGAAATACTTAAGAGGAACTTTTGATTGTAACTCCTAAATCAGATACTGATAAACGACATATATAAATAATACCCATCAGACGGCATAAACTACAGAACCAATCGCCTTCGGAACAAGATCCACCTAAAGGCCCTAAACAGCTCAAGCATTAATGCAACCACATAGTCTGCGCATTGAGACATGAGGGCTGCCCGTTTTATGCTAACTTGGACATGTAGTGGAACGCACGCAGTACAACTAGACAAACAAATAACAAGCAATACAAATTTAAGAGTAATTTCGTCTCGGACATATAAACGAGGCAAGTCTCGAAGACTTGAAGCATCTGACTACTTATGCTACTATACTAATTTTGAGTCTTTGACCATTTAGATTCTTTAGTAAAGCAAGCAGACGAAAGAATCAAACCCAGCAAGCCACCCAAGAGAGGGGAACAAGAAACGGGACCTTGAACAGGCAGTGATCGAGTGTGGGGAGCACGGGCACGAAGGCGCCGCGCACGCGCCGGCGCGCCGGCGCCCAGTCGAGGCACTGCGCCGCGGCGGCCCTCAGCTCCTCGCTCGCGCCCTCCAGCCTCCGCGTCGTGTTGGCCGCGGAGGCCGCGACGGCCGCGCGCCTCCCCGGCCGCGGCACCCCGGCGTGGCGCGGCCCCGAGATTAGCAGCGAGATCGCCGCCATGTGAGGCATGGGGGACCTGCTCGACCTGTTGACCGATACGGAATGGCAGGCACTACTACTTGTGCTCGAGACTTGCGAGGGAATCAATCGATTTTGTGCACTAGTAGCCTGGTTTTTCTCTCGTTGGGAGCAGGGAGGGGACTTGGGCAGGTTGGTGCTGTCTCCTTGTGTGTGGGAGCAGGGTTAACAAAATCGTGATAAATCATTCGGTTTTTGTGGTTTTCGACTGTACCAGTTCGAAAACAGAAATCGAGCGGTTTACTTGTAGAATTTTAAAAAAAATTAAAAAGATTTGTGCGTAGAAAACTGTTCGAAAACCGTTGAAAAACCGCGGTTTTTCAAAACCACTCAAAAAAATCGTTTTTCAAGAACGTTCAATTAGTCGGCTGGTTTTTCGCGAAAAACTGCTGTAAACCAAGAAAACCGAGCGGTTTTTCATCAAAAACAGTGGTTTTCACGTATAGATTTGACAAAGATTCAATTTTTTGAATTTGCAAACCGTTCGGTTTTTCGCGGTTTTCGAGCGGTTTCTCGCGAAAACCGCTACCGCCGGGTTAGCGGTTTTAGGCTTCGAAATGAAATTGTGAACCCTGTGTGGGAGTTCGCCTCTTGAGACGACGACGGCTTGGAGCTAGAGATGTCCAAACGGGCTGGGCCGCCGAGGCATGACACTATTGGCCTGACCTGAACATGATATGGTTCAGTCGTAAATGGATCGTGCTGGCATGGCCCACTCGCCTATGCCGTGCTTGGGCCAGCACCGCGGCCTGGTGGCCCAGCACGATTAGGGGTAGGCACAGACCGTTTAATCCGGCACTACCTGTTTAGTTTAAAAAAATAGCTGTTTTATAGCCGTTGAAGGCTTAAAAAATTCAAAAAAAATCCCGAAAATTTTCCTATAAATAGGTGGTTGCCCTCCTCATTTCCACACCAGCAATCTTGCATTCTCTTCTATTCATTCACTTGTGGAAATTCTTTTGCTCTAGGTGGTAATTTGGCAAAATTCAAAATAATTTTGACAAAAATTCAAAAATTCGAAATTCGGCTTTCGATTTCTGTCAAGAAATCAAGGTAATAATTATGATTTAATTTTTTGTTTTGTTAGTATTTTAAATCATATTTTAGTACTAATAGCGTAATTATTTCTTGAAGTTTGCTTTATGGAGTACGGGGATTTTTCATCTTTCCCAGCTTCTGAATTCGGGATTTCACCTGAGGAGCTTCTTGCATCCTATGAAGCGCAAGAAGCTGCAGGAGCTGTGCCATCCTCAGGCTCTACAAGTGCTACTGCGTCGACAAGCACCGGGGCAAAAAGATCAAGACGCAGTACATCGGGAGTCCGGGAACATTTCGAGCAGATTTTTGAGACATCAGACGGCGTTCAGAGTAGGTATGCTATTTGTAAATATTGTAAGCACAAATTAACTACAAAATCTTCAGGTGGAACGGGATATTTGAAGAGGCATATTGAGAGCTGTAGAAAAAAAAAGCGGGGATGATTTTGAGACAAACGCAGCAGCAGTACAACCCCGACGGTACGGTACGTAACTGGGACTACAATCCTGAGGTAGCTCGTGAATCTCTTTGTCTTTAATCTCTTCTCAAGATCTTCCTTTAAACTTTGGTGAGTCAGCTGCGTTTGAAAACTACATTAGGACCACTCATAATCCTATGTTTTCTGCTGTTTCTAGACAGACAACAACTAGAGATTTGATTAAATATTATAATAATTATCGTAATACCTTAAAAGAAAATTTTAGTATCTGTACTTTTTCTGTGTCTTTGTCATCTGATATATGGAGTGGTAGAGCTAAAGAGGATTACTTTAGTGTAGTTGCTCATTATGTAAACAATGAAGGGCAACTAGAAAAGAGAATTATAGGATTCAAATTAATTGATGTAGCACACACTGGTAAAAATATTGCTGATTGTATTGTAAAAGTTATGGAAGATTTTGGTCTTAGTAATAAGATTTTTGCAATAATATTAGATAATGCTTCTGCAAATACTTCTGCCATGAATATTCTTACTCCACTTTTCAATTCATACGCTGAATCTTTTTTATTACATCAGCGTTGTGTTTGCCATATTATTAATCTTATAGTTAAATTTGGTTTGAAGAGGTTAGACCAGTATCTTGAACCTTTTCGTACTGCAATATCTTTTTTAAATAATTCTAATCCACGAGTAGCATCATATAAGACTTATTGTATTGTAATGAATGTGCGTCCGCGTAAGTTTGGTTTGGATATGCCTGTTAGATGGAACTCTACTTACTTGATGCTTAAGAATCTCATACCATATGAGAGCATATTTTCTGTTTTTATTAACACGTATTGTCGTATACGGGATGGTCAACCGCTACTCACAGAACAACATTGGTATATTGCTAAATACTTGCTGTCATTTTTAGATTTTTTTTAATCTACTGTTGCTTTATCTAGAGTTTATTATGCAACCTCTTCTTTAATTATGCATTATATTTTAAAAATTGCTACCCACTTAAAGAGCCACGAAAATGATAATATCTTGCGTGAACTTGTTTATGCTATGAAAACTAAAATTTTGAAATATTGGCAAAAAATTCTTATGTTATATGCATTTGCATTTATTTTAGATCCTAGAGCTAAAGTTCGAGGATTCTCTAATGTTCTCTCAATTCTAAGTGATACGATAGATACTGATTATTCTAGTTATTTTTCAAATGTCCGTGCTAACTTATCTCAAGTTTATGATAAATATGATCAAAAGTTTGCTGTAGTTTGCATGTAGTGACCTCCACTAGCACCCACAACAGGTAAGAAGAAAATCGCGTGGGGAAAGATACGGGGTGCAGGTGGCTCTTCCTCAAGGAGTTCGACTACAACAACAAGTACGGACACATCAAGTAGTGGAGGGCTAACTGCCTATCTCAATAGCGACACTGTCAACTACCAAAAGCAGCAAGATGAGGACTTCAGTATTTTGCAGTGATGGCACGAGCATAAGATAACATATCCGGTGCTTTCCATATTAGCATAGGATGTGTTAACAGTTTCTGTCTTTACGGTTTCTTCGGAGTCTGCTTTCAGTCTATTCGAAAGAATAATCGAGGAGAGAAGAACAAATCTAATAAGTGAGATGGTGGAAATACTTGTCACTGTGAAAATTGGGAACAAGCTGATCAACAAGCTCAATATACTGCAGAAAATGCTAAGCTGGCGGAGTTCGAAAATCTTTATTTAGATAATGAGGAAGAATAATAGTAATCTTCACTTTTTTCAATATCATTGAGCTATAGACTGTACTATTTTTTTCTTTTCTAGGGTTTTCTCGTGTTGAGTTTTTACTTGGCAAAGTTTTTAACGAGGCAGCCAAACATCAATAGAACTCATTATTTGTCTCATATTTTAGCTTTTTCTTAATTTATATGTATATTTAAAAAGTTTTTCTACATCCTCCTTCGAGTTTTTCTAATTATTTTAATTATTTCTATTTTTCTGATTTTTTTCATACCTTTTCTATTTTTCTGTTTTTTCGGATTTTTTCAAATTCTTTTGGCGTTAACAGGTTAACGGGCCGACTCGGTCCGTTACAGCTCGTCGGACTCGTGTCGGTATAGCACGGCTCGTTAGCCCCGCGTGCCGTGCTTGGGCTAGATTCTCGGCACGTGAGCTGACATGGCACAATCCGTTTATTAATCGGGCCGAAATGAGTCGTGTCTAAACGAGTCGTGCTGTTTTTTAATCAGGCGAGGCCGTGCCGGACCACCCCTTTGGACATGTCTGCTTGGAGCTAGAAAAGCGTTTTGTTTGACCGCTCTGTCTCCGCTGTGTGCACGAGTGCGGAGACCCGTACCGTATGTGCCAGTAGCAAGAAGCCTGGCCCTATTCGCCACTTTTATACGGTTCCTTTTATCTTGGTGTTTACCCGAATAAAATTATAAATGTAATTTAGCGACATGTGATATGAATTATCTATCGTGGTATAAGAACATGTCTTCTATCGCTACTTTTGAAGTGATAAAAGAGTTCATATTTATAATTTCGTTCGAACAACGACTAAGGGCATGTACAATAAGGTCATGTCAGCTGTCTTTTAGCCCGTACACATCAACTTTGATCTATGTGGAGGAGTGAGAAAAGAGGAGAGAGAAGAGAGCTGGCTTTTATTTAGTAACCAGCTTTGCACGGGAGCATAGGTAGATCATTTATATACAAGAGAGAAAAGATAGTTATTGCATAATATCCAGAGACAGTTATTGTATAAACTGACTTTTAGCTTACTATTAGCCAGTAGTTTGCTTTGTTATTGTATTTGCTCTAAATATGAAAAAAAAACTAGATCAAGACCAAATAAGCCGAAGCTTCCATCGACGAGAGCGTCAAGTTGGGCGATGGGGTAGACCAGGACCTTGCCTACAGGAATTTTTTTTCTTTAATATTTTTTTAATTTTTTTTTCAAAACTAAGCGTCAGGGCAAAAAAATTGCAGAATTAGGCGCCGGTCGCTCATATATGAGGCGATCGCCCATATACAGGCAATCGCCCCACATACGGGCGATTAGTGCGGCTTTGAACGCGCGATTTTTCCTCTGTTTACGGTCAATTCCTAAAAAAAATCATAACTTTTTCATATGATGTCGGATGGAGATGAATTTTATATGAAAATTATAGCTCTCGACGGGATCTACAACTTTTGTATACAAATTTTTTTTCATTTGAATCCATTTAGATAGTCAAAAACGGGAAAGAATGTTCAGATCTAAAAATAGATCTGTTTTTAGATCTGAACATTCTATCTCATTTTTAACTATCTAAATGGATTCAAATTGAAAAAGTTCGTATACAAAAGTTGTAGATCCCGTCGAGAACTACAATTTTCATATAAAGTTCATCTCCATCCGACATCATATGAAAAAGTTATGATTTTTTTTTAAAAATTAATCGCAGACGAACGAAAAATCGCGATTCTGCAAATTTTTTGCCTGACCCTAGTTTTGAAAAAAGATTAAAAAAAATATTAAAGAAAAAAAAATTCTGACTAAAGCGCCAGCTTTCGGGCCGTCGGCTGCGTCGGTTTCGGGTAATGGGCCGCCCCAGCCCGTGCTGTTGGCTCTGTTTGAACCGCGCGCAGCTGCACACGGCTTAGCGCATAACGGCAGTAAGAACACATAGGATGGGCTCTGTAGAAATGCGGATGGGCTAGGCCTAATGGAAGGCCGTAAGTACTTGTATTTGATTGCTCATGTATCATGACGTGTGAGCCTGTCTTCTTTCTTTCTTTCTTTTTTCTTTTCTTTTTGTAGACTCAACCGGGAGCTTTGATTGTTTTCTCCCGTTGGTTTGGTTAATGCAAATGAAGATGAGATTTTGTACTATGCAGTATGCACTCCACATTCTTCTTTTTGTTTTTCTTCTCCATTTTCTGTCACGAGACTTGCTGTGTATTTTGAACAAGTTGTACTACTTCCGAGTAACTGCTGCAGTGACTGCCATACGTACATTGAGTCATTGACCCTGTTTTAATTAGTTCGTACTTACTATCTGCAACTTGACATATTTCGGTGAAGGTTTTGATTTCTGATGAAATCAGCGTTTGTTTCTGCTGTACAGCTTGCACCGCTAGCTAGCTTTCGGAGGTTTTGATTTCTCATGAAATCTGCGTTTGTTTCAAAATGCTCAACATGCCTGCACCTCTCACCTGATTCATTCATTTATTGGCCCTGTTAAATAATTAGCCGCTCGATAGGGATCTATGCGAACGCTGGATGTTACTCCCTCCGGTCACAAATAGTTATCGTTTTAGACATAAATACAGTCAAACTTTGAAAATTTTGATCGTTAATATTATATGTGTAGATTTGTCTCGAAAAGTACTTTCATAATGTTATAATTTATTGGATTTTATAAATATATTATAATAAAAATTAGTGGTCAAAACTGTATTTTGAAGACTGTGTCAATGTTCAAAACAGACAAATATTTATAACTGGAGAGGGAGTACTACTTAACTTACTCAACTCGACAAAACGGACACTATCGGAATCTCATCCAGACAAGGGGAACCGACTTATTAGCTTAATTTAAATACTTACTCCATAGACAAAAACTTTCAGCCATTGCAAACTCAAATACCACTAGTCAATCAATATACACGCTGCCTAAGAGATTGTATTTTGTCCTATGATCTAAGGCATGAGTATACCATTCGAAAATCGAAGGACGCAGGTTACTCAGCAAGGAATTGAGGTGCACAAATATTCCATAGAAACATTGACTAACCCTAAGCATTGGCTTTGGATCAGACAGCTAAAGCCTCTCGTACAGTCGTACTAAATTGCCCGTGTCATCTATAGATACTACTATTCATAGAGAGGTACGGACGGGGCTCGCTGGCTACGCCATGAGCGTCAAAACACTGTAGTATCTACAGTTCTAAGCCATCGTGATCTACAGTGTGCAGTTCAGTATTTTTTTATTTTTAAAAAACGAAAAAAAATTAAAATAATTTGTTTGGAAATTTTTTTCTCCTCTCTTTGTTAACGTTGAGTTATAGTTTTTTTTTAAAAAAAATTTCTCTGTTTTTTTGAGAAAATTTCCCCTCTCTCTATTAAAATTTAGGTACACGGCAACTCGCGGGATTCTAATTAACTAGTTTTAATTAAAAATAAGATATATAAATCCACAACGCTCAAAACATATAAGAAAAGGCATGGTATACAATGCTGCCCTATAGCTGTAGTAATTCGTCACGTCCAACAATGTTCCCAATATATAACACTATTTTTTAGCTTCTATTTTTTAAAAAACTACATATTTTAGAAGAACTTTTTATCACAAAATTACATATTTTATAATTAACCATTTCTTGTAACAGGACTAATAGTGTGGGCCCACATAGCAGCCTCATGCGCCCATATTTCCTACTTCACTCACGCGTGAGGCAGTCATGTGAGCCCACTATGTCAATCCTGTTGTAAGAAACGATATATTCTAAAACCTATAATTTTGTAACACAAGACTTCTTAAATTTGTAGTTTTGTAAAATATAAGGTAAAATATATAGATTTGTGAAATTTACTCTTTTATATGACACAGTTTAATTTCTATTTAAATTTGGAGCCCTTCAGACAACCCTAAACCGACTTACCAACCATTGAAACAGTAATACAGAACATTAACATTTGGAAACAGAAGAAAATGATAGGGAAGGTCACCAGGGACTCCAACGGATGCATGCAGCGGAAGTAGGGCCTGGCCCAGGGCGACCGACGGGAGTGGTAAAAAAAAGCCGAAAGCTGACATCAGATGGTAATAAAGGGATGTGTGGTTTTGGGACGATGTTTTAGAAATTCAGCCATTTTTCAGTGCGCAAAAAAGAAATTTTCGATTCGGATTTTTGTTTGCTGGTGGCTAGCTTAAACAAAGATCTCATCACCTCTGGTCCCGAAGCAAACAAAGAACGAAAGATCTGATCACTTCTCTTGCCACCCAAATTTGTACGTAGTATTGAGACATAGGTAGGAGCAGAGTCAGACCTCAGGCCATCCGAGCTTGGACCCGAGGCCTAACCCAAAAACCCAATCACTACTACAGAAAAGCTTATTTAGACGTGTCATCACAGACGGTTTCTCAAAACCGTCTGTGACGATGAATATCACTGACGGTTCTATATTGCAACCGTCAATGACATTATCACAGACGGTACTCTTCAAAAATCGCCAGTGATATATATTAATATCACAAACGGTTTTAGTTAAAAACCGTCTGTGATAATACCGTCTGTGATATCATGTATTATCTCAGACGATTTTATAATAAAACCGTCAGTGACTTATCACATACAGTTCGTTATAATAACCGTCTGTGATAAACCATATCACAGACGGTTTATCCAGACAGAACCGTCTGTGATAATATTTCAACTTTCGCGCTCTCATCAAATTTGAACTTCCCGCTCGTCTCGTTTTCGACTTCATTTAAAATACCAGCCCGCAGCTCTTCTCCTGCTGCTTTCTTCTCACTTCTGCTGCTCTCCTCTTCTCTTCTCTTCTCTCTTCTCACTTCTTTTTCCTCTCCTCTTCGAATGTTTGGTAAGTATGGTGTTCGAATCTTTAACTGAAATGTTATAGCTCATCCTCTCCTCTTTCTCTTTCTTTCCCTCTTCTCTTCTCTTTTGCACTTTTGATGTTGCGGCGTTTTCGTTTTCGATCCGCATACCTTTCGGTAAAACGGCCATAACTTTTGCATACGAGCTCCGATCGCGACGTTCTTGTGCTCGTTTTAAAGCTAACGAAAAGTTCGATTTGAAAATCTAGAAGACCAAGTCAGGGGGATATATCAGAAGTACATGCGAGGCTCCGAAAAAACGTCGATCTCGAAAAAACGTCGTTTAGAGTCTCAAAACGGCCTCTAAAATTTTTTTCGTCGATTTTGAGTTTTCAAGTTCTTCAGAGTAAGGACATGAGATATCTCACATCCAGTAGCTTTTATATTATGCCTGAACTAGCACAGAGCAGCTGGATCACAGAAATATCATCTATACATGACGATATTTTTTTTTTGTTTCCAAAAGTAACATCACAGGCGGTTCATAGTAAAAACCGTCTGTGATAGTTGTTATCACAGACGGTTCTCAGTAAAAACCATCTGTGATAGTTTGTTATCACAGACGGTTTTAGTTTGAAATCGTCTGTGATATGTCCTATTACAAACGGCTCATAAACCGTATGTGATGTTCCGTAACATCACTGACCCATGGTTACAGACGGTTCGGAAAATCGTCTGTGATGACGGTTCCGAACCGTCTGTGATGATCTTTTCTGTAGTAGTGAATGCAAATTCTATTGAATATTTACAAAAAATTCATAACTTAGCCCAATACACTTTAGGCCAGTCCAGGCCAGCCCGAGGCTTGGGCCTAAGCTGGCTCCGCCTCTGGACATAGGTGTATAGATGTACACCCAAAAGTTTTGAGAAAAAAATCAATATTTAATGGGTATATTACATGTATATACTAGAAAGTAGATTGAAAATACGAAATTAAGGGTTTCTACAGGTCGAACCCACTCCAATCGCAATCCACTGACCGGATGGACTGCAGCCTGGCCCAACCTCGTTTGCACGAGGAATTAGCTCACTGCTTTGCTGCGGTTTGCCGCTCGCTTGATGTGGTGTGCATCAAAGCTGCGGATTTGAATTGGTGCCTGAAAAGGTGGATAGGTATAAGTAACGTATTGGTTCTTTTGATCTGAATCAGTCATGGATAGGATTTAATTTCTGTGCACTGCATGAGCATTTCTTTACGTGGCTTTATGCTTTTGCCTTTAGATGAGTGTTTATAAGTTGTGTAATGAGTGAATATGGTATGAAGTTTTGTGCCATTTTAGGACAAACTTATTACAGGTATTGTTCTATTTGCGACTGTACTTTTATCATATGGTCGGTAGAGAATCTCCTTATAATGTAACTTTTCCTAGATTATGTCGTCTTTAAAACAGTTAATTTCTTAAACAGTTTCTGGAAATAAAATTTACTTGTACTCCAATTTTTACATTAAACAATATTTTTGTAACTCCGAACATCTATTATAAAAATTCTTGATCCACTATGTCCACGCCATCTCCTCCTAAGCTCACGTCAGGTCCTGATTACAAATACAAGCACGTCCTTGTTATCAGTTCGCGACCAGAAACTGGCCAACGCATCGAGAGAAGACGACGGCTTGCACTCCTAAATTTGTAGTCCCTCCAGTTGTCATTTTGAACGAAAGTTTACTCAAATGTTTGAAACTTTAACTATCAATATCATTTTAAATATTTAAATTGGATAAATAAAAATTATATGTGTAGATTTATCTTAAAAATACTTTCATAATATTATAATTTTATTAGGTTTTATAAATATATTATAATATAAATTAGTGGTCAAATTAAGCTGTGTTTTAAAGATCGTGTCGATGTTCAAAATGATAACTATTTGTTACCAAGGGAATAGTATTCTACGAGTTCTGTCTATGGTTAAGTTTGATCATGACCGGGAAGACTTGGTTTGGATAACAGGCAGCTGACCTTTTCTTTAGTAGGCTTTTTTTTTCAATTCTGTGATAAGCCTTTTCTTTAGTTTTTTTCGCTGAGGGTAGAAGTATAGAGCTTTAATTTGAGCGTTCGGAATGGCTATTTTATCATGTTTTGATATGACCATCTCTGAAAAAAAATCACATAAACCACCACCGATGGATCACAAGCCAGGAGTGCCGTCTCTCAAATAATAACCTAGCCAGCTATTTGTGACAGATAATCAGAGAAGTTCATCGATCTATCTGTTTGCACAGTTTCATGATCATGTACACAGCAATATTATCGCACGTCTATGCGTGGTAAGAGAGGCGAGAGTTGATCGGTACATGTATATATCTAGCACTACCTTAAAAAAGGCCATCAGTGGCGGTTCATAACTGTCATCAGTGGCGGTTTTTGAACCGTCACAGATTTAGTGCCACTAATAATCGAGGATTATCAGTAGCGGTTCTAGAACCGCCACAAATAACACTATCTGTGGCGGTTTTTGGCTAGAACACCATCGATATTCAGTATCGATGACGGTTCGAGCCAAAACCGCCACTAATAACAATCCTATCAGTGGCGGTTTTTTAATAGAACCGCCACTGATACTCAAATATCAGTAGCGGTTCTATCCCAAAAACCGTCACTGATACTTGGATGATTAGTGGCGGTTTTTGGCTCGAACTGCCACTGATAAAACTATCTGTGGCGGTTGTATATAAAATCGTCACTGGTAGGACTATTATCAGTGGCGGTTTTTTTTGATAGAACCGTCACTGATATTACGTCAAGAGCGATTTTTGGCTAAAACCGCACGATAATCCCACACACGAAAATAAAAATCGGCATTTGTGGCTAGCCTCAGCAAGCGCTAGCCATGCCGATTTATGTACATTGTTGTTTGATTGACATCACTAGTTCAAATGTAAGATTTATTAGCATAATCATTTTATAAAAGCATCACATACAAGAGAGATAAAAGCGGATGTTGGGCATAGAAGACTTGGAGATAACACAAAATAGCTAAGATTCTATCTACTTACTAATCACTTGAAGGTTTTATGCAACTCTTTGGCAACTTCAAGGAACGAAAACCACTCAACTCTTCCATGTGCACCATTGCCAAAATGAAATCAACCCTTTGCTAAGAAAAGGAGATACTCGAGAAAAGGGTACCGATAGAAGTTCGAATTTATGGAAAGAAACAATAAATAATCAATGACCAATGGATGAAAATAATATATCAGAGCATAAGGGTCAAATTAAAACTAGCTTCCCAAATTCTTTAGGTAGCTCTTGAGGTCTAAAAGAAAATAAATCACCATCTTCATGTCAAAAAAAGAACCAAAGCTAACTTTGTGGGTGCTGGTAACAAACCAGCAAATGATCAACCCACTCTAAAAATAGAAGGTCTAGATATTTACAACATTAAGAAACTACTGTGATTGCAATTTACAACATTAAGAAACTATTGTGCTAGCAGTCAAAGTAATGCATTTGCTACCAGTTTTATAGCACACATGCCCAAAATTGCATTCCTTTATACGATAGTTTTCACATATTACCATATATACACCTGCAAATAAGCTATTTATTAAGGTATGACAATGACTGCTAATGGAACAAGTAGCCAACATAACCCAGACTACAGTCCAGATCATATGTGCTAACATGGAATGGTGCTGCTCATGATCTGGATTATCCGTTCAGATTGATGTAAGCGTGGATACTAGCACCGACTTCTATCCAAGTTGATATTCTTAAAATGTCTGCTCATGTTATCACTAACTTCAATCAAAATTTCCTTTCTTAATGTTGTAAATTGCAATCACATGGTACAACCCTTCAATGTAGACTTGCCTTTTCCAAGCCATCGATGATGATTCAATTGTTTCACGAAGACAATTTGGACTAATCGGGGTAATAAATTATACTTTTACTTGACATAGAAATTAGATAGGAATATGTTTTTCCATAACATACCTCTGTGTGGAGTTTTGCCATGGGCATCCAATCCCAGGACCACAGAGGTCGATAACACCGCCGCAATGATGACACGACTTCCTTCTCTTACGCTTATAGGATGTGTTGGTTGTCTATCTTCTGTCACCCTTGATCTCATTTTCGATCTATTTTACGCACAAACAAAAGAAGCCACTTGAGGTCGATCAAACAAATATCTCACCATGTGTGGTAAAAATAACAATTTTGGTCTTTCAATGGACATAGCACCAAACAAACAGAACACGGCAATAGATTTTCAAAATGGAAGATCCATAATTGCAAACAAGAACAAGGGATAGCAGACTTTACACCATACCATTTACTAATTTTAGTTCTTCATTTATCTTTGTTGTGCTATAGTGATAGGAGTAGCCTAGGTCATGCATTTAATTTATTTTGGATAATCGGACTAAAAGAAACTTAGATGCAATTATATTTGCACATCGACACGCATGAAGATGTGTCCACTCGGATATAAAAGATATTGTTCTTACAGAATTGCTTTTTCACACAGGATTTGCGATAGCATGTAGATAATGCCATATTCTTGTGCCATGCATGTAATCGCTACATCATGGGTGTACCATGCATCATTCGGGAGTACGTCTTGGCTGCATCATTCGAGTACGTCTTGGTGGATCGATCCATGTACCATGCATGTAATCATTGCATCATGGGTGTTAGACTTTTTAACCGAGCGGTGACTAAGAGCTTCCTACATCTTGTGCATGATTCTCAAGACATGGATTGCTGGCAGGAATTGATGGCGCTTACCATAAAAGTTGAGTTTACAGAGCATAGACCTTGCCAAATTCGCATGATGTTTATCTTCATCGATGACCATGACACTAAGCCCATCGAGAGTGCCCGTCCTACATTCTTGAGCCATGAGTTTCTCCATGCTAGAGTTATTCTGGTTTTTGAGATTTATTTTTGTGTGTGAAGCACTTGATCCTGATGAGCAATTGTTTGTAAGAAGAAACCAGCATGATAAGCAAGAAAAGCATGATTCACTTAGAAAGTACATGCTACACTAGCACAACCACTAATAAAAGAAGTGGCATTGACAAAAGTATATGCTACACTCAGAAAGTATATTTAGAAGTGTCACTCGCATGTGTGTGTTCCTGAAGAAGACAAAAGTAGCTACACTACCACAACCACTGACAAAAGAAGTGACATTGGCAAAAGAAGGGGTTCCCATTTGAAAGGAACAAAGAGTTATTTACACTTTGTAATGAAACAGAATTGAAGTAAAAAAGCCTAAACTAGTGGAGGTAAACTAGAAGCCTACGGGTCTTCGGAGGTTGAAGACACGTGATTTGAGACAATAGTATGGATGACTGGATCGTTGTTGTCTTCGTCATAAAACTCGCCATTTTTGTTGATTATTTCCTTCATGATGAAGTAGGCGAGTGGCCTGAATGCCTTGGATTTCGTAAGGAAGCAGCCCTACCGTAGACAACTTGAGGCGCTGTAAGTATAAAAAACAAAATTAAGAGAGAATATAGAAATTGAGTGGTGTGAATCAATGTGTCATGTTAGCATGGTGACCTCTACGTCATTGTATTTTATTGTGCATGATAAGATTTCGCGCATGTATCTTGGCACTAAGTACCCACATAAATTTGTTCCTTTCTACCGCTTGTGACATCGCAAAAATCGAATGAACTAAGATGTCGTCGAAGGAGCTATTTACTATGAAATATGATATAAGAGTATTCCTTTCGTGCGTACCGGAAACTTCGTACGGATTGTAAGGGATTTGTGGTATGGGCGGTATCTCGAGCTCTTCTGACAATATCTTTTGAACGCCTCATTCACTAAATGTGTCATCTCTTCAAAGTCTTTTTTAGGTTTATCGGTGGATCCATGATCGAGATCTTGCTCTTTTCGGATGAATTATTACGAGAATCAATAGAAGCTACATACACATGCATGATGCCAGTCATTAGTCCTTACATCAGAGTAAATAACGAAATAAACGAGTAATTTAACTAGCTAGTGAGCAACTTACTTAAAATTGTATGGAAAAAGTATAAACTCCTTGTCTTGTAGTTTAATCAAAACTTTATATACGTACTCCTCGACCTCCTTTGGTGCTCTTTTGATTTCATGTTGGCAAACCGTTCCCGGGTCGAGGAATCCCACTGGCCCCTTGGTTCTTCGTACTTCAATCATCTCGTATCTATATAACGAATTAGTTAGACATGAAATTTATCGGTATTACGTGAATGTAGGCCAAGATTGATATATTACACACTTACGGTGACCAAAGATCTCAAAAAGATATATCGAGGCGCCGTGATAGAACAAGTTGTGCAAGTTATCGAATTCTATTAAGAAGTAGCCATGGCCCTCATGGTGAAAATGTTCCTCACGGAAAATTGCAGTGATCATCTTTGGGAGTACGTCTTGATTGGATCGATCTAAGTACCATGCATGTAATCGCTGCATCATGGGTGTTAGACTTTTAACTTCAAGCGGTGACCAAGGGCTTCCCTACCTCGAATTTCAATCTTTGTTGATCATCTTGGTCATCGACCGCGCTTTGCCCTTACTTTTTGTCGCACGACATCATACTCGATCTGGCCTCGCTTTGATCTGGCCGACACAACTTGTCTAATGTGCCAATTTTGGGATCGAGGTTGTAGGTTTGTCATTTGAAGTACCAGGTGTTATAGGTTCCTGTTTTGGAGTACTAACAGTGGCCATCTTGATGGGGTCCTCAATGCATTTCTTTTCTACCTCATTTTGCTTCTTCCCCGTTTCACTCTCAGTGCCGTGACGGATGCGAGGATTGTCTTGCAGAGAGGATGGTACCGCATGGTCCAAGACGATATCACGCTTGCGCCATTGGATGAATGAGTGGACGGCACTTCCTAGAGTAGTTATCTCATCATTGGTGGGTTTTTCCAGTCCGATCTCAACAAACTGTGCAAATACCGTGTCCACTTGGACCTTTGCATAACTCGGCGCTATCGGGTATTGTGCAGACACCCTTCTTGGCACGGATAGACTACCTGTAGACGGCTGTACAAATATGTTCATCACGGGCACGTTGAGCTGACAGGGTGTGGGGTCCTATATGTCGTCCACAGGATAATGGTTGTTGACCGCTTCTGCCAATGGCGTGGACGCGCAATCGCCGCGACGACTGTAGGATCGAGAAAACGTTGTGGGCTCGCGATCGACTCAAGGCTTGTTGTACTTGTCGCTCAACTTGTTCTTCAATGGTGCCTTGTATTTCTCACGTAACCCTTTCCTTCATCATTTCCATTTCCTTCTCACCGCTCATCTTTAGCTCTCTTGAGACTCCTATAAGAGTCTCCGTGCTCGGGAATCCACTCCTCCATGGAACCTTGACCCCGATGCCTCGTGTCCGATCAGGGTGCTCTTTGTTTCCTAGGGCCGTTGTTAGCTCGTCTTTCCCCCATGCGGGTGAAAAGATCCTTGGGTGGATCGGGCGTGAAACTCATGAACTCGTTGCGTCATTGCTTCGTCTTCACCGCTCTTGAATGATAAACCCCAAGAGACAACATATTCGCCTCGCTAGCACGTAGTGCTTCACTCGATCCGTAGTCCGATCAAGGGACTTGTGCCACCAATTGGACCGCTTCTAATTCTTGCCTCTCCCATTGAGCAATTTTACCCGCGCACCCACTCGTGCCAAGTCCGTGGGGTGAGTATTCCTTCTTGCGATGCTAATGTGGTCCTCTTTGGACTCCTTGTCGCTTCCGATTGCTTCATCGCCACAAACTCATCCCAATATGGCTCCAATCTTGGGTACTCTCCGATGGTGACGGTTTTGCTTCACATAATTTGTGTTCACCGCCTTGAAGTTTCTCCACGCCGCATCCATGGTCATCAATGCGTCGCGACGCACAAGATCTTCGGCTCCTTCGGGAATTCAAGGTTTCTTTGAGCTCATCCACGATCCTCTTTGGTGGCTCGGGGCACTTTATGCCAATCCGAATAGGTGATTGGCACTTTATCCTACGATGCACCCGCATGTTGACTGTATTTGGTGCCGATTTTCTCGGTGCAACAGGGCCCCGATATCTAAGACCTCTAAGATGGTGTACCGGCCTTGAGCTTCTTAGTTTTCCCTCGTCCCGGCTGGCCCCGCAACAGAGCATCATCTGCAAGCAGCGGTGGGGCCTCGGCACCTTCGGTGGTTGGGTGGAGGGTAAGGTACCTGCTTGGGCTCTCCTCCACTATAGGATCGGTTTCGGGCTCCATTAGAACTACAATTCGACCAGAAACATAATTTCCATCAATTACTACAGAATCATCTCACGGATTTCCCCAAGTGTTGGAAACACATGGAAACTATTTAAACACTGAATTATATATACCCACTAAAAGGGCACATCAACTGGCATATAAAATTTGTATAGTTAAAACAATGTAGAAACAACTATGCAGCTAAGGGCACTCATAAACGTTCTTTTTGCTTATTACTCTAGCCATATCAGACTGTCATGTGGAAGGGGGGGAGCTTTTTATTTGTATGTGTAACAAGTGGCGTACTTGGGTCCTCTTTAATAATTAATTCATTTTGAGTCTTTTAAAAACAACCTTTAGATCAGAACAAGTGGAAGAATGCACTGTCCTTTCATGTAAGTCGTACTGCTGTGAACCACAGTTAGCAAAATGTAAATATACCAATTGTGTTAATTGCCTTAAATTCATTAAGAAGATAGCTCAAGTTAATTTGAATCACTTGCGTTAATTTGAATTCCCTTGAATTCATGTAAGAAGGTAGCTCAAGTTAATGTAAATATACCAATCATGTGCCTTATATTTTTTTTAGTTGTGAACTATATACAGTCTCATCCCTACGATTGTGTTGTTGCAACAAGTGGAATTGACAATACAGTAAAGGTATATGATCTGATTTGTTTTGTTGAAGTACTTTAAATATTTGGTTCATGCGTTGATTGCAAAAATTATTGAATATGGTTCCAGGATCCAAAGAAACAGAGGTTAACCTTCAGAATTCAGGAGATCGAAGCCACAAATGAAAAGGTGCCATGGATGCTTGAACACTGGTGAGGAGGCCAGATTGAGTGCATCAAGTAGAGCCCAAATTTTACTGTACCCATGGGCCTTTATGTACAGAATGTTATGTAGTGTAGTTGTGTACATCTAATGGTTGGTAGAGTATCTAGAGTTGACATCCATCTGTACTAAATTCATGTTTATGTATGGAGGTGATAACAATGAGACGAAATTTGACATTCGTACTTATATATTTTTAGCAGTAGTCCCCAGTATGCAACTATATATGAAAACAACTCAATACAGGATATTAACAGAAGTCTTAAAAGGATAAAGCAACTCAATTATTAACAGAAGTCTTAAAAGGAATTTAATATGAAAACAACTCCTACAGGATATCTTGTGGGATTATCCGGTATGCAACTATATATTAATCATATATATTACACAACTACAAATTAATCAATTATCATATTTTTCTACTTCTCAATGGAAACAGGATAGACAAATTCATTTATTTTACATTATGTTTTGACATTTTCAGCAGTGAGCACGACATCAAGCATACATTTCACCAACTATGATAGCTACTATTTGTGCACTTACGCTGGGCGTCGGGCAAGGCGCGGGGGGCGACCGTGGCGGCGTAGGTTGGTGCGGCGTCGTCGGCGAGGGCGGCGACGGCAAGCGGCGTCGTCGGGAGGCGGCGTCGTCGAGGATGGCGTCGGGCGCGGGGCGAGCGTCGGCGGGAAGGCGTCAAGCGGGAGTTTAAGGATTTGGGCGCGGGAGAAGGCGGGAGTTTAAGGGTTTAGGGTGAGTTAGAAGCGGCGGTATCTATTATTTATAGACGGGCATTATCGGTGGCGGTTCTAAAATGAACCGCCATCGATTATCTGTGGCGGTTCTTTATCTGAACCGCCACGATAATTTATCGATGGCGGTTCTTTGTACAAATCGCCACAGATACATATATTATCTGTAGCGGTTCTTTTTAAGAACCGCCACTGATAATATATTATCTGTGGCGGTTCTTTATTTGAATCGCCACAGATAACTGTATCAGTGGCGGTTCTTTATACGAACCGCCACAGATAATGTTATCAGTGGCGGTTCTTTTGAAGAACCGCCACTGATGTGCCTCTATACCCTGAAATTTGTTTTTGAATCTTATACGCTGTATTGTCGAATAGCAGCGCTGAGTTCAGAAGACCTAGTTTTTGGTGCTGCGCAATTGCAACGTTTTCTGATTTTGTCTAATACTTGTAAAGCAAATACATAAGCAGTTTACAGGAAAGAATCCGGACTCCTTTCACCTGACGGACTCAACAAACTCTCCAAACTTTCAACCGGATAGAACACTATTTTGTCATCCGACAAAACAAACAAGTACTCTTCAGACACTGAAACAATCACCAAAACTAGCAAAGTCCGAAACTGACTCAAAGACCAGAAAAACTAGCACATATCTAGGAAACAAAACCGAAAACTGACTTTAAACTACCATGCACAAGATTATCTTCAACAGTGGTCATCATTAGGGTTGATTACATAGAAGAAGACTTGTGCGGCCTGGTCATCGCCGGCGAATCCGGGAAGGTGCCCGCCCTACCCAGGAGCTGGCTCCGCCTCTGATATTTTGTCATTACTCGTATATAGCTAATTATTTTCTTTCACAATTTGCCCTTCTTCATGATCGTCGCGATGATAGGTAGCTTCCTGAGTAGTTTCTTCCTCGAGCCTGATGTTGCCATCTACGAAAAGAGTCAACTCATCAAAATGGTTGTACTCTTCCTCATCCACGACATTCTCAACTCTGACGATCCTTCTTTTCCCCTGAAGAACTACATGGCGCTTCTTTATCTACCGGGTCGATTACATAGAAGACTTGTGCTACTTGCTTCGCAAGTACGAATGGTTCATCTCTGTATCCGACATGTTCGATGTCCAAAGTAGTGAAGCCGTACTTGTACACCCTGACACCCTTTGGGAGTTGTACCCAACGACACCGAAACATTGTGATCTTAAAAATACAGTAGTCGAGCTCCCAAATCTCTTCTATGAATCCATAGAAGCTACTCTTCTTACTACCTGTGTTGTCATAGGCATCTATGCGGACACCACTATTTTGGTAAGTGCTTTTGCTATCCTGAGATCTCGTGTAAAAGGTATATCATTTATGTCGTATCCTTGCCATGTCAAGATTGTACCTGATGGCCCTTTTGCCAGCCACCTCAACATGACACTCGTTTCTTTCCCAGTCATATGCTCTTTGAACCAATGATTGAACAAACGGTTATGCTCTTTTGTTACCCAAACCTCTGATCGTCCACGATTTTCCTCTCGTAGCTTATCCTTGTGCATGTCCATATACGAGGACACCTCAACCGACTGTTGCAAGACTGTGAAATGAGCTTTTTCGAACAATCCATGATCGTAAGAATTTGTTGATTTCTTTCCAATCGTCCCTTTCTCAGCTAGCCTACCCTCATGTCGAGATACAGGCACTCCTACCGGTTCCACCCCCTCCATGTAATCCACGCAAAACTCGATAACCTCCTCAGTTGCATAACATTCCGCAATGCAGCCCTCCGGTTGAGATCTATTGCGTACATACTTCTTCAGGATACCCATGTACCTTTCGAACGGGTACATCTGATGCAGGAATACGGGGCCACATACATTTATCTCGTTCACAAGGTGAACAATGAGATGAACCATTATATCGAAAAATGATGGAGGGAAATACATCTCTAGCTGGCATAGTGTCTTGACCACATCATTCTCGATTCGAAAGTCCGATGGGATCGATGACCTTCGTGAAATCGTGTTGAAGAAGAAACACAACCTCATGATTGCCTCTCGGACCTTTTCAGGCAAAATACCTCTAATTGCAATAGGAAGCATTTGTGTCATCATCACATGAAAATCATGAGACTTCATGTCAGTTAACTTCAAATCTTTCATCGAGACCAGTTTCTTGATGCTTGCGGAGTAACCGGACGGAACTTTCACACCATGCAAGCATTTGCAAAGGTCTGTTCTCTCTTTCTTCGAAAGAGTGTAGCAAAATGGGGGAAGGTAAAGTCGTCCTTTCCCGGTGTCCTGAGGATGTAGCTCAGCTTTGATTTTCATATCTTCCAGGTCCCTTCGTGCCTTCAGTCCGTCCTTAGTTTTGCTAGGAATGTTCAGCAAAAGACCAATCAAGCTATCACATACATTTTCTCTCGTGCATGACGTCTATGCAAATGTCGAACTTCTAAGTCCTTCCAACAGGCAAGTTCCAAAATATCGATCTCTTCTTCCATGTGGTCTTCTCGAGACGAGACCTCGATGTATTATTACTATCTCCCTTTCCAAGTACGACATTAATATCCTTAACCATATCATATACCTCTTCCCCACGACGAGGCCTTGGGGCTATACCATCCTCTTTTGTCCCGTCAATTGTTTTTCATATTGCGGTAGGGGTGATTCTGCGAAGGAACCTACGGTGATGCATGTACAGTTTTCCTCGAGTTATTGAGCCACACACTAGCGGTTTCATCCATGCATTGGGGGCATGCTTTGGCCCCTTTTACAGTACGATCGGATAGGTTACCAAGGGTAGGGAAATCATTGATGGTGCAAAACAACAATGCCCGTAAGATGAAGTACTCTCGCTTGTACTCATCCCATACCTGTACACCTTCGTTCCACAGTATCACAAGATCTTCCACCAATGGTTGTAGGCATACATCAATATCATTGCCAGGTTGTCTCGGCCCTTGGATAAGCAGCGACATCATAATGTACTTTCGTTTCATACACAACCAAGGAGGAAGGTTGTAGATACAGAGAGTTACGGACCAAATGCTATGAATACTACTCATGTTACCGAAAGGATTCATTCCATCCGTACTCAACCCAAACCTTACATTCCTCGGTTCATTCCCGAAATCCATCCTAAAGAGCCTATCGATGGTTCTCTACTGGGCAGAATCAGCAGGGTGTCTCAGCTTTCCATCCTTTTTACGCTCTTTTGAGTGCCATCGCATCAGTTGGGCATGCTTTTTGTTTCTAAATAAACGCTTCAACCAAGGTATTACCGGTAAATACCACACCACTTTAGCGGGAGCTCCTTTCTTCACCACGGTGCCCTCGCTGTCATGGCCTTTACGCTTGTATCGCGATGATTTGCACACCGGACATACATGCATGTCTGTATACTCTTTGCGATAGAGTATACAATCGTTTGGACATACATGTATTCTTTCTACTTCCAATCCCAATGGACATACAACCTTCTTAGCTAAATAAGTGGTTATCGGCAATACGTTTCCATCCGGAAGCATGTCCGCTAAGAGATGTAATAGCTATTGTGAAACTTTTATCGGACCAACCATTGCTTGCCTTCAATTTTAGAAGTGAAAGCACGGTGTGCAACTTTGTGTATTCCTCCTTGCAACCCGGGAACAAAGGTGTGTCCGAGTCGTCCAACAAACCCTTGAATTGATTAAACTCTCTCGACTAGTGTAGTTCCTTACGCATCGCGCAACATCCGAGCAAGATTATTATCGTCATCAATGTCCAACCTATCCTCATCGGATCCATAAGCGATGTCACCGCCATAATGCCTTCTCCATCATCCAATACGTTATCACCTTCATGTATGTTTTCCTCTTCACCGTGACTTGTCCAACGTGTATAGCCAAGTACAAAACCTCTTCGAATCAAGTGCAAGTGGATGTGCTCTTTGTCCGAAAACATTTTCTCATTCTTGCAATCAATGCATGGACAATGTATGTACTCCGTCTTCTTGTGCAACTTGTTCTCCTCAATGCTCTTAGAAAAGGAGATACCCCATCGATGTAATCTCTACTGTAACAGTTCGCATTGTACATCCATCTCCGGTCCATCTAAAATTAATTAACATATAAAAATTGATTAAAAACTAATCTAATTACTTATCATCTAAATGAGCTAGATAATAAATTCATCATCTAAAAATGATGAGCATCCACCTACCAAATTAGCTAAAATTTCATGTATATTAATATCCAATAATCTTAATTAAATAAATTTAATATATGTCCGCACTAATGGAACCAAATTAATAGTAATTAAAAACTAATCAATACTTTTTCAGTAAAGAAGCTAGATAATAAATTCATCATCTAAAATGATGAGCACCCACCTACCAAATTAACTAAAATTTCATTTATATTAATACCCAATAATCTTAATTAAATAAATTTATTATATGCAAGATGTATATGTCCGTACACTAATGGAACCAAATTAATAGTAATTAAAAAACTAATCTAATTACTTATCATCTAAAGGAGCTAGATAATAAATTCATATATATGCAAGATGTATATGTCCGTACACTAATAGAACCCAATTAATAGTAATTAAAAAACCAATCTAATTACTTATCATCTAAAGGAGCTAGATAATAAATTCATCATGTATCAAATTAACTTAAAATGCAATTAAATTAAATATATGCTTAATCATAATTCATCATCTATAAAAGGAACACAACATCATCTAATGAACCTAGCTAGGAAATAAATTCATCAACTAGAAAATGGTAGCTAAACAAAAATAAACAAAATCTAAACTTTTCATCTCATCTACATATAAACCCTAATTAAACTTGGTTTAAAAATTAAATTGCAACAAGATTAACGCAAACCAAGAGAGGAGAAAAAATAACTCACCAAGGAACAACTAGAGGAAGTACAAGCACAAGAATTGGAGAAAACGAAATCTGAAATTTAGAAGTCTTGGTTTGCTCTCGGGAGGAAGAAGACTAGTGCTGCTACTGACCACCTATTTATAGGCAATATTATCAGTGGCGGTTTTTAAATAGAACCGCCATCGATAATATTATCTCGTGGCGGTTCTATCCTCGAATCGCCATCGATAATGATTATCGATGGCGGTTCGAGGATAGAACCGCCACGGATAATCAATAGAATCGATGGCGGTTGGAGGATAGCACCGCCATCGATAACTAGTTATCGATGGCGGTTCTAGCCTCCAACCGCCATCGATAATGTGATTTGTTATCGATGGCGGTTCTATCCTCGAACCGCCATCGATAATTATATCGATGGCGGTTCGAGGATAGAACCGCCACTGATATTTTTCCCGCTATTTTTGAAATAGAACCGCCACTGATAATTATCTTTGTGGCGGTTCGAAAAAAACCGCCACAAATAGACCGTCACCTATTGCAGGTTTTGGCGTAGTGTAGCGCGCGCAAACTCATCTCTTGTGCAACTACGCACGTCCATGTGGGGAGTTTGCATGCATGATTAGACCTAGATCGCGTAAGCTTGGACTAGAGATGTCCTAAGCATCGAATGTGCTAGTTATCATGCATCTTATAATTCTATATAGTCGGCCATGAGATCTCTAAGTCCTGGGCTAAGCTAGAAAAACTATGGACGATCACTAAGAGTTCTAAAAGTGTACGGTTGGAAGACTATGGCGATCTACTTTTATATTCTAAACTTTTGGTTTGATTATATAGAACAATCAATCCCAACTTGTCTTCGCCTAGCTACTTTTCTTTTTCTATAGTCAAATACATCCTTTGGAGTGGCAACTCTCAATTAGTTCTAGACCTCTAGTTATGTATGCAGTGATATGGTATGAGCTCATTCCCTAAACAACTACATGACTGATAACAAGATGACAAGACTACACATCAAGCTAGATGATCTCATCTGATGCGTTCTCTTATTAGAAGGATGCAAGACTCGCCATGTGTTTCACTTCACTCTCGTTCTCTACATAATTTCAAGATTGAAGCTGATAATTAAAACTAAATGGAACTAAAGAAACCCACCCGAGGGATTAGTGTACAGCATCTCTATTTTATCTGGATATTTTATCCGTTGCGCTGAATACGGGAATATACGGGGCTCGGTCGGTCTCCGATAACTGGCTAGAGCGTATAATAAGCTATTCTACACGTAGTTGAAGAATAGTATATGTGCGCGCGCGTGTGTGCATGTGCGTGTGTCTGTATATGTATATGTATATATATATATATATGTATATATGTATGTATATGTAGGCAACATATTCAGTGAAAACTCCTCTTACTATAAAAACTCTGTGAAACTCATATATACAAGTTTTGAAAAATTCTCAAAAGAATTATCATACATAGGTGAGGTGAACTTATACAATCCTACAAAATTTGAAGACCAAACTCAATTACATTTGAAATATATGAAAAAGACAAATTCAGCTTAAATAGTGATTCTTCACTATTTAGAACTATTCATTTCACCGTTTGTCTTTTTCATATATTTTAAATGCGATTGAGTTAGTCTTAAAATTTTATATGATTGTAGAAGCTCACCTTTCCTACGTATGGTAATTTTTTAAGAATTTTTTAAAACTTGTACATATGGGGTTCACAAAGTTTTTACGGTAAAGAGGGTTTTCACTGGATATGTATATGCATGTGTATGTGTATATGCTTGTGTATATGTATAGCATGTGATCTAAATTCGTTCAAAACCATTGAATTCGAGCATATTTTTTCAAATGTATGTGTTTCATTGTTATAGATGGGTATATACCCTAAAACTGAAATTTTCAAAAAATATACATGAATTTGGCTTGAATTCATGTATTTTAAATCATGGTCCCTTGACACCATAGTGTCCCATTTTGACATCCTATATTTAATTATTCCACTTAAAGGAACATGAATTCAAATTAAACTAAATTACTTGTCCATCTAATTGAATAAAATGTGTATATTGTTTTTTCAAATTTGAATACAAATAGTTATGATAAAATAGTATTTAGGATGGCAAAAGTCCACAACACATGTATCCATATTTTTTTTATACAAATACGATAAGTGTCTATTTGGATGTTGGAATTGAATTGGTCTCGTGGAATTAAGGTCCCAATTCAATCTCAAGTGGAAATGGAATGAAGCTACAATTTAATTTTTTTTATTTGGTTGGTAAGGAAATTGTTGCATGGAAATGAAACCATAATCCAATTCCAAATCATGTTGGGTTGCCAAATACTCACATTTCAACTTGGAAATTGGAAACGTCATCTTCTTCCTCCAGGTGTGACCATGCTCAATCACCTTTGCTCCACAGTGCTATGCCTCCGCCTCCTTGGATGTGACCTCGCTGGACTCCAGCGAGCTTGTGTCCCACGTTGCCGGAGATCTGGAGTGGTGGCAGTTGGCAGCTCTCCGAGCTCTCTCCCCCAATGAGACTGCAACGCCTGCTGTGCCGGCAACGAGGAAGAAGAGGCAGCGTCGGCAATGAGGAAGAAGAGAAGGCGGCATTGGCGATGACAAAGAAGAGGAGGAAGCTACTGAGTTTGAGGAAGAAACACGACCTGGTTGGAGCGGCAAGGTCGCGTGGGCGGCGACAAAGATTTCGGTCTAGTCTTGCGAGATGGTTGCAAGCTCAATTTCCACCGATTCAGAGGGAGCGAGGTCTGATTTCGGGGGTCTTCTTTTAGTTATACTCCAATTCAGATGGAAATGGTTTTCAATTCCAATTCCAAAGCGCATCCAAATGACATATATTCAATTCCAACTCCCGAATTCCTAGCTCAATTCCAACAACATCCAAACAGAGTGTAAGAGTAAAATTATTAATCGGATGACAAATATAGGCCACATTCATATCCTATCAAATCTATATAGTACTCCAATAATACGAATAACTCATATCCGTTTGACAGCCCTAACGGCAATGGGTAGATATACTACACTAACGGAACAGGGTCACCTCAGGTCCCATTTGGAATGCAGGAATACGGGCTTTAAGTGTAAGAATAGAAACTCTCATAACCTGGATGCTTGTTATAATCTGATCACTTGAAATTTCTTTTATTTTTTTTTTCTTTCGGCTTCTAACGAGAGCTTTCAGATGCTAAGCTAGTGGAGGCGGCACTGATGCTACGCGCCCGGTATATATTCAGCATGCATGGATCTATGTGTGCACTTTGCATTTCCTGTCAAATTAGCATGCGCGCACCGTCGCATCGATCGACTGGACCGAGCGATCAGGCGAATGTGGAGGCATACGATTCCAGCGAGCGATGACTGACCGGAGTGAAGGATGAATGAACGGTACGTTGTTGAGTAATATTCGGCGTGCACCAATTAACCGGCCCAGGAAAAGGATCGGAATACTAGCATTGCAGTGAAGGGAATCGCTGGATGATATAAAGGTGAAAGCATCAGCCAGCCAGATACAGTGTCCAAAGTGCCTCTCAATTCCAACCGATGAGCTAGCTAGTATACCCCTAGGTTGGGTTCTCCTACGCGATGCAAATGGATCTTGGTAGCTTTTGGATCTGAAAGCCCGTGCATGCATTCGGTTGCAACTAGCGTGCTCTTGCTACTTACCAATTTTCGGTCAAGAAAAAAAAAAAGAATCCATGTGGCAATGGAGCACGGCTAAGTGATCATAATCATAGCAGAGTTGCATAAAGAAAAAAAGATCATAACAGGAAGCCAGAACTTGGATGAGGTTTGTGCATTAGGAGAGTCCCTTCTGCCTCGTGTCAACATTTCTATCTTAAAATATGCCTCGGCGAGTATTGGCCACTTTCTTTGCCTATGTGAATGAAAATGAGAGCAATTCGTTGCTCATCAGGTAAACAGGTATGGACATAGATGAGCTTCACACGTGCCTATAATGCCCATTTAACCACCAACAGGTGGACTGATAAATGGTCTATAACACCGCCATTGCCCACAGACCCCAAATCCTCAATCTCTGACTCCTGCATGGGCGCATGGCCGGCTCTCACAATCTAGCTCCCGCTCCCTCCTCCCCAGTACAAGGGCCGCCGCCTCTGGCTCACCACCATTGCCCACCCGCCCACACCCTCCTCCGGATCTTCCTCCCATCCTCGTCCTCCACGGCTCCTTCTCCAAGGCCAACAACCCAACACCACAGGCCACCGCTTCCTGCCACCAGTCGTCGGTGCATCCATCATCCTTGTCCTCCACCTCTCGCCACCAACCCTGAAGAGGTTCGTTTTTTATTTATTTCTTCACCCCAAAACCAGATTTATTGCATGTGATTTGTGTTGAACTTTTAGATCTGTGAATTATTGCATGTTTTTCAAATGTCTACTCCTAGCTCTGTCTTGAAGTCTTGAACTATGTTAGTTTATATTTACATTTCATGTGTGATGAGCTATATCAATTTGCATTTTAATTGTTGAACTAAATATATGTCAGTTTCTATTTCCATTTTATGTGTGATGAACTAATGATTGCCAAACTTTATTCGCTGCTGTCTTAACTTTATTTGTTGTTGTTTGCTGATTGAAAAGAGGTGTGGTGGGCACACAGGCTTTCCCGTGCAAGACAGACATCGGTGATGTTCTCTACCCGCTGTCCTTTGTGGGCATGCATATGGACAAAGAATAGGCTAGTGGGCATAGGTATAAGTTAGGAATACCTGTGCCCGCTGCGCCCAATTAGATCTAGGCAATAGGCCATGCCTTTTTAGGCCAGCCTTCAGTACGATCGGTCTAGTATGGTTCAAAGCATGGCACAACACATGTCTTTCAGTCTTTGGGCTAGGCTGACACGGCATGAACTCAGGCCTAGAAACTCGACACAATGGATCGTGCATGCATGAATGTGACCCTTTATAAAAAAACATCCTACGTACAATCCAATCCATCGTCAACTATCTTACCCTAGTGACACAGCCCATCATCAAATACTATCTCTCCCCTTCGCCTCCTCCCATAGCCCATTCGGGGCCGTCACCATCTCCCTGCACCTCTGTCATCTCCTCTCTCCCCTCTCGCCCTCCACCCTATTTCCTCCCCGCACCACCACCTCCCTCGTTGCCTTGGTGCTAGATATAGAAGGCTTTGGTCATGCCGTTGCCAGAAACAGCCTTGAGGCACCACACCACCAGCTTCGCCGGTCGTCCTGAGGAAGAAGACAACAGCGATCAAAGAGAAAGAAGACGAAGATGGCGCTAGATTTCGACAATCCTCACCGCCTTGGCGCTGCCAAATCCGGCCTTCCCTTACCATGCTGCCACCGTCTTTGACCATCATGTGTGCTTTTTCCCCGATGCTAACGTATTCCTTGCCTCTGGCTTAGCCGCACTCCGTCCTCGTGATCACGCTGGTAGGTGAGTCCGTGACTCTTTTCCTCTCCTTTGTAACAATCCAAATGGATTGGGCTTGAATCGGCAAAGGCCATGATGGCACGGCACAGCCTAGGCCCATAGCTCATCGGATCCGTGTCGGGATAGCCTGTCACGGCTCAATACCTTAATCTACGCCCGATTACCATCCCTACGTACTACCCTCTAGAGTCTCTAGGGTAATACGACAAAATAACAAAAACATTTGTGCTACACGTGCTTTCCGTTTTCGGGAGGGCATTGATACATGCACTTCCGTAAGGTGAATATTCGGTTTAGATAGAAAAGTTGAGGCATGGCTCTATTGACATGGACGAGTACCAAACAATACCTACAGTCAATATGATAAAGCTAAGAAATTTCAGTAACTTTTCGTTTAGAGAAGAAGAGCCAAAGACTTAATTATGTAGCCTACGTTACAACTGCTTATACAGAGGACACTTCTGCTCCTTATTGTTAGGACTCTAATCCTTATTATACACACTTGGAAATAAAACTAGGATAGACATAAATTAGGACTCAATGTTTTAAAGTAGACTTGAAAAAGAACTCTAAGTAGTAATTTAGATCACAAATTTTACAAACTAGTTTTTCTGTAATTTTTATTAGAGTTTATCTTAATTCTCATTTGGTTATTTTGAGATAGAGTTTGATCGTCAACTATTCTTCGCGACATCTTCGTATGAAGTTTTGTTAGGGTATCTATAACCGCCTTCGGTTTAGATGGGCAATCTGGCAAGAAGACATCCACATGAATTAATTTGTCAACTCCCTGAATAATACTATAGGAATCCTTACTGAGCATTCCCTAATATTAGTACAAGCTCACATAATAATGATGTATTTTGGTTTAGGCATTTGCTCATATACTCTCACTAAAGCTTACTTAAAATCCTAAAAAAAAAGTGGGATGGTTTTTCACAGAACTTGTAATTTTGAGTTCAAGAAAATTAAATTTTATCATCTCGACTTTATCCTAAACTAGCAAGATGCGCACACTTGTGCACGGGCATCAATCTCAAATTATGTTTAAATGGTTTCATGATATATATATATATATATATATATATATATATATATGATTGTGTTTTTTAATAGGAAAAGAGAAAACACATGGGTGGGAAAGGACCATACGTGTAACGGTGTAAGGGGTGTTCCAACGATTATGCTCTTTTACTTGATCCTAAATTTGACTAGTTTTGTTTGGATTTCGAATGGCCGCGGTTTTGGCGGCTAGTGCAATCCTAATTACAGAGCAAAGAGGTGCACTTTTTCCAGTAGGGTGGAAGTGGATGCCCATTATGTGCGTGTGGCAACCACACGTAACACACTAGCAACAGCTGTAAAAATGTATACGCGTTGATAAGAGATTCGACTAAAGTGGTCGGATACTTCGTCCACCAATAGGGTTTAGAAAAAAGAGCTGGTACTTTGTTGTGCAATTGGGGTAAGGGTTAGAAATCTAGTCGCTTTCTCGTGAGATCTCGTTTATCAGAGGTAGGCGAGTTTTGAAATACCGATCAGAGTGAAAAAAATTCAAAAAATTTGAATTGCTACAGTAAACACGCTATATCTCGACGAGATCTCGCCATATGCCGCCGAAATCTCGAGATTTTAATCCGGAATTTGATGTTTCATGACCGTATTTGACTGGAAATTGATCAATAACCCTTAAGAAAGTCATCTCCTATGAAAATTTATTGAAAAACCGAATTTTTGAGACATTTTTTAAAAACTACAGAAACATTGTCGGATTTCTATAAAATTGTACATGCTTTATCATGATGTAAAAAAATTTTGGTACCATATTAAGAAGTGTAGGATCATACATAAAATTTTTCAAAATAATTAAACCTCATTTGTTACCTTTAACAAAATCAAAAACTGAATGAACATAATTAGGACAATAACATTGTTAGAATTTATAATTTTCTCGAGTGTAACCATGATCCAAAATTTTTAGAGAGCTTAATAATTTCATCAGTACCGTTATCTAAAATTTTAAAAAATTTCAACTTTTTTTGTTTGCTCAATAAAATCTATGTATGCATTGAACTTCATTTGTTATATTTCAAAAATCAAAAACAGAAAGAACATAAATGGTACAGTGCAATCGTAAGAATTTTATAAATTCACTGGAGTGTGACCATGATCCAAAATTTTTATGAGATATTAAGCATTTCCTTATAACCCTTCTGAATTTTTTTTAAAAAACTAAAACATTTTTGATTGCTAAAGCAAATCTATGTATTAATCATCAGGCTTTTATCAAGACATAGCACTTTCAGAATTTTTAGAACTTCTTGAAGCTTGATCATCACACAAAAATTTTATAGAAACATTAATGATACATCAAGACCATCCAATTTTTTTTAAAATTTTCTAACGTGGTTTGTACCATTTTTCATTTGGTTGAAGTTTGACGGTAAGGCTTTTATCAGGACAGTATCACTGTCCGAATTTTTACAAAAAATTATAAAGATTTATCATCATCTGAAAATTTTATGGGAATATTTGTGATGCATCATAACTATGCACAAAAAATTTCAAAATTTTCTAAAGTGGTATGTTTCATTTTTCACTCGGTTCAAACTTGCTGGTTAGCGTTTTATCATAGCAGTAGCAATGTTTGAATTTTTAAAAATTCCTCATATTTTATAATCTTATGAAATTTTTATGGGAGTATAAATGATGTGTCAGGAACCTCCAAAAAAATTTAAAATTTTTGACATCGTTTCACCCAGATTTCATGCTATCCAAATTTTCCAAGATCTCGGCAAAACCGGCCAAGATTTTATTCTCTGGTTTTGCGGTTCATCCAGAATTTGTCCAAAATTTCTAAATCTCACCGAGATTTCATTCTCCAATCACCTCCGAGATTCCGAGTGAAAACGAGATTTCAATCCTTGATTGGGGCTCCATTATACCCTGATGCGACTTTTGGTAGCAAAAAGTACTCTCAGCCAATCCTGAAATTCTGGCTTCCAAACCACTCCTGTTATAGTTGTAATCATAATTGTATTCCTAATTCTCCATCAAATCGCCTTTTTATCATATAGAGGACATTCCCCTTTATGCCTTTGTCCGTTCCTCTTGAATCTTGATGTACCATTATATACGCATTCTGTTTCCTATCCTGCATTATTCTAGTTTTCTCATTTTATTTGACATTATTGGTATCGATGTTTAAGATCCAGGGTCTCTAGATCAAGCTTATAAATAAAAAATGGTTGTATGCTTCCGGAGAAATAAGACTATAAAAGAGGGAATGAGAGATTGCTTCTTATTAGCCAAGCAGCTTAACAAAGTACAATATTACATAGTCTATCTGAGAGTCTAGAATCCGATCCCTTGACGGTACGAATGGGCTCCTTATTTATATAGAATGGAGATGCGGCAGTTGTGTTTCAAAAGGTGTCGTACGACTGAAATGTGTCTTCTCGTCAAATAGTGTCTTCTCCTCAAGAGGTGTCTTCTCACCGAAGGGTGCCTTTTCGGGATAACTTCCAAGTAGTTTATGCATACCTGTCAAGATAACTGTCCGTACGGATACATGTGTAGAGATAACCGCTTGCTCCGACTAGTATCACTGGTCGGAATGGTTATTTTACAGGTCGGGAACAACCAGTGCGAAGCAATATATAGAACACGTTAGTAAGTTGGTTTGAGATGTAACCGATTGACTGATCATAGGCCTCGTTCTACTTCATGGGCTTTTATTTATGAATTGTGGGCCCAAAAAATAGAGTATGCCTTTTAACCGTTACTAGCCCAAATAGGATATGGGCTTTAATCCCCGTCAGTTAGCCCTCAAGACTTGAGTAAAAAAGAAATTTTTATCTAAGACTTTTATTTTCTACATAGGGTTTTGTGATAATCATTATGTCGGTTAAATGTTCATCAAAAGGCCATCTTTGCGCCTCTTTTGGTAACTGAAACGGCATTTGAAACCGACACAATAAAGGATATATAAATAAGGGGAGAAGGCTTCCCTTGTACACCTTATGTCTTGGTCTTTTGAGCACGAAATAATCTTTTGAGCTCTTTCATCTTCAAGCTTTCATCTTAGTGCTTGAGCCCTTTCGACTTCAAGCCTTCTTCTTCCTCGCAACTTATCCGCCATGGACAAGTCAATTCTCACCGAGGGCAAGATCAAGGAGCTTGAGGACTAGGGTTTGATCCCCTCACGCAAAATGCTTAGGTGGGATCCTAGCGGGGAGGACGTGAAGCCGGTGCCCCAAGAGGGGCGCCCCATTCTCTTAGCCGCATTTCTTAGGTTATGTGTTGTCGGGACCGGATTTCCAAATCCGAACCCTCTGTGTATAACCTGTGCTAGTTCAGGAAAAGCTAGCACACACAGTGAAAACAGTGATGCCAACACATCCATATCACGAAGCAAGTAATATTAATTAAGCAAAAGAATATTAGCCTTATGGCCAATTATTACAAATAAGAAGCATCATAGCTTGAGTTCAATAAGAAACAATGAAACGAAATAACAAAGACAAAGTAAGTAAGCCCATCCATTTGCCCAACAGTAATCGGGGTTCGCGTCCTAGCATTCCGGATCGCCTTCATCATAACCACAAGCGTAGAAGTCGTAGTCACCTTCCGCTTCCGCGAACTCTTCTGTGGAAGGTTGGGGATGTTGCAAGGGTGAGCACAAAATGTACTCCGCAAGTCTTGGAAACATAATGCATGATAACTATATGCAAGGCTAAGCAATTGAAGGCATAATATGGCTCTTTTAGCATAAAGCAAAGTTTAACTGTAAATACCAATAGTAATTTCATAAAGCATCATTTGAACAAAATGTAATAGCATAATAATTGAATTTGATATAACAATTAAAGCAGGTTCCATCTACCTGACTGGCTCCATCCGCCAAACCATAACCCGAGAGTTCCATCTGCTCTCGGATTCCCAAACCATCATTTTCCTTTGAAACAAAACCATAAAATCTACAATGTGCAAGCGTACCTCGCCTGCCCTTGACCGTGGGCACGGCTACTTAAGTAGTTTTAACTCTGCAGAGTGTGTACACTTTACCCACAAGACATGACCGACTCTTGTTGTCATGCACTTAACACACTTCCTTTGGTGTGTCGGCAGAGAGATCATGACAAGGCCTTTACAATGCACAACCCCACTATTAATCTCGCCCGCTAAGGTTTCACCATTGTTAGGGTTCTAGCCGCCTTGATCTGAAGCCCCTCTTGTGCTCGCCAACATCCGCACTCACCAACCAAGAAGCTAATAATGAGACGCACAAATTATTTAGCCAGTCGTACCCATATAGACTTGTGGTTGTACGGTAGTGCTCGGTCCATGGTAACACACGCCGGTCCTTAATTGACTAGGCGAACATTCACATACCAAGGTCTCGTGCTTTCTCGCACCGCCAAACATCCATCCGCTCGGTCTAAACCATTTCCACTTTATTTTACTTAAACCACAGCAGCAACACCAATTGCCGACTTTCACAAATAAGTTTAAACAACATTTGAAATGATTCCCATAATGGCACAATACCAAACGCTTAAGTGGACTAAGCAATTCTACCGTTCTATGCTAATCTACTGGATATCACAAAATAAAATAGCTAGTATATATCATCTAGGTGTCAAAGGTTCGACATGATCAATACCAATGAGGGTATATCAAATCGAATTTAACTAAACCTTAAGACTACATTTAAATTACTTTGCATAAAAGTAAGCATGCATAATTTAAAAACAACATAACATTTTCATAAAATTTGGAATCAACATGTTCAAGGAAGACTTGCCTTCGCTGCCTCTTGCTGGTTGTACCTCTGATTGTTGATTCGATCGATCTTCGATCGCTGCCTACACGCTAAACGAGGCAAATAAATAAAACAAATTCAAATAAAATTCAAAAATTGAAAAGAATGGTACTGGAAGATAGATCTTGAATTTAGATGAATTTAGAAATTTGAATCACTGGAATCGAGCTCGAACGAAGGAGAACGGGCTCTGGAAGATTCCAGATCGTAAAATCGAGAATATCGAGAGGTCGACACGTGGCAGCACGTGATTGGTGGAATTTTGGGTTTTCGGAAAATCGAAAAAGAAAAGAAACGCCATCGACATCGTGGGACCCACACGTCGGCGACACGGCTCACGGTGGACCGAGTCCATCGAGAGGGTTCGGTGACGTGGCGAGCCGGCCGACGTGGGTGCCACGCACGGCTAGGGTCGACGTGGTCGCCACGCTGGCGCCGACGCGGCGGAGGCGACCGACGCGGCTCGATCGGGTTCGTCCACGTGGCGCACATCCGACGGCCGAGGCGGATCGGACGGTAGAGAGGCAAGGCGGCGGCGATGCGACGTGGCAAGATCTCGAGGCGCTGCGAGCGATCGGACGCCACGGCCACGGCGAGGGCGGCGCGATGGCTGGCGCGGGCAACACCGCAGCGACCACCGGAGCGGAGGAAGAAGGAGACGACTGGGGCGAAACTGCGACGGATCGGCTCGGGTTTTTGGGGCAAAAGAGAGCGGAGGACGCGAGGAGTCCGGAGGTGCAAGCGACGGCGGCGGAGACTCACCGACGGGGAAGAAAAACGGCGTTGAAGACCACGGGCACGGCGGAGAACTTCGGCGAGCTCGCGGGAGAAGACGGCGGCGACTCGATCGACAAGAGCTAGGGCAAAGGAGGCGACGCAACGAGGCGAACCTCGGACGGGGGTCCTCGGGGCTTTGAATAGCCTCGGGAGGCACGCACGGCACGGACGCCGAGATTGGCGCGGACGCGGTGGCGACGCGGCAGCATCCTGGCCGTCCACGTGGCGCGCATCAAACGCAGCCGAAGGCGAACGGCTAGGCTGGCAAGCAAGCAACGACGCGAGGCGCGGCCGGCCTGCCGAGCGGAGCGGGAAAGGGAGGTGGGCAGCGGAAGGATTCGCCCACTAAGGATTTAGAATTTAAAACATTTTCCGAATTAACCAAAATTCCGTAAATTCAAATAAAAGAAAATAAATTCAAATAAATATCAAATAAATTCAGAAAAATCTCCAAAAATACAGAAAAATTCCTTGAGGCATAATGAACCCAACTAAAACTGAAAATATTTTGTTTGATGAATAGATTAATCAAATTAAATCTTTTTATAAATTGAAACTTCAAATTAAGCTGAAATTAATTCAAAAAAATTGCAAATGGTGAATTTTGAAATTCAAACATTCTAAAATCCAAATTTTTGGAATGTTACATGTGTTCGACTCCTTGAGAGTGAATTCCTTGCTGATGTGCTCGATCGTTATGAGATTGAGCTCCATCATCTCCCTCCCAATTCTATTTCGATTTTGAGTGTTTTCTCTCATCTTTGTGAGGCTTTCCTTGGCATTCCTCCTCATCTTCACCTTTTTCGCTATTTCTACTGTATACTAGGAACAGCAAGACCCATGAAATCAGTGGGAGTGCTTATTTTAAGCTCTAGGATAAGATAGCCTCTCAGTATCCCTCCCTCCCGACCAGGGATATATGGTGGGATTATCATCGGGAGTGGTCCTACATTGAGATTCTAGGGGGTAGCTGCCTCCGGTTCACCGAAAAAGCCGCTCCGGTGTGGTCGAAGGCTAACTAAAAAGAGAAAAAGAGTCATTGGTGCTGACCGATGAGGAGCAGGACATAGTCAAGGTCATCGCCAAGTTGGTATCAGGGGGCTTGTTTGGGCAGAAGATCGTTTATGATTTTCTATACTACAAGCTGAGCCCTCTGAAGAGGTGGTTTAGATTCACCTAGAGGATCAAGGGCGAACAGGATCCTACAAAGGATGAACCTGGAGGTAAGAAATTTTGGATTTCTGACCTCTCTTTTTTACCTTTTTATTGAGAAAGTTTACTGACATTTTTATGCTTTTTGTCAGTTCTGACCGTCGCGGAGACCCGATCGAGGGTCACATATATGCTGCAGGTCCCTTCGGACATATCTGACCAGGCTGCCTTGGACAAGCAGCTTTCCAGCCTGATCGGGTAGACCGATGATTTCATTAATGAATGCATTGAGGTAAGTACCAAGTAACTCTTTAAGTTATTTTTCTTACTAACTATTTTATACTAACAATTAGTTTATTTTCAGATGCATGGTCAGAAAGCGAACTGCCGACCAGTCTGGGGTCGTGCCATGGCCCTTCCAACCAAGAAAACGAGGACCTCTTCAAATAGTGCCTCAAAGATTGTGCACTCGACCACCGTGTAGACTAGTTTTGACCCGACCAGCACTTGTCAGGCCTTGGTGTCGGTTGGTGCCATTCTCTAAGTGTGTGCACGATCGACCTCAGGCTCAAGGGAAGAGGATGAAGTTTGCCGTAGGGACACAGCAGAAGACCTCATCCTTGGTGCGAAAATAAAAAATGGTATGGTAATTGGGAGATACCATATAGACATTATCCCCTATTACCTTATGTCTAGGGTGGCAATGAAGATGCTCCTTTGATTATAACGAGGAAGAGGAAGACACCCACTATGGATGTGGGGGTGTCTACAAGTCCCCTGGTGTCCTGGGTCATCGACTCACAACTAATTTGTAGGTACTTTTCTTCTACTATCTTTTAGTTTTGAATATCTGTGTCTTCAGAAACTAAGTGTGTTTTTGTTTTTGATTTATCTTAGCCCTCAGGCAGTTGCCCTTGATCCTTCTGCGGATCAGGGTGCTAATGCTCAAATAGAACCTGAGGCCAACCTACTGGAAACACTCACGCAGACCAGTGTGGAATAGACCTTAGTAGCAACTGAGGATGCTGCACAAGAAGACCTGACCAGTCGGCAAGCAGCCCCAACCTGTGGAGAGGATGAAAACCCTTTAAGTGATGTTGAAGATCCACTTGTCGAAGGGGCTACTTCAGCCACGAAGGAGGTCGGTGCTCCTCCCATAGTAATGGCAGAGTTGGTCGAGACGACCACCGCTGCTGAAGGGGTCTCCATAATCATGGAGACATCTACTAAAGACATTCCTGCTTTGACAGAGGAGACGTTGGTCGTTCCAACTAGTGGGATTGAGGAGGTGAGAGTGGTCACTACTAGGGCCATGACTACCGACACCACCACCATAGTGGCTCTTCCACTGGCATCTTCTTCTAGTCATTCTACCCAGGAGAATGACTTCAAGCAAGTTTTTGACAATTTGCTGTTAAAGGTAATCATCTCATCTTTCTTTAAAAATTTTAAGAAGAGGTATTTTAATTCATTTGCTATCTGCTTCTTATAGTATTCGCAAGAATTGTTCGACCTATTGGGTCATCAAGCCCAAACTTTGACCAAGGTTGAAGTTGAAAAATAACAAAAAGGTGCGTTTGATGACAATTTCCTCTTTTTGTTTTGTTACAAATGATTTCATCTAATAGGTCTGTTTGGAAATAGATATAAAGAGAAAATAAAGGAGCTGGAGAAATAGCTCTTGGTGGCTCAAAATACCACCAAGGAATACGAATTGATCTTGTCAAGGCCATTGACAAGCATCAATTTCTTGAGGAGAAGAACTCCAGGATCCACGAGGCTTTTAAGAGGAATGAGGACAGAGTACAAAAACTCGCCCAAGAGCTTAAGGCCATTTTTCAAACAAAGAAAGTCGAAATAATAGGTAAAACTCTATCTGACCTACTTAATCTTGTCCTTTAAAAGAGATAGGCAGTAATTTTTATTTATTTTTGAACTTGACGGAATTAAAAAATAAAATAAAGGCCAAAGAAACTTAGCTCTCCAAAGAAGAAATGGAGACAAAGAAACTTGAAGAGTTGAGTGCCAAAATAAAAGAAGAGATGATGAAGACGAAGGATTAACTAACACTCTTCTCACAAGAAATGGCCAAGATTAAGAGGATGAGTAAATACACTCTGGATTTTATTTTTAAGCAGTTGAGAAAAATCGCAGCAGATCTGAAAGATTTAGAAGTAAAACTTACAAATTCTGATCCATCTGTCGATGAGCTTGTCACGGGGTGAAGGATCAACTAAAGAATATCCAAGATCACATCCCCGCAATAGCGTAGACAATGAAGACAACACTCTGGACCTCAATTGCTGTTCAAGTTGGTGCCCTCTTTGTCAAGTTGGGGCACTTTTACAAGTACGCAGTCGAGTTGGAGAAACTGACGCCCGACCTGTAGCGTACAATGTAAGAAGATATAAATAGAAGACGTGCAGAAGTACAATTTGACGTCGAACTTTATATGAAAAATGTAAAAATTACATTGAAGTAAATGTAATGAATATTTGAAATGAATGAAAATATCTCTTCTTGTGTTATATTTTGTGTTGTTACTTGTTTGCTTGTATTTTTCTAAGCATATCACTAGCCCGTAACTATTTGTGTTATGATCAGCAATGTGATCGGAATACAAATAGTTATGGACCTATGTTCTATCACATTGTACTTAGTATTAACTAGTAGCAAATTGAAGACAAGGTCAGTCTAATGAGTTTTAATGCAGTAAGAATTGGCTTATATGAAAAGGCTCTATTAGAAGTCATCTCACAATCCAACCAGTAACTTCGTACTTTGTTGAGAGAGTTTGGTCAAGAAATGATATTGTGATTTCCTAGAATTGAAGCAAGATAGAAAACATATTGCGCATAACACTTGAGAGATAAAAATGTAAATGAAATATGAAATGAACTTATTTAAACATAAAACCTATGAAGATGTTGGATGTTCCATGCATTTGAAACAATTCTTCCGTCTTCCATAGAAAGCTGAATAAAACCAGGTTGAATAATTGATACCACAGAAAAGGGACTTTCCCATTTGGAAGATAACTTATTTAAGTTAGACTAGTTTTGGATTCACCGTAGAACCAAATTTCCCACATCAATTGTTCTTTTTTGAACTCCTATTGTAGTATCGTCTTAAGCCTTGTAAGTAGGCCATTGACCTAATAATTGCTCGATCCAGCTTTTCCTCTAGGATATTGATATCATCTTCACGTTGAATGTCTTGGTCGACCTGTTTATAGAGAGTAGTATGTGTAGAACCTAAGTGAATTTCACTATGTAACACAGCTTCCGCGCCGTAGAGCTGTTGAAAAGGTGTTTCCCCTGTTGCTCTACTGGTCATTGTGTGTATGGCCCAAAGCACCATAGAGGTCTTCTACCCAAGCCCTTGAGCGTTTCGTAAGACGATCGAACACTCATTTTTTCATACCTTGTATGCTTTGACCATTAGCACATTCAACTGCTCCATTGCTTTGAGGATGAGTGATAGAATTGTAACAAATCTTTGTGCCTATTTCATCACAATAATCTTAAAATAGACAACAAACAAATTGTGATCCATTATCAATAATTAGTCGACTAGGGACTCCAAATCTAGTGACTATATTTTTCACAAAGAATTTCTTTACTGCTTGAGCCGTAATTGAAACTGCGGGTTCTGCCTCAATCCATTTTGTGAATGTATCAATTGCAACAAATAAGAATTTGAATCCATTGGTTTCTTTCGGTAAAGGACCTACTATATCAATGCCCTATGTCAAAAATGGGCATGACAATGGTATGGTTTGCAATTGATTAGCGGGTAAGTATACCTGTTGAGTATGAAATTGGCATTGCTCATAGGTTTTTACAAGTTGCATTGCATCTTGTAAAACAGTGGGCCAATAAAAACCTTGTCGAAATGCTTTCCCGACCAGTGTTCTGTATGAAGCAAGTGCTCTACATAAGCCCCCATATATTTCATTAAGTAATATTATCTCCTGTTCTTGAGATATAAATCGCATTAGAACACCATGTGTTCCCTTTCTATAAAGAGTAATGTCGAGTAATTTGTATATTCGTGCCTTTTGAATTAATCTTTATTTTTTGTAAATATCCTCAAGCAGTGTCCTATTTTCTAGATAGGCCATAAATGGTTTAGCCCAATCTATATCCTGCTCAAGGGCTAAAACCTCTGTACTAGTTGGGGACTTTTCTACAGATGTATCTATAGAAGGTTTAGATAGATATTCAAGAAAAACACCTGTTGGAACATGTGATCATGAGGATACCAGTTTTGATAACTGGTCTGCTAAGATGTTATCTTTTCATGGTATATACTAGACTTCAAAGTGACTGAAGTACTTTTCCAATTTCCTCACTTCATCAAGGTAGTGAACCTCATCGGATGTCCTGTATTCCTTGCTAAACAGATTTACGACTAATTGCGAATCACTCATCGCTAAAAGTCGACGGACTCTGATGGATTTTGCTGCTCGGAGCCCAGCTAGAAGACTTTCATACTCTGCTACGTTATTGGTAACAGGGAATAGTATCTGGATTACATATTGCAATTGGTCGCTCTGAGGCGTGAACAGTACTATACCAGCCCCTGTGCCCTTGATTTCTTGAGAACCATCAAAGTATAATTTCCAGTGGTCGGTATCAATGGAATCCTGTTCTATAGAGGGCTCACTTTTAGTCTATTCGGCAATAAAATTTGCCAAAACTTGTGACTTAATTGCTGTTTGGGCAACAAAATGGATGTCAAAAGATTCAAGTTCTATTACCCACTTAGCAATCCAACTACTTGCCTCTTGATTATGGAGTATGTTACCCAAGGCAAAAGATTTAGGTAATGTAATCTGATGAGATTGTAAATAATGTCTCAATTTCCTTGAAGCTATTAATAGGGCATAAAGCAGTTTTTGAACCTAAGGGTATCTCTCCTCAGGTCCGTGTAAAACTTCCTTTACGGAATAAACAGGTTTTTGAATCTATTCTCGTTCAACGACCAGTACAACACTAACCACGTTATTTGTAGCTGCTAAGTAAAGCATCAAAGGTTCCCTAAGGGCGGGTGAGACTAGTGTGGGTGGGCTTTGCAAATAAATATTAATATGTCTTTGAAGGCCTTATCTATTTCATCCGACCAGTGAAATTTATCGTGTTTTGAAGGACCAAAATGGCGATCAGAGGTAGGGTGAATGATCACAAATTCAATTTTACCCCCAAAGAAACCAAACCAAAGCCCTTAGATATCAAATGAAAGCGGAATAATCAGTGTTTAAAGTTTTTAGCCTGAGACCGGCACTACCGCCCGTGGAGGACCAGCACTGCCGTAATGAATAGTAAAATTAAGCATATGAACAGTAATTTCAGCATGAGTTCAAATCAAAAATTGATGTAACTTTTGATTGAACAATCCAAAACTCGTGAAACTTTATGTGCACCTTCCTAAGGATGTCAAAGTTCCAACCTTTTTACAATTGAAGGAAGAGTGCACAAAAACGGGTTCAAGAGCAAAAACTGAGCCCTAAACTTGCTCGTGGGTTCTTGATGATCAAGATGATCCTAGATGGTATCCCACATGTCATAGCAAGCTAGAACACCAGAGAAGAACCTCAAAAACACGATCTTCCAAGAATGATTTCCTTAAAAGCAAAAGATCGATTTTTTGCAAAGAAGAGCACAAGATTTGCCTAGATGATTGAGATATGGTATGAAGAAGACTCATCCATCAATTATACATCCTTGGCACAAAATCTATAAGCATTTAGAAGGAGGGGAGACAAATCCAAATGTGCAGAATTTAAATTGCAAGAATGTAAATTGCGGAATTTAAAGACTGAATTTAAAGCATATTGTAAATGCGTAAAATAAATTCAGAGATGAGTAAATGAAGTTTTCATTTCTGGAAGAGAGGTTTACAAAGCCTCACAACAAAGTGGCAAAGCTCAAAGGAGCACAAAAACCTCAAAACCTTCAAAGAGGGGAAGGCTACTTGTACCCCTCTATTTATACTACTTTTGAGTCATCCTCCAGCCTTGGATGAGTTCCTTCAACCCTAAGGAACACCATCAAGGGCTAGGATTGACTCAACTCACTCATACATGGGCAAACCCGAAACCCACAACCATAACGGGTTTTGCATGCTTCTTAAAGCATACTAACAAGACCCGCTACTCTATCACCTAGACCGCAATCCAACGACCCTCCTTGATCCGAGCAGCTCCTAGCTAGCATCCCATTCGTTCCTTGTCTTCTAGGTTCGCAGCGACTCCGTCTCCGATCATCCTCCGGTGATCTTCGATCGTCTGGACTTCTGTGCACCTCGCCTAGTCCCGATCATTCTCTGCCTCACCATGATCTAGCATCGTCGTCTTGCAACCATCAAAAACAATAAAACACATCACATAGCATTGCCCAAAATGATATGCAATAAATCTCACGCAATTTCAAAATTCAAATCTCAACAATCGCTCAAAAGTCGGCCCTACCGCCCCCAGGGGCCGATAGTACCGCTCGTCCGGCACTACCGTCCTAGCATGGTCGGTAGTGCCGCTCGCCTAAAATCCCAGCAAAGACCCTCTCTGGAATATAACTACCGCTCCCAGGCCGGTAGTGCCGCCTCCTGGCCGACAGTATCGCCCTCCTGGGGCCAGTAGTGCCGCTCCTGGCAGACACAACTCAAATTGCTTCAATTTAAAAATCCAATTCAAATCAAATTCAAACCAGAGCATACCAAGCTCAAATTTAGGCAAATACTCATCACAAACATGGGTACACCTCCGCATGATCTTTCATGTTTTCTTATTTCCTTAAAGAATGGTAACCCACGCTCTCCTGATCCTGAGATAAAACGACTAAGAGTAGCCATCCAATTAGTTAAACCTTGAACCTCCTTCACTGTAGAAGGTGGTTTCAAAGATTCAATGGCTTGTATATTCTGAGGGTTTACTTCGATACCTAAAAAATAAACAAGGAAACCAAGCAATTTTCTAGAAGAAACTCTAAATACACACTTTTCTGGATGTAACTTAATCTCATATTTATTAAAATTATCAAAGGTTTCAGCTAGGTCTGACAAATGGTTAGAGTTTTTCTTGTTCTTTACAACGAGATCATCGACATATGCTTCGAGATTTTGCCCTATTTGACTAATAAAAGTCTTCTGCATAAGACGCTGGTACATTGCTCGAGCATATTTTTCAGCCAAAATGGCATATTTTTGTAGCAGTAGACGTCAAATGGCGTTATGAAGGAAGGATTCTCTTGATCTTCTCTTGCCATGCTTATTTGATGATAACATGAGTTTGCATCTAGAAAACTCATCAATTTGCAACCCACTGTTTAGTCGACCAGTTGGTCAATTTGGGGGTAAAAGGAAATCATCTTTCTTGACTAATAAAGTCGACTAGTTGGTCAATTTGGACAAGCGGCATTTAAACTAATAAAGTGAACACATATGTGCCACTCACCGTTTGCTTTCTTGACTAGGATCGGATTAGCAAGCCAATCTGGATGACCAACTTCATGAATGAAACCAGCCTCTAAAAGTTTGTCCAACTTGTCGATGTTCAAGATCTAGGGTCTCTTAATCGAGCTTATGAAAATATGATTGTGGGATCCTAGTAAACAAGATGATAGAAATGGTATATGGGAATTGCTTCTTTATTAGCCAAGCGGTCTAATAGAGTACAGAGATTTGCAGAACTTGAGGATTGCGATTACAATTGCCTATCACAATTACTTATTCTGGTTGTGAATGCTCCCAACAGCATAGACCGGCTCCCTATTTATATCGGTTGAAAAGGCGACAGTTGATTTCCAAAAAGCGTCATAGAACCGAGAGGTCTCTTTCTGTCAAATGGTGTCTTCTCGCCAAAGGATGTCTTTTCTAGGGATAACTTCCAAGTAGTTGTGCGTATCTATCAGATATCTATCCGCACGGAGACATGTGTAGGAATAACCGCTTGTCCCCGATCAGTTCTCTGGTCAGGATGGCTATTTCACTGGTCAGGGACGACCAATGTGAAGCAATGTTGTGAACTACTTTGACTGGACTGGTCGAAGTCTTGACTGTCCGAATAAGCATATGCTTCATTATAAACTTTGGGCTTTTGTGGGCCTATTAATAGAGTTTGGTTTTTATCCATTGAGGACCCAAAATGGAAGATAGGTTTTTTAATCCCCGTCAGCTAGCCCCCAAGGATTGAATAATAAGAGTTTATTACTCAAGTCTTTTCAACTTCTGTGACCTATTGGGGTTATACGCCAATTATCTGACTGTTTTAAGTGTCAATAAATGAGAAATCTTTGTGCTTCTCTCAGTAACTGAATCAGCGCTAACGATCTTTAATGTGTAATGCATATAAAGGGGAAGAAGGCTTCCTTTGTATACTTCATATTTTCAGACTTCTGAGTTAAGAAAAAAATTGCTTTCAAACTTTTTCTTAGTAGTTGAAGCTTTTCATCTTTCATCTTTTTTTCTTCTTTCATCATTTGTGACGAAGAGTATGATCAAGGAGGTGAAAAGTTTCAATACCTAAAAAGGAGTTTGAGGACACTATCCCTTATCCTATTACCTTCAAACTTTCTCTTAGTTCTTGAGACTTTTCATCTTCCATCCTTTCTTCTTCTTCTATCAGTTATGATGGAGAGTATGATCAAAGAAAGGAAGTGAAAAGTTTAAAGATCTAAAAGGAAGTTTGAGAACATCAAATTGGTGTCAGTTGTATGTTCATCAAAAGATGGTTTCTAACATCGTCTTGGAAACTGAATTGTCATCTGAACTGATAAAGTGAGGTTTTATAAAGGGGGTAAATCCTCTTTGATTCCTTACGCCTTTGTTGTCTCTGAGCACAGAAATAGCTTCTTGAATCCTTTTTAAGTTCTTTTGTCTCTACTCTTCTTCTTCTCTGCAACTTATCACCTTGGACAAGTCGATTCTTACTAAAGGGAGGATTAAGGAGCTCGAGGATCAGGGTCTGATCCCTTATTGCGAAATATTGTGATGGGACCCTAACAGGGAGGATACAAAGCTGGTGCCCCGAGAGAGGTGTCTCGTCCTTTTCACTACCTTGGTGAAGATAGGATTTTGTCTTATTGAGAGTGAGTTTCTGGCTGATATGCTGGATCACTATGAGATCGAGCTCCATCATCTTCCCCCAAATTCTATTATGATTTTGAGTGTTTTCTCGTATCTTTGCGAAGCTTTCCTTGCATTCCTCCACCACTTCGTCTTTTCCGCTATTTCTACCAATATACTTGGAATAGCAAGACTCAAGATATTTTTAGGAGCGCTTATTTTAATCTCCAAGATGAAATGGCCTCTCATTATCCCCCAATCCCGACCAAGGACAAATGGCGTGATTACTAGCGAAAGTGGTTTCACTTTGAAATCCCTAGGGGTAGCCATCTCCAATTCACTAGGAAAGCAATCCCAATATGGAGAAGGGTCGAAGGGAAGAGGGAGAAGGATTCACATGTCCTGAGTGATGAAGAAAATGACATTGTTAAGGTCATTGCCAAGTTGATGAAAGGAGGTTTGTCGGGGCAGAAAATCGTCTTCGATTTTCTATACCATAAGGTGATTCCCCCAGAAGAGGTGGTTTAGATTCACCTGGAGGATGGAAGGCGACCAGGATCCTACTAAGGACGAACCCGAAGGTAAGAGAATTTCAATTACCAACCTCTTCATTTCTATTAAGAGAATTTTACTAACATCCTTAGGTATTATCTCCTGTAAGCTCTGACTGCCAAAGAGACTTGATCAAGAATCGCGTACATGCTGCATGTCTCTTCTGACGGGTCTGACCAGGCTACTTTGGACAAAGCAGCCATCCAGCATGATCAGAAAAACTGATGAGTTCATTAATGAACGCATCATGGTGAGTACCAAAAAATTTCTTTGGTTATTTTTGTTAATTCCTCATGTTAATAGATAAACTCGTTTTCAGATGCATCATCAGAAGTGAGCTGCCAACCAGTCTGAGGTCTCAACTTTGGCTCCACTGACCAAAAAGGTGAGGACCTCAACTAGAGGTGCCTCAAAGGTTGTGGATCTGACCACTGCTGGGACTAGTATTTGACTAGCACTAGTCTAGCCCTGGTACTGGCAAGCGCTATACGCTCTAAGCGTGCACACGATCGGTCCTAGGCACAAGACAAGAGGGTTGCGTTTGTTGCGCGGACGCAAATGAGGATCTCATCCCAGGTGCGCTACGAAAAATAGTTCAACCGCAATTGAGATCAAGCATATAGACATTTTTATATATTTCCCTCTGTTCAAGGTGAGAGTAAGGATTCAGAGGATAATGTTCCTCTGATTATAAGGGAGGCAAAGAAGACCTCCATCTTAGATGTCACAATATCGTCGCTTCCTTTAATCTCCTGAGATATGGACTCAGGACTTTATTGCAGGTATGTACCTTTCTCATATATATCCTTGTTTCTGAGTATTTGTCTTCAAAATCTAAATTTTTTTGTTGTTTTTTAGTCCTGAGGTAGCCTCTCCTGATTCTTCTGTGGATCAAGATGTGGCTGCTCAGATTGATGCTGGGGCCAACCCACTGGTCACACTGGCGACGACCAGTGTGGAACAGGCCTTAGCACCAACTGAGGCTACTCAAGATGCCCCGACTAGTGGGCAAGTAGACCCATCCATCATTGAGGGTGAAAACCCCTCAATTTTTGGTGGTGACCCTCTGGTCAGTCAGGTTACATCCACCACAGATGAAATTAATATTCCTCTTGTGGCAACGACAGAGGTCATCAGGACGACCACCACCGCCGAAGAGGTGTCTACAGCTATGGAAGCCGAAGACCCTCCTATTGAGGCGGTGGAGTCACTGGTCATTCCGATCAGTGGGACATAAGAGGTGGTGCTTGGAAAGGCCATCACCACCGACATAATTATACCACTGGCTTCGCCACTGGTGACTTCCTCTGGTTATTCTAACCAGGGGGACTTCAAGTAATTTTTCGACAACTTGCAAGCAAAGGTAAATTATCTTATCTCATTTTTACTAAAAAAATTCTAATAAAAATATAATTCTAATTCATTTGTTGTTTTGCATTTTTATAGCATTCGCAAGAACTATTTGACCTGCTAGGTCGGCAGGCAAAGACTTTGGCTAAAGCCGAAGTAGAAAAAACAAAAATGTAAATCTGAGGAATGACCTATTCTTTTTTGTTTGTTCGAAGGTTTTTATTGTAACAAACCTGTTTGGGAACAGATTGGAAAAACAAATAACATCGCTTGAGATACAACTCTTTGTGACTCAAAACACCACCAAGAGTTATAAATTTGATCTTGTTGAAGCTACTAACAAGGTCAGATATCATGAACAAAAGACTACTAGACTCCATGAAACCTTTAAAAGAAATAAATATAAGGTCCAAAGGCTCTCTGAAGAGCATAAAACTATTCTTCAGGCAAAGGACTCGAAAATAGTAGGTAAGAAATTTATCTCGGTTTGCGTTACTTTTCCTTTCGAAGGAAGAAAGTGATATTTAGATTTTTCTTTGAATTTTGCAGAACTAAAAAACATAATAAAACCTAAAGAGATTCTGCTCTCAGAAAGAACGGTAGAGAAAATAAAATCTGTTGAGCAGAAGTGAGTAATGAAGAATGAAATAGATAGCCTGATCGACAAAATAAAGCTCTTCATGACAGATCTGTCTACAATTCAAAATGGTAGGAAATCCACTCTAAACTTTATCTTGGCATAGCTACCAAAAATCACCACGGATCTAAAAGAAAAAGAAGTAAAACTTACAAATCCTAATTCGTCGGTTGACAAGCTAGTCAAGGGGGTAAATGACCAACTCAAGGTCATCCAAAGTCATCTCCCCACAATGGCGCAAACTATCAAGACAGTGCTCCGGACTTCAAGTCCAAGTAGGTACCCTCTTTCTCAAGTTGAGGCACTTCTACAAGAATGCAGTTGAGTTGGAGAAACTGGCGCCCGACCTACAGCTGAGTAGCCTCTGCCGTTGATACATACATGAAAAATATAAAGATTACATTCAAGTAACATGTATGATATCTTTTGATTGAATAAAAAAATCTTTTCTTATGTTATATTTTCTCCTGTTTTTCATCTGCTTGCGTATTTTTCTGAGTATATCACTAGCCCCCAACTGTTTGTGTTCTGACCAACAATGTGTTCGGAATAAAAACAGTTATAGGAATGACGACCTTCTCTTTTCACTTAGTACTTAGTATTAATCGGCAGCATATCAGATATAATGTCATTTTAATTAGTTTCAATGCAGTAAGTACTGGCTTACAAGAAGAGTCTCTATTAGAAGTTATCTCACAATCCGACCAGTAACCTCGTACTTTGTTATAAAGAGGTCGGGTAATCTTCGACTTTTTGTGATTTTTCTCAGAGGATGATTAAAAGAAGAGAACAAGTTGACATATTATATAAAAAGATATGTATGTAAATGAAGAAAAATAGAAATAGATATATTTACACAAAAAACCTACGAAGATGTTGTATGTTCCATGTGTTTGACGGAATTATTCCATCTTCCATGGCATATTGAATAGAACCAGGTCGGGTTACTGATGCTACGGTAAAGGGATCTTCCCACTTGTGAGACAACTTATTTAAGTTAGACTGATTCTGGATACGCCTTAGAGCCAAGTCTCCCACATTTAGTGTTTGTGGTTGGACTCTTTTATTATAGTATCTTCTTAATCTTTGTAAATAGGCTGCCGACCTGATAAGCGCTCGATCTCACTTTTCTTCTAAAAGATTGATGCCATCTTCGCGCTGGTCGTCTTGATTAACTTGTTCATAGAAAGAAGTCCGTGTAGAACCTAAATGAATCTCACTTGGTAACACGGCTTCAATTTCGTAGACCAATTGAAAAGGTGTTTCTCCTGTTGCTCTATTGGTTGTTGTACATACGGCCCAGAGTACAGAGTAGAGATCATCTACCCAAGCCTCCGAGCGTTTGGTAAGATGATCAAACACTTGTTTCTTTATACCTTGTATAATTTGGCCATTTACTCGTTCAACTGCTCCGTTGATCTAAGGATGAGCAACTGAAACATAGCAAATTTTTGTGCCTATTTCATCACAGTAATCTTGAAATAGACCATTAACAAACTGTGATCCATTATTAGTAATTAGTCTACTAGGTACACCAAATCTAGTGCCTATGTTTTTCACAAAGAACTCCTTTGCTGCATGAGCTGTAATTAAAACCACATGCTCGGCTTTAATCCATTTTGTAAATGTATCTATCGCAACAAATAGGAATTTGAATCCGTTAGTTGCTCTTGGAAAAGGACCTAATATATCAATACCCCATGTCGAAAATGGGCATGACAAAGGTATGGTTTGCAATTGATGAGCAAGTAAATGTACTTATCGAGTATGAAATTGGCATTGCTCACAAGTTTTTACAAGGTGTATAGCATCTTATAAAGTAGTGGGCTAATAAAACCTTAACGAAAAGCTTTCCCGACTAGAGTTCTATATGAAGCATGTGCTCCACACAAGCCCTCGTGTATCTCATTAAGCAATGTTTTTCCCTGTTACTGGGATATACATCGCATTAGAACACTCTGTGTTCCCTTTCTATAAAGAGTATTGTCGAGAATTTTGTACATTCAGGTCTTTCGAATTAATCTATCCTTTTTATGAATATCCTCAGGCAGTGTCCTGTTTTCTAAATAGGCTTTAAATGGTTTAGCCCAATTTGAATTATGCTTAAGGACTCCGGCCTCTATACTGGTCGAAAGTTTTTCTATGGATATGTTAATAGAAAGTTTAGAGAGACATTCAAGAAATACACCTGTTGGAACAGGTGATCATGAGGAACCCAGTTTTGATAACTGGTCCACTAGGATATTGTCTTTTCGTGGCATATATTAGACTTCGAAATGACTAAAGTATTTTTTCCAACTTCCTCACTTTATCAAGATAGTGATCTATTACCTCATCGGACGTCCTGTATTCCTTGCTAACCTGGTTTACGACTAATTGCGAATCGTCCATCGCAAGAAGCTGACAGTCTCCGATGGATTTTGCTGCTTGGAGCCCGGCTATAAGACTTTCATACTCTGCTACATTATTGGTAGCAGAAATATTTATCTAGATTACATATTTTAATTGGTCATCTTGAGGCGTGACCAATACTACACTAGCTCCCGAACCTTTTATCTCTCGAGAACCGTCAAAATATAATTTCTAGTGGTCGGTGTTAGTGGAATTCTGTTTTACAGAAGGCTCACTGTTAGTCCATTCAGCGATAAAGTTGCTAGAATTTGAGATTTAATTGATGTTCGGGCTACGAAATGGATATCAAATGATCCAAGTTCAACTGTCCACTTAGCAATCCGATCAGTTGCTTCTTGGTTATGTAATATATTACCCAAGGAAAAAGATGATAGCACGTAATCTAATGAGATTGAAAATAATATCTCAATTTTTGAACCTGAGGGTACCGCTCTTTAGGTCCATGTAAAACTTCACTGACATAATAAACAGGTTTCTTAATATGCTCTCGTTCAATTATCAGTACAGCTCTAACCACATTATTTGTAACCGTAAGTATACCAACAAAGGTTCGCCAGTGTTGGGTGAGACCAAAGTGGGCGGGCTTTGTAAATAAGTTTTAACATCCTTGAAGGCTTTGTCCGCTTCATCTGACCAGTGGAATTTATCCTGTTTTCTTATTACCTTAAAGAAAGGCAAACCACGTTCCTCTGATCTTGATATGAAATGACTAAGAGCAGCCATCCAACCAGTTAAACATTGAACTTCTTTCACTGTAGAAGGTGTTTTTATGGATTCAATGGCCCGAATCTTCTGAGTATTTACTTCAATACCTCAAGAAAAAACAAGAAAACCAAGTAATTTTCCAGAAAAAACCCCGAAGACACACTTTTCTGGATTGAGCTTAATTTCATGCTTATTCAAATTATTGAAGGTTTCTGCCAGGTCCAACAAATTATTAGAGTTTTTCTCGCTCTTTACAAAGAGATCATCAACATAAGCTTCTAAATTATGCCCTACTTGACTATAGAAAGTCTTCTGCATAAGGCGCTGGTACGTGACTCTAACATTTTTCAGCTTGAGTGGCATCTTCTTGTGCAGTAGACACCGAACGAGGTAATGAAGGAAGTTTTCTCTTCATCTTCATTTGCCATGTTTATTTGATGATATCCTGAATACGCATCCAGAAAACTCATTAATTCACAACCCACTGTTGAGTCAACTAATTGGTCAATTCGGGGTAAAGGAAAATAATCTTTTAGACAAGCTTTATTCAATCTATTAAAATCGACGCACATACGCCACTTACCATTTGCTTTCTTGACCATGACCAGATTCGCAAGCTAGTCTGGGTGACCAACTTCACGAATGAAACCACCTTTTAAGAGTTTATCCAACTCTTGTCGATTGGCTTCTTGCCGACTAGGAGCGAATCGTTGTAGCTTCTGTTTCACTGGTCGTATATCAGGTCGTATGGCTAACCTGTGCTCTATTACTTCCCTTGGGACCCCGGGTATATCAGATGGTTTCAATGTAAACACATCAGTGTTAGCCCGGAGAAAAACAATGAGCGCATCTTCCTATTTGGCATCCATCTGAACAGTTTTTGATTGGTCGGCAGGGTCAATGGAAACTTGCTTTACTTGTTCATTGGGCTAAGGAGTTACTCTTAACTTCTCTATCTTGTTAGATTTTCAATCTTACAATATTTTCCTGCATCATTAGCATCGATTATTGGTAATTGATCGATAATTTCAAGCAACTTTCGATCACAATTAAGTGCAGTAACTTGGTCACCTTGCACACTAATCACACCTTTTGAACCAGGTATCTTTATGCTTTGGTAGGTGTGGTGAGTAGCTACCATAAATTTTGTTAGCGAAGGACTACCCAAAATGGCATTATATGCTGATTCAAAATCAACAACTTCAAATGAAATTAACTCTGTTCTAAAATTGTTGGCGTCTGCAAAGGTGACAAGTAACACTATCTGTCCCACCGGAGTCACCGACGGACCAGGCACAATCCCATAAAATGGATTTGTAATAGGTCTGATCTTAGAACGGGGAATTTGCATTTCGTTCAAGGTATGAATAAAAAGTAAATCCACATAACTACCTCCGTCAACTAAAACTCTCCTACCTTACAATTACTAATGGTAGGAGAAACTACTAATAGAAGTTTTCGAGGAATTGACATACCTTTTGGACAGTCTTGTTTATTGAAGGTGGTAGCAATGTCCGACCACTTGGGATGTTTAGGCTTCCCTGTTCGGTTGATGATGTTGTTAACCTCCCTCCAAGCAGTCTTGAACTGCCTCTTTGAAGCATACGTAGATGATCCTCCGAATATTACGTTGACATGATTATCAGCCTTTTGATAACCCATATCTTTGTCACCATCTGCGTCCTTATTTTTTTGCCCTTCTGGTAAGGCCGTTATAGGTCCTTTACCAGAGTAAAAGTCTTCCATGCATCTTTGCCAAATGTGGCAATTTCACAAGTCATGCACTAGTACTTTATATAATGGGCACCAGCCGCTATTTTCACTGGTTGCACTAGGATTTTTGGAAGTATACTGGTCATCCTGCCGACCAATTTTCTTCTTCTAAGGGGGGCCTTTCCCTTGGAGAATGCAGGTCGTTCTGAAACGCCTGCGACCTCTTTTTGAACATTCTTTTTATTCTTTTTCTTATTCTTCCCCTTATGATCTTCAGAATTGGAGGTCTTTTTAGACTTTTTGTCTTGTGACTTTGGCAGACCAGGTTGTGGCAGTGTGTAACCCTTGTCAACCATACGGTTTCATTCAATGGCCACATGCGCATCCGAATACCGGTCCGCCATATCGAATAATTCTGATATGGTGGAAGGTAGATGAATGTTGAGGTCTTCTATAAACCGCTTATAACGAACAGCCTATTTGAACACACGGATTACAGAATAGTAAAATATATTTGGAATGGTATTGCGAACTCCTACAAACCTTTTGATGAACTGACGTAAATTTTTATTAGAAGTTTGATGAAGACGATGTAAATCATCCTCTTTACCAGGTTTGAAATAGAAACTTTTAAAATTATTTAAAATTGTGTGGTACAAGTTTTCCCAACTAAAAATAGAACATTCTGGCTGATTGAACAGCCAAGTTCGTTCTAATCCTTTGAAAATAGTGGGGAGGTAGTAGGCCATTACCATTTCATCGCCACCAGTAGCTTGAATGGCGGTGCTATAAACCTATAAGAATTCTGATGGATTTATAGTTTCATCAAAATTTTCCAGGGATCCTGGCTTGAATTTCTCGGACCAGGCAACATCTCTAAGCCTAGGGGAGAAAGCCTTGCATCTTGTATAAAGACCATAACGTGATTGCACGTTAGGGACTTGGTCTACATATTCAGGAGAACGAGGTCGTCGCTGACCACGAGTAGGGACTTCACCTAAGGTGAGGCGTTCAAAAATTCTTCTTCGACGTGGTTCAACCCTCTGTTGGCAGCTAATGCTTGGCTGGTGTCAGCCAGACGAGGAGTGTTCCACATGGGAATCGGCCCGAGACCTTGTAGATAAAGACCTGATTTGCACTTCATTTGCAGATTCTTATAAATCAGCAGCAATGGATCTTATAATCATTGCATTAAGTACATTTTCCCCTTCTGTTGGATGATTGAGAATTGGACTCGATAAAATGCAAATCCTTTTGACGGGGGTATCCTCTTGAGAACCGCTTGGAGCAAAATTTAAGTCTCTTACCACCACCCTCGGAGGTGGTGGTGTAATAGGAAGAGCATGCTGAGGTTGTCCTCCGGAGACATTGGGTCTCCGTGAGGTTCCTAGTTGACTGCTAAAGTATAGGCATTTGGCATCGTCTACGGATTTTTTCTTTTCCACCATGAGTCGCTCATATTCATTTTGAGCGGCTTTTTTGACTCTTTCCTGGGCTGCACGCTCTTCGCATTCAGTTGTTGTTCCTCTGTCTCACTAGTAACCGCATAGGTGCAGAACCCAGAGTAGACAGAAGTCGTTAGTGCCCCATCTTCATTCGAGGATGGGGTATAATCTAGACCTCGAAGACAATCCTCTTAGACTAAACTTTCCAAAAGGTTATTATTGCTTTTTGGAGCATGTACATTATTAATTTCCATAGGATTTACTCCATGGTCATCTGCCCCCGAACCAACGAAAGGAGCAGCTTTTTCTTCCTCTTCAACCTCAGCTTGAATTTTGCCAAATCCACTTCATAAATATATTCAGAATAGAAATCGCACTTACATTCCTCTTCCGTTGGGTAGTCATCCATTGTAGAGAATTTCTTCGCCTTGATCACCGGAGGCCCTCCTTTTAGCGCCAACTGTCGATGTTCAAGACCTATGGTCTCTTAATCGAGCTTATGAAATTATGATTGTGGGCTCCTAGTAAACAATATGATAGAAATGGTATATGTGGATTGCTTCTTTATTAGTCAAGCGATCTAACAGAGTACAGAGATTTACAGAACTTGAGGATTACGATTACAATTGCCTATTACAATTACTTATTCTGGTTGCGAATGCTCCCAATAGCATGGATCAGCTCCCTATTTATATGGGTTGAAGGGGCAGGAGTTGATTTCCAAAAAACGTCTTAGAACCGAGAGGTGTCTTTCCGCCAAACGGTGTCTTCTCACCAAAGGATGCCTTTTCTAGAGATAACTTCTAGGTAGTTGTATGCATCTATCAGATAATTATCCTTATGGAGACATGTGCAGGAATAACCGCTTGTCCCTGATCAGGTCTCTGGTTGGGATGGCTATTTCACTGGTCGGGGATGACCAGTGCGAAGCAATGCTATGGACTACTTTGACTGAACTGGTCGGAGGCTTGACTATCCAAATAAGCATAGGCTTCATTCTAAATTATGGCCTTTTGTGGGCCCATTAATATAGTATGGTTTTTATCCATTGAGGGCCCAAAATGAAATATAGGCTTTTTAATCCTCGTCACACCTCTTGTCGGATGGATTCTTGCCGATTAGGAGCGAATCAACGTAGCCTCTGCTTCACTGGTCGTATGTCAAGCCGTATGGCTAATCTATGCTCTATTATCTCCCTTGAGACCCTAGACATGTCGGATGGTTTACACGCAAAAACATTTGTGTTAGCCCAGAGGAAAGTAACAAGCGCATCTTCCTATTTGGCATCCATTATTGACCCTATCCGAACAGTCTTCGACTGATCGGTGGGATCTATGGGAACTTGCTTGATCTACTCATTGAGCTGAGGAGCTATGTTCAGCTTGTTCGTCTTGCTAGGCTTTTCAGCCTTACAAGGATTATCTGCATCATTAGTATCTTTTAATGGTAACTGATCGATAATTTTAAGTAATTTTCTATTGCAATTTAGTGCAATTGCCTAATTACCTTGCACGTTAATCACACATTTTAGCCTAGGTATTTTGATGCTCTGGTAGGCATGATGGGTGGCTGCCATAAACTTTATTAGTGAAGGTCTACCCAAAATGGCATTATAAGTCAATTTGAAATCAACAATTTTGAAAGAAATTAACTCTGTTATGAAGTTCTTGGCATCTCTGAAAGTGATAGGCAATACAATCTACCCTATCGGAGTCACTGATGGACCAGGTATAATCCGATAGAATGGATTTGTCACAGGTCGGATCTTAGACCGAGGAATTTGCATTTCATCTCAGGTATGAATAAAAACCAAATCTAAAGAACTGCCCCATCCACTAAAACTCTTCCCACTTTGAAATTTTTAATTGTAGGAGAAACTACCAATAGAAATTTACGAGGGATAGACATATGTTTTGGTCAATCATGTCTATTGAAGGTGATCGCGATATCCGACCACTTTGAGTAGTCTGGCTTTCCCGGGCGAGTGTCGACGCCGTTGACCTCCCTCCAAGTTAGTTTGAACTACCTTTTCGAAACATACGCAGATAATCCTCCAAAGATAACACTAACGTGATTGTCGAACTTCTGGTAGCCCATATCTTCGTCACCATCAGCATCTTCATTGCTTCGACCTTCTGGTAAGGTTGGCATAGGGCCCTTACCAGAGTAGAACTCTTCCATGTGCCTCTGCCAAGTATGGCAATTGCGCAAATCGTGTCCTGGTGCATTATGCAAAGGACACCAGCGTCCATTGCCACTTGGTTGTGCCAGAGTTTTTGGAGGCTGACTGGTCGTCCTGCCGACCCGTTTTCTTCTTTCAAGGAGTCTTTCCCTTGAAGCATGCAGATCGTTCTGAAACGCCTGCGACTTCTCTTTGAACAATTTTCTTGTTCTTTTTCTTATTCTTCCCCTTGTGGTCCTCGAGTTTGAAGGTCTTTTTATCCTCAAACATCTTCACACCTAGTTGTGGCAGTGTATGGTACTTGTCAACCATACGGTTCTATTCAATGGCCTCATGCACATCCGAGTACCGATCTGCCATATCAAACAATTCTGATATGGTAGAAGGTGGATGAATATTGAGATCTTCTGTGAAATGTTTATAACGCACATCCTGCTTAAACGCACAGATAATAGAATCATCAGAAATATTAGGAATGGTATTGTGAACCTCTACAAACCTTTTAATAAACTGATGTAAGTTTTCGCCAGAAGTCTGATGAAGATGATATAAGTCATCTTCCTTCCTGGCTTAGCATAACAACTTTTGAAGTTGTTTAAAATTGTATGGTATAGAATTTCCCAACTAAAAATAGATCCTTTCGGCTGATTGAACAGCCAAGTTCTTGCAGATCCTTTAAGGACAGTATGAATATAGTTTGCCATTACCTTCTTATCGCCACCAGCAGCTTGGATGGGGGTGGTATATACTTGCAAGAATTCCGACAGATTCTAAGTTCCATCGAAACTTTCCAGATGACCTAACTTGAACTTCTCAGGCTAGACAACATCTCTGAGCCCTAGGGAAAAAGCTTTATATCCTGTATAAAGTCCCAAACATGTTCGCAGATTAGGAACATGTTCCATATATTCAGGAGAACGTGGTCGTCACCGACCACGATTAGAAATTTCACTTGGGGTAAGGCACTTGAAGATGCTTCTCCGTTGTGGTTCATTCCTTCGCTGGTAATTGGTGCCTTGTTGGCGCCGACTAGATGAAGAGTGTTCCATACAAGAATCGGTCTGAGACCTTGTGGATAATGACATAACCTGTACTTCTTCAGCAGTCTCTTGTAAATCAGTAGCTAGGGATTTTATTATTGTTACATTGAGCTCATTATTCCCTTCTGTTGCTTGGTTCAGATTCGCATTAGTTAAAATACGGATTCTTTCTACAGAGGTAGCCTCCTGTGAACTGCTAAGAACCAAGTTTAAGCCCCTTATCGCCACCCTCTAGACTTGTGGCACGAGCGAAAGAATTTGTCGGTGACAACTTTCCGAAGGGGATGGTCTTCGCGACGACCCTGGTTGGCTGTTGTAGCACTGACATCTCACTTCATCCACGGCCTTTTGTTTTGCCACCATGAGTTGTTCACATTGCTCTTGAGCGGCTTTTTCTGCCAATTCACGGGCCTCACGTTGCTCACGTTCCACTCATTGTTCATCTGTCTCACTTATGACCGCACAGGTGCGGAACTCGGAGTGGACAAAGGGAGTGAGTGCTCCATCTTCATCCGAAGATGGGATGTAGTTGAGGCCTCGGAGGCAATCTTCCGACATTGGGCTCTCCAGAATGATATCATTGTCTTGAAGAGCGCGATCATCATCGACTTCTATGGGATATGCTCCATGGAAATCTGCCTCTAAAATTGGAGCAGGAATAGAAACGTGTTTACTTTTTTATTTCTCAAGCAGTGGCGCTTTCACTTCAACCTCATCCATACTATCTTGGATTTCTAATAACTCTGCTTCAGTAATATATTCGGAGTAGAAGTCACACTTACATTTTTCTTCCAAGAGATAGTCATTGGCATCGAGATCGGCATAGTCGATGAGGTCGAATGATTTTTTTATCCATTGCTGAGAGCTTTTTACAATCTTGATCACCAGAGGCCCTCCTTCTAGCGCTAATTGTTGATGTTCAAGACCTAGGGTCTCTAGATCGAGCTTATGAATAAAAAATGGTTGCAGACTTCCGGGAAACAAGACTATAAATGAGGAAATGAAAGATTGCTTCTTATTAGCCAAGCGGCTTAACAGAGTACAATATTACAAAGTCTATCTGAGAGTCTAGAATCTGATCCATTGACAGTATGAATAGGCTCCCTATTTATACAGAATGGAGAGGTAGCATTTGTGCTTCAACAGGTATAGTACGGGAAAGGTGTCTTCTCGCCAAATTGTGCCTTTTCGGGATAACTTCCGAGTAGTTTATGCGTACCTGTCAAAATAACTGTCCACACAGATACATTTACAGAGATAACCGCTTACTCTGACCAGTATCACTGGTCGGGATGATTATTTAACAGGTCGAGAACGACCAGTGTGAAGCAATATATAGGGCACATCAGTAAGTTGGTTGGAGACGTAACTAATTGATTGATCATAGACCTCGTTCTACTTCATGGGCTTTTCTTTATGACTTGCGGATCAAAAAAAATAGAGTATGGCTTTGTTACTAGCCCAAGTAGAATATGGGATTTAATCCCCGTTAATCGGGTTATTCTAATTGTCTGTTTGTAATTTAGGGCTTTTACATAAAGCAGTTCAATTCCCACAGCAACCTAGAAAAAAAAACTCCAGCATTTTAGAAGGGGGCTAATTTTTTAGGCAAATTTGCCACGATTTTTTCCATCTGATGTCATTCATTTAATTGAACGTTGTGCGTGTTTTTAATGATCATCTTGTCACGTTTGGTCATTTGACCACTCATTTTAAATCTGTCTTGTAAAGTAGGCTAGCCAACTGAGAATTAGGGTTTGTACCTTTCTTATCTAAAACAAGTGTGCGCAAATTGCAAGCAGAAGCGTGTGTGTCTCCCGGCTTTTCACCTTCAGCTTTCTGGTATTCCCTTGCATGATTGCGTTTGGTTGACCCACCTTCCAGGCTTCCCTCTTTCTTTAATTCCCTGATATCCTTTTGTTTGTGTGTGTTGCCCCATTTGGCTGCGGTCAACTTCAGTTGTGACCATTTTGACCGTATTCATCTATTCACCCATTTGCAAGAAATGTCATGTGAGGTGGAAAAAAAAAAGTAGCAGTACGAAATTATAGAACATTACATAAATATTGAAGTATAAATAAAGGGTAAACAGTAATTACTTACTCCTTTCGTTTGCTTTAAGATTTATGCAATTATATTGGAAAGAAAAACACAGAGGATACTACTCGATGAGGTAGCATCTCCCTTTAAATATTTTTCTAGAAAAGCTTGCTCCTAACGTGCTTCAATGTTCTCCGCATATAGGATGCTTTTTCGCAAGTGTATGCACTATTTGTTCCATAAAATAGGTACGCCTTGATTGGCCCATACCTTTTAAAATGCTATAACTGTTAGTTATACAATGAACTTCTCTTTTCCTAACTCCGACCAAGTTTTGACTAAAAATTTTAAAAGTTTGTAGACTTTCATGTTACTCCACAGATTGGATCCATGTCTCTTATGTTAATGAAGGCATAGTGCCTTGTCTTCACTTCACATATGTTTGATCAAAAAGAGAAGGTTGAGATCTACTTGAGCACTATAGCAAGTACCTAACAAAATATAGTGTATTCTATTAAAATAAATTAAATAAAATACAGTGTAGTGATTCTTGTACTATAGCACTCGATTTGAACCACTGACAATTTGAACCAGTAGAGAAGACAAAAAGGAGAGACATGGCACTATGCTCATTTGCCTTTGATTCAGAGGATCCCCTTCGTGAAAGACCACATTCTCAGTTCTTTCGGGAGTTTTTATTCCATTTAAAGCGGTATGATCAGCATCTTAACACCGTTCAAAATCCCTTCTGACCCCATTTTTAATATACTCTAATGTTGTTACATTGAAGTTCTTACAATCCTATCTATATAAAATAGGGATGCACTAATTATAGTAAATTTTAAACCATTTTGGTTGCATATCTCAACTGTGATTGGTCGCCCTTGCAACATGGCTCATCCTGCGTGCATGAATACTGCATGACAGGTTGAACACTTTAAATGGATTTCTTGTGTACTCCTTTGTTCGTTTCACACGCTACTACATTCTGTGTTATTCAGTCAGGGAAAGGAAAGATCAATGGGCAAGCAATGAAATCTGCCATGGATTCGATTCCCAAAGAAATCTATCATGGATTCATGGTTTAGGACCGGTGCGTGCAAGATCAGAAAGCAATCCACGTACGGCTAATGGAGAAGGAAGCAGAATGAAATAAAAAAAAAAGATAAGCAAATCCACCATGATTAGCACCAGAGAGTACATCAAGATTCGGCTAAACCACAATACAGAGAACCCGGCAGCTAATCGAACAGCATTGGCTGACCCCGTTCCTACTCCAAAGTGATGCTTGCTGCGCAGATCACTAGACAATGGGCCCCAAAACGGGGAAGTGTGCGTGCAAAATGGAGCAAACATGCATCCACTCAAACCCCCCCTACGTGCTACTCCTATTCAGGTGATCAGGTCCACCTGGAGTTGATGCTACTTGAAAAAGTTTCGTACTACTGCCAGGAAAAGAAACTTCCCAGCTCCTAGCCTCCTATGCGTAACAGAAGACCCCCAAACTTAGGAAAAGAAATCAGTGCGGTCCTTGTGTGAGTCACAAGTTTGGTGGTCACACGTGTACTGTAGGATTAAAAAGTAACAGCCGAGATTTTTTCGAACAACGGTAGAAAAAACACTGTAGAAATTTTCTTTTGTAGCGTGTATTTTAGATTAGCACTATTGGTTAATCTAGACGTTCATCGTCTTCATCCAATGGTTCGAACGGGTGAAAACTGCTAAGTAATAGCCCTCTTAAAAACTACACAGGATCCCTCTAGTGCAGCGGAACACAGACCTACACTAGCTCACTCGCACTGCTCGCTGTTTTCTTCACCGACGATTGGCTTCGACTACATCGCCTGCTGATTTTCATCGACGTCTACTATCGGTTCGGCCATGTCTTCGCGTCGTCTCGGTAACGCACGTGAACCATCTTTTTATTCTGTTTATCTAATAATATGGATGTGATAGACATTGCAATAGAGGCATATGTTTCTGTTTAGTTTATTTGTTTCCTCTGTTCTATCTTCAATTATTATCAAAGCTAATTTTCGGAATAAATTCATCATTAATATGCCTAATTATCCAATAATCCAAAAATGTGATAGGCTTTTCATGGTGAATATGATGACAACATCTGGATTTGCTGAGGCAATGAGACCGGATAGATTTACCGGTGTTCACTTTAAGAGATGGCTTTTCATGGTGAATATGACGAAAGCATCTGGATTTGCTGAGGCAATGAGACCGGATAGATTTACCGGTGTTCACTTTAAGACATGGCAGACGCGGGCCACTCTGTGGCTCACAGTTATGAACGTTTATTGGCAACCCTGAAGAAACCTTTACTGTTGAGCAGGAAAAGGAGTTCAAGGATGCCACCACAATTTTTATAGGATGTGTTCTTAGCATTATTTCAGACCGCTTTTGCGACGTGTATATGCACATGTCAGATGCAAAGGGGCAGTGGGAGGCACTTGAAAATGAATTCAGTGTCTCGGGTGCTAGCAGTGAACTGCATGTTATAGAGCAATATCATGACTACAGAATGGTTGATGGTTGTTCTGTGGTGGAACAAGCTCACGAGATACAGTTCATTGCGATGAAACTTGATCACCTCAAGTGCACGTTACCCGACAAGTTTGTGGCTGGTAGCATCATTGCTAAATTACCTCCCTCGTGGAGGAATTTTGCCACATCTCTAAAACACAAGAGGCAAGAAATCTGTGTTGAGAGTCTGATTGCATCTCTTGATGTTGAGGAGAAAGCTCGGGCGAAGGATGTGCACCCAAAGGTGGTTGAGGGACAAACCAGCGTCAATTTTGTGCAGCGTTCTGGTTCTGGTAAGTTCAAATCAAAGGGAAAAGCTATTCAGACTACCAACTTTAAGAACAAGAAACAACAGAATGACAAGCCTTGCTTCGTGTGTCGTGAGATTGGACATGGGCAAAGAAATGTCCAAACCGCAAACGAGGAAAGCATCAGCAGGGACAGAACTCTAAATCTGTCAATGTGACTATTGGCAATGCTGAGAAGGAGACACCTGGGTATGGTAATTTACTCACTGTTCTTTCGGCTAGTCAATCTACCGATTGGTGGATTGATACTGGAGCTAATATTCATGTTTGTGCTGATGTATCATTGTTTTCTTCTTACCAGGTTACTCGGGGTTCCTCCATGTTGATGGGGAATGGGTCACATGCTTCTGTTCTTGGTGTTGGCACAGTAGATCTGAAGCTTACTTCGGGAAAGATCGTGCGGCTAAAGAACGTGCAGTATGTGCCTTCAATAAACAAGAATCTCGTTAGTGGTTCCCTTCTTTGCAGAGAAGGGTATAAGTTGGTGTTTGAGTCGAATAAAGTAGTCATATCAAAGTATAGACTATTTATTGGTAAAAACTATGACAACAGAGGTTTGTTCCACTTTTCCCTTGAGAACGTCTGTAATAAATTTGTGAATCATCTTTGTGACAATGTTATTGGTAGTGAGGCAAGTGTTTGGCACTCACGATAATGTCATCTTAATTTTGGTTCTATGTCTCGGCTTTCCAGTATCAAATTAATTCCGAAATTTTTCATTGTCAAAGGTTCTAAGTGCCAAAGTTTTGTGCAGTCTAAGCAACCTCGCAAGCCTCATAAGGCAGCCGAGAAAAGAAACTTGGCACCATTAGAACTCATACATTCAGATATCTATGAGATGAATGGTGTGTTGACGAAGGATGAAAAAGGATACTTCTTGACTTTAATTGATGATGCGACTAGATTTTGCTATGTGTATCTCTTAAAAACAAAATATGAGGCTTTAGACTACTTTAAAATCTATAAGGCAGAAGTTGAGAATCAACGGAAAAGAAAAATTAAGAGTTTGATCGGATCATGGTGGAGAGTATTTCTCCAATGAATTCTCTCAATACTGTGCAGAGCATGGTATCATCCATGAGATGACGCCTCCCTATTCACCCCAATCTAACGGGGTTGCCGAAAGAAAGAACCGCACCCTGACTGACTTGGTTAATGCCATATTAGACAATGCGGGATTATCTAAGGCATGTTGAGGGGAGACCTTGTTGACCTTGAGTCATATCCTAAATAGAGTTCCCACTAAAAATAGTGAGGTAACTCCACATGAGGGATGGGAAGGAAGAAAACCATTACTATCCTACTTGCATACTTAGGGGTGTTTGGCGAAAGTCAATGTGCGGGGCGAAAGTCAATGTGCCGATAATAAAGAAGCGCAAACTTGGACCTAAAAATGTTGATTGTGTCTTTCTGGGATATGCTCATTGCAGCATTGCCTATAGGTTTCTAGTAGTTAAATCTGAGGTATACGACATGTACGTCGGTACGATAATGGAGTCTTGAGATGCAACGTTTTTGGAGAATATATTTCCTATGAAGGATATGTATAGCATTTCGAGTCAGGCTTGTGATTCAACTCCTGAACCTGCCATACCAATTGAGCATTTTGAACAAACTCTTGAGGAGGATGACAGTGATGCTCCTAGAAGGAGCAAGAGACAAAGGACCGCAAAATCATTTGGTGATGATTTCACTGTGTATCTTGTGGGTGATATTCCCAAGACCATTTTAGAAGCATATGCATCTCTTGATGCAGACTACTGGAAGGATGCAGTCCATAGTGAAATGGATTCCATTCTCGCTAACAGAACTTGGGAAATCACTGATCGTCCTTATGGTTGTAAACCAATTGGATACAAGTGGGTGTTCAAAAAGAAGCTTAAGCCTGATGGTACTATTGAGAAGTACAAGGCCCTGCTTGTGGCCAAGGGTTACACCCAAAAAGAAGGCGATGATTTCTTCAATACTTATTCACTTATTGCTAGATTGACCACAATATGTGTACTATTGTCCTTAGCTGCCTTTAATAGTCTTCTCGTTCATCAAATGGATGTTAAGATAGCTTTCCTTAATAGAGAGTTAGATAAGAAAATCTATATGGAACAATCCGATGGATTTGTAGTAAATGATCAAGAGAACAAAGTGTGTAAGTTGCTGAAATCTTTGTAACTACCACTATAGTGGGGGGTGAGGGAGTTATTCTATGCTTGTATGTGGATGACATACTTATATTTGGAACAAATCTTGATGTGATTAATAAGGTCAAGATGTTTGTGTCCCAAAGCTTTGATATGAAAGATCTGAGAGAAGCTGATGTAATTCTGAACATCAAGCTGATTAAAGGTGAGGATGGGATTACACTTGTGCAATCCCATTATGTGAAAAAGGTATTAAATCATTTTGGCTATATGGACAATAAGCCTTCTCCAACACCTTATGATGCTAGTCTAATACTTCGAAAAAAACCGATGAAATATTAGGGATCAACTAAGATACTCTTAGATTATTGGTTCACTTATGTACCTAGCTAGCGCTATAAGGCCTGACATCTCGTTTGCTGTCAGCAAATTGAGCCGGTTTGTCTCTAATCTGGTGATAATCATTAGCATGCTCTTGAGAGAGTAATGCGTTATCTGAGAGGTATTATGAGTTATGGAATTCACTATCTTAGGTATCCTGGTGTATTTGAGGGATATAGTGATTCTAACTGGATATCTGATGCTGATGAGCTCAAAGCCACGAGTGGTTATGTATTCACTCTTGTTGGTGCTGCTGTCTCATGGAGGTCATGGAAGCAGAACTCACAGCATTGGATACAGCCACTATCAAAGCAGAATGGCATATCCTTATGAAATGTGATAATCAAATGGTTGAAATCATGTCCTCAAGACACGTAAAAGACGGTTGAAATCTGTCAGGAAATTGATAAACTCCGGAGTGATGGCTTTGGATTATATCCAAACCATTAAGAATCTGGCAGATCCGTTTATAAAGGATCTATCACGAAACATGATAGATAGTGCATCTAGGGAGATGGGAATAAGACCTACCAAATAGTTAACCACAGTGATAACCCAAGCTATGTGATCGAAGATCCCGTGAATTAGTACCTGGGTAATAACAAGTTGTTAGATTAACTGAAGAAGAGTACATTATACATCCCACTCCATGAAAGGTGTCGTACTCTTAAAATCTGTGAGGCAAGTTGACTACGGTCTTAATATGTTATGTTGGTGTTTACACAAACAAAGATGATGTCCCACAGAGCATTCTTAAAAGAACACACCTATATGAGATCGACTGTTGATCGCAGTCCGTGAGACGTGGGTACACTCTAAGAAGCTCATGAAGAGGCCAAGGAGTATGACTTATACGCTCCAACCGAGGGGTAGACTATCAGCAGCTTAGTATCAATCAGGGTCTTAAGTGAAACTTGTCTACGCAAAACTTCAATTCAAGGCATAGTCCATTGTTCAAGTTATAGATGAATGTAGATTGAAGTCCAGATGCAATTCAAGGCATAGTCCATTGTCATCGAAACTGGTATAAAAACAATACTTTGGAACAGGCAAAGACCTATGGGACCTCTGGAATCTGGTGGGAGATTGCTAGAATTATTGGGCTAGAGGCCCATTAGTTTATAAATAATTTTTGAAAAATCCCGAATGCCCATTAGGTGGAAGAGAGGTGAAAATGCAATAGTCCCATATTGCTAGTGGATGTGGATGAAGACCACTTTATAAGGGAAGTTCCTTCCACCATGCTTGAGCATGAGAAGAAGAAGAGAACACACATATGCGCTCGCTCGCCTCGTCTCGCCAGGCGATGCGCGTACACGACATGCGCGTGAATGGTGCAGCGAAATCGAGTCCGATGGCTTGCACAGGCGCAGTTCTTTTTTGCTGTTTTTGTAGCGTGGGACTAAGTGGTCAACACGGTTACGATATGCGAAATTATCTGCACGCAGAATTCGTAACCGACTCGTATTGTGATCCACTGTTTTATCTCTGTTATATACGCAGAACAGAGATCAATCTATCTCTCGAACATTTTGCCTTCCCTCAGTACTGCGTTGCATCCGTCTTCCCCGTTCCTTCGCTGGCGTGCACGGACTGTTGGGAGAGCAGATATCCGAAATGTCTGTCCTTAAGATCCTGCACCGGGAGAGGCCGAATCACGTTTTTAGGAAACGTCTTCACGCGACTGCTCGCTGTTTTCTTCACCGACGATCAGCTTCGACTACATCGCCTGCTGATCTTAATCGACGTCTACTACCGGTTCGGCCACGTCTTCGCGTCGTCTCGGTAACGCACGCGAAACATCTCTTTATTCTGTTTATCTAATAATATAGATGAGATAGACATTGCAATAGGCACATTGCATATGTCTAGTTTATTTGTTTTCTTGTTTTATCTTCAATTATTATCATAGTTTCCTCTATTCTATCTTCAATTATTATCATAGCTTATTTTTAAAATAAATTCATCATTAATATGACTAATTATCAACACCGAGTGGCTGACCAAATTCCGTCAACGACCCGGCAGCGTTCGTGCGAGAGATTACATCCGACCATTCCAGCGACACAGAAGTACAGAACTACAGAAGCCAGGGTGAAAAAGGAGGAGGAAGTGAATGACGGCACGGAACAGGAAAGCCCTGCCGTTAGCTAGCCCGGGGTAGCTACGTGCGTTCCTGGCCAACGACAGCGACAGCGACGTGGAAACACGAGATTTGTGCGTGCGTCGGATTGGAGACTTAGGGTGCGTTTGGATGGGTGAACGAGGTTGAATGGGATGGGATCGTACGGGGTGGATGGGATCACTACTGCGGATCGGGCATGCATGTAAGGACCCGAATCCACGGATTCGAACCCACTGTGTTTACCGCACTAGTCCCAGGATCAACGCTAGTGCACACAGCTTAACATTGGTACATATCACATCATACACAACGATAATAGAATAATAGTTCATTTATTGATATAGCTAAATGTATGATCTTATGACCAACTTACATTATTAAGCCACGCAGGGCAAGACTGAGAATATAAACTAATAATTAAGCAGCGGAAAGTAGAAACGTAGATAGCTCATCAGTTCACCACAGGCAACCAACAAGGCTCGGACCCTAATGACTCGTGTCTTCTTGGACCTCATCTTCCAACACAGGTGTAGATTCTTCAACTGTTGATTATTGTTGTTTGGCAAGGGTGAGTACTTAAAGCACTCAACAAGTTGTGCATGTAATGCGTTCTATTTATCTATATGTAAGGCTTATTCCAAAGGATAGGCTATCATGGCTATTTTGCAATAAGCAGCATTTATGCACAAATACAATAATAGATTGTAAAGAATGTAAAACGAATAGCAATAATAAATAAATTCAGTATTTCTCAAGTAAACCAAGTTTCCAATCCTAAGTCAAATTTCATCTTCCATATGGCCTTCCGCCATCCCAACCATGTTGTCCAATTAATTAAACTAACCCTTAACTGTAATTCCCGAGCATTGCTCAATACCGCGAGCACGGCTATCCGAATAGTTTCACACTCTGCAGAGGTTATGCACTTGACCCACGTGATACAACCAAACACCACAAAGGCGAGAGATTATAACAAAGCCTTTACAATGCTCTATCTTAATCCGGTACTACCCGCTAAGGTTTCAACACTGGCGGGTCTGTAAACCACATCCAGGGCCCCCCTCTTGCGCCATGTGAATTACACTCGACCCGGAACTCACACCGACCACGATAGTATCAACATTAAGACTTTGCAAATTACTCAGCTAGGCTGGCCCATACCAAACATGTGGTTGCATGATTGACTCAGGTCAAAGGCTTGCAAGGTTAAGTCCTTAGTGTGATCAAGGCAAGACTTCCACATACCATCTGCCCATCGGGCCCACCTTGGCCTCCTCGCCTTGCCACTTGCCCCAATCTAAGTGATTATCACCCGTTGATTACCAAGCACCACGTGCCATCAACAATTCAACATCGTTGCGTGACATGACTCGCCACAACAACTCAATCTCATCGTGTGATCCCACATGACACACAAGTTCATAACATTGTTCCATACTCCATTAATCAAGATTAATTATCAATGGTGATGACACATGTGATGACGTGGCATGGCTAAGCAACTATTACGAACTAAACCTCCAATGTTGATTATAATTATTAACCAACTATATTAAACCAATCTAGGGTGACAATGGATCATGGCATACAATGACAAGGTAGGGTATAGATCAATCTGGTATTTTAGCTAAGCCCAAACTAATTTGAAACAGTTGTATATTTGAAATATATGCAATAGTGTAAATCAAACATAGCTATTTTTTAAACATGGGTTCAACATGATCAAAGCACAACTTGCCTTGGAATAGGTCCTGATCTTGATCTGAAGCTTGCTCTTGAGTTGCTTGATCTTCCTCCGAAGCGTCGCACAATTCAACGTCTCACGCTGCATCAAGAAGAAAAGCAAATAAATGCCAAACCAGAGAGCAATTGAACTCCAAAAATCAAATAAAATTCACCATTAAATAGATCTCAATTTTACAAATTTTTAGAAACTGGAATCACTCAAATCCGAGTTACGATGCAAAAGATATAGCCTTTTGAAGTTTGAAATAAATACTGAAATCAGAAAATACGAAATTAACAGATTTATTTTTATTCTGAAAACAAATTATTGCGTCAGCATGACGTCACGCTGACGTCAGCGCTGGATCGAGCCAATCGGGCGCGACACGCGCGTCTGGTCCATAGATCGAGTCCACGGCTCGGAGCCAGTCCACCGTGAACTCGGTCCATGGCGCCTCGGATGCTGAACCCGACACGTGGCACCCCCCGATTGGTCACCCGCACCGCTCAATCTCATCCACAGATATCCGATCGGAGGGTCGGCAATCACGCGCAACGTGGCAGCGCGTCAAGCGTTGGATCTTGATCTCACGGTCCACGAATGCGGATAGCGTCGGCGTGCTTCACACGGCGGCACCATTGCCGGACTTGGAGAAGACAACCTCTTACGCGGCGAAACTTGACGGAAACCACCGGGACTTCGTCAGATCTGAGAGAGGAGACTTCGGCGAACCTGACACTACCTCGGTTCCGGCGGAAGCACAACGACGGCGAGGTTCTTGACGATTTGCGTGGCGGCGGTCGTCCACAAGGTCCGACGAGCTCGCGAGCGTCCACGGAAACTCCTTCGGCGATGGCTTAAGAGGGAAAAAGGTGCGCACGCTCACGACGAACCTCGGGAACCGACTTCCCCCTATTTAAAGCCCCCGACGGCCGCGTACGGAGTCCGGAACTCTAACCGACACGGCGGCGGTGTGCGGCTCGGACACGGCGGCGGCGTCAGAGTCCCGCGCGGAGACGATGCACGATGGCCGTCCACGTGGCCGCATCCGACGGTGCTCGATCGCTAGGGTTTCTCCCGACTTTACGCCTTGGCCGCTTGATTCTCGGATCAACGATCACGAATGACCTTCGGATCCCGGGCCGAACGGGCTGCGAACGTGGGCCGGCCTGCGCAGAGGTGGCCTCGGCCCAATACTATTCACGCTGGTTTTTAAAAGATTTTCTAATTAAAATAATTCCAGAAATTCACTTTATTTGTTTTAGGCAATAAAATAATCAGGAAAAATCCAAGAAAAATCTCAAAAATACTTTGAGACATTATGGACTCAAATAAAATATTTTTGGCAAAACTTTATTTTAACTTTGCATAAATTTAAATAGATTTGAATAAAAGGCCATAAACTTGCAATAAGATTTAATTCCAATAAATCCAGAAAAATCCAATTAAATTCCAGAAAATCACAAATGCACTTTTAAACAATAAAAACTTAATTAAGCCAAATTTTTGGGATGTTACAATGCACAAGCGGTTCGAAACCGCTTTTAGAAGCGGTTTTAGAACCGCTTGTAAGCAACCGGGAGTGATACCCCGTCGGGTATCACAAGCGGTTCCCCGAACCGCTTGTGGTTTGACATTTCCACAAGCGGTTGGTGTTACGAACCGCTTGTGGAGAGGTTCTCTCCAAAAGCGGTTGGTGTTACGAACCGCTTGTGAAGAGGCTCTCTCCACAAGCGGTTGGAGTTACCAAGCGCTTGTGAAGAGTCTGACAGCGTAGCGTTTTGATTATATTCAATATAGAATATGTTTTCAGAGGGGTTTTTGATATAGATTTTGACAATTAAAATAAATAGAACTTCATGAGTTTTTTTGACACACTTAAATATATATATATATATATATATATATATTAGTCATGAGTATTCATTCAGATAATTACGTACTAAAAATGAACAAGTTGATGAACACATGAAATAATAAGCCACTTTTACAAGTTTCAAAGAATAAAAGGGCGAATCTTGAGCTTATTTCTTGCGTGCGTCGCTCTTTGTGCCCTTGGTCGACGTTGATGTTAGTTCACCTGTCCTTATTTCAGGACAATCTCTCCAACCATTTGCGTGGAACTCGCCTTTGGTGGATACAATCTCGTCGACAATAAAGCCGATGAGTTGTTCTTGGATTGCTGCAACCCGGTGCGGCGGGATCACGTCTTGCACATCGATGTTGGGCTGACAAAGCGGGAGGTAAATAAATCTCTGGACATGTAATTATTAAAGTGTAAGTACTAAGAAATTGACATGTGCACACTACCTCGGCGTTGGTTGTCGGCACATCACCGTGGGTAATACTTTGCATATAGTGGCACACATAATAGCCACATAGGTTGTTTCCACCCGTCATTGTAGAACTGCGATGAAATATGAAAAGAACACGATTATTGGGATGAAAAACTGTTACGGCATATTAATATTCTTTAATACGTACTCGAGTGCTTAATTGTACATCAAATTCGTTCTCGAAATCTCCTTGTTGCTTCTTTCGAAACCGTGCAAATGTCCTGTGTGATGCATTAGTATGAATGGTAATTATCAAAGTTGGAATTAGCAAGGTATTTCAATATATATAATAAGGAAAACTATCGTATATATATGTGTTATATACCATTGAGTGTCAATGATAAATTGATATTTTTCACCGAGTCCTTTTGAGTCTTGAACAATGATCCGCCGCTATCAAGCTTGATGACAAGAAGGATCGAGTGAAACCTATTCATGTATTGCAACATATATGTAACTAGCTAGTAGTATTATAAATGCCTTGGAAAATATAAGAACGAGAGGTTGTATATATACGCACTCGAAGTTGAAGGGCGTAGTATGTACGGTTTGTATTGTTGTCCCAAGAATGCATCGAGAATGTAATCTTCAAGATCCTTTGGTTGTATCCAAAGACGAACTCGTTAACAATCTGGGTCGATGAAGCCCACGTTGAAGATATTCTCTTTTCTACATCGTTGTATCTCCATTCTACATAGAAAGGTATAAGTTTAATAGTTGCAATTTTATTGTACGAGGAAGCACAGTAAAGGTATGAGCTTGACACTTACAGCACCAGACTCATGAGAGACACATTGATGGAGTCGGCATGGTAAATATTGTATAAGTCGTCAAATTCGAGCCATATGGTGCTGTCCCGCGATAAAAATCATCTTCTTTGATACGGAGGAACATCGTTCTTCCTTGAGCGGACTCTGTCATGTACCATTCGTGAAATTGCCGCATCTTGGTTGGCGATCTTTTATCTCATTTGGGTCGATCGGCTCCGCCCAACCGAAATTGCCATCGACCTTTGTTGCCATTGGGATATCATCTATTAATCCAAGAGCTGCGGTGTGGAACCGAGTCCTGCCTCCTTCATAAACCTCTCGAGGTTCTCCGATCTTGGTCTCTCTTCTTCTTCTTTGCCGCCGCTTTGACCACGTTTATTCTTCTGTAGCCTTAATTATTGTCCGTTCATAGTTGGGCCAGCCTGCAGCAGCGGCTTTGCACCGGCATGTCGCGAAGTGTTCGCCGCTTTTGGATCGATTGGTACCTTTGGCTCTACCTTCTTTTTGCGAAGTGTGCAGCCATACGCTTAGTGACCGCGTCACTCTCCTCCTTATTCATATCATATGCCTGTTTGGAGGTTCCTTTACCTTGGCCGATCGGCTGGACTCCGCCTTCTTGAGAGCAGGTGGGGGAGCCTTCATTCTGTTATCGAGCTTCTTCCTCGGAGGAGATGGTGGAGGCGTGGTTTTCCTAGAGGGGTTCTTTTTTGTTTGAGATGCTGGTGGTGGAGTAGGGCTTCTGCGTGGAGCGGGTGGAGACACAGGAGCTGCTGGTGGTAGAGTAGGGCTTCTGCTCTGTTTTATTGGCGAGGCATTGCGTGGCGGTGACGTTGGAGGAGGCGTGGGTTGCCGTGGTGGAGATGACGCGTCCATAGCAGCTGGAAATATGATGTACCGTTTGCGCCAAAGGATGGTATTGTGGAGGGCCTGTCCAAGCTTGGTCACGTCGTCGCCTCCAGCAATATCGAGGTGAAGTTCTTCAAATCCGCTCAGCACCTCCTCCACCGTGACCTTTGAGTAACCCGGGGGTATCTCGTTGCAGTGGAACATCTGGCCCAGCTCCACCGGATATGCCATGCCATAAGCCACCTTGATGGAGAGGTTACGCGCATCAACGTGCAGCTCACACTGGCGGCGAACCCTTATGTCATCCACAGGATAACGGGATAGCAAGGTGTCCGCTTCAAGGGCCCCGGTGGACACGCAGCTACTTCGCCGCGCGGAGGGGCTGATCACGGCGTCCGGCTGATTGCTCGGACCTAGTCCTTGAAGCTTGCTGAGGGCAATTCGTACTTGTTGCGCAACTATGTCGCCGATGCTAGCCTGGGTTGCTCTAAGCTCTTGTTTCAATTGGTACACTTTACGTGATTATCTTGATTTGCTTCTATGCCGGCTCCTGTACGTATGTGCGTCCTTAGCGAAACCATACTTCCACGGCGTCAGCTTGCCCATACCTCGTGTCCGTCCTGGGTGCTCAGGGTTTTCAAGGGCATGTGTTAGCTCGTCATTCTCCCTGTCGCACCAATGTACTGCCGAGGCGCTCAACAGCTTGTACAATCCTTTGGCGACCTCTTATACTCTGGTGCCATCACCAAACCGCCGTCATCCAAAGGCTCCCCATGACCCATGAACCAATTGCGCAGCGCTGTTCCTGAGAGGTAGCGGTGTGGCGTCCTTCGCCATTAATTCTTCTTCCGCTTCTCCCATTTTGGTACGACCTTGATGTAACCACGGTGCCAAGATGGTGGTGGTATTTCTTTATCGTGAATTGGCCTTGTACTTGACTCGCGGTCCGGCCTCGGTGACGACTTGAACTCCTCGAATGCTTCCCAGTGATCCGCCAACTTAGGAAATTGGTTGAGGTCGGGTCTTTCTCCCTTCTGCACGTACTTGCGGCTGAGAGACGTCTTCCAAGCCTGAAACATTGTTGCCATCTTCTTCAAAGTAAATTTCTTGGCCTTGTCTTCGGACCCTTGAGGAAATGTGAAATTTTCCTTAATATCTTGCCAGAGCAGGTCCTTAGTAGCTTGAGGAACTTCGGCCCATTTTCTGATGCTAATTGGGACGTGATCCCTCACGTGGTAACCGCAAGTGTTGTTGTACGGCCCAACTGCTAAAAGAGGGGCAACCGGCATCCCTTCGTTGTTAACATCGGTAAACACATGCTTCGTGGACGGCTTCTTGTTAGGTCCCCGATGCTTGGATTGGTTGCTCGATGCACGGGGCTTGAAATACATAAACATATGTACATACGTGTCAGAGTGTATTATATTAATGAATTGTGATTAATTAACATGTCTACGGGGACTATATTCTTCTACCTGTACCTCATCCTGGCCGGAACCAGTGTTATCGGACTCAGCGGCTCCCGCGTCAATGGCTTCATCAGCTGCAGCCTCAACGGCCTCACCGGAACCACCATTAGCCCCAGCGGCAGCAGCGTTACCATCACCTTCGATGGTACCCAGCGCGATGGAGTCCAACAGGGACTGTTCTCCCTCATCGAAAGTAGGATCACCACGTCCTGGTTGCGCCATGTCTACTAATTCCGCAAAAATGTTGACATAAATATCATATTACTTTGAAACAACCATATTACAGATTACAACACAAGCATATTATTACATAAATTTCTACAGCAAGCATTAAGTACTACGGCGTGTTGGAACTAGCCCAAGGATCAAACACGAACTCGTGGACACAAGAACAAGAAATACACAAAGAACTACCCACAGGGGATGTGTCAAAAGTAAATGTGCAACATTGACCGTGTTAAATTAATATACAAATCCTAAACTAGAATCAAATTCAAAATTAAATAAAAACAACAAAATAATAAAAAGAAAATATGCATTGTTCTGTAATTCCATACTAAGTGAAAAATATATATTTTGGTTTAATTTAGAATTAAAATTTCAAGCAAGCACAAGACTTGTGGGCATTTCACCGAACATGTGGTGGGCGGTAGAACTAGAGAGGGAGGACGGCGCGTGCACTCAATACCTCGGTCCTCCTGGTGGACGGCGTGTGTCGGCGCTTTGGTGGCGGAGTAGGCGTCGGCGGGGTAGTAGAGAAGGCTTCGCGACGGGGTGGAGTGGACGGCGGCGACGAGGCAGCTAAGCGCGACGCGTGGATGGCGTCGGCGAGGTGGTGAGTAGGAGTCGGAGAGGTGGCGGAGGAGGCCGGCGGCGTCGACGAGGACGGCGACGCTGGTGCGGACGGAGGCGACGCGCGCGCGCCGAGAGAGACAGGAGCTGCAGCGGCGCGCGGGGGGGGGTCGACCGGGACTTAGAAAATTTCGGGTGTGAGAAAAGGGCGGGGCGTTTCAAATTTATACAGGGAGCACTTCTACAAACGGTTCTAATAACCAACCGCTTGTAGCAAATCTCTACAAGCGGTTTTAGAACCAACCGCTTGTGGAGGGATGACTTCTACAAGCGGTTCGTAGAACGAACCGCTTGTAGAATATCTCTACAAGCGGATTTAGATCAACCCGCTTGTAGAGGGATGACTTCTACAAGCGGTTGGTGTTACTAACCGTTTCTAAATAATCCACTTTAGAAGCGGTTCTTATTACTAACCGTTTCTGAATGTTGCGCTCTAGAAGCGGTTCTTTTCTCAAACCGCTTCAGTTTAATTTCATAATTTTTAAAGAGTGCTTTTCGCACTACAGTTTCATTTCATAATTTTAAAAAAATGCTTTTAGCAATTTAGTTTCATTCTATATTTTTTGAAAAAACTTTTAGCACTTCAGTTTCATTTCAGAATTTTTAAAAAATGCTTTTAGCAATTTAGTTTCATTCTATATTTTTTGAAAAAACTTTTAGCACTTCAGTTTCATTTCAGAATTTTCAAAAAGCTTTTAGAACTTTACTTTCATTCCATAATTTTCAAAAAATGCTTTGATCACTTTAGTTTCATTCCAGAATTTTGGCACTTTACATTCATTCCAAATAAACACTTCATCTTGTAAAGACTTACATATACATAGTTCATAAGAGGGGTACATCTTAAGTAGTAACGTGCTTTGTCTTTACAAGTGTTCCTTCATTATGATCGCGACGTATGAAAGGAGTATCCACGTCTCGTGTCATTGAAGAGGCTTATGTCGACATCCATAGCGAAAAGAGGATCTCGTCGAATCGACTATACTCTTCCTCGCCCTGCGGACGTCCTCAACTCCAACAATCCTTCGTTTGCCTTGTAGAACCACATGTCGCTTTGGCTTAGTACTACAATCTTTTCGCTTGTCCTTATGCTTCTTAGGTTTGCTTGACATGTCCATTACGTAGAAGACTGTCTCACATCGTTCGCGAGGACGAACGGTTCGCGCATATATAGCCGACTTGCGTGAGGTCCACGATTGTCATACCGTATTTGTCTACCTTCACACCGCTTGAAGTCGGTTTGACCCATTGGCACTTAAATAGAGGGACCTTCAAAGGTCCATAGTCAAGCTCCCATATCTCTTCTATGAAACCATAATATGTATCCACCTTGCCTTTGTTGTCTTGGCGTCTATACGGACACCGCTATTTTGGTTGGTGCTCTTGTTATCCTGCGATCCGTGTAAAATGTGTAACCATTTATCTCGCACTTTGAATGTCACGATTTCACTAGATGGTCCCGAGCCAAGCGTTACAGCTGTTCATTGTTTGACCCTTTCAAAAGGATGTACTTTTGTAACCAAGTGCCGAAAGAATCCATGTGCTTGATGTTATCCAATCCTCGGACCTCCCAGAAATCGCGCGTAGAATACTCTTGTGCTCAAGGACATACGGGCCACTATAGTTGATTGTTTCAAAACCGTGAAATGTGCTTGCTTAAATGTAAGAAGATCATTGCATGCAATTGCTTTCCTTCCTAGTATCCCTTTTCCCGTAGCCTCCCCTCATGGCGTGATATAGGGACGCCGATCGGGTTTAGATCATTAATGTAATCCACACAAAACTCAATCACCTCCTCGTCCCATAACCTCGACAATGCATCCTTAGGACGAGAACGGTTCTGAACATACTTCTTTAGCACACTCATGTACCTCTCGAAAGGAACATGTTGTGTAGATACAGGTCCAAGGATACCTATCTCTTTGACAAGGTGAACAGTGAGATGAACCATAATATCAAAGAATGCAAGAGGAAAGATCATCTCAAGACTAACCAAACTTTGTACCACGTCATCCTGCAGCTTACTTAGTTTATCTGGGTCGATGACCTTCTGTGAAATCGCGTTGAAAAAAGAACACAGCTTTGTGATTGTCCCTCGTACCCACTCGGGCAGTATGCCTCTCACAGCCACTGGGAGCAACTGTGTCATTAACACAAGACAGTCATGGGATTTCATGTGTACGATTTTATTCTCTTTCATGTTTACGAGTCTCTTTACGTTCGAGGAGTATCCGGAAGGGACCTTCACACTGTTCAGGAACTCTATCACGCTTTTTTTCTCTTCTTTGCTTAGAGTGTAGCTCGCAGGATGTAGGTAATGTTGTCCTTTCTCTCTCTTTTCGGGATGTAGGTCGTTCCTCAGTTCCAAAAGTTTAAGGTCCTTCCGAGCTTGCAGTGTATCTTTCGATTTTCCGTACATATCTATGTAACCTAGCAGGTTCAAGCAGACATTCTTCGTGATGTGCATGAAGTCAAGTGAGTAACGAACCTCCATAACTTCCCAATAAGGCAAGTCCCAAAATATTGACTTCTTCTTCCACATGGGTGTATGACCATCCTCATTCTGCACATGTTTGCTTCCAGGACCCTTTCCAAATACTACTTTCAAATCCTTTACCATAGCAAACACACGTGGCCCACTACGATCTTTGAGGCCTTGCACGAAGGTCCGTTGCCGTTAAATTTCTGCCTTCCTTCCGCAGCGGGTGACTCGAAGAAGAAACCTACGGTGACCCATGTACACAACCTTCCGAGAGTTTTTCGTGCGTGCGTCCATTTCATCTAAGCTTTGGATGCGGGCTCTATATCCTTTGATAGTTAGGTAGGACAGTTACTGAGAGCAAGCGATCGTTGATTGTTACAAATAACAATGCACGAGGGTGAAATACTCCCTTTGTACTCATCCCATACCCTTGCACCATCGTCCCTAGCGTCACAAGATCTTCAACCAATGGTTTGGTGACATCGATGTCATTTTCGGGTTGCTTGGGGCCTTAGATCAACAACGGCATCATGATATACTTTCGCTTCATGCACGACCATGGAGGAATGTTATAGATACATAGTGTAACGGGCGGTGCTATGGGTGCCGCTCAATTCTCGAAAGGATTCATCCCATCGGTACTCAACCCAAACCTTATGTTTCTCACCTCATCTGCGAAGTCCGCACGTCCGATCGACTTTCCTCTCATTGTGAGCCATCTGCAGGTGTCTAAGCATCCGTCGTCCTTACGCTCTTCTTTGTGCCAACGCATCATCCGGGCATGCGCTTTGTTAGCAAACATACGTTTCAATCGGGGATCACAGGAAATACCACAACACTTTAGTGGAGGTCTCTTCTTCTTACGCCCCATCTATTTCACTGGATCGCCACGCTTCACCTTATACCGTGATTCTCGCTGCTTGGACAAACATCCAAATCGGCATACTCATTACGATACAGGATACAATCATTAGGACATGCGTGTATCTTACGTACTTCCAATCCCAAAGGATGACGACTTGCTTGGCTTCATATGTAGATTCGGCAGAGTGTTATCTTACGAAGCAACTTCTTTACGAGTGATAACACCTCATCGAATCCCTTATCGACACACCATTCCTAGCCTTCCATTGCATGAGTTCCGGTGTGGTACGCACTTTTTGTGGCCCCGCTTACAGTTTGGGTACAAAGGAGTTACGTGGTCCTCTAACATGCTGTTGGAACTTCTCGAGCTGTCTTTCATCGTGTAGTCTCCCTCTCCGATCACGCAAAGACATCCGGTCTAGCTCATCATCACCAAAGTCACCAAGTGTTTCTTCCACGGAACAAGATTGCGTGTCGTCAGGGATACCGTTGAATCCATCTTCCTCTTCCTCGTCTTATTCATCGTCTTCTGGCTAATCACCTCAACTTCGCCATGGTTGCTCCAACGGTATAGTTTGGCATGAAACCTCTCATGATCAAGTGGTTCATAACTTGCCATCGCTGGGTGCTCCTTCTCGTTCTTGCAATCTACACACGGACAACATATGAAGTCGCTCGAGGCAAGAATGCAACGGCCGTGATCGAGAAAAGCTCGCACGCCATCAATGAACTCTCTCGAGCGACGGTCCGCATTGTACATCCATTGCCGATTCATCTATACCAAGTTATAATTTCATTAAAAATTATAACAAATTCCGTTAGAAAAATTATAACCTAACTTAAATTTCGTAACATTTAAACCCAACAAAAAAAAACTCCACCTACACCGTCATCCAATTAAAGACCTACCTTTCTAATTATTTTGTATCCCTTCCTACCTTTGTAATTATTTTTTATCCTTCTACATGTTTTTCTATTTTATTTCATACACCAATAATTACTTCCTTGCAATGTTGTACCTAGATCTCTCCCAATATTGTGATATTTAAGATTCTAAAGCTAACAACCACATAGATCTAAAGCTTCCAATCACCTTTACCTTATAATGACATATTTTGAACTAGATCTCCATCTACATCTTCATACAACAATAAAACAAGGCACGGAAAACAAATTTTCGATAATGCTTAAAAAGTTCAAGATTTCTCCATATCCATTGAAAAAAATAGCAATATCTAGGTGAGAAGGATGTTCACATGATGTTACTAACTTTGAAACACTTAATTTAGAGCTAATCACCTCCAATTAAAAATTTGACAGCACCTCCCAAAAACAAGCGCTTGGTCGGCCTTCTGCTCGATCGATTCGCATTACCTCTGTGGCGTATGGAGGAAGAAGGGTTTAAATGCGCTGCGGGAGGGCTTCGAGCGGTTGGAGACACGAACCGCTTCGAAGGTTGCGTTCTAGAAGCGGTTTTTTTCTCAAACCGCTTCTGAATCAGAAGCGGTTTGAGAAAAGAACCGCTTCTAGAACGCAACCTTCAGAAGCGGTTCGTGTTTCCAACCGCTTCTGGAAGCCCTCTCCGGACCGTTGCCAATGAACCGCTTCTGGTGCGAAGATCACAACGGGTTCGCACCAAACCGCTTCTAATAGGCCGGTTGTGATGCCCAGTTTTGTAGTAGTGGATGATCCTAGATGAGATGGTACAGGGAGGATGTTTGGTTGTCTGAATGGAATAATACATGAGTTTGTTTGGTTGCTTGGATGGAATGGTACATGATGGTACGAGATGATGTTTGGTTGGATGGATGAGGTTAGTATGGTAAACTTTATCACTAGTGGTACGGGATGGTATAGGATGGTTCAACCAATTTGGAGGTACGGGATGGTACATCATATTTGAAGAATATTCCTAGAATCTGTACCACTCCGTCCCGTACGAGATGGTTCCATACACTAAACCAAACGCATGTATCAGAATCTATCATGAACCATCCCGTACAGGTTCCTCCTCGTTCCCCCAACCAAACGCACCCTTACTGCCGGGAGGAGAATCCAGTTCTCCCGGCACCCTCCTTGCCTCGTCTCTTCTCCTCGACAGGCCTCACGCCCTCACCTCAGCATTTCGTCCAGTACCCGAGCCATTTTTAGAGTCCGTGCAAGCCAACTGTTTACGTCTAGGGTCAAAGCTTGCCTAGAAAAACTCCATTTTTATTGTACTTACGACGGGAAACTGCACTTCACCTCTATGTCTCGTCGTCGAGAAGCCTAGGCAGTCTTCGGCTCTCTGCCCCGGCTGTGGTTTCGTCAGCCTTGCATGGCGCCATGGCCGGTCAATGCCGACTGGATCACCTCTAGAAACGTACACCCCTGGGAAGATATAAGCATCCCTTTCGTTTCACTGGTCGGCATATATCGCCCGGAAACTGTAAACCAAAGTCTTGTGTGGAGTCGTTGTAAGACCATCTCCAACCGTTTCCCAGGGTTTCATTCCCTTCCTGGCCCCTGAAGGGAATCCCTTCCCAGCAATGCACTCCAACAGATTCCCTTCCCCATTCCCTTCCCTTCCCAGAAATACCTAACTTTTCCTCATCCTCTCTCATCCAACCTAGCAATTTATATATTGAGGGGTTGCATTCATCAGGTAGTCACCCACAACGGATTGCCAGCCTCACAATGAGTCAGTTCATTTCTTCCTCAAGTGATGAACAATCCTTTACTGATGACGAGGACTCCCTTCTCTTAGCAATCGCAGAGGAGGAGGAGATAGAAGCGAGGTAACAACCGCCGACGGATCGGTTCGAGGCCATGCGGTGATCAACCGAGGTCACGTTGAAGGCGGCTCGGCTTTATGGTGATTACTTCGCTTCCTCCCGTTTACGGCGATGTATTTTTCAAAGTGAGGTAACAAACCAAGAGTCTAACAAATATGAATGATGTACTTGTCGATTTCATTATGTCTATAAGTCGTTTCGCATACGCAGTTTGGATGAGTCGCTCCTATTTTTGCGCATAACGAATGCTATCGAAGGACACGACGTTTGGTTCCACAAAGTAGGGATGCAACGGGAAGCTTGGTTTGGCACCTCTTGTAAAGTAACAGCTCTCCGTCAACTAGCTTACGGTGTTCCTCGCCGACGCGTGAGCGAGTACCTCCGTATTGGGAAAGTACGGCCATTGTAGCTCTCAAGAAGTTCGTGAAGGCGGTGGTCGAGGTTTTCGGGAGGAATATCTCCGATCTCCTAATGCGAAGACATTGGTAGACTCCTAGTTGTTGGTGAGCACGGGGTTTCTGGAATGCTTGGTAGCATCGATTGCATGCATTGGACTGGAAAAGCGCCAAAGCATGGCAAGGGGCTTTCACAGGCATACTCGCAAGCCTTCCATAGTCCTCGAGGCGGTTGCTTCGTATGACACGTGGATTTGGCATGCTTTTTGGGATGCCGGGAAGCATGAACGATATTAATGTGTTGCACCGTTCTAACATATTTTCGGAGAAAATGGTGGTACGACTCGGAGGTAAACTACATCGTCAATGGCAATCGACGACATGGGCTACTACCTCGCGGATGGCATTTACCCAGTGGGCTACCTTCGTTAAAGGGATTGCGTGCCGATGGGAAACAGGAGGGTTTACTTCGCAGATGCGATCACCGCAAGGAAGGATGTTGAGAGAGCGTTTGGAGTGCTCCAAGCTAGGTTTGCCATTATGCGGGGCCCCGCCGATGTTGGCACCGAGTACGTTAAGGAATATAATGTTGCATGCATCATTCTTCATAACATGATCGTGGAGGATGAGAGGAATGGGGCATCACAGGACATTAACTTCGATTTTATGGGAACTCCCGTTGTTACAGGGACGTCACCCAACGGGTCGGTCTTGCACTGCATACAAGCTACTCAAAGGCGGAGGATCGCCAACTTCACCATCGGTTGCGGCGGATCTGGTCGAACACCTTTGGTCACGTGACGGGATAATGCAAGTGTAAGCTATGTTTCGGTGTGAGTGTGAAATCATGTGCTGAAAAATTGGCTGAGTAATAAAATTGACATTGCAAAGTGGTTGTGATTATGGCATGTGTGGTGCTTGTGCATGTGCTATGTCTGATGATTATTTGATATGCTGGTGATAGCATGATATTGGTTTTGTTTGATGCAATGCGCTCGTTGGTGTTGGCGACTAGAAGTTGCATCGATTGATGCATGCATGTTTGGAGGTGTATGCATGCAAAGATAACATCCAGTAACTAGAAGATAAGTAACTAGAAGTTTTCTCCCTAGCGCCAAGTCTGAAGTTCTGAAGATTGGTCCGGCCTTGGAAATCATTTTCCGTCATTATCTGATTCAGTCATCTTGCGAAGGTAATATCTTTTGATCCGTAGATCCGATCGAGTTGATTTTAATTGGGTTAGATTCATAATTAAATCTAGTTTCTACAGATTAAAATTTCATGTCAATCGAACGGTTGGATCTTCGGTGATCTTGTTTTTAAGATAGGTCCGTCGTAGCCTTTGATGTTCGAAGATTAGTCCTGCGTAGCCTTGAAACCGCTTGTATCATCGGTGATTGGTCATCTTGCGAAGGTAATATCTTTTGAGCGTACATCCGATCGAGTTGATTTTTATTGGGTTAGATTCATAATTGAATCTAGTTTATACCATTAAAATTTCATTTCAATCTAACGGTTGGATCTTGGTGATCTTGTTTTTAAGATAGGTCCGTCATAGCTTTTGATGTTCGAAGATTGGTCCGCGTAGCCTTGAAACCCGATTTCGTCATCGGTGATTGATCATCTTGCGAAGGTAAAAAAGCAGCGAAGCAAAAGGCAAGAGCAGGATGTGGGAAGGAACTAGCGGTGGAGGAAAAGATAGCGGTAGTGAGTGAGAGGAAGAAAGGATCTGCCTCCCACCACCATCACATGCACCTCTGCACTGCACAAGAAGCAGCGTGGCAATGAACCACGTGCCGGGAGGTAATAATAAATAGCCCAAGATGGCGTTTAGCCATCTTTTCTCGCTGAGACATGTTCGTTTGTTCCTTTCATGATTTATAGTACATTCAAGTAGTGCATACTGATTGTTCTTCCATTCATGTTCTTTCCACGTTTCCGTAAATCAGTGTAATACTTTCCTTTCGATCTTCCGAATTTAATAAGACATGCAATTTATGAGGTGTAAGCTTAGTTATTCTTAGGTGTAATATCTTTTGATCCGTAGATCCGATCGAGTTGATTTTTATTGGGTTAGATTCATAATTGAATCTAGTTTCTACAGTTAGAATTTCATTTCAATCTAACGGTTGGATCTTCAGTAATTTCTGTTTTAGTGAATGTGTCATTTTGTTTTCATGTGGTCCGCCAGAACCGACAACTTGGTACAATGCGAACAATTACAAATCGACAAGTCTGAAATAAAACTAGATAGTTCAAACATTAAAACAACAATACAACAATAGTATTACAAGCCCTCACCCAAACAGGGATGACATAAGGCAATAGTTATTTATTCATTTGACGACGATTCATCACAATCTCAATCTGTCGACTCTCGTAGTACTCGCGAAGCAATCCAGTACACGAGTTCAAGTCGACCTTCATAATCCTTTCATTCTCCGCTTCCTTGGACATGGCCAATTTTTCACGCTGTATTTCTACCATAGCAGCTCTGGACTCATTCATCTTGTCGAAATGGTCGGAGTACACACCCACAGATGACATACTAGACGAACTAGCACGCTTCCTCGCGGCCTTTGCAGCGTCCCGGCCTAGTGGCCTTTCCCCCTCCTCAGAGGATGCTTGGGAGGCCAGGTCGATAGGAATGTCATTGGACCCTTCATGCGTTGCACCATATCGTATCGTCTTTTGCTTCTTGTGGGACAAGTGCGAAGACCACTTCGGATGATCCGCCAGTAGTACCCAACAATGGTGGAACGCGAATGGCTTGCCCTCAATGTCCTGGTACATCCTAGCAGCATGGGCCATCTGCAAAATGAGATAACAATTATAAGACTCGGGAGACACAGTTAATTATGAAGTGACTACAAGTGCTGACTGAAGACGAGGACATGTCCTTACCCTATCACGCTCGGTGCTCCCACTCTGATGTAAACCGTCGGTCTGATTGAGATACCCAGCATATTTGCTAACACACTCATTTATCAATGACCAGTGGTTAACCATTCCTTTCTTCGATCTTGCCTTCATGTGTTCCTTGCTATTGCTTTTGTAATAATCTGCAATTCTGCTCCAATAGGTATCGGACGATTGGTCCTTCCCAACAATGGGGTCTTGGCTCACATTCAACCAAGCTGAGACTAGAACTTCATCCTCCTGCGCACTCCATTTGATCCTCTCTGTTCTGGAGCTGTTTTTGGTTCCCTTCTTGACGTGCGTGGACCGACTTGGGGCAGCATCAGTCGTGCCCATGCTCGGAGGTGCTGGCGGGGGAGATAAGCCGTGTACCACAGCGTCAAAGTCATCCTGAAGGTAGTTCGATAAGAAAGGGTCCATGTCGTCCTCCCTGATCATTGAAAGCACACACATAGTTTGTTATTACGAAATCATGGCAGAGCAATGTGGGAACAATATGAGTCAACATGGAAAAGACATCACATTGATGTAAATTACGGTAAGGATTACAAGTTCATAGCCAGATGGTGCAAAATATAATAAAGCTCATCGAGCGGTTCAAAGCCACATGGTCCAAAATAACAATATGGTGAGCATGGAACAGACATGTAGATCTAAACAAGGTGGCCCGAACGATCGGACTCGATGGACCAATCGCTAAGTAGACAATCCGTGGAGTAGTCGCTCAGCAGGGAATCGTTCGAGCCCTCGTAGTCTGCAGGCACTATGTCGTCCGGATGAACGCCTCGATAGATGCAATGTCATCCATCACGATCGGAGGAGGTGCGGTGCTAAATTCTATCGTGTCGAGCGACATCTTCTCCATGCTCGACTATGGACTCGACACGAAGAAGTGCGTTGTTAATGTCAATGGCCCAAATTTCATCACTTGGTGAAGTTTGTCGAGCGAGCTTCGAGGTGCTCGGCCTTATCCTCCAGCATATCTCGCAGCTTAGAGATGACGTCTCGAAGGGTCTCCGAATCCATCTAAAACAGCATGTAATGACAATATTTCGCACATGTTATGTCAATATTGAATCATACTACGTACGAACCAATTAAATACAAGCTGCGACATTGGTGTGTGTTTCAGGATTAGCTTTATTGAACTGAAGGTCACACCATGACAATGCAAATCATTGCAGCATCAGCACAAAAATTGAATCAATTCATCCATTTCAGGTTCCCGAATAACTACTAGTGGACCTGACCATTTGATCTGTGCAAATTGAAACCAATGCTTCAGGTTGACAACTTGCAACTATATGAATTTGTGCTAGAATTTCATTGCAGCAAAAAACAATGAGGAGAGCACCCATGAACTAAATTTCCCTAAACCCAGCAGGACAACACATATGAACTATCAGGTTCACTAATTCGAACTAGTGCTCATTCAATCAATCTTCTACACCAATCGGTCATCATCACCCAACGCAAGTTTCCCCAATTTTCCCTATCTATGTTATGGACTGCCATTTCGGTGAGGACGAAATTACTTGTCCCTAACCCATCCAGGTTTTCCCCCCACTGAATCGAAGATCCCACAACCTAAATCCATTTCAAATCGGCAAAGATGGTGGTCCTCGATGCGTACCTGAAGGTCTCGATTTCCGTCTGCGCGTCCTCCTCTCCGGCCGGTGAGGCGGAGCACCTTAGCTCCTCGCTCGCGTCGCCCTTGCCGACTGTCGCCCTGTCCTTGCCGCCGCGCGAAGCCTCAGCAGTTGACGACCACAGCGCCGATGCAGCGTCAGGGGAACGGGAGCGCAGCCCTCGGGGGAGGGATCCTCTCTCCTATCCCACGCTGCATCGGCCGGGGAAGGGAAGCCGTTGGAGGAGCTGGGAACCTTCTCTCTCCGTCGCTTTCCCATGCGGACGGAATTGGGTTTGAGCGACGAAAAACGGTTGGAGATGGTCTAACAGAGAAATACCTCAGAGATGATGTGGGGGAGGGATGGGGCTAACGAACGAACGGTACCATTTGACAGGCACCGAAAGCAACGTTGCCGAAGGGCGGAGAAAATGCGATCGAGCCTGTGTCATGCACTGCGGAATATACAGGGGGTGTTTGCACCGATGCCTAACTTTTACGTGTTTAACCTATAGACATATCGCACATCCTTTAACTAAGTGTTTTTAAAGTTTTTTACCACAATCGTGACGCGAGATACTTTCTTATCTCTCATGACTTGTGTATCATAGATTCAATCTTGGACTAATTTTGCTACACTTGGCTGTCATAAAAGGTGTCGAGCATCCTTGCGAGCTGCGACGTCTCCCTTTGATCTTACCCGCTACCCGGCCGTGCTGTGCCATCTGTGTCGTGAAGCCGCAGTGGAGACGGCCTGGAAAATGGCAAGTCAGAACATGTTTTAACTGCTGGGTCATGTAGACCTTGTTGGAACAGAGTCACGCAATCAGCTGCTGCCTCAGCAACACCTCCTCACCGTGCTGAAGCTCTCGGCACGGAGACGATGTTCGCCTGTCGCGTGGCGAACTCGGCCATCTGCTTCTCGGCGTCCGTAGCTAGGGACACAGCCGTGAGCCGAGACGCCGTCCGTGGGCAGCACGCCGAGGAGCGTGTACGCGTCCCTCAGCGGTACCTTGATGGCTTCGCGTACGTCGAGATGATCAAGCACGTATAGATGAACTCACACGATGGCAAAGCTCAAAGACAAAACACACAAGCGCCTGCATGCATGCATGCACCGAACGCCTGGGTGATTTTATCTAGCTTTGCGTACGCACGGGTATTCTGTTCTCTTGCCGCAATGCCACAGTTTTTCTTCTTTTATTATCTTTATATAGACTAGAGATTACATAACCATCTAACTAGCTAACAGACTCTATCTCTGCTAACAACCAAATAATACTGACTTAAACTTTAACAAACCAACTGCACCGAAGCTTTCGGCCAACTCGCACGTACATACTTCTAAGTGCAAAGCACTAATTAACTAACTAACAACTTATCCCGGCTACCATGCAACTAACCAATACCAGCAAACTCTAACTAAATAAAGTCAAGATTATATCTAACATTTTCCCTCCTAATCTTGACACACTGAACCTTACTCATTAAGGCAATCGGTCTCAACTACGATATGCACAACTCAAACTCGATATAGGATGGAGAACACATCTCTTCAACATCCAGGACTCACCTTCGACGAACTTGACTTTGGACGGCGAACGCACCTCTTCAACATCCTGGAGTCAACTTTGATGGACTCGACATAGGACGGCGAACACACCTCTTCAACATCCTGGACTCAACTTCCTTACTTGAGACTGCGTCAAAGTAGTGCTGGTTCGTCGTCGCTTTGAACTTCAGCAAGGAGCGCTTTTTTCGCCTCCTTCTGCTTGTGGCACTCTGAAGCGAAATGCCCATAATCATTACAATTAAAGCACCTCACTTTTGCCTTGTCAAATCTCTGATTTTTGCGGCCTCGTCGACCATCGCCTTTTGAGCCACCGAAGGATCCCTCGTCGTCGCGCCTCGACGATCGGGCCTCCCACTAGGCGCGCGTCAAAAGTAGATGTTCTTCTCCACCGCCGTCGGATCCTTTAATCCGTTCCTCTTGTGCCTTCAAGCGACTGATCACCTCCTCGGTCGTCATCACCTTGAGGTCACCGAACTGCTCAATGGTGGAGACGATTTGTAGGAACCTGCCAGGGACTGCACGAAGGAATTTTCTTACCACATAGTTCTCCTCCATCTTGTCGCCAAGCCCTCTGATTTTGTTGACGATCGTCGTCAACCGGATGGCGAAATCGTCGACGGACTCCGTCTCCATCATGCGCAGCCCCTCGAACTCAGCTTTGAGGGTCTGTACTTTTGCCTCCTTCACACGATCAGCGCCAAGATGCATCGTCTTCAACACCTCCCACGCATCTTTGACCTTCTCCTTCTCGGCCAGTAGGAAGAGCGTTTCCTCCGAGATACCTCCGTAGATGGCCGTCAAAGCCATCTGATCCTTGCGCTCATCGACTTTGCCATCCACGATCGCGTCCCACAGTCCTTGAGCCCTCAGGTACACCTTCATCTTGATTGCCCATGCTGCATAATTGCTCTTCGTGAGCATCGGATATTGCAGCGGGACAACGGAACTCTCCTTCACCATCGCCTCGGGCAACGGATCAAGAAACTGGCTATGATCAAGAACTCAGGTTCTGATACCAATTGTTGGAACAACTAGAAAACTTTTTGTTGACCTTCGCAACATCTTCGCCTTTTCTGTTTTATTCCTTGGTTTATATAGTCAAGCTAGATTACAAACTAACTAACTAAATCTTATCTTTCTAAACAAACTTATCCGAACTTATAAAACTAATTACAAGATTATATCTAACAGACCTGACCCGAGCCGAGCCGACCAAGCGGATGGAATGGATCACCCGGGCACAACTTGCCAAACCGGGCTATAATTGCACATGGGACCGAGCCAATACAGGTATATTGAGATTTTTTATCATCTTTAGAGGTTATATAAACTATCTATTGAGCTAGCACTAAAAGATATTAAGAGATACCTAAAGTTTAAATGCTAAAGGTAATAAGAGGTATCAAGAGTCTAAAAGTGATTTAACGATACCTCGTAGGAACTCCCGATGACGATAAGAACTCTATGGGCATATTAGCGTGGCTCAGTCAAAGACTTGGTCAGGTCGCGCACACTGCTGCATCCATCACTTAGCTCCGAACACATGAACCAATCGTGCCTGTGCTATGTGCTGCTAGTACAAGACTCGCAAGTTGTGCGTGCTCTGCCAGCGATTGAGGCGCACGGCAGACACACCGCTAGGTTTGCGCGCGGCCGCAGTCCTCACGGCCGCACGGCGTGGACGGCTGTCTTCCACGAGACATGCGCCACTTATTCTAAGGCCGCTTCTTATTCTTATGCCCTGGAGCGATCAACTTTCCGGCCGGGGCGAGACAGAGACAGGGGATGCAGGCAATGCAATGCAGGTGATCATGGCAGATGGTTATTTGGTTAGTTACGAGTAGAAGATTAGAAAAGGAGCCGGAGCCGGGGCCGGAGCTCAAAGGACCCGCATGGTTGCCGTCACATCATGGCTTAAGCTTAAATTTAAAGATCCCTCCTTGCGGTTAGAGTCAGACTCAGAATGAGCAAGTACCTGAGCTGAGAATATATATATACATATCCATGCGATCCGTCATGGATTGCCCCTGTGAATTGCGAATGATAGTGTAGCCGCAGAACTTGTAGGCCAGAGAGAGACAGAGCCCAAGCAGAGAGAGCAGAGCAGGTGCCCAGCACAAGACAAACACGCACGCAAACACCAGGCGTGCAAGGCTCAAGGCTGCAAGCCCGGCTCTGAAGCAACCAGGAGCGCATGCATGGCTGTTCCCTAATCCCTCCGGCGGCATGGGGTGGCATTCCCAGCCTCTCTGCCTCTCGACTTGAGCAAGAGAAAGAAAGTATACTACTCTACTAGGCGCCCAAGAAGCTGAAGCTTAGCTGCTGCTACTTGATTATATAAAGCGAGCACCCTCTCGTCTCCTTTTTGTCAAGGATCCTGTGCAGTTGTAGTAGTGATTGCTAAGTTTGTAGTTATTGTCCGACCATTCGATCAAAATCAAATGTGCGAGATTGTTTCGGGTACTATAACAAAAACACTGTAGTAAAACCGTTTTTCCAATTCGGACCGTCGATTCGCTCGATCCAACGGTTGGATTGCCCGATAACTGCAAACTTAGTAGCCACCGTAATCCACTTTTGTCGTATCGTCCTCCACTACTCCTATATAAGTGAGTCCCAGGTGCGGTGCTAGTGTGGTGAGGCGACTGGGGTAGGCGATTGTCCGGCTAGCTATATGAGCAGCCTCGTCGGCAGGATCGGCACCGTCGTCCGCTCACCGATGGCGGCCGCGGCCGTCGCTGGCGTCGGCAGGGACGGCGGCTCGCAGAAGCGGCCGCGACGGCTCAGTGTGAGAATGGAGAGGAGAAGCAGAGTCGGGGACGGTTGTTGTTGCTGCTCCTGTAGCGGCAAGAAGGTGGAGGCAGAGTGGGGGGCCACGAGGCTGGTGGTGATCGTGGGGGCAACGGGCACGGGCAAGACGAAGCTGTCCATCGACGCGGCCCAGGCCCTCGGCGGGGAGGTGGTGAACGCCGACAAGATCCAGCTCTACGCCGGCCTTGACGTCACCACCAACAAGGTGCCGCTCGCCGACCGCCGCGGCGTCCCGCATCACCTCCTCGGCGCCGTCTGCGCCGACGCCGGCGAGCTCCCCGCCTCGTCGTTCCGATCGTTAGCCGCCGCCACCGCGGCCTCCATCGCTGCGCGCGGGCGCTTGCCGGTGGTGGCCGGAGGGTCCAACTCGCTCATCCACGCCCTCCTCGCCGACAGGTTCGACGGCGCGCAACGCGACCCGTTCGGCGCTGCCGCGGCAGGGTACCGGCCGGCGCTCAGGTTCCCGTGCTGCCTCCTCTGGGTGGACGTCGACGAGGCGGTCCTCGACGACTACCTCGACCGGCGCGTGGACGACATGGTGGGCGAGGGCATGCTTGAGGAGCTCCGAGAATACTTCGCGACGACGTCGGCCTCGGAGCGAGCCTCGCACGCCGGGCTGGGCAAGGCCATCGGCGTGCCGGAGCTCAGCGACTACTTCGCCGGGCGCAAGAGCCTCCGCGTGGCGGTGGACGAGATCAAGGCCAATACGCGGGTGCTCGCGGCGGCGCAGGTCAGCAAGATCCGGAGCATGGCCCACGGCTGGGGCTGGCCCGTCCGGCGCCTCGACGCCACGGGTACCGTGCGCGCGCGGCTGGCCGGCGCCGGCCGCCCGCCGAGGCCGCGGCGTGGGAGCGCGACGTGCGCGGGCCGGGCCTCGCCGCGATGCGGCAATTCCTCGGCGGCCATGGCGACGCCCAAGAGGAGGATCGGCTAGTAGCGCGGAGGAGGCAATGCCGTGGCATGGTGGGCTGAGGAGCCGCGCCGCGCCGCGCCGCGCCGACGCCGCCGAGCGAGAAAAAGCTTGCGAGCTTTTGGGTTCAAAATTTTTTGATAGGTCGCCGATTTTGGTGGGCCCGGCGGCTCGTCGACACGGGTCGGTGGGGGCCACAGGGTGCAAAACAGCGATAGGAAAACAGAGAGACAGGAAAGAGAAGTGAAGTTTTGCAGGGCCTGTGATTTCTCTCCCTGGACTGTGAGGCTGCTTCTTCTTCTTTGTTTCATCCTATTTCTAGCCTAGACAGTGGCCACCACTGTATACAGTGTGTCACCCTGTTCAAATTTTGAAATAGTTTTGCTTTTGTACCTTCCGGAGAGATACCACTACTTACTTCTGCATATTAATTCATCCTTTTCTTGCCCTCCCCTGTCTCCTATATATGAGGGATTCATGCTTGGCATCTCTGAACGAACCTATGCTTTTGACTAGTGTTCTAAGGTGTCCCGTATTACAATTGCTGTGCTTCTTTTGTGGGTTATTTGTTGATCGTTTGGAGTTTGATGATTTAACTCTGCCAAGTTCAGTTGGGTGGTTAAGCTGCTTCCTTGTCGATGTGGTGGTAGATTCTTTGAAATGTTCCGGCTGGTGCGTGGATGAGCCGATTAGATTGTAGTCCCATGCTTAGTGTGTGATTAGGGGAAGGGATTGCGCTGGATGCGTGAGTTGGTGTTCTTGTTGTGCCAGCTAGGAAGACAGTTCGAGTCTAGACGTGTGCTCTGCTTCTCTCTTACTCCATTTTCCTCGATGTGTTTGTACGATCCACTATATGCCGGCGTTGCTAGTTTTGGCTGCCGGCCTCTTGTTGCTATGGTTCATTGGTTCCCCGGTTCTAATCTTCCTATGCGTGAATCCTTCGCTTTTTCTAGCCTCTCTGCAAACTTTTTTTTTTTTTGCAAATTTAGTTTTCTTTCAAATAAATTTATAAAAATAATTCAATTCTCGATCATGAAAGACGCAGCAACTAACACGTGTCGTATGTGGTGCTCATGAAGCTTGATAGAGCTGCTACCGAGCATTAGGAGCTCGGTAGGAGACTTCCTGACTTCCTGAGTATAGGGCCAAGCACAAGAGAGCGTAGGGCCAAGCGCGAGAGCACCTTCTAAGTTGGGAGATCGTAGCTTAAGGTAGGCCTAACATTGTTGCCACGGTTGGCTAGCCCGCGTGATCCCAGAGAGGTATTGAGCTTCATGGACGCCTTCCTTTGTTATAGGGAGAAAGTTATATTTACAAATTTATCTAGAAAGAAACTATTTTTTTTTAAATTGTGAGATGGATACAAAAGCTAAGTACTCCCTATATTTCTTATTCCCACTTTTGGACAAAAGGCTTTGTCCTGCTGCTTCGCTTCTTATCTCTACTACCAATCCAATGTTCCTCCACACTTAGCTCCTGCATCTGGACACGCTTATATTTTTAACAATCACCAACCATTAAATATCTCTCTGCTGACCAGGGTTCACGATATCGATATCGCGATTATCAAACGATTTTTGATTTTCGTAAGTCGGCAAAAACAGGCCGAAAATTGGTAGAAAACCGAAGAATTTTGAACTCAGCAGTGCGGAAAAAAAACTGAAAATCAAGCGATTTTATTGATTTTTGAGCGTTTTTTACCGATTTTCAATTGGTTTTCTTCGGTTTTCGAGCGATTTTTTTTTATTTTCAGCAAAAAAAATTGAAAAATATAAAAATTGAAAAAAATCCCAATTAATCTAAAAAACACCTCAGATAAATTTCAACAATTTTTGAATTCATTTAGTGTTTCTGGAAAATCAAAAACAACAATTAATGAAAAGGAACAGAGACACTGTCAGATTTTTATAAATATTTACAAGCTTGATCATGCTCTTAAATTTTAATGATACTATAAAGAGTTCCAAGGATCCTGTATTAAATTTTTTAGAAATATTAGACTTCATTTAGTGCCCCTAGAAAATCAAAAATAGAAGAGCATATACAAAGACAATAGCACTGTTAGAATTTTAAAAAAGTACACAGGTCTGATCACCATCTGAAAATTTTACAGCATCATTAGAATTTCCTCTGGACCTCACACAAAAATTTCAAAATAAAATTACACTTTTTGTTAAATATTTCCAATTTTTTTGAATATTTGAATTTGTATTTGAATTCTACTGGTTTACCGAGCGGTTTTAGATATCAAACTAGCTCGATATGGTCAATAATTGCTATTATCGACGATATTGCGATGCTGACTGCTGACACTGATGTAGTGACATGGTTTCGCTTGATCTCATTATTCCTTTTTTGCAGCCACACCTGGTTCTGGGTTGAGACGTTGAGATCGTTATCCTTCTGTGGCTCTCACAGGTTTTTGCACTTGTGTGGGTTGTGACTTGTGAGTGCTGCTAACTGCAGCTCTGCTTCTCTCATGTCATGTGCACCTTGCTGATGATGTCGCCCCGCCTGTGCGTGATTAGGGTCTGGCACTAAGGTTACGAATTTTGTTTTGTACTATTTCTCCGGAGCGGTTGAAATCCAAATTTCGGCTGAAATCCGATCTAAATTCAAAAACCAAATTTCAAATCCGGTAATTTGGTGGCCGGCAAAACCGAAATTTTAGCCCTTTTTAACCCCTGTGAAATGGTCTCCCGAGGCTAGAAAAAATTAGAAAAAATATGAAGAAAAAATCATGCAAGTATTTATCTACATTTTCTATCTGTTTGAATGCAAAATATTAAGTATTTGCACATAAAATACCCTTCCAAATCAAACCGGTAGGTCAAGGAACCATTTTGGCCAACTACTGTTGTTTGCATGACCTTTTCAGGTGGTTCTTCATTGGTACCAACGAAAATAGGGTTTATAGTTGATATTCTTTCAATCCCTAGAGCAACATCAACAAGGTAATTTACTGGTGTTGTTGAACTTACTGTAGAGGAAACTACCTCTAACAAGATAGTGTGTTCTGGTCCTCATATTCAGGGCTGACTGAACTCACCAGGCTGAGTAGTAGTGGAGAGTGAGAAGAGGAGCAGCACATGGAGCTAAAGGAGAAGAGCGCCGGTGGCGGAAGCCATCAAATCCCTATATCCTTAACTAGTGAGGGCAAGCAAGCTAGCTCTTTTAGATTGTCCTCTTCACCTGGAGGACAAATTGAAGGGTAGGATATTATGATATGCATGATTGACTCAAAATCGATTTCAAGAGTAGCTATCATACCATAGCAACAGATCAAGAGTATTTTTTTTGCAAATTTTTTACATGTATTTCTTAGAAAAGACGCTAAATCTGGTCCTACAAACGTGAAAACCGGTCGAATTTATGATCATCTCGATCAAAAAAAACTAAAATCTCGTTGAAATACACCAGAATCTCGCCGAAAAATCCCGAAATCCTAAAAATTTCGACATTCAATCCATCCCAAAAATTGTAGTTAACATGTTTGCATAATTTAAGTTAGGGTTTATGGTTAGGTTCAAGTTAGGGTTTAGGGTTACATAATTTGTATATGTATTTTTTTTGCAAAATTTTCACATGTATTCCTCAGAAAAGGCATTATAATTCATCACAAAAAATTTGGTGTTAAATCTGGTTCTACAAACATAAAAACATTAACAAAAACCCAAAATCTCACTGAAAACAATCCTGAAAACACTGTAGTAATTCGAAAAAATTCAGTTTTTTATTCGCCGAGATTTGAAATTTCAGCCCGGCCAAAAACCGAAATTTCAACCAAGATTTCTGTGATTTCTGAAATTTCGGCGAGATTTCAAACCCTAGTGGCGGCAGCATTGTTCTCTAGAGTAGCCAAGCTGTTTCTCTCATGTTTTCTAATGCAACAAGTAATACCTGTGTGTAGCAAATAAAATGTAGCCTTGTGAATAGGATGCCATTTCAGATGCCTGGCGCCCTGGCTACTCCGCTCAGCATGCAAATAGGCCGGCCACCATTGGTCCCGCCCCTCTAGAGTCTAGAGTAGAGGCTAATCTAGAGACACCAGCAATAATAAAAAAGGCATCCCAAACGAACTTCTCGAAAGAAAGGAAACTCCGTTTTTTTTAGAAAACAACTTCAAGACCTGCGTGTATACGTTATTCTACAATTTCAGGATGATTTTACTTTTTTTTCTTATATATTCTTTCCCTTATTATAGACTAGAATAAGACATACTATTTGAAGATATAATGAAAAAGAGTAATACTCCCATCTATCGAGGACATGCAATGCAATGCAACTACTCCTGTATAGATATATTTTGATGACAGCAAAGGAAGGAATGCCATCTATCGAGGAACTGGGGAGTAACCATGCTCCTAATCTACGGCATAAGCCTCAGCCTCATCAGCAGTCAGCACCAGCAGAGTGCAGAGGCAAACAATAACGGTTGCGCCTGCGCGATTAAGATAATGCGGCGGCCATCATTGTTCGCTGTCTCTGCCCTGTACATGCTCTGCGTCCTTTTGCGTGCCTCCCTGTTCTGGTCAAACGTGCATGCATGCAATTTGTAGGTTCAGCAACAATAGGATTAGGGCAGTCCCAACCCTCCACCTTAGCTGATGTCTATAGAATTAATTACACTATCAACTAAGCAAAAGTCTGATGTGATATAGGAATTAAAGAAGGGAGAGAAGAAAAAACAAAGAAACTGTGTCTCATGCAAGAAACTGGGTCGGCACGGATACCAAGACGGAAGAAACGATAAAAATCGCGTTGGGTCGACTCGTCGTTTCTTCCCCCCGCTTTTTCCTTGCCATCCCGATTCACTGCGCGCACCTCCGTTCCGCCGCCATGCCCGCGCCGCGCGTGAGCTTCTCCCGCGCGCGACCTTCTCCCGCGTCGTATTCCTCCAATTTTTGGCGCTCTCCCGAATCCTCTCGGCGCCAAACTCTGGCTCGCCTTCCCTCCATCTATTTCCATCTCGAGCCGCCTCTATTTTCCCCCAATCAATCGCCATCTCTGATCCCTCTGCTAGTCATCTACAATCGGCCAAAGTAATCTCCAATCGCTCATCCCGAGGAAGAAATCGTCCCCAAGCCTTGCGCAAGAATGAATCCGACGGAATCGAGAAACGGCGGTCAAGATCCAATCGAGCCGCCGGTGATTCGTCCGCCTTCTTTGCGATCGTCGGTGGTGCTCCATACCCCGTCGCGAGCCATTAGCCCGCCGCCATCGCCGCTCACAGAGCCACCCTTGCTCCAGACGCCAGTGGTGCTCTAGGAGCCGGCGGTCGTCCAACCCCCATACTCCATCATCTGGTTTCCCTCCCGTCGGTGCTCATGCCGCAGGTGCATGGTGGCCAGCGGCATCTCCTGGCAGCTCAAACGGGTACTGTGCCTTCTCCAAATCCATGCATGTTTTTTATTGCCTCATTACAATGCTGTTAGCAACATAGTTATGAAATTCAATTGAAAAAATTACTTTGATGGCACTGCAAATTTCATGCCTAATTAATATAATGAAGCTGATTAGCGTTGGTTCGAATGCACTATCAAGAAATCAATCCTCACTTGTATTAATGCTTAACAAATGTTGTTTGACAGATTTCAGTATCAGTCGGGAATTGAAAGACTGAAGTCGCATTTTCTGTTGTCTGTTGTCAAAGCTCTTAACTCGGCTAGTAGAAAACTCCGGACGAATTGCCGGGGCGAAAATTACAAAAAAAGAGAACTAATTAAAGCTGTAAACAAAGAAGAAGAGCTACGAGTAGAACAGCTTCTTCTATTCCTTGTTGGCCTCCAGCTCCTTCTGTCCCTCAATCCTCTTCTCTGCCCTTTTTTTACTATTATCGTGGCATGCCCAGCGCATGTTGCGACTAGTGAAATAGAATTCCTTGCTTGCGAGGCATTCCATGGTATTGCAATGGAAACATTGTTGCGAAAAAGCGCTCATATGACCATATAGTCTTCACACGGTTTGTGATGGGGCAATTTGGTTTGCATAGTTCCACATATAGATCTTTGGAGTCATCACTAGCAGAGATAATATGATCTCCATCGGTGTGAATGATGCAGACAACTTGACTTGAACCGCAATCTGAGAATGGAAAACAGACTTGTAAACTTAAGGGTCAACAATACTTTTGAAAGTAATCTTAGAAGAGGGTGTTAGTACCTTTGTAGTTGGAAATTACATGAACCCCATCAAGAATACGAACTTGTGAGTCACGGATATTACCATCAATTTCTTGGATCGGTTAGGCGAGTACTTTTATCGCAAGTGATGAAAAAGGATATATAAGATTCACTTGTAACAATAAATAGATTCGAATAAGCGATATAAGAAAATCTCTTATGGATAAGGTCAATAGATTTTAAAAGGTACTGAAACCAATAATTCTTTTAAGGGAGACTTCTTTCGCCATTCAATGAGACTTGAGATTCCAACTCTATATGATTTTCTGCATGAAAAAATGATAAATAAATTAGAAATAGATACTAATATGCTTTCACAAGCATTATATACTACAGCATATTAAAAGAAATCAGATAAAGATATTAAGATTCTTGAGTTCCATAATGATAAAGCAGATTAACAGCTTGTTGCACACAATGATGTCCTTTCTAGATGCCTTCAAAGAAAGATTACTACATTTACAACACTAACCTTTTCAAATATCCTAATAGCTTACTAATATAAAAATTTAAACACTGAAGATTAACTGTAGCACGAGGATAGTAGATATATGTGTTTTGAAAGATGTATAATCAGGGCATGGTTGTTACTTTAAGGAACCTCATAGATCCTCAACGCACATTTTACCAAAGTACACTTCATCATACACATTGTTTACTCATTGCATAACACATTTATGTTTACGTAACCAATACAGAATAGGCACTTTCAAATAAAAAAAATTGAAGTAGATTTTGCTATTTTGATCTTAGCTATTCTCATCCCACCAAAAAACACAAGAAATTGTTGCCTTCCATCAACATGCATGACCTTTGATCCTATTAGATTATATAATATATCAATAGCACATGTTGCGCATTCAATATCAAAAAGTAGAACAACCATTTCCATAGTTTCCCAGCAAATTTTCCAACTCATAGATCTAATATCCATTAATGACATAGTTTTGTTTATTCATCGAGACAAGGAGCACAAACAGGGAAAGATCAAGGAGGTAGTTTGCAAACAACGGTAGTAGCACAAGCTTTAAAAGAACTACTAGCATAGAAATCAGCTAGTGACAAAATCTCATGTAGGGTGCTACTTAGCGGAAATAAATGCAAGACTGGCATACAGGAAAATCTGAAAATGCCTGAAACTAGCATAGATATCAACGTGCTTAATCGACCACCTTTGTTCGTCCAGCAGCTGAGAGGGGAAGGTCCTCAGGTGCAGTACCATATCAATGGAAGGCAATACAACAATGGTTACTACCTTGCAGACGGCATATGCCCGGAATGGGCTGTTTTTGTTAAGTCAATACGTCAACCACAATCTGAAAAGCATAAATTATTTGCAGAACATCATGAAGGGGCAAGGAAGGATATTGAATGTGCTTTTGGAATTTTGCAATCGCGCTTTAGTATTTTGAAACGACCTGCATGTCTATTTGATCAAGGGGATCTTGAGAATATCATGCTAGCTTGTATCATCCTTCACAACATGGTGATCGAAGATGAGAAAGATATGGAGGAGATTCCTCTTGATTTGAATGAAACACCAAGCACATCAACTGTACAAGAGGCTACAATCTCTCAAGGACCGAACCCACTGATGGAAGCAGTGATAGAAAGAAATACCATTATTCGTGACCGTAGTATTCATAAACAACTTCAATCAGACTTGGTTGATCATATCTGGCAAAAATTTGGGAATTCAAATTAATTAGGTATATCTATCTATCTATCTATCTATCTATCTATCTATCTATGAGGTTGACGTTTGGCTAATAAGCCATTAAGAGTACCTATGAAGTTAGGTGTTCTGCCTTACAAATGTTATAATAACTTTTGTGAATTACATTTTTAATTTAGCTGACCATTTATGTTTCTATCTGACAGGGTAACAGAAGTACTCCCATATTGATTCTATCCTAAGACATGTCCAAGAATTCTCCATTTTCAAGCAAGTTACTTTGCAGGTATCTTTTTTCTCAGTTTTCATAATAGTTGTCTATGCCAAGTTAATTCTATACTGATGTGAATCTTTGGAATTGACTGTATATCTTTCCCCCCTGCAGCTCATTGGCTCTCGGTTTCCATTATTAATCCTACAGAGTTACTGTGCACCTAGAGATGATGTGGAGCAGGATGTTATGTAGCTATGCACCTGGAGTTGATGAGAAGCATGATGAATGGCTCATGATTACCTAAATATTATTTAGATATTGGTATGTATTCTTATGGTGATGCTACCTAAATATTACCTAGATATAACTATATTTTGAATCGGAATTATTTTGTTATCAGCATGGTTACCTAAATATTATATAGATATTTCCATGTACGCTTCGTTACCAACATATTTGCTTGCAATGTATATCTGCCTTTGCCGTTCCACAGTCATCCCAAGATGACTTTGTTGTTTTAGTCTATGTCCAAACCTTTGAGATGCCTACACGGTGCTTGACACGATTGATCAAGCTGTGTTTGTGGTACATGCATGAAGTCATTAAATTTTACTCTATAGAAACTGCTCATGGAAACTATGCATTGGAGAGACTAGGTCTTAAGGGATATTTAGTTTCCATGAGCAGTGTCTAGAGGGGAGACAGAGCAATAAATATCCCTTAAGACCTAGTCTCTCCAATGCATAGTTTCTGCTCATGGAAACTATGGGTTGGGACTACCCATATTTTCAGGCATTTTCAGATTTTCCTGTATGCCAGTCTTGCATTTATTTCCGCTAAGTAGCACCCTACATGAGATTTTGTCACTAGCTGATTTCTATGCTAGTAGTTCTTTTAAAGCTTGTGCTACTACCGTTGTTTGCAAACTACCTCCTTGATCTTTCCCTGTTTGTGCTCCTTGTCTCGATGAATAAACAAAACTATGTCATTAATGGATATTAGATCTATGAGTTGGAAAATTTGCTGGGAAACTATGGAAATGGTTGTTCTACTTTTTGATATTGAATGCGCAACATGTGCTATTGATATATTATATAATCTAATAGGATCAAAGGTCATGCATGTTGATGGAAGGCAACAATTTCTTGTGTTTTTTGGTGGGATGAGAATAGCTAAGATCAAAATAGCAAAATCTACTTCAATTTTTTTTATTTGAAAGTGCCTATTCCTGTATTGGTTACAGAAACATAAATGTGTTATGCAATGAGTAAACAATGTGTATGATGAAGTGTACTTTGGTAAAATGTGCGTTGAGGATCTATGAGGTTCCTTAAAGTAACAACCATGCCCTGATTATACATCTTTCAAAACACATATATCTACTATCCTCGTGCTACAGTTAATCTTCAGTGTTTAAATTATTATATTAGTAAGCTATTAGGATATTTGAAAAGGTTAGTGTTGTAAATGTAGTAATCTTTCTTTGAAGGCATCTAGAAAGGACATCATTGTGTGCAACAAGTCGTTAATCTGCTTTATCATTATGGAACTCAAGAATCTTAATATCTTTATCGATTTCTTTTAATATCTTTGTAGTATATAATGCTTGTGAAAGCATATTAGTATCTATTTCTAATTTATTTATCATTTTCTTATGCGAGAAAATCATATAGAGTTGGAATCTCAAGTCTCATTGAATGGCGTAAAGAAGTCTCCTTAAAAGAATTATTGGTTTCAGTACCTTTTAAAATCTATTGACCTTATCCATAAGAGATTTTCTTATATCGCTTATTCTGAATCTATTTATTGTTACAAGTGAATCTTATATATCCTTTTTCATCACTTGCGATAAAAGTACTGCCCAACTGATCCGAAGAAATTGATGGTAACATCTGGTGACTCACAAGTTCGTATTCTTGATGGGGTTCATGTAATTTCCAACTACAAAGGTACTAACACCCTCTTCTAAGATTACTTTCAAAAGTATTGTTGACCCTTAAGTTTACAAGTCTGTTTTCCATTCTCAGGATTGCGAAGTTCAAGTCAAGTTGCTGCATCATTCACACCAAATGGAGATCATATTATCTCTGCTAGTGATGACTCCAGTATCTATATGTGAAACTATGCAAACCAAATTGCCCCAGTCACAAACCGTGTGAAGACTATATGGTCATATGAGCGCTTTTTCTGCAACAATGTTTCCATTGCAATACCATGGAATGCCTCGCAAGCAAGGAATTCTATTTCACTAGTCTGCAACATGCGTTGGGCATGCCATGCATAATAGTAAAAAAAAGGGCAGAGAAGAGGATTGAGGGACAGAAGGAGCTGGAGGCCAACAAGGAATAGAAGAAGTTGTTCTACTCGTAGCTCTTCTTCTTTGTTTAAAGCTTTAATTAGTTCTCTTTTTTTGTAATTTTCGCCCAAGCAGTTCGTCCGGAGTTTTCTACAAGCCGAGTTAAGAGCTTTGACAACAGACAACAGAAAATGCGACTTCAGTCTTTCAATTCCCGACTGATACTGAAATCTGTCAAACAGCATTTGTTAAGCATTAATACAAGTGAGGATTGATTTCTTGATAGTGCATTCGAACCAACGCTAATCAGCTTCATTATATTAATTAGGCATGAAATTTGCAGTGCCATAAAAGTAATTTTTTCAATTGAATTTCATAACTATGTTGCTAATGACATTGTAATGAGGCAATAAAAACATGCATGGATTTGGAGAAGGCACGATGCGTCTGGCTGAGCTGGAGATGATGCTGGCCACCATGCACTGCGGCATGAGCACCGACGGAGGGAAACCAGATGATGGAGCATGGGGTGGACGACCGCGGCTCCTAGAGCACCACTGGCGTCTGGAGCAAGGGTGGCTCTGTAGCAGCAGCGGCAATCGGGCTAATGGCTGCGCGCGGGGTATGGAGCACCACCGACGATGCAAACAAGGCGGACGAATCACCGGCGGCTCGATTGGATCTTGACCGCCGTTTCCTCGATTCCGTCGGATTCATTCTTGCGCAAGGCTTGGGGACGATTTCTTCCTCGGGGATGAGCGATTGGAGATTACTTTGGTCGATTGTAGATGACTAGCAGAGGGATCAGAGATGGCGATTGATTGGGGAAAAATAGAGGCGGCTCGAGATGGACATAGATGGAGGGAAGGCGAGCCAGAGTTTGGCGCCGAGAGGATTCGGGAGAGCGCCAAAAATTGGAGGAATACGACGCGGGAGAAGGTCGCGCGCGTGAGAAGGTCGCGCGCGTGAGAAGCTCACGCGCGGCGCGGGCATGGCGGCGGAACGGAGGTGCGCACAGTGAATCGGGATGGCAAGGAAAAAGCGGGGGGAAGAAACGACGAGTCGACCCAACGCGATTTTTATCGTTTCTTTCGTCTTGGTATCCGTGCCGACCCAGTTTCTTGCATGAGACACAGTTTCTTTGTTTTTTCTTCTCTCCTTTCTTTAATTCCTATGCCACATCAGACTTTTGTTTAGTTAGCAGTGTAATTAATTCTATAGACACCAGCTGAGGTGGAGGGTTAGGACTGCCCTCATTGAGGAGCTGCCTTGTTTTTGGCGCTCGAGGGGAGGCCAGAGCCAGCATCGTGGCAATATACAAGTACTAACCCTGTGTTTTGCTTGCTCTCCCCGAGCGCAACCATGGCCCAGCCTCTGTCTAATTGTCTCTCACTGACTAAACTATTGTTCCCTCCGTTTAAATTTATAGACGTACTTTCTAAATGATATTGTTCATAAATATAAAGCGTATTTTATATTTCAATACAAAATTTGTACTTCCTCTTTTCACAAATAGTTATCGTTTTGAATATAGATGCAGTCAAACTTTCGAAACTTTGATTGTCAATATCTTTTTAAATATTTAAATTGGATACATAAAAATTATATGTTTAGATTTGTCTCGAAAAGTACTTTCATAATATTATAATTTTATTGGGCTTTATAAATATATTATAATAGAAATTAGTGGCCAAAGCTATGTTTTAGAGACCATGTCAATAACCAAAACGACAACTATTTGTGACCGGAGAGAGCGTGATGTTCTCTTTATAGCCTTAATAAATGGAGTATCTAGTTTTAATTGATATTCTTTACACGTATGCATTGAATAGAGTGTTTAGAGGTAATAATTAAGAAAAATCTAATTATTTTTAATATTTTCTTAGTTTATGTGCCAACAAAAAATACGTTGTATAATCGTACTACTCCCTCCCTCATATAAGTCCAAAATTCATCACGCACACAGACAAAAAGAAACAAAATCTAATATGAAGTTAATATGACTGCTCTATATATACCCATATTAAATAGCATATCACAACTACCTACCCATTTTTTAGCATTAAAGAAAGGGATATTATAATAACTACACCTTAAGTCTATGCAATAAACTTATATTATAGAATAACAATTTTCAAGGACAGAGACTAGCTTATACCGTGGGACAAATAGAGTACTTCTTGCCAAAACCCAGCTCCTTCTGGTTGCCTTGTAAGAATCTGATCTTTCTGGCTAGATTCGAGCTGAATGGGCCTTGTCTCTTCACATTTGCATAATTGCATTTGGTTTACGCGGAGTCAAAATGAACAACTAATCGCTGGTGCTCCTAATCTTTGGCGTGTTCTTACTCGGGCCAACACATTCCTTCTCTACGGTCTTCGTGGTTATGCCATGTACCTTTCTTTTAATATATATATATCAGTAAGGTGCCCGTACGTTACAACAGAGTATTAAAAGAGGGTAATACATGTCATTAAACGTGATCCTAAATTGCATAATTCTGTAAGCTACCAGACCAAGTGCTTATAAAAATTATCTACAGCCTAAACTCAGGATTTAATTTCCAAAATATGTATGTACTGCCTTCCGAAATAATCTTCATGACAATTTATAGACCTCTTATTTTACACAAAGTTGAGAAAGGTGAGAGTAACTAATAACTCCATTAGAATCCGAGAAATAGAATGTATGAACTACATAGTGGTAGAACTACAAATATCATCTACGAGTGATGCTAGAATGCTGATGCCTGTGGCTTCCTAGTGCGATTGATAGCAGCTTGCTTCTGATTAGCTATGGCTGTAGCTCTTCCTCTTGCTGCATCATAAAAAAAAATCAGATTTAACAAAAAAGTAGCTCAAAAACTACAAATTTTAATCTTTGTAGTAATCAATCCATACAGCAGCACCTTGTTGTAGTCATGATTGAAAATTTTAAGATTGCTTGAACAAAGGGACATAAGATGTAAAAGAACTATTTATGTACATACCTTACTAATCAAGTAATACCTAGGAATGTAGGTAATATATAAAAAAAGCAAGTTGCAAGAAAGATTCCTCCAATTGCTCAAAATAATCTCCTAAACTGGGGGCGCTCGGAGGTGGCCTTGGGGAGCTTGCTGTGGAGGTAGGGGCAGAGAAAGCGATTGCATCGCAGGGCACGCCAGGGAATGCAGACCTTACGGAAGTTGATGACGAGGTGGCGTCGAGGGTCGGGCTCAAGTGCTTGTGCACCCGCTTGTTGCCAAAGCGGTCGTCGGTTTCTGTGTCCATATGGCGTGCCTAGGGTTTGTTGGGCTCGAGAGGAGGTGTAGGCGGGGGGAGGAAGCAGTCAGATAGGGTTGGGGTATCAGCGGGCGCAGCGATGACGCAAGAGGTCATGCCGCGGAGGATCTAAAGCAGGACTTCGAGGAGGAAACCGATCCACCCTACTCCCGCCCGCCAAGTCGGCGGCAGCGACACCTGCGAGCGCGTGGGGATAGAGATCGTGGGGCTGAGGAGCTGAGGAAGTCGGGGAGGAGATTGTTCGGCGGAGTCTTTTTACAAAAAGAAAAACAATTAATTGGCTGGGTTAAATCCGCTTCTATCTCAGTCGTTCGTGTCAGATCAAACGGATTAAGTGCTTTGGAGGAGATCGGACGGTCGCCACCAACTCCAAATTAGAAGTAGTAGAGATAAAAAGTCTACACCATGTGTTAATTGTTATGACACCGAAAAGGTGTTTTTGGAATATGCTCTTTGATTCTCTCCTCTCGCGGGTGCACTAGATTTATTCCCACTTGGGCTCGTATTTGCCTGAGGTGCATGCATGAAGCAAATCGAAACGAGCAGCTGATGATTTTAATTCCTCGCCTGTTCTCCAGACAGATCAGCCATGCCTCCGCTCCTAGCTTGCTCCCCCAAAGCTCCCCGAGATCCATTTCAGCTGGACAAGAATTTAGCTTTGCTTCCATGTGTTGTGTACGCATTGAGACAAGGTACATGATTAACTACTCCACTAGCTTGCGTAGTTAGTTCCTAGATGCTTCTCCTCCTATAAGATCAATGATGTGTTAGTTCTCTCTTTTGTCAATAAAGAACTTTTTTATCCAGCTTGATCCTTTTTAGTAAATGTAGGAGTATATATACATGGGTGCACTGAAATTTGACTTTTAGTTTGGCAGCAGGTCTTGCTATGCTCATGCCTTCTAAAATAGAATAATGTTTTGTTCCCTCGGCTCTTTTCCCACACAACAGGTCAAAGACTGATCAGCAATTAATGTACTCCTTCCGTCTAAATTTACATAACATGTTTTCTAAATGGTCAAGTCTAAAAATATAGGGTATATTTCATGTTTCAATGCAAATTAGTATGATATTCTATTTATACCATTGATAAATATCTAGGTTTACTTAATAATCTACATGCATGCATTGAATATAGTACTAAAATAATAATTAGGAGTAATATAATTATTTTTAATATCTTCTTAATCTACGTTTCAAAAGAAAATACTTCCATTAAACTTGGATGAAATGAAGGGATTACTACTGTACCAGCAAGTGTGCAATCCTTAGATTAGAAACTATTCTGTTCTAGTTAAAACGGTTTGGACTCCAGAGTTTGGTTGGAGTAAATGCCTAGAACATACTAGTACATACTCTCGACGGTACGGTCGTGAAGCTGAAACTTCTATACACGTAGACGACGGTATAGGTGCCCAATCTAGCCACTGATTCCTTGACAGATGCAGCAGACTCATTACCCATACCACGACTTAGCAACGCCCTTTGCTGCCAGACAGAGAGTTCGACACGCAGGGAGGAGAGACGATGCACTGCACTAACCGTCCTAACGCCATGAAGTTATTAACCGCGGCGACGAACGTCACATTACGTTGCATCTTCGCCGTCTCGAATTGCTATTTCTCGCTGCGCCGACAGTTATATATCCTGCTTGCGCTGCCTGCTCTCTGCCGACCATCACGTCCGCGTCCATGGCCATATTCTTATCTTGCAAGACCAGTAAACTGCGAGCCGCGCGCGACGAGCCCTGAATTCCAAACGATGTGACCGGAGCATGGTGGCAACGGTGGGTGGCCGTGGACTTCGAGCCGCGACCACGACCGAGAGAAGGCGCGCGCGCGGCTCGATCTCTCCGGAGTGAGCGTGACGGGGACTGTTGATGGGAGAAATCAGAGCGGCGGGAGGCCACGCCAGAGCGAGGACGCCGCCAGCTGCGCTTTCTCGTTATACTCTTGGCTCTTGGGCCGGGAAACCGACCGATCATTTTTGACCTTAACTGCGGTGGAACAACGCCTGGTCCTGGTGAGCTGTGCGCTTCGCGGTCGCGGCTCGGCGGGAAGACTCGGCTTTTGCTTAGATTCTCAGCCGACCTCCGCTGTGTCCCTGTTTGTGACGTGATGTTTACCGAACTGCGGACGAAAAGAACGTGCGGTGGTTAACACGTTAAGTTATGATGACTTGGATATGCTCCGTACATTTCTTATTGTAAGAGGTCATACAAAAGTGTCAATTTGGACGTAAAGGTATTGATAAATCTAATTAAATTGTTTAGCCCGTGAAATTGCGCGGCCACGTTAGAAAATTTTTGTGGATAGTCCTCACACATCAATAATATTTTCATAAATTTTTCAGATGATGATCAAGCCTAAGGAATTTTTAACATTTTTGACAACGGTAATATCCTCATAAAAACCTTACCTGCAAATTTCAACTGAATGAAAATTGGTTCAAACCATGTTATAAAATTTTGAAAATTTTTGTGGATGGTTTTGACGCATCATTAATATTGCCATAAAATTTTTAGATGATGACAAAGACTAAAAATTTTCAAAAAATTCTAACCGTGCTACTGTCCTGATAAAAGCCTGGCTGACTACATATATTACTTTCATAGATTTGATTGAGCAACCAAAAAAGGTTTAGAATTTTTGAAACTTTTGGAGAAGGATTCTGAGGCAATGCTTAAACTCTCATAAACATTTTGGATCATGATCACACTCGAGCGAATTTGTAAAATTCTAACAAGATTATTGTCTCATTTATGTTACTTATATATTTTTATGTTTTAAAGATAACAAATGAAGTTCAATTCTTTTGAAAAGTTTTCTATATGATCCTAGACTATTAAAGATGGTACCATAAATTTTTCAAAGTATGATCCAACTTGTACATTTTTATAAAAAATCTGAAAGTGTTTTTGTTATTTTTATAAAACATCTCAAAATCTAGTTTTTTCAAATATTCCCATGGAAGATGCATTATTAAGGGGTATTGACCCAAATCCGATCCAAAAAAGTTGAAATCCAGTCAAAATTATCGAGATTTAGGTAAAATTTGCCGAAATTACTACAACAATCTGAATTTTTTTTCAAATTTTTTTATTCAGCCAGAATTTAGAATCTCGTGTCTAGCGAAATTTCGCTGGTTTTTGAACCTTGGCTGCGAGAGAGTATGATAGGTGTACTCTGAATCCGCTAGGCGCTACTTACAGTGACTTGATGTGTAATAACGCGGTGAGATTGGAGTGCATTGACGGCGAAGCAAGGAGATTTGCGTCCGCGATGTATGCTTGCAAGCATGGGATTGATCGTTTGCCACGAGATTTGCTTTCCATGACGCGAGCAGGGAGTGTAATCAATGAAGGCAGTAACAGATTAAAGACGCCACGAACTAGCATAGCAAATCTTGCAGATCTGGTTACGTGCCCATCGCATTCACATTGGCCCATATATATGGTATACTCTACTTGCTAGGCCTGCGACAGGGAGAGCCCTGGGCCGATTTGGAGAGCAGCCTGATGGGGTTTCGTTTAGTGGGCTCAACGGAATTTTAGTCTGAATAGAAGATGGATTAGAAGAATGATGCCGTCCCTAATTTGCTGAGTTGAGTTGTGATTGGTTTAACCTACAATTGAGGTGTGGTTACAAAAAAGTGCCCTTGTAATGTCTGAGTGTACTTACTGCACAGTTAGCCCGTAGGTCTGAAATGGGCAGGTTGGTTAATTTCTTTCAGGCGTAGGTTCCTGCACTTATATTTAGCAAGGGAAAAGAACAGATCAATGGCACTTAAGAACAAGCAGCAATGTGCTTTTCAATCTTTCATTAATCTAACTGAGTGGTATGTAGATGCGGAAGATCGATACACAATCACTCATCGGAGTCAGCGACGTAACCTTCTCTCCGGTCGGCGACAGTGGTGAATCTAACCACCTTCACCGTCGGCCTCTGCCGGCAGCCCGGCACTGCATGACCACGGCTTGCCCTTTACCATCATCAAGGCTACAGCCCTACCACTCCGCGCTCCAGCAGCAAGAGGCATTGCCGCTCCAGCTCACCGTCATCCGCACAAAACCGAGCCGCAGCACTTCCCGCTGTAGGAACCAACCGGGATCGGCATGCTCAGCGACGAACGCCAACTATGCTTGGTAGGAACTCACGCGAGCACACGCACGAGAGCAGATTTTTGGAACTAGATACACACACGAGCTCAACGGCGACAAACACCCTCTAGTTCAAGTAGCAAAAACAATAATGTGTACATATCTTTTAAAGTCAGCGCTGAGCACTGCCGAACAACACCGTGGTACCCGAGTCTCACGCGCACGTACCATGATCTACTTGACTTGGACTCCACTGCTTCTCTGGCCGCACGACGCTAACAACTCGATCTGAATAATCGCAGTCCACCGCTTGCACTTGCACGACTCCTGCATGTGTGCCGCTTGACTGATTCCCTCTCCAGGCGTGCGTGCAACACATGCATGCGTGCAATACTTGCAAATCCTAGAAGCTAGCTAACAACCTGATAAAGACTCACTTCACTAACATATGCACGTGCTTACTAACTAGCTAGCTAATTGATCAATGTATGCAATACGTGCCTACGATAACAACGTGAACGTACCACGCTGCCTAACACATACAAAACACGTCTAACAAATGACGTGATTAATTAAACAACTATCCTATATGCAAGACTCACACCTAAACAAGAACAAATCAAGATTATGGCTAACACCTGCTTCGTCACCACCGGCTCGTCTCACGCAGACTCGAATCCGCCGTGCCGCCACGCCTCGCAGCCAATGCCACTTTTCGCGGCGTTGCCACCAGTTGTCGTAGCACCCTCACTACTACAGAATGGTACATCACTATCGCTTCATCTGTGTCGGTTCTTAAGTTTTTAGGAAGAAACGATTGTGATAGATGACTTAGAAGAGGCATTAATCATAATCACTATCGGTTATCAGGTTAGAAGTGATAGTGATGTAGCACTGAGAACATTACAATCGGTTCTTATGCGAGAAGTGATAGTGATGTGAATTATCATCACTATCGGTTTTCATATAAAAAGCGGTAGTGATGAGCACGTATACATCACTATCGGTTCTTATTTAAGAAGCGATAGTGATGATAATGCACATCACTATCGTTTCTCACAAAAGAACCGATAGTGATGAGCACGTACACATCACTATCGGTTCTTATTTAAGAAGCGATAGTGATGATAATGCACATCATTATCGCTTCTCACAAAAGAACCGATAGTGATGAGCACGTACACATCACTATCGGTTCTTATTTAAGAAGCGATAGTAATGATAATGCACATCACTATCGTTTCTCACAAAAGAACTGTCGGCGTTTCGAGCGCCGGCAAGTAAATTTGTAAGTCTAAGGGGCTGCGCGTTCCCGCTCCCTGAATGGTTAGACCACAGAGTCCAAGATGTATCTTGGTTGGGCGAAGGTCCCTACCCGGTCGTGCGTTGGTATTGTATTCAGGGTGCGGATGATCGCACAGAGTTTTTTACAAGCGAGAGGTGGAGCCTCAACACTAGAATGATCTAAACTTAGCTCTCAGAAGGAGAAGAAAAAGAAAGAAGAGGAAGAAGAGGAAAAAAGCTCTCTTGTAGCTCTTACCCCCTTGCCCTGTTAGGAGGTTCCTGCCTCCTTTTATTCAGTACGAAGGGGCAGGTTACATCGAGAATTGGCGAAGTGCCAGGCGAGCTACTTCTAGGGGCTTCAGTCTTGCCCCGCCGTCTGACCAATCGTTCCGCTGATCGTCGCCGCTTCTTGAGCCTATCTTTGGTCGGTGGTCTAGTGGTCGAGCGGTTAGGTAATCCTCCGGGAAGTGGCGAGCTGCTCTCGTGATCCATGTGGGCGCCGGCGTAGTCGTGTGTGGCGTGGAGTTGCCTCGGAGAGCGTGTCCTTGCACCGTGGGTGGTGGTTGATGGGACAGAGGCGTGGCTTCAGCACTTATCAAATCGTCTTGGGAAGGACCACCGCCCGCTCGATCACCGAATGACCGTTCGTGGGGCCGCGTGGCCTTAGGTTGACACGGGACTCCGATCGCGCGCACGCGGCTCGAAGTCGAGTCGCGGGATCCCGCCCCGCCGCGGGGTCGGGAACCTCGCTGAAGTCGAGCCGCGGGATCCCGCCCCGCCGCGGGGTCGGGAACCCCGCTTGAGTCGGTCGGGGATCCCGCCCCGCTGCGGGGTCGGGAACCCCTTTGAGTCGAGTCGGGATCGGTCGGAATGGTCTCTGAATGGTCTCGTAGGCATTTGGGTAGCGGCCGGGACGGCTGTTTAGGCCGGGTCGTATTCGAGGCCGCCGCTTGCCGCTCCGGGCTTTGCTTGTTGCAATTGGGCCGTGGGTGCACCTGTTTTATGAGTATTAAATCGAGCCCCGAACCTCTAATCGAGTTCGCGGACTCGGTTGGGGTTGAGCTTGGTGGATCCGTTCAACTAGGTGGGCCAGCGGGGCCTACTGGTTTTCTTGGGCGTGCCTCAACGCATTCGGCGCCCGCCCGGATTACGTTCTCGAGGTATGCGAACGCCGGATGCCTTGGAAGTTTTAGTGCCCGAGTGCCTTGGTCGGCAGGGCGGCCGGATGCCTCCGCGAGGTTCCGGTGTCCGAGTGCTCGCTTAACGTCGTAGTGGACGCCGTCTTAGTCGGCAGGACGACCGGATGCCTCCGCGAGGTTCCGGTGTCCGAGTGCCTTGGTCGGCAAGGACGACCGGATGCCTCCGCGAGGTTCCGGTGTCTGAGTGCCTTGGTTGGCAAGGACGACCGGATGCCTCCGCGAGGTTCCGGTGTCCGAGTGCTCGTTTAACGTCGTAGCTGGACGCTGCCTTAGTCGGCAAGGACGACCGGATGCCTCCGCGAGGTTCCGATGTCCGAGTGCTCGTTTAACGTCGTAGCTGGACGCGACCTTAGTCGGCAAGGACGACCGGATGCCTCCGCGAGGTTCCGATGTCCGAGTGCCTTGGTCGGCAAGGACGACCGGATGCCTCCGCGAGGTTCCGATGTCCGAGTGCTCGTTTAACGTCGTAGCTGGACGCGGCCTTAGTCGGCAAGGACGACCGGATGCCTCCGCGAGGTTCCGGTGTCCGAGTGCCTTGGTCGGCAAGGACGACCGGATGCCTCCGCGAGGTTCCGATGTCCGAGTGCTCGTTTAACGTCGTAGCTGGACGCGGCCTTAGTCGGCAAGGACGACCGGATGCCTCCGCGAGGTTCCGGTGTCCGAGTGCTCGTTTAACATCGTAGCTGGACGCGACCTTAGTCGACAAGGACGACCGGATGCCTCCGCGAGGTTCCGATGTCCGAGTGCCTTGGTCGGCAAGGACGACCGGATGCCTCCGCGAGGTTCCGATGTCCGAGTGCTCGTTTAACGTCGTAGCTGGGCGCGCCTTAGTCGGCAGGACGGCCGGATGCCTCCGCGAGGTTCCGGTGTCCGAGTGCCTTGGTCGGCAAGGACGACCGGATGCCTCCGCGAGGTTCCGATGTCCGAGTGCTCGTTTAACGTCGTAGCTGGACGCGGCCTTAGTCGGCAAGGACGACCGGATGCCTCCGCGAGGTTCCGGTGTCCGAGTGCTCGTTTAACGTCGTAGCTGGACGCTGCCTTAGTCGGCAAGGACGACCGGATGCCTCCGCGAGGTTCCGATGTCCGAGTGCTCGTTTAACGTCGTAGCTGGACGCGGGGTATCCATCCCGAGTCCCCGTCCGACGAGGGAAGCTGCGAGAGGAGTAGCCGCCGTCTATCCCACAAGTTTACCCCATCCGCGGTGTGGGACTGGAGGGGTGGCGACGCGCGTTTACTGCGTTGGTTTGAACGCCGTGCTCTTGGAGCTAGTAACGGTAGTCCGAGTGGGTCTGGGAGGTCCGCCAAGGGGACCCTTCCGAGCAGACGGTCCCGCAGTAGGGTGTCTGGCCTGGCGTGGGGCGACCCATAAGAAACCTTTCTTTACTCAATCCGTATGGACCTCGGGTCGTCGGTAGACCAGAGCACACGGTGGTATCGCTCATCGATGAGCTCCGGGAGAGTGTGAAGTATGGTCTCGGACGCGAGTAGAGAGTGGTAGGGGTCGCCACCGACCCAACCGGGACCACCGTGGGGCTCACCTCAGACTTGCCCTCGCTCAAGTTTATTGGGCGGCCCTACGCCCATCCGGTGGGTTAGGCCTTTTGAACTCACTGACTTTGTTTGGGCCTGGCGCAAGCCACAAAGCTTTGCCATCTTGGGACCGCATGGCCCAATGGGCCTCTCGCGCGCCGGAACAACCGTCCCGGCCAAAGCGGAGACCAAGAGGTAACGGACACGCTGTTGAAGCGGCGTCTTTATGACTCTGCAACTGACGCGACAGATTAAATGCGAGTGGAATTGAAATCGGGAGTTACGTGGCGGCGTGAGCGAGACGAGGCGGACGCGACGGTCGTTCGAGGAGGCGTCCGTTCGGTCGGCGTCGCTTCGCCCTCCTATAAATACGTTGTTGGGGTGCCTCGGGTAGCCACGCTTCTCGCCTTCTTCGTCTCCCGTCCCTAAAGCAAGAAAACGCCAGAGAGCCGAGAAGGAAACCTCGGCCCTCTTCTTCTCACCTTCCGTCGCTTCCCGCGAAGATGTCGTGGACGAGTGCTCGCGACAGAGAGTCGCGCGCTCGGCCTAGTGAAGAAGGGCTTCCTCCGCCGCAGGCACCTCTGGGTGGAGAGTGCCGGCCGGGCCGTTATCCTGGCGCCGCAGAGCGACGAGGTTGTGGTCCCGCCTCGTTTTTGAGCGGCCGCCCTGCCGCTCCACCCTTTCGTCGGGGCTTCTTTTCCATTACAAGGTGGAGGTGCACCACCTCAACCCTAACGGGTCCTTCACATCGCCATTTTCATTACCCATGCGAGGCCTTCTTAGGGATTGAGCGCATTGGGGGCGTGGCGCACTTCTTCCAGCGAGGCTTTGGAAAGACAGCCGTCGACGCGACGGCGCCCATGGGCGGCTCGCCTCGGCCGAGCGGCCGGAGCTCGAGTACTGGACATCAAGCTGCCGTCCTCTAACAAGGGATGGCGCTCGAATGGATCTATGTCAGGAGCGTTGAAAGCAGCGCCCAGGCTTTTACGGCGAGCTCCTGTCGCGGTGGAGCAATGGACACAGGGCGCGAGAAGAGGGAAAGAACAAGGTGGCCCCGATCGTGGAGGAGATCGAGGGCTCTGAGGAAACGGGGTGGCCAGGGGATGTTGTCGTGCGCCTTCATGAGGATGCGCGTGCGGCCCCTCGCGCTCGAGCCGCACCCCATGTTCAAAGATGAGGGGCCGTCCGACCGGGCAAGGATGGAGGTGGCGAGTTGGCGCGTCCGAGTGGAGGCCGGGTGGCGGCGATTATCGGAGGAAGCGCCACGGTGGCGCGGCGCCACCGGGCCTTCTCGTCGGCTCATTCCCAAATCTGGTGAGTTTGTGGGATTTTTCTTTCGCTTCTTTCTTCTTCGCTCTTAGTGTCCGACCGATCGGTCGTTTTGTATCCTCTAGGGGCTCGCAGGCATGTCCTCCGGGCACCGCTCCCGGGAGAAAGAAGAGGCGGCCTCTCGGCGAAGACCGCCGAGGCCGATTCGCAAAAGGCGAAGGAGGAGAGGAGGAAGAAGAAGCGAAGGAGGCGCGCGGCAAGGCACGCGCGCGACGAGGACGTGATCGAGTCCACCGCGGTGGGGCGACTTCTGCGATAGTGGGAGAGCTTCCCGACTACAGCGCATTCCTTCCGACCCTCCGGTGAGTGGTGGCTCGAGTTGGCCCGACAGAGCCCGCGCCGCGGTCCTCAGCGAAGCGTCTGCGGCCGCAGATTGTCGACGCAGCGCCCGTGGTGGTAGCCGGAAGCGGCCACCGACCGCCCCTTGGTGGGGGCCGACGAAGAGAGCGCGTGCGCCGCGACCGCTCCGCTTCGATAAGTATTTCTTCCTTCTGCTGGAACATTTTTGTAGCAAAGCGGCCACTTCTCAAGTGGCGGTCACGGCGGCTCTGGTGGTACCGTCAGTCGGCGCCTATGGAGCACGCGACCATGGGCGTGCCCTCCTTTGAGGAGGGAGAGATCGAGGCGGCCGAAGAGCTCCCGCCGCTTCGCCGATGCCGCGCCGACGCGAGGGTCTTCCTGGAGGAGGGGACGGCGCGCCGCCAGCCATTGCGCCCGATCGAAGGGCGGCGGAAGAGGTGGAAGCGACCGTCGACTCCACCGGCGGTGCCGGTCGAGATAGTCTTCGCCGAGGGGTCGGCGGTGGGGCGGCGCCGGCGAAGCGGCGCCGATGCGAGGCGTCCGACCCCTGCCCTAAGGGGCTCCCGAGGCCGACTTCTTCGCCCCAGCCATGGCGCTCTGGGTGGCGCCGCTCCTCCGAGCGAGCGGCGAAGGTCTGCTGCGGATGTGGCCCGGCGGGATCCATGGACCCGGTGAGGAGCGAGTGGGTCGCCGCCCGCGGCGCCCGGTTGCGGAGGAGGAGATAGGGTGATCCATAAGGGTCGACCCTAGCCTTAGAGTCTTCAACAGGCGCTGGAGGTGATGGTCGGGATTCAACCCGTCGGTTTAGTAGTCGGCGAAGGAGTTGTACTTTGTAACTCGATATGCTTCGCCGCGGTTGTGAAATGTACGTGTTGTGCGGCATTTGCGGGCCCGTTCGAAGCGCCGAGCCAGCTCCTTCGTCGCTCGGATGCTCGGCCGGGCGCGCGATGGAAGAAAGTGGTCAGTGCGGCTTGAGTTTCGTCTTGCCCAAGAGGCTTTGAACATTGGGCGGACGGAGGCGAAAAACTCCGCCTAGAGTGGAGGAGGCCTCAAAGGCCCTTACGACGAGCGCCTTGGGGCCGAGGCCTTGAGGGCAAGGGTGGTGGAGCTTGAATCCTCCTGGCGGAGTCACCGAGGCCAAGGCGCCGCCGTCACCGCCGAGGGGTGGCGAAGCGACCCATCTGCGGTCGGAGCGGATCGGGCCGGAGGACGCGCCGCACAAGCTTCGGCCCGAGCGGGAGACTTCGGAAGGAGCCGCTTCCTTGAGGACGCCCCACGAGAGTCTCGGAGGGAAAGTCGGCACTGATCGACTCGCGGCCCGTAAGTATCTCAACTCCTCCATTGATTTCTTTGGTTGGGGTAACCAGAGGAGACTCATCCGAGGCGCCAAAACTTCGCATGAGGTGCGAGAAAAAACGGCGTCGCCATGGAGGCTCGGAACGCGCGGCGGAGACCCGCGACGTGGCGATCGCGCGGGGACAAGGCTCGCGGCTACGAGGGTCTCCGAGGATGGTAGGGCCGAGATGGGCGCGAATCGAAGCCCTCGAGGGCGGCCAGAGGTCTGCGCCAAGTCTTGGGCACAGGCGGCCCGAGCGCACTTGCCCGCTGCCTGCCCGAGTGCCGGGCTTGTGGAGGCGGCTGTGATTGCGGGCGCAGTGTTGGGAGCTTCGTCATGACGGTCAACACCGTCTCGCACTATGACGGTATCGACCTCGCGATGGTGAGTAAGCGGCATCGCCGGAACCGGACCGACGGCGAGGTCGATGTGTTCGAGCTCGGTCGAGCCGCATGCTCGGAGATCGCCGACCACGCCCCGCCCGAGGTCGCCTTCAAGATGCGAGTCCTCCTCCTCCGTGCGGTCGGCCACCGGAAGAAGAGGAAGAAAGAAGTTAGCCCCTTTTTTTTTGCAAAGGCTGTTGTGTATGCGATCGTAAGTAATTGTAAGCTCGGTTTGCCTCTTTGCTCTCCTTTGCGTTTGGGTTTGACCGACCATAGCCTCAAGGACCACGGGTCGCTTATGCGTAGGTCGGTCAATTTGAGAGGGCCGAAGAGGGTAGGAGTCTTGTTTATGCGGTAGTTACGCGCACTCATGGGGGTTCGGAGTGTTCCGTCGGCCAAGGGTTTTTCCACTCGGGCACTTCCTTCTTCCGCAAAGTGCTACTTAGCAACCATAGCCGGGCGAGGCCAGTAGCGCTCGGGTCGAGAAGGGTTACTGCTCGGGATAGACTCTGTGACTAGTCGGGTCACCGACCCACATGAGTACGTGAGTTAGCCGAGTTCGTGTGGGGAAGATTGTTCCCAATCGACGGAAGGTCATCCCACTCGGTGCTTCCTTCTTCCGCGAGTGCTCTTTGGGCAACCATAGCCGGCTGGGCGTAGGCCGTAGCACTCGGGTCGAGAGGGTTACCGCTCGGGATAGACCTCGTGGTCGGCTGGGTCACCGACCCGCACAGACACCATCCGGAGCGGACTGAACGGGGGCGCCCACGGGGCAGCCCCCGAGTCGTCACGTGGCGACCAGGTGCTCGGTTGGGAGAAAGGTAAAGACTTATACCAAAAGAAAAGAGCTTAGGGATAGAATCGCCTTAACTTTTCAATGTTCCAGGCATTAGGGAGGATGCGACCATCGGCGTCCTTGAGTCGAAAGGTGCCAGGTCGGAGAACTTCCACGACGGTGAAAGGACCCTCCCAGGGGGGCGTCAGCTTGTGCTTATCTTTGGTTGTCTGGACCCGACGCAGAACCAAGTCGCCAGCGCTGAAGGATCGTCCTCGAACTTGGCGGCTGTGGTAGCGACACAGGGCTTGTTGATATCCGCCGGCCGCGGGGCGGCCACGCGTCGCGCGCCTCGTCGGTGGTCGATGGCGTCTTGTTGCGGCGAGGCCCCGAGCCTCATCGAAGGCTTGCAATCTCGGGAGCCGTATTCCGGTCGATGGGCAAAATGGCTTGGCCACGAACACCATAAAGAAGGGTGTGAACCGGTCGCCCGGTCGGCGTGGTCCGCAGACTCAGAGGAGGGCGGAGGCGGCTCGGCACCCAGCGCCTGCGAAATGCTTGAGCCGATCGAAGATCCGCGCTTGAGTCCTGAAGGATCACGCCGTTAGTGCGCTCGACCGGCCGTTAGTCGCGGATGGGCTCTCGCTGCCGATCGACACGGATGTTGAAGTCGTCCACGAACTCGAGAAATTCCTTCCCGTGAAGCGTGTTCGTTGTCGGTGATGATGGAGTTTGGGACTCCAAACCTAAAAGCGATGTCGCGGAAGAAGATGGCGCTTGTACCGGCGTGGCGCCACGGCCGCTTGGCCTCTATCCACTTGGTGAACTTATCTACCGCGACGAAGCGGTGGGTGAAGCCCCGGGCGCTTTCTGAAGGTTCGACCAAATCGAGTCCCAGACGGCAAAGGCCACGTGATGGGGATCGTCAGTAAAGCTTTGGCGGAGATCGTCTGCCGAGCAAAGAAGCGCATCCTTCAGCGGTGCGCACGATATGCTCGGCGTCGACACACGGTTGGCGAGAGAAACCTTGTCGAAAGGCCTTTCCCACAAGAGATCAGTCTTTGCGTGGTGACCGCAGATTCAGCTGTGTATGTCGTCAAGAATTTATTTTCCTTGGTCGGTCAAGATACATTTTGGAGGACCGGAGGGACTCCTTTGTAGAGGTGCAGGCGATCGGGGCGAAGGATTTTGCCCGCCGGGCGAGGCGCCGGCCTCGGTCGGGTCGGGAAGTGACCCGTCCGTCAAGCGGTCGATGTAGGGCCTCCTCGGTCGGACTCAAGTGCTAGCACACGCGGGCGATCCGGCCAAGTCTACGCCCGGCCGCCGCGCGTCGGTCGGGCGCGGCCGTCTTTGGATTGGTCGGGTGGCGCCAGCCCGCCGAGTCCACCGGACGATGGGCGCAGGAGGTCGGAGACGAAGATCCCGGCGGGGCGGGCTCTCTGGAGGCAAGATTGGCGGTGATCGGCCTCGCCATTGTAGCGTCGGTAGCTATGGTGAAGCTCGAAACCCTTGAACCGCTCCTCGGCCGTGACTTCTCGGCGATCTGCGGCCATGCAGCGTCTCGGGGCTCCGCGGCCTTCATGACTTGGTCGACGACAAGCTTGGAGTCCCCGTGGGCGAGCCGGCGGGCACCGAGGTCGGCGGCGATCCGGAGACCGTTGGCGAGCCTCGTACTCGGCAATGTTGTTGGTCGCGTCGAAGAGCAACCTAATGGCGTATTGAAGCTGTTCGAGTGGGAGATGATGGCGACTCCGCGCCGCGCCATTCTTGGTGTAAGACCCGTCGAAGTACATTGTCGATGCTGGGGTCTTCGACCACCGGTGGTGCACAGGCTTGATCCACTCGGCGACGAAGTCGGCGAGCTGCGACTTGATCGCCGTCAGGGGCGTATATTATGCCATGGCCGCTAAGCTCGGCGCCCATTTGGCTATCCTTCCTAAGGCATCGCGATTGTGGATGATCTCGCCTAGTGGGGCGTGGTCACCACGGTGATGGCGTCTTGATCGAAGTAGTGAGCGAGTTTCCTCTTTGCGATGAGCACCGCGTGAGTAACTTCGCACTGTGGGTACCGAGTCTTGAACTCGGAAAGTACTCATCGATGAAGTAGACCGGCCGTTGTACCTTGAGCTCACGGCCTTCTTCCGCTCGCTCCACCACGAGGGCGCGGCGGCGACTTGGGAGTGGCGGCGATGTAGAGGAGCGGTTCACCCGGTGCCGGGCGACGGGGATCGAGGCGAGGACAGAAGGCCTTCAAGCGGGTGAGGGCCTCCCGAGCCTCAGTGTCCAGCAAGCGGTCGGATTTCTTGAGCGAGCTCAGAGCGGCATTCGCGTTCGCCGAGGCGAGACACGAAGCGGCTCAAAGCCGCGGGCATCCGGTCGACCTCTGGACCCCTTTGAGGTTCTTGGACGGGCCCATCCTTGCGATCGCCAAGATCTTCTCTGATTGGCCTCGATGCCTCGTTCGAGACGATGAAGCCTAAGAGCTTTCCTTTGGGGACCCGAAGACGCACTTCTCAGGTTGAGCTTTATGCGAAACCGTCGAAGGTTCGCGAAAGTCTCTTCTAGGTCGGCGATAAGGTCGTCGACCTTCACGGTCTTTACGACAATATCGCCGACATACGCCTCAACGTTGCGGCCGATCCGGTCATTGAAGCACGTTTGCATACATCGCTGGTATGTAGCGCCCGCGTTCTTGGCCGAAGGGCATTGTGACATAGCGAGCGAGCCGAGCGGAGTGATGAAGGAAATCGCGGTGGTCGGACTCCTTTAGCGCAATCTGGTGGTAGCTGAGTAGGCATCGAGAAGGAAAGAGACTCGCACCCGGTGGAGTCGATGACTTGGTCGATGCGAGTAAGGAATGGGTCCTTGGGACATGCTTTGTTGAGACTCGTATAGTCAACACACATTCTCCATTGCCCGTTCTTCTTTTTACAAGTCTGGGTTGGCTAGCCACTCGGGTGGCGCACCTCTTTCTGAACCCCGCCGCCAAGAGTTTGGCGATCTCCTCCTATAACCTGCGCCTTTTCTCGTCGGCGGCGCGGCGTTGGGCGGCCGGCTTTGAGCACAGTCGGACGCTCAAGGAGTGCTCGGCGACCTCCTTTGGAATGCCCGGCATGTCGGAGGACCTCCATGCGAAGACATCTTCGTTAGTGCGGAGGAAGTCGGAGCGCTTTCCTATTTGGCGGGGGCGTGGCTCCGACCCCGACGGTTTTGGTCGGATCGCGAGGATCGGCCGTGACCTCCCGTGTCCTCGGCGGATTTGAAGGATCCGCCCGACGATTTCTTTGGATTCGAGGGGACGAGTCGGTGGCTTCCTCCCGAGCTTGTTGAGTTCGCAGAGGCAACGATCGCCGAGGCGAGCTTCGCATTACCCAGCGCTTCGCGATTGAAGGCAAAATTTGGAAAGAGCGATGCTGCTGTAATGACTCCATGCGGTCGGGCATCTTGACTTGAGGTAGGCGTGGCGGGGATCGCCATGAACTTGGCGTAGCATGGCCTCCCGAGGATGGCGTGGTAGGCGCGGGAAATCCACGACCTCGAAGGTGAGGTCTCGGTGCGGAAGTTTCCGGCTCCCGAAGGTGACGGCGGTCGACTGCCGGCGGATGGGCTTCTTGGCGGGATGACGCCATGGAAAGGTGCCTTGCTTGGCGGAGGCTTGGCGCGGGACCCCATAGCGTCGAGCGTCTCAACGTAGAGGATGTTAAGGCCGCGCCCGTCCATCGGCACCTTCGTGAGGCGCCGTTCGACGACGGGTGACCACCACGTAGTACCTCCCGGTGTGGGGCGCGATCGGGTGATCGGTCCGATCAAAGGTGATCGGGAACTCCGACCACCGAAGATATTGGGGGCGCCCGCGCGGCGATGTGGACCTCGCGGTAGCGAGCTTGAGCCGGCGCTTGTCGGCGTAGCAAGCCGATCCTCCGAAGATCATGAGGCGGCCGTCGGGCTCGGGAACTCGTCGTCGCCTTCTTCTCCGCCGTTCGCGGGGCGCGGCGAGCTTCTTTCCTTTGCTTCGCGGCGTGGTGGGGCGCTAGAGATAGCGCCTCGGGACTTCGCGATCCGTGCTTGTGCAGCGGAGAACCCATGGTTCGGGCATGGGCGTCCATCAATTTTCGAAGTGGTGAAGCGACGGTCGGCGCGCGCGCCGCTGGCGAGGCGGTCGGCCGTGGCGACCACAGGTCTCACGGATCTGCTTCCGTCGCGCCGTTTGTCGGCGGTCGGAAGGAGACCGGTTTGACGCCGGGCTCTGCTGGGCCTTTCCTCCTTCGAAAATAGCCCCTACGGCCTCCTCGCGAGGCGTGGTTGGTGGCGATGTCGAGGAGCTCCTTGGTAGTCTGGGCTTGGCGGCCCACTTGTGCACCAAGGCCTTGCGGAGGTGCCGTAGATGAAGGCTCCCACGACATCGGCGTCGGAGATGTCGGGAGCTCGTTACCTTGGCGGAAAACCTCGGATGTAGTCCGGAGAGTCTCCCGAGCTGCTTGCTTGCGACCTTTCAGTCCAGGAGTTACGGGCGCTTATAAGTGCCACGAAGTTACCGACGAAGAGATTCTTCAAGTCACCGATTCTGGCGGTTTTGGAGGCGGTACTCGAGCGAGCTCGAGCCGAGTCCGCGAGTAGATGGGGAGGTCTTGGATGATGAAGAGATCATCCGTCGCTCCCCCACCAAGACGCGAGCCGGTAATCTTGAGCGGACACACGGGTTGGTGGCCCGGTGTACCAGCAATGTTGGTGGCGCTCGGAATCGGGCGGGAAATCGCTGGCGGATCCTTGGCAAAAAGCCCGTGGTCGGGACCATCGAGGCTCGGGCTGCGATAGTGGCGCTCACCATCCGCAACACGTGAGTGGCGGCGTCCTCCGCCATCTTTCTTGGCGCCTCGAGGGTGGCGCGGATGTCGTAAACATTACCGAGGCGCCGCGCGCCGGGTGCGTGAGGCTGGGGTGGTTCATGGTGGGGTGCGGTCTTGGCGCACCACCGGCTCCGCATGCGGCAGACGGGCCCGATGGCGGAAGTAGCGCCGGTGTGGTAGGAGCGAGGCTGCATGTCTTTGCGACGCGCGCGCTCCACCAGCCGAAGGTTCGGTAGGTAGCTCGGCCTCGGGTTTGCGGGCTCGGAAGGCCTCGGGCGACGTGCGGCGCAGCCACGTTTTGGCTTGCGTGAGGGAAAAACTGGGGGGCGCCGGATTCTGCCCCAACTTGTGGTGCTCTTGGCGCGCGCGCCCGTGCGCGTCGCCCAGCACTTGCGCGGGCTCGGGCTCGTCTGCTCGAGTTGGCTCGAGCGGTCGAGCTTCGACCTTCGCTCCTCGGCTCTCGCGTTGCCGTTGGAGCTCGGCGGCGAGCTCGGCGCGTTCAGTGGCGCTTCGCTGGTATTCCCCCTCCTGTGCCTCAGTGCGCCGGACGGGGACCGTCGTAGCCGCGGTGGCTCACGGCCAATCGGTATGCCGCCACGTTGCACTCGCGAGTGCCGCTGTGGCGGGATACCCGTGTCGGAGCTGGAGCCGTGGCTGGAAGAGTCTTCCAGCAACTCGTGGACGGAGGTTGGCATGTAGCCAGCCATAGCTACAAGTCGTGAGCAGGCGGGAGGTGACGGGATCTCCTGCGCGGGCCCGGAGGGGCTTTCGCCAAAGGAGGTATAGCGCTCCTCAGGTTCCGGCTTTGGGGCCCGCGGGGGCGCTCCAAGCCGGAGTGGGACGAAGCTGCCGGAGATGGTGTCGAGCTCCCTCGCAGCGCCGCCCCGGGCGGCGAGGATGGCGTGAGCTCTCCTCCGAGGTGACGGTGAAGCCGAGGGAGCCGGCGGATCGGCTCCGAACACGATCATCGTCGTTGGAGAAGAATGCCATCAAGGAGACGAATGGGAATCCGGAGATGCTGCTGAAGACACGCGAAGCCCCTACAGCGCGCCAAGCGCCGGCGTTTGAGCGCCGGCAAGTAAATTTGTAAGTCTAAGGGCTGCGCGTTCCGCTCCACGAATGGTTAGACCACAGAGTCCAAGATGTATCTTGGTTGGGCCGAAGGTCCCTACTCCGATTCGTGCGTTGGTATTGTATTCATTTGGAGTGCGGATGATCGCTGCAGAGTTTTTACAAGCGAGAGGTGGAGCCTCAACACTAGAATGATCTAAACTTAGCTCTCGGAAGGAGAAGAAAAGAAAGAAGAAGAAGAAGAGGAAAAAGCTCTCTTGTAGCTCTTACCCCTTGCCTGTTAGGAGGTTCTGCCTCCTTTTATTGATCTGAAGGCGGGTTACATCGAGAATTGGCGAAGTGCCGGCGAGCTACTTCTAGGGCTTGTCTTGCCCGCCGTCGACCAATCGTTCGCCGCCGGGTCGCCGCTGCTTGAGCCTATCTTTGGTCGGTGGTCTAGCTGGTCGAGCGGTTAGGTAATCCTCCGGGAAGTGGCGTAGGCGCTCTCGTGATCCATGTGGCGCCGCGTAGTCGTGTGTGACGTTGGAGGTTGCCTCGGGAGAGCGTGTCCTTGCTTTGTGGGTGGTGGTTGATGGGACAGAGGCGTGGCTTAGCAACTTATCAAAGCGTCTTGGGAAGGACCACCGCCTCGCTCGATCCACCGAATGACCGTTCGTGGGGCACGTGGCCTTAGGTTGACACGGGACTACGATGCGCGCGCGACGCGCTCGAAGTCGGAGTTGCGGGATCCCGCCCCGCTGCGGGGTCGGGAACCTCTTTGAGTCGGAGCCGCGGGATCCCGTCCGTGCGGGGGTCGGGAACCTATTTGAGTCGGTCGGGGATCCGCCCCATTGCGAAGTCGGGAACCTCCGAAGTCGGTCGGGATCGGTCGGGAATGGTCTCCCTGAATGGTCTCGTAGGCATTTGGGTAGCAGGCCGGGGACGACCTGTTTAGGCTGGGGCCGTATTCGAGGCCGCCTGCTTGCTGCTCTGGGCTTTGCTTGTTGCAATTGGGCCGTGGGTGCACCCCTGTTTTATGAGTATTCGTCAAGAACCGATAGTAATTTTGTGAGAAGCGATAGTGATGTGCATTATCATCACTATCGCTTCTTAAATAAGAACCGATAGTGATGTGTACGTTCTCATCACTATCGCTTCTTATGTGGGAACCGATTGTGATGACTATGATAATCACTATCGCTTGTCTTATAAGAACCGACTGTGATGTGCATGATCACATCACTATCGCTTTTTATATGAGAACCGATAGTGATGTACCTCGTTAGGTTATTTATACCACTCGAGTTGAACTCTTCTCTGTTATTGTTCCAGAGGAGGTTTCTCCACCGTCACCAGAAAAAATAGCTCATATTCTGTGGTTGAAAGCAATACTTGGGTGAGAAAATTTGAAATCCTCAAGGGTGGATGTTAAGAGGGTAAATTTGAAGCCCTAACTTGAGGAGATTTCCCCTCATTTTGCATAATTTGTGGTTTTCTTCAAAATATGAGCATTCCTTCAAACCCCTTTAATTTTGCACTATGTAATTTTGATATGTCGCGAAGAAAGTTTAGATTACACTGGTATTGTGTATGTCCTATCAGATTTCACACCCTTTATTTCACAAGCATGTACACATGTATTTAATTATCTTAATTTGTAGTGCTTTGATGTTAATATGGAATTATTATTCTTTGTCACCGATGAATGCTAGAGTTTAGGGTGTGGAACCTCGTCTCCGTTCAAGGATGCTTGTTTATAAATATACAGAACGAAATGGCATATTTATAAGCGGCGATCTCAAGTATCCACGTTCTTTGGGCAGTTCGAGGATATGTGCCGGGCAAGTTCTGAAGTGTGTTGTACAAGCTGCGAGTAGAGATTTGATAGCGTCTCCTGGTATTCTCGGATACACACCCTCTTGACCTGTTGTCGAGGCGTGTATATGGAGAATAGCGAGAGATCTTCAAATTTTCTCTGGAGTTGTACAACGGCTTAGGAACTTGTCGGAACCACATATCCTCGAATGGGATTAGGACCAAACCTATTTAGAGATTAGGAGTCATCGTTGGTACCCTTGTTTTGTTTCGTTGTAGTCAAAAGATCTGTAGGCTACTGCACTATATAATTAGATTGTTTGATATCATTGTTTTTCATGTTAAAAATGTATGTCTCTTATCTAGGAAATTGGAAGCACTAAACCAGGGAAGAATCTAGTTATCGATCGGGAGTACATATTTCATATATATTGCAGGAAATTATCATCTATTTTACAAAGGTAATATTAACTGAAATGATGTCTCAATATTTCAAATAGCTAGCTTGCTGTCGCTCCAGTTTGTGCTTAATTTATTGTGTGAAGTTTAATTGCAGATGAACCGTAAGGAATGGATGTATGCAAAAAGTCGTGTGAGTCTTTGAATTTGGAGGGTGTTAAGGAGTTCAAAAAATTGCGAAGAGGACATGGTGAGGAGGGTGTAAACTTCATATATTGTCCTTGCATTGAATTTTTGTTGGAGGCTTTGATGGAAATGCAATGTCCTTTATGCTGCACTTTGTGCCATATGTTGTGAAAGAAAATTCTATTTGTGAAATTATTATTGTGAAAGCTTGTAAATAGTGAAACATCTTTTATGGAAATTATCGTGCAATTAGGATTAATTTGAAAAAGTTTTGACTTTTCTACGCTTTACACACAAGTCATATCTCTGAAATGAATTTTGGCATATTTCTTGAGCGAGTCGCTTTTCCCAAAATTCTTTTATGAAAAGATTTGCAGTATCCGAAATATGTTTACGCAAAATTCTAATAATTTCAACAACGAGCGAAAAAGTTATGGCATTTTCTCTCTCGATGAAATCTTGAAAATTCGAACTTGCGATTACGAAAAGGAATAGTGCAATGAACTACAATTGTGTCGGTTTTCTTTAAAAAAGTGATACGGATATTAAGCTTATCAGTGTCGGTTTTCCTAAAATAAGCGATACTAATTACTATACACATACGTGTCGGTTTTATAAAATAAGCGTCGATGACTATAAACATCTGTGTCGGTTTTGTGTGAAAAAGCGATACTGATGTTGATTGACACATCTGTGTCGGTTATTGTAAAAAAACGATACTGAAGATTGACACATCTGTGTCGGTTTTATTCGAAGAACCGACACGGATATTTACATTATCAGGAACGGTTTTGCTAAAAAAACGACACTGATGACTGCCCCCGCCGTTTATTCCCACGCCAAGTCGATTTAGGCGCACGCGCAACATACTCTCATTAACCCTAGCGCAAGCCGCCCCTCCCTGCCCGCCCGCCACGCCCTACCCGCCGCCTCGCCCGCCGCCTCGCCCGCGCCCCACCCGCCGCCTCGCCCGACCCACCGCCTCGCCCGACGCCCACCCCGACGCCCGTCGACCGCCCGACTCCCGCGCCCCTCCGACCTGCCCGACGACTCGCCGCCCGTCCCTCCGACCGCCCGACGACCGGCCGCCTAGCCCGACGCTCCTCCCGACGCCCGCCGACCCCCCCGACTCCCAGCGCCCTCCGACTGCTGCCCGACGACTCGCCGCCCGCCCGCCACCCGGCGCCTCCGACCATACGACGACCGGCCGCCCTGACCCAGCGCTCCTCCCGACGCCCCGCCGACCCGACGCTCTATCTTCGGTAACTATTTTTTTCTATAGAAAAAGGATTTTTTCCATTTCAGGTTGGCACATGAGAAAGATTCAATTTATTTTGTTCAAAAATGATAACTTGTGCTCTGCAAGCTCAACCGTTTGCTTGATGGTTGAAGTACACTTCTGTAATTTGGATCGCCATTCCCATAATCCTTAATAGCAGGGGGTGCACTTTGGGGTTCCTGAAAAAATGACATCAGCTTTTGTAAGATTATGAATACAATCGAAAGTTGAAGAGACAAAAGATATAGTAAAACTTCAAACCTTTGGCTCTTCAACCTCATGAAAGCCATTCTCTAGGTTCTGAATGATAAGAGAGAGAGAAAAAAGCTGAGTAAAGGAACATAAGCATTTCAACAGCAGAAGGAACAAAGAAATGCCTTTTGCAAGCTATTACTTGTACCTTAAGAGCAAATGGAATTGACAAATGTTCAGACATGCTCTTGACGGGTGAGCTCAACAATGCTTGTCTTTGCACTTTCTCCTCAGATTCCATGTTGGATATTTTCTCCTGAAGCACGAGCGAATAACAAAACAAATATGCCAATCAATGTACTAGCTATAATTTCTCACTAATCAATGTACTAGCTGGGGTTAACAAAATAGAACAACCTTAGCATTGCCATGTTCAAATCAACAATTTTCGACTCAGCATCCATTGCCTTTTTGAGCCTATCCTCACTGATTTTATTTGTTTCTTCATATTTCTTCTCAGTATCATCAATCTTCTTTTCAAGAGAACTGACCAGAGTCTGTGGTCATGGAATGTCAAGTGTTATAAACATAGCAAGTACTGCAAAAATATCAGATCAAACTGAAGTAGAAGGAAACAAATCTCTTCCAAAAAAAGAAGTAAAGGAAACAGTAACAGTTCTTTAAATTTACAGTAGAACCCATAGGACAATGCAAGTCCTCATCAATGGTGCAGGAAAGGGAGGAATCTAGATTATGCTCAAGTCTAACTTGTGCTCTGCAAGCTCAACCGTTTGCTTGATGGTTGAAGTACACTTCTGTACTATGCTTTTATCTAAGCTTCCAGTACTGTATATAGTAACTTCAAACTTCAAATCTGAACTCTTCTTGATTTTCATCACTTTAAATAATTTTTTCGGAGTTATATGGTAAGGTGGGTAAGCTTGCAACACTTGAAATTTTTGGATGGATTGAAAGTGAAAATGAGTCATTTTATATATTATCACAGTGGAGGACTAAACAAGAGTTTTTTTTCCTACTGTTTCATGACTAGCTCGTGATGTGTTAACCATTCAACTGTTGCTTGTGATTCTTTTGCAAACATTTCTGAGTTCAAATTTCACAATACATGCTTTCATCATCTACTACAAATACAGTAATATGATCTACATGTTATTATTGTTACTGTAATATGATCTACGTTAGAGTTAAAAATGCGTAACCTACGTCTCCCATTCGAGAGTGCTTGTTTATGAATATGCCATTTCGTCACATTCATAAGCAAGCGATCTCAATTATCCACGTTTTTGGACAGTTCGAGGATATGTGGTTCGGGCAAGTTCTGAGTGTTGTACAAGCTGCAGAGTAGATTTGGTAGCATCTCCCTACTTCGTTGTAATACCGTACCACGAGGAGTAAGTAGTACAAACCCTTCAATTACTTATGCGCACTTAAACCGTATGCGAACTTATTTCCTTGCACTACATTCCATTTAATAAGCAACCATTGGGTTCTACTCGTCCTCGTTCCGAGTGAAAACACAGTCTACATTTTTAACTCATTCAAGAAGAGACCGATGGCCTACGCGATCAAGTGTCCTTTGCAGAAGTAAGTACATTACCGTAACCTAACACTTTCTGAATTTAACTATATTTTTTTACTCAATGGCATCTCTCCAATATATGTAGGGGTTTCTCGGACTATGTCGATGAAGGAGGGTCACACGATAACAAAAAGGGCAAGACGTTGGAGTATAAGAAATTCACGATACAAGTGCCTAGCATATATACGATTAATTTTTTCTGACATCTAATCTTCGTGTGTTAATTTCTTTCTCTCTTCACAGTGTCATCAACAGGGCAGCGATGACCTGTGCGGCTTCTATATCATGCAACACATGTTAGTTGTGGTCGGCGGCTCACACTTTTTTCCTAAGGTATATGTACATGCATACTTAGCCTTTCACATACAAATTTTGAGACTTAAATTCACGAACTCATTTATGCTTTGCAGAAGATCAATATCCCCCAGAAGAGCTTAGACAGGAAAGCACTCAACAATTTACGAGACCACTTATGCCAATGGTACTGGTTAGAAGTTATATCGGAGGACGGTAGGTTTAGAGATCCTGAAGCGTCCTGCTAGTCCATATGGAAACAATATTAATTGTATATGTCAATGTGATATATATGCACGTGTACTGATTGTAAGCATGTTTGTGTTTGTATGTTGTGAACGAATGGGCTATATGTATTGCAATTTACGTATTCGTGTTCTATGAATGTGATATGTGCACTCTGTGTTATGTATTGTGAATGTGATATATATATATGCCCAATGTTAATATGTGTTATTTTGGATAATATGCCAAATTGAAACACCCCATGAGGGTCATCAGAATCGGTTTTTTGAATAAAGCGATTCTAATGACACTATCATCAGAATCGGTTCTTATGAGGAACTGATTCTGATGACTTCTCATCAGAATCGGTTCTTTTAAGCAAGCGATTGTGATGACCACATTAGTAGAATCGGTTCTTTTACGGAAGCGATAGTGATAACCATACCATTACAATCGGTTCTTGGAATAAAGCGATTGTGATGATCCATCATCAGAATCGGTTCTTTCAAGAAAGCGATTCTGATGACCACATCATTAGAATCGGTTCTTTTGTGGAACCGATTCTGAACATTGGTCATCAGAATCGCTTCTTTTAAAGAACCGATTCTGATGACCCTTTATCAGAATCGGTTATTAGAAAAAAACCGATTGTGATAATGTGTTCATCAGAATCGGTTTGATATAAGAACCGATTCTAATGAGGATTTATCACAATCGGCGCAAAACCGACTGCGATAACTCCACCTCATCACTATCTAAAGACTTCGTATCGTCACTTGAACCGACTGTAATGACAAAAAAGAACCGATTCTGATGTACAATTCTATAGTAGTGACCTCCTCATCGTCGTCCGTGGCATAGCTCTCGCCACTTGAGTCCGAGTCCGAGTGGGCGTCCACACAGGCACGTCGAAGAGGTCGGCGTCAGACGGTGCGACGGCCATGTGAGTGCGAGGTTGTCGGCGCCGGCGCTGGCGCTGCAGGGAGGTGCAACGCACGAGGCCGAGGAAGGCAGCGGCAATGGCGACGGACAGCAGGACGGGTGTTCAAACGTTGGTGACGACGACGTCGAACAGCGGCGTGACGAGGTGCGTCGGCTCTTGGTGCCGGAGTACGGAACCCTCCATTGCTAGAGCCGCGCGTACGGCTCGCGGCACGCGTGCAGAATATGGAGCGGGCGGCGAGTGGAGTGGAGGAACGAGAAGAGGACGTTTTATGCGTGGCGGCATGGTGTCGTTGCGACAGCTCTGCCGGCCGGGAAGGGTGCAGTTGCTTCTGGTTGCGTAGCGGCAAGAGCAATGACAACTTGACAAGTTGTGCAAGGGAAGGTAGACGACGGTTGACGTGTTCATTTGTTGCCCCGTTTCTGGCCAGCACCATATGTAGGTCAACGGCAGCTCGTGTTGGCAGATGCATATAAGGCGTGCCAAGTAGGTTGCAGTGCGGAGGCAAAATGGAGGTGCAAGGCATTCGCATATAGGTTAAGGTAAAGAGTCGATCAGCATGTCAATTGCGTTTCCATCAGGGTTGAAATCATCTGCAAGTCCAACTGAGAAAACAACATTTTGACCAAGAGAAGCTAGGACGAGGATTGCGTCACAATTGCATTAACCGCGAGCATGAGTATACATGTACAAGTGTTACAGACTTACAGGGATGAGCTTCATCACCATGAATATCAATGGAGGATCAGAGCCGAATTCCCAGGTAAAAAAACCCAAACTTCCCGTGGTTCAAACCTTGAAAAAAATAACAGAAACCAAAAGTCTGGGCAGTGCAACGGCTGCAATCCCACATGCTACGGGCCTACTTGAGGGAGCTGCGGCTGGACTGAAAAGCTGCTTTTGGTTTGTTGGACTGTAAAACAGTTGTAGCTGGCGGCTATGGCTTTTCTTGTTATGCCGTTTGGCAAACTGACTGCTGCAGATGTAGTTTTTAGGGGCAATCGAGTGGGGAAGCGGTAACCTAGCGAAGCACAGCAGCGAACGAGTGGAGAGGTGATGTAAAGGTAGCGAGACAGGGTGGCGGAGGTCGGGGAGGCGGAGTGAGCGAGATGGGAGACGGTCAAGCGAAGCCACAGCTGAAAAGCTCCTCCTCAGCGGCTACAGCTTTTGGGGATGCTTCTGCTGTGGCTTAGCTTTCCAGTTGCTTTGCAGCCATGCTGTTTGGAGGAGCTTTTGGCCCAAAGCTGAAGCATAGCTAAAGCACAGCCCCCCAAACAAGCCCTATAGCTGCATACAAGAGCAGAAAAAAAAGACTTAAGTGTTTTGATGTTTATTGAACGACTAGCTAAATATGTGCGAAATTCAATACTTTACTAACCCCCTCTTTTTCTGCTCTTGTACTGCACAAGAGCAAAATTCAATACTACAACAACCAAGATCTTCTAATGGTTTTTTCAATAAAATGAAAACAGCTTAAGACAATGTATAATACGCACTCAATGCATAGCAATCCAATCTTAAAAGTTGAAACCTGTGATCTAATATTGAAGTGCTCCGTACCACAACCTCATCCTACTAAGATAGCTAGTGGAGTAACTGGGTATTCACACTCGAAACACAAAAGGTTCTAAATGCATGTCACCCAGACCTGGTTATATGGTCTTTAGCTTAGTAGTGCTGAACTTGGCAATTGATTATGAAACGCTCCATTTGACAGTTCATGTGCCTCTAGAGGGCTTTTCTTTGAGCGCTCCAAGGAGGTTGCTTCAAAAATACCTACAAAGGAATAACATTTATTATAATCCTGAAAGAAATGAACAAATATATGGGGAGCAATCACTAGTTATAGCAATGAAATATTTAGAACACAAAGTGGCAGAAGTAGAATAGCTTACATAATATAGAGCAAATTTAGAATTCACTAGTGGATAAAAATAGCATGAGACCTCAAAAACTCACCAAATCAACTAAAAGAAAAGTACTTCATCTCTTTATGTGCAATACAAAGGCCAGAAACAACACCTAACTCAAGAAGCATCAAAGCAAAGAAAGGTGATTTTTTTTCTGTGGTTACTCATTAAGATATGTAAAGGATAATAAGTTCCAAGTCTCTACTCTGCCAACGTTGCGTCGGAAATGACTAACAATAACAAAAGAATTAAGTATGGGCCCTCCCCTCAATTACAATAGCATAAGAGAACTGTTGGGAGGGCTTTGACCTTTGAGAAACTTGTACATTTCTTTTCAATTAAAAAATTATTATTTTTTCCTTTCATGAGAAAAATCTTACTTTTCCTCAGCAACATTGTCAACACAGAATATAAGAACCATCCCAAACAAAACAGTACTCAAGTATGTCCAGCTTGGAAGCTGCAGTTTAACTATGCTGTCAGATGCTGAGACATTCAGTCAACAAAACAACCATCGCTAAATATGAAAGAATAAATGTGCAGAACCTTCCCAACCACATGAAGTATTACACAGTATAACACACTGGCATAAACAATGTACACTCACCAGGATTGTATCCAACATTGCAAAAGGAAAAAGAAAACATGTAGCGTAAGCAATAGTTATTGCATGAAGTCGCCTTTTAAGTTGATTCTGAAGTGGAATAAAACGATAGTGATTGTTAATAACTATAAAGTTCTTGTTAGCATAAAGTAATGAAAGACAATAGGAAGGTTTTACTTCATGACTGACAGAAGCTTACTGAAATTGACAGTACCTTGAGAGAAACACGGCGAGCTAACACTCTCCTCAAAGCAGATAAGATCCCAGCTGTGATTGGCACTACCATTTCTTTCATTCCAATAGTTTGTGTTGCCTTCTCCAGTGGTTCACTTCCAAAGCTATCTGTATGAAGTCAAGGACTCCCAAAACCATTTATGTGAGTCCGTTGCAGGCAGAGATACTTACCGTGTTAAAAGTTTGGGTGGAAGTCTTAGCCCCTAAAAGCATGTAGAATTGTGCACATTATGTAGTTTCAGAATCATATGCCTGAAATAGGATACAAAGCGGTGAATGTGTTCTTGTAGACCACCCATTTGATAAAAGATAATACACTATCAACATAGCAGCGAGTCCACCAATCTACAAGAGGCAGAGAAAAAGACATGAACATCATCTAACAAAGAAACTTAGTAGTTAAAGCTTCAACAGTGTTAGAGCATGTTTTTAAAACTTACAGCTGAAAATGACATAAGAATTTCAACAGTAGCCATGTAGGATTACAAACAAGAGCTCAAAAGTATAGCCAGGTGATCGTAATTGCAATGTGATTTTAGACAGGTGACTTCACTGAAAAATAAAAATAAACTGCAGAGATATGCTTGTGTGCATGCCCATGCACATATGAACACTGATATGTCCTTTATCCCCATTCTCCACTAGATCAGCCACAGTTGCATATCTACACGGTACTTTTAAGGATGAGAGTGGCAAATCCTCAACCAAGCGAAATGGAGTAACGACAACAGAGCTGGTAGTACTTTTGACCAGACAACCGCACAGTACTTGTGCACATAAATGATATCCCACTTGCCTACATATTGATGGGGAAAAAAGTATTGACCAAATATAAAAGTGGCCTCCATATGAATAAAAGTCATTACACAGATCTCTACCAACTCTGAGTGCCACATATGCAGAGAGAAATAATAGAACTATACAAGTGGCAGCTCTCAGATGCTTGGCGACTTAATTGTATATAATAAAGTATAATCAGTAAACAAAAATAACAGAAACAACAAAATTGAGTTTAGCAACTTGCCTTTTTCAATATATTAACTTTCCTTCCATATAAAGCAGCAGAGAGGACTCCAAGAACAGCACCTGCATACTCCGCTAGCAGAGTGCTAGACTCCATAGAAAAGAGTATAAGTCAGTTAATATGTAAGTGCTCAACAAAATCGATAAGTGCTTTTTATTAGCACAATTAAAATGATTAAAGCGATGTAAAATATGATAAATGTTTATATAACCTACAGGTAAATGATGATATGGACGTAAAATCGTAGAATCACAACTAAAGTGTTCAGAAATGGATTATTCCCTGGGGCAGTAAATGCAAACCCACCTCTAAATGCATTCATGTAAACTCTTGCCCTCAGCTACCCGATCAAAACACAGAGGATTACCACTGGATCTATGGGGCGCTAGCAGTGACTGCTTCCTCATTAAGGGAAGATAGGGAATCTCCTAAAATGTGGAAGTTTGGTGCTTTACTCCAAGAATTTCCTTCTTTACTACATAAAGCGTCAGCTGACGGTCATCTGATATGATGCCGTAACCTGCATCTACATAGTTATGCTCAGGGAAGCTAGAGCGATTGTGTCCCGGAATGTAGATACAATGAATGAAGTTCATTTTCACATGATCGGATGAGCCAAGGCTCATGGCGTGGTTTGCATGATTGCATGTAGTGAGGGGTTTGCACACGATACTTCCACCACATCCTTAGACCACAAATTAATTAGAAATCTATACAATTTCATGGTGCTGACAGAACATTATACTTACACTAATGGCCCACAAGCAAGAAGTCCTTTCCCCCAAAGTATAATGCCAGGATTCCTCCACTGATAACTGTAGGAACAACCTGAAATAAACCATTCAACCAAACTGAATGAAAACAGAGTGAACATCTAATAGGAGGCAAACTAATCTCAAGAAAATGAATATACAGTGGAACCTGTGAGTTGGGCAAAGGCCGGCCTTTCCAAGGCAGAAGTAAGACCAAGAAGATGATTGAAGTAGGTACAAGACAACTGAAGATAAAGCCAACTATTGAATCCCCACCAATGGATAGGTAGTTATATAGGGAGTACACAGACCAAATTCTCATGAAGTTCCCCAAAATATGAATTACTTGAAACAGCGTTGATCTGCACGAGAGTTATCATGATAGTTTGGTCAACAACAGCAGCCATAGTACTAATTGAGTAATTGCTACCACATATCCTTGCAAAGCAAAGCTAGCTATAACAAGGGCACATTAATAAGGGAGATGGAGCTCGTGTAAATCTGAAACAGGTAGAAACAACTACACCTCTTCAAATTCATGAACAACATTTGGTGGTTTGGAAAATGGAGTGCTACTCACTTCAGAAGGAATAGAAACTATGGCTATGTAGAATAAGAACAAAACTCATACATTAGGTAGTAACTATAGAGCAACCAGTCCGTCCACCATTTTTGGTAGTGACAAACAATATGATATATGATGACAAACTAATAGGTCAGGATAAATGCTAATGAAAATGATCATATAATGTATATTTGAATTCATTATTGCTGTAACCTTTGTGATGTTAGCACTAAGACTATATCTACAGTACGATTATTACCAAAGTTCTGCAGTCTGTTGGGTTATACTGTCAATGAGCTCCCCTCTAAAAAGAATTAGATTAACTAATTTTATTTCAGCTAAATCAGGATAAATTATTCTATGCATTCTGGTTTCTGCACTCTCTTGTGGAAACAACTACTAACTTACTAAGAATCTGGAAAATAACTAATATATTATCTTAACAACACATTAATCAACCACTTTTTCCCCTACGAATAGGATAGCTTATCCTGGATAAAGTATCATCGAAAACCAAGGTTGAAGTACATACTAGCGAGATAAGCCCCACCAATTGCTACCAAATTACAGCGTCATCTCGCATATGTGATGATTCTGTGCATTTTTGAGTCAAATTGCAGCTACATCAGATCTTGTGGAGAAATATAACGAATCATGCAAAATCGAGCTGCCAAAGTAAAATAAATGGCAAACTGAGAACAGAGACAAGGATTTCGCCCTCTCCAATCAAATTCACAACCAGAACTAGATAACAGCGTAGCAACTTAGCCTCGTGAGTGTGTTTACGCGATTAAACCCATCAAAACGAAACCGAAAAACAATGCATAGCGCCGATCCAGCTGCAAGATCTCGTGCCGTGCCGCATCAGGGGTGAGGAGTTGGAGAAATGAGGAAGGGAACACGCGGAAACCTCACCTCGCAGTCGCGGCCGAGCAAGAGGTGGAGGCGGCCCCGCCGCCGTCTGCGGCGGCGGCGGCGGAGGCGGAGGGCTTCGGCGACATTATGTCGTCCGGTTCGCTCGGTGTTGATTATCCGGCTCGCCGGATCAGGCGGTTCGGTCTGTACTCCAGAGTCCAGAGCAGAGCAGGGTTAACAAAAACCGAATTTCGTTTCGAAATTCGCGGTACGAAAAATGCAAAAACCGCTCGAAAAACCGTCCAAAAACTGTCAAAAACCAAAGGGTCAGTAAATCAATTTTTTCTGAAAAATTCCAAAAAAATTAGAAAAACCACGGTTTTTTCGAAAAACCGCTGCCAACCGGATGTTTGTCGCAAAACGGTTTTTGTGAGCGGTTTTTGACGAAAAACCGAGCGCATAAATTTTTTTTTAAATGGACCGGTTTACCGAACGGTTTTTAATTTCGAACCTCAACGGTACGCTGGTTTTCGAGCGGTTTTCGTCGGTTTTGTGAACCCTGTGCTCCAGAGATATGCAGTTAGCTTGAGCTCCAAGCGTCACGGCGCCGGCACGTGACAGTATAGCAAGCGTTCGCTGCTTGGCAGTTGGCACGTGACGTGACAGCGTACTTGCACCGTGAATCACAACTGCTTGTCTGGGGCTGACAAAAAAAAGTTTCTTAGTGTTGGAATCAAAATTATTTTAATTACAGTAGTTAATAAATTTAAAATTAAAAATAGTTTATTTTAAACAAAAAAGGTTAATGGTACTCAGCTCGACAGTGACTCGTTAACTTGAATTTGAAATAACCACTTTAATAGTAAAGAAATTATTTTATGTCAAACTATATTGATTTTAAAAAAACTCGATAATAGCTCGTTAAGCTCAATAGCTAGCCCTAACAACGCATGTTATGGAACTCACAAATTACATATTTAGATCACCTTTAAGTGGATCATGTCATGTCAATATAATCTGTGATCGTTATAATATGTATTGAAACCCCCTCGAATTGCTAACCTGCTTTTCTCTCTCTCGTCCTCCAACTCCCCCATCCAGGGTTCAAAATTTCGCAGAAATTTTATGAAATCTTGTATTTTGGCCGGGGTCGACATTCAAAATCCCGGTAAAATGGGGGAAAATGAAAATTAGGGTTGCTACAGTGATTTCGTTATATTCCGGCGAAATTTTGGACCGGATTTCGCACCATTTTTTCATGGAGAATTGTAATGCCTTTTATGAGGAATACATGTGACAAGTTTGTAAAAAAATACATATACAAATTATATAACCCTAACCCTAAACTTGAAATTGGATTTCGGCTTAAACCCTAAACAATAACTTGGATTTCAACCTTAAATGATGTATTTCGACCTTAAATTGTATTCAGTTTAAACCCTAACTTGGATTTCGGCTTTACATGATGTATCTCAACCTTAAATTGTATTTCAACCTAAACCATAACCCTAACTTAGATTTCGGCCTTAAACGATATATTTCAGCATAAACCCAAAACCTAACTTGAGAATTTTATGTGCGAATACACATGAAAAGTTTGCAAAAAAAGTACATATACAAATTATGTAAACCTAACCCTAAACCTTAAATTGGATTTCGGCCTAAACCCTAAACCATAACTTGGATTTCGACCTAAACCTTAGCTTGGATTTTGGCCTTACATGATGTATTTCAGTCTAAACTCTAAACCCTAACTTAGGAATTTTATGTTCAAATACTTAATATTTTGCATTCAAACGGATAGGAAGTGTAGGTAAATACTTGTATGATTTTTTTCCCCATATTTTTCCTAATTTGTTCTAGTCTCGGGAGACCATTTGACAGGAGTTTGAAAATGACTGAAATTTCGGTGATTTCGAACAAAAATTCAAATTTACCGGATTTCAAATTTGCTTTTTGAATTTCGTCCAGATTTCATCAGAAATTCCGAAATCTCACCAAATTTTTAGATTTCAGCCACTCGAGATATGATCCAAAAATAAAATTTGAAACCTTACCCTATCTCTCTAGAAGATTTGGGCAGAGCCATTCAATATTGCAAAATTGGCGGCCTCTGGCTTGCCGTCATCGACACTGTTGCCCCTCACCTCTGCTCCGTCTCCTAGCTCTCTCACTCCCAACTTAACCACCCCCATCTCTCTTGTGTGCGTGAACCAAATCCATACAAACGCAAAGGGAGGACAGTTAGGCAACGCTAAAAGACTGAGATACCACATACCGTGTACGCATCTTAAATAACCGTAAGGTGGTCGAGGCACTAGGGGATCTACCTACCGGGTAGAGTGGGCAAATATCTAGACTCTCTAGTGATGCATCGTAGAGGTGTAGTGTAGCTCTACTACTGCAAATGCCATAAAAATCAAGCTTTTCCTACCAAATCTTTGTTCTGGACCGGTAAGTAGCTAGGTTTATACTGACCTCCAAACTTTTTTGGCTCTACAACTGGGTTGAGGTGAGGTCATGAAGCCTTCAATTAATTACTTAGCATGTGTAAAGAACGCACACGTGTGTGTACATGTGGTTTGTGTACATTCGTCTTGTACCCGACGTGGAAACAAAAACTTCATTAACTTGTATGCTTGAGGATTTGTTGAAGAACTAAAATGACAAGGATCTATAGGATTATTTTTCCTTCTCTTCAAAAATAAATGATCATTTTTATTGTTTACGCCCGGTTCTCTCGTGATTATAGCTGGAGTCGGCCGTTTGGTAAATTGTAACTGGGTATCAAGTTCAACTATGTATGCTTGTCTTAATCTATTCATAATATTTTCAGTTTTTTTTGTCAAAGTTTGAAAATATTTAATTTCTCTAAGAATTGAATTTATGATACAACTATCTACAAATAGATTTTCCTCTCTGCTATTGGATTATATGTTGTTCTATATTGAAGTATGCTTTTAGCATTAACATAATTGTTGCTTTAGGAAACATATTGTAAAATATAGAACAAATGTAACACACTAAATGAATTTAATATTCTGAAAAAAATAATAACAATTATTCAGTCTAAATGATAGTCGCCCTTCGAGAGCATAGATCAATGTTTATCGGGAACTAAAACTAAAATGATAACGAGGCTCTTAAGGAGACTCATAAGGAAATATGGCATCAACTATAAAAAATGAAGGAATATTTGGGAGATTAGTTTAAATCTCCATATAAGTCGTAGGTGTTCTTTTGAGACTCCTCGAGCTCAATCCCAAGAAGGTCATCTTTATCCATAGGAGTATTTTCATATCCAAGAAGGTTCTTTGGAACTTCTCCGTAGGATCAAGAACAAGGTTTTAAATCACTATTTTCATGGCTTCGCGGCAAGGTCCCAAAGAAAACTACAGTAGCTATTTAAAAATTATATATATAAATAAAAGTTACCTCCAAACAAATCATTAAACCATGGTACTTTAGAAGGTATTAATATTTTTATAATAAGAATATGAGTCAAGTCCGAAATCAACAAACATGCTAACACATGCCAAAGTCCATAAACTGATTACTATATCATAATATTCTTAACAACAAGTACTTAATCACTAAGAAATATGAATGCTAGATTATTGAAAAAGAGTGGGATGAGGTCTTTTATTATATTTTCTCATAGTTCAAACTTATAAGAGATTCATTTAAGCCTTCTAGTAATGTTGGATTCCAAAATGGGCCGAATGTTTTGTCCTGTGGGTACATGTGTAGGATAGTGGAGCTATCATTAGCTACAAGTTATGATATATAGCGGTGCTATTGCTAACTATAGTGCTTGTAGTTAATATAGTGGAACATTGGCCCATAGCTTCGCGTTTGGGCTTAAAAAAGCTACAACACAGCTATAGCTAGCTATTTTAGAACACTGATCAAAAACCATGTCATCACTTATCTCAGTATCCGTGTCAACAACAGATTGAGCGATAAAGTGTGCCTCAATATTGTTCCCATGAGTCTTCTTGAGACTTTACTAGTGGATTGCATGGAAAGGTCCACCAAGGGTGTGACAGGTGCTCAACCAATTGCCAGTACATCCACACCTAAAGTGGTGTTGTATAGGGTAAGCAGCCTTTTTTTGGCTGAGCCTTTTCTTCTCAAAATTCCCTGTCCATTTACCTTTGCATCTCCACTAGTACTTGCCTTTGCTTTTTTACACTCCAACCTTCTTCCATCTCCTCCCTTGTTGCCTTTGACCGCGGCTGTGGTTATTGTCAGTGTGTTGAGCATTTGCATGTGCTTCAAGCATTATTTGTATCTGTTTGATGAATTTTTGTATGTAAAATTCATTAAATAAATGAATGAGAAAAAAAAATAAAATGAAGAGGCAATGGCCCACATGTTAGTAAAAATCATTTATATGCAGCGCCAAATTTCTCGAAGTAAGACATGACGTGTGGGCCCCGAGCATCATCAAATATTTTTTCTATGTGTAATCTATTCAATATTAGATTTATTTGGAAGGATTTATCGTATAGAGCACGGAGTTCAAATGAACCGCAAATCCAACGCATAGTGCATACAATATGTGTGTAGGCATCCATGATAATCATCATCCATTGGTTCAACCTGAAGGCCACGTATATGAATATGCATAAATGTATTCGTCTCTATTCGATGTTGTCTGCGACACGAGGCAACTGTACTATGTATTCCCCGTTGAAGTGAGACTCACTATAAATCAAAATGGTCATAGTGCATATTCTCTCAATGAAATCTAATTGGCCATAGAGGTTAACACGAGCGTGATACAAATTTTGCCAATATGATAGAACCAACTTTGAAAATCATAGTTCGAATTCTCGATTGGTAGAAAATCAACAATAGCTCCACGCAAATTAATAAAAGAGAGAGTATCGTACTATACTGATTTTTGCCCCTTGTACGGGAGCAGAATTATTTAATGCTTCAAAGCAAGCATCGCCCAATACATTATATACACATCGCCCACTGCAAGACCGAGGCGCGCAATCCGTATAATCTTCATAGTTGACAAGAGAAAAAGGATACTTTATTATACACATTACCATATGTCTACGACAGATGAGGCTAGACAAAATTATAACCTAGTGCCAACGAGGTAAGGTCACTACTCCATCAACACGTCTCAAACGGACAGGATTGGGCACTCCATTGTTAGGCACCGACGAGGCAAAGGCAGCAAACACGTCCGCGTCCGATGAAGGCAGGTATGCACATGACTGGGTACCGAGGATGTGAAAGTCATCCTCTTCATCGGCATATCCTGTCCACGAATCGAAACAATGATGGCATACTGTGATCGGGAATCGACGAAACAAAGCCACCTGAATCACATCCGCATCTTCACCACATGCATCCACACCAACATCATGTATGCAAATGGACGAGTAATATAAATATAAAGATGACTACCACAACACAACTTAATCGGAGGTATCTCACGAGATCACCTCGCGGGAGTAGTTAGCTAGGAGCCTTCAAGGCTCCTAGGAACTAGGTGACCATATTGCATATCTCAAATATGCTATGCCAAGTAGACCATGAAGTGCAACGATTTTAAGGGAACTTGTAATTTTTTGTGTGTTTATTTATTTGTGTACTTTCATACTCCGTCACCCCACAATATTAATCCCACCCATAGGAATCCTAGAGCGATTTTGTCGGCGTTTCGAGCACCGGTAAGTAAATTTGTAAGTCTAAGGGGTCGCGTGTTCCACTCCCTGAATGGTTAGACTCAGAAGTCCAAGATGTATACTGGTTCGGGCCGAATGTCCCTACTCCAGTTCGTGTGGTGGCGTTGTATTCCCTTCAGTACAGATGACTGCACAAAGTTTACAAGCGAGAGTGCTAATGACTTAGCGAGATGGGTTCGATCCCCCTCCTACGGGGGTTCCTGCCTCCTTTTATACGGAAGGAAGGGGCAGGTTACATCGAGAGTTGGGAGAGGACGAGGTGACCTACACTAGGAGCTTCGGTCCTTCGTTCTGCTGACTGATCACCGCCCGTCTTGCCCATGCTGGGTCGGTAGTCTAGTTGGCCAGGGCGGTTAGGTATTTTCCCGGAAGCAGCGTGCACGCCTCTGCGAACCTTACGAGTGTTGACGTTCTTTGCGCATGACGTGGGTGTTGCCTCGGGAGAGCGTGTCTTCGATCAGTATGTGACCGGTGATGGGATGGGAGCATGACTTGAAGTCATTAAACCCTCTTGGGAAGGGCCACCGCCTTGTATAGTCATTTCGATTGACCCGTTCGTGGGGTGCGTGGTCATAGGTGGTGGGGCTTCGACACGCGCCCTTGGCGGATGTTGCCTTGGTTTGATCGAGTCGGGATCCCGCCCCGCCAAGGGGGTCGGGAGCCCTGCTTGGTCGGAGCCGGGGGGTCCCGTCTCGCGGCGGGGGTCGGGAGCCCTGCTTGGTCGGAGACACTTCCCTCGATCGGTTGGGAAGGGGTGTCTTGTGTGGCCTTGCAGGTGCTTCGGTCGGTAGCGGGCTGGGAGCGGCCTGTTGGGCTTGACATGTGCTTGAGGCCGCCGGCTCGTCACTTCGGGCCGTTGGGGTACCCCTGTTATAAGTATTCGTCAGATTTCTAGTGTCAAAGTATCCCATTGGGAATAAAATGACATTCTTCATCATGCTTCTCTACTTCTAGCAAAATATAGATAAGCTCAGAGTATTTTTGGTATTTGGCAGATAAGCTCAGAGTACATATAGTTTCAGAATTCGCATCCCATCCTGAATGGTGGCATACAAATTTGAAAAATATTCCCTATAGATGTTGAATCATTTCATTCACTCAAAACAATAGAACGAAATGGCACCTATCCCATTTAACCTCATCCCACCAACCAAACACACCCTTAATAATGACAAACGAAAGTTAATCACATAACAGTGCTTTCTTCCAAAGGTGAAGAAAAATCGAATGTATCAAAAAGATATACACTAACATTGAGGATCGGCGATCACGGGCAAATCTATCTATATACTACCGTATATAAAGAAAGAAGGATTTTTGGCCTCTCGCACGTCCACGTTGTGTTGCGGGCCTCGTGGCCGCACGCCCGGCCACTGCGTCGCGCGTGTGAGCAGGAAAACACTCGCCCGTGCGTACAACTGGCTCAGCATTGAGCCACGTCGCCCGCGTGGCTCAGCTGCTTGCCTACCTCAAGTATTTTGCCACGGTGGGTTTTCACGTCCGGGTGCGCAGCGCAGCGGTGAGGAATCTCGCCTGCAGCCCAGCGACCAACATTCGATTCTCCCCCGCGCGCACTTGGCCATGTTTTTTAGCTGGTAGACGTGTGGCGTGTCCTTCTGTTTTTTTTCGACGCGTGTCGTGCGGTCCCTTCTTTCGCCTATTTGCTTACCCCGGTTAATCCCCTTTCTCTCTGATCTACGCCGCGGGCCAACGATCTCTCTCCAGGATACTTCACCGCCGGTCATCGGTGTCGCTCTCATCACTCCTTGCCCGATGCTTGTACTGCGTGCTTTCTACCACCTACGTCCCGTGGTGCGTGCCTTGCCTTGTCGGGGAGAGATGGCGGGTTTCGCCGTCCTCGCCCTTGCCCCCATCACGGCGCCCGTGTGGCCCCCACCCTTGGCATCGCCCTGTCCCCGTGCGAGCCCCGCCCCTCGCCCCCGTCCCCACGTCACAGTCACTGGATTTGCCTTCAGGGAAGGCGACATCGACCGGAGGCACCGGCGGATTCCCCCCGTCCGCTCCTCAGTTTCTTCGCCTCGCCGCGAGCCAGCCCAGGCGCGAGATTTTTCTTTGGCTCTCGGTCTTTTTTTATTTTTGGGGTCGATTTGCGGGGAGCTTTGCGGCTATGTTTATCCTGTTTTTTTCGATTTTTTACAGCCTAGCATCCTGAGATTTCGTCTGCCCATAGTTTCTTGGTTCCATTGATACGCCAGGAAATCTTGATACGCTGTTCTTGTTTCGATTATTATTCAGTTTGCGAACGAGCTTTGAGTTCTTTTTCTCTACATGCTAATGCTTCTCAGCTATTCAGGCTGCATTCTAACTTCAGAATTTTGTGTTCCTTGATTGAGACACTTGCCAACTTTCCTGTACAATCTAGGCTAAGAACATCTACCGCGGGTGGAGAGGAGCAACGAAAAGACGATCCCAAATGACTTAGACCCTCTCGTTGAGAGGAAGAATCAGGCTATGTAACATCCCAAATTTTGCCTTTTATTTAAGTTAGTGTGTTATTCATACATTTTATGAATTCTCTGAATTTATTGGATTTTGTTGGATTTTGTTTGTATTTATTAAATATTTTGTATACTGGTCTTTTGAGAAAAGTATTTATTTATTAATAAATTCAAAATAAAGTTTTATCAAAAATATTTAATTTGGGTTCCAAAAGTCTCAAAATATTTTTGAGAATTTTCCTAGGATTAATTTGAATGTATTTTAATTTAAGTATATTGGCCTTTTGTGAAAACTAATTAATTATAGATAAAATTAATATAAAGTTTGGCTAAAAATATTTTATTTGATTTAAAAATATCTCAAATTATTTATGATAATTTTCTTAATTTTTTCCTGATATTTTTATTACTTAAAATTAATTAAATGGTTTATTGGAATTATTTTTAAAGAAAAATCCGGTTAAAAATATAAATCAGTATTGGGCCGAAGCCTGTTACTGTGCACATTGGCTCGCCACTCGTCCCGCGTTCTAGATTGTGAATCGTCGCCATTGGATCTTCATCTGATGGTCAGAGTTTAGTCCGAACCCTAGTCAATCTCAAGCGTTAGTTTTGTGGACAGCTAAGATCAAATCGTAAAAGCGTGCATCACTCTGTTCATCGCACCACGTGGATGGCTATCAATCGTCGTCTTCATGGAGTCTGTCGCCGCCACGCTATCGGAGTCCTCCGCCGAGACGCTTCGGTTTCTCGTGCTAAACGCGGACTCCTAGGCCTTTAAAAGCCTTGCCAGTACCCGTTTCGAGGCCGCCGTGTTCTTGCGCAAAGATTGGCTGGTGTGGTTTTGAGGGAATCGCCGCCGTTTGTATTTTGAAGCTCGCTGGAGTTGGAAGCGTAGGACTCTTCGGTTTTCGTCGGTTTCCGTCGTCGTCAAGACTTCTTCTGCGACTTGGGTTCCTGATCTGAGATCTTCACGTCGCACCGCTTCGGATCCGCAATCTCGTGTCGCCTAGTCATCGCCATTACACCGTTGTTTGAGTCGTCTCCTTCAAGTTCGATGAGACCCCGCCGTTCCGCCATCGCACACCTTCATCCTCGCTCGCCGCCATTCTATTTTCGTCGAACCATTGTGATTCCGCCACGATCCGTTGCGGTCACCACCGTCCGATCCGGCGGAAGTCATGGATGCAAGCCGCGTATCGACCATTGGAGCACTCGGTTCGTGCGGCACTGCAGCCAATCGTGCCCCGCTGACGGTCACTAGCGATCCATTTTTAAAAAAAATTATTTTCTCCCAAAAAAAACCCACAGATTCGCTTAGTGTCCTAACGATCTATTAAAAAAACAATAAAACCGAGATCACGCAAAAAAAAGAAGAGTTTATTTTCTCTTAAAAAAACCACAGGTTCGCCAATAGTTTGTAGGAGTCTACGGATTCACCGATGGGTCCTAGCGATCTATTTTTAAAAAAAAACAAGAAAACTAGAATTACATAAAAAAACGAAAATGAGAGTTCGCACGACGCAGCATAGCGCGTTGCCTGTTAGTTGAAATGAAACGGGCACAAAAAGGAAGCACTGTACACTAGTGGGGCTCGCTGCTTTAAACAAATCCTTTTTTGTGCAAAGGAATGTAAGTATGGATTATGGAACAGGAACACTGGTCGGTCACTCAGAAGAAAAATCCAACATGGTGTTGTCTAGAGCAGACAAAGATCTAGATAGAGGAAGGGTCCGCTTCATTACGCAAGATGCTTTACCAGAACTGATTGCCCTAACATGAAAATGATTTCTGTACATCAGACACAACTTTTGGTTTCGAAAGGACAAAGGCATGACAACAGCAAGGAAGGACTTAAATTACTTTTACAGAAGTGAATCACAAATCACGGCAAACACAGTAGGGTGGCTTTGCCTGTATGGCCGACCACCAACAATCGTGGGGTAGGGACGTACTGGCAGGAGGAGGAACAAGCAAGTTCAGCAGCCCAACACTGGAACAGCAGCCGTAACCACAGAACTCCTGTATCAACCGAAGCACCAAAGGAATCACTGAATAAGATTTATAGAAACGTCAAGAGCTGTTGGGTTTGAGCAAACAAGACCTGAAGAATACAGCATAGACAATGACCAGCCAATTAGAAAATAATCCTCAAGTCACGTCATGCTTAGAAAGCCAAGTTATGAGTTGCAAAACCGTGGAACAACCCGCAGAAGTCAGCCTTGCGTGTTTGGCCCAAGCAGCAGCCACTGTGGCACAACGCCAGGAGGGCCGCAAGAAGGAGCAGGATGGCTGCGAATTTTTTTTTCTTTAATATTTATTTTTATTTTTATTTCAAAACTATGCGTCCGAATCAAATTTTTGTAAAACTATACGCCCGTCGCCCGTGTATGGGGCGATCACCCCATACACGGGCGATACGTGCCTGCGCCGTTTGCTTCCGTCGCGAACCGTTGTGTGGGCCCCTCTGTCGCCCGAGACAGGGGTGACAGGGGGATTGCAGGTTTTTTTTTTAGTATTTTTTGTAATTACTATATGCCTTCTTATTATGAACCCCATAACTTTTGCTAGGAGCGTTCAAATGAAATGAAACTTGTTTCTAAATTTAAATTTTGGAATGAGAAATTAGATTGTAAAATAAAAATCTATGTGTTGTTTGCAAAAAAATAATTTTATTTGAGTTCGAATGCTAGGCTCTAACAATGGATTGTGAAGGAATTACAATGTGTGTTGATCCATAAATCATGAAATAAATAGAATAAGTTACTACAACCTTATGCACTCCATTTTTGCAAAAATATCTAAATATGATTGCATTTTGAATCAAAGATGGCTAGTTTAAACCCTTTATAATATTCATTGTTCAAGCAGTTAGAATAATGTCTAAAGGACCTCAAAACTTGATGAATCCAGTTTTGTTGCATTCTTGGGCTTGCATAGGTTACAAATATGTAAAAATATTTAGATGTCACTTTAGGTCGCACTATTTTATTGTTGTCCTAACATGCAATCAGAAACATCAAAATGGCCGTATCTTCGCAAACGAGGTCAAACTCGATGAAATCAAATCGATGAACTTAAAATGCTATAACCTATCTTGATGGACAAAAATAACATCATTTAGGACAACTAGAGCAATAGGACATATCTGAGCCCTTCTGACGGTGAGCATACACTTGAAGGTTAGGCGCGCTCTTTATTACGACTTAAAACCGAAAGGAGTACCACGAACAAAGAAAACCAAAGTTAACACAGACGCCTCATCGAGTGCTTCGAGGCCACTTCCCATTCGCCCATGCCTCGTGGGCTTCTAGCACGCCGCGCCCTCTCTCGTTTCCTCTCTCTCTCGGCCTCCTTCTCCTCCGCTTCCTTCCTACATGCCTCCTCGCGTGCGGCATCGCGTTGTTCTTGAAGCCGCCGCGTGAACTCGTCCTGCCGGTTGGCTTGGTCAAGAAGCCGTTAGTCCTCGGGGTTGATCTCGTATCAAACCATCGCTCAAATTCACACATGGCGGAGGTGATCGCATGAAACGTAAATTAGCAAAGTTTCGTTCACAAATATTATGTAACCAAGACGATTGTTACCATGCGGCGATCCTTGAGCTCTTCTCCGCGGATCGAAGGCGAAGGCGGCACTTCCAATACCTCCTCTTCCAAGTTGAAATTTTCCAAAAGCGGACAAGCTCGCAAAGATCTCCGCACATACACATGGGTGCTACTGACCCACGAGGTAGGAAGAGATCTTGACGCTAAATTGCGCGGCATGCACTTGCTTCTTCCTTTGCCTTCCCTTTCCTTTGCACTTGCACGCCTCGGCATTTTCGATTGATCCCGAATTTTTTCCTCACCCTCTATTCTTTTTCCTCTATTCTTCGCGACCGCTCGTGAGAACGAATGTTATAAAGCGGCGATATCGCCGGGTAAGGAGCGATCGCCTCATATTAGGCGATCGCCTATATTAGGCGACGCCTACTACTGAGCGATAGGTGCACCGAGACGTTGGTGTGTTGTCACGTCGTGTGGCATAGGCAAGCAATGCATACATAAATTTGAACAATTTAAAGTGATAAGGCTGTCATGTTACAAACTCGGAGAGTTATACAATATGCTGCTGAACGTAAAGCCATTACAAAAATATATCCGTACAACAAGTCAATCACGACCACGCTTCCGATCCGCCCGTGGGGTAGGTGAGTGGCGATGGCGACGAACGCCCTCCTAGGCCGACCTGCGGCGCGGCGTAGAGTAGTGTGGCGGACGCAGGGCGTGTCTCCGTGGCGGCGCTCCCGAGCCGAGAGGGTCGAGGTAGTCGGTCAAAAGGTACTCCTCCGTGTCGAACTCATCGCTCACTGTGGTCGCCGAAACCACCACGGGTCTCCGCTGGGCGCGAGACAACGAGGGAGCCTCCAGCCACCTGCCCCCACCGCTGCGTGGGAGTGTAGCGAGGAACCGGCGGGGTAGGGCGAGACGCGGAAGGAGCCTCCTCAGCCCACTGTCCCCACTGCAGTTGCGTAGGAGCGTGACGAGGCACCGCAGGGGTAGGGCGAGGTGCTGGGGCGCAGGGACGTGGTGTGCTGCGTCCGCCGACGTCTCCGCGCCCCCGGCAGGTGGCCAAGCGAGCCAACCGCCTCATCCTATCGAGGACCCGAGCTCAAGCTATCTCGGACTCGGCGGTGGTCACCTGTATGCCCCCCCCGTAGGCGCGTCAACATGGACACAGCCTCCACCTCAATCTCACTCATGAGCTGAGTCTGCATGTAACGTCAGATTGTTATTACGTAATTTACATGAAAAAGACGTGCCCATGTAGCCGGTTGCGACACTTACCGGCGCGTTGTCCTCTAGGACATCTGTGAAGGGTGCGTGTCCACTACTAGAGGCCTGTCGGCGACGTCGGTCTTTGGTGTGTACCCCACCGAGGCGAGTCTTGTGGGCGAACCACTCCATGTACCGATCGTACATGTCATGGTCGTCGGCCAGTCTCGTGACCTCTCGTCGAGCGCGCGCCCCATCGCGACGCGACCCATGGTCGCATACGGTGCTCGAACTGAGTGCCCACTGCAGCACCCATCCGGGTCATCCTGCAATGCAAAAATAGTAAGTACACACCACATTGATTTCGCAAATATAGGGAGTAGTAGGATCAGGGCAAGTACCTGTGAGCGCCACGTGCGACAACGTGACGAGGCGGCAAGGGAAAGGACTGGAACAGGCCGAACTGCCGCAGCACTCGGTGCGGGGAGTACTCCTCGACACACAGGTCAAAGATGAGAACCTTACGGGTGAGCCAGAAGGCCTCATCTCGCGTGCAAAGCACGGAGACCCCGTCAGTGCTCGGGCGTGGGCGCCGACGCGGTGTATGGCGCCCACCGCACGCCCTCGTCGTGGAGGCGGTCGAACTCCGAACGAACTCTGTAGGACCTTCTCACTGTCGGCGCTGCGTACCTCCGCGCGAAAATAAGAAATGGCCAAGGTTATTCAATTGCGTTAGTGGGGAAAAAGATACGAGTGAGCATACCTGTCGTCGGACCCAGTAGTGGCCTATGGTGGGCCATTCCACCGGGTCGTCTCCGTAAAGGCCCTCGGGGTACGGTGTCGTGTCAAATTTGTCAGTAATTACATGTGCACACAAAATGAAATGCGAAATATCGAATTGTACCATACTCAACAAACAATACAACCGAAGTGCAGAGAGCCAAAAAAATCTCATATTACAAACATACGAAAGACAAAGACATGTTCGACGAGGCACACAACGTCGAGAATTACATTATCCTCGTAGCTATTAACTGGTACATCGGAGAATTACATGATGCGAAAAACAACCTACTAGTACATTGAAAATTACATCGAACATTACAACTTACATTACAACTTACCGTTCCATTGAAAAACACAAGTTGGGAACAACATGGAAAATTACATTATCCGCGGTTGCGACGCGCCTCGGACTAGTCCATATCGTTGCGAATGCGCCTTGTCCTTCGACGCCCGACCTTCAGCTTCAACATTCGGACACCTCGTGATGCCACGTGTTGAGAACGCTCTGCTTGTAGTAGTACGGGGAGATGAACGGACGACAGGATTGATGCGTCTCGGCGGCTGCGGCAATGATGTGCGAGCACGGCAAGTACAGAAGGCGTGGTTTTCGGCGGGAGCACTCGCGCTCACCGCCGGAGTATGCACGGATGGGAAGTCCTCTCCGGTGGCACCCTGCGACCTCGGTCACCGCAGTGCACGTGGTATCTCCGTTCCACGCCACTCTCCAGTATAACCCGATGTATCTGCGCCTTTCTTGTTTTCTTGGACATGTAAGTAGACACAACAGATTGAGTCTGACGATCGATTGTCCGATATACATCTTTGTGGAGGTCTTGTATCGCTCAATGAAATATCTCTGTGTCCCTAATAAGACACCTTCAACTATACCCACCGATGGAAGGCATCCGGTGCCTTTCATTACCAGTTGTAAATCTCCGCTGTGTTCGTTGTCATGATCCCATAACGCGAGCCGCCCTCGTCATGCGAAGGACCATTTCTCCAAAGGCTCATGTCGTATCCAATCGGTGAAACTCTTTATCTTGGTACCGCCCTCGCCGGAGGTTTAGAGGGTGCATCATTTGCGCACACAAGGCCGTGGGGTCCTCTCCTTGCTCATGGTACACCATCGGGTTCCTTGATGAACTAGCGGTACCTCCGGGATCCATTGATTGCTTCTTCGTTAATTCGCCCAACGCCTTCCAAAGCGCGTCGAACTTCCTCTGTTGGTTCTGTTTGCACAGCGCTTGAACATGTTCATAAGCTCCTTGTTCTGAATCGACGGAAAAAATTGGCACCCATGTGCCTCATGCACCACCGCTCCTCGTGTCCGCCACTTTGTCGCTCCCACGACGGCGGACCCTTGTTGCATATCCACGATCGCCTTAATGTACCGCATGCCGATCATGGATGACACAAACATCACCCTGTCGAGAACAAGCGCCACCTTCACTCTTTCAAGGAACCATACCAACTCTCCGTGTTTTCCTCCACGAATGCCAACGCAACCGGTAGAACACGGTTGTTGGCATCCACAGCGATCGCAGATTAGAATCGCCCTTGTACTTCCCGTGAGGAATGTGCCGTCCATGCAAAGTACCGGCGACGAAGGTTTAACGCATTTATGCATGCGCCAGGCGAAGAATGCATCCCGCAATACCCACTTCACGGCACACACCACCCGCAGGAAACTCCGCAAGGTCGATGGATGTACTGGGGTTCCTATGTGCGATTGCCACGAGCAAGTGGGAATATTTTCGTCTGAAGCCTCGTGACGTCCCGAACCGTATTTCCATAGTCGTCCTTTTGCTCTTCATACCTTTGCGTAGCTAATCTTGTATCTTGAAACCTCTCTCCACAATTTGTGATAATAGATCGAGGTGCAGATAGGGATTGTCCACGATCGACCATAAAACACATTTGCCACCCAAGTGGACGACAGTTGCGGTGTCCCTGCCCGCTTCTTCCATTCCGCAGATTATGCTCAATCACTATGGAGTATTTCGATGAGTCCATCCACTTCCTCGGTATGCATGCACCGCCATGGGCACGAATCAACTACGCACTTCACGTCGTAGTCCTTGCTAGACTTCACAACCCCGAATTGCCGGAGAGACATTGCCCGATTTCACCGCATCCATCGGCCTCCTTGTCTTTATATATGGCCCTCCGTCACCTCGTTCTCACGATACTCCCATGCATCAATGTTCCTTCATTCATTGTTAGGTCTTCGAAATTGTAATTGGTCCACGCACGTGATAGGCACCTCAGAGCGTTGTCCTCCTCGTCGGAGTGCTAGTGCTGTCCAAACGGGTCGCTCAAGCACGCAGACGGCCCGTTAAAAATGGGCACGGCCGTTTAGGCCCGGCCAGAAAGCGGGCCGTCGTGTCTTACCACATCTTGAACCTCCGCCCGAGCACGGCCGTTTGAGCCTTGGGCGTCTTGCGTCTTGCCGGTCCTTCAGCGGGCCAAGCGGTAAGGTCGGCCGATAGAGTTAAGCGTCGAGTAAAATTTGAAAAAATTAGAAAAATTAGAAAAATAGATAAAATATGGTAAAAATATGAAAAATTCGGAAAAATGGGAAAATTTAGAATAATTAGAAAAACTCGAATGATGAATAAAAAACTTTTTAAATATATATATAAATTAAGAAAAGCTAAAATACAAGATAAATTCTAAAATAAGACAAATAATTTGAATTAAATAATGAGCTTTATTGATGTTTGGCTGCCTCGTTAAAAACTTTGCCAAGTAAAAACTCAACACGAGAAAACCTTGGCAAAGAAAAAGAGTACTGACCTATAGCTCGGTGATACAATAAAAAGTGAAGATTACAATTATTCTTCCTCATTATCTAGATAAAGATTTTGAACGTCTCTGCCAAATTTTCGATATTTTCGCGGTATGTTGAGCTCGTTGATTAGCTTGTTCCCAATCTTTCACAGTGAGAAGTATTTCCACCATCTCACTAGTCAGACTTGTTCTTCTCTCTTCGATTATTCTTTCGGATAGACTGAAAGCAGACTCCGAAGAAACCGTGGAGACAGGAACTGTTAACACATCCCATGCTAGTATGGAAAGCACCGGATATGTTATCTTGTGCTCGTGCCACCACTGCAAAATGTTGAACTCCTCTTCCTTCTCTTGGTAGTTGACAGTGTCGCTGTTGAGATAGACAGCTAGCTCCCCACTACTTGATGTGTCCGCACTTGTCGTTGATGTAGTTGAACTCCTTGAGGAAGAGCCACTTGTACCCCCATATCTTTCCCCACACGGTTTTCTTCTTACCTGTTGTGGGTGCTGGTGGAGATCGCTGCATGCGAACTCCAGCAAATTTCCGATCGTACTTATCATAAACTTCAGTTAAGTTAGCACGAACAGTTGAAAAATAACTAGAATAATCAGTACCTACCGCATCACTTAGAAGTGAGAGAACATTACCGAATCCCCAAATTTTAGCTCTAGGATCTAAAATAAATGCAAATGCATATAACATAGGAATTTCTTGCCAATATTTTAAAAATTTAGTTTTCATAGCATAAACAGCTTCCCGCAATATATTATCATTTTCGTAGCTCTTTAAGTGGGTAGCAATTTCTAAAATATGATGCACAATTAAAGGAGAGGTTGAATAATAAACTCCGGATAAAACAACGGTGGAATCAAAAAAGTTCTAAAATGAAAGCAAGTATTTAGCAACATACCAATGTCGCTCTGTGAGTCTAGGTTGACCATCAGGTATATGACGGTGCGTGTTAATAAAGCAGAAAATGTGCTCTCATATGGTATGACATTCTTAAGCATCAAGTAAGTAGAGTTCCATCTAACAGCATATCTAAACCAAACTTACGCGGACGTACATTCATTGCAATACAATAAGTTTTATATGTTGCTACTCGTTGATTAGAATGAATTAAGAAAGATATTGCGATGCGAAAAGGTTCAATATCTTGATTTAACCTCTTTAAACCATATTTAACTATAAGATTAATAATATGGCAAGCACAACGTGATGTAATAAGAAAGATTCAAAGATATGAATTGAAAAGCGGAGTAAGTATGTTCATGGCGAAGTATTTGCGGAAGCATTATCTAATGTTATTGCAAAAATCTTATCATTAAGTCCAAAATCTTCCACAACTTTTACAATACAATCGACAATATTTTCACCAGTATGTGCTACATCAATTAATTTGAATCCTATGATTCTCTTTTCTAGTTGCCAATCATCGTTTACATAATGAGCAACTACACTAAGGTAATCCTCTTTAGCTCTACCACTCCATATATCAGATGTCAAAGACACAGAAAAAGTACAGGTACTAAATTTTTCTTTTAGCTTATTGCGACAATTATTATAATATTTAATCAAATCTCTAGTTGTTGTCTGTCTAGAAACTGCAGAAAATCTAGGATTATGAGCGGTCCTAATAAAGTTTTCAAACGCAGCTGACTCACCAAAGTTTAAAGGAAGATCTTGAGAAGCGATTAAGCGACAAAGAGATTCACGAGCTACTTGAGTTGTAGTCGATTCGTCTGCGTCTGTCGGGTTGTATCGCAGATCGTCTGCCTCGAAGCCATTCCCGCTTTTTTTCTACAGCTGTCAGCATGCCTCTTCAAGTGCCCCGTTCCACCTGAAGATTTCGCAGTTAATTTATGCTTACAATATTTACAAACAGCATACCTGATTTGGACGTCGTTTGATATCTCAAAAATCTGGTCGAAATCTTCCCAGACTCCCGATGTATCTGCGTCTTGCTCTTTTCGCCGGTGCTTGCCGACGCAAAGTAACACTTGTAGAGCTGAAGATGGCATAGCTCCTGCAGCTTCTTGGCATATGATGCAAGAAGCTCCTCGGGTGAAATACCAAATCGAAAGTCGGAACGACGGAAAATCCGGGCTCCATAAAGCAAACTACAAGAAATAATGACGCTATTAATACTAAAATATGATTGAAAATACTAACAAAATAAAATAATAAATCACAATTGTCACCTTGATTTCTTGTGAAGTCGAAGTCGAATTTGGATTTTTGACAAAACTATTTTTAATTTTGCCAAATTACCACTAAGAGCAAAAGAATTTCCACAAGAGAATGATTAGAAGAGAATGCAAGGTTCTTTGGTGTAGAAATGAGGAGGGCGACCAACTATTTATAGGAAAAAATTCGGGTTTTTCGAATTTTTGAATTTTTATGAATTTTTAAATCTGAACGGCTATAAGCGGCTAAACGGGCCGTTCTTGCGTGCCGTCTTGCCGCTGTTGTTGCGTCGCGGCGTCGCCGGCCGGCCGCCCGCCCAGAAGGCGTCTTGCGTCTTAAACCCGCCGTCGCGCCCCTCCAACCCAAGCGGCCGCGGTGGGTTGGCCGTCTGCGTGCGGCCGTGCCACGATGGCGGGCCGCGTTGGCCCATTTTAGCGCGGCCGTTTGGCGAGTCTCTGAGTGCTCACCATCGAGGACTTCCTCATCCGCACGGTCCTCCTCTTCCATCAGTCAACAATGTCCTTCACCTCCTCCCTCGTCGGCCACCTCGCGCCTCCGCGTCTCCTCTCCTCCCCGGTCCCGCCGCCGCCAGCCTCGTGCTCCTCGTCTCCGGGCTCCTCTTCGCATCCTTGTACATTTGACGCCCTCACGTAATATCCACCCCGACATCACGAACTTGCGACACCGACAGAGCTCACCGGTAGCATGTACCAACAACATGAGCGCCAACCCCACTCTACGGCAAAACCAACATAACTCCTCCATGTTGACGTCGAGTTAATAGGAATCAACTCTCCGTAAAAACGGACTTGCGCTCGGCTCACTCTCGCTCGACCGCAACCAACACTCGGGCATCCAAGCCGAACATCCGAGACATCCACTCCAACAAACCCTGTATGTCCTATCGCTCGGTCTACATATGCCCGTCGACTCTTGAAAATGATGATAGATCCACCCCATCCGCCCCCTGTGCTATCTCCCCATCTCCATAAAATATTTGGAAATACAATTTCTCCAACATGCTGCAACGTCCGACGGAAAAATATTACTCTAAAATACAATACAGTCCTGAAATTTCTAAAAACTAAATACTACATTAAAGTTCTAAATATGAACTGCGACATTAAATTTCTAAACAACACTTCCGAGAAATTGTAAACACTACACAATCCTAAATTTTCTAAACACTACAATAAATTTCTAACACTACAATAAATTTGTAACGTACTTAATACTATACAGTCCTGAAATTTCTAAAAACTAAATATTACATTAAAATTCTAAATATGAACTGCGACATTAAATTTATAAATAACACTATCCGAGAAATTGTAAACGCTACATAATCCTAAATTTTCTAAACACTACAATAAATTTCTAACACTAGAATAAATTTGTAACGTACTTAATACTATACAGTCCTAAAATTTCTAAAAACTAAATACTAAATTAAAGTTTTAAATATGAACTATGACAGTAAATTTCTAAACAACACTATCCGAGAAATTGTAAACGCTACACAATCCTAAATTTTCTAAACACTACAATAAGTTTCTAACACTACAATAAATTTGTAACGTACTTAATACTATACAGTCCTGAAATTTCTAAAAACTAAATAGTACATTAAAGTTCTAAATATGAACTGCGACAGTAAATTTCTAACAACACTATCCGATAAAATATAAACGCTACACAATCCTAAATTTTCTAAACACTACAATAAATTTCTAATACTACACTAAATTTGTAACGTACTTAATACTATATACTTAATACTATACGGTCCTCAAATTTTTAAAAACTAAATACTACATTAAAGTTCTAAATGCTACACAATCCTAAATTCGACTAAATATTACATGCTACATTAGAATTCTAATAACAAACAGTCCTACAGAATTTTCTAAACACTACAAAATGTTAAAATTCCTAAATAATAGATTTATAAAATTTATAAAAAATACCTTCGCAGAAACGACGAATCGACTTTTTTTTCCCCCTTTTCTTCTTCTTTCTCTTCTTTTTCTTCTTTTTTTCTTCTTCTTTCTCTTCTTCTTCCTCTTTTCTCTTCGTTTATACCTCTCGTAGCATTTGCTACGTCAGCGAGAAGCGAGCTTTTAAAGCCGCCTGTCGCCCCTGGCTCGGGCGATCGCCCCTGTCTCGGGAGACAGGGGGGCCCATAGGTAATGGCTCACTTTTTTACCGTTTGCTCTGCTGACGGCGAGGCACATATCGCCCGTGTATACACGGGCGACAGGCGTATAGTTTTGCAAAAATTTGATTCGGACGCATAGTTTTGAAAAAAAGAATAAAAATAAATATTAAAGAAAAAAAATTCGGATGGCTGCACCCAACACTGGAATAGCAGCAGTAAACAAAGGAGATCCTGAATCCAGCGCCGTAGCGCATACACACCAAAACAAAATATTGCGAAGCAAATTACGCAAACCTTAACCATTTCAAAGTTTGAGTAACAACGCTGACGAACAAGAGAAACAAATAGAAATTATTAGTCAATTAAAACCTAGTCATCAGGCTCACAACATGCTTGGTTCGTCAATGAATGATTTGCAAAACCATGGAAAAACCAGTGTCACTCTTTCCCATCAATATTATTCACAAATCCAGCTAAGGCCTCATCAATCTGGCAATACCATTCCAGAATTCAGACAGGTATTATCAAAAGAAATTGCAAAAATAAGAAGGCATGGATTGCCAGATAGGGAAATGTTGCTTCATCCATTGAGTAACAAAACATGTTTTTATCACCCAATAAAATGTTCTGAAGCCTTTAGTGCTTCATTTTGGTGCTTCATCCATTGAGTAACAAAACATGCCAAGATAAAGAGCATTTTGCACGATAAGCCATCAACCTAGAGCGCTATAGTATTTTAAAAAATGATAACTGCATACAGTTGCTTATGCACTAGAACTAAAATTATATAGTGAACCAATAAACAGAATCAAAAACCAGAGCAATGCAAGAAAAACTCCAAACTAATACCAAATCTGACAATAATGTGAAATCAATATAAGCTGAGATAAAAAGAAATCAGCACTCCACAACAAACATCACATAAAAATTAAAGACATTAAACAAACAAGATTAAGAGAGTTGTTATCTTTGATAACTTACTTCCCCAACAAATTTTGGCTTATGAAGCAGAACCATCGAGCAATCATGCTCATGCATGATCTTCCACTATAAATACCCTTCGTCATGTTTTCCTCCTTGGGAGCATTCAATTGAAAAACAATGTATGACCTATTGGAGTAAAGTCAAAGCAGCTTCTTCCCATGAACTAGTTGTATTATGTTTGCTGGGCAAATTCCACAAGTAAAGCAATCATCACAAGGAAACGCAAACATGCACAGGAGCACTAAAACACATCAACGCTACAACGAGAAGCAAAATTCAACATCTTTCTAATAGCTCTCTGACATAAAAAGAAAATCCTTCATAGATTAAGACCATGTACATAATAAGACAATTACACCCCACCTAAGGATCATAACCCTTTACAATTAACAATCCTAATAGGCCAATAATCTAATTCCTTAACCTAAACTCCACACTAATGCATACCAATACATAATCGGAAGAGGCTCCACACTAAACTTCCTCTAACCCATCCAGAACAACACACTTATGAAGCAGACGTGTTAGCCATCACAGAAGAAAAGCACCAGCAGTGCTTCAGTGCTTTCCCTCCTAATACAAGTTACACAAATCTTAAAGCAAACGAAGGGGTAAGTAATCATCGTCTACATTTCACTCATGCTTTAATATTTATGCAATTGTCAGAAAGAAAAGCATGGAACCTCTCGATAAGAAAAGCGATCAGAACATCTGAAAACAAAAGAGATCAGCGTATCCCAAAATTCCTTCCCATTTGCACCTCCATTATATCACCAATCACTTCTGCAAGAAACACAAACGCACCTTCAGAGCGAACCAAAGAAAAGGACCGAAACAAACCAACGAATCGAACGATCCCTTACCTCCTCGATCTTGTACGAGTCCGGGGTCACATCTGCTAGGCACAAACCCGGGTACAGCAACTACAATTCCAACACAAAAATACTCGCGTAAAACACCAAATTCGAAGACCTAAAATGTGAAGAAAAAAAATACAAAAACAGGATCGATCCTTACGTCAAGCTGCCGCTGCACTGCTCGCGGGCGCTTCTTGGGCCGGCGCGGGGGGCGCGTCCCGCGGATCGCCTGGAAGTCACGGGCAATCTCCTCCTTGGACAGCACGATGTAGAACCTCCGCTTCTTGGTCTCCGTCGGCTCCGGGCTCGCACGCTCCGCCGCCTCTTCGGCCGCGTCGTCCAATCTCGCCGGCCGCGGCGCAGCGGTGGCGGAGCGGCGGGTGCGGAGGTTCCACGGCCGCTGGGGCGAACCGCCGCCGCCGCCCGTGGAACGGTGCGCCTTCTCCTTGTCCGGGGACGGGGTATCCGGAGCCGCGGGCGGAGGAGATGAGTCGGGGTTCTTGGAGCAGCGGAGGAGGCGGTGGGTGCCCCAGCTGAGTGTGGGGAAGGAGAAGCTGTGGAGCCGCGTGCGGAACGACGCCGGCGGCGGCGCGGGAGCCGGGGAATCCTCCGGAGGCGACGACGGCTCGGCGCTGTGGCGGTCGTGGTCGGCGGCGGCCATGACGACCATAGGAGGGAGAGGCGGGCGCGTGCAAGAAGAGGAGGGAGGGTAGGAAGGGGGCGGAAGGAAGCGAGGAAGGCAGGGAAGCTTTCCGGAAGGCAGAGGGATGAGGAGAGGACAGACAGAGGGCCAGATTTTTAAAACGGGGAAAGGGAAGCCTCTTTTCCTTCGGGACCCTGGGTATTCGTCTATTCTGCGTGGGGCCCTTTTAAAATTGTTTTGGTGCGTGCGGGTGGCTTGTTGGGTGTGTGCCGCGCGCGTTGATCGGGACACGCGGGTCGCGATGGGGACGAAGCTTGGCTTTTCTACCCTTGCAGGCTTTGTTTGCGGATCTGATCTCTTTGTAAACAAATTTTTAAAAATAATCCTCTCTACAATCGTCATATGAAAGACATGACACGACAAGTAACACGTGTCACATATCCGTTCGTGGATCTCGGTAGGTTTATGAATACGCGATAGGGCGACGACTAGAGCTACCGAGTACGGAGAGTTCGGTAAGACTACTACCGAGTATAGAGGGCTCGATAGGCTTGCTACCGAGTATAGGACCTCCTTCTGATCTGGAAGAGCATGGCAGCGAGGTTAGCTTGACACTGCTGCTACGATTGGCTGGCCTGCCATGGACTCAGAAACCTACTGGGATCCACGAGCATGACAAGTGACATATATCATTACGGTTAGAGAGGGAGAGTTATTTTTACAAATTTATATAAAAGAGATCAGATTTGCAAAAAAAAATAACCCAAAGGCTAGAAAAGCTTAAAACTCATGTGAATCAACGTGGATAGGCAGGGTTCACAAAACCGATTTCGAAAAAACCGTTCGAAAATCGTCAGAAACCGAAAAAGTTGAAAAAATTCAAAAAAAATCGAAAATCGATCGATTTTCACTAAAACCGGTTGGTTTTTACCGAAAATCGACCGACCAATTGGTGGGTGATGACCACTGCGGTGTTGCCACATGATTTTGATCTAAAACCGGTCGATTTGATCGAAAACTGGTCAATTTTGACTAAAAATCGACCGGTTTTACGTCGCATAAATTTTTTAATTTTTTTAAAAATTTAATTAGACAAATTTACCTATCGATTTTGATAAGTGATGACTACTGCAGTTTTCATAGGTTTTACTAGTATAGTGCCTGTGCTAACGCTACGACAGCAGTACACCCGCTTATCAATTAAATGAGAAGATAAGTATGCATACAACACTTAATAATAAAAAAGAAATTTAGAATTTTAAATGAATTTAGAAAGAAAACGGAACTAAATGGAGGTCGAATGGCTAAAAGCGGGCTTCCAAAAGATTTTAAATCAAGAAAGAGAAAGAAAAAGAATTTTCGATTTTAGATTATTTTTTTGCGGCTTACGAGAGACACAGCGTGCTCTCTGGCAAACAGCGCAAGGGAGAAGGCGGGTGGCGGCCGATCGCGATGGGTCGGCAGTGCGGCGAGATCGCCGACGGCGCTGCTGAGGGAGGAGTCACGCAGTTGCGGTGAATTTCACGGGAAAGATGACGGTGATGGCTTGGGTTACCTCCAAAATCCGTGATCTTTACAAGAGGAGCACTTGGGGATTTACGTGTCGATGGGGTGGAAGAGAGCTCGTGGCTTTTATAGTCCCGAAACAAGCATATTTATGGAAACCATAATTTGGGATCAAATCAGTTGGGAGGAAATTTTTGCAATGAGCACGAAATTTGGGGAATTAACACCATAGATGGAAAGAGGAGATTTGGTGCGGGATTGATGGAGCTTTGGAGCTTCTTTCTTGCTTTAATGGAGGAGGGAAGAGAAGAAGCTTCTGCAGTGCAGGCTATGACTAAAAGAAGCTACAGTGAGTTGCCTTCATTTTTAAATATAGAAGGATTTTTGAAAAGATAGCACGGTTAAAAAAATTTAGAAAAATTCTCAAAAAAAACTTTCAATTATTTTGTACTTAATAAAATTATTTTCAAAAAAATTAAATTATAAATTTGCTTAGAAACTGTGTGCATGAGGTCGTTGATCAATAACCTCATGCGTCGGCAAAAGCCACCGATGACGACAGTGGAGCCATTGTAGACCTGCGTTCTCCGTGCCGCCTATCTCCGGTTTCCTTTTCCCAAATGTAATGTACGGTTCTTTCCTTTTCCAGGATGCTTGTTTTCTTTTCCTTGATTCCAAGGCGTTTGTTTCCTTTTCCTTGTTGATCTTTGGAGGTGAGGAGGGTGCATTTGTGGGTCACAGGATGATTTTGGAAAAATATGGAAAAATAAAGCTGCGCTCGCCAAGCCATTGGATCCGTAAGGAAAAAGATAAAAATTAAGCAGTGCTCACCGTGCATTGGTTCATGAGAAAAAATTGAAAAAATTAAGCGACACTCATAGGTGTTGGTTCCTTAGATAAAAATAAAAACAAAATTCAGCGCTCTCCGTATATTTGAAATTAAACTCTATCGGGCTAGATCCAGTAAAAAATCTCGAGAAGGGTCATATTCGGAAAAAATACGATCACAATGCCGGGACAATAAAAATTCAAGTCTTGTTTCCTTGCATGCGGATCCTACCTGTTTATTTCCTTGTTTGATTCACCCTCCTTCCAAATATGTAGTACGTACAATTTTGGCCAGTAAAAAATTCAAGTTTGGTTTCCTTGCATGTGGATCCTCCTTATTTATTTCTTTGTTTGATTCGCTCTCCTTCCAAATATGTAGGTGGGGGAGGTCTGTTGTGGGCCAAAGGGATGATTAGACACACTAAATAATGGCCATCGGATGTGGGTGAGTAAAACTGAGGAAAGATCTGAGACGTTCATTTTGATGAATGCAAGTTTCTGGGGACGTTTTGCTGGATGCACGAACATTGGGCCATCTCTAATGAGGTGCATTATTTTGGGTAGATGTAGAAAAAATTGTTTAGGTGCATTATAAAGGGGTATAGATAAACCATGTGGCCAGGGCGTTGCCTGCCTTCCTCCCACCCGTCGAGTGCGGGGGGTGTTACGGAGGAAACGGACGCTGGGACCTCACGGGCTCAGAGGCGTTGCAGGGGCCCAGCCCATCATGGTCCGATGCCTCCTTCAGATATTTAATTTGGGTGGTAGACAAAATTTATCCATGATGGTTACAACTTAGAAGCCACTGCAGACGTCACTATCTGCTTCGTTTCTGTGACATGGTTCGCCTTTTTAGGCTGAAGTATCAGAATGTTGCGAGCCCAGATGTGTTACTTCGGTAGCCTCTAGGAAGTTTGAATGCAAAGTTTTTTCTGTGACACGATTCATGTAAATTTTTGTAAGATTTTCCCATGACTTCAACTTTCATATGGAGCACTTTCTTTATACTAACATTTCAATTCAAGCTTATTATGAGATATAAGTATAACAAGGCCACCAGAACCGTTTCTCCTTGAAGCAAGTCCTATGGGGATTTGATTTAACATTTAAGTGAGGACAGTTTCCACAATGCCGCAATAGTCCGATCATGCCATAAATCACAATTGGATAGCTGTGAAGCCCATCTGGACATGATCACGGTCCACGGATAAGCTTCAGCTCGACAAGCCATAACCTGGACCCTGACTTCTGGTCTTCTGAATATGACAACAAGTAAACTTGAGACTGACACGCCGTTGCCTTACAAATGGTAAAATCTATTATATACGGAGAATGAACTTGCATATGACTACTATGGCATATTCGGAATGCAATAAATTAACGTCTAATTTCTACAACCAGGCCAGTGTGATCTAAGCTTGTTTCATTGTTGTGCATTAGAGTGGCCGATGAAAGTGAAGACCCCACAATTTTTTTTTTGCATAATAGCTTATGTATGTGAAAAATTCTGGAAAAAGCTTTAAAAATATTAATAATATTTAACGAACTAGACTCCAAAAATATATATAATTGTGGGCGTAGCAAATTAGCAAAAGGGACTTGAGTACGTGGCAAAGGAAAGCGAGACATACCTCTTTTGTATGCCTATTCTTACATATCATACCTTCATTAAAGATGGAAGGATTACCGACCTCCCATGCATTTGCGCTGGCTCGGCTCGCAGTTTGGGTCAGTTCGAGCCAAGCCAGGGGAAAAATACGCTTAGGTCCTTTTTCGGGAAAAAAATTACGTTTAGGTCTTTTTTTGAAAAAAAAAACGTTACGTTTATGTCTTTATTCGGGGAAAAAAGATATATTACGTTTAGGTCCTTTTAACCTTTTTAAACATTACGTTTAGGTCTTTTTTTTGTCTTTTTCGAAAAAAATACGTTATGTTCTTTTTCGGAAAAAAACGTTTAGGTCATTTTTCGGAGAGAAAAAAACGTTTAGATCCTTTTGGCCGTTTTTTACGTGGGTAGCGGCGATCGCGGCGTGGCACACCACGGTAACTCATCTAATATTATACATTTACACACCTTATGTATGTCTAATCTAACAGAGGATATTATTGTTTTTTTATTTTGCATATCTATTTCCAAGGTGACCTATGAACCCTTTTTCAACCATTGGACCGATCTATTAAAAAAATCATACAAATAGGGGTGGGCAATTTTTAACCGAAACCGAAAAACTGAACCAAATTAACCGAAAAAAATCGGTTTTTTGGTTTTCAGTTCGGTTTGTATTTTGACTCTATTCGATTTCCAGTACTCAACTCGGTTTTTGAATCTGGAAAACCGAACTAACCGAGAAAACCAAACTTATCTCGTAGCGGTCAATACTCAATCGATCATTCCCCATTTGGCCATTTCCCCGCATGGGCCTCGTCTCCTTCCCTCTTCCCGCGTCCTCTCGCCTCCCTTCCTCGCCGCCACCGGCGCGCTGCCTCCCACCCTCTCTCCATGGCCCAGTGCGACGGCGGCTCCCTCCAACGGTCCTGCCCCCTCCCCCCTCCCTCCCTCAGTTCCTCGTCTCCCTCTCGCACGGTTGTGCCCGACGCCCCCTCCGCCTTCCTCCCTCTCCAGCTCTCCCTGCACAAGGCTACCTCGGCCACAAGGTGGAGCTGAAGCCGTGGCCATTCTGGAGCAAGAAGGGCGTCAAGACCCTCGATGTCGACAGCGACCGCCTCGACATCTTCTAGGACTTCGATCGGCCAAGTTGATGGCAAGCAGCCCGGAGCCGGCCGGCGGGTACTACGTTGCACTGGTGAGCCAAGAGGAGGTCGTCCTGCTGCTCGGCGACTGCAAGAATGACGCGTACAAGCGAACCAAGTCCTGGCCGTCACTGGAGGACGCTATGCTAGTGTGCCGCCGGGAGACTATCTTCAGCAAGCGCAGCTTCGTGGCACGGGCACGGATCAACGCCGGGAGGAGAGACCGCGACATCGTTGTTGAGAGCCCGCTCGCCGAACCGAGGGAGGTGGAAATGTGGTTTTCCTTGTGTTTTGTGAGTTCTTGATGCCGTGGCAGTGGCGGCGTTGCTAGGTGTGTGCAGCGACAGCAGGCGCTACGCGCAGATCGGAGATCGCGACCGAGGCAGGGTCCGTGGCGATGTGGGCGCGAGCTAGCAGATCGATCTAGTGACTTGGAGAGCTTCGATGAACTAAAAAACTGAACTGATTTTTTTTTTATTAATTCGGTTCGGTTTTTAAATTTGTTCAGTTCGGTTTTTAAATTTATTCGGTACGGTTCGGTTAACAGTTTCTGAAACCAAAATTTTTTAAAACCGAACCGAATTAACCGAATGCCCACCCATACATACAAATACATATCTCATAGCTAATCCAATAGCAAAAAAAATTGACTTAGAATTAACAAAAAATCATGCAAACTCACAAATAGCAAACATTTTGTTTTTTTTTTGTCATTTTCATGATTACGGGGGCACACATTAGTCCCGCTTGGAGGCGATCTCCCCTGGCCCCTGCGGCAAGCTGCTTCTGCTTGCACTTGTACTTCGCCGCGTCCGGCGACGACCTTTAACGGCCACAGCTTCATGTCGGCCTGCACGGACGCGTCGCTGAAGAATCTCCTTCCCATCAACCGCTTCGGACCTGGTTCACAACCAGTCGGTATGCACGCAAAAGGTCACGCCCACTCGAGATGCTGCGAAGGCAAATTAGAGATAGTACTATATTACGACTCACTGAAGACGGTGTTAGATGCATTCCGGATGACCTGGTTCTTGGCTGCGTCGCCGGCGAGCCTCCCCGTGTCGGTAAACGCGACGTATGACGGCGTTGTCCGGCCGACATGTTAGTTTGTTATGATCTCCACTTGGCCGTGCCGGTACACGGCAACGCACGAGCACGCCGTCCCGAGGTCGACGCTTATCAGCGTGCCCTGCTGATCAACTGTCTCCGCGATCCAGATAATTCAAGGGAGCTGAAACGATGAACTCACTGGCAAGCGGTGAGGCCGAACTACAAAAGCCACTAATAAAGGAAGGTTTGAGGAGAAAGACCCAAAAGGTGGGTATAAAATGACGCTACGGCCCGAACGAAGCTCGCAACATTCGCAATAAAAGCGTCTTACGCATTTGATAGGCACAAACGGACGCTAGCCGCAAGGGGCATTTTACGAACATCCCTGACGTTTGCACTCTCCATGGAAATCCTGTGCCGCACGAGACCACAATTATAACTCCAATACTCCGGTAACGTTGATTAGCATGTTTCTATGGTTAGGTACACTGGAAAAGAGGACCCTTTCCATTCATAATCTTCACCGACTTCTCAAGCTTCAAGTCCAACGAAAAACAAGGGGAAGCAACTTTACACAAATACCCCGACAAATAGATTTGGAATAGATCTAGCGCATGAAGATTTTGGATATTTCAGTCGAAACTTTCACCATATGATGTGCTCCGACATTCATGCGTTTGCACGCCCGAAGCACGGGAGCACCGTGCTGCCACGATGCAACCTCTGTTGTCGCCTCCCTCCGTGCTCCGGCCGTCTTACAGCAATCCTGGCGTCTCCGCAAGACCGCAACAGCTTTGAGCGTTGGACCATCCGACCGTGGCGGGATCCAAAGCTTTTGAAGGAGCCACGAGCATTGTTAGGTTAGAAACACGATAAAATAAGAGAATTGCTAAAAATCTGTCGTCTGTTTTTTTATTTGGTTTCAGTCGCTTGCGATCAGCACAAAATTTCTCCACACACATGCTACGGATGTGTCGTCAGCCAATTCAGTTTGCAACTTTGCATGCCAGCAAGTTTTTTCAAGCAAGCGACCAGCTTAAAACATGGGGACGGTGATTTGATTAATTTATTTTCTATTAAGATTCATCAATCCTATTTTTCATTGTCTAGCTTAGAAAAATTATTTTCATTTTTCTCTGCATAAAAAGTGGTATGTATTGAGAGATTTGATTCATTTATTTTCTATTAGGGTTCACTAATCCCATTTTTCTTTGTCTAGCTTAGAAAAATTATATTTCATTTTTCTTTGCATAAAAAGTGGCATGTATTGAGAGAGAGAGAGAAAGATATGTAAGTAGCAGGGGTCACGCAACGACGAATGTATTCCATGACCATTAGTTCTCGGCACCGTCCTTAGGCAGCGAGGTCTGCTCATGCACCGTCGACAGCAGCGACGGCAGCATCTTATACACACTAGCCACCTGCTGCAACGGGCCGGCGCCGACCTCGCCACCGTCTGTGCTTCCATTACTCCAGATGCTGATCTTAGGCTGCATGCCGCTGACTGCACCGGCGTTGATGCGCGCCATCTTCTAGTACATGCCGCCGTCGATCTTGAGAAATGAGAATGTGGGTTTTGATCCTAAGAAATGATGAAAATAAAATAGGCCGAGCTGAAATGTGGAAAATGAAATGGGCTGTTTTTGGATCCATTAAATATTTCATAGACCTGTTACCTTTTTCAACGTGATAGCTTGTAGAAGCGACACAAAAATTCGAATGTTGTACGCATAAAAAAAACAGGCGAATGATTCTTAGATAATTCCATAAAATAATTAGAGCTGAGCTTAGATAGGATCTGGCCATCCAGGTATTTTGATGTATCCAATTGTTTGGATGGACGTATCAGGTGGCTGAGGACATCCCGTTTAGAGGAATATTCGCACGAGATGCCAGATCGTTGCGTCTCGTAGAAAAAAGCCGGATGGGCTTGTCCCACGCAAGGCTGCCTCCCTCCCCTGAGTTTCGTCACCTCCCTCCCGAGCCTGCCCGAGCGAGGAAACTCCTTCGTCTCGCAGCCGAAGGAAGTGGTAGGCGTAGATCCAGCAGTCGCGGTGCGGTCGAAGGCAGGAGCGGTGCAGCCGTGGCAGGAGCGGCAGAGGTAGGAGCGCAGTGATCGAAGCACCGAGCTGCATAACCGATCGAGAGGCGGCACGGCAGATCTGGCTTGCGGCACAGCAGATCTGCAGGCCGGAGGGCGGCGTGACACGGCAGCAAGAGGGCGGCGTAACTCGGCAGTAGGAGAGCGACGCAACAGATCAAGGGGTGCAGTGGTAGATCCGGTGGGCGGAACGGCATATCAAGGTGCGGCGCGACAGATCTGCAGGCCGCAGGGTGGCGCGACTTGGCGCTGCAGGAGGGTGCTTCGGCCCAGTGCTGCAAGAGGAAGTCCTTGGCCCATCGGCTGGACGGCGGTGACCCGGAGCTATGGTATCACCCTTCTTCGTTTGCTATGGTTGCAGATGAATATGATGCATTATGTTAAAAATGTAATGCTTGAATGTTGGATGATTGGTACCTAAAAACATGGATGGATGATACGCACATACAATTGCGGCATATTTCTGCACAGGCCACACACTCATAGCAAAAACCAGTAAGAACTCATAGCAAAAACTCATATGCACATATATGCTAATTATTTTCAGATTGAGAAGTAGCTTCCTTACAGCTCATAGCAAAAACCAGTAAGAGCATGGTAGTACACAACCTCTATGACTATAGCTCAGTGATGATAAAGAAAATTGCAGAGCAATATATATGTACCAATCTAAGTATGTTTGTATGTTGTTAGCCACCAATTGAGCTACGAAATGATTTCATTCGGCCACCTTCATTGGAGACCCCAACAAAAATAACTACTATAAAGTTATTGATATAAAATTGATAAGAGCTGCTGCATTGTGAGCTCAGTAGCTTATTAGTGTATTTTGCTGCCATTACTAAGTCTGCAACTGTGCAGACATTTAACATTCTAGTGTGCAGATACGCATCAAAATATTCTTCTTTCAATTTAGACACGGTAAAGAATTACATGTCCTTGAGTTATTCTCATCACCACAAAAAGGACATTGAAACAATCAGCTAACTTCTATTATTATTGCATGGCCGATCTGAACTTTTCTACATGGGTACAGGTAAGGAGCAAAACAGGTAGGAGGCTAGCTAGCACAATCACCCTAAATCCCTAAAACCATACCTTTTTAAATTATTTTGTTGCCTTTGAATCGAAGATGATGAAATTTCATTCCACTTATATCAAATGTGGTTCCTTGACTATTTGACCACCTCTCCATATTCCATGAGCTAGTCTGGAATATTTCATACTGGTCTATGAAACAAATTTTTGGATTTCTTCCATTGCAACTATTTTTGGAGTATGTGTATAATGATTTGTGGGTTTTTTTAATTGCATATAGATTGACAAAGATTCAAAAAAAAACAGTGAAGTGCATGCTTGGACAATTAATCGCATAGAGGAAATCACAAGTGATATTAAGAGTATAGTGTACGATACTTTTTCTCCTCACTCATGCGAAAGCGCGAATGAACTCAACCGACTTTTACTTCAGATCGAACACACTGCTCACTGACTTGACGAACTTGCCATACAATCAGAATACTTGGTGCGAACAGACTGTGTCAATCTACCTGAAGAAGAAGACACTTCGTCCAGCATATACGAGCAGTTGCGCCCATATGACTACGAGACTGATGATTCATGTAAACGAGATGACCATCAATTTAGAGATGATGAAAGTATCGAGTCTAGTGACTAGACTTATTTGTGTTCTTGCATTATGTATACTAAGACGTTTTGTGCTTTCAGTGGTTTACGGCTACTAAACTTAGCAGAAAAAAGTATGTACCTGTCTAGTGTTGTTGTTTCTTCTTTCTTTCATGATCGTCTTACTCATAATGTTTTTTTCTTTCCAAATGCATTTTGTTGCTTCCCTCCTTGAACTTCCTGCTTGCTTGAACTAGAAACAACATTTGAAATGTTAGCTGCATACAACGGATACAACACTCGTACCATACATTTGGTGGTAATCTCACCACATGTCATCACAACCAATTTATCCACACTCATACCTCCAACCAAATAAAAATTTGACTCATCCTATCTATTCTCGTCCATCCAACCAAACAAAAAATCAACGTATCCCTATCTACCCAACCAAACAACCATCTGGATAATCCATCCCATCCAGTCTGGATGGCCATATCCCATCCAACTAACCAAATGCTACCTTAGCTGTTGTACAAGGGCAAGTGAGTATTGTTTCAAAGCACCAGCTTGTCTGTATTCTTCATGCAAAGCCAGCACGTGTGCTTGGGGGGCAAGGCGACGATCACACTCATAAAATCATTGCTATTTACCTCGGTGATCATTTCAGTGTCAAATAGTGGGGTTTCTTTGCAATGCCAAAGAAGTGGCAAATTCAGGCTTTCATGCGCAGTTTAGGCCATTATGCCTATTATTTTGTGCTCATATTATTTGTAGTATTTCAGGCACGATTCAGGCTGTCATGTCTATTCTTAGTGGATTTCATTGCTATAAATTCAGGTTTTTATGCCTATTATTGGTAATATTCATGTGGGATTAATCATTAGCTATTTTCTCCGATATTTCATCGTCTATTAATCATTTATCATTTTCTTCGATATTTCATTGTCTTAATCATGGGCATATTTTTTTGACATTTTATCGTCGATTTATTTGACGTTTTATTGTCTACTTTGGAGAAAAAAATGTCAATTGAGGAGATAAATTGAATTTGGTGTTTCATCACCTTTATTTTGGTGTTTTATTCATCGTTTGAATATGTTGCAATTTGGATTGATTGCGCGACCATTATGAAGGTTTTGGCAACATTAATTTGGAATTTGATGATATCCTGGTAGCATTATACTCTTCGAAGTTTTTCTATTGAAGTTTTTGCTCCAATATCAGTTTAAGATGAAGTATTGAAGTGCAAGAAGAAGTTTTCTTTTGCGTGGATACTACAACATTGTTTTGTTGTCTTTGCTCGATATAAGGGGTCTACTGCAATTTATACTCTATTAATAACACAAGAATTTTCTTCATCTCGATATTTTTTCAGGAGCACTTTTCAACTATTTCATAGAATTTCAGTAGGCAATTTGATTGTCGAATTTTATGTTCCATACGGAGCATGTAAAAAATTTATGATACGAGTACTTCGCTATCTATGAAGCAACGCGGGTGATGTCTTGATTTATACCGTTTGATGTTTGAGCGTTTGTTTTAGGAGGTCAGTTGCACAGACTCAGACTTTACTAGTGTTATGAATCATTGAAGACACAAATTTCTTCGTCTGCTTTGTTGATAGCTATGTGTTTGGATTCACTGTTCCAATCTTTCTCTCTACCTTGTAGTGGTTTGCTCAATCTTGCTTCATGAGAAGTGTTTGGATAAGATTGATCTAGTCTTTATCTTTTGCACTATAAGTATTTGGATTGACTGTTTTAGTCTTTCTTGTTTAGTAGTCTTTTGGACTTTTAACAAATTTGGTATTCATGGTGCTCAATTACCCTTTGGAGTTTTGTAGAGACAATTTCATTATAGATTTTGAGTTAATAGGAGGTTTGTTAGAGATAACTCAATATCTCAACTTATCATTTATTTTGATTTTATCCAAACAGTTCCAAGTCTGCTACAACTCGAACTCTTTTGACTATATAAGCCAAATCCTCTATACATGTAATCCTTGAACTATTGTAGTGGATTGTTTTTTATGATTTTTTCTTACAAATGTTTTTTATGTTAAATCTTGTCTCCAATTATTTTAGTGTGTTTCTAACCCTTACACGCATAAACAATGGAACACAAGACCATCCCCTCAAAAGAAAAATCAACTCGCTGACGGAAGAAGAGCCCATGCACCCGCACGGCACGGTTGCTGCTCCTGAGTCAGTCCTGACTCCTGAGGCGTGAAAACTCCAGTGGCCGTGCCCGTGAGGAACTCCAGGGCTCCAACGCGCAACGGCAGGTAGTTCCGCGGGAGCACGGCGATCTGCGCCTCCGCGGTACGTGAAGGCGTGCCGCTCCGGGCGAGAGCCAGCGGAGGGACGCGCAGGCGGAAGCCGCGGCGCGCCGGCCCGTTGAATCCTACGCAGCTGGAGGCGAACTGACGTAACTAAACAAGTGACGTGAACCATGCAAATCTTACCAAGCGACGTTTCATCCTTAGGCGACCCCTCGTTGATGTGCGCTCGTGGCGGCCGTCTCGATGTAATATGATGCTAAGGCACGACTTGTGCACGCACGGCAGATGAGGTACACAGGAAAAATGAGGATTACTCGCAATAGGTTACGTTGTTTAGCGTTTAGGCTATGTGACGTTGATTGGGTTCTTTGCGAAAAGGAGTATTCTCGGTTGTGCTTTGCTGAAAAGGAGATGGCTTCCAAACCCGATAGAGGAGTTGCTCGTAGGTTTTGATGGCGAGGGGTATGATATCCGCTACATGTTCTTCCTCTTTTTTTTAAAGAGTCGTCCCTTTCAATTTTTTTTGCTGTCGGTTATATAGGTCGCTTCTCTTTCCTTATCAAGTTCATAAGTTTCACATAAAATTCTAAAGAAATAATTTTGCTGCAAATTAATATGTCACTCTTCTTTTTTCACATGATTCTTGCATTGGTTTCACGTAAAACAGTATAATTTTCATAAGATTCAGAAAAGAAATTGCCACATTCCGGCCATAGTGGACGGAGCAAGAAATCAGGAAAGTTAAATTAGGCAAGGCTGATTTTCTTTAGAACAATAGGCAAGGCTGATTTTCTTTAGAACAATAGGCAAGGTTGATTGTGCAAGAGAATATCGAAGTGTCTCTGAATGTCAGATAACTAGTACGAGTTATGAAAGTGTAGGAAGTCGCTTCGTCAAGCGGACATTGTTTTGCTCCTAGTTTCAATTTACACACTATTTGCAGCTAGCGGTGTAGATGGACAAAACTTGCAAGCCATGTACTTGTGTATTAGATCGTTAATTCCTTTTGTTTTTTTATGCTAAGAAACGCTTAACATCGATATCGTCCATAGAAATCTAATTCTTCTTTAGTTTCCACTGTTGAGTTGATCGTCAGAGAAGCAAGCTTTTGCACACTGCTATTAGTTGGTTGAGACTTTACACTAACGTGACAGCGCCGTTCCCCATGCAACTATTAAGTCGCGTACGGCAAATTTTGCGAGCTCCACGTTTGTTCGTACCCGTCGGCCGCCGCTAATTCCTGGTCTCCTCCGGTACGTAGCACACGGTGAAATGGAGTAACACCCATCCGGTCCAGGATACTGTACCGCATCAGCGCGAAGTTGAGTGCTGCAGTGACCATACGAGGTGGCCAGCCTACGTGTTACGTGCGACCCCGTTGACGCTTTTCGCTGTGGGCCACCGGGAACTCGGCTGTGTGGGCCACCGGAGCGGAAACTCGGCAGTGTGGCACCCGTCCCACCGTTCCGGTCCCGAGCTTCCTCGCTGACCTCCGGGGCCCAAAGAAAAAATGAAATGAACCCACTGGTTTGCTCCTTACACGCTAACTCACACTCGCTGCCGGGTGGGCCCCAGGTGATCCCTCGCTAGCAATGGTACTCCACTGTGGTACGCCAGCCTCCACTCTGTCCGCTGGACGTAACAGCGCAGGGGAAGAGCCGGAAGAGGAGAGGCTCAGGTCTCGTGCCCTTTTCGACCCACGGCCCAGGCCTCCGACGCGCGTGTCCTACACCGCAAATTACCCGAACTGCCCCGCCGCACGCACCACCCCCCCGCCTCTCCTCGCGACGCCTTTGTCTGGCCCCGTAACAAAACCCGACGCAACCCCACCTCTCTCTCTCTCTCCCTCTCCCCTCGCCTCTCTTGCTTGTCTCCTCCGCCGCCACGCCGGCGACCCGTCAGGTCAGGGCTGCCCCTCTACGCCGGCTGCGCCTCCGCCTCAGCCTCTGCCTCGCCGCGGCGGACGACCGCCGACCGCGCACCGCGACCATGGCGGCGACCGCGGATCCGAGGGCGAAGACGCCGGCCGCGTCGTCACACCACCTGAAGCCATGGGCGCCTCCGCCACCGTCTCCTGCCCACCGCGTGCCGTCCCTGCCAGCTGTCACCGGGGGCGGCGGAGGCGTCGGGGCTACCCGCGATCGGCGCCGCTCCTCGTCGTCCCACCGACGGGGCGGCACCGGCACCGACGCCGACGCCGTAGAGGGCGAGCCTTATGACGGTGGGCTGGAGGGTCTCCGGGCCAAGCTCATGGGCCACCTCCGCGACGCCGCCGACCGCCTCCGCCTGCCCCCGCCGAAGCCCCAGCCTCGGTCGCCGGAGCCCGAGCCTCCGGCAGCGCCGCTTCCGCAGCCGCCGCAGGACGCCGATGTGGCGGTGCCTACCAGAAGGACGTGGAACCTGAGGGAGCGGAAGCGCCGCTCATCATCTCGTGGGAGCATGACCGCCTCGGCGGCCTCGCGCGCGACGCCGTGGGCGACCACGGCGGCGAAGGCGCGGGATGATGACGACGGCGAGCGCGCCCCGTTCGCTGTGGCGCTGGCGGCGGACGAGATCGAGGAGGACATATACGCCCTGACCGGCGCCCGGCCGCGGCGGCGGCCTCGGAAGCGACCGCGCGTCGTTCAGCGGCAGCTCGATGTAAGGCCAATTCCCCATAATGCCCCTCACCCCACTAATCACCTCGTTAGAACAAAAAAAAACTCCTATGTTTATTACCCCCTCCATACGCTTTTAGCCTCTGCTTAGTTAGCATTACTCCGTATTATTCTACAGTACTACTAGTACTAATCTAGTCAATTCTCGCGCGCAACAATAATATATTAACACTACTGATCATCCAGCTAATGATAACACTAGCAATTGTCTCGCCTCGTGCAGTCGCTGTTCCCGGGGCTGTGGCTGACCGAGATCACCGCCGACGCCTACAGGGTTCCCGACGATTAGCAACCCGGCACCAGCTCTACAATTCTACGTACCCATCGTATGGGTCACCAGAAAATTTATGACTAGGAAGACATCTCTCTCTCTATGTCTAGCTAATGTGCGGTAGGGTCTGTGGTCTAGTGCTTGTCTACTCCTAATCCATTTAGGCTGCCATGCCTTCTATTGTACTCTCCCTCTCCCTCCGTCTCTGAAGTTACATGGTTTGATGATCACTTGCAGTGCAGCACGAGTTGTGGCTTTTTTTCCAGTTCTTTGCTTGGTTTAGCTTTTCTTTTCGTATCTCTTCCGCTTGAGGGGTTTGATCCGTTCTGGTCTTTGTGTTTTCGTGGTGGTACCCCGTCGTTGTAGGCCGTGGCTGGCTTTGGGTGCGGCTGCGGCGTGCTTGCATCCGGAGAGGGAAGTGGTTGGGTCGTTTTGGGGATTCTTGGACCCGCCACCTGTTGGGTTAACGTGGGACAACCATTATGCAACATTATCATTGTAGGAAGCTCGAAAACGGATGCTACAACTGTAGATTTTTCAAACTCCTCGTTCTGGCTCGAACCAATGATGAAACTTGCTAGTGGTAAAATCGGAACAGGGTTATGCTGTGAATGTGATTAGCTTCCTCGAGATATAGATGATTGTAGAATCAAATTTTAGATAGGATTAGCTTTGCGTACAAAGGCACATGTAAAAACAAGGGTTGACAAGTCTCTTCTAGCTCCGTCGTCGGTGGTGCTCGCTTGTCAGGCTTTATTGGCACATGTTTACTGTCTCTATATAGTATGACAGAAGCTGGCGCAACAAAAAAACACGGATCGGTGATTCGGTGATGCTGATGCATACATAATACTTCTTCCATTGCTTTATTTTTGCTGTACATAGATTAATGAGATATTAAAAATGACTATACCTCTAAGCACGGTATTTAGTGCATGTATTTAAAGAATATCAAGTAAACGTGGATATTTATTTAGGGTATAGGGTGAACATCGCACTGATTTGCATTAAAACATGAAATACACTCTATATTTATGATTAAAATCATTAAAAAACGCGTATTGTAAATTTAGACAGGAAATACGAGGACAGTGTTCATATGCAGTTCAACTATACCTGATCTCTGTCCAACATACATGCAATCGAAACTAAGTACTCCTTGTTATGGTCATACTCGTTAAGCATGGCACACCGGTGGAGCATTGAAGCGCCTACATCAAATTCAAACAACGCAGCATATTGAGAGCGGACGCAGCCCTAGTACTCCTTCAACCCATATGATCGAAGCCGGAGCCCAGGCCATATGATTGGCCAGCCTCCACACGACGTCGTCCTTGGCTTTAAATGAAAATCAAATGCGCTAAACCTTCTTAGGGCCTGTTTGTTTCAGCTTTGAATTCTCTAAAAGTTGATTCTGGATTGTGGTTTTAGAGAAGCTGATTCTCTAAAAGTTGGAATCCAAAAGCACATATGAAGTGGATTCTGGATTCTAGTGTATATGGGTGGACTGGATTGTGAGAATCGAATTCTAGAATCAGGCTGTTTGTTTCTGATTCTGCTTTTGAGACCAGAGTCCAGAATCAAAAGCTAAAACAAATAGGCCTTAAGCTGCTGGCTCGATCGAGTTTACCATTTTGTGCCTGCACAGCCTCGGAGATCTTCTGCGACGGCCACCAATTGAAGGCGATCCGTCGGTACAGTACTCCCGCTACAAGTAAAGGCAACGGTACAGCGCTGTCCAATCGGGCCCACTTGTCAGCCGCTCTAGCGTGTATAAATGGCCAGAGCGACAGGCAAACCGCGAGCACCCGTGGGGCCGGATTTAAAGATAGGGGCCCACCTGTAAGCCGCCCGTTGGGTGAGGTTTGGGCTCGACGTTGGAATTTCCATATCTCAGGCGTACGTATGTACGTAGACGTGGATGGATGGATGGGCTATTCTTGTGATGTCTTACTGAGAGACTGCCTTCAAGGTGTCCTAACAAAGAGAGTGCGCGCGTGTATATATATATATATATATATATAAAGCCTTTTCTGTACTTTTGGAAGTACATGCTCCCATCTCTAATATACTACTTAAATGAATACTTTATACTCTTTATCACTTTCGGTATGCTCCAATAATAATTCTAAAATACTCCAATACAACATAGTTGAAAAAATTCATCAGACCCTTTATTTTTTTGCTACTACCCTTTTTCATATGTAAAAGGAATATATAAACAAATTATGCTATAAAGGGTGGACTTTAATGAAATTTTTCGTGAAACCCACTTTGGAGTATCTTATAATCGGTATTAGAGTATACTCAAAAGGATAAAAAGGTATAACAACATCATTTAAACGGTATATTAGAGGTGGGAGTACATACACCCAGGAGTATAGAATTATTTTCATATATATATATATATATATAGAGAGAGAGAGAGAGTAGAAAGGATGGCGACTATCTATAGATAGATAGGATTAAAAATAACTTATATATTTATGTTATCTCTTAATTTTATTTTTAAGGGTCCAATGATCTTTTAATTACGACATAAAAAGCATATATTATAGAAAACAACTCATACAATGAAGTTTTGTGTTGTTTACATATTCTAAATTTATAGATTCAAACCGTCTCTACATAAAGACTCTCGTCATTCTCTCACCCTATGTTAGCAAAAGTCATATGTGGCGAAGCTTATCTTGAAATAAAAGAAAAGAGCCTTCTTACATTAGTTTTTTTTTTGGAAAAATCTAATTTTTTTTTTTGCAAAGATTATATGTGTGAAGACCGAGGCCCGTGGGGAAGAGGTGTTGGCAGGCTAACAACGTCCGTGTATTGTCCAGGGTTAAAGAAGTTCATTAGGGATTTAACACATCAAAGATCTTTTGGATAAATAGAGACTAGCATAATCAAAGAACTTTAACCTCTCTAATCCAGGGCTAAATCTAACGCACGTACAAAAAAAATTGAAGTAAGACTAACTCGATTAAACTCTCCTTTTTCTGCAGTAACCACACCTGACCGAACCAAAAAACATCCTTTTACACTAACTAGGTGTGTTGCGGAGCACAAAAACAAGGTTAAGCTAATCCAACTGGATATATAGCTAGTGTAATTATGTTAACCAAACACGCTAGCTAATTAACCAATTGCATGTTACTGCGTTACAAGATTTGTCCCTTTCAATTCTCACCTACGGGGCAACTGAATGAAATTCCATAAATGACGTGTATAACCCGATAAGCAACCATCTTAGAAGCATTATTCAACCACTTGGGACGACTGGGATCCAATGGCACGGTATTACTCCACGATTCAGACTGGTCGACGCTGAGAAGAGATCGGTATGTAGGCCTTTTGAGGCCTCATCCCCAACACGTGTCCGTGGAATGTTTTGGTGTCATGACGGCACCTTTTCCGGCATGACAAGGCGGCACAATGTGACGACACCTAGGTTCTCATATGTCACGCTCCATTTGGTGCACGACGCGACCCGTACGTGCGGACTAGGAGTTGCCGTCTTGCCGTGCGCCGCTGCCATGTGGGGCTTCTGCCGCTCGCGCGCGCTTTCTCTCGTGCACCACATAAAAAAAAGGCCCCGGACTAGCGTTTAGGGCCGGTAAAAAAAGACAGCTAGCGTTCGAATAAAAATGGATTTGATTATAGTAGTTATTAGGTTTAAAATTAAAATAAATTAGTAGCTCGTTAGTTTAAATTTAAAATAACACCCTAAATAGTAAATAAAATTATTTTATGTTAAGCTATGTTAATTTCGAAAGAAGTTCTATAATTGCTCGCTAAGTTTGGTAACTAACCCTACTAGCGACCGATGGAGGAATAGCCTTTGGCAGTGTTCCGTACGGGAGATACTTCGCCGAAGTTTTTTCTTGCCCTTTGGAGTACCTATATTCATGTGACCTCTTTTTCATAATGCAGCTAGCTAGGCAACTGCATATCATGGGAACATTACCTAAAATTAATTACCATTTTATATTCTTTTAAAACAAAAAGGTCAAGGCAATTTGCATGGGTCGATGAGACTTCACCAATAATTTGGGATTGGCTAGACTGTCGTCGTCTCGTACGCTGCGGCTGGCTGGCCGCTCCGTCGCTGCTGTCGCCGCTTCTTGGTGGCGGCCGCTCCGCCGTAGCGTAGATTTGGGGACGGACGGAATCACGGAGCGAGCGAGGACTCGCTCCGTTGCTCGCGCCTCGCCCGATCGCGCGTCGCCGCTTCTTGGTGGCGATCGCTCCGCCGCACATAGGTTTGGGGACGGACGGGCGAAGCAGGACTCGGCTCCGTTGCTCGCGCCTCGCCGATCGCGCGTCGCCACTGCTGGTGGCGAGCCGCTCCGCCGCAGCGTCGTCGCTGCTTGGTGGCCAGCCTCTCCGCTGTGCGCCGCCGACCGCTCCGCCGCCCCTCGCCATCGCCCATGCTTCGCTCGGCTGCTCGCCTCGGTAGACTCGGCTCAAGCTCAACTGCTAAGTATTAAGTAACAAGCTAAGAGCTCTGTGCCTCTGTGGCAGGTTGGCAGCAGAATTTAACAAACAGAGTGGTCCTTTGCTTTGTAAGTGACTTTTATGGTTTAGTGTTCACTATTTGCATATTTAATTCTGTGAGAACGTGGTTTAGTGTTCAGCATATTTAATTCTGTGATTCTGTCAGAATGTCTCTTTAATTTGTAAGTGGCTAAGAGCTTAAGACGCTATGTGATTTTACTATGCACAAAAAATCATTCTTTCTTTAATAATATATTCTCTAACTTACTTGAAGCGATCAATATATGAAGAGGAATGGAGACATTGCATCACTCTTTCGGAAACATGAAGCAAAAGCAAATAAGATTGCATCCCCTTCTGATCCGGTTGTTGATGAAGATCCAACACAAGAATCCCCTTCTGATCTGGTTGTTGATGAAGATCCAACACAAGAACAAGATCTACCTCCAGCTTATGATGTTAATCGTCTCCAACATGATCCAGGCTTAAGGGTTTCTATTGCAAGCTACGACGCTAATGATCAAGATGCGGTTCGGAGAGCATATATTCTAAAAGGTTCATGCCAACCTTATGCACATGATTATGCAACCAGGAATATAAATGGTAAGGATCGCCGCTTTAGTATTGTTTGGTTTCATAAGTACAATTGGCTTGAATATAGTGTTGTGAAAGATGCTGGGTTTTGCTTGGTATGCTATTTGTTTGGCAGCGGAAGTGGTAATTTTGTTAAGGGTGGTTGGAGAAATTGGAATAAGGCCGATGCACTTGACAAACATGTGGGGGGTATAACAAGTGCTCACAATAAAGCTCAAGAGAAATACAACTTGTTTGTGAAAGGTGGCGGTACATCAATTGATAATGTTATTGTGAAGGTGTCACATGAAAATGAAGTTCATTATAAGGCTAGGTTGACTTATTCACTTAGATGTCTAAGATTTCTTTTAAATAAGGATTGGCATTCCGTGGACATGATGAAAGTGAAATATCTAGCAACAGAAGGAATTTCCTTGAACTTTTGAAATGGCTTGCAGAAAATAATGAAGAAGTTGATAGGTTGGTTTTGAAAAATGCTCTAAGAAATTGCATCTTGACTTCCCCTACCATACAAAAGGAAATTATTCAATGTTGTGCCAGAGAAACTACTAGGCACATAATTGAAGAACTTGGTGATGATCACTATATAATTCTTGCTGATGAGTGTAGTGATGTATCACATAAAGAACAACTAGTTGTTTGCTTGCGTTATGTTGACAAACATGGAAGGGTATATGAGCGGTTTCTTGGAATAGTTAATGTAGCTAGTACCACTTCTTTATCACTTAAAGCGACAATTGAGTCTTTACTCGGTGATCACCACGACTCTTACTCAAATTCGTGGGCAAGGATATGATGGGGCTAGCAACATGAAAGGAGAGATTAATGGGCTAAAAACATTGATCATGGAAGAGTCTCCTTCTGCTTATTACATTCATTGCTTTGCACATCAACTTCAATTGGTTCTTGTTTCTATTGCTAAGGAAATGATGATTGTGTGCGGTTTTTACTCAAGTTTCTCACCTGCTGAATATAATTGGAGCTTCTTGCAAACGTCATGACATGATAAAAAATGTTAGAGCTAAAAAAATTATGGAAGCACTTGAATTGGGTGAAATAGAAAGTGGGAGTGGACTAAATCAAGAGATGGGGTTAGCAAGGTCTACTCATACTCGATGGGGTTCTCATTTCAAAACTATATTGCATATTATTGATATGTACTCCACAATCCAAGAGGTCCTCATAACTCTTGGAAAAGATCCTACACAAAGAGGTGAATGGCCAAAAATACATGCTGTGGTTAGAGCTTTTGAATCATTTGACTTTGTTTTCAGTGCACACTTGATGCTTGTCATTCTTGGATATACAAATGAGTTATCTCAGTTTTTGCAAAAGAGAGACCAAGATATTGTTAATGCAATGTCACTTGTAAGTTTGGCAAAGGAAAGAATGCAAAAATTGAGATCCGGTGGTTGGGAAGAATTCTTTAATGGAATGGTTGTTTCATTTTGCAATAAACATAGTATTGAAGTTCCAACCATGGATGGTAAATATGTGCCTTACGGAAGATCCTCACGGTTTTACCCTGAACAGACAATTGATGATCATTTTAGAAGAGAAGTATATATTGGTGTCATTGATAAAATTAGCCAAGAGCTTGACAATAGATTTGATGAAGTTAATATGGAATTGCTTGTTTGCATGTCAACCTTAAATCCAATTAATTCATTTGCTTCTTATGATGCACACAAAGTCACCAGACTTGCCAAATTTTATCCCAAGGACATTTCAAGCATGGAATTGATAAGACTTGGATTCCAACTTAAGACCTTCATTGATGATATGAGAACAGATGAAAGATTCAAAGGTCTACAAAATGTTGGTGAGCTCTCTACTAGGCTTGTTGAAACAAACAAGCATGTTCTTTATGATTTGGTGTATTTACTTCTTAAATTGGTATTGATCCTACCAGTGGCGACAGCAAGTGTTGAAAGAGTATTTTCTGCGATGAGTCTAGTGAAGCACAAGTTGAGAAACCGTATATGTGACGAATTATTGAATGATTGTTTGGTCACATTTATCGAGCGAGACATCTTTACCAGAATTAGTGAGGATGACATAATTAAGACTTTTATGGCTATTAGAAGGCGTAGACTAGAATAACAGTATTATACTATTGTAATCTTTTATTTATGTAAGTTCTTTCCATTATCAAACAATGTGATGTTCATGTTATGACACAATTAAGACTTTCAGTCAATTTATGATGTTATTAGATATTATTGCTATATTTTAGTATTTGTACAGTACTTTTACTAAATTTAATGATGATAAAAAAATTAGAGAGTGAAGTAGGCACACCCAACATAAAATTGTTGGCTACACCACTGTATATGTTACTATAGGAGTACCGGTAGAGTAGTATTTTGGTGCCCGAAATAATTCCCTGTTCCTGCCTCGAACTGTCAACTCTGGACATCGCGACTGGTACGAAGGACATGCTAGAATCATTAGTTCTGCGTCCTGCCGTCTGTTTTGATAGCGGGAGGAGACCTTACCAGACACTTTTCTGGTCACGGCCTGGGTCGCCCTCACCCTCAGGCCTTTCGCCGTACGCTGCTCAAAGAAAGAAAGGCCAGAGGCAGACAGCTGCCAGACGACTTTACGAAACTACCCCCCTGTCCTTCACTTTGGATCTCACCGAGGCTCGAGCCACCGGACACCAATTTGGGCAAAATATGCGTGTGCGAAGCCCGAGAACAACCACGTCACCGACTGGCTCCTACGTGACCGACGGCGACGGGGATGGGTGAAGTTGACGTTTGCCGTCACGCAGGCAGGTGTGGCGAACGGCGGATCTGGTGCTGCCGACGGTGGTGGCGCGCGGCCGGGGAAGCGCCGGCGAGGACTGGTCCGTGCGACCGCAGTTACTGTGAGCATGCGACCGACGACGCACTGGTCGGCCGAAAGGTAAAGCCCGTGGAGAGAACGGCTGCGGGACTTAGCTTGCTAGGGGATAAAAATGTCATTTTCGGGGTGAACGAATCCTTGATGGAGCCCTCCTGTCACGTAAGCGAGTACGGTTTACAATCCGACGTGTTCTATTCATTTTTTTTAATGGAGTAGGAAGGAGTGCCTGTGTACTTTGATTAGTCAACTCAAAGCTCGTCAAACTATACTTGTCACTTCTATTTCGGAGGCGGTTTAGCTCCTGAATGGTATAAGCAGCTACTGTTCCAGCGGTGGACCCAGGCTAAATTTACGAGGTGTTAATGGGGGCAATATCAACATGAGACAAGCAAACAAAACATAAATTAAATCATCTGAAGGTGAAGGTGCTAGAAGTATCCACAGTCAGTCGAAAGTAGGGGATGCCTCAGCCCTGGTCGACCCTTATTAGGTTCGTCCCTTATTGTTTTCGAAGGTTAATATAATAATATATTTATAAATATATCTATTTAATTATATGCACACCATTTTTACTTGTAATATTACTCTAAATACAAAAGAGTAGGGTCAAACATAGCATATAGTTATGTTTAATGGATGATATTATCAATTTATGCTGGTATGATCGGTATTGTCCAGTATTAAAGTCGATATGACTGGTATTGGTCGGTATCAAGTGGGTATGATCGGTATTGAAACCGGTACGAAACGTAGAATTGCTCTGTGCCGTTTTAGGTGGCAAAAAGGTATATATCGGTAACACCGACCGGTACTACAACGGTATTGATAAGTTTGCGTCAAACACGAGCGCCTTATCTCATTTATGGAGTGACAAATTATCACAGCACGTCAAAGTTAGGCTTATTGAGCTTAAAAATATTAAGTTTAGGCTTACTGATTCAGTTCTATCTCTAATAGTTTTACCGTAAGACATGTATACTTCTAACAGTGTCCATGATGTCATAGAAGCACATTAAAATGAGCCAACGAGATTCTAATATCGGTGCACAAATTGAAATATTAATTCGTGCACTCAAGACGCCTCACTCAAGCTAAATTGTAAGGTGTAACTATGGTAGTAGTGCTGCACTACTGCGTTGTTAGTGCGATGTTTGCTTAGTAAACTTGGAAGAGCCGAACTGTCTCGAGTCCAAAGTATGGTTCTCTGCCTAGTTCTAGTAGGGGTCTTTCCTGCTGTTACTATCGCAAGTTGCTTGTTTGTCTGGACCACACAGCACAAATGGCCATTGGGTTTATCCCCAGGAATGGCCGCCTTATCCTTAAACATATTCTTAACACTGTGTGTTCGATTTAACTAATGAGATCTCAGCATCTTTTTCCTCTTTTTTTTTTGGCGAGGGAATGAGATCTCAGTTTCAGACCTTCCGGCATCCACATTCCACAGCATTCATCACATTTGCATGACCACGCTGTACTAAGAATGTGTCAAATAAAACTCAGCCATAATCATAATTTTAAATCCAGGGAAGTGCTTCCGTGCAACTTCAAGTTTCTCTAGCGCCAGAGCGTCTCTACTTACAGGGGTTTTGCTCTTCATTTACTTTCTTCAATATACCTTATTTCGAAAGTAGCAGTAGAAAGTTTTCTTTGATATTCAATCCGGAATGTCCACAGTTTACATGCAGCCAGTCTCGGGCCAAGTCAGCGCGATAACCATGTCTAAAAGAACGAAACGGAGAAGACGACCTAAAGGGGAAGAGAAACGGCAAGTGTCCAAAGTCTAGCGAGGCATTTCCCAATGAACAGAGCGGCAAGAGGGATAAAATTATGGTCAGAGCTGGGTCAAGTTTAATTACGTGTTGCTGCAATCTTGTTTATAGCTGGGTCAAGTTTACGCCACTAGGAAGCAGCTGTAGTTATTTTGGTCATCTCCAGCTAGCCAATCAGAATATTCCAGGTCAGATGTCGCCTTCAGGGGGTCGTTACGCTGCGTCTAGAGCGATCGCGGTGGCCAGGACTGCTCGGCAACACGTGCGACACAGCAGCACAGTGAGGCGCAAACGCCAGCGACAGCTCGATTGGCTCCAGTACTACTCCGGTGTCCGCTGTCCACCTCTTCGGCTAAGTTTTGGACACACCGCAGGCCCTGATCTCCCCCCAATTTCCTACAGTTGAATCCTCACGATACTTGACGCCCACCGTAACCTTATCTACTCCACCTCTCAAACTAACATGCAGAGTTCATATTTTCGTTTTGCATACGAAAACCGGTATCTGGTCGGCACCGGTTTTTCGCGAAAACCGACCGAAATTCGGTAAAAACCGATCGGTTTGCGAAAGTCAAACAGGTGGTCAAACCGATTAAAAAAACCCGAAAACCGGTCGGTTTTCGTCGAAAACCGACGATAGAAGGAAAAATAGTGAAAATACAAGGAAAAATTGCAAAAATCCCAATTAATCTATCAAACACCTCAGAGAAATTTAAACAATTTTTAAAATCATTTATTTCTTCTAAAAAATCCAAAACAACAATTAATGAAAAGGAACAAAGACACTGTTAGATTTTTTATAAATATTTAAAAGACATTTATATTCTGAAATTTTAATTTAACCATAACTTGTGCCAAAGGATTATGTACTAAATTTTTCATAAATATTAGACTTCATTTAATACCCATATAAAATCAAAAACAGAAGAGCATATACAATGATAATAGCACTTTCAGATTTAAAAAAAAAAAATACAAATATCTTATCATCATATGAAAATTTTACAACATAATTTTAATTACGGTATAACATCACACAAAAAATTTAGAATATTAGACTTCATTTTGTGCCCCTAAAAAAACTGAAGAGCATATATTACGACGGTATCACTGTCAGAATTTTTTTAAAATACAAAAGTCTGATAATCATTTGAAAATTTTATAGCATCATTAGCATTGCCTCAGGACCTCACACAAAAAATTTCAAAAAAATTTAATACTTTTTGCTAAATTTCTTCAAAATTTTTAAATTTACATTTGAACTCCACGGTTTACCGTTCGGTTTCTATTGCCAAACCGGCTCGGCAAGGTCGGTTTTCGCGAAAATCGAATGGTTTTTGTCAACTTTGTGAAACCTGCTCACACGAACCAACCACTACTTCCTTAGGTTTCTCATCTCTGGATGACCTCCGGTTTGTGCTTAGATCCACGGTCTTCAAGTTTGAAGCTTGAAGCTTGAAATTTTTCTTTGAAATTTGAACTAAGTTGTTTATTTTTTTGGTTCAAACTTATGAAAATTCTCTAAAACTTTACGAAAAATGAATAGAACTTTGAGCACTACGACGCCGACTCTGCTCACATCGCCTCATGGCTCAACTTTGTCGTCGCACGTGTCACGATAACATCGAGTTTTGCTTCACCCCTTGGGCAGGCAGGGGAGGAGGCGGTGGTACTAGCGAGTGGCAAGTGCGCGGGTGGCATCTACAAGTGAGCATGTTGGAGATTTTTTCTTTGTTTGTTCTGATGAAACCTGTGCAAAACTTAATGAAACCTGTTGAAACTTCATGAAACTTCTTGAAACTTTTTGGGTTAAAACTCGATGCAGCTTGCTGAGGTTTTATGAAAATTTTGGGTTGAAACTTGATGAAACCCGCTAAAACTTCTTGAAACTATTGGGTTAAAACTTGACTTCAAAAATCTGAAACTTGTTCTTAAAACTTTCCCCGAATCTTCTTCTCTTTTGCTCACTCCCGCTCTCTCATTCTCGCTCGCTCTCACTCTCCGGCGTCGATGGCCGACAAGTTCACCGCGCCTCCTGGTGTAGAGGAAGGTAGGGCGGTGGTGGCCCGATGGTGGGCGACGACGGTGAGCTCGCCGATGATCGCAAGGGAGGCGGCGCGCACAGCTGCGATCAGTGTGACAGCGGTGGTTATAGAGGAGGGGACCGTTAGAGGCAAGGAAGAGGAAGGAGGAGGGAAGGGAGGAGTAGGAGGAGAGGGTAACTCGAAGTCAGGATGAACAGTTGTATGATCCAACTGTATACCGTGTTATAGTCATTCCCAAGGAGCGACTAGAGAATAATATATTGTCCCAACAGTATAGCAACAAGTTTCATATAGTTTTGGTAAGTTTCAAGAGAACGTTTGAAAAGTTTCATGTTTCAGTGAGTTCTGCACATTTTTAGAAGTTTCTAGAAAATTTCAAGCTAAAGTTTCAACGAGTTTAAGATTTTAGAACTCGAATTTCACTAAGTTTTAACTAATGAATTCTCAACAAATTTCCAAGTTTCAACCAAAAGTTCCAATTGGTTTCAAACAAGTTTCAAGAAGTTTCAACTAGTTTTGGTGAGCTCACCTACCTATGAATTCCCTACCCGTGATTCCCCTACCCTGTGATTCTACGGCTGCTCCACTTTGTTTGCATTTGCCGGTGTTGAAGGAAGAGGTGGTGGGGCCAACGCACTCGCCAGGCACTATGTAAGAAGTTGTAGCAGTGGATCTCGTGGACTTACTCACCCTCGACCTTAGTAGTGTTCGGTTTGTCGGGCCCTCAACCTCTCGCGGTAGTACAATGTGAAGGCGAGTCAGATCGTAGCACTCGAGTGGCAACTATGCCTTGTCCTACTGGAAGACGTCCGATGAGATGATGGTGGAGGAGGATAACGTCGCTCCTGCTCAATGCTGCATCACTTGCTCCCTGAGCAGAGAGAGAGAAGACAATTTGGTTGTGGATAAGATTTCCATGGTTGAGAGATAGATGAAATCCACAAGGATAAATATCGTGAACAGGGTGGTGATGGAAGAAATCTAACGCGGCATAGTTTCTCTTAGAAAAAATGAAGCAGCTAGCCAACAGTATACCGTTGAAAGTGCTATCAACGGTATAACAAAGTTTCATGTAGTTTCAACGGTGTAGCAAGTTTCATGTAAGTTTCAACAATGCAAAAGTTTTGGGTTTAAAAAAATCAAAGTTTCAAGAAGGTTTCACACATGACTTTTAAGTAGACTTAAGCAAATTTCACAAATTCTAACGAGTTTCAAAAGGTTTCGTGGAGGTTTCAAAAGTTCAAGAAAATTTTTCATCCTTATCTCAACAAGTTTCACAGAGTTTTAATGCGTTTTTAGAGTGCTTCAATGGGTCTAAGAAATGAAACTTGATTGAAAAGTCTGTTTACTGGAAGTTTCAGGTTTAAAAAGTTGCAGTTTCAAGTACGTTCCAATAGAAGTTTTTTTTGTAGATTTCAACAAGGTTCACAAAAATTCGAACAAGTTTCAAAAGGTTTTGAGGAAGTTTCAAAAATTCAAACAAAAGTTTAATCCTTGTTTCATAAAGTTTCACTAGGTTTCAAATCGTCTCAAAAAGATTTCAGAGAGATTCAATGCATTTTTAGAACATTTCAATGAGTTTCAAAATATCAAACTTGATTGAAAAATTATTTTCAACAAAAGATTTTAAAAATAAACCTCAAAGTTTTGGCTAGCCAATAAAAAATCCAAGCAAATGTCACAAGTTTCACGGGAGTTTCATAGTGAAAAATACAAGTTTAGATCATTATAACTTGGTGCCAGACGAGAATATTGATTTAGATTTAGCCTTGCCTGAGCTCACAACTGCTGCCTTACTCCACCTTCTTGTGCTGACTTCGCCTGCCTCGCGGGGTTTCACAAGAGATTAAAGGAAAATTTTGGGCAAAACTTAAACAAAAATTCCAAAATGTGAAATTTGGTGTTTCATAAGAGTTTCAAGAAAGCTAACCTGACTTTCAAATAAATCCAGGCAAGTTTCAAAAATAAATATCAAATTTGGACCAGCATTCAGAGAAAAATAATTAAAACATGGGAATACTCAACAATCTCGATACATAGCAACGCTCGTCGGGCCGCTTGTGGGCCCTACGCCACTCGCCATCTGTGATTGCGCTCGCGCAAGCCCGTGCCTCTGTCGTGCTCGTGCTCGCCTGCAGCCGCTCGCCGTCTGTGGTCACCATGCTCGCTAGCCGCTACATTGCCATACCGTCTACCATGCCGCTATATCATTTTGTGCGCCCGTGGTCACCTCCGCGGCCTCAACAACCCAACACGGCAGCCTCGCCACCTCACGTTGAGATGCCTCCACACGGCCTCACTGTTCCACTGCGTCGCGCTCGTGTCGTTGCTCTAGGCCACACCTGCTCGCCGTACCCACCACACCTGCTCGCCGACACTGTCGCACCTACTGCCGGTGGTGAGACCTGCTATTATCTGCAACAAATTGACCAATGAATCACCGGTGTGGGAGATAGGGGTGAAAACGGAAACGGAATTTCCGACCGTTCCGGAGAAAAACGAAAACGGAAGCATTTTTTCGGAAACGGAAACGGAAAATGTCGGTACGGAAACGGAAATGGAATTTTTTGTCGGAAACGGAAACGGGAGAGCCATTTCCGTCGGAAACGAAAACGGAATCGAAAATTCCGTATAAGTGAAACCGGAAATTCCGTCGGAAACTTGGCCCATTTGGCCCAAAAAGGAGAATGGAGAATTTACATTTATTTTCGAATTAATTTTTTTTCAGAAATACAAATGGTTTTATAGAAAATATCAAATAGAGTTCAAAAATACCGAAACAAATCTCAAAAATAATTTGGAACATTTTGAACCTAGGAAAATTATTTCTAGCATATTTTTGGCTTCATTTTTCATGAATAAATTAATTATATAAATCTAAAAAATAGTAAAATAGCATTTATAAACTCCAAAAAAATCCAGGATAAATCTCAGAAAATCATAAATGAACATTGAACAATTATATGCAAATTTTAGGGTATTACATCTTTATAGTTGGAGGAGCAAGAGGATGTCGATGATAATGATATTTAGGAGGATATGATGGTTTGATATGGGGGACAAATAGTGAGCTTTCAAGTGACAAACTTAAGAAAAAATTTTATAATGATACCAATGAACATAACATTGTTCTTGTATCCACCTTTGTGATGGAATGAGTTACATTGTTTTTGTGGTCATGTATTATGTTCTTGTGGAATTTTCCACTTTCGTTTCCGTATCCTCTCCGTTCCGTTCCGCATCCGCTTCGATCATTATTCGTTTTCGTATCCGTTTCCGGGGTTTCCGATTCCGTTACCGGTAAAAGATGTGGAAACGGAAACGAAAACGAAACGACCATTTACCAACCGTTTCCGTTCTGTTTTCATCCCTAGTGGGAGAGGTGTGAAAAGTTGCGTTCAGTGGAATGAACTGTGTGAGAGAGAAGGGTTGTATGAAACTGTGTGAGAGAAGGGTTGTATGAAGTCGCTAGAGAGAGGAGTCACACAGATGTTAGATGAGTGGGATCGAACAGCTGTTTGTTTACCATTGAAAACAGATCTAGCTATACTGTTTTGTAGCATTTCTGTAGAAAAAAAAGAGTTGATAAAAGGATACCGGCCTGACTGGGGAGTTTACTTCCACCTACGCAAGTGGCCAAACAGGAAGTAGTTTCAAAGAAGGATTGGGAGCAATATGCGTTCTCAATATGTATGTAAAATTTTTGGGACAAAATAACCATCTGTGAAAATAACACTTTTGAACACGAGGAACCACCAACCCCATATGGGGTATCGTAACCAAATCGGTGTATAGTGTGTACTGTAGAATTTATACTTCGGCGTCGAAGCTTGGGTCTTTGGGGCAGATAATAACCGACAGAATGAAGGTCAGAGTAGTGTCCATTTTGACAGCGTATAGCACTTGACCTAGTAAATTGCACGCTAGGCTTGACAAAAATGAACTAGCTACGGTATGAAAAATATGGTAGCTATGCTACACAAGGTTTTGTAAGACTATATTTACAAAGGTAAAAACTAAAAGAATATTCCGCTCACTAGTTTGGTGTAGAACAATCTGTTGTATCAGTCTTAATAACTCTAGTATTATAGGAACCACAGCAGCAGCATTTGTGGTACAGCCAATGAAATTGAGATCTCCCTTTTCTTTCACAGTCGTTACAAAGTATATCCTGGATGAACAACGCAACAAAATAATAAATACTACAGTGGTTCAAAAGAATCAAAATGAAGAACATAAGAACTGGAATACCTGACACCGGTCGCGGTATTCCTCAGGAAGCTCTTCAGCAGCCAACAACGCATCAAGCATGCCAAAGTACACCTGTACATAGAAAAATGGAGAGATGGATCTTAATCCAGCAAGATTCATGAACGTGCTTTCCAAATTTAGATAATCAGTTCACAGATAACAGTCATTACAATATGGATATTAGAAGAGATACCGACAGATTTATTCACTCTGCAGCATTTAATCTACAACAGACTAACTTCAAGGACCGACTGAAAAACATTGACCTACATTAGGGTTTCAATACTATAAGAGACAGCTATGGTAATCACATGTATGGGACAAAATATTGTGTTAAGGAAGCCAACTGATTGGCAGCTAAGCCTCAAACAAGCCAAAAAGAAATTGGTGGTTTTCGATTGGCTTCTCACATAATGTAAACAAATTATAAAGTTTTCTCTCATTTTTCAGATAACACTGAACTTTGTCTACATGCAAAAAAAAAAAATATTCTGCAGCTCGTGAGAATCATTCATCACTCAATGTGGCTCGGAGTAAAAAGTCCAATTGTGTAATCCCAAAAAAGTCTTTGTTTTTGCATCCTTGGAAGGAACAACTTTAAATAGCAAGAGCACAAGTAAAACCACCCTCGGGAGTTAAGACTAGGGGTATCTATAGAAAATAATTATGTAACATAATTGAAGAAATAGAACATTCCATTAAGTTACCCTCAAATAAGGCCTACCTCAAATAAAGGTACATGCTACCAGTATCAAAATAATGTAATTGTGCCAGTTTCTTGCTTCCATGAAACAACACTTAAAAGCTTAGTGGAATGCCCTCTAGATGAAGTGTAAAAGGAGAAAAAATTGTTTTCGCAAAAGAAATGGAAAAAAAAACAAGCATGGGACTCGAGACGAAGATACACTTTATTAATGGTAATGCAAAATAGCTGCAACATCGTAAAAGTGATGTAGCTTACCGCCATATCTCCCAATGACTTGCAACAGATTGGGCAAGTGTAATGACTACAAGTGTATGCCTGGGATTGCCGATGAATTTGTCAGAAGCATTGCTGACAGCCAGAGGATATATCAGAAAAATTGCATCATGATGTGACAGGATGTAGCATACCTGAAAGCAAGCTGAATGCATGAAGTGGCCACAAGGAAGAGCTCTAACTGCCGCGCTTGATGTAAATAGGAAGTCACAGCAGATTGGACAGTTTGTCTCTAGCCCTTTCTCCCGACATTTGTGTTCTGTTAGTTTCATTCCAAGGCAGCAATTGCACTTCATGCAATGGAAGAAATCAACACCAAGTCCTTTCCCAAGACGACACAAATTACAAAACGGGCAATGGTAAACGATCCTGGAAAATATCCCAGAATTAGAAGAGCCCTATTGCTTACCAATAAGAATGGCTGCTATCCAGAGTTCGACCCAAACTATGGTTAACAATAAAACCAACCTATGACATGACAGGACATTGCTACTTGGAAAACCAATTGCCTCCAACTTGCGTTATGGCATTTGGACAATTGAACCGTTGAAAACAACATTGGCGAAAATAGCCCAAGAAAGTGACATCCAATTATCTAAAAAGCGATAAAGTAATGTTGTTTCTTCTAAAGAAAAAGGTTCACTAATTCATTTCTCATAAAATGAATGCCCAACTAATACAGACATGGTTTATTCAAAATAAGGGCGTAAAGCCAATAGCTAGAAGAAATAATAATATTGTGAAGGTAGATACAAGGAGAAATAGAAAGATAGTTTTCTGGCAAACTTAAACTAAAAGGGTAAGTGGAAGAGAAAAGTAGCTACTGACAACAAATCTCCTAACACCAATCCGAATTTCAGCTTGAAATTTGAAAGGTGGGTAGGACATTCTACAGAGAATCTCCTAAGTTTTTTTTTTTTATTATTTCATAGCCAAACTGAAGTAGTTTGCACAAAATATGTCCCTGTTGTAAATATCTGACAAAACTGATGGCAACAATACATAAATGAAGAGAAAGCAAATTAGACTTGAAGACAATGGCTGTGCATACCCAATCAGATGTATATGGTCATGATGTTGAGGAATATTACCTTTCATCATCAAAAAATTTGCAGATATTACAGAAATACTTTGCCATGGATATCCCGTTGCAAGATGGAGTTTGGCAATTTGGACCGACAGGTTGAACCTTTAGGCATACCATACACATCATCTCCTGTGTTGCTTTCCTACAAGTAGCAGGTAATGTTAGCACATTTACTTTCTGATTCGGTTGCAAAGATCTAGGAGAAACCAATGAACGCTAGGACAGAAACAAATACTTTGTATCTCAAGAATACCAGAAACTATACTCATTAGTATGTCATTTTTTTATTGTCCTTTTGTTCTCATTCTGTATCTTATTGATAGTTGATATATGGCAGCAGGGTTCTGCATGGTCATAAAAAGATGAACACAAAGGTCAAGGAACAGCAAACATTTCAGCTCAGATAGAATTGGTACTTGTTGGCCCATCTCAACACTAGTTACGCTACAATTACGACCTCCTACATACAAGCAAAGCGAACTATATGAAGGCAGTCAATGAGAAAAGGGATAAAAAGTTATCAAAAAAGAGATATGGATGGGAACAGGCACTCAAAAGAATATAGGAAACTATATATTTTATTCAAAAGAAATTCAACTGCAAGTCTCTATTTCCTGCATGTCTTCAGTGTTTTTACTATAGCATGGTGATTAGCAGTTTTAAATTGGGTTTACAGATAAAGAAACTCAAAGCACTCTAGTATGACGAGACTAGAAGTACCCTTCAGCACTAATAAGATAAAAACCAATGTGTTTTTACAGACTACAGGACTTACCTTTCCATTGTATGGTCACTAACTTTATCATGGCAGAATCTGCATGTGAACAGCTTGTTACAGCAAGCAGCAACAAGCTTACAGTTCCTTTTGTAGTGCTCACAACCAAATAATTGCTTCTCCTGATCTCGATATGAAGGAAAACATCCAGGTATACCAGCACCTTCACTACACTCTTCTGATCTTGGTTCTGGTAACTTCTGCTGAGCAGCTATCCAGCGGCTAAAATGTGCACATTTATGATTTATCAATATAATTTTCTTAACAAGTTAATTTCTGAAATATTCGGATGACAAACCTGGTCATGAGATTTTGGATTAGATAGGCCTTCCGCCTTGGGTCAAGTGTAGGATCTCGTGAAACCTTTCGCACCTCAGCTTCAAGCTCACTCTGGTTCATTCGAAAGATGTCCTTCCACCCAGGCTTGAACATCTGGTCGTTCTGGTCAAGCTTATCCTGTAAATGACTATCTACAAAGGGCAAAGGAAAGGTCAGTCAAAGAAAATTTGTTTTTCAATGAAAAAGAAAAGGAACCAAACGTAGAACTACTTTCAGACTAAACAAGCATCAGAGAAAACAGATGTTTATGGATCCATGGCCTGTCCGTGCTCTACGATACGCCAATGAATAGTCTTTGTTAAAACCTATCTTTTAATGCTACCTAGGTAATGTTAGTCTTCATACTTGCACCATTGCAAAGAATTATCAACTGCTAGGTCTTCTTGCTTCTTTACCATGAATTAAGTGATTCAATCCAACTCTAGCCCAATATTGCACCCATAATTCATTAGACCAAGGTAGAACCTTCACAAATGATTAGTTTGTCTCTAATAAATAAAATATCAACACAATGAGTAACATTTATAATGTATGCTCACTAAGGCTATGTGCTTGCTTCCAATAACTATTCTAACAAACATGGTATTAACAAGAGGGCCACAATGCAAGTTGAAAATTGTTAGTAGTAGAGGGCACAGGCCATAAGAAACCAACTGCACAAACCTTCTGGAGGAGAGGATGTCTCTGCTGAAGAATCAGATGATGTTGGAGCTCCCTTCCACCACTCATTTAGCCACTCGCCAAACATTGTATTCTTAGTTGCTTGCTTCCATGTATCCAACATCTTGTTCTGCTCCTCTTGAGTAAGTGCTGATGTAACCCAGGGTAACATTGATTGGAGAACCTCAGCACCTGTCGTACCAATTATACTACCAACAAGCTTATCCTGTTCTTCCACAGAAAAATGTTTGTCAAACAACGGCCACAACTCAAGTTCTTCTCTATGGACGTGATTAGTCAAGGCAACCCGGATAGACTTGCACATTCCTTGAAGCTTTGTGGCAAGCTCATTGTACTTTCTAGTCCAATCAATCTCATTAGATGAATGAAAATAGTTGTTCTCTGCTTCATTAGCTTCAGTATGGGGGCGGCTCAAGCTATCGTGTAGCTGTGAAAGCTCACAGAGAACATTAGATATATCTTCGAATAATTGTTCTTCCTGCTTGTGGTCAAGAGTGTATGAATGGCTCACATTGTGCAATGTCTCTCTTGCTTCTAAAGCAGGAAACACAATTTCATCCTCAGCATTGCTGTGTGCCCTGTAAAGACCCCACAATAAACGAAATCTTCCAATAAATTGGCGAAGGCAAGACTCATCACCATCAATGAGCTTTCCAGATTCAACATCTAAGTACTCTAAATCCTTGCGAATCGCCTTATGAAACTTGAATATGGTATCGATTGGCCTTGAGATGCTAGCCGAACAAGACAATGCTGCATCTGCCTCCCATGAAAAAAGGGTAGAATATAATGAAGGGGCAGAAGAATTGTATGATAGAGAGCGAAAGGACTTTGCAGAAGCCAGTGAACCAATGCCAAGATTGCTAGTTTCTACTCTCAACCCAGGAATACAACAAGGTTTTTTGCTACATGGGCATGCTTCGGTGTCAGCAGTTTGAGGGCAGTGATTTCCATTAGTACCAGGAACAGATTCTGCATCATTTCCTCGCTTGCCTGGCCTAGAACCATTTTCGGTTTGCAGATACAGAGGAACATCTGCACTGCTACGTGAAGCACATGGACAGAATGATCGGCATTTTTCCAGCTCATCTACATCGCTCAACAGGCATCTCACTGCCCCTGGTGTTAAGCATACATATTCTCCAGAATTGGGTTTGTCCTCTGAACGAGCTTTGCATGCCCAACCAGAGAAGAGAGTAACCAGTGCCGTTTCAGATGATGATGCTGTTTCATGTGCAAGTTTTTAGCAAACATCGAATTTTGAAGAAACTCTTCAAGGCTAACGAAATGTATAAAGACAATAACATATAATAATCAAAGTAAAGGGATAACCTGCCAAGCGCATATTCTGTAGAAAAGAAGATGCCTCCTCATCGCTTAGCTTAGACACCAACCACGGTAAAACGCGTTCCAACAACTTCAATGGCATAACACATAGACTTCTGTATAGAAGTTCCCTTTGCTTATCAGGAGAGAAAAGTGCCCTAGCTTGAGGAAGTACCTAGGTAAATTCAACCAAAGATGAGACACTGACCGATAAAGCAGTCATTCCAGCAGTCCAGCAATATCACTACACTAACCTTGGTTTCTTCATTACAGAAATGTTTCTCGATTGCCTCCATTATCTGATCAGCATGAGAACACAATTCAGAGTAAAAGTCTGCTGGAGTTGATTTTGCTCCTGCTATTTGGATTTGCTGAATTAGACATCTAAAATTGTTAAATCGGCGCTCTTCTTCAGCATGCTCCTGCACGAAGGACAGCTCACTATCGACTGCAGGAAATACAACCTGATCCTCGGCGATACTGTTGGTAAGAAAAATTGCAAATGATGAAATTAAAGAGGGTATGAAGTTTAATCTAAGAACATTCAATTCTTTGAAGTGAGAACCATCAAAAGCGAATCAAGCAACAACATGTTCTGAAGCCCAACAAGTTATGACTAGCATGCCACTAGTACATGCCAGCAATAAATTCTTGTATGTACAACAAAACAAAAATACATATGTAATGGACTCTTCTCAAATACACGGCTCCTAAAGTTGAGGAGAATCAGCATGTCTGGTGATAATGCTTGCCCACACATTTGCAGTCACGCATTACATAGGATGGAAAAATAAATATCATGTGTAATAAAAGTGCATTGCATTGTTAATGAAGACATAAGTTTGTCCTCAACTCATGATATAGTAACCTTCATATTTTGAGGAGGCGGAGGAGCAGTCATATGCTATGGTGACTACTGACTACAGGCCAGTTAGTCATTACTGTACTGTGCTGCAAAGCACTGCTGAATCTAGTTATCTAAGAGAATCCTTACCAAATCTAGAAAATTATCTCTGTAACAGTCCTTAAAATAAGCTGACAGTTAAAAGAAAAGTAGTACAATAAAATTGCAGTTTAAAAGCCACCACAATGCCAAACAGTGCCTAAGCCACCAAACCGCCCATTTGACAAGCAGCATATATTGAAAAAGGTACCTAATGTATAACTGATGCAAAGGATTACCAGTCAGTTAAACATTGACAAACAAATGTCATACTAAATGCCAACTTGCATGGAATAAGAGAAAGGCGATATTGAAATTTTAGAGGATCATATTAACCGCACAATATGATCTTAAGTAAAGATATGGATTAGTGAAGATCTAAAGCTACATACCTGTGGAAGATGCATACATCTGCAATAAACTGAAGCCTCGCATTGAAGGCTGATATGTCAGAAAAATCTCCAGACTGCTGCATCCTTCTTGTCTCCTCTGCTATATCATTTAGTTCTTTACGGATAGCATTATGCCAATACAAAATCTCATCTATGGGATGCATGCCAACTTGAACATCATTAGATTCTGCATATTTGCAACTACGACTTCTTTCTGAATTCAGATCGACGATACTCTGCTCCACTTTTCTTGTAGATCTCCCTTCGATCCAAGTGAATACAACCTTCACAAATTTCAAAACTAAAGTTTAATAGGACACCAAGCAAGTTATTGCCAGAAAATGTAAGAGGTGCAATCATGCAAACCTGCTGAAGAAGCTTCTCTTCAGGTACTATTTTACATAAGCAGTTACGAATATCTTCATGTTCATCAGATGAAACAGAAGCTGAAAGCCACGGAAGGAACTCTGCCATCATATTTACAGGGATGTTGCATAAGAACTGCCACACCAAATCAGCTTGCTCTTCATATGAAAATTTCTTGGTAAGCAATGGGAAGACCTGAAACAAATTCAGATGATCAGCCACCAATAAGAATGAGGTGACACTGAATATGTTGAGTAACTGCATATCATAGACACCACAGCAGACATGACCAGTCGAAGGCTCGAAGCACATAATCCAACAAAAAAAACTGCCATGTTTTCTAAACCTCTGGAGACAGATTCTAGTTCATGCGAGTTACTATTGCAACCTGGCTTCCCCACTTCTTTGCCTATACTGCTGAAAAAACTTAATCAAAGCTTCTACACCATAATGTGTCAAGGGCGTCAAACCCCTGGCTGGCCGGACCGTGGCTACGCAGCTCGTATCCGTCGGCCGTCTTCTCCGGTGAGGGTATTTCCCCTCAACCGCAGGCTTAATAGAGGAAGAGAGATTAGGGATATAATTCTTGCCTACTTTATTTGTCCAGTCATTACCAGTATATATGGCCAATGGCCCAACCTAAATGGAGAAGGCTCTCCTTGATTGTAGGGATTTCCAAAACAACTTATTAATCTAAGTTTCTATCTTTAGCCACTGGAGGCTAATCCATGCGGCTCTGCCTTGTAGCCTTTCGGCATGTGTGGCAAGACGTCATGGCGCATCCGCGCCTGGCATATGTGTGACCGTACATGACATCTCTCCCCGCCTCGAAGTCCAGCTCGTCCTCGAGCTGAAAGGAAGGGAACCGAGCACGGAGGTCGTCCAGATCCTCCCATGTAGCCGAAACAGGTGGCTCTCCCTGCCATTCAACGAGCACCTGGCGCACTCCCCGGGCCAGCCGAGCTCGAGTCACCCGAGCAGGTGCAGGCACCACAGCACCGTGCAGGAGCGGAGGCAGCAGCGGTGGAACGGCCGGCGGGTTACCGACAAACTTCTTGAGGACGCCGACATGGAACACATCATGAAGGCAAGCGCCGGGAGGAAGCTGTAGCCGCACAGCCACCTCGTTGATGATCTCTGCCACCTGGTACGGTCCGACGTATCGCGGCTTGAGCTTCCCTGTTGCCGAACGTGGGAGGGATGCTGCTGCCCGCTGCCGAAGGCGAAGAAGAGCCCAATCGCCGACCTGGAAGGACACCGGCCTGTGGTGCTGGTCGTAGACGCTCTTCTGGACCGCCTGTGCTTGTTGAAGGCGATAGCGGATGTCGTCGAGGAAGGCAGCGCGCTCCTCCATCTCCTGGGCGACCGCAGCAACCCGGGTTTCGCCGGGCTCATAAGAGCGGATGGTCGGGGGGTCCCGGCCATAGACCACACGAAACGGAGTTTCGCGGAGCGATGACTGATAGGCGGTGTTGTAGATGTACTCCGCCCATGGCAGCCAACGGAGCCATTGCCGGGGACGGTCGCCGGTGAAGCAGCGCAAATACATGACGATGACCCGGTTGGCGGCCTCGGTCTGGCCGTCCGTCTGTGGGTGAAAGGCGGACGACATGTAGAGCTTCGTCCCAGTGAGCCGCATGAGCTCCTGCCAGAACGCCGAGGTGAACACTGGATCGCGGTCCGAGACGATGGACTGCGGAACGCCATGGAGGCGAACGATGTCGGCGAAGAAGGCGTGAGCGACGGACTCGGCGGTGTAGGGGTGCGCCAGGGGGATGAAATGGCAGTACTTGCTGAAGCGATCCACGACGGAGAGGATGACCGTCTTGCCTTGCACCTTGGGCAGCGCCTCGATGAAGTCGATGCCGATGTCAGCCCACACAGACGACCAGGCCAAGCGGGCGCAGCAGCCGGCCGGCCCGAGGTGGTCGGACTTATCTGGCGGACAGTGACGCAGGCCTTTACAAAATCCTGTACCAAGCGACGCATGTTGGGAAAATGAAAATCCCGCCGGAGCCTGTGGAGGGTGCGGTGGATGCCCTCATGGCCGTCGTTGTGGACCGCGCCACGATCTCTCAGAGCAGCGGCGACGCCGGGAATGTCTGAGCGGCCGTCGGCGACCATGCCGCCCGCGGCGCCCATGGAGCGCGCGGTGCCGGCCAACCTCATCGTGGGCGGCGACGGTACGGTCGATGGCTGGCGTGGCGGGCGCTTCGATGAAGTCAAAGCGGGCGCCGAAATAGCCATCACTTCCGCCGGCATTGTCGCGACGGAGAGGCGTCGGCGACGACGTTAAATGGCGCCCGACCGGTATTCCACCGAGAAATCGAAGCCCAAAAGCTTGCCGACCCAGTAGTGCTGAGGGATCGTGGCGAGGCGCTGATCGAGGTACTTCAAGCTGTAGTGGTCGGTCTTGACGATGAAGCTCCGCCCCCAGAGATATGGGCGCCGATCTGCATCTTTACGGGCGAGGCCGATGAGCTCGCGCTCGTAGGCGGCTAGCGAGCGGTGGCGGCGCCGCGAACTTCTTGAAGAAAGCGGCCGGATGGCCTCTGGACTAGGACCCCGGCGAAACCTAACGTCGACGCGTCGCACTCGACGGTGAACAGCTTGGCGAAGTCGGGCATGGCGAGGACGGGGGCGGACGTGACGGCGGCCTTGAGCGCTGTGAATGCCGCTGCCGCCGTGTCGTCCCAGGAGAAGCCCTCTTTCTTGAGTAGGGCCGTCAGTGGTGCAGCGATCGCCCCGTAGTTGTGGACGAACTTGCGGTAGTACCCGGCGAGGCCGAGGAAACCGCGCACAGCCCGGGGCGAACGTGGAACCAGCCAATCATGGATTGCCTGCACCTTGGCCGGGTCCATGGCTACACCCGCCGCGGATATGACATGGCCGAGGTAGGCGACGGAGGAAGCACCAAAAGAGCACTTGGTGCGCTTGACGAAGAGTTGGTGGCGACATAGTTCGTCGAGGACGGCTCGGAGGTGGCGAAGATGATCAGCCCACGTCGTGCTGTAAATCAGAATATCGTCAAAAAATACCAGGACGAAGCGGCGCAGGAACGGGCGGAGCACGTCGTTCATCAAGGCCTGGAATGTCGCCGGGGCGTTGCACAGCCCGAACGCCATCACCAGGAACTCGTACAGGCCGTCGTGGGTGCGGAACGCCGTCTTGTGCACGTCCTCCGGGCGCATGCGCACCTGGTGGTACCCGGACCGGAGGTCCAGCTTGGTGAAGAACTTGGCGCCATGGAGCTCGTCGAGGAGCTCGTCGACGACCGGGATCGGGAAAGCATCCTTGATGGTGAGCGCGTTCAGCGCCCGGTAGTCGACGCAGAAGCGCCACGAACCATCGGGCTTCTTGACGAGGAGGACAGGCGACGAGAACGGCGAGTCGCTGCGGCGGACGATCCCTTGATCAATCATGGCGGCACACTGCCGCTCCAACTCGTCCTTGTGTGCCGCGGGGTACCGGTAAGGGCGGACGGCGACCGGCTGGGCGTCGGGCTTGAGAATAATGCGGTGGTCGGCGCGACGCAGAAGCGGGCGAGCGAGGTCCGCGAAGAGCCCCCCGAACGAGAGCAGGAGCGCCTCCAAGAGGGGACCGGCCTCTGTTGTTGCACCAGGTGGCGCAGACGGAGGGCCGCCACGCCGATCCAGAGAGGGCACCCAGTCTTTGGAAGGACATCTTGGCGTGGCCGAGGTCCCAAACAATGGGTCCTAACTCGCCGAGCCACCGGGTGCCGAGGACGACGTTGTACCCGGCCAGTGGCATGACGTAGAGATCGACCGGGAACAACTCGCCCTCGATGAGCAGGGGTGCGTCGCGGATGACGCCGCAAGAGTGACCCGCTTCGCCATTGGCGACCAAAGGCGTGGAGGCGGGCGTTGGCGTTAGGTTAGGCCGAGGGCCGCGCCGCCTCCGAGATGAAGTTGTGCGTGCTGCCGGAGTCGAGGAGGGCGACAAGGGACGCGGCGCCTAGTGCCACGGCGATCTGCATGGTGCCCGCCATGGGAACCCCAGCCACGGCCTGCAGGGAAAAACAGGGCGCCTCGGCGTCGTGCTCCGCGTCGCCAGCGGCGTCCGCGGTGTCCTCGATCTCCACGCCTTCAAGGAAGAAGATGCGCCGACAAAACCTGTTATGGCCACGGGTATATTTTTCATTGCAATTAAAACAGAGGCCCAGACGGCGCCGTTCCGCCATCTCGTCGGGGTGGCGCCTCTGGTTGCCCTCGCCGCGACCATTTGGGTGGCCACCGGAGGGCGAGGCGCCGGTATTCTTTGAGGCGCCGGGCCTGGCCGGGCGCGGAATGGGAAGGAGGCAGCGGGGCGCCGGGGAGGATACACCGGGCGGTCGATCTCCATCAACTCCACTTAGCGCGCCAGGCTCATGGCGGCCGCGAGCGTCTCCGGGTTGTGAATGCGGACGGCGTGGCGAGCGCGCAGAGTCCGCCATGATGAAGAGCTGGGACGCTACCGAGCCTCATCAAGTCGACCCGCGCGAGGCAGGAGGGCCTGGAAGCGATTTGAGTACTCCTCCACGGTCCCTGTATGCCGGCACTCGGCGAGCTCGAACAGCGGAGCCGAGCGGAGGGGAGGCCCAAACCGCAAGTTCAGGAGCTCCTTGAATCGCCCCCACGGCGGCGTGCCCTCGTCCTCCTGGAGTTGGATGTACCAGAGTTGCGCGACGGCCTCCAAATTGTACGAGGCCATCCACACGCGCTCCTCTGCCATGGTGCGCTGTTGGCGAAAATAGGATTCGCACTTGTTGATGAAGAGCATCGGATCGGTCTTGCCGTCGTAGCGTGGAAAATCCAATTTTTGGAATTTTGGGGGGCGATCAAGACCGCGTGGCCCCTCCGGACGGCCGGCGGCGCCGCTGTCCGACGACGAGGCCGACTTCTCCTGCATGGCCCCCATGTCGTCCTTTATGGTTTTCATCTCCGTGGTGATGGATTTCAACATGTCCATCACATCGGCGATGGTGGGATCGCTCATGGCTGCTGGCTTTGGCGCGAAATCGGTGGACTGCGGTGATGGTGGAGGGCTAGGGTGGTGAGCGGCGGCTGTGGAAGAAGGGGTGGAGCGGGTGGGAGAGGGACCGACGTGGCCGTGATACCGAGTTGTCAAGGCGTCAAACCCCTGGTGGCCGGACCGCGGCTCACGCACTCGTATCCGTCGGCCGTCTTCTCCGTGAGGGTATTTCCCTCAACCGCAGAGCTTAATAGAGGAAGAGAGATTAGGGATATAATTCTTGCACGCTTTATTTGTCCATCATTACGGTATATATGGCCAATGGCCCAACCTAAATGGAGAAGGCTCTCCTTGATTGTAGGGATTTCCAAAACAACTTATTAATCTAAGTTTCTATCTTTAGCCACTAGAGGCTAATCCATGCGGCTCTGCCTTGTGGCTTTCGACCCAGCAAGGCGACGTCATGGTAGCGCCGCGCTGGCATATGTGCGACCGTACATGACATAATGAGAGATCACTTCAGACTGCAATAGAAAAGGACACAATAACTGACGTCCCAATTACTATAATGAGGATCCACAACTAAAATATATACTTCTGATCAGCATAAGCAGTCCAGAGTTTCAAACACACACAGCACAGGATGGCAACTTGACAGTGAGAACTGTGTGATTCAGAATACAATAACTGGTACACGCAGCAAACCTTGGTAATGAACGAAGAAAGCAATGAAAAAAAGACAGATAATAGCAGCTAGAAAACAACATCGGTATCACTACCATCGTTTCTCTCTTTCCACCTATCGTTTTTAACATCAAGATTTTAAATAGAAAAGTATATCAGAAAATCATTCAAAATACTTTGAATACAAGTTTGCCAGCTTGATTTTCCATCGTATAATTGTCACCACTCTAGTAAAGGAGATCGTGAGCATTCAAATATGGTTAAATAGGCAAGATAGTTGGACAGCCTAGTGATACAATCTTTTTGCTAAGGACTTTTCAACCAAATTACAACGAGAAAACACCTTAATAAGATGCCTAATAAGAGCATTAGCCACAGATTTAGAACTACTTTTCAATGATAATATGGTGATAGAATCCACTGATTCTAGAAATTAAATTGGTTCAAACATTAAGATACTGAGAACAAGACTGTTTTTGTTATCCAGTACAATATGAAGTGATTAATAGAATAAGAGACCATTTAATAGGAGGAGATGGTACCGACCTGTTCTTCTTCCTTGGACATATGTTGGGCGAGGCACGTTTGTATGGCTCCTGTACAGGATGCAAGTTCCCTTCGAAGACCATCGTCATTTTGTATGTCCAATTGTAACAAAGCAAATAACTGGGTAAAGAGGTCACTTTCCCCTTTATGCTCTAGAGAATAGGTCCCTGCGACATTCTTGACTCGAATATCAAGTGCTGGAAAGATAACCTACAATTGCCAAATGAAAACATATAGGCACGCTTACAATGAAAATATCTATTATACAAAGAATTTATAATTGATTGACATCATTTCTGAACAATAAAGGATCAACAATAAAGCATTGGAAAGATAAAATGCCAAAACATTCAAGCTTTGAACAAGCAATGTATCACAGTTCTTCCCCGTGACTGTGAAGAGAAAGGTCAAGCAGTTACAACAACAATGACGTTTTTGCGCTTCAACACAGAACCTCTTATTTTGGCAGCAATTAAGGGAAAGGAGAAGATCAAAGTACCGTTACTTGTCAACTAAACTCTCTGTCACTCAAACAAGAGCTGGTAAAAGTTTATTTTCATTCTGCAGGGAAATAGGATTTAAACATTTTTCAAAGGTTGTGACCTCCAGTAGTCCCTGATTCTTAACAGGTGGAAAGCTAAGACAGGCCTATCCTACTCAATGCAATATGTGATTAATGTGAAAGCTACGGTGCTCCAATCAAAGTGACAAAACATCAGTGTTACCCTAGAAGCTAGACAGAGAAGGCCACATATGATGATATCAATCAAAATTTCCACTGTGATTTCAATTAAACAGAGGCTTTTGTACCTTATGTCAACGTCAGAAGGAAATAAAGTTCGACTAATTGTTCATACGAGCATGGCTGATTCAACCAAACACATGTCAAGTTATCCACTGTTGTATCCAAAGCTAACTCGTAAAAAGTTTCAACACCATGGTATGAACGCCACCCGATTCAGATCCTAACAGTGCTCGCTCGATTCAATCCCCATCCCACCCAATTCTTCCAAACGAAGCGAGCAATTCCGCAACCCTAAACCCAACCACCACCGAAATTTGGACGAGCCCACACATATCTATACCCAAATCCACCACAGCTTAACCAAAAAAAAAAACGAAATAGTCAAACACAACACGGAACTCTGCACGGGGCAGCAGCCGTACCGCGTCCTCGGCGTCGCAGTGGTGCTTGTAGATGTTGAAGAAGAAGCGGCAGCGCTCGGCGAGCGCCTCCACGTCGCCAGCGCGTTCCGTGGCGAGGCGCACGGCGGCGCCGTGCAGCTCCTCGAGCTCGGCGCGGATCGCCTTGTGGAAGTAGAGGAATATCAGCACCGGCGCCTCCGCCGCGGACCCCGTGGCCGCAGGCGGGGACGGCGACCGCGGCATCACCGCGGCGAGCGTCCCCTCGCCGGCCATGGGCGTCGGCGTCGCCATCCACTGCTGCCTGCGGCGAGGCCGGCGACTCCGCCACGGCTCTGCGTCTGCGCGCGCGCGCGCCTAGGGTGTTCGCTTCGGTTGGCTTCGTCCCAGCCTGTGGAGAGGGGGCAGGAAGATTTGGCGTCGCGTTGGCTTTTGCTGTGTCGCTGTGTCGATTGCCCAAATGTTTTTTATCTGCCCCACTTCCCTCCCTTTCTCGTCCTCTTGTGTGTGTTTTTTCTTTCTATAGGATTATAATTTAAATAGTTTTTATATAAAAGATCTATTTTTTGTTTTTTATCCGACGACGAATCACACGTAATTGTCAAAGTTTTATCCAACGATCCATACGTAATTGTCAAAGTTACGATTCCTCTGCGACTGCATTGGATCTCTATACGTTGGAGGGAGCTACCAGATACTGCTTTTGTTGTTTCCTCTTCTTTTATATGTTCTAAGATTAAAATTTTCTAGATACACTAAAGGGGCGGAAGCCTAAAATAGAATTAAACCCCTTGAAAAGGACCATTGTCACAGATTTGTGCTGCGACTCCCAACAAGAATAAACACCGAAAAATACTCGGCAAGGCTCTTTACTCGTGAATGGCTTACTTGTTAGTTCAATTAATCCTTTTTAGATTTAAGTCAATAATATTTTTTAGAAAAAGATGTTAAGTTTAAGCTGGAAATGTACATCCAACCTCACGGTGAGATGTATGGTTGACGATGTTAATCTTGAGAACGTACACTATCTTTCTCCAAAAGGATTTTGTAAAGAGGGGTGAGCTGTAACAAATTTGGTGTCCTTTTGCTTTCATTTCGGAGCTGTTTCAACCAGAACATCTGTTGATTTTACAGAATTTCCGTTGTCAGAGTTGGATGGAAACTACTGACTGTTGAATTTATGAACAGGCTTCGCTAAGATTCAGTAAAAACTGACAAGTCTCACTGGAATACATTACACATTTTATTTACATGAATGCAACTGCCTCTCACATTATATTAAGTACTAGTTTTGGGGATTTTACCTTACGATATTATCTAAACTTTTTCATTTTTTACTAACATACATATGCCCTTGCTCTTATCAACAAAAGGTATCTCCATGCTAATGTCCAAATGGACATCTTTTTAAAGTTAGACTAGTTATATGAAAATAATATGGCTCAATTAGTCTCAAATAAAATTTTCATAATAATATTATTATAGTGTTTTACAAATTATTATAATAGACATTGATGATGAAAGTTGCATTTTATGGATCTTCCTAATTAACATCGAGAGCGTAACTTTTTTACTGAAGAAAGTAATGAAAGAACTCTGTAGAGATTGTGACACATAACGATTCTTTTTTGTTTTGCTACCACTACTACAGAAATCGTGATCACTATCGGTTCCAAACTAGCATCACTACCGGATATTAAAACTGGCAGTGATTGGTCGGCAGTGATAATTCGACTATCACTGTCGGTTTTAGAACCGGCAGTGATATCTGTATCACTGCCAGTTCACATTCAAACCGGCAGTGATAGTCTGCCTGCAAATCCAAAAATGCATGGTAAAATCAAAAAAAAATTATTTGCACCTGAACCACCATGTACTTACTACGTCGCGCGTCGCAAGTTACAAGTTATGCGATTTTCGCGCAAGATACGCGCGCGCGATTGCTAGGATTCGAACATGTGACCTACTGTTCGCATGATCTCCCCTCTTACCATCTCACCACCCATACACCTCTCAACTATTATAAGATATATTTTCCTTTTATCACTTTGTATCCGAAAGTTTCAACGATTATTTGGACATCTAAATGACTTCAAATAAAAAAGTTATCAACTAGAAAGTTGTAGATCTCATCGAGAGCTATAATTTTCATATAAATTTTGTCTCCATCCGACTCCGTATGAAAAAGTTATGATTTTTCAAAAATATTATCACTGCTAGTAGTGATAAGTTACTATCATTGCTGGTTCTTCTTCGGTCAAGCATTTGTGCTGGTCTAACTTATGAACCGACAAGAAAAGAGTGTTTTGTAGTAGTGTACTTTCACTTATGCCATGTCTAGAAGGCATAAATTGCATATGAAACAGTTCAATTCCTGCGGAATCGGAAAATGTTCCCCTGTTCCAAACTAGACCTAAAAAATTCCTTTTCATGGTCACATCTTACCCATATGTTTACCAAATTTGAACTTCAGTCCTTAGGACATCGCATAGGACAAGCAAATCCCCGGTCATCACAGGGCCTGCTTTTCTGTCGGGCCTATGGATATTTATCTCCCAAATCATGAAATAGAGAAACTAAAACGGGATGTGCCTATATTTGTTGTTATTGATGGAAATATACGTAATATTTTAATTCTATATTTTATTACGTAATAAATAACATAAAAAACTAAACATACATAAATCAGTAGGCAACACATTATACTTCAAAATATGCTAAAAAATTGAACAATAACAGAGTTGATCAGTCAGGCAAACGACTTACGGATGGGATTGATGAAGAATAGGAAGCAGCGTAGACGCGGTCATGGAAGTAGCTGATATCGAGAAAGAAGCGGAGCGGTCACACGGATGCGTTGTCTAGGAACCTTATTGCTGTCCTGTGTAGGTGATCTCTGTTGCAACGACTTAGAAATATTGCTCATCCTCCTTTCTGGTACACGCCGAGAAGAAAGGCCAATGCGATTTAACTGCTCAACACCACAGTATAGCTATCCAGAGAAGAGGAATATGAATGGAATAGGAATTTAGTTTTTTTTTCATGGACGTCTCTAGGTCTTTATATAGACGTGCGTAAGTTACTCACTAGTAAATGACGACATTATTTCAATTAAATATGACATTTACTTACTAGTAACTGACGGCATTATATCAATTAAACCGAATTGAAACAGACGTTTAACTCGCATTTAAATAGAATGAATAGAGAGATAATTACGTGATTCGGCAAAATAAAAGATGGATTCAAAATATGCCAGGAGATGCTCCACGACGCAACAAGTCACAAGTCACACGATATTTTACGCGAAAATACGTGAATACATATGCATGAGTTTAGCCAAAGTCTACGGCATACCATCCTCATGATATGTGTCACACTATTCAAGTAGTAGCAATGACTCTATCTTATAAATTACCTTCATCCACTTAACTAAATAATATGAAACTAGCTAAATCATACGTGGTTTGAAATTTCGAAGGAAATAAGTTTCTCGTTGGCTAATTTCTAACTATTATCCACTCTCTTCAACGCAACACCTGACAAAAAGATCGTCCTTTTGCTCAACCAAACAAAACTTCTCCACCTGTACAAGACAATACACCTACCTAAGCACGTCTCCCACAAAACCCATAAGGCCATAACCAAACAAAGACAACCTCACAATCCGACATAAAACAACCAAGTACATAGAAATGCTTGTGCCACCTTATCCCTAGGTAATGGAACATGTGGATTATGTCTTTTGTACACTCATTTTTTAGAAAACGCACGGCAAAGAGAACATAATTAAGAATGCATGTGAAACATAGATTTAGTCTGGAAAAGCCAAATTAGGAGAGAGAAAAAACACATACACACATAAAAATAAACAAATCTAAAAAATATGTATATGCTAATCCGCACCACTTCCGCTGGCCCTATGGTCGTCCCATAGACATTGAATCATCAAAATTTTGATCACAAAATAAGACTTGTCGTTGTTAATTAACAAAGTTTGACATAGTTATGCACAATAATATTGACAAGTTTACATATTATTGATCAAAGTTTGACAAAAAAAAAAGTACTCACATATCTGATCGTACATCAACTTTTTTTTTGCAAGGGGTAGATCAATATTATTTGATAAATCTCATGCCCAACAATCCATAAACTCATTGAACTGATGCAAATTAATGCCATGCCCGCTCAGCTCATGCATGCATCGCCAAAAAGATGTGAGTGCTAGCAAGCAACATACACAATATCATATCACTACTATGTTTTAAACGCAAAAGTACAAATTTCCTCATTAACGTACGGTCCCTACCAACATAATTGTAATGAACATTATCGTCACCCTCCTCTTAAAAGAAAACCTTATCGTCGACTTTACCGGTCATTCTTGGTATGGAAAAGCAAGCCTACATTTGCCGGTGCAATTGCCAAGGAGGAAAGGAAGAGGGAAGAGATCAGATCACTAGATCAGGAGACAACGTCAATGGAATGCGGTTGCTTCTTCCACCTCTCAAAAGTCGGGACTCGGCGTTTGTAAAGGTACGGTGATGACGTGAGTGAATGTCGGGGAGCTGGTGAGGGCACAAGTGTATGACAATAGACAATCCACTACGGCGATGATGAGCAAGTTGTGAAGGTGACGTAGCATGAGTTAGCGAGTATCTAACCGACTGAGTAGATTGACCATGACAACAAATAGACAAAGCGAGCCCCTCTTCTAATATATGATTTTTGAGAGGTGCTTCAATGCTCTCCTTTTTTACAAATGCAGAAATATTAAAGTATGAATGATAGGTAGATAGTAATTACTTACCTTTTCGCTTACTTCAAGATTTTACAACTTGTATTGGAAAAGAAAGTATTGAAGCACTGCTCATGATTTTTTTATCAATTGTAAATGTGTCAGTAGGTTGAAAGAGACAATAGCTGATTTGTTTGATTGATTGGTGTTAACTTGTTTATAGATTTTCAAAAGTTTAACAAGCGAATGTTGCACAAGTATTTCTCAAATAATGAACTACAAATAGTAGTACTCGAACCGATAAGAATATAACACAAGCTGTTTAACATATTTATCTCGATTTAACCTAATATTTTAAGCCAATCCTCTATTTTTATCTAGACACGTAGTTGCGTTCCCAGTACACGTCTAATTTAGAGTGAAGACCAGAGTCTCACATAGCACGGATACATGCATTAACCACTAAACACAAAATTATATACATATAATTCTACCTAAGACATCAGTCCAAACGAAAAAAAAAGTTTGAACGCTGGTGAGCAACATAGCTCACTGCCTCGCTAGCCAAGGAGCAACGCTCGCTCCTCAATCTAGCCGTTGCTTGCAGTCGTGGAGTAGTTTATTGGCTTAAAGAACGCGCGAAAGTTTTGTTGCTTCAGTACAACTACAGAAAGTACAGAGTGCCTAGCAACATGGTCGATTTCAGTGGGCAGGAGCCGTAGCTTTTTAAAAAACCGTTTTTTAGCTTTCTAGACTAAAAGCAGCTATAATTTTTTATAAGAGATTATTTAATAAATAACTAATTTTTCTCAACAATAAGCTGTAAAAGTAGATTTAGCCTAGTTTTTAGCTTTTACTAGTTATATATAGCTTCTAGTTTATACCAAAAGTTATTTAAAAGTTGAGCTGTTTAAGAGGGTTTATTGATTTTTTAATAGTTGAAGCTGGCTTAAAGCCCCTTAAATAGGACCTAACTCACTGGGGTGTTGTTTGTTTGAGTTTTTTTTCTAGCTAAACAATTAAAATCTAAATAAAGATATGTTTTTTAACTAGGTTTTATAAAAGTCATAAATCTTTATATAACTAGAAGTCAAAATTCATTGGAGTGATACTTTTTTGGTTTATTGAGGATTGAATTTAGACCAATGACTAAGTTTGGGTAAAATTACATATCTCTACCACATATAAAAGCGTATTGTTTTTAAGCTATTTAAGAAAAAAAAACTAGATTTAAGTTATAAGGCCAAAAAGAAACAGGGCATATATATACAAAATTCTCGGTAGATAGGACTATTTGATATTGATCTTTGATTTTCGAGGAGAAATAGACTCTTTTTATCCATGGACGTGCTAGTTAACCTGCAGGAAATACACAGTAGCTACTGCATATAAGTAGTATTCGGATCGGCTCACGCTGCTTTAAGTGTTTCACACTGTTTCGCAAACCACATGATCCACATTTGCTACAACATCCTTGGACATATCTTAGATAAGGTAAATCTTCGATAGAAAGCATGCATACCAACTAGTGTGAGGAACCAGGTTTGAGGTGCACTCTTCGTTCTAGATCAGCATGTATATCTAGCTAGCACTTTCTCTCTGGCACGACAGAAGCTAGTAGGATCTGTGTGTCTCAGAATCGATCCTAGTGTCGGATATGTGGTAGTGGGAGGCAATGCTAGTCTTTGATCAAACAAAAGTGATCGCCATCTACCTATCCATTATTTTGTTACACAACATGTAGACCGAAAAATGTGACGATGAATTAATCGACTTAAATATACGAGAACGTCGGGTTCAAGTTGATTCGAGACGTACCAGCCGATTTGATCCTGCCATCGGCAATATAAATGAAAGAATATACTCAAAGTCGATCTAATGTGATAATCGGCAAAGATCTAAACAGCTACGCAAAGCCGATTAAATCAAGAGCAGTGCTTCCATGCTTTCCTACTCAATACAAGTTGCACAAATCTTAAAGTAAGCGAAGAGGTAAGTAATCATCATCTACCATTCATTGATGCTTTAATATTTGTGCAACTTTAAAAAAGAAAAGTATTGAAGCACATCTCTTAAATCAAAGGTAACGATAAGTCTAAATAGCTTGTTACGGCTGATTAGATGATTGATAAAGGTAATTTTTTTCGAAAAAAACGATGCGCAACAAGATCGGAGAAAAATCAAACATGTTTGGCGTAATCAAGAATGACCAACAACCGGCGATGCGCAACTTTATTGATCAAAATCAGATTATAAGGGAGATTCTAAATTACAAAGCTACTTCTAGTTGACAGGAAAGTAAATAAAAGTAGATGCGAGTTGTTTGATTGATTGGATTGTTGTATTTTGCTCGCCCTTGACCCTCCTTTGTAGTGCATCGGCTGATCATATCCTTCTCCAATGCGTTTTAACCGTAATCCGTATTGGCCTTTGTACAGATAAAATTCCACCTTTAAATTAATATCGGTCATAATCCTATCTTTAACTTAACTTTCCCCTTTTAGTTGATATCGGCCAAAAATATCCTTTTTTATCCTTAGCCTCACAAATTGGTGTTGTCTTGCCAGATTCTGATGTTAACAGCACGTAACATCAAATTCTTTCTGTCCACAATGTGCTTCTTTTCTTCTAGATCAGGTGATACGAAGCAAAATAGAACTTTATTAATTACTCTAGAGCAAGATTATACAAAATAGCAATCAGTGACTAATTACTCAGCACAAGCCGGAATTGAGCACGCCGCAAGCACAATGGTTACTGTGTTTTGCTTCTTGTTCTAGCTCATGAGCCACAGTTTTATTAAAAAAATTGATTAGGAGCGCTGATATTCACTATAGAAAAAAAACAATTAGTAAACTACAAATACATATACACACCCACACACGCACGCGCACACGCACATGCTTTGTACTTGTACTTGGCGCCATGGAGCAACCCTCACCAAATGAGCTGTTGCTGACATGCACACCAGACAGCCAACAAACCGAGCAACCCTCGGTCTCCCATGAGCCACAGTTTTATTCTGCTCTATTTTCACATGTTTGACAGTAAACACCGGCAGCCACCTCACATACTCCAATCCGTCCTGAATGAGGAAGAAAAGACGTGATCCACGGCCGCCTGGATTAGCAAAAAGTTGAACCACCGATGCACAATCAGATTTCAGCACCGCCGGCTTCTGAAATTCGATTGCCAATTGGTGTTCTGGATTTCAAGAAAAAATAATAAACGACGTGGAACGGTTTGGACTTCGGACTGAGGAATTTCTGCGTGGACTTTCGATTTCATACATGCAGAGCACCGAGAGCAGGCCGGCGTACTTTTCTCCGGCTTGACTTTTCAAAGCAAAAAAAAAACACTTGGCCACATGTGCTCTTTAAATTAGGAAGAAACATACGTGTAACGTGGCAACATATCTAGTGAAAACTCTATAAAAGTTATATATAAAAGTTTTGAAAAATTCTCAAAAAATTACCATAGATAGAGAAAGTGAGATTCTACGATCCTACAAAATTTTAAGACCAAACTCAATCGTAATTGAAAGATATAAAAAGACAAACAGCGAGATAAATAGTGCTAAACAATGAAAACTCATTATTTAGGTTGATTTTGTCTTTTTCATATCTTTCAAATGCGATTGAGTTTGGTCTTCAAATTTAGCAGGATTGTAGAAGCTTACCTCCTCTATGTATGGTAATTTTTTTTAAAAAAATTAAAACTTGTACATATAGATTTTACGATAAAAAAAGTTTTTACTCTATATATGCCCGTGTAATGTAATGTCATATATAACATAGCCACGTAACAAGAATACTAATCAACAATTGACAAGTCATGGAAGTAATTTAACTAATATAAACATGGACCAAGTGTTTTCTTGTCGGGTACATGGTGACACATTTCATTAATATAAACGTTAATCAGGAATGTCCATATCGTGATGACTCATGCGTGCAATTTGACAAATAGATACCACTCCATTGCAGGAGAACTAAAATATTTATGCTGTCCTTGTGGTGACAATAAGGATAATAGAAGCATTAGAATGAATCAATAGAGGGTACCACCTCCCTTGATAAATATAAAGTGTATTTTGATTTTACACAAGGATTAAGGTTGTAGTGAAATTGAGAAAAGATACGAGAGAAAATAACTTGCATACCTTACTTAATTGTTTTGGAAGATGTGAGATAATACTTTGTGTGAGTAGTAATGCATAAATGCATATGGTTGAGAGAGAATGAATATGTATGGTAGGAAAAGCTCATTAAATCTACATGCAAATCTTATATTTCTAAATAAAATTATTTAAACTATAGACTTTATATTTATCAATAGAAGGTGTACTTTATACATGTTAGGTTCACCGATGACTCTTGCACAAATGCGTGTAACCAACACATTTGCCCTGGTATGTCGCGAGGTAGGTTGAACACGCATCAAGCTGCTTTTAGGATTATTTAAAAATGTTCTCTCTAGTTTAGATCTTATTTGCAACGGCAATTTTTCTTGACTCCTACATGAGTTGAACGGTTTCATGTGACATTTATGTGTCCTAAATAGATTCTTATAGTTTCGAATTTGCAACCAAAAGGTTTGTGTATCGTAGCCATCCCCAAACTATTTACATTAGTGACATCAATGCTTAGCAAACACTCTAAGCATTTGAACCATTACTTTTTGAAAGGACCAAAGTACCAAAACTATAATAATACACGTCTGTACAATTATATATTTTACATATAAATTTTATGTAAAAGTATTCTTAATTTTTAGATCACAATTCATAGCTAATAACGTAAAACTAAAGTACCTTGTGGAAAAAAAAGAAAAGTTGTACACGGAGAAACACTATACTCGTGAGATCTTTTCTTTTAAGTCCGCGTGAACGCATGCACGCCAAAATGTGAATTGCCAAGCTAGACACATCACCATACTCAACGCCTCTTTGGCGTGTACAATCTACACGCCGGTCCGTGGCAATATTGGCTCTGCCCAAGGAGGCTGGAGCTGCACGGAGGCCACGTGGGGTAGGCACGTGGCGAGATGGGCTCGACACGAGCCGATCACGAGCTGACCCGTATAGACACGATATGACGGGCCCACCGCCCGGTCACACACCCTGCAAGGCGACGACCAACGGGCAGTGGATAATGGCTTTATACGGAATTTTCCTTTCGTGATTATTGCTTACATATGGATCCGTTGATTCTTGGTTCAGCCTTGGCCACCTGCTTACATTTGAGTCCCATTGGTGATAATTGGTAAACATAGTTGTGTGTAAATCGTAATGGTTTTTAAGCTTAGAGAAGATAAAGTGATACCATGGCCCTCCAATTTTGAGAACTAGATTCGTTGTAAGAACTTAAAAAAAAGATTCATGAGCTGTTTTGGCCGCTTAATTTTTCTTTTCCTCTATTTTGGTGATTATGTTTAGAAGGCTTAATAGATTTAATTACTCTGCGTGTCATTGGCGTGTGGAATTAGAAGCGTTGGCCCAAAATGAATTAAATATTCAGCCTGTTTTATCTAGGTAAATTAAATTTGAAACTGTAAATAACATTTTTTTTTTGTGAAGTAAGAGCTCAATTTTCATTACTCATCAATAGCGGCTCAATCGTGCAGTGTACAATTACAAAGAAAGGCGGGTGTATGGTTAAGCCAAGCCCACAATTGTCTACTCACCGACACTGCTTAGCACATAAATGGGTCACCCTATTAGTACTTAATTTTAGGATCTTGTAAAATCTATGTTTCTGATATAAGCTTCTTGTGACAGCTTTTGATTGTGCAGGTTCTGAATTATAGTCAGCTGTCCAGAGAAACGGCTGTCTGAAGAATCTGCTGGCTAGAGAATTTGGTCGTTCGGTAATCCTAATTGTCTATGCTGATTGTTGATCGGCGTCAGCGACGAACGAGCAGACGAGGGTGGCGATGGGGCCTCGGGCCTATGGCGACTCGTGGGGAAGCGAAACCTGTAGAATCAGAATCAGAATCCGCAGAATCGTGTAGGTGACACCTTCTGATTCTGTGTTGAAATCAGTCTCTGATTGTAAAAGAAGCTATCCAGAATCCTTCAGTTAGGTAGACAATTTACTTTTCTTTTAAGCTGAAGTTGTTCTTGAAGAGGGCTATAGAATTCTCTTCACAACCATAGCTATTGCCATGTTCTGCAAAAGAATTCGTAGGGTTTTTGCATATGTGTCATTCATTGAAGAAGATTCCATATCGTTTCATAGAAACTTTTAAAAGGTTATGCATATTTTGTGTTCGAGCAGTTGACCATCAGGATTGTGTGTTTATCTTTTGCACACATGGATGATATCATTTCTCTACTTAAACAACATAGGAAAAATATTCTGTCTTGAGCTAACGGTTTAGAATATTTAGGTTGTCCGTACATAGGTAGTTTTGTTTAGGACGATGATTATGCTATTCTAGGACTACAGGAATCCTGATGTGATCATCTTAACTAATAATTTAAATATCTAAATCTGAACTAATCATCAATATTATTAACAAAGTGCATTAGTTTTCTTGTTAGCTTTATCCATGCTTTTGTAAGTACAGATCAACTTTCAATATAAGTAGTAGGAATTGTCCTCAAAACATTTTAATTCCTTGCAAAATATAGTATGGATTCTTTTAGGACCACATGCAGCCAGTTATGTAAGAGCAGTGCTTCAGTACTTTCTCTCCCAATACAAGTTATACAAATTTTAAAAGAAACGAAGAGGTAAGTAATCACTATCTACCTTTTATTTATACTTTAATATATGTACAACTATAAAAAAAAAAAGTATGGAAGCACCTCTCGTTATGTAATGCTCCTCCTGGTAGGTCCATCGATCTGACCTAACAATACAATTTAGGGGGTGCCAGTACACGCTGATCACTCCTATTAACGAAGTGCTTAAGCGTATCTTTCACAACCTTATCGATGTATGTCTTTTGCAGGCAATGCCTTGCTCACAAGGAATGCATGTAACAATGCAGCTAGATCATAAACTTCACACCACGTTCATCCAAACATCACATTTCAACCAGCGGTAGACATGCATAAATTCTTATAAAGGCTATTTAAATTAAGAGCTGTGGGACGTCAAGAAATGGACAGGAGATTAATCCATCAGCTGGTTGAATTGGAGTCACTGGTGATCGTTTGTACCACTATTTTGTTACTTGTCAGGCTTTGATTCATGAGAGCCATCCGTTTATGGTTATATGTAATTACGGGGACTAGTTGGTTGCTTGTAATTGAGAAAGCACTGCACTCCTGTAATTCTACTAGCTCGTTACCGATAAATAGAATTGTACTACATGATTTAAACCTATAACATCTATTTTTTGTTTTGTAAACCTATTCTGACATTAGTGCTTTACCTGCATGATCCTGAACAGAATGTTTCATGGGAAGCTTTGGTCTCGTGCCAATTGTATTTCTCAAAACAAAATTCCTAGATAAATACTTGGAGCCCACCTCTTCAGAAAATTGGACTACATGGAGATAAATTGCTTCAAAGTCAATCTTTTGTGATCAAAGCATGAGCTAGCACAAGTGTTGCGACTGGTATCAAATAAACATCCCCACAAGCTCCAAACTCTAAAAAACAATATATTATGATTTTCACTATATACAAGATAAGTACAAAAAGCACATTAAAGTACGTTTGCAGAATATACAACCAAAATTGTGTACCATCGTAACTGCTATCGATTGACTTAGGTTACATGTCTTCTCTCTTAGCTACAACTCTACGTTATTATAACGTGTGTTTGGCTGCTTGTATTAAGTAATATATATATGAGATGAGGAGTGCTTCAATGCTTTCCCTCCTAATACAAGTTGCACAAATCTTAAAGCAAACGAAGGGGTAAGTAATCTCTATCTACCCTTCATTCATGCTTTAATATTTGTGCAACTGTAAAAAAGAAAAGCATTGAAGCACCTCTCATATGAGATAGTTTAAGAAAAAAGTTATTCATGTGTTTGGTTGCTTGAATGAAAATATTCCATCCTAAATGGTGGGATACAAATTTAAGAAATATTCTCTATAAAAACTGAACCATTCTATTCACCCAAACAATAAAATCAAATATCATTCAACCTCATCCTACCAACCAAACACACCCAAAAGGTTCTCACGAAGAAGAAGAAGAAAAAAAGTAGAAAAAGGCAAGTGAAAGTTCACATCACGAGATTGCCAGCGGATGTTTATTGGCCAGTGCCCGATTTCAGCATTCAGATCAGGCATGTCAATCTCTTCGATCGTAGTACTTTCTTCTCTTCGACTGTTCTTCAAAGACTTTTCTTTTCTATTTTCCCTTTTACCTTTTCGCTGTAGGAAAAACTAATCTTGTGCCATTCTTGCTCTATAAATTTCTGCTACTATAAGAGAGGAATCGTGCATGCAGCAGCACGAGTCTGCACGACCATACCAGCCGTGGAGAGCCCACAGTTTGTGATGAAAACTTTCGACTTCACGCCGTTTGTTTGCTCCGATTCAATTCACAGCTGACGCTTGCTCCATTTCTTCTCTTGTTTAATCGTCATTTTTATGAGGCATCACATGCTCATTACTCTTTTGTGGAACGTACAGAAGTTGACAATAACTTTCAGTTTTTGATATATACGCCTAATCTGTTTTTTAACACAGACACATAGATACCTGGATGAGTTTTGAGTGCAAGTTTTTATATGCAGGCAGCTGCAACCTGCAAGTTAAAGTAGTTGCGTTGACTGGAGATCATAGTACGAACAAAAGTATAAATAAGCCATCAGAAAGCACCCAAACGAAGTACGCAAGTGGTGCTCAAGGGTTTAGAAAGGCTAAATGTGCAGGTAATCTAGATGCCGCCCATGGATAATTTATTGTACGAATTGTATTAACTAAATCATTTACAAACAAGCAGCGGCACCACCAACATGTCATATTCGTGAGATCGTCTTTACATTATCATATTCCTGAAGGCAACGTTTGTAACAGACATGATTATAAAAGGAATGCCAAATCAATAGCTTCCCAGGCTTTGGTTGTGCTAGGACTTGTACAGATGGAGTGGCAAGCTATTATATACCCTACGGTGGCCTGAAGTATATAACACAAGATATAGAGGCTGGTACTTGAAACAAATACAACCGGGCAAAACATGGCCACAAAATCAGCAGAAAACGTCAGACAGAAACCTGAAAATCAGATAACTTGCTGCCCAGTTCTTGGAATTGTCGCTCAAATATTCTGCCTGCCTAACCAATAACCTAGTCCATGAAAAAGGTCTACTATTTTCTCATGGAGGGATGCTTTGCTGTGAGAACATAACTGATCCCCACAGAATCTCATGTTTGCTTTCCTCCCCACCGTTCTTTGACATCACGAAGGATCGAAAATAGCGATCAGACGGCGAGTGAATAATCAACAACAAATTTTCCCCTCTAAAAGGACCAACCAAGACCTCACTTGATCAAGGAAGCACAGAAATATAAATTTTCGGAGAAACTCGGCTCTGATGCGGCACTTTGAGGAACACCTCTCTGTAAAAAGGTTACCCTCACTTTGAGGCCGGTAGCACCGCAGAGCCGGTACTATCGCTCCTACAAGGCCGGTAGTGCCGTCATTGACTTGATAGCCGTCAAATTGCTTCAAATTCAAAATAGAATTCAAAACAAACTCAAACTCGAGCACCATATGCTTAAGTACTATCAATAACTCATCACCAACAAGGATAGAGGTCTACATGGTCTTTCACATCAAGTCTGAAAATGTGACATACAAGTGATAAGAACGAAAGACAAATCATTTCTTTTCACAAATATGGGTGAAAAAATTGGCGCATCAGCATTTGTGAACTGTGGACCTCTGATCATAAGAAATGTCACACCATACTGGCCTACTATTCCACCACAGTTCCATCATAACAACGGTAATTCCGCTTCAAATTTTTAGTTCTCGTCCTTAGAATCAGATTTCCTTGCTTTTCGATAAGCGAGTATGTCTCATGCCCATCAGACAAATTTGATCGTAGAAATCTCAAGATTAGCAATAAAGTGCCTATTAGTAAATTGCAGTGTGAATCATTCTCTATTCCGTCCACATTCAGAAGTCCACAAGTCAAACTGTGTCTTCTTTGTTAGATCCAAGGGGAAAAGTCTATATTCACCCAAGGAATTGTGCAATGTATATGAACTTTTTGAGCGATGAAAGGTGAAGTTTCAACGAACTTGGTGTTCATAAAGGTTTCGGATGTAGTGCACCTCAATTGCCCAAATACTAAACAAGTTAAGTAGAAAGTAACAAAAGAGAGCATTCAAAACAGAAGTTGTTGCATGGATAGGGGTGGAAACGGACCAAAGATGAATTGAATAGTGCCCTTACCACATTTGCAATCATATTTTTAAACGAATACGGATTCAAATATTATCGAATACAAATACAAATTGAATTAGATGTTGTAACAAATACAAATTCGAATCGAATATCTATTCAATTCGGTCGGATCTGGATATCCTCATAACTTATGTAATATGAAGATATTAATTATATTTTATCCTCGTACATTCACACAATCATTATAATTTATTTGTTTCAACTAAAGCAACATGAATTCACATTGAATTAAAAAAAACTGGTCCAACAAATTAGTCTATTGCAATAAAATATATATTGCTTCAACAGATATGAATTTGAATAGTCCAGGTAAAATAACATTTTGGATGGTAAAAGTCCATACCATATTCGCATCCATGTTTTTATGCGAATTCGAATACGGGTATGAATAGGAGAGGAACTATTAATCGGATGGAAAATCTATACCGTATTCGTATTCTATCGAATACAGTTGTCGATTAATACGGATAATTCGTATTCATTTCCCATCCGCAGTTCCGTAGGATGATACAATAATGAAATAGTACCCCCACCCCACCCCACCCATGTAACTTCCTTTTGTTCCTTGAGGGCAGGGATGATGCAAAATCCTACAAATATATGGGGGTAAAAAAACATCAAGACTATTTATATGAAATCATTTTTGTAAGACTTAACTAAAGTAATTAGTGGTCTAAATGATATCAAATCAATGTCAAACCAGTAGTTTTGAAGATATCTAAATCAAAGCCAAAGGAATTCCTTAAAGATGTAAATGTTACTAGCATTACCACCACAATACCACCTAACTGCAACAAAGTCAACTCAATTGGGAATCAATGTCAACAAAGAAACTCATCAACTTTTTATTCAATCGATGTCAACAAAGAAACTCATCAACTTTTTATTCTATTGAGTTGACATACATCTGACAGAAAAAGAATATTGGTTAAATGTTGATGACAAAACATATTCTATGTGCAATTCTATTGCATTCTTATCTACTTGGTAAACACTATGTAAACAATGGACAGTTACTTAGTGTACTTTGATGCCAAGAGGTACTTCTACCTAAAACTAAATTAAAGCACTAAGTTGATTTATTATTTAGAAATTTGCTTGGTAGTTATTAGAACAGTTTTAACCATCAGTTGATGATACCTGTTAAAAAATCATATAAAACAGTATGTGTTTTGCCACAACACTTGCAACCGGTCGAGATAAAACAGTTTGTTTCATTACTTGCCTAAAGACCAATTGGAAGATGTTATTGGGATTGATAAACCAATCCTCTGTAGTAATTCATAACTTCACTACTATAGATAACCCTTTTCAGTTGCTAATTTGCTGCCCTAAGGCAAAATATTCAAGCAAAAGCAATAAACATCATGAATTCAGGTCAAAGGAAGATAGCGCCCAAAGAGTTTCCAATTGGTATAACTAGACATACCACTTGGATTCCTGTAGTTGATGCTGTATGTTGTACATCTATTGCAGCACTATCAACCGATTTATCCTTGTCAATGAATTTACAATCATAGGCTACTTTAGTATTGCTCCCAGTGCTTCCTAAAAAGACAAATGCCATGAACAAATAGCTTAGAACCACTGATCAGCAGGTAATCGCACAAACACAGGTGCACATACATGACTGAGAGGTACTAAAGATTTTCCTTCGTACTTTTGGTTTTTCCTTTATTTGTAAACGTTTCTTTATGTAATTCCTGCGACACATGATAGATCAAACAATGCACTCAGTAACTTTAGAAGAAAATATTCAAGTACATGAACAATAGACCTTATGAAGGAAAGCCATCATGTCCTAGAGAAAAATATGTTTGAAAATTTATCGTTTTAATCAGGGTTGAGATTCTTGAGAATGTGAAATTCTGCTTTTATACTTGAACTTTCTCTTAAAAAAAGTATTGAGACCATCATCTGATTGAAGATCTTGGTATGACACAAAACACAGAAAATAAACCCAAACCAAAATATCACATCGAGTTTAGCACTGACAAGATGTGGATTGGGGTATCTTTTCAATAGTCCAACCCAAACTCTAGTACGCATATAAGGTTTCCAATGGACACTCCTTAGAAGTGCTAATATTATATATTTTTCTACATTTGGTATTCTCTTTTGACTTATTACCAGTGTTACTTGGACACCCGTGTCTAAATTTTTTTGCCAAATCGGACAACTCGAATCTGAGTCAGATTCGACACCCGTGTCCGATTTCGAATAGTATTTCCGAGTCTAATTTTTTTTTGCCGAATCAGACACCCGAATCCGAATTAGATTCCGACTCACGTGTCCGTGTCCGTGTAACACTGATTATTACATCCATCAATGTGCTTGTACAGTATGCAGATTTGTTAACCGGAGCAAAATAGTCTCCCTCTGCATTTCCACAAAGCAACATTGAATGCCAGAAATTAATTATCATGTGTTTTTTCCCTAAACATTTCCATATACTTTTGATCTGTACTGCAGCATTTGCTTGACACAAAAAAACTGCACTCATAAACAATATCTGGGCATTTTCAAAAAGGATGAATAGCAAATGATTAAAGCATAAACTGTCCAACACCCCAACTATCAGATGCTGAATTTATGCCTACACTACAAATTTCAGACATCATCAGACCATTTTTATTCTCGAATATTCCTAAATTTTATACGTTTAATTTACAAAAAAACAACTCATTCGAATAACTTGGTGTGTGACGCCGATCAAGGACGGCACAAGAAACCACAGTTCACTCCTAGTTGAAGGTGCTCTGGCCATTCCGTATGACAATGACAACAGCTAAAGCCTATAGCTTGAACATGTCCGGTTATTCACCAAGAAATTACTAATATCGCCTGCTTTAGTGAATCCGTCCTTTCCAGATGTACATTTTAGTGTCTTATTCATCTACTTAAACACAAAAACTCAAACATGTACAAATAATCAAACCAACAAAACCTCAAACAAGTCCGTTTATGCATCAAGAAATTAAAAAGGGACCAATTTTGTCCAGCCCTAATGTGTTCTTCCATAACACACTAGCTTTGAATTAGGATTCCTATGTGACTGCACGAGCTGAAAGGATTAGAAACAAGCATCCTCCTGTGTGGATCAAGAACAACACAACATTCACATTGAACATTCGAGAAATCCAAATAAAAGAAATGAAAACTTAATCTTGTCGAGCTTTTTTTTAAAGTCCCCATCTCTTGCTTGCTTGTTGCTTTCATGACCGAAGAGGGAAGGGAGCAGATAGGTCGGGCCTGGTCGGGTCGGATCATGGCCCAAGGCCGTGAAACTACTTACTGCCTAGCCTCATCACCCGGCCGTGGACAGTTTGTGTGCAGGTTTCATTCTCTCTCTCTCTCTGAATTTTGAGAAAGAAAACCGGAAGTAATAGCTCTCTCGTAAGCAAACTTTTGAACTAATCTACGTATCAGAATTCAAATTGGCAACTACTTAAATCTAAACACAGATCTAATTTAAGTTGTAGGCATCAAAGGTCAATACACGATCTAAACAAAATTTTCGACAAGGGTGTTCTTCCAAAAAGAAAAAGAATGACAAGGGTGAAGTCTTATCCAACAACATGGATCATAGCTACTAGACGACAGGAGGGAGATATGTGGGAGAGCCAGTGGGGGCAAGACGATAGATCGCCAGCGCGATTACGATTAGATCCAATTGACGGGTGCTTCCTCCCGGCCGAACCAGTCGGTCAAATGAGTTAATCGTACCGACCTGGTCTCCCATGCCCATCACGCCATGATTCGATCCGAAATCGCCTGTCGCTGGCTGGGCAATGCATGCAATGCATTGATCAAAGCGGAAAAACGGAGGAGGGTACGGACGGCCGGACGGGGCCCTCCACCGATTGGACATCCCAAATTCCTGTCCAGATCTGCAGGAGTGACAAATTTGTTTGCGGAAGCAGCTGGTTCGGCGTAGCCGGAGGACACTTGGATTCGTGCATCCTCTGCTCCTGTGCTCTCGTGGGGGTCGTCATGTGGTGTGGCGCTACTGTACTACTGAGTACTCTCATCCATAGTTCAAAATCCCGGTCCGAGATTTTGGATTTCGGTCAGGGACGAGATTCAAAATCCCGATCAGATAAAAAACTTTTAAAAAATTAAATTGCTACAGTAATTTCAGAAAATTAGGCAAATTTCACCAAAATCTCAAGTATTTTGATCGGATTTGGGTCAATAACCCTTAACAATGTCATCTTCCGTGAAAAATGGTTGAAAAACCGAATTTTTGAGATGTTTTATAAAAATAACAAAAACACTGTCAAATTTTATAAAATTGTATAAGCTTGATCATGCTTTGCAAAATTTATGGTACCATCTTTATAGTGTAGGATCATACATAAAACTTTTAAAAGAATTGAACTCCATTTGTTATATTTAAAAATTTAAAACTAGAATGAACATATCTGAGATAGTAACTGTGTTAGAATTTTATAAATTCGCTCGAGTGTGATCATGATCCAAAATTTTTAGGAGAGCTTAAGAATTGCCTAAGCACCCTTCTCTAGAAGTTTTAAAAATTTTACACATGTTTTGGTTGCTCAATAAAATATATGAAAGCAATACATGTAGTATCGTAAGGCTTTTATCATGAAAGTAGCACGGTCACAATTTTAAAAAATTTCTAATATGGTTTGAATCATTTTTCATTCGGTTGAAATTTGCTAGTCGGCCTTCAGTAGCACTGTCAGACTTTTTTAAAAATCCTCAGACTTTATCATCATCTGAAAAATTTCTGAGAACATTATCGATGCGTCAAGACCATCTGTTTTTTTCAAAATTTTCTAACGTGGTTTGCACCATTTTTCATTCGGTTGAAATTTGCCGATTAGCCTTTTATCAGGACAATAACACTGTCCGAATTTTTTAAAATTCTTTAGGCTTGATCATCACCTGAAAATTTTTATGGGAATATCAGTGATGTGTCAGGACCATTTAAACACATTTCAAAATTTTCAACATCGTTTCGACTATGTTTCACTTGGTTGAATTTTTGCGAAGATTTCGGCAATTTCAGAAATTTCATTTTAAAAAATCCTGATTTCAAATTTGTTTTTTTTAATTTTGATCGGATTTCTCTGAAATTTCAGATTTCATTTATCTTCGAGATGTAAATCAAAAACAAAATTTCAATTTCCGATGGCGCCATACTGCCATTAGTGCTGGCAATCTATCCTAGTCGTTTGTTACTGTTTACACCAAAGTTTGGCAGATAGGGTCAAAATCAACAGTCCAAGATCAACAAGATATGATTGGATAACGGATCAAGATATTTGGAAACAAAACAGGTTGTTAAGAAAAGCACCCTCCAAATAGAGGCCGATACGGATTCTATTCCTAACGTGTTGTACCAGGACTCTATCGGCCAATGGCTATAAAAGAGGTCTAGAGGTGATCGTAAAAGGCGCGAGCCAACCAACCAATTCGCGTCTACTTTTCATCTACTTTTCCGTCGACTAGGAGTAGTTCTTGTAATTTAGTCTTTGTAATTCGATCTTGATCAATAAAGTTGCGCATCGCCGATTGTTGATCTTCTTCAAATTACGCCTGTGTTTGATTTATTACGATTTTGTTGCGCATCGCCTTCTTCGAATCGATCCGCTTTATCCTCCGATTAGCCTTAATCGGCTAATTAGATTTATCCTGTTACCTTGATCTTGATCGGCTTCAAGCTGATTGAGTTTAAGCTGATTGATCGTTACGATCGGCTTTGAGAGAATTTTATCCTCTGATTAGCCTTAATCGGCTAATTAGATCTATTCTGATACTTTGATCTTGATCGGTTTCAAGTCGATTGAGTCTAAGCCGATTGATCCCAACGATCGGCCGAGTGAACTTTATATCTTTTACCTTGTTGATTATAGGTCAAATCGACCGCACGCTCTTGAACGGTGTTAAATGCGGTGTCTTCTTTGTCGAAACCCTACTTCAAGTTTTTGACGTCAACACACTCTTGGCACGCCCGGTGGGACAATGTCTTCGTCAGGAAAGTCGATTCTGCCATCCAATCTCAACACGGAAGCCATAATCGTCCCAACAATGGACGATTTAACTGAAGAACAATGTCAAGAGATTGAAGCTCGAAAAACTACGTTGGAGGAGATGATGCTAAGCTGTTATCAGAAAACTAGACGAGGCGTCACTCAAAAATTCGCCCCGAGCGGTCAATACAGGAGATGCGGGTGTCACAGAACCGGTAAGCCGATATCTGCCTGCTCAAGCCGAATTATTGGCTATGATTAATCAGTTTGTACACCACGCCTTAATAAATCAATCATCGGCTCTCGTGACAACGCTCAAGCCGATGATAGCAAACAGCGTTAAATCTGTAGCCCAGGAGTTAGCCTCGTCAAGAATTCTGCTCGACCAATCACAAGCTCTGCCGAATTATCCTGTTTTTTCAGTAGCACAAAATACGCAGAGCTCAATAGCCGATCCTAAACCATCGGCTATAACCTCACCCCCTACAATGATGCCTACTCAGTCAACCGTTATATTACCGCGAGACCCTCACCCTAGCGGGGTCACACATTATCAGGCGTACACTGATGCCGCTAAACTAAACGTGTCGGCTACTTTGCCGTTGTCAGCTCCGTTTAATATTTTCTCACAATCGGTCTCACAGCCGATTGAACAAATTAGGCACGTCCAGTACCAAGAGCCGATTCTGCCCAGGAATCCGATCCCTCATAAGGTGATAACCTACGCAGAGCCCTTTGTCCATGTACGAGAACCACCGATTAGGAGGTACAATGGGTATGATCAAAACCAACAAAATCCGTCGGCTCAGTCTAGCCGCGACGAGTTTGCACTCGAAGCGAATACGATCATGATCATCGGCAGAGCCCCGATATCTTGTCGGCTAACAACATTAATTGGGCTGACCAAATTTTTGCCGTGTTGGTAGATCAATTCGGCTTACAGCCAAAGGGTAGAGTCATCGGCTACAGAAAGCCTTATCCGGATTATATAGATCGTATGCAATATCCACATAATTTTAAAGTTCCTGATTTTGCCAAATTTTCTGGGATTGATTCGGTCACGACCTTAGAGCACGTCGGACGCTTTATCGCTCAGTGTGGCGAGGCAGCTCAGTCCGACGGGCTGAAAAATAGATTATTCCCCTTGTCTTTATCGGGAGCTGCTTTCACTTGGTTTATTAGTTTACCTCCAAATTCGGTTCATTTTTGGAACGATTTGGAAAGCCGATTATATGAGTACTTTTCTCCGTGATCTAGAACTCGGATTTGGATCTAAGTTACATCCCAGCGAAGACCGGGAATCGGTAAATGATTATGTTAAGAGATTCAGAGAAGTGAGAAATAGGTGTTTTAGTGTTATCCTGCCTGATAATCCCCCATTAAGAGAAAAATTCGGCGGGCAGGAATTCACCAATTTAAGTCATCTCCTACAACGAGTATCAGCTCAAGAAAGCCGTTTCTCCAACGAAAAGGGCTTCAAACATGAATTCAAGAATTACAAAGACAAGATACAATCGGCTATAGAGGATGACCAACTAAAATTTGCAGAAGAGTCGACGATGCAGCTGGACGCTGATCCTTTTCCAATTAACATGATCCATTGCTCCAAAAAGAAGGAAAAGCCGACACAAGATGCAGAGCCTAAGGATCAAATTCATATATCATCGGCTATAAAAATGACGCGTCAAGCCGATGTACAATCAAATTATGATGGCAACAAGACACTCATGATTACTGTTGGCTCTATACAAATAAAAGCCGACCGTGAAGGAATTTTTTTTAAAACAATCACACCAAAGGGTTATCAGGCTGAGAGAGCATTGCCACTACGTAAGCCGATACAGAAGTCGAAGCCCACTTTTTCCCAACTACTAGCAAAATATGAAAGAAGGAATGAAAGGCCACGACGAAGTCCTCCACATAGCCGGTTAATGAATATCGGCCAAGCGGCCCTGAAAGAGCTCACCAACGGTGCCCTTTTTGGCAATTTTGTTGGGAGAGGGGATTAGCTTTGCCATCACCAAACACATGTCCGATGCGGTATTACCCATGTCAAGGTGATAAGCAGCGATGGTCGGCTAAAGATAGAATTTCTAAGCCGAACATAAGTCAGAAACAAGACCAAGATGAAGGGTCTAACACTGCGGCTAGTATGGATCTGTTAGGAAAAATATGTAAGTCGATCGAACCAAAGCCGAGATGGTGTCCTCCAGGTTTAAGCCGATCACAAAGAAGAAGACTTGAGCGGTTAAGGACCCAAGAGATGAGGGAAGCTGAACAAGAAAAACGAAGGGATAAAACTTTTAATGAGCTTTATCCGATTAAGATTGCGAGAAGAGAGTGGAGGAAGAAAAAACCGGATTCGGCCAATGATTTTTGTTCGACGAAGCCGATCTAGTCTGAAAAATCATACCACCCGTCAGCTCGTGATAGCCGATTTGGTAAGGGATCAACGTGGGATCGTGTAGTGTGCATCGGTTTGTCCAAGGTACTGGTTAGGTCTTGATTGGCTAAAACTCAAATACGAATATACGAGTTGGTCGATTACCGACCTGAGAGCCAAATTAACTCGATGCAGTTAAAAATTTGGCTATGGTAAGAAAATATATGTTCAAGTCGATGATAAAATTTTTAGAAGATAACATGTTATCTCCCAAAAATGGGGGCCATATGTTTGCACCAAAATTTGGTAGATAGGGTCAAAATCGACAGTCCAAGATCAACAAGATACGATTGGATAACGGATCAAGATATTTGGAAACAAAACAGGTTGTTAAGGAAAACACCCTCCAAATAGAGGCCGATACGGATTCTATTCCTAACGTGTTGTACCAAGACTCTATCGGCCAATGGCTATAAAAGAGGTCTAGAGGTGATCAGAAAAGCTGCCCAGAGCCAACTAACCAATTCGCGTCTACTTTTTATCTACTTTTCCGTCGACTACCGATTGTTGATCTTCTTCAAATTACGCCCCAGGTTTGATTTATTCTGATTTTTTTGCGCATCGCCTTCTTCAGAATCGATCTGCCTTTATCCTCTGATTAGCCTTAATCGGCTAATTAGATTTATCCTGTTACCTTGATCTTGATCGGCTTCAAGCTGATTGAGTTTAAGCTGATTGATCGTTACGATCGGCTTTGAGAGAATTTTATCCTCTGATTAGCCTTAATCGGCTAATTAGATCTATTCTGATACTTTGATCTTGATCGGCTTCAAGCTGATTGAATCTAAGCCGATTGATCCCAACGATCGGCTTCGAGTGAACTTTATATCTTTTACCTTGTTGATTATAGGTCAATTCGACTGGCACGCTCTTGAACCAGGTGTTCGTCTGGTGTGCTGCTGTCAGAAACCCTACTTCAAGTTTTTGACGTCGACAGTTACTTTAAGTAAGGATCATCTGGTTTGGTTTTGCATAGGTTGGTCGCTCCCGTTCTAGTTGGATCAATTCAATAGTTAGGTGCGTAACTTTGCTATCCTTCAAGTTGTCCGGATAAAGGAAGGAGCAGAAGATGCTGCAGGCTGAGAATCTTTTGCATGGCCCATGTGCACGCTTCACAAAACTGACGAAAACAATTCGAAAATCATGGTTTTTGACTGTATTGAGTCAGTTCGATATCTAAAACCGGTTAGTAAATGGTATAATTAAGAAATTTTAAAAAATTTATGCGACGTAAAACTGGTCGATTTTCGGTCAAAACCGATCGGTTTTCGATCAAATCGATCGGTTTTAGGTCAAAATCGTGTGGCAACGCCACCGTAGTCAGCACTCACCAATTGGCTGGTCAATTTTCGGTCAAAACCGACCGGTTTTCGGAGAGACTGTCGATTTTTTTAAAAAAAATTCAAAATTTTCTGAACCCTTCGGTTTTTGACAATTTTCGACTCGATATTTTTATTTTTTGAATTTTGATTTTCGAACGGTTTTTTTGAAATCGGTTTTATGAACTCTGACGAATACTAATAACAGGGGTACCCCAACGGCCGGCGGCGAGCCGGCCTCAAGCATATCTCCGGCCAACAGAGCGCGCGCCCGCCACCGACCGAATCGCTGCGAGGCGACAAGACATCCGCTCCCGGCCGGGCGAGAAGCGAATCCGCCGGACAGCGCTCGACCCCTCTTGGCGGGCGGGATCCCCGACTCCGGCCGACACGGCGCCCCGACCCTCTTGGCGGGCGGGATCCCGACTCCGACCGGACAGCGCTCCCGACCCTCTTGGCGGGGCGGGATCTCCCGACTCCAACCGAACCAAGGTGACGGATGCCAAGGGCCGCGTGTCAGGTCCTCATCGGCCTACCGCCACGTACCCCCCGAATGAGGTCAATCGGAGTGACTATACAAGGGCAGGTGGCTCCTTCCCAAGAAGATCTGGTGACTGCAGAAGACAAAGCTTCCAGCCCCATCAACCAGTCACGTACAGTACGAACGCACGCTCCCTCCCGAGGCAGCACCAACGTCACGCACCGCGACGTCAGCATTCGCAAGGATCACAGAGGGCAAGTACGCTATTTCCCGGGGAATACCTAACCTCCCTGACCACCAAGGCTACCAACCCAGCATGGGCAAGACGGGTGGCGACCAGTCCACAGGACGAAGGACCGGAGCTCCTAACATAGGTCACCTCGCTCTTCCCCCCAACTCTCGATGTAACCTGCCCCTTCCTTCTGTATAAAAGGAGGCAGGACTAAACGATTCAAAGGGGGGACACATAAGAACACGAGGAGACTAAGTCATTTAGGAGCCTCGTCTGTAAAACATAGTGCAAAAGCAATACAATCGCCATCCGAAGCGGAGTAGGGACTTTCGGCCGAACCAAGTATACATCTTGGACTCACGAGTCTAACCATTCAGGAGTGGAAGCGCGACCCCTTAGACTTACAAATTTACTTGCGGCGCGAAAGCGCCGGCGGTTGGCGCGCTGTAGGGGCTTGCGCGTCTTCGTCACCATCTCCGGATTCCGTTTATCTCACGATGGCATCCACCCGCTGCGACGCATGATCGCACCGGGAACCGGATCCGCCGGCTCCTCGACCGCCGTCACCCCCGACGGAGGGCTCACGCTTCGCCCCGCCGCCTCCGAGGACAGGCGCCGGCCGAGAGCTTAAGGCGTCCTCTCCGGCGACCGCTAAGCTCCGGCAGGCGCCCTCCAGCCCCGGCCGGAACCGAGGAGTGTTCCGCCACGGTCGGCGAAAACTCCCAGAGGCCCGGCGGTGACCATGTCACCCCGTAGGCTCGCGGCCCGAGTGGCGATGGTCGGCTACTGTCGGCCTCCATCCACGAGCTCTTTGGAAGACTCTTCCGCCATGACTCCGGCTCCGACACGGTACCACCGCCAAGCGGCACTCGCGAGTGCAACATGGCGGCACCGTCGATTGCCCGTGGCCCTCGCGGTGCGCGGGCCTCTGTCCGGCGCACTCAGCGCAGGAGGAGGAGTACCTGTGCGAGCGTCTTGAGCAGCCTTCGGACCGCGCCGAGCTCCAACAACAGCGCAAAGAGTTGGAGGAGCGAAGAATCGAGCTCGGCCGGCTCCAGCCAACTCAAGCGGGAGGGCTCGAGGCCCGCATGTGCTGGCGGCTACAAGACGCTGGCGTCGGGCACACCAAAGAGCGGAAGGGTGCGAGCGGTCCTCACTTCTTCCCACGCCTATCAAAAGCGTGGCGCGGCCGCAATCTTCGCCGAGGCCTCCGGGCCGACCGACCGGAGGCTAAGGCCACTTACCAAAACCTCCGGGTGGTAGAGCACGCGGCCGGCAAAGACATGCACGCCTCGGCTCCTATCGCTCGGAGCCACCTCGCCACCGGGCCCGTCTGCGCCGTCTGGCCGGTTGGGTTCGGCCGACAGCGTCGCCAAGATCCGCGAGCCACACCGAGCCTCGCGCCCGGTGCGCTAACGCCTCGGTGATGCCTACGACATTCGCGCTACCCTTGAGGCGCGAAGAAAGATGACGGAGGAGGCCGCCCACTCACGGGTTGCGGCGGCGGGCACCACCACCGCAGCCGAGCCCCGACGGTCTGGACCGCGGCGTTCGCCGGGATCCGCCAGCGGACTTCCTGCCAGATTCGGCGCCTACCAACATTGCCAAATACAGGGGCCACAAACCTGTGTCGGCTCAAGATTACCGGCTTGCATGCCGGCGGGAGGAGCAACGGATGACCTCTTCATCATCAATACCTTCCCATCTACCTCGCAGACTCGGCCCGAGCACGGCTCTAGTACTGCTAGGCCAAAACCATCGAGGCTGGACCGACTTGAAGGCCCTCTTCGTCGGCAACTTCGAGAGCACCTACAAGCGCCCTCGAAACTCCACGGGACGGAAGCCGTGCAAAGCGGTGGAAACCCTCCGGGACTACATCCGCGGTTTTCCGCCCGATTAACGAGCTCCCGACATCTCCGACGTCGATGTCGTGGGAGCATTCATCTGGCACCTCCCGCAAGGCCTTGGTACACAAACTAGGCCGTCTCAAGCCCGGAACTACCAAGGAGCTCCTCGATATCGCCACCAACCACGCCTCGGCGAGGAGGCATGGGGGCCATCTTCGAGGAGGAAAGGCCCACCGAACCGGCGTCGCATCGGGTCCCCGCCGACCGCTCCGACAAGCAAGCGGACGGAAGCGATCCGCGAGATCAAGTGGTCGCTGCCGTCGCCGCCACGCTTAGCAGCAGTGCGTGACCGTCGCGCCCGACCACCGAGAAGTTGATGGGCGGCCCGTGCCCAAACCACGGGTTCTCCGTCAAGCACAAAATGCACGGATCGCGAGGTCTGGCGTTACCTCTCGGCGTCCCGCAGCTGCGTGTGGCAAGGGAAGAAGCTGCACGCGCCCCGCGGTCGCGAGAGAAAAAGCGACGACGAGTTCCACGAACCCGACGGCACGCTCATGATCTTTGGAGGACCGGGCCGCTATGCCGGCAAGCGCTGCTCAAGCTCGCTTATCGCGAGGTCCATACCGTCGCGCCATGCGTCCCCAATACCTCCGGTGGTCGGAGTTCCGATCACCTTTGATCGGACCGACCACCCGACCACGTTCCACGGTAGGGAGATACCCCGGTGGTCGGCCGTCGTGGGAAAGAAGCGCCTTTCAAAGGTGCTTATGGATGAGGCGGCCTCAACATCCTCTCACGTCGAGGCGCTCGGCGCTATAGGGATCGCGCTCAACCCTCCGACCCAGAAGGCGCCCTTCCATGGCGTCATTCTGGCCGTGAGCCCATCCACTCAGGCGGATCGACCTGCGGGTTACCTTTGGGGCAGGAAACTTCCGCACGAAACCCTCGCTTTTGAGGTCGTGGATTTCCGGTTCTACCATGCCATCTGGGAAGGCCATGTTACGCCAAGTTCATGGCGGTCCCCGCCACGCCTACCTCAAGTGAAGATACCGGGGCCACGAGGAGTCATCACCGTGGCATCGTCTTCGGCTTGCCTACAATCGCGAGCGCAGTGATTGTGAGCTTGCCTCGGCGATCATCGCGTCTGCCGAGCTCGACAACCTCGGGAGGAAGCCTCGAATCCGCCCACGAGTCCAAACAAGTCGGGCGGGATCCTTCAAGTCCGCCGAGGACACGAAGGAGGTCGCGATCGATCCTCGTGATCCGACCAAGACCGTGCGGATCGAGCCACGCTCCCGCCAAATAGGAAAGCGCGTCGACTCCTCCGCACCAACAAAGGCGTCTTCGCATGGAGGTCCTCCGACATGCGGGAATCAAGGAAGTCGCCGAGCACTCCTTGAGCATCCGACCGGGCTCAAAGCCGGTCGCCCAGCGCCGCGCCGCTTCGGCGAGGAGAAGCGCAGGATCATAGGGAGGAGATCGCCAAACTTACGCTGCGGGGTTCGTAAAGAGGTGCGCCACCCCGAGTGGCTAGCCAACCTGTACTTGTAAAAAGAAAAATGGGCAATGGAGGATGTGCGTTGACTATACAAGTCTCAACAAAGCATGTCCCAAGGATCCGTTCCTTTGCCCGCATCGACCAAGTCATCGACTCCACCGCAGGTGCGAGTCCTCTCTTTTCGGATGCCTACTCGGGCTACCACCGATTGCGCTAAGGAGTCCGACCAGCTCGCGACTTCCTTCATCACCCGTTCGGCTCATTACGCTTACGTTACGATGCCATTCGGCCTAAAACGCGGGCACTACATACCGATGTATGCAAACGTGCTTCAATAACGGATCGGCCGTAACGTTGAGGTGTACGTCGGCGATATTGTCGTAAAACCAAGAAGGCCGGCGACCTTGTCCCGACACGGAAGAGACCTTTGCGAACCTTCGGCGATTCCGCATAAAGCTCAATCTCGAGAAATGCGTTTGGGGTCCCCAAAGGAAGCTCCTTGGCTTCATTGTCTCGGCGAGGCATCGAGGCCAACCAGAGAAGATATTGGCAATCGCAAGGATGGGCCCAATCGGCAACCTCAAAGGGGTCAGAGGTGACCGGATGCCTAGCGACTTTGAGCCGTTTCGTGTCTTGCCTCGGCGGCGGCGGAATGCCACTCTGAGCTACTCAAGAGATCCGACCGCTTTATTTGGACCCGAAGCTCAGAGGCCCTCACCCGCTGAAGGCCTTCTGTCCTCGCCTCGATCCTGGTCGCCGGCACTGTGGGAGCCATTATTCTCTACATCGCCGCCACTACCCAAGTCGTCAGCGTGGCCCTCGTGGTGGAGCGAGCGGAAGAAGGCCGCGAACTTAATGTACAACGGCCAGTTTACTTCATTAGCGAGGTCCTTTCCGACTCCAAGACTCGGTACCACAGTGCGAAGCTACTCTACGCGGTGCTCATTGCGAAGAGAAAGCTCGTCCACTACTTCGATCAGCACAACATCACCGTGGTGACCACGTCCCCGTTAAGCGAGATCGTCCGCAACCGCGACGCCTCGGGAAGGATAGCCAAGTGGGCACTCGAGCTCAGCGGCCACGACATCACATCGTCCCTCGGACGGCGATCAAGTCGCAGGCCCTAGCCGACTTCGTCGCCGAGTGGACGAAACCCAGGCACCACCAGTGATCGAAGACCCCGAGTACTGGACAATGTACTTCGATGGGTCATACAACAAGAATGGCGCGGGCGCTGGAGTCGTCATCATCTCCCACAGGAACAAGCTCCGATCGCCATCAGCCGCTTTTCGGCGCCACCAACAACGTTGCCGAGTCACGAGGCCCTCGTCAGCGGTCTCCGGATCATTGCCGACCTCGGTGCTCGCCGACTACGTCCACGGGGACTCAAGCTTGTCGTCGACCAAGTCATGAAGGCCGCGGAGCCCGAGACGCCCGTATGGCGCAGACTATCGAGAAGCGCGCGGGCTCGAAATCTTGTTCAAGGGCTTCGAGCTTCACCATAGCTACCGACGCTACAATAGCGACGCCGACTACCGCCAATCGGCCTCCCAGAGAGCCGGTCCCGCGGGATCTTCGTCTGCGACCTCCTGCGCCTTCCATCCGGTGGGCCCGGTGGCGAACGGTCCCCCGACCTACCTAGACGATCGCCCGACCGCCGTAGCGATCGAGCGTAGACTTGGCCGGTCGAGCGCGGCGTGCTAGCAACCGAGTCCGACCGAGAAAGCCATTCATAGATCGTTTGACGGACGGGTCGCTTCCTCCCGACCCGACCGAGGCCCGGCACTCGTCCGTGAGCAAAGTCTTCGTCTGGTCGGTCCAGACCTTTACAAAGAGCCCCTCCGGTCCTCCAAAAGTGCATACGGCCGACCAAGGAAAACAAGCTGGCGGACGACATACAGTGAATTTGCGGTCACCACGCTGCGCCCGATCTCACGGTGGGAAAGGCCTTTCGGCAAGGTTTCTATTGGCCGACCGCCGTGTCCGACGCAGAGCACATCGCACACACTGCGAAGGATGCCAATTCTTTGCCACCGGACACATCCGCATTTCGGGCCTTGCGGACAATCCCCATCACGTGGCCTTTTGCGGTTTGGGGGCTCGATCTGGTCGGGCCTTTCAAGAAAGCGCCGGGGCTTTACCCATTTGCTCGTCGCGGTGGACAAGTTCACCAAGTGGATAGAGGCCAAGCGGTCGTGGCGCCACGTCGGCTGGCGGCCATCTTCTTCGCGACATAGTCTTTCGATTCGAGTCCCAAACTCCATCATCACCGACAACTAACGCAGTTCACGGGAAGGAATTCTGGAGTTTGCGATGACTTCAACATCCGCGTCGATTAAGGCGGCCGTGGCCCATCCGCGGACCAACGGCCAGTCGAGCGCAAGCGGCATGATCCTTCAAGGGCTCAAGCCGCGGATCTTGATCGGCTCAAGCACTTGGCGGGGCGCGGTGACCGAGCTACCCTTCGTCCTCTGGAAAGGCCCCTTCACCGTCGTGCAGATCCTCCACTGGCACCTTTCGGCTCAAGGGCGCCGACGGCGCATCCTTCCAAATGCATGGAATATAGAAGCGTTAAGGTGATTCTATCCTAAACTCTTTTCCTCTTCCTAGCATGCTCTTTACTTTCTTCCTTAGAGCACACTGGTCGCCATCACGACGACTCGGGCTGCCCTTCGCGCCCGTTCAAGCTGCTCGATCGGTAGCTGCGCTGGTTGATGACCCAACCGACCACAAGGTCCTTCCCGGCGGTAACCCTTCGACCCAAGTGCTCTGACTACGCCCCCGGCTATGGTTGCTAACACTGCGGAAGAAGGAAGTACCGAGTGGAGTGACCTTTGGTCGGCGAGGAACACTCCTCCCGCACGAACTCGGTGTCCCACGCGCTTATGAGGTGCGTGACCCGGTGGTCATGATGTCTATCGGCGGTAACCCTCTCAACCCAAGTATTACGACCTCGCCCCGGGCTATGGTTGCTAAGTGGCGCCGGCGGAAGAAGGAAGTGCCCGAGTGGAAAGATCTCGGCGGTCTAGAACACTCCTATCCCTCACAAGTGCGCCTAACATTGCATAGCCAAGTCTCCAATCCACCTCGCTCCTCCCAAGCGACCCGACCTACGCATAAGTGACCCTGTGGTCCTTAAGGCTATGGTCGGTCAAGCGCTCATCCTAAATACGAAAAAGACGAGAGCGATTACGGAACTTGATAAATTCAAGATTGTTTAAGTAGCGGTCTTTACAATCTAAAAGGATAAAGCTAACTATATTTTTATTCTTCTTGGCGGGCGGCCGGTGGTGAGGCGGAGAGTTGGGCGCCTCGGCTTCTGGAGGCGGCTGCGGCGGGATGCGGTGGCGATCTCGGGCGTCGCGGCTCGACTAGGAGCTCGAACCGGTCGATCTCCTCGTCGATCCGGTTCCCGGCCACGATCCGCCCACCACCGCGAGGTCGATGCGTCGTAGTACGAGGCGGTGTTGACCCGGCGCCGCCAACTCAAGCGCGCGTGCCGGTGAGCACCGCCTCTTCTCAAGTCCGCACTTTCGGGCAAGCGGGCAAGGGCACTCGAGCACGCCTCGGCTCAAGGATGCGGTCGCGAGACTTCCGGCCGGCCTTGCGGAGGGCCTCGATTCGGCGCTCATCTCGGCCCGACCGTCCTCCGCAACCTTCAACGCCGCCGGGCCTCGTCCCCGCCACGATCGCCACGTCGCGAGCATCCGAAGCCGTTTCTGCGCCTCCGGCGGCGACGCCGATTCTTCTGCGCCTCTGCGATTGCGGAGATTTTGGATAAGTTCGCCACGTGGGTCGCACCCCAAACTTAATTGAAGAATTGAGACACTTACCGGCGCGCGAGTTGGTCGATTGCGGCTTCGACTTGGCGCCTCGATGAAGTCTTGGCTCGGCGATTCATACGGCGATCGCGCTTCGGAGCGAATCCGCGGCGGCCCCCGAGCCTTGTTTCGCTCGGTCGCGCAGCGTGTTACTGCGTCTGCCATGTCCCCTCCGCGGCAAGCGGCGGCATCCTTGGCCTCGGTGACCTCGTCGGGAGGACTCGGTTCGCCACTTTCGCCCTCAAGGCCTTGGCTCCTGGCGCTCATCATAAAGGGCCTTTGTGGCCTCTTCAAATCCTGGCGGATCTCCACCGCCTCCGACCGCCTAATGTCCAGGGCCTCTGGGCTAGCGCGACTCAAACACACCGATTGCACTCCTCCACCGCACTGCCGCACGATCGTCGGGCGCTGCAGAGCTCAACTTTGGCGCCGGCGAGCCCGCAAGTCTTTGCAAAACGTGGACACTCCGTTAGTCGCGCGGAAGAACTATCAAAATATGCAGCGAGTCGAACTTTTCGGTGACCTACAGGCGATGGTGAACTCCCCGACCATCGTATCCGGTATACGGTGGAAGACTCGAGCAAGAGCGGACCTTCACGGATCGCCTATCTCGCCCGGCGTCCAACGCGCCTTGCCGAAGGCGGCGCCCGCTCGCTCTCCTCCGCCGACCCATGACGCCCGACCGGGATTACACCCGGCGCACGCCTCGCTTCGCCCGTTCGGGCGGGGCGTCGCCGTCAAAGCACCATGGGCAAGGGTGACGAGGTCAACCTTCGAAACCCCTCGGCGACTGCGCTGAGGAGCATCGGTCGGCACCTCCCCCTGGGACGAGGGGTCGAGCACCTCCGTCGCCGGCTCCGCCACGACTGGCGCGATCACCGGCGGCGCCATCGTCTCATCCTCCGAAACGACGATCACGTCGTCCGGTGGGGTCCCCGTCGGAGGCGGCGGAAGTTCTTCTTCGGCCACGACCTCCGGGTGAGGCCCCGTCCCCTCGAAGGCGACCGCGCCCTCGGACGCCGACGCCGCGACCTCCACCGACCCGATCGGTGTCACCGAAATCACGGCGCCACGTTACTTGCGAGCCGATCGTACGCCCACGGTCACCCCGTATAGGCGCCGTGACGTTGCAAAGATTCAAGAGTCGCTCGGGCAGCTTTACCAAAAGAAAAATGCTCCAATAAAAGAAACACTTACAAGGCCGGCGGGTGCGTGGCACGCGCGCCTCTTTGCGGCCCCGCCAAAGGCAAGTCGGTGGTCGCTTCCCAAGCCACCTCCAGTAGAGGCAGCTGCGACGACCATGGCGCAAGATCACCCTCTCACGGGATCCGTGGCCACGGGGCCGTAATGCCGCCTCGGCCGAGTCCACGCTTCGCCGCCGCCGATCGGCGGTCGGGAAAACCCACCATAGGGGTGGCCGAGGCGCTCCGCCATTGTCGATGGAGGTTGTCCCCACGCGGTGGTCTCCGACACATCCTCGCTTGGCAAGGCCGCCGACATTCCTTATGCTTCTTCCTCCTCCTTTCCTCCTTCCGCTTCTTGCGGGAGGAGTCGACGCTAGTCTTCGCCCGGGCGGCCGCCGCGCTTCCTTATCCCCCGGGAGCGGCGCCCGGGAAGACATCCCCATGAGCCCCTAAGAGGATGCAGGAATGTCGGTCAAGTGCTAAGGACAAAGAAAAGAGAAGCAGAAAGGAATTTCACCGGCTTACCAGATTTGGTGGAAAAGCCGCCGAGAATGGCTCCGGGTGGCCATCCGCGGCCACCGTGGCGCTTCGCAGAACGGCCGCCACCCGGGCCTCCACCTCGACGCGCGGCTCGGGTTACGCCATCCTCGCCGGTCGGACGGCCCCGCGTCACCGGAACGAAGTGCGGCACATGCACAAGGGGTTGCACGCGCGATCCCCATAAAAGCGCGCACAACCACGCCCCGGTGAGCCCGCCTCCTTTGAGCCCCGATCGCTCCACGATCGGGGCGGCTTGTTCTTCTCCTCTTCGGCGCCCAGTTCCACCGCTCCTCCACCATGGGAAGCTTCGCCGGTGAAACGAGGCGCCGCCGCCGACGTTTGAACGTAGAGCCATTCGGAATGCCACCCTTGTTGGATGAGGCGCGTTTACCTCCGGTACTCCGTGCTCGATCGGGCGAAGCCGAGGGTCGAGCCACCAGGCGCCCGGTGTCCGACGACTTTGTCTTTCGAGCCTTGCACGGAAGAAGTACCTCCACAACGCCCAGTCTTGGCTCGATCCCCAGAAGGCCTCGCCTGGCGTGATGAAGATGCCGATGTGGAGGACCCCATTGGGGTTGAGATGGTGCACCTCCACCTTGTAGTGAGACAAGACCCAGGCGAATGGGTGCGTGGCGAGCCAAAGCCGCGCTCGAAGAAAGAGGCGGGCACCACGACCTCGTCGCCCCGCGGCGCGGGGGTGACGGCCCCGGTCGGCACCCTCCAGCCGAAAGGTCCTGCGGCATGACGAAGCCCTTCTTCACCAAACCGAGCGCACGGCTGTCTTGGGCGGAGCACTCTGGCCACGACATCTTCACAGGGGAGACGACTGGAAGGTGAGAAAGAAAGGCTGGGGTTTTCTTTCCTTAGCTCTCTGGTGCTTTTCTTGTTTCAGAGGCAGAGACAGAGAAGGCAAGAAAGCGTGACTACCCGAAACACCCAACGGGCGATTTATAGAGGACATGCGACGCCGCCAAGCAGCACCCGTCTGCGAGCGTCGCGTTCACCCTCGCCCATTGCGCCGACCGTAACTCCAGGCCAATACCACTCCGCTTTTAATCCTGTCATGTCGGCGACAAGGGCCATAAAGACGCCGCCCAACAACGTGTCCGTAACCTCTTGGTCTCGCTTTAGGCCGGAGCAGTTGCTCGGCGCGCAGAAGCCCACTAGGCCTGCGGCCCCAAGGCAACAAAGCTTTGTGGCTTGCGCCAGGGCCCAGCGAGGAGTGGGTTCAAAAGGTCTACCCGCTGAGATGGGTATAAGGCCGCCCAAACAAAACTTGAGCAAAGGCGGTATGAGGTGAGCCCTACGGTGGGCCCTCGGTTAGGTCGTGACGGCCTAATCACCTCTACTCGCGTCCGAGACCATACTTCACACTCTCACAGGAGCTCATCAATGAGCGACGGCCAGTGTGCTCGGGTGGCGGACGACCCGAGTCCATACTGGATTGAGTAGAGAAAGGTTTTTATGAGTCGCCCCACAGCAGGCGGGACACCCTACTGCGGGACCGTCGCTCGGAAGGATCCCCTTGGCGGGACCTCCCAGACCCACTCGGACTACCCGCTATTAGCTCCACGAGCACGGCGTTCAAACCAACGCAGTAAACGCGCGTCGCTCATCCCTCCAGTCCCACACTGCGGATGGGGTATACATGTGGGATAGGCGGTGGCCATTCCTCTCGCAGCTACCCTCGCCCGACGAGGACTGGGAAGGATGCCCCACGCCCGGCTCGACGGCAGAGCGAGCACTCACGTCCGGCTCACGACGAGAAGAACGAGCACTCACGTCCGGCTACGGCGATGGCGAGCACTCACGTCTAGCTACGACGTTAAGCGAGCACTCGGACACCGAACCTCACAGAGGCATCCGGTCGTCCCTCGCCGACCAAGGCACTCGGACACGAAACTCAGAGGCATCCGGCCGTCCTGCCGACCAAAGCGGTCGGACACCGGAACCTCACGAAGGCATCCGGTTGTCCGCCGACCAAGGCACTCGGGCACCGAACCTCTCAGAGGCATCCGGTCGCCCCCTGCCGATCAAGGCACTCGGACACCGAAACTCAGAGGCATCCGGTCGTCCCTGCCGACCAAGGCAGTCGGACACCCGAACCTCACAGAGGCATCCGGTCGTCCTGCCGACCAAGGCACTCGGACACCCGAACCTCACAGAGGCATTCGGTCGTCCCTGCCGACCAAGGCACTGTCTAGCTACGACGTTAAACGAGCACTCGGACACCCGAACCTCACAGAGGCATACGGTCGTCCCTGCCGACCGAGGCAGTCGGCCACCCGAACGTCACAGAGGCATCCGGTCGTCCTGCCGACCGAGGCACTCGGACACCCGAACCTCACAGAGGCATCCGGTCGTCCCGCCGACCAAGGCACTCGGACACCCGAACCTCACAGAGGCATCCGGTCGTCCCTGCCGACCGAAGCGATCGGACACCGAACCTCACAGAGGCATCCGGTCGTCCCGCCGACCAAGGCACTCGGACACCGAACCTCACAGAGGCATCCGGTCGTCCCCTACCACCAAAGCGATCGGACACCGAACCTCACAGAGGCATCCGGTCGTCCCGCCGACCAAGGCACTCGGGCACCCGAACCTCTCAGAGGCATCCGGTCGTCCCTACCGACCAAGGCACTCGGACACCCGAACCTCACAGAGGCATCCGGTCGTCCTGCCGACCAAGGCACTCGGACACCCGAACCTCACAGAGGCATCCGGTCGTCCCTGCCGACCAAGGCACTGTCTAGCTACGACGTTAAACGAGCACTCGGACACCCGAACCTCACAGAGGCATACGGTCGTCCCTGCCGACCGAGGCAGTCGGCCACTCGAACCTCACAGAGGCATCCGGTCGTCCCTCCGACCAAGGCACTGTCTAGCTACGACGTTAAACGAGCACTCAGACACCCGAACCTCACAGAGACATCCGGTCGCCCTGCCGACCAAGGCGCCGTCCACAACGATTAAAATTAAAGCAAACTCATCGCGAAGACATTTTCATAAAGAAAAAGAAAATTTCATTATAGGCCAACAAGCTCAGACTTTACACGACTTTACACACGTTGCACCACGGCAGGACTCTACCCACGCCTAGAACCTATCAAACATCCGTGCGGCATCGGTGGCACCGACGGCATGCTGGTAGGCCCTTGCCTGGTCGACGGGACAGCCGCCGCGGCCGCGAAGTAACACGCCGATGCCTCCGCTGCCGTTCAGCGACATCGACGCGGCCGCACTAACTCACGGATCGGCGCCCTTGCGCCATCGCCTCGAAGGGCCCCTTACCACTCGAGCCTCGTAAGCGGCCTCGGCGGTAGCGTCAACGAAGCAAGATCACGGGCTGCAGCTTCTTCCTCCCTAAGCTCGGCCATCACCTGGTCGAACTCAGCCCAAAGCTCGGCCAGAGGATCTTCTTATTCCACCGGGACGCCATCGCCGGCTAAAGACTAGAGGGTGTCTGAAGCCATTTGAAAGAATGTAAGAAAGAGCTCTCATCTCCTTCAAGCAAGCTACACGCACATATATATACCGGACGAAGGAGGCTAAGCGTCTCGAGTAAATGCGGTGCCGAAAACGGCGCCCTTCACTGTAACCCGGCGATCAAGAAGACTAGCGGCGGGCGCGCCAAACTATACTCGGCATGCGCAACGAGGCGAGTAAAAGCCTCCGCGGTTCAAATGCCCCGCCAAACTCGTGGCAGCCGCCGGATCCAACGAGGCACACGACGGAAATCGCTAACCGGATCGGCCGGACCGACCGACCGAGCCCGCCACCACTTTCGTCCAAGTTCAACCCCAACCGATCTGCCAAATCGCCGGAGTTCGGGGCTATCGACGAATACTAATAATGAGGTACCCTAACAGCCCGGCGGCGAGGCAGCCGCCTCAAGCATATCTCCAACCCAACAGGCCGCGCCCGGCCCACCACCGACCGAATCGCCTGCGAGACCGCACAAGACATCCGCTCCCGACCGGCCAGGGGAAGCGAATCCGACCGGACAGCGCTCCCGACCCCCTCTTGGCGGGGCGGGATCCCCCGACTCCGACCGGACAGCGCTCCCGACCCTCTTGGCGGGGCGGGATCTCCGACTGGCCGACAGCGCTCCCGACCCTCTTGGCGGGGCGGGATCTCCCGACTCCAACCGAACCAAGGTGACGGACGCCAAGGGCCGCGTGTCAGGTCCTCATCGGCCTACCGCCACGTACCCCCCGAATGAGGTCAATCGGAGTGACTATACAAGGGCAGGTGGCTCCTTCCCAAGAAGATCTGGTGACTGCAGAAGACAAAGCTTCCGGCCCATCAACGATACCACGTCACAAGATTTAACGCACGCTCCTCCCGAGGCAAAGCACCAACGCCACGCACGCGACGTCGGCGATTCGCAAGGATCACAGAGGGCAAGTACGCTATTTCCGGGAATACCTAACCTCCACGACCACCAAGGCTACCAACCCAAAGATGGGCAAGGCGGGTGGCGACCGATCCACGGGACGAAGGACCGGAGCTCTAACATAGGTCACCTCGCTCTTCCCCCAACTCGATGTAACCTGCCCCTTCCTTTCAGATAAAAGGAGGCGGGACTAAACGATTCAAAGGGGGACACATAAGAACACGAGGAGACTAAGTCATTTAGGAGCCTGTCTCAGAAACATAGTGCAAAAGCAATACAATCGCCATCCGAATGGAGTAGGGACTTTCAGCCCGAACCAGTATACATCTTGGACTCACGAGTCTAACCATTCAGGGAGTGGAACGCGCGACCCCTTAGACTTACAAATTTACTTGTCGGCGCTCGAAAACGCCGACAAACTCTGAGCAGAGCAGGTGTGATTTCGAAAACATATTTTACCAACAAGTTGACATGGGTAATTAAAGATAAATATAGCCGTGAGGTCTTTCGAAAAGAAATCATCCAATTTTTTCAGGATTCAAACATGTGTATTGCAATATCTGTCCACACCGTTTTATCTCCTTATCCTGATAGTAAACCAACCAACCACATCATATACTCTCCTTCAAATTAACTTGAATCCCAATTCCCCGTTAAACTAACTCTCGAGATTTTTTAAGAAGATCCATCTACTTCTTGTGTCATCTCATTGTTCGTTATAACATGCCAATTTTCGTTTTAACTTAACGAAAGAGAAAGAATCGTGATGGCTCTAACAACACATCGCATCTATACCCCTTTATAATGCACCTAAGCAATTTTTCCTACGTCCACCCTAAATAATGCACCTCATTAGAGATGGCTCAATGTTCGTGTACCCAGCAAAACGTCCCCAGAAACTTGCATTCATCAAAATGAACGTCTCAGATCTTTCCTCAGTTTTACTCACCTACATCCGATGTCCATTATTTAGTGTGTCTAATCATCCTCGTGGCCCACAAATGCACCTCCCCACCTACATATTTGGAAGGAGAGCGAATCAAACAAGGAAATAAATAAGGAGGATCCGCATGCAAGGAAATCGGACTTGAATTTTTATCGCCAAAATTGTACGTACTACATATTTGGAAGGAGGGTGAATCAAACAAGGAAATAAACAGGGAGGATCCACATGCAAGGAAACAAGACTTGAATTTTTTATTGTCCTAGCATTGTGATCGTATTTTTTTCCGAATATGACCCTTCTCGAGACTTTTTTACGGATCTAGCCCCATAGAGCCTAATTTTAGCGCACGGAGAGCGTTGAATTTTTGTTTTTATTTTTTATCTAAGGAACCAACGGTCTGTGAGTGCTGCTTAATTTTTTTTAATTTTTTCTCGCGGAACCTGCGGCCGGCGAGCACTGTTTAATTTTTATCTTTTTTTCCTTGCGGATCCAGCGGTCGGCGAGCGTAGTTTATTTTTCCATATTTTTCCGAAATCATCCCCGTGGCCCACAACAGACCTTCCTCACCTCCCAAGCATCAACAAGGAAAAGGAAACAAACGTCTTGGAATCAAGGAAAAGGAAACAAACGCCCTGAAAAGGAAAGGACCATACATTACGTCTTTGGGAAAAAGAAACGGGAGATGGGGCAGCGCCGGAGAACGCAGTCCGCAATGGCTCCACGGTCGCCATCGGTGGCTTTGCCGACGCTTGGCGAGGTTCTCGTCACGACCTCATGATCGTCGTGCTCTCGCAAATTTATAATTTATTTTTAATATAATTTTATTAAGTACAAAATAATCGAAAGTTTTTTGAGAATTTTTCTAGAATTTTTAACCCAATGTGCTATATTTTCAAAAATCCTTCTATATTTAAAAATGAAGGCAACTCACTGCAGACTTCTTCTAGTCTGCATTGCACTGCAGAAGCTTCTTCTCTTCCTCCTCCATTAAAGCAAGAAAGAAGCTCCAAAGCTCCATCAATCCCGCATCAAATCTCCTCTTTCCATCTATGGTGTTAATTTCCCAAATTTCGCGCTCTATTGCCAAAATTTCCTCCCAATCTAATTTGATCCTAAATTATGGTTTTCATAAATATGCTTGTTTCGGGGCTATAAAACCGCGAGCTCTCCTCCACCCCATCGCATTGCGTAAATCCCCAAGTGCTCCTCTTGTAAAGATCGCGGATTTTGGAGGTAACCCAAGCCATCACCGTCATCTTTCTGGCGAAATTCACCGCAACCGTGACTCCTCCTCAGTGGCGCGGGTGCGGCGATCTCGCCGCACCGAGGCGAACCATCGCGACCGCCCGCCACCCCGGCCTTCCTCCCCTTGCGGCCAAGCCAAGCCAGAGAGCACGATGTGCTCTATGTGGAAGCTACAAAAAAATAATCTAAAATCGAAAATTCTTTTTCTTTCTCTTTCTTGATTTAAAATCTTTTGGGAGCCGTTTGCGCCTTCGACCTCCATTTAGTTCCGTTTTTCTTTCTAAATTCATTTAAAATTCTAAATTTCTCTTTTATTATTAAGTGTTGTATTCATAATTATCTTCTCATTTAATTGATAAGCGGGTGTACTGCCGTCATAGCATTAGCACAGGCACTATACTAATATGAATAAAAGTCTTCTAAAGCGAAGACCAAGTATTAACAAAGTGGACAGACAAGCACACAATCCAGTCTACTATAAAAAAACCTTTAAAACATATTTTAAGAAGTATATTTAGTACTTGCAGAACACATCACCATCATAAGAACAAACATAATACAAGTCAATATACCTACCTTTGCCACCAACCAAAGTACAGTTCGACTACTTCGCGAGTATTCGCTTCGGTCAAGTTATACTTTTTTTCAGTATATAGGCTAAAATATATTAAAAATGAATAGATTATTCCTAATTATTATCACTAAGCGTAATATTCAATACATACATGTGTAAAAAATATAAAATAATTATGGATATTTATTAGAGGTATAGAATTAACATTAAACTAATTTCATATTAAGATATAAAATACACCCTATATTTATGAACAAGATTGTTCAAACAAATACAGCTTATAAACTTACATAGAGGGAGTGCGCTGCCACGGCCGCAGCATTGTCCATGGCGGCCGGCGGCCTCAGCCGATCCGCGACATTCTTGTCCGGGTGAGGCCAACCGCTTCGCTCTTCTCGTTAAATCTAACTCCAACTAAAACAAACACCCAAATTAACACACACAAGAGCAGTTCAAAACACACACACAGAGGAGAGAAAAGTTCGCAGTAGTGAGCTCCCCCACCTCTCTCTCCACCAAACCCCCCGATCCAAACCCTCCTCGCATGCCGCCGCGCCCACCGAGGCGGCAGCGGCGCTGCTGACTCCCCCCGGAGACGCTGACCATGGGCGGCGTCACGTCCACCATCGCCGCGCGCTTCGCCTTCTTCCCGCCCACGCCGCCGTCCTACACCGTCGTCGCCGACGCCGCCACCGGCCGCCTCCTCATCCCCGAGATCTCCCGGACCACCGCGCGCCGCAGGCGGCGCGAAGGCAACGGCGGCGGGGACTCCTCCTCCGGCGCCGCCGCCGAGGAGGACGACGGCACGGAGGTGGTGCGCCTCCTCACGCGGCGCGGGAACGAGATCGTGGGGGTGTACGTGCGCCACGCTCGGGCCTCCGCCACACTGCTCTACTCCCATGGCAACGCCGCCGACCTCGGACAGATGTACGGCCTCTTCGTCGAGCTCAGCCGCCGCCTTCGCGTCAACCTCTTCGGGTAATGCTCCCCTCCCCCGCTTCAGCTCGCTCACATGCTAATTTTGGCTCGATTTGGCTGGGAGCTTCCGTTGGGGGGAACTTACTGGAGGCCTGGAGGGGTTTCGGTCTTTCGGAAAGCTGGGTGGGTACTTGCGGGTGTTGGATTTTTCGTGTGCATTTACTGTTAGATTTGGTGTGCTCATTTCCTGATTAAATGCTGCAATTATCGAAAGTGATGGTTTATACACTAATTTGGGACTTGGTAACGGCAATTGTCTCTTAGCACATGAAATTGGTTAGAGATGTTTGGATCACACACAAATGGTCGTCATATTTAGCTGTGGAGGAAATTCACCTATAATTACCGGTAGTAAACTGCCGCTTTCCTCCACTCTAACTATTTAACCACTATATAAGTTGTCCAGCCATGGCAAATTAACCTTTCTTTGTATTGCTGTTTTGTCCCACAACAACGCATTAGTGCATTACTTAGGAAATTTGGAGCAACTGGGCACAATGGATCTAATTTCAAGGGGAAAAGAAACTTCAGAGTATGGGAGTAGTTGGTGTGCTGTTTGTGGATGCATAAAAAGAGAAGTTTGTAACTTACTTTCAGGTTTAATAATTCCAGTCTATCACTTGTTAGTTATACGCTAAGGCCTAAGAACAGGACTATAGTAACGTGCCCAACATTATGGTGTGCCAAAGAAGCAAGATAATGTATTTTGGGGATGCTGCTTGGATTTTACTCAAGAAACTTTTTCCATGATGAGGAGATGGTGTCTTGTATTTCGAGGCATAATTGGTGGGTCTGTCTGGTGGATCACCTATGTACTTAGTGATTGGAATTATGCAGAGAAATGTGCATCATATTTTTGGATTCCAAGGGAGAAATCTCTCTCTCTCTCTCTCTCTCTCTCTCTCTCTCTCTCTCTCTCTCTCTCTCTGAGTGCGCGCACATGTAGATTGACTATATTACTGTAGCTTATGTCCTTTCATGATCATACCTATTGAGTTGCATGTACCAGCCAGTTCACCTAAAAACTTAAGCTGATGAGGAAAGGTGGGCAATTCACTTATACTTCAACACTCCCCCTTACGTATAAGCTCCCTCAGGCCTAGAACGTGGAATAGAAGTTGAATGCAATTATTTTTTAAGTGCGTTAACCGGGTCTCGAACTCGAGATCTCTTGGCTCTAATACCATATTGAGTTGCATGCATCAGTCAGTTCACCCAAAAACTTAAGCTGGTGAGGAAAGGTGGGCAATTCACTTATACTTCAACAATACCTATTCCATAGGATTTTTTGTTGAACGGAAATTAAACCCTATTTTGTTATTGTAATTCAATTTCTAAGCGCCATAGTAATTTTCTCGGCCGAAAGTTCGAGGAAATTTGCAAAGCATATTCAGGAACATATAGAAATATGATCGCTTGGCAACTGAAGTATTGCATTTCAAATGCTCGATTTCTGTCTTGTTATATTATTTGGAGCAATATTCAACCACTTTCTAAATGGGCTTCCCTCTACGTTCGTGCATGATTTATGGTCAAACTTTGTGCCCTACACCAAAAAGAGCAGTTAAAATTAGAAAGTATTTTTTTCCTGACATCATTTTGACAGAAACCCCATATGTTTTGCAGGTATGATTATGCTGGTTATGGGAGGTCTACAGGGAAGGTTTCACTCAGTTCTTTTATGTTAGTTGCTTCATATTTAACTTAAGTAGCAAAGCTAATCTTCTACCTAACCATATCTTAATGGACAGTTTATTCTTCCATTGAACAGCCCACTGAATGTAATACATATGCAGACATTGAAACAGCATATAACTGCCTCAAGGAAAAATATGGTGTCGCAGATGAGGATATAATCTTGTATGGTCAGTCTGTTGGAAGTGGTCCAACCATTGATCTTGCTTCACGATTGCCAAATTTGCGGGCTGTGGTTTTGCACAGTCCCATTTTATCTGGACTAAGAGTACTATATCCAGTCAAAAAGACATATTGGTTTGACATTTACAAGGTAAGTTTGACTTTTCCCCCTCTCCTGAGAGTTGTGGTTGATAGATGGCTGATACTTTTTCCTCCATTTTGTAGAATATCGACAAAATTGGTTTGATAAATTGTCCAGTGCTTGTCATTCATGTAAGTTATATTGATTTACTTCTTTTTTGTTTCTTTTTCACTGGGGACTATTTCCTACATTAGGTCCTTGGTGGGATTAGATTTGGATTTCAAGCACCAGTACATTGAGAACCTGAAGATAGATGATTCCATATCTTTGAGTTGGTTATGCAAAGTAGAAGATTCATGTGTAAATGCCCACCAAGCCAAGTGTGTAAAAATAAACTAAATATAGAGTATGAACAATCAGATGTCAAAGTTATGGAGGTGAAATAACTGGTGTCCTGTTTTAGAGTGTTGTTATTTATCATCGTAGTTGCTTTCTTAGAATTGTGGTGCCCACATGGTCATAACTGAATAATTGTAATGCCTATAACAGGGTACATCAGACGATGTTGTTGACTGCTCCCATGGAAAACAGCTATGGGAGCTTTGCAAGGTAAAATATTCACCATTGTGGCTAAGTGGTGGTGGCCACTGCAATCTTGAACTGTATCCTGACTACATCAGGCACTTGAAGAAGTTTGTGTCAAGCCTTTGCAAAAAATCGACGAAAACTGACCCAAAAGAGAGAACAACAAAGGATGACACTTATAGTAAAGATGCTGAGTCTGCATGCTCGGACAAACCCCAAGAAGCTGCAAAGTGCCCACAGATCTCACGGAAGAGCTTAGATAGTCGAGTTGGGAAATCCAAAACAGTGGATGTTCCTGAAAAGCCACGAATGAGCTCAGATGATGTCCACAAGTTCAGGAGGAGAAGATGCTTGGTTTGGTGATCAATGATGTGATCTTCTGCAGAAGTCATGGACTGGTATCTGGAATTCTGGATACCATAGCATAGGAATCAAGCAAATGTATTACATCGTACAGCGAGGAACGACACCAGCAGCTCCCGCAGTGGAGGGATAAGGGCTGTTTATTAAGGGGAAAAGAATCAGGAAGCTGCTGGAATAAATTATCACCATCAAAGAGCTACATTTCAACACTGGTAACTTCCTCGGTTAATTAACACGTACGCCATCAACCTGTTTTGCAACACCAGTAGGATTATTTCCAGCATGTAAAAGTGTACCATTATTGTTTGTAATCACGAGGAACAAAAAACTGGAACATTTGCCGCCACTTCGTGCACAGCTTAAAGCCTTGACGCAATCACGATCAAGATATTCGAGTCTGGATGTTCCAATATAAGGTGAATTTTGTTTGGCTCCAGGGAGCGTTTTATCGTCTTATCATGCTTCTCGTTCTACTATTCTTGTACAAATCTAGATCAGAATCTAGGCAAATTGCAAAGTCGGCCTGATCTCAAATGATAGCATATATTCAGTATCCATATGTATCATCACCACTCCTATGTACATTGCCTCTGTTCTGGTAGCCAACATACGGACAAACACATATTTACATCACCAGGAAGCCTGGAAGCAAAGAGAGTAAGGAAAACTCTCGCATCGCTCGTCACAACAAGCACGCCTCTTAAGTATTAGTACTTAAGTAGTAATGCAAACAAACACGAATAAAACTCGGTCTCAACACGCTGATCTAATCTGATCAGCTGGTCACTGGCTAGTGTTAGGAGTCGTGTTTCTGCTCTCCCACGGGGCATGCACTGTGTCAGGAGAGAAGGGCGACACTAGGTCGTCCTTGTGTTTGTCTGATCCGTCTTTCTCCATCACGCATCCATCCTGTATGCCCCGGAGCACCTCGAGCACCTCCTTGATCGGCGGTCGCATCTCGCCGTTCTGCTGCAGGCACCGGAACGCCAGCTCGGCCACCATGGTCATCATCTTCTTCGTCGCCGGGTCGGAATCGTAGCCGAGCTCTAGGTCCACGAGCTGCTCCAGCTGGCACTTCTGGATCTTGCTGATGGCCATCCCGGCCAGGTTGATCTCGTTGCGCTGCCGGGTGATGTCGACGGCGGGCTTCGACGAGATGAGCTCCACCAGGACGACTCCGAAGCTATAGACATCGCTCTTGTCGGTGAGCTGGTAGCACTGGTGGTACTCTGGGTCTACATACCTGCCATGAACAAGAACACAATGGTTAAATGTTGAAAGGTGATGAGATTGTTTGTCTGATGCATTCGCTCAGGTTTTCGGACGAACTGGTCGGTATATGAAACTCAATATTGCGCCAGTACTCAACCCTGTATGAAGTGGCACTTGACATACCCTGGCGTGCCCTGAGGAGCGGTCGAGACGTGCGTGACGTCGAGCGGGAAGAGGCGGGACAGGCCAAAATCGGCGACCTTGACGTGGAAGTCGGCGTCGAGGAGGATGTTGTTGGTCTTGACGTCGCGGTGCATGATGGGCGGCTCGATGGAGTGGAGGTAGGTGAGCGCGGCTGCGGACTCGACGGCGATGTTGAGGCGGAGCGGCCACGTGAGGGCGCGCTCGGGCGCGCGGTGGCCATGCAGGTGGTCGGCGACCGTGCCGTTGGGGACAAACTCGTAGACCAGGAGGAGCTCTCGGCTGTGGCTGGACGTGCAGCCGTAGAACATGACCAGGTTCGGGTGGCGCAGCCGGGAGAGGATGGCCGCCTCGTTCACGAACTGCTCCAAGCGCCGGTAGTTGTTGTACAGCCGCTTCACCGCCACCACGCGCCCGTCTCGGAGGAATCCTGAACATAAAGAACCCAGCCTTGTGTAAGTATGTTCATTATTTGGTAGTTTGACATATGAATATTACGTGCATTCATATGACAGTATTACGAGGAATTCTACTGTAAGCATTCGAGTCGCCCTGATCAACCTCTTGAAGTTGAAACTGAACGTATGCAGTGTGCCAATTTGCAAATCTGAATATGTGCAAATGTATGCATGTGTGCAAGCAGAGCTTAGGACTTGCAGAATGGCAGCAAAATGGTTATTTTCTGTATCACCTCTACAATGACGCAGTGGCTTAACAGCGCATGTGTACCTTTGTAGACAGTGCCGAAGCCGCCATCGCCGAGCTCTCTACTGTCGTTGAAAGAATCGGTTGCCTCCTCGAGCTCCTCGTAGCTGAAGAGGTGCGTTTGCAGGTCCTTGATGCTGCCGGACTCCATGTCGCCGCCCCTGGAACGTGGGGTCCCGGCAGAGCCGCTGTACTTGAGGAGCTTCGAGGATGAGGTGACCTTTTTCTGCTTTCTCTTGCGGACGAAGAAAATGGCTATTACGCCAGCAACAACCAACGCAGAGAATCCACCAGCCGCTGCAACTGAAATAGCGAATGAAGATCGAACAGGTTAGCGATTGATATTTCTGCAGACAGTTGTAGCGCCTAGAAGAATGCACAGCAGATAGGTTAATTGTAAGCTGCAAACCACATGCCGATCACCATTATTTGTGGTTTTTTGTTATCTCATTTTTCATCAACTATAAATATTCAGGGCAACCATTGCATAAGTTGCAGAAAGTAGCACCATTTTTGTGTGCAACTGAGAAAGTGTAGTGGTAAAACTAACAATTTTATTGGAATGTTATAGTAGCTAGAATCAAGATTAATGCAATTCAAATATAAGTGTAAGAAGTTCTTTTTGTTATTTATTCACATCAGCTAATATGCCACACATACTGATTAATTACAGTTGATGAAAAGGCTCATTAACTGGTGTTGTATGGCATTCAATCAATTAAAGACTAAGAAATTAACTGCATGAAGTACTATTGGTAAATACAACACAGGTACTATGTATGTATAGTTACCTGCTATAATTATTGCCTTCTTCTTACTGCTGGATCCTGCATAATAAGCAAAAACAGGAAAAAAAATGTCAGAATATAAAGTCTAAATGAAGATCGGAAAAGTGAATGTCTAGTTGATTTTTTTTCTGTCAACTGATTCAGATTCTTTATTGGAACGTAAGTAATATAAGAGAAGATTTTGCTGGCCATAATGTAAAGGATGAATTTATAACTTTTGACTACCGATGGACAACAACCTGCACTTTGAAAAAAAATCCAAATCTTGTACCAACAGTCGAGAAAGATGCAGAATCTTCCTTTTTATCTTTTTCTTAGTTTTGTTGACGAAATTATCCTTTTCTTTTGAAGATATGGTGCTGAGATCATGTGGTGTGATGAAAATACCAGGAATACTAGGACTTTAGAAAAAGTTATGGCAAAGCCTACTCGGTTTTCTTGTTGTCGCCTGCTTAGTCTTTAAAGTTGTGGTTAACATATAGGCTCTGTTTAGAGGGGCTACGTTTGGTTGAAAAATCGCTTTTGGTTTACTGGGCTGTAAAACAGTTATAGCTACCGGTTGTAGCTTTTTTGAGAAGCTGTCTGGCTAACTAATAGCTTTCTGGCTTGGCTGCCGCCCGTTCCCAACTGCTGTAGCTTTAGGTGCGGCAGGCAGGAGGCAGGCCGACCGAGCAGCGAGGAGGAGACCGAGAGGCGGGGAGGAGACGGACTGAGCAGCGAGGAGGAGATCGGGAGTCAAGCGTTGGAGGCGGACTGACCAGGCGGCAAAGCCATGTGGAAGCCCCTCAAAGCATCTCTCCTCTGGCTGCAGCTTTTGGCTTTGGCTTTTGGGGGAGCTTGGCTAGTTGGCTGTGAAGCCAGCCTGTTTTGGGGGTGAGGGGAGGGGGAGCACAGACCACGATATTGATATTTACAGGTAGGACATCGGCATCAAAAAAGAAAACTGAAGAAGTCATAGAGCCAAGCAAAAAAGTTCCAACACACCTGGAATAAGCTTAACATCTCACCATGACGTCAGAGAGTTTGAAAAAGCATTCAAAATCAAAGATTGATGGTATGGCAAGTCTTAGTTTCTGTACTTAAGAATGAATTTTAATGCTTTTTCGTGTATTGAAGAGCAAATTCTGAGCCTTAGTCACTATCTGAACTTTTCCAGGTTAGGTTAAAAGATCGAACTTGAAGAACACGCGCCCCGAGGCAGTTTGAATCGAACGTTGATCGTTCAAAGTAGTACTTTTGTAGTCCTAGTATAGGAAACAGCACATATTTTGGAAGTAGACCAGTTTCTTAAACCTGTGAACGACAAAACCCTAAGCTGGTGCCTCTGGCCTCTGGGGTTCATGTAATGTGAACACCAGCTAGCAATGAAGGCAACAACAAACAGTTTAGGCATTGTGCTTTCCGGTTAGAAAGTGTGACGAGATGTCGACCTCTGAAATTAACAGGACTGGACTAGTGCACATCAACTTTTGCTGTGTCGGTAAGTGGGCCTTGATCTATCATACCTAACCATTAATTCGCCATTAGCTCTTGCCGGGAACCGTTGTTTGGGCCGCATTGTCAGGTTCCAAGATGAGCACAGGACGGTGCACTCTGCACAGTCTACAACTCTTCGGATGAAGCTAGTACTATGCAATTAAGATGTGACGCTGGGTCTTTGCAAGGGTCCTTTCGGGTAATCAGGAAGCAGCAGTAGACACTAGACATGGCATGGAAGGTAGCAGAGATCAATCAGCGCGACTTAATGGCTTCTGAATTCTGAACCAGTCCATGGCCGTGCAGGACCATGTCCGAAGGAAGGAAATGGAGCTGCGTCGCTGTGCAACAACCATTAATTTTCTTCTCCGCGTGCCCGTTCTGAGGCCGACGTGATCGATGTGCCCCCGGATTATATATATATATATATAAAACACCCCCACGCTGTCATGGGCAACCCCTTAATTTTAATAGAAAGAGAAAAAATCTTTCAAAAAGAAAAAAAAGCTTACAAAAAATTGTAGCTCGATTTTAAGAGAGGGAAGGATTTTTTATTTTTTTTTTAAAAATAAATTCTAAAAAAGCAAAAAATACTGTGTAGTTACTACAGCTATGAGCTACGGTTTCTACTGGAAGCACCACGTGGCAGGCGGACGACAATGTACACAGCAATATAGATATGATAGATATCTTCGAGTCCGACCCATGATCCCACCGACGATAGCCACTGAAAAAATTCAGAGGCTCAAAGGATGGTACTATTCTACCATCAGAGCTTTTAATACTGCGAGGCATCTTTGTCGAGCGAAGAAAGATATGGGAGAACGAATTGGACCGACGTACTTAAAGCTTCGGTTCGTTGCACACTCAGATATTTCTCGAGTTAGTCTATCCATCCGTCAGATTACGAGTGTGCGGGAAGCAAGCTACGGGACTTGATTATGGCGTGCAAATTATTCGCCAAGCGACAGAGAGTGGCCGGATTGATTGGCAATGACGGACGGGATAATGATTCGACTGTAAGCTTAGTTGATCAGATCGGCTTACCGGACGGTGGCGCGGTGGAGTCGGATATCTTACTGCAGCCGTCGCTGTCCACCAGGCCGTCGGCGCAGAGGCAGCCCAAGAACTCGCCGATCCGGTTGTAGCCGCACTTGCCGTTGGATTGCTCGCACCGGTTACACTTGCCGGAGCTCAGGCCCCAGGTCACCTGGAACCCCTCGCGGAGAGCCTTGACATACCCATCTTTCCTCCATTCAGGGTCCCTTGCGTCGGCCGGGAGGGCGTCTCTGAGCACGGGCGCTTTGTAGACTGCCTGGCACCCCTGCCACCAATCTTTGGGAGGCACCTCGCTCTCTGGAAGCACGAACGACATGGTAGGCCCTTCTTCGGAGCCTCTACAGGTGATCGGCTTGATGGTCGGCGGTTTCGGCGGCTTGGGCGGCGGCATGGGAACGGCATCAGCTTCCGGCCCGAAGGTGCAGCCGATGAAGAAGAAGAGGTAAGCGGTGGTGGAGGTGGGAAAGAACAGCCGGACGGCCGGTAGGACGGTCACGTTGTGATCGACTATGGGGCAGCTCCTGCCGACGACGTCGGTGTCGACGAGGGAGACGGTGAGGTTGGTGTAGTCAATGTGCGAAACCGTGTAGCTGTCATCGTGGAGCTCCAGGATGGGCATGCCGCCGTCGCAGATGATGGCCAACCCCGGGTACCCGCAGTACGATTCGCCGTACTCCGGGAGCACTTCGGTTGCGCCGGAAAGGTAGAACGGGTAGCGGACGCTGACGCCGCCGCAGGTGTAATTTTGCGGCTGGCATTTGGAGGGATCGTAAGTGCCACCGGTAGGGTTCCCATTGGAGGTGGCAGCCAAGAGGACGAGGAGCATGAGGAGGCGGCCTTGGTGGCAGAGGAGAGGCATGGCAACTTTTCTCTGTTTAGCTCAAGGACACTGCACTGCCGGTTTGGGTTGGTGGCCGCCTCCGTTTATAAGGCACGCTTTAAGCATAGCTGGGCAAGGTTTCGGTGAAGGTTGGGTGGCAGTGAAGTACATACGGCACATGACAGTTGATAGAAATGCTGTAGCAGTTGCGACGCACCAGCTTACCGCCACTCTGCAAGTCGCCTTGTTACCTCCCCCTGTCCTTGTTCCGTCGCGACTTGAGAGTCGTTTCCTTTTAGTTGGCGTCAAAGGAAAGATGCCCCTGTTCCTACGATATTCTTTGGCATTTCTATCTAGAAGGTTTGGCCGTCTTTTGGAATGATTCTGAATGTTTCTCAATACTGCGTATGACAGTAGCTAGCTACTGCGGATAAAAAAAAGGGACTGTTTACCGTCAGCTTTCAAAATCAGTCGAATTGCTAGGATCTGCCTCCTGTCATACCGTCACACGTGTTCTCACTACACGACGCCTCCACTGCATCATTTTAACATAAGGAAAAGAACGGAGGCATACTTGTCAGAGGGGGCATATGGTGGGGCGGCGGTAAGCCGAAGCTCGGCTTCACCAGCCGCAACCACGGCGCCCGTGCGCCTCCTGGCGAAGTTGAAGAAGAGAATGACAAGAGGTAGAGTAAGAATCTTCGAGCGGATCATACTTAAGAAATTTAACTGAAATTCTAAAAAAAATTAGTCAACTATTCTCTCCGTCCAAGTTTATAAGGCTTTTTTTTAATGATATTATCCATAAATATAAGACGTATTTCATATTTAAATGTAAAATTAGTGTAATGTTTCCTCTATACCCCTAATAAATAACCATCTTTATGCTTGTATTGAGTATAGTGTTTAGTGATAACTAGCATATTTACCCGCGCATGCAACTGCACATCTAGATATTATGATACAATTGTCTTTCATGTACGATTCTACTTCCAATGATTGAAATATAATTGTATTTGTTATATAACTCTAATATTTATATGTGATTAATTTGTACCGTTGTAGTCTAGCCCCACCAAAATAAGTGGTGGCGATCCTTTCTTTGATATACAATTTTACTTGAAATACAATTGTATTTATTATATAACTCTAGTATTTATATATGATTAATCTGCAACGTTATAATCTGACCCTACCAAAATAAGTGGTGAAGATCCTTCTCTTTTTCTTCTAATTAATGTAGGAATTTCTAGAATTATAGAATTATTGCAGGGATTTTCTAGAATTTTAGGATCATTGTGGGGTTTTCTTACTCTCAAAACGAAGGAGGTGCCTTGGATATCATCGGTTGTTTATATATACTAGCAGACTTACCCGCAATTGCGCGTCTAGATATTATGATACAATTATCTTTGATATACAACTCTATTTCCAATTATTGAAATACAATTGTATTTGTTATATATGATTAATTTGCACCGTTATAATCTGGTCCTACCAAAATAAGTGGTGGAGATCCTTATCTTTTTCTTTCGATTAATGTGAGAATTTATAGAATTTAAGATTATTCTGGGATTTTCTTGCCCTTAAAACGAAGGAGGTGCATTGAATATCAACCGTTGTTTTTATATATAGATATATAGATTGTCTTTGATATACAACCTACTTCCAATGATTGAAATACAATTAAATTTGTTATATAACTCTATTTATATATTATCAATCTGCACCGTTATAATCTGGCCCCACCAAAATAAGTGGTGGAGATCCTTTTTTTTTATATACAACTCTCTTCCAATGATTGAAACACAATTGTATTTGTTATATATGATTAATCTGCATCGTTATAATCTGGCCCCACCAAAATAAGTGGTGGAGATCCTTTTTTTGATATACAACTCTCTTCCAATGATTGAAACACAATTGTATTTGTTAGGATTATTGTGGGATATTCTTGCCCTTAAAACGAAGGAGGTGACTTGAATATCACCAGTTGTTTTTATATAGATAGATAATTAGGAGTAATTTAGTTATTTTTAATATTTTTTTGGTTTATGTGTCAAGAAAAAATAAGCTTTATAAATTTGCACGGAGAAAGTATTGTTTAGCATTTTGGGGGGAAAAAGCAGAAGAAAACAGTTTGGATACCTGACTAAGTCCATAGACAGACCTTTAATAAAAGCATGAATCCAAAAAAGACTTATCCACTGCCTTTTTCATTTACCCTGTATGAGTGATTTTTATTTGTTGACACTCCTACAAGTTATTTTACTGTCTAAATATTCAAGTTCGTTTTTCTCTTGCTAATTCTTCATCAAATCGTGATGATGTTACACTCTTAACACGAGGTCACACGTATCTGACGTGGCTACAATTACCGGCCGTGTTTTTATTGAAAAAAACGGCCGTGGAGTGGAGCTCCGTTCCTGTCTTTACCGACGACAGCCGTGGAAAATAAAGCTCTCGTCCTATTCCAGTAATCAAAGCATTTCACTTCACTGGAAGCAATCGCGTCGAGATTGGGAAGAGAATTGGTCTCACCGACGAACTTCCGATCGAGTTCTGCTCTTGCTTTATTCCGCCTGAACATTTATTTTCTGTGCAGTTACAGGCTTGCAGGGGCTAGAAAGTTCATACTTTGAACTAAGATCCTACAGTTTTCTGACCAATCCTGGCCAATCAAACAGCGTGCGCCGTCAGCATCAGCGAGCAGCCGGCGCACAGATGCACGGAGCCGAACAACCGATATGGGAAGGCCCAAGTGATGGGGTCAAAAACAGAGGAAGGCCCAAGATACCAGCTTCATGGCCTGGTTGGTGACTTGGTGCTCCAGCGAAATGACGGGGTTTAAAATTTGAAGTCCAAACAGCTACTGTCAAATAGATCTGTAGTTCGTGTGAAGTTTTTAAGATTTGATCACGCAACCTCTTGTCTGCTGCTACTACTCAAAAGAAAACACTAGTTTTCGAACATTTGTTAGAGAAAAGAAAGGGGTCGGTATGGCTGCTACTACGTGTCTGCCGAAGCCTAGAAACCCCAACTAATGAATCCCCTTAGCGACATGGAAGGAAAAAAAAAGGCACCAAATTCGAAGGGCATAATGGTTGAACTGTTACTTACCGCAATCTCCAGCCTTCACTCGTCCGTTGGGGCACAGGCAACCCATGAATTGGGCACTCTGGTTGTAGCTGCACCGTCCGCTGGATCGCTCGCACCGGTTGCAGGGGGCAGGCGCCCGGTCCCATGCCAACTGGAAGCCCTGACGAAGAAACTTGCCATATCCACCGCTCTTCCATTCAGAACCGTTTGGGTTGGGGCCATCATATTTGAGCACAGGCACTTGGATGACTCGCTCGCACGCCTGCGGCCAGTTCCCGGGAGGCACATCACGCTTGGGAAGAACAAACGACAGCCCAGCACCCGGGTAAAATTTTTCGCAGGTGATTTGGCCGATGGCAGGCGGTTGGAAGAGGTGGTAACGCGTGGGGGTGCAGCCGAGAAATAAGAGGAGGTAATCGACCGTGGTGTCAGGAAAGTACAGCCCTGAGCCCAGTGGCAGGGTCACGTTGTGATCGACTCTTGGGCAGCCGCCGCCGCCGTCGACGACCTCCGAGTCGACAAGGGACACGATGCCGTTGCTGATGTTCGTGACCGTGTACTTGTCGGAGCCGCTGAGTTGCAGGATGGGCTTGTCGTCCTCACACAGGATCCCCAGGCCGGGATAACCACAGTACGAATCGTTGTAGCGGTTGATAACTCCTGTGTCTTTAGCAAGGTAGAACGGGTAGCCGATGTTAACTTTGCCGCAAGTGTAGGACTGCGCCAGGCACATGGAGGTGTTGTAGTTGTCACCGGAAGGATCGCCATGGGAAGCGGCAACCAAGAGGACGAGCAGCAGCGGTGGCAGGCGGTGGCGTAGCAAGAGAGGCATGGCTAGCGAAGTCAGGCAAACATTTTTTCCTTGGTTTGATGGATGCACCAGGTGGTTTGGTCGAGGCGGCCCGCCTCCGTTTATAAGTCGCGAGGGCCACAGCCCACAGGTGAGTTTCTCCGAAGGCTGGGTGACCGATGAGAACGACATGGCGGCACGTGATAGGAATGCCAAGGCTTGACCATGACCAATTGGTTCTTGCCAAACGCTCAATTAGTACCACGCAAATCGATTGTTACCTCCCGTCGTTGTTCCGCCGAGACTCGTGTGTTTCTAGTTGGTTGACGTCCATCGAAGAAAGGCTATTAGTCTCTAGATATTTCTGTCTTTTCACTGGAAGATTTGTATTCGGAATTGCTAGGTTTAATACTCCCTCCGGCCACAAATAATTATTAATTTAGACATCGACATAATCACCAAAACACACTTTGACAATTAATTTATATTATAACATATTTATAAAACTCAATAAAATTATAATATTATAAAAAATGTTTTTCGAGACAAATATACACATATAATTTTCGTGTATTTAATTTAAATATTTTAAAAGAGTATTGATACTCTAAATTTCGAAAATTTGACTTGACATATGTTAAAAACGCTAATTATTTGTGACAGAAGGAAGTAGTACTGCTAAGTGGCCCCAGTTACATAAACAAGGACCCGTTCCACTTCTATCTTGGGAACCTAATGACGTTGTATCGAACATAAAGTTCGCTTTTGTTCAACCCTGGAAACACGTTCTAGAACGAAAAACATACCCAGCAACTCACTGCTCACGATCCTTGTCGCTGCAGCAGAGAGCCAGCAATAATCTGTCACGTAGACACCGATTAAGAGACGTCCTATCCGACGTCGCTGGATCTATTCTCCCAATGGCTACTACCGTTGGATCTAAGCCAGTCGAGTGGACCAAGCCCACCACATGCCACACAGCCCAAGACTGGAAAGGAAAGACCTCAGGGGCGCCATTGGGGCTGAAATGACATTTTTGCCCTTGATAATGTAGTACTTTAGAGGGCATCATCATAATTTTCCAATCCCCTCGGTGTCACTTCAAATAGGGCCAAAGGAGTATGTGGGGTTGACTCACTTATAACTCTTCATTGTACATACAAGCCTCTTTTATTTGTTTTTGCTATGCCCCGTGCTCTAATGCAAGACGTAAGATCAGACACCCACTTCAACGTCTAGCACTTCCTCACTACGCTTATTCTCGCCAGTCAATTCTTATCCAGTTATCCATCTACGACATACATTTCTTTGCTCCTTTGACTTTTTCTCGCCCACATATTCAATCGCTGCATATTGCCCCATCTCGACCATGTCTCATCTCTCACTCAGCAACCGGGCACATAGGGGTGGTCGAGGCGCCACCCAGATCTCATGCTGCCGCTTCCTCTGCGTGACCTCATATCCTTCGTTGTGTCGCTGCCGCTTCTGCCGTCATCCACGTCCTCGTCTGGGTCACGCTTAGTACGCCCACCCTACCTACCTCATCCGGCTTCATGCTGCCTGCCCCGCCGCTGCTGTCGAAGCATGGGCGCGTTCATCTCATTGGGAGCGGCGTGGCTGTCGCTGCTAGGTGTGTCGGTGGAGGTGAAGGGGACAAGCGAAGGGGGAAGGTGGGGGTGGAGATGGAGAGTAAGGAGGTCGTGGTCGTCTTCTTCGCCACGCTTGGTAATTAGCTTGCAATTCTTTGATCCACTGTTGCAGCTCGCTTCCTCTAATGTCGTAAGAAGTGTTTTTGTTTGTTGCAATGTGTATTTACCAGATCTAGTAGTAAATATTTTTTTTGTTGTAGGTGAAGGTTTATTTGTTGCAGAAGAGTTATTTCCTGTTACAAAGGGTATTTATTTTGTTGCCTTTTTTGTTGTAATGGATTGTGAAATAGGTTATTTTGAGATGTTGAACTAGGTATTTTTGATTGTTGCATGTACATCTCTAAAATGTTGTAGGGTTGCAACATCATTTTTCAGATATGCATTTGTCGTTTTTGAATACCTTTACATTATTTTTTCCAAATAGGTTGGCCAATATTAATTTAGGCATCCAATGCTACTCAAATCTAAGTTATCAAGAGAGTAATTTTTTTTAAAAAAATCTTTCCTCGGTGTTGCTTATGTGTTTTTACAATGTTGCAGTGCTGCCATAAATTGTTGTATGCATTGAAGAAGTTTGTTGCATTGCTTTCAGGAGTGTATGACGAGAATGTTCCCGTCGGACGTCTGAAGCATAGTCCCCTCCTTTCTTTATCTCTAAAACTTCCACAAGCCTTTTATAGGGTCCGCTCGAAACCCTTCTGACATTACTATTTATTAGTTGTTGCCATCACGGACTGCATCGGTGTCTGCGAGAGTGATGGTGTGGTTGTTGTAGGAGATGTCATGATTGTGTAGTTGTCTCCGCTGTGTTGGATGACAGGGGTTCTGGTTTCCCCCGCAACTTGGCAGGAGATCTTCAAATCGGTGTAGCCGCAAGAATAGGATGTGTAATTCACGTTAGAGAGATGGAATGAATGGGTGATGTTGACGCTACCGTACTTGAACCATTCCGAGCACATGGAACCATAGTAAGTGGGTGGAAGAGGCAAGCCATGGGAGGCCAGGAAGAGGAAGGGGAGGACAAGCAAACGTGATCTGTGAGCCATGGCGAGGCGAGGCATGCACATTTCGCTGTTTTTATATCCAAGGTTGCACGCATTTGGTTTTGGTGAGCACAGCTGTATACAAGCCGCATGGACATTGGACTTGTCTGGTTTCCTCGTCTCTTATAGACACACTAAATTCACTATAGATCATTTATTCATTTTGATTCAATCAATCAGAATATCTGGCATCTATTTTAAGGGAATCCTATGAGATATGTCCAATGTGGTCCTTGGAAAGCAGTATAGAGGAGGAATCCACGCCACCTACTTTGGAGATCCAGGTAACCACATTGCTATTGAGCCACCCAATGTCAAGCGATTGCGTCATGCTACAGTTGCGCAAGCTCTCACTCCTAGTATGAGGAGCCACCACCATGTCGTGAAGCTCCCTCAATCACCCGACAACCACCAACACCGCAAACCATTGTTGTTATCCATTGCACTGCTGTCACAGTACTCACATCTCATCCTAGTGCGGTGGTGCCACCATCATAGGAAGACCAGTAGCAAACCCGTTAAGAGGAGATGGTGTGGGTGGGCTTCACCCATGTCATATCCGTTGCCCGTCGACGACAAGGCATTGGCTTAGAATAGCCCTTGGTAAGCAGTGGAGTGGTCAGGTTAGTGATGTTGAATCACTATGTTTTCGTTGTTGCAATAGACCTTTTCTTTTAATGCAGCGAGGATTTATTTTTGTCGCAAAGATTTATTGATTTTTGTTGAGCATGAGCTCAACAATTTTAAATGTTGTAACAACTATCTTTGAATGTTGTCAATATTTCCAAATATTGCAACATTGTAACACCACAATGTTTTTTATTCGGATACCTAACTAATGTTAAACCATACGCTCAACTCTATACTTGTGATTTTCATCCAATTTTCAATGAGAATTTTTATAGTTTCCCTAATTTTTTTGAGGATATTGCACTTCTTTTTTGGTAATTTGTTTCACATGTTGATTACAATTGTTACATGCATTATCTAGCAATATTGCGCCGACGCATACAATGGAAAACTTTTCATCAAACGTTCGATTCCCAGTCATTCCTATCTATTTATACTTCATCTGGTATCAATAACTAGATCTAATTTCTAAATGCACAGTAAATATTTCTCCTCTCACGAGGTTTTGTTGGTTGGTGGACCAGAGGTGGGGCACATACCTACTCATGGCTGTGATGATTGGAATACCGAAGCAACTTGGTCTATGCGTCTGGTGGTTCCCGGCAAAAGCCAATGAACGGATCATCGGCTGCCTGCTGCGTCACGCCTAGGTTTGTCATTTCGTCCCGGGGAGACACGCTACTCGGTATGGTTTTAGTTGACTTCCATGCCGATCAGTGTATCATGTGAGCTACTTGGCTACTTGGCACCGATATTTTTCTGTCTTTTTTTCTCTAGAAGATCTTTTCGATATGAACTGAACAAGCGTGCATTGCACTGTGGGAAATACAATTTCAAATGGTAACTAGCCTGTAGATTGATTCTTAATTATTTTGGCTTGCTCGATTCACATAATTAAACTGATTCCATGTGAGCTAATAACTACAAAAATGTTGCACCGGCCATATTCGGAACTCTGCTAGTACCAGTTTGTATGATAAACTGTTCTCTTCTGTTTGAGAGGTCCTAAGTTCCGTAGCCCGTAGGACAGTTATTTCAGAAGGAAAAACATTACGAAAGAAATATGCACAAGAAGCCAAACGGCAAAGGTGCTTTACTGGCTCACTAATCAGCAGGACTGAGTCAATTTGACAATTGTGCATGGTAAGGAAAACTTACGCACTAGTATTCGCATGGAATGCTTTAGTTTTCTTGACTTGTGTGTGTTATACTCGGTACACTTTCTTACACGCAATAGTCTCTAGATCGAAGAATTGCAACATATAACACGAGTGTGCGCAATATAAAAAAATGAAGTAGATGAATCTCGTAGAAAGAGCGGAATAATCATGACGAGGATAATGATTTGGTGACGCTAACCGTAAATTTTTTAAGCACAATCTCGAAAGGTAAAAAAGGATTGTTGCATACTTACAACCCTCTCGAACCAGTTAAGACTATTGGATCATTGCTCTATATAAAAATCTAGTGCTAAATAATAACTTAGCATATGATCATCTTTTGTATCCCTTACTTTGAATGTGTTATATTGTGGCTTAGGTTCTGTATACCCATCCCTCAAGACTTTATATAGTCCTCTCAGATAAAATAGAAATTCTACTTTAAACAGAAGCTGCAATCTTTCTAACACACCTCTTCAAGTCCTAATACGTTAAGATATAAGTCACCGAACTCAAGACTACGCTACTGCTATGACTTTTGAAATGACACTTGTGCGGTAAATATTTGTACACATCTGGTATCTGTGTATTGCACTAGATAGCATATCTCTATTTATATCTGAAACCTGCGTTACGTAAGTCTTTGGGCGGTCACCAATATTATGGAAGAATATCAATATTACTGATGATACCAACGAACAGTACCAGTCGTGAAAAAGGAGACAAGAGTACGAGACCCCTGCATTGATCAATGATCAAAAACGTGTTTTTTGACTTCATCTTGGCCGCCAATTTCTTTCTTTTCTCTTTTATTCCATCCAAACGCATCACGACCAATTGTTACCAGACTAGTCACTTAAGACAAGATGTTTCACTTTGCAAAAGAAAAGAAAAGAAGAAACCGAAAAATGGGTGCATACGAACAAGTGGACAAGCACAGTGTAAAGGTAGACTTCCATTTCGCCATCTAATTAATGAAAGGAGAAATGTCTTTCTGAACAGAGTTTATTGGGGACTTGGAGGCTGCAAAAGTTATTTTGCTGATAGCTGATTGCAACCTAACTTATTAGGACTCCAGTAGTGTCACACTGATGGCTACAGTTCGTTAATCTCGTCATAACCTGAGGAGCAACTGCACAAGAGCTGGTCCTGAATTTTGTTTTTCGGAAACGTTTTTCTTTTTTGGTCCTTCGAACGCTTACTGATAAGATAGGTCACTGATGACTCACTCGTGATTTGGGGGGTTGTAGTTTGCTTTCACTTGACCTTAATTTACAACGTTGGTACTTCGTTAGCTCGTGATTTAGCAACGAAGTACTTGGACAACATATGTGTGGCCGGGCAATCATATTTGACGCTGCTGGGCACTAGCGCGCGATAAATTCAATATGAACGGAAGAAGTCCGCGACGGACTCGTAGTCTCGTACCAATCCAACCAATCTGCTCCGGTTCCTTGCATTGCTGAGCTCACCATACTCCAATCATAGAAAAGATCGAAAGAGAGGAGGCCCCTGCAACTTTCTAGTCCACTGACTGAAGTTGAGTACTACCAAACTACGGAAGCAACTGGCGACCGATCCATTCAACACGGGGCTGAGGCACCAATGGGCTACCGATCCGTATACCAGACCGTAGAACAAGAGCTGATCGCCAGCTACCATGAACCCAATCTTGCAAGCCAATTTATCTCGCACTACTGCTGCTAGTTTTCCTTTCGAAAGCATCGTTAAAAATGACGTGCGTTAATGCTCTGTCTCGCGAATGACATCGGTACCTAAGGCAGAACAGGACAGCTCCTGGCTTCGGCTTGCCCGAGCTCGGTGCTGCGGCCTCCGTTGCTACAACTTGTCCACTTCTTTCCGTTCTAATGGACCACTCAAAAACACTTATGCAGGAAGCTAGCGATAAAGAATTAGTTAATTAGGAATTGGTGCGTTCTAAGTCTTTCCTTTAGCTAGTCGTTTGCAGGACCGTAAAACCAAAAAAAACAGCGCGTCAACGACCTCAATAGCAAACAGAGGAGCCCATATTCTGAAATCCGAAGCAAGCAAGAGATCAAAGAAAAGTAATGCGGGAGGAGAGAAGGCATACGTACCGCAATGGTCCGAGGTCGGGCCGCCGTAGCAGAAACAGGTGAACCCCATCCCGCCGTGCGTCTGGTTGCGCCGGTAGCCGCACCATCCGCCGGATCGCTCGCATCTGCCGCACTGCTCGGAGTTGGTGTCGTAGCGCATTTCGAACCCACCGCTCAGCACGTCGCCAAATGATCTGTTCGCCTGAGGCCGACCCCCATACTCGCCCAGCATGCCCTTCTTATGTACATCCAGCACCGGCGCCACGACCAACTCCTCGCACTCGTACTCGTACGCTGCACCCGTGACCACACCATCCGGGAACACGTACGAACTCTTGTTATATTCTGGCTCTAGACACCCACTTAATTTCACAGCAGAGGGAGACGAAGCGTCCTTCCTGCAATTGTAGAGGATGGTGATGTTGGAGTCGGAGGGCGTGAGCTGCAGCCTGGAGTTAGTCTCGATGGTGAGGTTGAAGTGGAGGCGTGGGCAGCTGGTTGTCTCGGACACGTTGACGTCGGCGAGGGAGATGGTGTGCGTGCTGTAGTCGATGCTCAAAACGGTGTAATGGTGGGGTTGGACGGGGAGAATTAGAGTGGTGTTGTTCTCGCAGAGGAGGCCAAGGCTGGGGTAGCCACAGTCGGAGGCCGAAGATGTGTTCAGCCAGAACGGGTAGGCGATGGTCTTGTCGCCGCAGGTGGCGTTTCTGCAGGCAGCGGGGTAGGCGTCCGCTGTGGCGAAGCGGAGAAGAACGGGGAGGAGGAGCAGGGGAGACATGGTGTGGTGTGGATGAGGAAGAGGAGGGTGCAGACTGGGGAGGAGCGCCGGTTTACTCGGCGATATTGTGCGTGAGAGTCAAGTGAGGGAGTTAGGCTGACTGGCTGAGAGGGGAGAGCGACCGGTGCTTCGACTGGATGTGGAAAATTGGCGCCACTACTGACCGTGCACGGGAGCTAACGATTGCACGGCATTTCGTCCTTGCATTTCCCGTTATTCATTGCGGATGGCGACGGAGCGGGCCGCGCGCCGGTGAGTGGTCACTGCCCAGAATGCATTTTACAGGACAGTTCGATGGAAGACGTGCTATTGGCTCATGTTTTCTGATTTTGATATATGTAGACCCTAATCGGTAATGGCGAATTACTTCAAAGATGGTCTGAGCGAGCAATTACTGGAATCCTTTTTGCCTGGTGTTTTTTTAATAAAAAAACTGCTGGCCCATTAGGCATCCGTAATCACATGCGTCCTCATGAGTGCTTTAAGGTCGAAGAAAACCTTCAATTCTTTGGTGCCACGGTAGGTGCGCCGGGGCCGCCGGGCTAACACGCTTGGTGTTGCTTGCAAGCATCTACATACGCAAATCGAGCAAAATTAGCTCCGTTAGGATGAGCCGGTCTCAGAAAATAAGGTCCAGTAGCCAATTGGCCCACCCCGAATTTAGGAACAAGCCCACTCAAAACCTCATCGATCTGTGACATCATTTCCTCACAGTCCAACTGCAACTCCAAATCCCCGAATCCTACACCAAAGCTACGAAGCACCTAAGCCAACTCCACTTGGACCACCCCGCAGCAACACAGTAAAAAAACTGCGGTAAAAAAAATTCTGGGCAGTGACCACTCACCGGCGCGCGGCCCGCTCCGTCGCCGTCCGCAATGAATAACGGGAGATGCAAGGACGAAATGCCGTGCAATCGTTAGCTGCCGTGCGCGGTCAGTCGTGGCGCCAAATTTCCACGTCCAGTCGAAGCACCGGTCGGTCTAACGGTCTCACCTCTCAGCCTAACTCCCTCAATTGACCCTCACGCGCAATATCGCCGAGTAAACTGGCACTCCTCCACAGTCCTCTTCCTCATCCACACCACACCACGCCATGCCTCCCCTGCTCCTCCTCCCCGTTCTTCTCCTCTTCGCCACAGCGGACGCCTACCCCGCTGCCTGCAGAAAAGCCACCTGCGGCGACAAGACCATCGCCTACCCGTTCTGGCTGAACTCATCTTCGGGCTCCGACTGTGGCTACCCCAGCCTTGGCCTCCTCTGCGATGACGACACCACTCTAATTCTCCCCGTCCAACCCCACCATTACACCGTTTTGAGCATCGACTACAGCACGCACACCATCTCCCTCGCCGACGTCAACGTGTCCGAGACAACCAGCTGCCCACGCCTCCACTTCAACCTCACCATCGAGACTAACTCCTGGCTGCAGCTCACGCCCTCCAACTCCAACATCACCATCCTCTACAATTGCAGGAAAGACGCTTCCTCTCCCTCTGCTGTGAAATTAAGTGGGTGTCTAGAACCAGAATATAACAAGAGTTCGTACGTGTTCCTGGATGATGGGGTCACTGGTGCAGCGTACGAGTACGAGTGCGAGGAGGTGGTCGTGGCGCCGGTGCTGGATTCACATAAGAAGGGCATGCTGGGCGAGTATGGGGGTCGGCCTCCGGCGAACAGATCATTTGGCGACGTGCTGAGCGGTGGGTTCGAAATGCGCTACGACACCAACTCCGAGCAGTGCGGCAGATGCGAGAGATCCCGCGGATGGTGCGGCTACCGGCGCAACCAGACGCACGGCGGGATGGGGTTCACCTGTTTCTGCGACGGCGGCTTGACCTCGGACCATTGTGGTATGTGTTCTACTCTAAATTCATTCTAACGTAATAACAATTTGAAACCAGTTTTCCAAAAAATCGTACTAAAACCTGTTTTATGAAACTTATTTCTAACGGAATGATTTGGGATCTGACATCTGATTTTTTTTCGTACGCTACAACATTTTTTTCCTACGCGTGAAATATTTTCCTTCGATAACAGTAGAGATGTCGATCCGGATCGTTGCAACATTTTTTTTCTACGTATGAAATATTTTTTTCTTACGCATGAAACATTTTCCTTCGATAATAGTAGAAATGTGCGCGCAAAAAAAATTACAAACGTCGAAAAAAAATGTTACAGACGTGAAAAAAATATTATACAGAACATCCGATGAAACATCTCAGATTGGACATCCGGCTCCTAGTTCTCCCCTATTTCTATTCCATGTGATCCAAACAATCACTAGGTGCATAGAATCTGTTTGATCCTAGTTTGCTTCATATGTCGGTGGACTTGGACGTGATTGTGGCCATTGGATCGGGGGCGGGGGCAATTACGGTACCGCGGCGCACAAGTCCTTTCGTGTTTTCGCTAGTCGCTAGGCAAAGCCTTCTCGTTCTGCGAGTCTGCCTGTTTTTTTTTTTTTGAAACGCATGTAGTCTGCCTTGAGTATAAACAACTAGCAACCTCTACGCGGCGTGCCACACCGTGGGCGTTGTTTTTTACACGAGAAAGATGGGTTTTTTTTTCTGGAAAAAGGCTTAAACGTAATGGTAAAGAAAACGGGAAAAAATGTATGTTTTTTTTGCGAAGAAGGATCCGAATGGGTTTTTTCCCCGCGAAAAAGGACCTAAACGTAATTTTGGTTTTATGAAAAAGGACCCGAGCGCAAGCCTTAAAACGCATAAAGGACCAAAGCGTAATATATATTCTTTTTGGGGAAAAAGGATCTATTCATAAATTAAAAGGACCTATACGTAATTTTTATTTTGTGGAAAAGGACCCGAGTGCAAGCCTAAAAAATGCATAAAGGACCAAAGCGCAATATATATTCTTTTTTTTTCGAAAAAAGACCTATCTGTATTTTTTTTCAGATAAGGACCTAATTGTAAATTTTTTCTTAAAAAGGACCTATCCGTAAATAAAAAAAGGATCTGTCCGTAATTTTTTTTCAGCTCGGCTCGCGGCTCGAGCCACGAGCCGCGAGCCGAGCCGCAAGCCGAGCCGGCTCCAGCGACACGTGGACAACGTCCCTACCAAGGGTACCCCAACGGCTCGGGATAGCGAACGGACCGGCTCAAGACTGACTCCGACCAAAGGCCCCATGGGGCCACAGGGGACGCTCGTCCCCGACTCGATGGGTTGCCTCAGGCTAGCCCCCGACCTGACGAAGCCGCCTCACGCTCGTCCCCGACCTAACGAGCTTCTTCAAGCTCATCTCCGACCCGATGGGGCGGCCAACCTCCGCCACGGGTCGAGCTCCCCACGAGCTCCGACCAAGCTGAAGCGATCTCCACCGCGGGCCACGTGTCGGGCCTCCACCAGCCATTAGCCACGTACCCCACAGACACAACGGCTCTTGACTGTGCAGGGGCAGGTGGCTCCTTCCCGAGGTAGCGAGGAGGTCGCCAAAGTCAAGTCCTGGTCTCATCACCCAGACGCGCGCGATGCGAAGACACGCTCCCTCCCGAGGCAAACGCCAGCGCTTGTCAGACTTGCAGAGGGTAGGTGCGCTATTTCCCAAGGAAACGGCAAACTGCTCTGCTCAGCAAGTTCACCAACCCGACATGGGGCAAGGCAGACGCTGAATCGCCAAGACAGAGGACCGGAGCTCCCAACACAGCATAGATCACCTCGTCTCTTCTCCCAACTTTCCATGTAACCTGCCCCCTCCGGCTATATAAAGGGGGCGCCCTTCTCTGGATGGGGAGGAATAGGCCGTTCTTGCTCTCACGTTCTTGAGTTCTCAAATCCCCCGCTTGTAAAAGCCGTGCAGTCATCTGCACCTAAAGCAATACATCACCACCACACGAACTGAAGTAGGGACATTCGGTCCGAACCAGTATACATCTTGGACTCCCTAGTCTAACCATTCAAGGAACGGGAACGCGCGACCCCTTAGACTTACAAATTCACTCGCCGGTGCCCGAAACGCCGACAGTTAGCGCGCCAGGTAGGGGCCTTTGTGCGTCCTCATCGTCATCTCCGGATTCTCAATCGTTTCCTTGATGGCTTCCTTCACCTGCGACGACATCTCCGCATCGAGGAGCGGGATCCGCTTCGGCTCCCTCAACTTCGTCGCCACTTCGGCGGGAGAACTCATGCCCGTCCCCGCTACCTTCCGAGACCAGGCACCCGCTGGGAACCTGGACTCCGTCTCCGGCGATCTTGGCCACCTCCGGCTCGAGGCTCCCGCGCGAACCTCAAAGTCGGAGCCCAACAAGCCCTGCCCCGTCTCTGGCAACGACACCCTGGAGCCCGGGCAGGTGACAGTGTCACCTCCCGTGGGCTCGCACCTCGTGGAGATGGCCGGCTATATACCGGCCTCCGTCCACGACTTGCTGGAGGACTCCTCCAGCCACGACTCCGAGCCCGGCGTGGAGCGCTGGCCGGCCGGCCGCGACTCGCGAGTGCAACATGGCGGTATGGTCGACCCGACCGCAACCCCCGCCACTACGGGAGTCCTCATCCAGCGCACTGAGCGCAGAAGAGGAATATCGGAGCGCTACTGAACGCACCCAAGCTCACCGCTACGAGCTCCAGCAACAATAGCGAGGAGCCGAGGCCCGAAGGCCGAGCTCGATAAACTCGAGCCAATCTAGAGCGAGTCACCGAGCCTCTCGCGCGCAAGGTGGACGCGCACAGATCGTACTTCACCGGTGGCGGAGGAATCGACGGCCCCGTTCTTCCCACGCAAGCGAGCGTGGCGCGGCGCGATGTTGTTCGTGGCATTCCCGAGCCGGACGACCGGAGGCCAAGGCGACGTACGAACCTTCGGGCTGGTCGGCGGCTGCGTGTAGCACATGCAGGCTCGGCCCCACCACTCGGGCGCCTCCTCCAGTCGCCCGAGCCACACCGCCGCTCGGAACCGGCTGGGTCCAGCGAAGACGGCGGCACAGCGCCAACGGCCCCAGGCCTTGCACACCCCAGTGCGCCAGCGCCTCGGCAACGACTACGAGGCCCGCGCCACAATCGAGGCGCAGAAAAGAGCGACGGACGAAGCGGCCCGGTCACGGGTCGTAGACAACGGTCGCCGCAACGATCGCATCCCGAGCCCCGATGGCCCAGGACCACGGGCCTTCTGTCAGGGGATCCGCTATGCGGATTTCCTCGCCAGGTTCAGGGCGTCAACCAACATAGCCAAATACACTAGGGCAACAAACCCCGGTGTCTGGCTGGAAGATTACCGGCTCGCATGCCGGGCGGGAGGAGCTGTGGATGACCTCTTCATCATCCAATACCTCCCCATCTACCTAGCGGACTCGGCTCGAGCCTGGCTCGAGTACTTGCCGCAAAAAACCATCAGGAACTGGGCCGACTTGAAGAGCCTCTTCGTCGGCAACTTCCAGGGCACTTACTAGCGCCCCGAAAACTCCTGGGACCTGAAGAGCTGCAAGCAGCAGCCGGGAGAGACTCTCCGGGACTACATCCTTCACTTCTCCCGACAATGCAATGAGCTCCCCGACATCTCCGACACCGATGTCATCGGGGCGTTCATCTACGGCACCTCCTGCAAGGCCTTGGTGCACAAACTGGGCTGCGTCAAGCCCAGAACCACCAAGGAGCTTTTGGACATCGCCACCAACCACGCCTCTGGCGAAGAGACTGTGGGGGCCATCTTCGAAAGGGGAAAGGCCAAGCAAGAGCCCGACGCTCGAGCCGGATCCCCTCCCGACCGCTCTGACAAGCGGAAGCGGCAGGGAAAACAGGGCCAAGAAGGCCGCCTGGTCGCGGCTTCCAACCACCCTGCCAAGCTGCAAGCGCGACCGGCTGTCGCGCCCGACCACTTCGAAAAGCTGATGGAAAGCCCGTGCCCGCACCACGAGTTCCCTGTCAAGCACAAGTACCAGGACTGCCAAGTCCTCAAGCGCTTCCTCTCCGGCGCTCCCGCAGCACCGCGGGGTAAGGGAAAGAAGCCAGACCCGGCCCTACGAGCTGAGGAAAAAGGGGCTGACGCCGAGTTCCTGGAACCCGACGGCTGCCTCATGATCTTTGGCAGGCTAGCATGATACGCCGACAAGCGGCGGCTCAAACTCACCTTCCGCGAAGTCCACATGGCAACGCCCGCCGTTCCCCAATACCTCCGCTGGTCAGACGCTCCGATCACCTTCGATCGGACTGACAACATTCCGCAGCCGGGGAGATATCCGCTGGTGGTCGACCCGATCGTGGGAACAAAACGCCTGACTAAGGTGCTCATGGATGGCGGCAGCGGTCTCAACATCCTATATGTTGAGACGCTTGACGCCATGGGGATCCCCCGCTCGAGCCTCCGGCTGAGCAAGGCGCCTTTTCACGGCGTCATCCCGGGCCAGCAGGCCCACCCCCTCGGGCAGGTCGACCTGCCCGTCACTTTCGGGGGACCGGACAACTTCCGCACCGAAACCCTCACCTTCGAGGTGGTGGACTATCCCGGGTCCTACCACGCCATTCTGGGGAGGCCATGCTACGCCAAGTTCATGGCGGTCCCCAGCTACACCTACCTCAAGCTGAAGATGCCTAGGCCACGGGGAGTAATCACCGTGGCCTCATCTTTCCAGCTTGCCTACGACTGCGAGCGAAGCAGTTGCGAGTTGGCATCAGCGGTCATCGCCTGAGCCGAACTCGCGAACCTCCGAGGGGAAACCTCCGGATCCGCCCCCGACTCCAGCAAGTCAGGGACCATATCCTTCAAGTCCGCCGAGGACACGAAGGAGGTTGCGGTCGATCCCGAGGATCCGGCCAAAATGGTGCGGGTTGGAGCCTCGCTCCCCGCCAAATAGGAAAGCGTGCTCATCGACTTCCTCCGCGCCAACCGAGACATCTTCGCATGGAGGTCATCCGACATGCCAGGAATCCCAAGGGAGGTCGCCGAGCACTCCTTAAACATCCGACCAGGCTCAAGGCCGGTCGCCCAACGCCTGCGCCGCTTCGACGAGGAGAAGCACAGAGTCATAGGGGAAGAGATCGCCAAGCTGTTGGCCGCAGGGTTTGTCAAAGAAGTACGCCACCTCGAGTGGCTAGCAAACCCCGTCCTTGTAAAGAAGAAAAGTGGGCAATAGAGGATGTGTGTTAACTACACGAGCCTGAACAAGGCGTGTCCCAAAGACCCGTTCCCCTTGCCCCGCATCGACCAAGTCGTCGACTCCACTGCAGGGTGCGAATCCCTGTCCTTCCTAGATGCCTACTCGGGGAAAGATGCCTACTCCCATGAGGACGAAGCTAACGGGGAAAGATGCCAAGGCGAATTCGACACACAAACATACCAAAAGGAGATTTTATTCTAAAAATCGCTAGGTTCGATTATTACATAGTGCTATGAAAGAACCTAACGATTATGCCTGGCGCCGCGCGCGGCCCATTGCTTCGATGAGGGTGCTCCTCGCCCTGAACAGCCGAGGAACGACCCCAAGCAGCGCGTCGACGGAGGCTGTGTCGCGAGCCACGGCCTCCTCCTCTACGATCTCAGCCAACGCCAGGTCGCGGTGTGCCCAATACACAGCCAGGGGATCCTCCTCCTCCGCCTTATGGTCGTCGCCAAAGCTAAAGGTTAGTGGGTGCGAAGAAGCCATCAGAAGCTGCAGAGGAGGATTCTGGACTGGAGACAACCATTCAGGCGAGCGGTGATATCCTTATATACCCAAATGAAAGAAGGTCAAGCGGTTCCAAGTAAATGCGAGCGCGGAAGACGAAGCAGCCTTCACCGAATTCCGAAGCGGCCGAGAAGACGTACGGCCAGAGCACGCCAAACCATGCGCAACACGCACAACAAAGTAATTAAAGGCTTCCTGCGGCAGAGACGCTCCCGGCCGATTCCCCGACAGCTGCCGGATGCACTCGAGCGCACCAGGCAGGATCCAACCGACCAGGTCAGTCGGATCGGGCGACCAAGTCCGGTCGCCGCACTCAACCATGTTTCGACCGACCGAGTTAAACCCCCGACCGAATCTGACGAACTCGCTCGGAGGTTCGGGGGCTACTGACGAATACTCATACTAAGGGTACCCTAACGGCCCGGGGTAGCGAACGGGCCGGCCCAAGACCGACTCCGACCAAAGGCCCCGTGGGGCCACAGGGGACGCTCGTCCCCGACTCGATGGGTTGCCTCAGGCTAGCCCCTGACCTGACGAAGCCGCCTCACGCTCGTCCCCGACCTAACGAGCTTCTCCAAGCTCATCTCCGACCCGATGGGGCGGCCGACCTCCGCCACGGGTCGGGCTCCCCACGAGCTCCGACCAAGCTGAAGCGATCTCCACCGCGGGCCACGTGTCGGGCCTCTGCCAGCCATTAGCCACGCACTTACGCATACACAACGGCTCGAGTGATGCTGCGGCAGTGGCTCCTTCCCGAGGTAGCGAGGAGGTCGCCAAAGACAAGCCCTGGTCTCATCAACCAGACACGCGCGATGCGAAGACGCGCTCTCTCCCGAGGCAAACGCCAGCTCTTGTCAGACTTGCAGAGGGCAGGTGCGCTATTTCCCAAGGAAACGGCAAACTGCTCTGCTCAGCAAGTTCACCAACCCGGCATGGGGTAAGGCAGACGCTGAATCGCCAAGACAGAGGACCGGAGCTCCCAACACAGCATAGATCACCTCGTCTCTTCTCCCAACTTTCCATGTAACCTGCCCCCCTCCAGCTATTAAGGGGGGGGCGCCCTTCTCTGGATGGGGAGGAATAGGCCGTTCTTGCTCTCACGTTCTTGAGTTCTCAAAGCCCCCGCTTATAAAAGCCGTGCAGCCATCTGCACCTAAAGCAATACATCACCACCACACGAACTGGAGTAGGGACATTCGGCCCGAACCAGTATACATCTTGAACTCCCGAGTCTAACCATTCAAGGAACGAGAACGCGCGACCCCTTAGACTTACAAATTCACTCGCCGGTGTCCGAAACGCCGACAGTCCCCTCCCAGGAAATCTTCCAACATTAGGAAGGCTATGATATCATCAGTCACTGCAAACAGAGAGCAACCCTCTCGGAAGAAGGCGAAACAATAGCTTATACATCGGTGGTGAGATTTTTCTTTCTCTAAAAAATGAGAAAATCCGGCCGTGTTAAATGAAAAGGTCCTATGCCTCACAGTCACACCTTGCACAAGCCATGGCTCTCCTCCTCTTCCTTGCTCTCCACATCTTCGTCTCTCATGGGTCCCCTCTTCCGCCCACTTACGACGGTCCCATGTGCTCGGAATCGTTCAAGCGCGGAGGCGTCGACATCAACTATCCGTTCTATCTCTCCAACGCGACCAAAGAAACCGCCAATTACACATCCTACTCTTGCGACTACACCGATTCGAAGATCTCCTGCCAAGGTGCGGGGGAAACCAAGACCCCTGTCATCCAACTCGGCGGAGACAACTACACCACTCAAAAAATCTCCTACAACAGTACCACCATCATCCTCGTGGGCAGTGATGCATTCCGCGATGGCAACGACTGCCCAAGAGCCACAACGTCACCTTCAGCCAGGAGTGGCTGCACAACACCGAACCCTCTGGGAACCGCACCTTCTTCTTCGGCTGCTACTCCACATCAAGCTCTCGCGGTCCACCTCCTAATCTTGACATGGTTAGGTACCAAATCAACTGTACAGGTTTCGATCCACCGGGGAGTGGAATTTCCTTCGTGTTCGCATCTGAGGACCATGAATTACCTCAAGAGCATGAGTTGGCTGGGCACTGCAGCCAGCTTTTCGTTGCGCCTGTACAGAGATATTTTCTTATGAGTTGTGATGTCAAGTAACCAGTCCATGGCAAGCGGTGGATACGGCAAGTTTCTTCGTCAGGGGTTCGAGTTGGCATGGAACTGGATCACAACGGACCAATGTCTCCTCTGCGAGGACGGTGCTACTACAGCCAGAACAGGGGCTTCTTAGGTTTGCTTGTGCTCCGATGGGGAAGGTGGGCATCCAGGATTGCAAAATACAGCAGTGCCAGCACCGGGCCGCCACCAAGCTAGTTCTTTGAAACTGATGCTTAATTTGTTTCCATGTGCGAACCTAACCATTAGTCGCTCATTTGACGTACGTTTCATCCATCCATCCGATTGCACGCTGTCTCGACGCTTTCTTATCTAGTTTTAGCTTTGATAAATCCCTAAATTTATACAAGTGCGACTCTTAGAAATATTGTTACTTAGCAATTCTGAGATGGAAAAAGTTCAGGTGACACGTAATGGAAAATCGTTCTCAAGTCTCAACCAGTTCTTTTGTGCAAGTCAGTCCGTCAGGTTTGATCACAAGAGTCTCCACGGGACAAATTCGAAGACAGACTGTAGACGACTAGCAACCTGGCACTGACTGGCAAGACCCTGCCAAGGAAGTCGTATCGTGTGCTGTCATTTACCGGTCACCCGCCCTTCTCTGAAAGTACCATCCAAGTGCCCTCGCGACTTGTAAACGAAAGCAGGCAGGCTAGCGACCGGCAAATCACTGGTTTAAACCAAACAACGGGATACTACTCCGGCTGACTTCGCTAGCCATGCCTCGCTTGCTACGCCACCGCCTGCCACCGCTGCTGCTCGTCCTCTTGGTTGCCGCTTCCCATGGCGATCCTTCCGGTGACAACTACAACACCTCCATGTGCCTGCTGCAGTCCTACACCTGTGGCAAAGTTAACATCGGCTACCCGTTCTACCTTGCTAAAGAAACAGGAGTTATCAACCGCTACAGCGGTTCGTACTGTGGTTATCCCGGCCTGGGGATCCTGTGTGAGGACGACAAGCCCATCCTGCAACTCAGCGGCTCCGACAAGTACACGGTCACGAACATCAGCAACGGCATCGTGTCCCTTGTCGACTCGGAGGTCGTCGACGGCGGCGGCGGCTGCCCAAGAGTCGATCACAACGTGACCCTGCCACTGGGCTCAGGGCTGTACTTTCCTGACACCACGGTCGATTACCTCCTCTTATTTCTCGGCTGCACCCCCACGCGTTACCACCTCTTCCAACCGCCTGCCATCGGCCAAATCACCTGCGAAAAATTTTACCCGGGTGCTGGGCTGTCGTTTGTGCTTCCCAAGCGTGATGTGCCTCCCGGGAACTGGCCGCAGGCGTGCGAGCGAGTCATCCAAGTGCCTGTGCTCAAATATGATGGCCCCAACCCAAACGGTTCCGAATGGAAGAGCGGTGGATATGGCAAGTTTCTTCGTCAGGGCTTCCAGTTGGCATGGGACCGAACGCCTGACCCCTGTAACCGGTGCGAGCGATCCAGCGGACGGTGCAGCTACAACCAGACTGACCAATTCATGGGTTGCTTGTGCCCCAACGGACGAGTGAAGGCGGGAGATTGCGTTAAGTAACGGTTTAAACATATTATTTGCGACCAATCCATCTTTGGATGATAATATCATCTGTTTAGCATCGACACCAATTCTGAAGTGCGTCATCATCATCTGCTCCTGTGCAACTGTAATTAAGTCTCTGTTCCTCACTAAACAATATTAACTTACCAATTGAGCATCATTTTTTTTAAAGAAATACCCGTTGAGCATCCTGACCTGAAATACCAATAACACGTGAATAATTTTGCCGCATTAAGCTACAACTGTCAAGAGGTTTTGCTATAGATCAAGCTTTTACCTCTAGGAGGTAAGATCAACTTTAAGTGATGATATTTTCTTTGAGATGGTAAGAAATGCTTGTTATTTTTCATGTATTAAATTAGTTCTGTCCATGTGAAATTGGCATCATGAATCGGTGAGCAGTCCATGCATGGAAAATGATGACCCCTTTTGTCTTTGGAGAATAACACTTTACTAATGCACTGGACTGTCGATGAATAACAAGTTACCTTCTGGTTTCCTTTGTATGATATAAACTGCAGGTTATATTGTGATTCATTGTATAGTGCAAGTTTTATATTTTGTCAATACATGCATCTTTCATCTACTCATGAGTCCTTATGTTCAAAATTTTGCAGGGGGTGAAAAGAAGAGAATAAAAATATGTAAGAAATGTCTCCGAGTCCATGATAATTATTTGCATCTTTCCCAATTGTATTTACCATTTACAAAATCTGCTTCACTCATGATTCGCAAAAAACAATATGCTTCAGTCACGGGCATTTACTATCCTAGTAACCATGTTAAGTTTATCTGAGGCGGCACAAATTCTTGACAAATTAAATTTGGGACTTATGATGGAAACAACTATATATCTGGCCCTTTAGAACACAAATAAGGTAGGTTTGTCAGCAAGAATCTTCAATAACTTCAAATGCATAGCTTTCTATTGCGTGACACTACTAATTACGTGCTTTCATATTTCCACTCATTTATTTGGTTATGTGGTACTATACAAAGTCCAAATAAACCAATTTTCTAGTTGATGATATAAGTTGCTTCCCCTTTTAATGCATTTTTCTGTCCTAATTGTCTACGCAGATATAATAGCAAGCACCTCGGGCATACTTCTGCTATCTCTACTTTTCCTTGCATTTTTACTGGGCCACAAGAAATACAGGTCCAAAAGGAGATCAATGGAAACACCCAGAATTGAGTCCTTCCTACAAAAGAATGGAACCCTACATCCAAAAAGATACACTTACACACAAGTGAAAAGAATGACGAAATCTTTTGCTGAAAAGCTAGGTCAAGGTGGATTTGGTATTGTTTACAGAGGCGAGCTCTCTGATGGTCGTCCGATAGCAGTCAAGATGCTAAAGGACTCCAAGGCTGATGGGGAGGAATTCATCAATGAGGTAGCTAGCATTAGCAAAACTTCTCATGTCAACGTTGTTACCCTCTTAGGATTTTGCTTGGAAGGATCCAAAAGGGCACTAATCTATGAATACATGCCTAATGGTTCACTTGAAAGGTATGCCTTCAATGAAAACTCTAACTCTAAAGGTGAAAATACTCTAAGTTGGGAGAAATTATTTGATATAGCAGCTGGCATTGCTCGAGGACTTGAATATCTCCACCGAGGATGCAATACTCGCATTGTGCATTTTGATATCAAACCGCACAACATTCTATTAGATCAAGATTTCTGTCCTAAGATTTCTGATTTTGGATTGGCCAAGCTGTGCCTCAATAAAGAGAGTGCTATTTCAATTGGTTGTGCAAGAGGAACAATAGGCTATATTGCCCCTGAGGTCTATTCAAAGCGATTTGGAGCAGTAAGTAGCAAGTCTGATGTCTATAGTTACGGAATGATGGTCCTAGAGATGGTTGGGGCAAGGGATAAGAATATCAATGCAAATAGTGAATCTAGCAGCCAATATTTCCCACAATGGATTTATGAACATTTAGATGAATATTGTGTCAGTGCTTCTGAGATTAATGGCGAGATCACAGAGATTGTAAGGAAGATGATAGTGGTTGGGCTGTGGTGTATTCAAGTAATTCCTACTAATCGGCCAACAATGACTAGAGTCGTCGAGATGCTAGAAGGGAGCACAAGTGGCCTGGAATTGCCACCAAAAGTGCTGTTGACTTGATAAGCATGGATATGTTTCTATTGAATATTGTTCATTTGTTGAAGTGTTGCGCAACTGCAAATATCTGTTAGTTGTTTGCAAAAATTAAGACTTGCATCAAAAGTCGGAGTTGTTCTGTAAACAGTGGCAGCACAACGAATTGTTGACCATTTGATAAATAACAGTGTACGATGGTATCATTTTGGAATTTGGATCAAACTCACTGCTAATATCGTCTCTCTTTTTGTAGTTGTACGGAGATAGTTTGAAATACCTTTCAATTCCTGTGAAATACTCTACGAACTAGACATGGCAACTAAAAAGATTTATTTACCAGTCCACAAATCCATACCACAAGACTACATCCAAACTAGAACTACAAAGCCCAGTAGTTGAATACTTGAAATGTAAATTGACCATCAGAGATTTGGAGTCAGAGCTTACCTCAGTCAGAGTGGCCAAACAAGATGAGGGCTAGCGAATGTCAGGCCTCCGTCGAAAGTAGCGTTGCCCACCTGAGTCGAGGCCCGGCGAGCGCGGCTGCTCGGTAATGTGGCGAGTCCTGAGACGACGAGCGCGGCTGCTCGGTAATGTGGCGAGTCCTGAGACGACGAGCGCGGCGAGCTGTGGAGCGCAGGGACGCTTGAGGAGAGAGGAGGCGAACCGTCGATTGGGATTTGCAGCTTTCTCCTTTCGCTTTTTGCGGGCCGTGGGCTACTAAGCCGGGGTTCAGGACAGGCCATTAAGGCCTGACCCCCCCTCTGGTTTACCTAGTCCAACGAGCAGCGGTTCGTAACAGTGTTGTGAAAACGGTACACGGTACCGTTAAAAGATTAATCGTAATACATTGATTAATTAGAATTTAATTATTGATTATGTATTTTTATTAATATTTTTATTTACATTTAGAATTAATTAGAAATATTTTATTTGTCCAAAGTTATTGTAAATTATCACTCTACAAAACATGTTTTACATTTTATTATTTATACTTCATCCAAAAGGTACGTACTATGAATACTATAACACAATATTATAAACTAACTTATCACACTTAGTGAATAAAAATAAGTTATTTTTGTGATTAATCGAGAAAAATGGATGATTAATCGGAAAATAGCTGATTAATTAGATTATAAGATCAATTAATCATTCAACTGCATTAATTGTACTTTAATTAAACTATTCATACTGATTTAGCCATCATCACTAATTAATCGCCGACTAATCGGTGAAATCGGCTGTTTTTCACTGTTGTAATGATACAAATCGATGGTAGTTGACCCAAAGACTATCTCAGGCCTAGCCTTTCAAGCCCCAAAGCCTCGTCCAGCCTATCAAAGACGAACCAGTTCGAAGCCCGGTTTGAAGCCCAAAAATTATAATTAGTACGGAATACTTTTTAAAATTATTTTCAAAATAAAATATTAGTTTTTTCGTTGGGCTTTTTTGAGCTTTGAGCCAGCCCATAGTGGCAAAACTAGACTAGCCTTTAAGAGCAACTCCAACCCACCCCTATATCTCCCCCTATCTTAAATTATAAGGAGAATTAAAAAAATGTGAGCTCCAACCCATCCCCTATCAGGAGCTTCTATTCTAGGGAGATCCCTTCTCACCCCTACATCTAGGGGCTTTCTCATCCCCCTACTATTTTGTTCAGGATTAAAATAATGCATCTTAAAATAATAATTCATGGGTGCAAAGTAATAATAATGTTTAGATAAATAATAGGGGTGAGTAATAGGGAGTGTGGGTTGGAGACAAATTTGATATAGGGTGCCCTAATTTTTATACCACCCCTAAATGAGTGATTTAGGGGGAAAATTTAGGGGTTTGGGTTGGAGTTGCTCTAAACTCGTCATAACTTGAGGGTCGGGCCAGGATGCGCATGAATAGGTTATGACTTATAGGTCTACTTCGAGCTAGTTATGTGATGAGTTCGGTTGGAACTATGCACTATCAAATAGTGAAAGTTACTCTATTTTTAAAGTAAGCTGACGGATGGTCTAATTTTAAGATTTGTGCAATTTAATTTTTGGGAGAGCACACAAACACAACTCAAAAGTTAAAACTCAATAAGCATATAAGTCAACACAAGTTTTCCTCACAAGAACCAAAACAAAAAAAGTTTCAAGCATGCTCTTAGAGATGAAATCTGAAATTAACCTTACTAGCTACTATGTGTAAAAAATAATTATGCTTACAACCCTAAGTTAAAATCTGATTTATCATAATGAATACTAACCCTAGGTTATCACAGGAAGCCGTACCAGAGCGAGGGAAATCAGAACTTGCAAGAAACCAAACCATTACTCCCTTAGACTTGTTTAAAAATGTCATTCACATTGTGCTAGGCTGCTAGCCCAATTAAGTTTGGTATGCCGATTCCCCTCTGTTGTTTCACTCCCAATAGATGTAAGTTTCTCTCTCCTACTGTTTTTGACAGAATTATTTTTTTAATAATATTTACAGAAATAATATGCCAAAACAAAATTTTACAAAAATACCCACATGTCGTCATTTAAATTGGCGACAGGTCTCTGTCGCCAATTGAAATGACAACAGAGACTCTATCGTCATTTCAAATAACGACAGAGAGCTGCGACCGTTGGCGACAGCTCTCTATAACCATTAGCGACATCGTCATTTCAAAGAGCGACAAGGGTGCATATTTGTAATTTTTTAATTCATCATATTATTTATGTAATTTTTCATTAAAAAATATTATTTAAAAAAAAATCCGTTTTTGACATATCTCATGCACGGACAGGAATCCTCTGCAATCTCTACGGGACTGCAACTTAAACGAACCCAATAGATGCGGACAGTTCAATTGAGGCAACACACGGTCTGGATCAGTGAACAGTGTGATACTACAGTAAAAAATCAAATCTAGCTATTGATTTATTAAATACAGTCCTACTACTCTACTACCGAAAATATATAACAGTTAATCTGATGATTGGATCGAAAAGAACAAACAATCCGTACTGAAGGCCCGTATTTACCCAAAAAAAATATGATTTAGTTTGGGTTGGTGAAGGCCCGTATGTGATTTGTTGCCTATAGAATTGCAGCTGCATTTGGGTCCAATTTTATGATTCGGTGTGCTTAGGAAGTTAGGTTGAATTCAGTTATAGTTCGTGACGTACTGTTCTTCATTTCTTTGCATCTTCTTAATTTTCTTCTTCTTCGATTTTTTTAGACTACCCGAAGGTGACACATGAGAGCAAATTAATACATGTGTGAGATCAAATTAGCGTAAATCCGAGAACAGATCAGTACAAATGTGACACAAATATGAAAGTAGACTCCGTGCATACGTAGGAAAGTACGAGCAAATCAGTGTAAATTTTCTTGTAGCAAATCAGGATGCTAAACAATTTGAAAGCAACTCAGAGAAAAAAAAATAGAAGTTTATAATAATTTCTAAGCAAATTAAAAATTAAAATTTTCGTCAACCGCCACTCGCACTATGCAACAATGGTGCACCGACGCCGGCTTGCCAGCCAACACGCCTCATTGCTACCGCCCCGATCGACGCAGGGCCTTGGCGCCTTGCTACTCGCGATGGCCGCGCTGTCCAACCAGCCGAATGCGCCGCCTCGTAGTCTGTGCTTGGTCACACCCATGGGCGCGTTGCCCAAGCAGCCATTGAAGCCGTCTCTATGTCCCGGTCCCGGATGCCACGAGTGACAATCGCACCGCCATGCCTTGCAGCTCACCGGCGATGCCGAAGCGTACTCTCTAGAAACAACATAATTTTCAAGTCACTGGTGGTTTGCAAAGCAAAATTCTTTGAAATATGGTTACAAATTTGTTTCTAAGAGCAGGTAGCTTGTTTCGTCCAATAACCAGAGGCTTCAGCTAACCATCATTTACAAATTCTGAAGTTCGTATCTTTCATAGGAAACTATGCTGGCGTGTCCATGAAGGCTTCAACTAATCATCGTATACAAATCACAGCAGATACTAAGTATCCAGATGGCCTAAAGAGATTGTAACTAGTAATCCAGAAGGCAGACAGATTTCAGACATGCTACTACTCCCTCGCTCAGAGCAGAGCGAGCTCATATGTTTCTTTTGATTTCGCCAAACTGCTGCTCATTCGTTTAGAGCTTCCCTTATTTCACCCGCCTGACTTTGGATGCGCTGTTTCACCTTCTTGTCCAGTCCCGGCTGGCGCAAGATCTACTGGAGTGCTTCAAGTTTGTTCCGTAAGGGTGTGTTTAGTTGTTTATTCTAAGCGTCCGTTTGTTTTTACTTTTGATTCTGAATTTTGATTATAAAAACAGAATAAAAAAACAAACAGCTCGATTCTATGAATCGATTCTCACAATCCAGCCCACCTATATACACTGAATCCACAATCCACTTCATATATACGTTTGGATTCCAGCTTTTAGAGAATCAGCTTCTCTACAACCACAATCCAGAATCAATTTTTAGAGAATCCAAAGAAAAACAAATAGGCCCTAAGTGGTACATATATGAGATGGTTTAAAAAATCATCTATGTGTTTAGTTGCTTGAATGGAATGATGTAATACAAATTCAAAGAATATTCTTTATAGATGCTAAACCATTTTATTCACTGAAACAATGAAATCAAACAGTATAGAATCATCCCATCCCATTTAAATTGGTATAAGCAACTAAACACACCCTAAGGTGTGCTCCTTGCCCCCTCTTACAGTTTAGCACGTGTTGTCCTCCTCAATATTACTTTGCGCTTTCTCATCGGGAGATTTGATTATTTGCCACACAAAGTTGGTGGAAATTGATGATTTGCCACGTCGTATCTTACTGAGATGTAACCTGGGAACCCAAATTTCAGTGACATAGGATAGTAAATCATCAATTTCACCAACTTTATATGATAAATCATCGATTATTCCTTGTCCATACATACGTCTTTGTGTTCACCGAGGGCTTCGCCAGCTGGAGAATCGTGCCTCCTGTATCAAACATCGAAAGGCGTGATACAAATTAAGCGTTACACGACTGCATACAGAAATGTGCTATGTCTAACCAGTTAATTTTCTCAAAGTGGCAACACTGCAAGTTGAGGTTGTACAATATAGACAGTCAGCAGTTTTACATATCCGGCTACAGAGTAGCGTAGGTTTGAAAATTTGCGATACCAATTCCCCTATAACCCTCTTACAAGATTGTTCAGCTAGCTCACCTCCATTACGAGATTGTTTAACTAATCAATCCATGATGCAAAAAAAAGCACATAAGAAACTTTTTTGCCTATTTGCGACACCAATTGCGGTTCTGATGTACCCCTCTTACAAGATTGTTCAGCCCACCCACATACAATATTGTTTAACCAATTAATGCATGGTGCAAAAACCATAGCAAACAAGAACCTTATTTGCTGATTTGCAACTACAATTCGCCTATATTGTTTAACCAATTAATGCATGGTGCAAAAACCATAGCAAACAAGAACCTTATTTGCCGATTTGCAACTACAATTCGCCTATACCACTCTGACAAGATTGTTTAATCAATTAGTCTATAATGCAAAAGTGACAGCAATAATTTCAATGTTTTTGTTATTTGGTCTATTCATGAGTAGCACTAAATTGGTTCAGGATCTAATTGGTCCTTTCTGTCCATTTCATATACACAAAAACTTCTACAACTAAAGACCCTGAAGCAAATTAGCCAAAATCCTCAAGCATCCGAGCTATTGTTATAAGCAAACAAAAAAAGAATAAAGGATAGTGCTAACCAAAAAAGCATAACGACTCACCAGAAAAACCAAACATGGAACAAATTTTAAAAAGAAACATCAACAAGTTCTCCAATAAATCTCAAATGATGGCATGGCAGGAATGTCTACATCATAGTGATTCTATACTTTCCCTCTCAATACAAGTTGCACAAACCTTAAAGTAAACAAAGGGTAACTACTAACTATCTACCGTTCATTTATGCTTTAATACTTGTGCACTCTCTCAGCATTAAGGTGGCATGCTGAATAGTAGTTGTTTTACAATTTTACAACTGTATGTGCAGGAAATATTGGTTTCAGTATGATGAAGCTAAATTTTATTTTGGTCTTAATGGATTGATCTAACATTCAGATGTGGACATATATCAATCAAATTTACATTGGGCATTAATCATGGCAACCTAGTGCAATATATTGAATATCTCACGACCTATTGAATGCATCAATATTCAAGAGTATCCACACCCAAACACAACCTAGCCATTTACTGAACAGATTTGGTGGGCTTTGCCCTGACCTTTAATATGCCCACTATACCAATATAGCATCAATTTTACCTTTATCTGCCAATCCACGTTAATAAAAATCATCAAAATGTCTCAATTACAAATAAACAGCTTTGGCAGATTAAAGTACCTTTAAAAATAAAAAAAAATCTATGGTACCTACGTCGAGGGGTGATTCTGACAAAGGATATCCTAAGTAAAAGAAATTGGACTGGCAGCAAACTTTGTTGTTTTTGTAATAATGAAGAAACTATACAACATCACTTTTTTGACTGTCAGTTTGCTCGTTTTGCATGGAGTGTTATACAAGCAGCTTCTAATTTGTCACCTCCTCGTAGTATAGTCCATATGTTTGGATCTTGGCTATTAGGGTTGGGGAAGGAAATAAAAGCCCAATGTTTAGTTGGGGCTGCCGCTTTATGTTAGGCTATCTGGCTATGTCAAAATGATGTTACCTTTGATAAGAAACAAATATCTAATCCATTGCAGGTTATCTATTTGTGCATCAATTGGTTGCGCTCATGGTCTGTGCTGCAACGTCAGGAAGCTCGAGAAATGTTGTTAGTGGCATGCAGCTCTTTACAGGTCGTGGTCCGGGAACTCTTCATCAGCCTGGATGGAGGTTTAGAACAAGATTGTGTGCGGATTGAGAGTTTTTTGTTAGTCTTGTTTTACGAGTCTCTTGATGACAACATTTTGGTTGTAACTTTGTAATAAACGATTGGCTGTGTATCTGAAGATGCAGAGATGTAAGTTCAAGCTCCATTAGTTTTGGTGATTGGTTTAATATTAATGTTTAATCATTGTTTAATGACAAATCTAATCATTATGAGACTAACATATTTTATTAAGCTATATTCTTATTAGTCTCATATTTTGATGGAAAATGAAAAACCTAAGGTATGCACTTGTATTCACTTTATTATCTTAATGCATACTTAGGATTCAAGTTAAAATACGAACTCTTCCATTGCTTTAGTCCAAATATGTGCATTATGTTCCTAATTCATATATTACATGAATGCACACATCTAGGGGGAGTTTATAATTTAACTTGTTGTTTCAATAGTATTGATCCATGTCTTATTGCTAAATAACATATAAAGGATCAAGACTTTGAAACAATCATTTGAGTATATATAACTTGTGTAGTTATAGTATACTCATGCAAATATAGAATAAACTCATATGCAATCTAAGATTGATTATGTGCATATTGATTCTATGATCAATTTGTTATATGCACATACTTAATGAAGTTTATTCTATAGTTGATGGTTTAAATATATTGATCCCATTTCCATCACACAAACATATATGGATCATTACTAACCATCACATTGAGTATATGAACTCATGTCAATTTAAATGAGTTTAAATTGAGTTCGACTATCTTTTAATCAATCAAAGAACATTTCATCATGTGTTGATGGTGTCTCCTTGTTGATTAAAGACAAACGAAAAGTTCTTGAGTATAATGAAGCATTAGTTGCATCAGAGTACTCAAGACAACAATTAATCATTCAAATTGATTTGGGTTGTACTCAATCGATCTTGGAGGCATCCATTATATGTTAATGGAGTGTGGTGATTGAGACAACCGTATTTGTTGGACTAACAATCTTCTATGAGTTGTGAAGTAGGTTGAGTCCAAGATAATGAAGAATCGGGAAGAAGAAGAAGTCATCATGTGTTGATGAGCTTCAAGAGGTGATCCCGAAGTAAAGAGAAGAGCTAGAAGGTTCATCATGTGTTGATGACCAAGAAGAAGAAGAGGTGATCCTGGAGAGAAGATGATTGGAAATCATAGAAGCTCCAAGTGGATCGTATGCGGCAAAGGTATAACTAGATAGGCTAGAGTGTCTAGTTTAGATCACCGTACTATTAAGAGGGGTTGAGTCTTTTAGCTTGAGCTTCATCATGTGTTGATGAACTCGATCCGGTTCACTCTAGCTCACTCTCTTGGTTTGGATTTTGCATGGAGCTAACCATTTGGCATGTGTTGCAAATGGGTGAAGCTCGTGCGTTGAATTTTGCATGAATTAAGTATTTGCATGTGTTGCAAATAAGAGTGCTCATGCTTGCATCTTATTTGAATCTTATCGATTTGATTTTTGCATGAAGCTATGGATTTGCATGTGTTGCAGAAAGGGAGACAGCTTATGCAATGTTGTTTATGTGGTTATTGCTTGGAGCTAAATTTTGCATGTGTTGCAAAAGGAGAGAGCTCAAGCAATTTTGGTTTAAAGTGGTTGCATGGAGCTAGAGATTTGCATGTGTTGCAAATAGAGAGCTCATGCTTTTGTGTTTTAGCTTGTGATGGGACCATGTGTTGATCATCACAAGGCTAAGCTTGGTTTGTGTTTTGAGTTTGCAAAATGTGTTTTTGCAAAATGATTGAATGGATTTGTTATTTGCAAATGTGTTTTGCAAATAAGCTCGAAGTTATGAGTTTCGATCCTAGAGCATGTGTTGGCATTTGCAAATGTGTTTTGCAAAGTGCTGGACTCATGTGTTGATCCTTACATGGCTAAGAGGATTGATCTTATGGGTTCGTGGTTTTTTTTGTGAATGTGTTTTGCAAATAAGTTGGAGTTGTTATTTGCGAATGTGTTTTGCAAATGAACTTGAGATTATGGGTTTCAATCCTAGAGCATGTGAATAGGGTTTGCAAATGTGTTTTGCAAATTGACTTGATAATGTGTTGATCATCACATGGCTAAGAGAATTGATCTCATAAGTTTTTGGTTTATTTGCAAATGTGTTTTGCAAATAAGTTGGAGTTCAAAGTGATTCTTTGGAATATGTGATTAACATGTGCAAATGTGTTTTGCATAGGGTTGTGATCATGTGTTGATCATCACATGGGTCAAATAATCAATCTTCGAAAGTTTGGAGAAAAGTTTTTGTGAAAAATTTGGTTCTCCTCTGGCCGGCACTACCGACCATGTAGGTGCGCAGATCGCCAGTATGGAAGCAGATCGCCCAGATGGCCGGTAGTTATATTCTAGAGATGTGTGGTTTGGGGTATTGCACGGGTGGCAAGATCGCCCAATTGGCAGATCTTGCCGCTACGGCAATACCGGTCCCAATACAGATCGCCGCCATCAGAGCTAACGGCTAGTTTTGGCAGGCTTTCGACCGTTGAGGTCGAGGCCGGCACTACCGGCCCCAGTTGGGCGGTAGTGCCGGCCGTGCTGGTTTTTGCCCATTTTGCCCCCAACGGCTAGTTTTCATGTGGGGGGCTATAAAAGGATGCCAAGGGCTGGCATTTGGGTGTTGCTGGTTCTATTGAGGTTTTGGGTGAGGTGTTGCATGTGTTGCACACTCATATTTGGTTTTTGAGCTAAGAGTGAGTTCTAAATTGCATGTGTTGCAATTAAAAGTGGATTGAGGGCCTCTTGTGCATGTGTTGCACTTGAGGAGGATCCTAGTGCATGTGTTGCACTTAGGAGATCACCATTGTGCATGTGTTGCACTTGGTGAGGTTCAAGCGGAAGGCTTGACTTGTTACTCTTGGAGGTTGCCGCCTCCAGAGGCAGCGTCTGACGTCGTCTTGCGGTGAGCTTCTCAAAGGAGGTTGTGAGAAGCTCCGGCGAAGTTTGTGAAGGTTGGAGCTCGCCTACCCGGGAGGGAAAAAGAGCTACCACTATTGGATTCGAGGTGGGTGCTCAATTCATGGAGCCGGTCCAATGTGTTTGTGCTAACCTCAACGTGGACTAGGGGAGACCGGCAAGTCTCCGAACACCACGGTAAAAAGTATCATGTCTTTTGTGCTTGCATTGTGTTTGTTATTTATGTTCAAGCAATTTATCTTCATAGAATTAAATTGATTGATTGCTTGTCTTTAGAATTTCATATTCTTGTTAGAGATATAATTAGTTAGTGCACATAGTGAGCCTAGTTGTTTTAGGTTTCAATTTGTCAAAACCTTAGTTTATCGCTTCCACATATATTATCATCTAGGTTTTGACATAAGGGTACTTAGACGAGATTTTAATTAATCATAGAAGAATTTTTAAAAGCCGCCTATTCACCCCCCTGTAGTCGGCATCCTCAACCTTACAAGAGACTGGAAGGTTAACATATTCTTCCATTATATAAAAAAAGTAACACACATGTTGTGCACAAATATGCATGTAATACTATCCAACAAAATCGAAAGCCCCGTGATGATTTTGGCAAGAGTGTAACAAAATAGAATGATAGATGAAACGTGAACAATTAACTCTACTTTTTATGGACTAGGCCCCCATGAGCGTTTGCTATTCTCAAACAAATTAAAGATTCCTTTCGCCTCTACTATATCAGTCCATGCATAACTTAACAAAAATTATTATATTAACAAAAGAAAGAGACATGAGCGCATACTATGGTATAGTATCAAGAGTGCAAGAGCAGATGCCATCATCTCGTTGAGTTACAAACACAGATAATTTCAGTGATACTAGGTACACATGAAGGCATGTAGCAGCGCGAGGTAGTACCGTAGTAGCAAACCTTAGTTTGAATCTAGCGTGTTGCCTTTAACCTTGTGGCATATTAAGCAGTAGACTCTTTGTGAAGACCCCTTCCCGTTGGCCGAGACCCATTTGCCTACGCAGGGAGACGCGGAGAGGCCCACCTCCACCGTGGCCACCAGTAGGAGGCGCTCGGCATTTGTGATGGCGTCGCCGTTGACTACAAGCAGAGAAGCGCTCAGGTGGAGGTGTTAGAGGAGACCAGAGATACGTCATGGCAATATTTCCGATAGAATTGATCATATCATGCCACCTCTTAGGCTACATTGACAACATGTGTCAACTTTTCTCAATTGATTGACAACGTACACAACCTTTTTACCCGTGAATTGACAACATGTACCAACTTTTCTCAAAGATTTTATAATTCACGCCAGTTTTTCTCAATGAATTGACAATACACACTAGTTTTTTTTTCTAGTGATTTGATAACTCGCTGATATTTCTTGTGTCCAAAGATTCCTTCTCGCATTCACCAAAATTTACTCTCCAAAACTACACACTAACGGCTATAAAAATGAGGCATACTTCGCCACCACAACCAACACTCCAATCGAGCCAATTTCAAAAATAGGGAGAAGAGAGGTAAAGCCACTCGAGTTGGAGATGTCAGACTATAGAGAGATGCTATAGAAGCGGAAGCCAACAAGGCGGGAACCTACCCTAATTCTTCTTACAATGATACACCTATACCACAAATAGTTTCCACATGTGTAAGATCGAAGATGCCGACTAGAGGGGGGTGAATAGGCGGTTTTAAAAATTCTTCTCACTAAATACACGCTCTATTGATCTCTATGTCAAAACCTAAACAATAATCAATGCGAAAGCGATAAACTAAGGTTTTGACAAATAATAGCCTAAATCAAATAGGCTTACTAAGTGCACTAGCTAATTATGTCTCTACTCAAGAATATACAATCCTAAAGACAATTAAGCAATTTAATTCTAGGAATGTAAATTGCAACAATGTAAATAGAGAATTGCAAGCAAACATAAAGAGACACACCGATGTTTTACCGTGGTGTTCGGAGACTTGCCGGTCTCCCCTAAACCACGTTGAGGCAAGCCCAAACCACTTTGGACCGGCTCCACGAATTGAGCACCCGCCTCGATTCCACTAGTGGTAGCTCTTTCCCCCTTCGGGTAGGCGAGCTCCGACCTTCACAACTTTGCCAGGCCTTCTCACAATCTCCTCGAGAAGGTTACCGCGCACGACGCCTCCACACGCCGTCTAGGTATCGGCAAACACCAATAGTAACAAGTCAAGCCCTCTAGCTTGAACCTCACCAAGTGCAACACATGCACAAGGATGCCCAATCCTTTTCTAGATGCAACACATGCAACTAGAGGCTTCTCTCCTTGCTCACAAAGTGCAACACATGCACAATGTAGAGGAGAGGCTCATACTAGCTGAAGAGAAAGCAAATCAACAACAAAGAGATTCTACACAAGAAACTCTAAATCAAATTCATCTCAAATCACTCAAATATGGCTCTATGAGCTCTTAGGGTTTTGCTCTCACAAGAATACCTCAAATGGGTGCTGGAGCAGCTGCAAAAACCTCCCCATTCGGCCTCTTATAAAGCCCCTCAAAGAAAACTAGCCGTTTGGGGGCAAAATCGGGAAAAACACGCAATTTCCGGTACTACCACCATCTAAAACCCGGTAGTACCGGCCTCAGCGGTAACAGATAGTTCTGGGCATTAAAAGCATTGAAAATAGCCGTTGCTACAGTACCCCGGTACTGCGACGTGTAAATCCCGGTAGTACCGATATTTTTCGCCCCAAAAACTCAAAAACACAGTTATGGCAAATAACTACCGTTTTCTGGAGCGGTAGGTACTACCGCTATGTAAAATTCGGTAGTACAGAAAATCGGTACTACCACTGTGTAAACTGCGGTAGTACCACTGTTTCAGTAAGAAAAACGGTCATAACTTTTTACTCTGAACTCCGATTTAGGTGATTTTTGATTCTATGCGAAGCTTATCACGAGGGCTACAATCTTCACCTATTTTCAAGATTTAAGCAACCATAGATATTTTTAAATATCACAAAAATAAAGACTCTAATGTAGTCACTCAAGTGCAAATTCTTATTTTTTCGAAATCCCTCACATGAACTTGATCAAGAGCATGACTACAAGCTAGTAAGAGTCAATAAGATCAAATCTTATGCCATTTGGTGATCAACTCATGATCAAAACAATTTGCAAAACACAATTGTAAATAAACTGAGAACCCATGAGATCAATCCTCTAGCCATGTAAGGATCAACACATGATCCCGACACTTTGCAAAATATATTGCAAATACCAACACATGCTCTAGGATCAAAACCATAACCTCTAGATTATTTGCAAAATACATTTGCAAATAGAAAAATCATAAACTTTACTTAGCCTTGTGATGATCAACACATGATCAAATCACAAGCTAAAACACCGATGCATGAGCTCTCACCTTTTGCAACACATGCAAAACTTAACTCCATACACAAATCACATAAACCAAATTACATGAGCTATCTCCCTTTTGCAACACATGCAAATCCATAGCTCCATGCAAAAACCAAATCGATTAAGATTCAATAAGAAGCGAGCATGAGCTCCCTTATTTGCAACACATGCAAATACTTAGCTCATGCAAGAACCAACCAAGAGAGTGAGCTAGAGTGAAGCGGATTGAGTTCATCAACACATGATGAAGCTCAAGCTATAAGACTTAACCCCTCTTAATAGTACGGCACCTAACTAGCAACCCGGTCTCCCATTCAAACACCGAGACCAGTAAAAGACTATGAACATATCCTTAGCCCTAGCTAGTTATACCTTTGCCTCTAGCAATCCCATTTGGAGCTTTTATGATTTCCATCATCTTCTCTCCAAGTCAGGATCTTCGTCTTGTTCATCAACACATGATGAACTCCCCTTGTCTTAGCCTCGGGATCCTCTCTTGATACTCATCAACACATGATGACGTCCTTTTCCCGTTCATCCATCTCAACCTTGCACTTAACCTATTTCAAACTCATTGAAAGTGTTAGTCCAAAACACATGGTTGTCTCAATCATCATTGCACTCCATTAACACATAATAGATGCTCCCAAGATCCTTTGATCTTTTCCTTTGATGATTGACCACAACCCAAAGACAAATGATTGAAAGATTAATTGTGTATTGAGTATACTAATGCAACTAATGCTTCATATACACAAAAACTTTTGATTGCCCTAGGATCAACAAAGTGAATCATCAACACATGACTAGTTCTTTGTTGATTGAATGGCAACCGAACACAATTTAAATTGTCATGAGTATATATTAACTACACAAGTTTCATATACTCAATTCGATGGAACCTAAAAGTAATGATCCAGTTTATATGGAGTGGTAGAAAGGGATCAATACTCCTAAGACCATTGATTATAGAATAAATTCCGTTAGATGTGTGCATGCAAATAATTGAACTTGAAACAATATGCACATATTCAATTTTTGATTGCTTTGGAGTTTATCCTATATTGCCATGAGTATACTACAACTACACAAGTTAAATATACTCAAGGGGTTGTTTCAAAGTAATGATCCTTGATATAGAAAGATGAATTAGATCAATACTTTGAAACTTCAAGATTTAAGCATGAGCTCCCCCTAAATGTGTGCATTCAAGTATATATGGAGTTGAAACATTAATGCACATCTTGAGGTCTAAATAATGGTAGAGTTCATCATTTTACTTGAATCCAAAATATGCATTAAGATATCGTAAAATGAATACGAGTGCATACCTTGGGTTTTCCATTTTTCAATGAGATGAGACTAATCAAAGATATACTCAATAAAAGAGTTAGTCTTATATTTGAATTTATTAATATGATTATGAATATTATATCCAAAGAATGCAACACGATATGATAATATGAACTCGACAAGGAGGACAAAGCAAAGCTAGAAGAAGAATTAGCATTTGACATGTTAGGGTTAGAGATCAAAGCAATTGATTTAGAATTACCTTTCCTAGCAAGAACATCTAATTCATGAGTCTTCAACTTAGAATAAAGAACATCTAATGTGAATGTGCTCATGATAATAAATTCTTGTATAGATGTTATCTTCATCTCCCACACTGACATGTCCAAAGCACTAAGCATTTGTCTAGCATTAGCAGCATCGTCATAGCTAACCCCAACAGCACGTAGATTGCTAAGAATTTTATTAAAGCGTGCAAAAAAGTCATCTACAGACTCACCAGGTTTCATCTCGAAACACAAAGAGATTTCCATACCTCATATGCGGATCGAAGATGAACCACTCGATCGAAGTCGCTGCGTCCCAAGCCCTGGATGATCAAGTTGTGTGCCTTGCTGTTTGCTTCAACATGTGCGCGATTGACGTCGTTGACATTGTCGTTCTCAGGAACTTCGTACGGCTTGTAAACCTTCTCCCAAATTGCGAAGCCCTGCGCTTGGATGTACGCCTCCATCTTGGCTTTCCAAAACTGAAAATCAACACCATCGAAAACACAAGGTTTTGTCGAATACCTATCCATCGCTATGATTTCTAATCACCAGTTAAGATTAATTAGAAAAACCTTGCTCTGATACCACTTGTAGGATCGAAAAATACTAATCTAGCAATCAGAGGGGGGGTGAATGATTGCGCGGAAGCTAAAATAAAATTTTGTGATTTTGAAACACCCCAAACAAACTCGGATCGCTTAATTTGAATTCAACAAAAACCTTATTGCGTCGGACCAAACTTTTACTTGTCGCGGACCAAACTTCGCCGGACAGAAAGTTTTGCATGTACTACGGACCAAAATTCTCATCAGAGCAAAACCAAATCAATTCACTCTGGACCAAACGAGACAGACTGATATATGTTCACTAAAACTAAGATTCCTGTCGATCTAACCGTTAGATTGATATGAACATTTAACTGTCGAAACTAGATTCAATTCCAAAGCTAACACAAAAAGAATTAACTCAATCGGACTTATGGATCTGGAGTTATATTCTTTGCAAGACAGCTGAAACAAAAACCGATCTAACAGCGATAGACCAATTCAAACTAGCTACGGACCAAACTCAAACAATGAGATTAACTGAATATTCCACCGTTGCATTAATGTGAAATGTTAACTGAAGAAACTAGACTCAATTATGAATCTAACACAACAAGAATCAACTCGATCGAACCTACGGATCAAAAGTTATTAACCTTGCAAGCATGCTGTGACAGATTATGACGAGAACTGACCAAACTCTAATTTCGTGATTAATCACAATCTACAAAAGATTAACCAATGAAACTTTGAGAAACTCTAAGTTGATACTCTAGGAAGGTTTTGTATGGATCAAATCAATATTAAACTTGTTGAAACAAGAGAGACAATGAATCAATCTATAAAAACAAAACCGCAAACAAACCGAAGACGATCATCGAATCGAATATCAGAGTATACGACGTTTCATCAGTCTGCTACTGGACATCAGATCGTCGATTTTTCCTTCGCTCGGATGTCGCCGACTGTACTTCTGAGCATGAGGAAAAATCAGCCGCAGGGAACTTTTTAGCCGTAAAGAAATCGATCTTTATTTCTTTTTGTCTAGTCTGGTTACAGATACTCCAAACAAAAGAGTACAAACCCTAAAACCTCAGCGCTCCAAATAAACAGGAGACACCTCCCCCTATTTATACTGAGCAAACATAAAGAGATTGAATACAACTCCACTTCCAACATGGAAAGAGTTTGTATACATCTCAACTCGCCCAACATGGCCAAAACAACTCTTGCACGTATGTACACCCACATGCTATAAATACGTGACTAACCCACCTCCATGTGCATGTTCTCTAGCCCGAACGTTCGCGTCCGCATGACATCCTTGACCACCAAGACCTCGATTCCTCTCGAATCTAGTCCGAACCCGTTCCTCCATGAACCTAGTTCCATCCGTCATCGACCACGTTCGCCCTCAAGCAACACCTGCACATGAATGAACAAGAAACAATTCCGAGCACAAGTCCACGACTTGACTCAACATCAGTCTATGCAACCACTCACACGAGCGCATTGCATCAAGCAAAATCATTATCATTCTATCACAAGCATATCAAGTAAACATCTGAAACAGCACATACCAAAGCACCACACATGCCATGAGCACAACCACTTTGCAATGCCAATTTCATTACTAAGCCAATTTTTTAGCACATGATTTCACACAATTGAAACTAATCAATATTATGATTATCAAAAGAGTTAGTCTCAATACTAGATTTGTCATTAACACCAAAACTAACTTAATGGAGTTTTGAACTTTCAACACGCCACAATGCGATTGTGGTAACCCGGCAAAGATCATTCAATCCACATATCCAACCACTGCCGCCTAGGCATACTACATGCGCGGGGATTATCACGCAAGTAAATGTTACATATTGATATTACACATTGCATGCTACATTTTACATATTGCTAATTTTATCTATACATAATGCCAATTGTTGGTGAGTTGCTATTTTTTCAATGGGTCAATGTTTCGGAGAAGTATGATACGACATTCATCCAGCGAAAATAAATACTCAACTATACAGTTACGCACGAGAACTTCACCCATTAGAAACCTTACACCCCCGGAGGACAAGGGAAAGACCGAGAGGGGGGCAGACAAGAGAAAAACGCCGATGGTCCCGATGCCCCTACTGAATGTGAGATTATTTCAAACTAGGACAAGCCTGGATAGGACCTGTAAAAAGAGTATTGGGCTTTTTTGTACAAGAAGCAATGGAGGAAGACCAATACTAGTGTTTGCAGGGGAGACAAGGGAAAGGCACCAATGAACCCTAACACATAGGTTGAATGATCGCAAGCTTGACTTCTTTTCTATCCCCTAGTGTTTTCTATTGCAAAAGGCGTATATATATCTTAGTTGTAGTTTGGGATGATGGTTCTTGTATGTTGCCATTTATATCGTAGGACTAGAGAGGAAAATATATGCACCTAGCCAAACCCTAGGCGCCATGTCGGGCTTGAAATGGTTTATTTAAACAAAATCATTACTCAACTTCCCTACATGCATACAAAAAACATCAAATTCTTAATAGTTAGCTATTATTTCAAAATTACCAACTCATCAAAAAAATGAAATATGAGATCTCTGTTGCTATTTGAAACGTCGATAAAACCTTTGTCGCTATTTCAAACGACTGTTACAAATGACGACAGAGAGCAAGGTAGGACTCCACATCGGATTATCATCATTTCAAATAGCGACAGAGTAAAATCGCCATTTTGATGGTAACAAAAGGTTATCTATGTACATTTTTGCCAATGATTTATTTATTTAATATTAATAAAAAGTATTATTTTTTAAAAATCTCCCCTCTCCTCCCCCTCCCCAAACTTTAGCTGCTGACCCTCCCTACCACCGTCGTCCCAAGCACTGCCTACCGACAAGCCTCTTCTGTCGCCGTTCTCACCTCCTTCCCTCCCGCGCCGCCCTTCTTCCTCCTCTCTGATGAGCGTCTCGTGACCCCACCTTCTTCTTCGTCTACAACAAAATCCCTATGCATCGCCTTCCTTCCTTGTCTCCCTACCACCACCAGATCCGTGGCCATCTCCTACCACCACATAATCGTTGTCGTCTCGTCACTCTCTTCGACCTTCACCACCCACCACCCTCCTTTGACCCGCAGCACCAGCAATGCCACTGCTACCTCATTGCCTTGCTACCACCACCACGCACCCCCGGTCCACCACCTTCCCCGACCTCCATGTATAGCCAGAGCTCCAATAAACCAAACCCTAACCACCAAGTGAACCCCTAACTGTAACCTCGCCAGAGTCTCACCACCTATCGTTGGAGCCACTTGGAACACAGATCATGAGGCAATATTGGATGATCAAAATTCGAGTACTCTCAACATGAAGAAATACTCAAGTATTCCTTAGCAATTTTCTTATAATTATTAGGCTATACTTTTGGATTGTGCAATTTTTTTCTTAGTTGAACACTTATAGCATGTACAATAGTAGAGACAAAGGTTGCCTATATACTTTTTCATGTCATCTAAATACAAAACTAAAGATAACTTATATAATAAATAATATCTTATGCATGGGCAGAACTAGGGGGTCCCGGGTATGCCCTAGCACCCCCAAAAATTTAAGGAAGTCAAATTTTACCCTTTTAATAGGCTAAAGTTGTTGATTGAATTGGTTTTGATTTTAGTAGTTTGGGATTTTTAAGACCTTAGAATTATTTGTATTATAATTTTAGCAAATTTCAAATATATATGTTAGATATATGATGGTATGACATCATTGTAAAAGACTATAGAGTTATACGTGTGAAGTGTGCACCCTCATCAAAAAATTTCTAATTCTGCCACTGATCTTAAGGTTATCTATACCCCTTTATAATGCGCCTAAGCAATTTTTCCTACGTCCACCCTAAATAATGCACTTCATTAGAGATGGCCCAATGTTCGTGCACCCAGCAAAACGTCCCCAGAAACTTGCATTCATCAAAATGAACGTCTCAGATCTTTCCTCAGTTTTACTCATCCACATCCGATGGCCATTATTTAGTGTGTCTAATCATCCTGTGGCCTACAAATGCACCTCCCACCTACATATTTGGAAGGAGAGCGAATCAAACAAGGAAATAAATAAGGAGGATCCGCATGCAAGGAAACCAGACTTGAATTTTTTATTGGCCAAAATTGTACGTACTACATATTTGGAAGGAGGGTGAATCAAACAAGGAAATAAACAGGAAGGATCCGCATGCAAGGAAACAAGACTTGAATTTTTATTGTCCGGCATTGTGATCATTTTTTTCCGAATATGACCCTTCTCGAGACTTTTTACGGATCTAGCCCCATAGAGTTTAATTTGGTAAGCACGAGAGAGCTGAATTTTTGTTTTTATTTTTTATCTAAGGAACCAACGATGCGTGAGTCTTTGCTTAATTTTTTCAATTTTTCTCATGGACCGGCGTGGCGAAAGCATGCTTAATTTTTATCTTTTTTTCCTTGCGGATCCAGTGGTCGGTGAGCGCAGTTTATTTTTCCATATTTTTCCGAAATCATCCCTGTGGCCCACAACAGACCTTCCCTCACCTCCAGCATCAACAAGGAAAAGGAAACAAACGTCTTGGAATCAAGGAAAAAGAAACAAATGTCCTGAAAAAGGAAAGGACCATACATTACGTCTTTGGGAAAAGGAAACCGGAGATGGGGCAACATACGGAGAACGCAGTCCGCAATGGCTCCACTGGTCGCCATCGGTGGCTTTTTGCCGACACGGCGAGGTTCTTTGGTCAACGACTCACACACAAGCATTCTAAGCAAATTTATAATTTAATTTTTTAAAAAAATAATTTTATTAAGTACAAAATAATCAAAAGTTTTTTTGAGAATTTTTCTAGAATTTTTTAACCTAATGTGCTATCTTTTAAAAAATCCTTCTATATATAAAAAAATGAAGGCAACTCACGTGTAGCTTCTTCTAGCTGCAGCCCAGACCAAAGAAGCTTCTTCTCTTCCATCCCTCCATTAAGCTCCAAAGCTCCATCAATCCCGCACCAAATCTCCTCTTTCCATCTATGGTGTTAATTCTCCAAATTTTGTGCTCTATTGCCAAAATTTCCTCCCAATCTGATTTGATCCCAAATTATGGTTTCCATAAATATGCTTGTTTCGGGGCTATAAAAGCTGGCGAGCTCTCCTCCACCCCATCGCATTGCGTAAATCCCTAAGTGCTCCCTCTTGTAAAGATCGCCGGATTTTGGAGGTAACCCAAGCCATCACCGTCATCTTTCCCGTGAAATTCACTGCAACCGTGACTCCTCCCAGTAGGCGCCGGTCTGGCGATCTCGCCGCACTGAGCGCCGACCATCATGACCCGCGGCCACCCCGGCTTTCCCTCTTGCGCTGTTAAGCCAAGCCAGAGAGCACACGTGCGTGCTCTCTGTGGAAGCTGCAAAATAATAATCTAAAATCGAAAATTCTTTTTCTTTCTTTTTCTTGATTTAAAATCTTTTGGGAGCCCGCGCCCATTCGACCTCCATTTAGTTCCGTTTTCTTTCTAAATTCATTTAAAATTCTAAATTTCTCTTTTATTATTAAGTGTTGTATTCATACTTATCTTCTCATTTAATTGATAAGCGGGTGTACTGCCGTCGTAGCGTTAGCACAGGCACTATACTAGTCTCTATGAGATCTTACAATATTTTAATTATGCCATCAAAAAAGTGTTTATTATAGATATTAACTCATAAAATTGTGTTTTATGTTAGTTTATATGATCATCTTTTTATGAAGAGATAACTATACTACTCTTTTTCTCGTATCAACAAAAATCTTACGTGATAAAATACGGTTGCGTTGTCCATGGTACCATATGGAAGCTCCAGCGGCTTTGCAATGTCCAATTACTCGTCACTACTTCCAAAACCGTCGATCGAGAATTCGGACAAAGTAGGCAGCTTCCATATGTCCGCTGGTCTCCTGGCTACTACATGCATAAGAGACAACAAAGGCTGCCTTGCCATTTGCAATGCATTCCAAGTCCTTATCCTAGAAAGACTAGGAACCGCACCACTTCTTCCACGAATTAACCAGGTATATATAGACACATAGGCCACATCATTGCACATTTGCACTAGGTATGCACAACAATGTGCGGCAAGCTCTGTTTCTTCGCGACTTTGCTCTTCGCAGTGACCGTCCTCGCCGCGGCGGCGTCGGACGCCGTCAATATCGCCGTCTACTGGGGTCAGAACGCCAGCGAGGGCACGCTCAGGGACACATGCGGCACCGGCCTCTACGCCTTCGTCAACCTTGCCTTCCTCTCCACTTTCGGCGCCGGCCGGGACCCGGTCCTCAACCTGGCCGGCCACTGCGACGCGCCATCGGGGACCTGCGCGTCCCTCTCCGCTGACATCGCGGCCTGCCAGTCCGCTGGCGTCAAGGTGCTCCTAAGCATCGGCGGCGGCGCGCTCGGCTACAACCTGTCCTCGCCCTCCGACGCCCAGGACGTGGCCGCGTACCTCTGGGACAACTTCCTCGTCGGCACCGGCACCCGCATCGCCGCGCCCCGCCCTCTCGGCGACGCCGTGCTGGACGGCATCGACTTCGACATAGAGGCCCCGTCCAGGTACTACGACGACCTCGCCAGGAACCTGACGTCGCTATACAAGGGCGCCAGGAGGGCCAGGACGTACATGCTCACCGCGGCACCGCAGTGCCCGTACCCGGACGCGTCCCTCGCCGCCGCGCTCGGCACGGGTCTGTTCGACCATGTGTGGGTGCAGTTCTACAACAACCCGCAGTGCCAGTACGCGCCCGGGGACGTGAGCACGCTGCAGAGCGCGTGGCAGCAGTGGACGGCGGGCTTTCCGTCGGCGACCGTGTTCTTGGGGCTGCCGGCGTCGCTGGATGCTGCAGGCAGCGGGTTCGTCGACGCGGACACGCTCGTGTCGCAGGTGCTGCCGGTGGTGGAAGGCGCGGCCAACTACGGCGGCATCATGCTGTGGAGCCGCTCCTACGACAAGGACTCTGGATTTAGTGTAAAGCTGCAGGGCATCATTCAAAACCGGAACAAGGACACAGGTACTATTTGTGCTATAGCGTACCACCTACTGATAAGAAATTTTTTCCGGAATACCTACTGACAAGAAATTTGGCATTCGCTACTTGCTAGTTTGTATTGTGGTCGTCTTAGTAATTTTATCGACACGTCACATCCCTCAATAGGCCAAGACTAAGATCATTTCTTTGACAAATTACAGGGGCCGGCACATCCTCAAGTAACAAAAGGAGAATTTGTATGTGCTTGCTCTTTGTCCATTCTGATTATGTTTTCTTGCACATATTGTTCTATTATCCAACCGGTTGCCGTTTGATTAACACAGAGTGATGCAAAATGAGCATCTAGGTTCCCTTGCATCTCAAATCTGTATTACACTAGGCATGCAGCCTAACTCAACAAATTGCAATTTACAATGAGAAATACGAAACAATGCTATAGGCCTATAGCATTGCAACGTGAAAGATTCTCCCACCTCTCTCCCTCACGCATGCGCTCTCTCGCTCTCTCCATGGAGAAGAAGGCGAGGTGGGCGGCGGGCGCCGAGAAGACAGGGAGGGAGGGGAGGGGGAGCGGCGGCGCCAGAGGCTGGTGGAGCTATCTCATTGCGACGGGATATCATTGTCTAGCATCTTCCATTTACAAAATAGTGATTCCTTTGACGTTAATGCTAACCAATCTGATCTATTAGATCGAAAAGGATGGACAGTCCAAATTGAATGACACCCTCTTGCCCATGCAGATATAATAATTGGAGGTGTCGCCGGCGTATTGCTGCTGTGCCTGCTTCTTGCCACTTGTTTCCTGTGCCATAGGAAGTACCGTGGTTTGCCGCCTCCTGAAGAGGGATCAACGATCCGTCCAAGGATAGAACCATCTCAGCGAAAAAGTAGAGCTCAGCATCTCAAAAGGTATACTTATTCAGAAGTTGAGAAAATGACCAAAACTGCTCACAAGCTAGGCCAAGGCCGCCATGGTGATGTTTACAGAGGCAACCTCCGCGATGGCCGTCAGATAGCGGTGAAGGTGCTGAAGAACTGTAGAGGCCATGATAAGGAATTCATGAACGAGGCTGCGAGAATAGGCAGAATTTCTCATGTCAATGTTGTTCAACTGCTGGGGTTTTGCATGCAAGGGCCAACAAGAGCTCTAATATACGAGTACTTGCCCAATGGTTCGCTTGAAAGCTATGCTTTCAACAATGATGATTCTGCAAAAGAGAATTACTCACTTTGGCTATACTGGGAGAAATTGTTCGACATTGCAATTGGGGTCGCACGAGGGCTCGAGTATCTCCATGGAGGGAGCAATGCTAACACTGTGCATCTCAATATAAAGCCCCGGAACATTCTACTCGATCAGGATTTATGTCCAAAGATATCTGATGTTGGTGTAGCAAACCTATGTTTGTGCAAAGAGAGCAAGACACCTACTCACAATGCGAGGGGAAGAGATGGCTATGATGCACCTGAGGTAGTGTCCAGGAAATTTGGAGCAGTCAGTAGCAAGTCTGATGTCTACAGCTATGGAGTGATGGTCCTTGAGATGGTTAGGGCAAAAAGGCGCGTCAACGTTGGCGCTGACACTACCAGCAAGTATTTTGCTCAGTGGCTCTATGAACACTTGGATCAGTTCTGTAACAGTATTTCTGACATTAGTGGTGACACAGGAGAGCTTGTGAGGAAGATAGTCATAGTTGGACTGTGGTGCATACAGACAGCGCCTACAAATCGGCCTTCAATGAGAAGAGTCGTCGAGATGTTGGAAAGTAGCAGCACAGGATTGGAATTGCCTACAAGAATCTCTTGAAGCATAACAAGACATAATTGTACGTGTAAGCATTGTTCGTATCATGGAAAGTATTGTGTGTATGCTCTCGATGAAAGAAAATTGCACATGCTTATGGATTTGTATAATGTTTGTTTTCAAAAGAGTCCATAAGCACTGCATTTTGTTATTACCAGAAAAGAAATGGTTTCAGATTACTCCATCTTATAACCTGTGTTTAGGAATTACTCTACACGATGCGCACATTTCATCTTTACTCCTCTAAACAAGTAACCCTGAGAAACAATTGTTTCAGATCTAGTGAAGTAAATTCGACATCATTTCTTCCGAACTCTTAAGAGAACCAAAGGCCCACAATAAGCATGAAGATGAAGAACAACACCTTCAAATTATCCCACTGCAAGAAAAACAAACTGAGGACACAATCACCACACATTCAGAACACGCAAAGCACTAACAGGTAGTGGCTAGTACTAACTAGGCTGTCCTCTTACAAGTTACAACTCTTCTCTGACATCACATCACATGATAGTCAGAAATGGCGACAGTCAAGAGGAAGCGAGAGGATAACAATAGCATATTAGCATGATATTCATACTCATACCGCCATGCATGAACTCAGCACCTAGGGGCTGTCACACAACATGCGGCTGCAACCTTCTTGCCGTCCTGCGAGTTGATGTATTTACTCAGATTGGGGTTCTTCGTGTACTTGCACAGGCACGGACTCTCCTCCCGGAGCTTCGCGCAGCACGCGGCAGACGGTGCGATGCTCCAGATGATCGCCGGGGCACACGGGCGCAGCGCCAGCGGGTCGCACTTCGCCGGCGCCGTTCTGGACGCCCGGCACATCGTGCCGGAAGCGGTGATCATGGCTACAAGAAAGAGCGCCGCATATGGCTTCATGGCCTGTCGCGAACAGTACTACTAGTAACTACTGTGAATAGCAAGATTGGAATGGTTTGGGAACCCAAGAGAGGTTGGCATTTGTAGAGTTTGGGAGTGTGCTGGATGTGAAGCTAGAATGGGTCCGTGCTTCGCTCTGGAATCGTGCCCCGGATATGTTGCCTCTTTTGTTGTGTCTTTTAAATGCACGTTGCGTAGATGGTAGAGCACGGTTGTTCATCACATGAGTTCTTGGGATTTCTGAACAACTTGTTCTTGTTGCCACTACGGAAGGCAGGGCAGCAGTGCTTTGGAGTTTGGGTAGCTTGAACTTGAAGTAGACTGCTAGCCGTGTCAAGATTGTCGAGTACACCGACAAATTAGGTCTCGTTTGGAATACGGAAATTTTTTTCGGATTCATATAGGAATTGAACGGGTTTCTGTGAAAATCCTACAAAAAATTGCGTAAAATCCGTGTGTTTCAAACGGGCCTTAATTCGACTCTGTACTCAAGTGTTGGTATTAGTGAGCAGAGCCTAGTGTTGAACTGATTTTCCGTTGTCGAGAAGTGGCGACAAGTATAAACAGTACTGGTACTAGTAGTGAATTCCGGGGATACAAAGGAGATCTCGCTAATCCTGTTCTACAGTAGTACCTCCTATGACGTGCCAATCTAAGCAGAAGATCGGCTGCACACGCGTGCCAGGTTTAAGAGCTACTCCTAGCTAGTACTACAACCTACATGTACGCGCGAGCGCGCGCCGACGCACGGGCACCTTGCATGCGGCGAACACCCCTCGCTGTGCTTGGAGCTGACGAGAAGCTTCAGGTTGGTATCGTCCTTATACCGACACAGGCAGCTGGGCCCCTGCGCCTTGAGCTTGCCGCAGCAGGCGAACGTCGGCGCCGCCTTCCCGACGAATGCGCTCGCGCATGGGCTCAGCTGCATCACGTCGCACGTCGGCCGCGGGAGGGATAACGAGGAGCAGGTTCAGCGGCGTGGTCGAGGCGAGCACCACGAGGAAGTTCAATGGCAAAGGGTGGATTTGAGTGGACGAGGACAGTTAACACTCAAAATATTTCTTGTAGATGTTAGATAAGATCAACTCATGGATTTGATTAGATGAGCGTATCCAACTTTCATTTCACCAATCAAATTTGAACTTACATCCTATCCATCGTCCAACTCTCGTCCTTTTAACCAAACAAAAATTTAACTCATCTTGTTTATCTCTCATCCCTTCAATCAAATATAAATTTAGATGACTTCATCCCTATCATTCCATCCACCTTTTACTCTTGAACCAAACTTATCCAAAATGGCCTTGTGGCGAGTTCGTGACAAGAGGATTGGGTGGGTCTCAGGAACACCGGACAAGGAGGCCGCGAATGTAGGACGCTGGGATGCGTTGCGGTGGGCGGTAGCGTGCGTGGCTTTTGGAGCCGCCGGCCGGGCGGTGTACGTAGTAGGTGCGGCGAGGTGTAGGCATGAACGTCAGAACGTGCAACCAAGGCCACGGCGAAAGCACCTCGTACGCGTCCACCGTTTACTAGGGGGAGGCACGGCGAAGCGCTGTTTATTACCAGCGGTCTCAGCACTGCAGAACGGAAGCATTTACCATGATTCTTGCGAGGAAGAAATGGGGACAGATGCAAGTGTATGGACGAACGAGTTCTATGTCAACCTACAGCCATAAACTCATATGCAAGTGAACGGACGGACGAGTTCTATGTTAACCTACAGCCAGACTCAAATAGTCTCATTGGTACTGACAGCATAGATTTGGCGTTCCGGCAAGCTTCTAACATAAACTAATTGTTAAAGAGCTAAAACTTGCTTCTTGGCTCTAACAACGAGTTCCCTCATCTCGTGGCAAACATCTGGTTGCAGCAACTCTTTGCCATGAATTCGTTTATTCCCCTCAATGGCTCAATCCCCTAAGAGCACGCTATTCTTTCCTTGTCAACATAGACTCCCTGAGATATTATACTGTCATTTTAAGTGGCTATAAAGACGTGGTTCATGTAATTAGACCAATCAGATATAGCAAAGTATCAGCTAACATCCCAAACACAAAAAGCCATGCCTCCTCGTTTTCCAAGCGATTCTGGAAATGGACTAGTCGGAATGCCATTTCACAGGCAAAAGTCGATCCATAAGCTTCTTGGTGGAGGGAAAGGTGTGCTACTTTTATTTTCTTTCTTGGCAATTAGTCTACATTATCTGCATTACTATAGTCTGTAGTTTCTCTCTTAAGTCGACGTGATTATGGATTTCATTTTTGGGGCTTTGCAGGTGCGGACATTCTGCTGTGGAAGAACAGGAACTTATCTGCAGGGGTCCTTGCCGGGGCCACATTGATATGGTTCCTGTTCGACGTCGTTGAATACAATATAATTCCGCTCCTTTGCCAGATTGCCATCTTTGCCATCCTTGTGATCTTCATTTGGTCAAATGCGGCACCACTCTTCGACAGGTATGACTTCCTTTTTTATCTGAAGATTAGATCACAGAGATTTCAAACCATGACGAAGTAAAACTCAACTGACCAATTTCGAATTGCAGAGCCCCACCAAGGATCCCAGAAGTCATCATCTCTGAACACGCCTTCATAGAAATGGCTTTGACAATCCATTACAAACTGGCATATGCTGCATCTGCTCTTTACGACATTGCATGTGGAAAGGATCTGAAGAAATTCCTCTTGGTACATAATCCGCTTCTTTGCTATCTTGATAAGAAAAAGACAGATCCTGTGACAATTCCAGTGCCAACACCTATAAGGATTAATGTAAAGACACTAAAAGATCTTGAAATCGACCAAATTAGACATGATGCACTACTCAACACAACTTTTAGCCAATAATTCACAGCGTTATTGTGCTATTTCTGTTCAACTTAAACTTGTACTAACATTCAGGTCATTTTCTAATATTAAGGTGGTAGGGTCCCTGCTGATATTGTCAGTGATTGGAAGTTCTTGCAGCTTCACAAGCCTACTCTATCTTGGTAAGTATAACAGAAAATAGTAATTTTCAACAAAACAACGACAAAAAAAAAGTAGGACAGAAGGGATGTAAGGAGAAAACTTTAATCAATCCAGTCTGATAAAACAATACAAAACCAAACTTTCCATACATTATAACAAGTTTGTAATTTTTACTTCCACAGGATTCTTGTGCGCCCACACTTTGCCAGCATTATACCAACGATATGAGACAGAAGTGGACCATCTAGTTGCAAGGGGTAGTGAAGACATCAAGAAGTTCTGTGAGAAGATTGATTCCAATTTGCTCAACAAAATACCAAGAGGCCCTGTCAAGACAAAAGTTAGATAAAATATACCATGAAGCTGTAAGATCATGTTAATAATTCCCTTGAAAGGGAATGACCAGTTATTGGAGTAGATTTCAAGCAAAATGAACCTATTATAATTAGCAAAACGATCTGCATGAAACCATGAACCCAGTCCCAGAGAAGCGAAGCAGATGAAACTCCACATGAACCTGTCTGCTAGCAGCCAAATGTACCTGTCAATGCATACAAGCGTATTTTCATCAGCTAAGCAATCAATATGAAAAGACTTTTAATGCTATAATCTCAAACAAAGCATGTCACTATCAAGAATTCAATTGTGTTCTTTTTTCAACTGTGACACTGCAGGGTCTGTACAAGTTCGAGTGTACGACACATGGAAAGTGACAGGTAACAGTTTACTAAGAAGTCCAAGAAGGAAGATAAATAGGGCATTCATTATCTTCTGACATCTGTAATACTAGTGCTATGTGTTTTACCAAGACACACATCAAAGTTGTTATTTGCATGACCAAAACCATGTCATCAAACATTGCCATGGCTATTTGCAAATATTCGCCCAAGAATTTGAACTTCCTATATTTATAGAGACAAACATCTTCAATCTGCTGTAGAATAGGACCATGTGTTTCATACATCAGAGCGCTTGGCTTTTTTGTGGCGACTCGCATAATTAGCCCAGGGTAACGACAGCCGCACTGCCATCACTCTGAGATAATCACGCGAATCTCGGCATACTAGCTAATCAAAACATCGAGCGCACTGATATTTTATCAGTTAGTACACCGTGTTCAGAGTGTTGCAACAGAACAATAATTAGAGACTGAATGAAAATATATTCAAACCAAGCCACGCAGGGCTATATGTCCATTACATAGATATATTGATCCTTGCATAACAAAAGGATATAATATAGATACTATTACACCAAAAGATCGACGAAGCCGATACACGGCTACCCATCTTCGCTATTCCTCCTGGTAGAACTCTGCTGTCTCATCCACCCAATCATCTGCTTGAACACCGGAGCCAAACTCTAGAAAAGAGGGATATAGCAAGAGTGAGTACAAAAATACTCAGCAAGCATTATAACAAATGCAGATATGAATTTTCCTCTCAACTCCAGCCATTCTCACCTTCTCTCAAAATCCCTTTTTACAGAATATAGATTTTTGGTTTTCTTTAAGGGTTGGATATTTTAAAATATGAAAACAGCTATTGCACTCAGATATGAGGCGACTTAGCTTCAGAGCCTCCAATCCGTAAGATGAGCTTGAATTCAAGATTTTAACCTGCGCGAGTTCGTATCACTTTACCCATAACGGCCTCCACCACAGAGGCTCCGAACGCTTATCGCTAATCCAAAGATTAGATCTCCAACCACGGTAGCCGACGAGTAGTGGTGCCTCGATCGCTCCTCCACATACCCTCGGCGTCCCGGTTGTACCATACTACCGTAGAAAGATCGATACTCAACCATAGGCTTTAAATATAGCGCTGACCAATCGCGGTGGTATCGTGTCCTCACTGGCCTCCCAAGACACCCACTTCACACCACTAGTTATCTACTATTTCCCAATGTGGAGATCATAATACCTTCATAGGACAACCTTTTCTGACAGCGATTTATCTCGCTATGGTTGATACTGGAATACGGCTCATTGCCCAAGTACAATTGGTTGACCTTATATTATAGCATATGTAGCGGACCCCGCCGGCCAAACACCTTCTCATCGGCGCCCTCTACCCACCATAAATATTTCTAATACAGATCCACGACTCCATTCGTGGACGCTAAACACCAACTCAACCATTTCCAAAACCACATCACAAATCCATCATTTCATTCTTTTCTCGAAACCACATTCCACTTCCATCATTCATCTCCAATTCAACACTTCAATTGGAAAGTAAATTTTTGATGCAGTGCTAATATGATTATTATACGAAAACATTGGAAATCATTTAATCAAAGATGATCAAAGAATCTTGCCTGCGATAAAAGCAGAAGGATCGTCCTCGCCCGAAGATTGATTTTGATTGGCTGGGATGCTCAGGTCTGACCCTGAAAGCATACAACATTATCCAGGGCAATTAAAGTGAAAAGATTATTCTGGCGTCCAACCAGCTTTTCTGATCTGCCATTCAATATTTATCTTGACACTATTAAATTAATACTAGTTGTCGATTTTTACGCGATCCGCAATTTGATTACAGAAATCAACGCGGTCCGCGACACAAATTATTTTTCTACCCTTTTTTTCCCCTCACTTTTTCTCTCTTTTCTTTTCTCTCTTCCCTTTCTTTTCTCTGCCTTCCTTTCTCCTGGCCGACAGCCATTCGGCTGCATCGCCTCCCCTTTTTCCTCTCCTCGCCTCTGCTTCTTCTCCACTGGATCGACACCGCCCGCCTCCTCCCTCTTGGCTCGGCTCCGCAGTCTGCAGTAGCCTCACGGCGCCGCTCTCCTCCCCACCGCGGCGGCCGCCGGCCCGGTGGTGGCTTGGCTCATGACTCCTTCCGCGGCTTGCCTCTCACTGGTCTTCACCTCCACCTCCTACCACGCATGCACTCCGCCCGAGCTTCTCCTTGCCGGCTTCTTCCTCCAGTGGCGGACGCTTCTAAGCATGGCCCTCAGCCCCTGTGCACTCACCTCCTCCCTCTACCTCATCGCACTGGTTCTAGGGTTCTACCCATCTTTTATTTTCTTGCATTTTTCTTTGCTTGTCGATTTTGCTTTAGAAAGGGTTCTAGGATGATGGTTGGGAGGCTTGAGCTAGTCTATGAAATAAGAACAGATACTACACTTATTGGTTGCCCCAACCCATCGAGAACCCGGGATGAACCGATCTACCTCTACTCTCTTGGTGAATGCACCGAGGTTTGATCGGTTGGAGAGCTAGTCAAGAGGAGGTTGGAGCTGGGGAAGAGGAAGCCGAGCTGCTCTTCTTGCTTCGGGAGCTTCCTCCTTGCCTCCTCTTCTGGATGATCTCCTTTCCACCTTCTCTTCTGGACTCTCCCTCGCCTTGCTCCCCTTCTCCTTGCTGGTTGCTTCGGCTGGAGGCTTGCTGATGGCTTGGTGCTTTGGTTTGGGAGTTGGTTCTGGAAGCAAATGAGCTGGCTGAGGGTTGGCAATGCACTGGCTGTGAATGGGTTGGCATTCGGTTGGCAAGGAGATGGCTTTATTGAATTGGGAAAATGGTAAATGACCATTTTGCCCTTGGGCATTTACTGCTGGTTATTGATCCTAAGGGCATTACGGTCATATCTCGCTCAAAACACTAACGGTACCCGCAACCGCACCAGGTAAGCTACTAAACGCCGAATGATGAACCCGAAACTAGCGAGAGGGACCAGTCTGGGTCCCGGACAGATTGGGTACCTCGATGAGTGATACCTTTCACTGCGGGACTGACGGCGCTCTCTAATCCTTACATTTTAATTTTTCTTGCCTAATCATGTTTTTATTGTTTAATTAATCATTTAATTAAACTGATAACCCCCCGGGTTATCACATTTTTCTTATTTCAGTATATGAAATACCCATGCGAAACTTCTCTGGTACAGAGATAAACATGTCCCTCAACTCTCCTGGAATGTCTAAAAACTTCAAGGACTTTCAAAACAAATAGTGAAGTGCAGGATCAGACTATTTTTTTCAAATGCATGTACAACAAAACATCGAGGTAAATTCATACCTTGAAAACTCCTTCAATCTTTCGACCACCGACAAGAAATGTTGTACCTGTGCTTTTACATCCAAGAAGTATCTCCAGCATTCTATTGTAGTCACCTCCATAATACTTAGGGTGGAATGAGTAAATTTCATTCAGTATGTACAAAGGACTATAAAACATTCAATTGTCGAACCTCCTTTTTGAGAGAGAATTTAGTAAACGAAGTTAAGAAAATAAGGACTCAGCCAAATATATGCTAGGTAACATTTTTTTAATGTTTCTAACTTACAATAAAGGTTTCTAAACCAGCTGGACATGAAGTTTCACTTGCTACAATTAATCTGCATGCTGCATTACTGTTAGATGTCAAGCTAAAAGAACTGATTTGCATAAGAAAAGCTTTCCTTTTGGCATTGGGTATATCATTTTTCTCGCATGTTTGGTAGGGGTGTAAGTTCCTAGAAACTAATGCAGAAAATATAGTCTGGACTTAAGGTGACATGGCTTAATACTGTAAACATTGAATTGATCAGTTGACCCTTTTCACTTGACCATGGCATCGAATGACCTGATTTTTCTTTCATACAACTCAAGGCAATAGCACAATTCATATTCAAAAGTAAGTACAAGCTGATAAGAAACTAAAAAGGTGGTACGAAGTAGGAATTGAAAAATGCTACAAAGAGTTGCATTATTAATTATTATCTAATGAAAATAAAACTCTTGTTATAAAAACTAACACATGCTCTCAGAAAGCGCACTAACTGGTTGTTAATCTAATGTTGGGCTCCAGCAAATTTCTTACATTAACAAGCCTAGCTGCAGTGTCTGCACCAATTATAAAAGCACTGCCTGGGAAAAGTTCTGCTTTCTTGTAAAAGTACGGTTGGTAAGATATGATCATATTTTTCCCTGCATCAGAAAGAATAACATAACTCATTGAATTGGATGAGTTTTTCCCTACAAATAGATACATTTTATTCTGCCACATTAATAATAATAAAAAGCAGTAGATGATGATTGGTGAGAAACTGAAAATAGACTTTCAGTAAATCCACAAAGTGGATTGTTCATGTTGATAGTTCGTACAATGACTGAATGAGAAACACGACTGAACACATCTGTGAAGATCTCCCATAAAATCATTGTTAAATGATGCATAACTGCATGAGTGAATGGCAAAACAAAACTCTCTAGTTCTCTGTAACCTCAAACTAAACTACATTTACAAGATTGGCATGGCAGTGCTAGGAATAATATAGCAAAATGGAGGGCATGGACCGTAATAATAAATTCAAAATAAAAATGAAGTATGACCTTAATACATAGCAGTGGGTCATACCTGCTTTTCTAAATTGCTCAACTCAGCGCTTAATCTCTGCAATAGATAGTGGAAGTTTGTCGGCATTGATTGCTGATATCTCAAAGCACGCAAGCCCATCATCACACATGCTTCATGAAAAAATACCACGTCATTTACTATTTTGTGGGTTGAACAAGCAATAAGGTTTAAATGGCATGTTGTACATTTTCGCTACACAGATAGCTATATGGAAATTGTGTAGCACTGCCAATTTTCAAATCATCGAAGTACATTTATGTGGAAAATCATTTCCAGTTTAATAGAGTACATAAAACCACTGTATTACTTCGTTGCCATTTTTACTTTTATTTCTCCTTGCTAATTTTTAGCATGACAAAATCCAAGTGTACAAATGAAATCATAGTTTCATCAGGAGAAAATCACACCTTGATGCAACTTCTAACAACCTAAGGTGGCCATCATGCAAGGGATTGAATGAACCAGGTAGAATTATCTTCCTGTCGAAGTTCTTTTCCATTGGATTTACAAATGACAAAGAGTGATATGATTTAAGAATGGAAATGAAAGAATTCTGGCATGAAAAACAAAGCAACTTCGAGTGCTAAAATATACCAGCAAAGTGATATACTTTCTGTTGGAAATATGTGCAATATTTTAATTCCAGATTTTATTATGATGCAAATATTACAAAAGACTAGAGATGCATAAATCAGCAGACAAAACATTGTATTTTGAAATATGCTGAAGAATTGAATGTAACAGAGTCAATCGGTTACACGAATGACTTACAGTTGGACTTGACGAATAATAGGAAGAAGGGCAAAGTGGTCGTGGAAATAGTCGACGTCGAGAAAAAAGTTGAGCAGCCGCGTAGATGAGCAGCCTAGAAACCTTATTGCCACCCTGTGCAGGTGATCTTTGTGACAACGGCCCGGTGATACCACTCACCCTCCTTTTCGGTGCACGCCGAGGAGAAAGGCCGCACGGTTCAGCTGCTCAACACCACAGTACAGCTATCCAGAAAGGAGGAAGAAGAAAAGAGGAGAAATTCAGTGTTTTTGGCCTGGACATCTCTAGGGTCCTTACATGGACGCGCGGCAATTACTCACTAGTAACTGACAGCATTATCTCAATGAAGCCAAATTACAATATGCATTTAAATCACATTTAAACAAAATGAATAGAGATATAATTGCATGATTCAACAAAATAAAAGGTGGATTTAATGTGCCAAGAGATGCACTACAACATAGTGCGGTCGCTCGTCGCAAATCACAAGTTACACGATTTTTCATGCGAAAATACGCGAATACACACACGCTTATGTGTTTAGCCAAAGTCCAACTCATGCCATTCCCATGCTATGTGTCCCATTGTTTTAAGGAGTGGCAAGGACTCCACCTTATAAATTGTTTTCCTCCACTTGGCTAGGCAATATGGTACTAAATTATGCATGCTTTGGAATTTCTAAAGGAAATAGGCCTCAACTCATGGACCAATTTCCAACACTTTCATGCAGACTTGCCCATCAATAACCTGCTGGAGCTCTTGGTCTTCAACAAATTGTTCCACAATTTCTTTTGGAATTTCAGATTCTTGAACGTCTAACCGAATGGTTGCAGAAACTCCGCAATTGCCTGCAACATAGTAGATCCATATAAGGGAGAGCTAACTGGGAGAATATCAATTATCAAAAGCTTGGCCAACCCTGACATTATGACCATGTGATCAGGATTGCTTGCTTGTATTCACTGATTATGATGTCCAACTCAACTGCATGTTACCAGTGAGAACATATAGGTGTGAGTACATCTGGTGAGTTTTAACAAACCTTGAGTAAAAAATAGCTTGAAACCCTTTCTTCTTCCTCTCTGCTCCGTAAACCCTGGGTATAAAGATTATGTTAGCAAGGAACAGCATTTAATAAGGAATTCGGTACACATTGCTATTATTGCACTTGCTGACAAGTTAATGCACAGTTTGGTAAAATGTGCCAGCATGCGAAAATAGCCCAGTAAGGCACCGTATAAGAGCAGTGCTTCAATGCTTCCCCTCCTAATACAAGTTGCACAAATCTTGAAGCAAGCGAAGGGGTAAGTAATCTCCATCTATCCTTCATTCATGCTTTAATATTTGTGCAACTGTAAAAAAGAAAAGCATTGAAGCACCTCTCACCGTATAATCAAGTCATTGATTCTTGATCATTTTGACAGCCTCTCTTATAAGAAACTCTTTGTTAGGAATAAAAAAGGAATAGTACCTTCGACAATGTTACATGTGATGTCCTGAGGCAATTTTGTGTTCGTGTTGACACATAGAACCTATTTGACAATGAGTCTCAAATATTATATAGCGCATAATAAAGAAAGAGGCTTAACAAAATTATAAGGTTATTATTACAGTAAAGCAAAAAGGTCCCCTGCCTCCTCAAAAGCTGGGAATTTTGTGTAATACATCATGTCTTCAGGCTCCAACACCTGGCTTTAGAACAACAAACCTATATATGTGATAGGCATGCTAAGCAAGTAGTTCATCTCAATAACAGGTTAGCTTCTGTATGATTATATGACATGCTAGGTTGACGTTCTAATATGATCACTGCTCTAGTTTGATGAACATTTAATGTTTTACACTTTCACTCGCTAAAATCTGATAAGCTTTGGGTTACGTAATGTTAGTTGTTAAACATTACTGAGAAGAAGCATCACTCATTCACTCGAGATAACTGAAAAAAGCTTCAGAACTTACTTATGGTAATTTCCTTCTTCCTCTTGTTATTATTAGTTAGTAAAGGTTTAAGGGGAGAGTGAGCAAGGCATACCTGTGGTCACACCATGTTTTGGTCGTGAGCTAGCCAGTGACCCAGTAAAGCCAACACCCATTACTTGTAGGCCTGCACGTATTCCCACCCAATTACTTAAATTTATAGCGAGGATAGGTGATGTTAAGTGCAAACTGCATACTCGTGTGCAGGATGATCCAGTGTCACGAGGTTAGAGAAGTCGCAGAGATCTGGTCCAGAAAGCTTGATGGCACGGTTGAACGCGGCCAATGCCATGTCCTCTGCAGCCTGTTTGCTGGTGAATTGCAGGGGCATCTGGACATCGAAGCATGGTCAGTATGAGCAAAACCAATTTACAGTGAAAAGAATTATATAATCTTGAGTGTTTAGCGCGTGTGCACGAGATGGCTCCAAACAAGCGCGAACTTGCGAGTGGCCCAGCAGAGGGATTCGGGTGCCGGTGCGTATACCTTGCCGAGTAGCTGCGCCATGGAGGCCACGACGACCTCGAGGACAGTGCCGGACGCACCGGGCACGGACAGGAGCCAGCCGAGCGCCTGCGTCGAGTCGGGTTCCCCGTATAGTCGAGGTGTCGAACAGTTGGCATCCGCCGATTACAAAAAAATTGCGGGAGGCAGCGGAGACAGGGGGTGGGTGAGGTGGTACCTGGGAAGCGCCGCCGGCGAGGTAGATAACGGCCTGGGAGCGACAGGACTGGACGGCGCCCACGACTGCGCGGACCCAGCACTCCATCGGGATCCGGTGTTTTGTTCTCCCGGGGGCGCGGCTGCGAGTTGCTACCAGACGACGGCGGAATTGGTCCGGTTCCCCGTTGGCTGTGGCTCCGTACGGTGGAGGTGGAGCCGTAACTGGATTGGGCCTGCGTAGAACCTCTTCGTGGATTCTTTCGTATGGCGAACAAGTTCGTGAGCAAGCTAGTTGGCACAAGATCAGCGTCTCGACACTGAAAGAGTGTGTGGGAACACGCGATTTACGAATTCTTCCTTGTCTAGCCCACGTAAACTTTTTTTAAAAAAAAATCTAATACTCCCATATCATTTATAAATTTGACCCTCTCTCGTATCGCGAAAGACGCGATAGACGACATATGTCCCCTACCACATCCGAAAAGTACGGAAGGTGACCGACGTCTGACAGGACGAGGGACCGCGAGAGCGGCGCTAAAACATTGGAGGAGGGTGCACCCCAGCATGCCGAGCCCCACCTACTACGCTACTGCAGCTTTGCAGCGCCTCCCACACTACTAAAGCGTGGCAGCGCTAGATGCACCCTCCTTCCATGCCCCAGCACCGCTCCCGCGGTCCCTCGTGCTGCTGCCGCACCGGTCACCTTCGGTGCCTCCTAGACGCGGTAGCGGATGGGATCGTCTGTCACGATTTTCAAGGTAATGAAGGGGCTAAATTTGTAAATACATATATGAGGAGGCTAAATTTATATAAAAAAAAGCACAAGAAACACATAAACAAAGAGTTGTGATTTACATTATACGACGGTGTATCATGGAACAAAAGTACTTGCTCTAAGGTTAATTTCATTTCTTCACTCATCGTTTCAATTATTATCTAGATTCATGTTGTTGTTATTTTTGTTGTCATTACTAAGGGTCGTTTGGAGGGCTGGGCTTCGGCTTGGCTTCGATTGCCGACCGAAAAACCTCAAACAGGACAACTTTACAGCTGTTTTGAAGCACAGCCCAGCCGCAGGACCCGCAGACCAACTTCAGTGGTTGTGGCTTCACCCAATCTCAGCCCACCACGCCCTCAGAATAGACACCTCCTCCTCGCTCGCCGGTCTCCTCCCCGCTCTCCTCCGCCCTGGCCACCTTAGCCCCTGGTCGCGTTCGTCCCACCCGGTCACTTCCTCCCTACTCGGCATCTCAAGAAAAGACAGCTTGCCAAACGGCATCTCAAAAAAAGTCACAACCGTCGGCTACAACTGTTTTTCAGCTCAGCAAACCAAAAGAAACTTTTCAGCCCACCCGCAACCCTCCTAAACATGCCCTAATGCTTTTGGCAACAACCTATAGTTGACTGTCGGTAATGATATTGATGTTTCCTTAACCTCAACCATCATCAACCTCCTCAATCCTCGTCAATTCTGTTTTCATTCCTCGTGGCGTTGACCTTTACATATTACCGGCTACACCCTGGTGGGGCTACGATGCCACCACTTCATCGCTGTTGTAGAACCACCTGCAACCGGCAAAACTTGCAGCAAAAAAAAAATGCGTACAACATAACATGTGAACAATGCTCGTCGATGACAGAATGAGCGACACAACCCTCTTTTGTGTTGCGGAGGTATGGAGATGCCTCGTCATCTTCTTCCTAGCAAAACCCGCTAAACACCTCTGACAAACTTGCTCCAAGCACCTTTCCTCGTGATCTTGGCCTAACGTCTTAGTAATGATCTTTCAAAGGATCCGACGGCTAGAAATGACATTGTCTTCAATTGCAGAGACGAAGACGTGTGAGTCATCTTAAAGGAAGAAGTTCAAGACCGAAACTATGATGACGTCACATCAAATACGTCCACGTTGTAGACTCTCGCCACATGGTGAGCTTTTAATGAACTCCTGTATCTGCTCCTTTGAATTCCTTATGGCTCGGCACCAATATTCAGTACATATTTTAGGTTGGGAATCTCTTCTCCATGTTCTAAAACAAAGATTGATAAAACTTAATTCTCAAGGGGATCATGATATTGAACTTCAGAAGTTCAGATAAATGAAAGATAGTGTATGTATCTGCATGTGAATGTGATTTTGCATTTTGGCAAATAGAATACGTTTTTTCCTTGAAAAATAGGTACATCATCAATCATCATTAGCAAAAACCTGAAACTTTACGTTTTATCGCTGCTTTTAGCTGTTTCTCTTTTTTTCCTAAAGTAGAAGAAAAAAAAGGGTGGGGACTGGGGAAGGGTGAGCCAGAGACCATAAGCAATAGACAATGCCACCTAGGGTTTCAAAAATCGTTTTTGAAAAAGTCGCTCAAAATTCGAGAAAAATCACTCAAAAATCATCAGAAACCGAAAGGTTAAGAAATAATTTTTTTAGAAAAAAATAAAGAAATAAAAAACCATTCAGTTTTAACGAAAAACCAACCGACCAATTGAATATTCCTTAAAAATAATTTTTGACCTGTTTACATCGCATAAATTTTTCTATATTTTTTTATTTTTTTTAATTAGACCATTTTACCACGGTTTTCGTTGGTTTTTGAAACCCTGGAGTGCTACCTGAGGGTAACACCCACCCAGTCCGATAACAGTTTACCAAAAGTTGGGCCTGGCCAGCGAATCACGGAGCTTCCACACAATTTTTTTTCACTTCTCTAGAATAAAATTGCAAATCTAGCATTTTTCTCAGTCGCAGAAGTACTGACAAGCGATATATGTCATTTATCATGCTCTCCTACAGCGGTGGGTCGCCAATACAGTACTTACTGCAATAAACAAGCTACCACGGTACTGAGCTCGGCAACACGGCGTGGTGCGGTACCTGAGCTTGATAGGGATGAAAACGGGTCGGATATCTCCCGCCCGATCCGGGACCGGATCCGGGACCGGATTTTACTATCCGGTCGGATCCGGGGCCGGATCCGGATACTTGAATCCGGATTCGGGATCGGATCCGGAGCATCCAATATCCGGTAAATACGGGACGGGATCCGGATATTCGGATTTTTCCTATTCGGATATCCGGATTTTTCCTATTCGGATATCGGATCGGATATTCGGATCGGATATTCGGATTTTCCTATTCGGATATCGCCAAGGCCCACCCATTTTCATCATTTTTTCCATTTCACCCATTTACATTAACAATTAGTTCGCTCTATTGATCCTCAAGTAGCATATTCTTTCTACGATGTTTGTTAAATTTAATTGATATATAATTTGTTACTATAGTCATGTACTCGTATGGTTTTAATTCAATATATATTACTCTATATATGCGTGCATTATCCGTATATCTTTATCCGTTTCCGACCCGAATCCGTCACATATCCGTTCAGATCCAGTATCCGAATAACCCGAATCCGTATCCAGATCCGATTAGCCCGTATCCGGTTCCGAATCCGGGAAAAAAATATGGGTTAGGATACGGGAAGAGCAATATCCGCCCGTATCCGACCCGTTTTCACCCCTAGAGCTTGACAACATGGGGTACTGTGGTACTTGAGCTTGATAAGTTGAGAGCATCTAGGCTCTCTATTTTTATAAATTATGCTTATCATATGGGTTTTAGTGTTGATGACTAAAAAGGATACTCAGTGTAAACTGAAAATAGTCAGATTTGATGACCAAGGCTAAGGTGTTTTTTCTAGTTTTAGCTTAGGAGTTGATTTAAGCTATATAGTTAAAATCATCATACTATTAAGAGGGATTATACATAAGAAATGATCTTGGTTCATATGCAAAATCACTAAGATTACTTGGAGCATAGTACTTTTCATGTTTCTCTCTCAAAAATCCATATCTTGTTAGCCAAAACAATTCTCTCTGGACCAAACTTCATTTTATTCAAGTGCTCAAAGATCCTAAGTTCTAATTCTAACCGAGTGTACACAATGTACGCCGGACTGATATTTTTGGTCCGACGCTGAGAACTTCCTTCACCGAGCGTACTTCATATACACCGGACCGATTTTTGATGGTCCGGCGTTATAAATTCTCCTTTGATTCTTTTTCAACCAAGTATAACTATGTTTGTCAAACCAATCTAAATCCTTTCCTAAAATTAGTCCGGTATAAGTTATATTTTCACTCTAAATAAAAATTCTAGTCTGTGTTAAATTTATTTTAACCAGAAATATAAAGTCTAATACAGACCAGAATTCCTTGTGTACGTCGGACCAATTTTTTCGGTCCGACGCAAATATGTTTCACTCGGATAACACCAGCCATTTTCCCATGTACGCCGGACCAGCCTTTTCGGTCCGGCGCAAAAATTATTTGCTGGTACTCAAAAGAAACAAAAACATGTGTACGCCGGGCCAACTTTTTCGTTCCGACGCAAGCATTCTCTTGCTGATATTAAAATCAAGCAATGCATATGTACTACGGACCGATGTTTTCGGTCCAGCGTAAATGGGTCTCTCTGAGTTCAACAATGCTTCTCAATACTATGAACCCCGGACTAAAATTTTCGGTCCGGCGTGTGTGTAGTTTGACTTATGGTTCATACACCATAGAACTCTTGCAAAAAGGTAGCAGTTGACCTACCCATCTAACCTATCAACCCCCAACGGGCAAATGGCAAGTGTAACGGTTATTTCTGTTCAGGATCTATATATAGAATGACTGGGTTCATAAACACACATAGAGCTTTGCACATTCATATCTTTTGATATCCTGAACATCTTTGACATCATTCAAATCCTATACAACTCTTGATCTTTAGAATTCCTGAGCTTCATTTTCATCAAGAGTTTGAGCTTTAACTCAGAAAATCACAAACATCCTTTCTGAACATTTAGAGTACTTGCTCCAAGCTAAGTTTAGGTTGCATCTAGCTACTGAACCAAGAGACAGGGCTTGTGGATAATCTATTACTCTTAGAACTAGCTATTCCTAGACGGTTGGAGAAGTTGTTGGTGCGACCTATCCAACAGAGATTGTGGAAGTCCACCATTACTGTGAAAGGTTGAGACTCACCTCACTGGAGTAGTGAAAGAGTCAAGATAGTGGAAAACTAAAAGCTATTGAGATTGGCTGTTTGGTGGAGCAATACTTCTGAGGAAGTGCTCTAACGGGGACATAGGAGTGATCTCTGAACATCGGTGAAAAATCATTGGGTTATCCTGTGTTTGTTTTTATTGCTCATTATTCTTATAGTTTCTCATTCGAAATTATCTTTCTTACAAAGTTTTCTTGAACATGTGTTGTTCCGGACTCTTATACTAATTGCTTCCGTTTCTGCTTTTTATTTAGAAAAGTTTTTCATAATAATAATAATTAAAAAGTTTTAAAGTTGCATATTCACCCCCCTCTAGGCCAACTTGGTCCTTACACAAGTGACTGTCACGGTACCCAAACTTGGTAGATACCTACTAAGGTAAAGAAGTATGGTAGGTGACACATGTCACCTATGGATACTTTCGAGAAGAGACTAAGGCCCTATTTGTCAGAGTTCCAGATCTCAGCTCCACTTTAGATCTTGAGTTTATAGGCTAAAATAAAGTGAATTAAGTTTATATTTTTAATTTAAAATGTAAACAAGATGACCCACCTAAACACTCTTAAATGTACCCACAGCTTCAGTTCCATAATTTTCAGAAGCTAGAAATACACTGCCCCACCAAAATTAAGCTGTGCCAAACACCCCTTGAAATTTAAAAAACAAACGTGTAAGGAGGCAAATACACAAGGCGTGGTGCATGATTTTTTTTAAATAATACATTTTATAAAAGTAATAAGGACATTAATACGTGGAATTTTTTTGAAAAATAATACTCGTTCGGCAAACCATATGGCGAAATAGGAGTAGTCACCAGGGGATGGGTGAAGTCCATATTTTCGACGAACTGTTGGGCGACAATACATTAATTGTGTCATTAGCATCGCCCGGACAGAGCAGACGAATCGTGGGGAGACACGTGGCAATTTTCGCCGTATGGTTTGGTTACAACTGGTTGTTGCCGTGTTGGATTTTTTTATTAAATTCAGTGGTGCAAAGTGCAGAAAATTATTTTTGTAATTTTCAGAGTGGCGATGTAGCATTTTTTTAATTTTGTCGAAATAAAATTGCTATTTTAATTTGCAGCGGAGGGGATCCACGGGGAAAAAATTTCAGCGATTCCCAACCGCTGGATCGTGCAATTTCCAGCCGCTGTAAATTGCTATTTTAATTTGCAGCCGAACCACGTGGCGAAAAAAACGAACAAAAGTGAAAAAAAAAGCAAAAACAAAAGCGAAAGAAAATACATCCAGCAGTTCCCAATCGTTGGAAATTGCGCAATCTAGCGGTTGGGAATGGCTAAAAATTTTTCCCTGCGGATCCCCTCTGCTGCAAATTAAAATAGCAATTTCCAGTGCTCGAATTTTTTTTAAAAAAATTGCTGCGCACTGCCACCATTGAAAATTACAAAAAATAATTTTCCTGCGTACTAGCACCGTTGGAATTTAATAAAAAAAATCCAGCACGGCTACAACTGGTTATAGCCAGCCGTACCGTATGGCTACAACCAGTTATAGCCAAACCGTATGGCGAAAATTGCCACGTGTCTCCCCACGATTCGTCTGCTCTGTCTAGGCGATGCTAATGACGCAATTAACGTATTGTCGCTCAACGGTTCAGCGAAAATACAGTTTTTGCTCATCCCCTAGTGACTACTCCTATTTTACCATACGGTTTACCGAACGGGTATTATTTTTGCAATTTTTTTTTCACTTATTAATATCGCAATTATTTTATAAAATGTATTATTTAAAAAAAATCTCGGCGAATCTCACCTCTATTAAACTTGGTGGAAATGGCGCTCCCAGGATGATTTGAGCCGGTTTGGCTCCAGCTCGACTCGTGGCTCGAACCGAGCCGCTAAAAAAATTTGCATTCGGATCTTTTTTCGAAAAAAAATTACGGTTAAGTTCTTTTTGGAAAAAGTTACAATTAGGTCCTTTTTTTGAAAAATAATATATATTACGTTTAGGTCCTTTACATGTTTTTAAGCCTTGCGTTTGGGTCCTTTTATTGAAAATCAAAATTACGATTAGGTCCTTTTTGAGAAAAAAAAACCGTTTAAATCTTTTTTTTTTGGAAAAAATTATACATTGCATTTAGATCCTTTTTCATTTTTCTAACATTACGTTTAAGCCCTTTTGCGGAAAACACAAAATTCTGTTTAGGTCCTTTGCACGTGTTTCCTCAATTTGATCGTGCAGGGAGCGACAGTCGCACGTTTTCTCGATTTACTCGCGTGAAGAGCGATGCCCGCAACGTAACACACCGTTTATAATTATCTAGTCACTCCTATATTTACCCAACCATCACATGCCACAGCCTAATAAGTAGAAACCCACGCGTGGTTCGCTACAATGTGTCGCAAAACTAAACACACCACATTACTCCACGAATCGCATCGCAGGCAGCTTTTCGTCGTCTTCTACGACCCGTCTGGCCGTCTCGTCCGTGCACCGATCTCCACCGCCGCCTCCTCACTCCCAGCCATGGTCGGCGGCGACGGTGAGGCTGCAACCCTAGGCCCTATCTCCTGCGCCGACATCCATCTCCTCTATGATACTCTCTGTGACACCGTACCCCTCTCTCCCCTCTGCAGGCGATCGCGCCCGCGCGCCGAAGCGGCGCAAGTCCTCGGCGCCATCGAAGGCGGCCCTGGTGGACGCGAGCGCCGAGATGGACTACGCCGATGACTTCGACGACGATGCCCGCGACGGTACCACCGCGTGCTCGATCCCTCCTAAATTTGCCAACCTTTCGCGAATCTGTGGGGTTTCTACGGAACTTTTATTTGATTGGGATTTTGGGGCGGAACTTTGTTTCGTTACAGCGGATAAGGAGGTGAAGAAGAGGGACTTCACCAAGCTGGAGCTGAAGCCGGATCACGTGAACCGGCCGCTGTGGGCGTGCGCCGATGGCCGCATCTTCCTCGAGACGTTCTCTCCTCTCTACAAGCAGGCGTATGATTTCCTGATCGCCATTGCGGAGCCTGTGTGCAGGTCAACTTCAACCACCTCCAGCATTAAATACTAACGTGATTGCATATTTGATTTGGACTGGTCACAATTGTATCAATCGAGTGGAAATCAGCCCAATTTGTAGTAGATTTCCCCGTGAATTAGCATGTAGTGGTAGTAAGAAATATTTTGCCCTCGCAAAAAAATAGTTCATATTTAGGACGTGTTTGGGTTTAATTTGGTACGCATGGTTGACACCATAGCCAAGTTGAATTAGGCTTGATTCTGCCACACCTTGAACCAGAAGTTGAATATCAGAATTTAGTGTGTGATGAGGCACTCCGTCATTCATTTACAGTGGGACCTGCTTTTGGGGGATTTCAGTACTGCCATATGAGCTTAGTGATTATGTGACAGCACCATTGGTGAAGACTCGACTTGATCTTTTATTGATTATGTGGAAGGAATGTGTCTGGAATAGGTTGAACCGGGTCTAGTTGTTTGTAGTTTTAGAGGAAACAAACCAATGGTACTCAGTGTAATTAACTGTGAGTTACTTGAATCTGGCTATGTTAGGGCCTCGCTGAGGGCAGCTATGCTGCTATGGGATTCTGAATGATTTCTTCTCTGGGAGAAATTCAGTTGCTTCTGATTGTAATTTCTTTGTGAAAGGCATACCGTCGTGCAATTAGATTATTTGAAGGGATGCAATATGCTCCACGTGGCTTTCTAGAAAGTAAAAAAAAAAATACTGGTATAAGTTGCGACCGTGTTAATATGCCCAGAATGAATTCAGGAGAACATAACCATGTATATGCCCTTGTTATCTTGGAACTAAATTCTAGGTTTGGTTAGTTTGGAGTATTGGATTGTGTGGGTTAAGGAGATAATGAATTGTATACTTTCTCAGGGTTATTTAGTACTTGGAGGTTAATTTGCAATTGAATCGGACCTAAAATGATGCTAGTACTCTTTAATGGAAGAGATGGTCAAATGAATCAACAGTTTTCGCTTAACTACCAACAAATATGTTCAGAGTTGAATGTCTGAAATATATGAATTCAACAGAGGGTTTACGTTTTCATTAAAAAAAAAATCAAATGTCAACTTTGGTGGTGCAGGCCAGAATCTATGCATGAATACAATCTAACGCCACACTCATTATATGCTGCGGTCTCAGTCGGACTCGAGACCACCACTATCATTAGTGTCTTGAGTAAGCTCTCCAAGACTAAATTGCCCCGTGAAATAATCGATTTCATCCATGGGTCAACTGCCAATTATGGCAAAGTAAAGCTTGTTCTGAAGAAGAATCGATATTTTGTGGAGTCTCCATTCCCTGAGGTTGTATCATTTTTCCTGGATCTAAAGAATTCTGATCGTACTACTACTTGTTGTTTATGCGATCTGTGATACTTCATGTCCAGGTTTTGAAGACCCTTCTGAAAGATGAAGTCATTTCTAGAGCGCGGATATCTCCCGAGGTTTGTTTTTGTTCTATTTACTTTAATATAATTTTTTGTGGGAACAGAATTAGTGTCAGGTAGAACAGAACTCTGTATTGTATTAAAGTGCATATCCATACGATCATTGTGCTTCTTTTATCTGCTTGTCTAATATCTAAAAATTATATGTTTTATCCTTTGAGTGGCATAAACATTTGTTCCATATGTATTCTCAACTGCTGGTATAGATCGTCATACTGGACGGTTTGAACTGTTCTCTCAAAGCAAAATTTCATGACTTCCTACCCCAATATCTTCTGCTAGGTCAAGTTTTTTGCACTGCTATGTTGTTTGCATCAAACCATTATGTAACTTCTATACATGATAGTTGTTTGATTATCTTGTTATCTGAATCCATTTCTAATTTTCTTCAGGATTCCCTAGGGGCCCCTTCATTTAGTGTTAGCAAAACAGCTGGTGAAATAGCTAGTGGTCACGAGGATTTGTTAAATGGAATGGAATTGGCTGCTGCAACTGAAGACAAGGAAACACATTCTTTTGAAATCGATCCATCTCAGGTATTGTGTCACTTCAAGTAGAAGCTTGGGAAGAGCTTCAATTACGGAGAGTGGACTGATGTTTAATACTTTAATTCATCTCATTCAGGTAGAGAACGTCAAGCAACAGTGCTTGCCAAATGCACTAAACTTTCCCATGCTGGAGGAGTATGATTTTAGAAATGACACTGTAAGTTCTTTCCATATCAAGAAAAAACCATAGTTATCAAACCTAGAACAGCAGTTCGACCAGAAAAAAACTGAACTTGACACATCTGTGATCTGTCGTACATGATCGTTCATGCAATTAACCCGTGTTGAACCAGAGAAAACCAGATTTAATAGGCCAGTTTTGATGAGAGCTGGTCAAGTTGAAACGGACTGAGCCAACTTTGCCTTGTGCAAATTTTTTACCTGGAGTTCCTGAGTTTCAAACCCACCACCTTGCTATACAAGAATTCGGGCATACCAACTGGGCTAGATGGCTAGTTGTCTGCTATGTTAACTATAACTGCTATAAGACTAAAGAACCAATGTTACGGGTGTGAACAGAGCTTATTCACTTCCCAGTATCATCTCAAAACATTGTACAGCAATATATCATATATTAACGTAAATTGGTAAATGATCCAGCTATATATGTATGGATAATGAAAAGTGTAAGCTTATATGCATATTTTTTACATGCCACATTTTCAAACATTTAAAAACATGCACATGCAGTTCGACCGATGACGTGAGACCCTGGCCAGATCGATGGCCGGGCCGGGTTTGATGATACTGGAAACAACTAGTGCATGTTCTTCTTATTTGATGCTCAGTAGAGTGCTAAAAGTAAAAACCGAAAAATGATGAGAAGTTGTGTAGCATGGGACTGCTTGCCAAAGGAACACAACAGAATAGCATACACACCATGGGAAATAAACTCTTATCTGTGGCATTCTCAATGATGACTTTTTTTTTGTACATTACGTGACAATTCTCATCAATAAAACAAAACCTCGTTTGATTAAATGCATGCACAAGAAAAGCACATTATCAAGCTTTCTATTGAGTGTGTTCTGCTACTTAGCAAATTGTTTTTAGTAAGTTTTTAGATCTCCAGCAAAACAAAAGTAAATAAAGGCATTATTATATGTTATTTCCCAATGAGCTTTGAGACGTATGATATTCTCGACCTATTTTTACTTCTTGTACAAATAGGCAACATACAAAAATTTCATTGTGTGGTTTTGCAACTGTTTACTGGCACGATCTATGAGCAACCATTTGCTACATGATTTAGAATTGGAATTGACATTTTATGTTAATTGCAGGTGAACCCAGATTTGGATATGGAATTAAAGCCTCAAGCACGGCCAAGGCCATATCAAGAAAAGAGCCTCAGTAAGATGTTTGGGAATGGTAAGTTCATTATGCAGTGTGTATGTGAATATTAAATTTCTAACAACCGGTAAAGGGCTACAGATTGTCATTTGGGGATGATAATTTTCAAACAACTTTTGAGTCTTTAATCCAGATTTCTTTGTCAGCCTTATCAGATGACACTTATGTTGATTGCAACCAGATCTGAAAACGGAGATATAAGTTGCCTACCGTGTTACACGGTCTTTAATATGATTACAAGTGTGGTACTAAAAAATGGTGTCAGCATTGTTTAATGCTTCTAACTTCCGAGAAGTTGTATCTTGAGAAGAGGTATTTTAAGTATTGGAACTAATGCGGAACCTGTGTTTACTAATACAGGAAACTAAAAAAGTTAGGGATTTGTTGTTATCCAGCGATTTATGCCCTGGTTGACTGGTTCATTTGTTAGTCTCCACTTTCCAAAGGATTTGTATAGAGTATATGTTTTCTTTTTTTCTTCATTTAATATTTCTTTCATGAATTTGCAGGCAGAGCAAGGTCAGGCATTATCGTGCTACCTTGTGGTGCTGGCAAATCTTTGGTTGGAGTATCGGCAGCATGTCGTATCAAGAAGAGCTGTCTATGCTTGGCAACAAATGCTGTCTCTGTTGATCAGTGGGCATTTCAGTTCAAGCTCTGGTCAACTATAAAAGATGAACATATCAGCCGTTTTACGTCAGATAACAAGGAGAAATTTCGAGGGATGGCTGGCGTAGTTGTGACTACATATAACATGGTGGCATTTGGGGGCAAACGGTCTGAAGACTCAGAGAAGATTATTGAAGAAATTCGAAACAGGGAGTGGGGCTTGCTACTAATGGACGAGGTGGGATCTCCGTGCTCTGATAATTTAGGCTTTCAAATTTCATTTGCACATGACAAATCATAGTATCATACATGCCCCTTTTATTTGCTTATTTGTGTTCGCAGGTTCATGTAGTCCCTGCACATATGTTTAGAAAGGTCATCAGCATTACTAAGTCTCACTGCAAGCTTGGTCTTACTGGTCTGTTTTCATCATATATTCCTGTATTCACTATTCACTTCTTATCATATTATTCTAATGAATTAATATAATTGCAGCTACACTTGTGAGAGAGGACGAACGTATTACCGATCTAAATTTTCTAATTGGACCAAAGCTGTACGAAGCGAACTGGTTGGATTTAGTGAAAGGTGGATATATTGCAAATGTGCAGTGTGCAGAAGTATGGTGTCCCATGACCAAAGAGTTCTTTGCTGAATATTTGAAAAAAGAAAATTCAAAGAAGAAGCAGGTGAATCTTTATTGAAGTTTCTCATCTGCCTGTGCAGAGTTTTTATTCAAATTCCTGAAGTTACTTTTTGACAAGATAAAGTCCATATGTTCCAATTTCTACTTTTGCTTTCTTTTGTACCTAATTTACTTTTAGTTTTATGGAATGATTAACAAATTGACTCTTTGTTAAGTGGTGTTCTCATAACTTCTGACAAGAATTTTTTTTCTTGACTTTCAACTTATGAAACACTATGTATCACCGATACGTGATACTGGTACGGCGATACGCAATTTTCCAAAAAACATGAATCCGGTGATACAGTGAGTATATATGTATTAAAAAATAAAAAATGTAAATATGCCAATAATTAGGCGATTTACGGCGCCAGGAGCTGGATGTTGTGCGTGAGTTCGCGCTGCACGACGAGGAGAAGGGGGCTACAAGGGGAGATAGTTTTTCAGGGTTAGGATTGATGGGCTAGAATGGGCTTTTCCTTTGTTTGGGCTTTGTGTTATGGGCTTGGAGGTATCGGGGAGGATCGAGACTTTTATTTAGTTTTTTATGCTAAATTTCACCGATCCTTGTCGATCCGGGATCGGGGAGGATCATAGAGGATCGGGGTATCCGATAAGTATCTGATACTGGTACAGCACCTTCGTGAATGATCGGTGATTCATAGATTAAACATATGAATATATTGATTGGCATGCATATTTCTCAAATTTTATTCTCTTCTAGTCCTTATGAAGTGCTACGTTTTTTTTTCTCATATTGAGGATTACATTATACTGACTCTTACCTACCAGGTACTCTATGTGATGAATCCAAACAAGTTCAGGGCTTGTGAGTTTCTAATTCGATTCCATGAGCAACAACGTGGGGATAAGATAATTGTGTTTGCTGATAATTTATTTGCACTAACTGCATATGCAATGAAGCTCCGTAAACCAATGATTTATGGTGCCACAAGGTGACATCTCATTTTATACAGATGTTACTTGTGTTCCATAAGTTATATGCTTATGTTAGCTTTGCATCATTCAGCCACGCTGAGAGGACAAGAATTCTGTATCAATTCAAGAACAGCCCAGAAGTCAATACCATTTTCCTTTCAAAGGTGTGCTTAGTGACTTTGTAATCCCAATTATATGTTTCAAACCTACCAACATTAGTAATCTTAATGACTTTTGTGCTGTTACTTCATAGGTGGGTGATAACTCGATTGATATTCCAGAAGCAAATGTCATCATACAAATATCATCTCATGCTGGTTCACGCCGTCAAGAAGCTCAACGGTTGGGACGTATTCTCAGGGCAAAGGTAATGTGCAATGAAGCTCGTGATTGTTTCACAGGCAAGCAGATTGCAATTGCTGTGTTGTTTCTCTTGATATTCAAACTCGTCATGAATACTGATATATCATGCTGAAAAAATGTTGCTACAAAGAAAAGAATCTCGGATCAAAATTGCTCATAACATTATGCTAGCAAAGGTAACAAGTTTCAGATTTAATTAACATTTACTTTAATGGTTTCAAAATTTCTTCCATGGTTTATTAGAATCTATTATAATTTGATTGTAGAATATAATTCATTTGTACAATTTTATTAGCATGCTGCTGCATGGCTTGTAAATTGTAATTAAATTATCACTACTCCAGCTCTGGCTTCTGAGGTAGTTTGTAAGGGGTTTAAATAGTTTGGAACTTTGGATGCTATTATGACGAGGAATCACATAGGATGTAGTCAATCAGATGGGAGGAAAATGATCCAGAAATAATTTACCACATTTGATCTTGAACTGCAGCAATCATGTTTCAAACAAGTGTTTTCTATGGTATTGCCCTTAAATATATCATGTTAACTACTGTGGCCGCAGGGTAAGCATCAAGATAGGATGGCAGGTGGAAAAGAAGAATACAATGCTTTTTTCTACTCTCTTGTATCAACTGACACACAGGTAAGTCCAAGGTTTCAAATTCCGTTTTCGGACCACATCTCGGGGGCGGCTGAAATCAGAAATTTCGGCCAAAATCCGGCATAAATTCAAAAACCAAATTTCAAATCTGGTATTTTTTAGGAACTCTAAACCAAAATCTTGGCCTTTCAACCTCCTGTGAAATGGTCTCCCGAGGCTAAAAAAAATATGAAAAAATCATGCAAACATTTATCTACATTTCCTATTTGTTTGAATGCAAAATACTAAGTATTTGCACATAAAATTTAGGATTTAGGGTTACATAATTTGTATATGTATTTTTTTTTGCAAAATTTTCATATGTATTCCTCAGAAAAGTCATTACAATTTAAGGACGAAATCCAAGTTAGGGTTTAGGCAGGAATCCAAGTTAAGGTTTAGGGTTTAGACCGAAATACATCATTTAAGGCTGAAATCCAAGTTAGGGTTTAGGCCGAAATCCAAGTTAGGGTTTAGGGTTTAGGCCAAAATACAACTTAATGATGTACTTAATGACGAAATACATCATTTAATGCCGAAATCCAAGTTAGGGTTTAGGTTGAAATACATTATTTAAGGCCGAAATCCAAGTTAGGGTTCATGCCGAAATACATCATTTTAGGCCGAAATCCAAGTTAGGGTTTAGGGTTATATAATTTGTATATATATATTTTTTTGCAAAATTTTCATATGTCTTCCTCACAAAAGGCATTAAAATTCGTCACAAAAATTGGTGCAAAATCTGGTCCTGAAAACATGAAAACCGATCCAAAAAGCCGTCATCTCGGTCCGAAACCCGAAATTTTGGCAAAAATGAATGAAACCTCGCTGAAATTTACCGAAATCACCGTAGCAAACCCTAAATTTTCAAAAAAATTATTCCGCCGAGATTTGGAATCTCGGCGAAATCCGAAATTCTAGCCGAGATTTCCGAAATCTCGACGAGATTTTGAACCCTGGGTAAGTCCTACTAACGTTTACTGTGTTAGTTTTTCATTTGGCATATTTTTGTTTCCTTTTTTTGGGAAATCCACCAGTGTGGAGATGCGCAAACCATACCTGTAGATTAGCTTTAGCATGACATTTTTGTACGGATGCAGGAGATGTACTACTCAACAAAAAGGCAACAATTTCTTATTGACCAGGGATATAGCTTCAAGGTTTGACTTTTGGAGCATTCTTGTAATTGTTGGGAAACTTCAGATTGTTTTGCTTGATTCCTACTTGGTGTAGTTCCCTCTACACAAACCTACAGGAAAGTATTGTTTTTGGCACTTTAGTGATGAAATATTGTATTTTCCAGGTGATCACTAGCTTGCCGCCGCCTGATGAAGGACCTAACTTGAGCTATTACACGCTTGATGAACAGCTCGACCTGTTAGGCAAAGTGGGTGTTTTCTGTACCTGTTGTTTTTCAGTTTCTTGCCATTTGTTTCTTATTGTGCAATTGCTCTCTTAACTACTTCAAACAGGTGCTGAACGCAGGGGATGACATGATTGGTGTTGAGCACTTGGAAGAGGATTCCGATGGCAAGGCTCTCCTGAAAGCACGGCGCTCTGCTGGGTTAATGAGTGCCTTTTCTGGAGCGGGTGGAATGGTCTACATGGAGTACAAGTGCTGCCTCTCTCCACTTATGTTTAATTTTCACCTCTATGTTTTGATCTCATGATGATTTATTTACCCAATGCTCACCTGAGACCTGTTCATTCAGCACTGGGAAGGGGAAGGGTGGAGTTCCCAAAAAGCACAAGGACCCATCGAAGAGGCATCATCTGTTTAAGAAACGCTACCAGTAGGTGTTCTGTGGCATATGACATCTGCAGGAAGCCAGGAACTTGTAGAGCATGATATGCTTTGCTGGAAATAGTATTGTTGCATCAGCCAGTTTACGCAATAATTACTTGCGATTGGAGATTCTTACCGAAAAGTTGCCTCCAATTTCTTATGGCAAGAAGCAATTTTGGTCAGGCCTTCGGCTACTGTATTCGGTTTTACCAGACGAGAGTAGCTAGGCCTTCTGGTGGTTACTGTAGAGAAGGAAAACGAGGAAATTTGTCTTCACCCCTTGTGTTGTTCTTGAAACTGTAAATATTGGGGTGAGGCTTGTATACGTGTATTAACAAGCCACCTTGTGAAGCCTTTGTAATTTTGTTTGCCCCAACACCTTATTTACAGAATTTTCCAGTCTGAAGACTTACTTGTAGCATATGCATGCAGCTAGTTACAAGTATTCATTTCAACAATCTGTGATTATGTGCCTCATGGAAAATATTACAATGTTGCCCCAATTTTATTTTTTTTGAAGGGTATGGGCCCAGTTTTAATCAGAGTGATGTTGAGAATCATTAGATCTTTATTCCTTGTTCGTCGGGAGGACGGGGAAAAAAATCCTTTTTATCAGCGCGAAAACTACAAATCTCATATGAGGCTGTAGGTTATACACGTTTTTCGTCATACCAAGCTGCATATAAATGGAGAGTTCAAAAACAAATAAAGCTGCACGAATTGAAATTCAAAAGAAAAGAAAAGAAAAGGAACGCAGAAGCCAAGCCAACGCCGTCTCGGACTCTCGGGCTTGCGAGGCTGCCAAAGCACCGTCGATTTCTTCCTACTCCAGCGGCCAAAGCCCCGGCGCAAATCACAACCTTATTTTCCCTCTCCCCACTTCGTCTCTCTCGCTCGCTCGCTCGCTCGCTCGACTCCCCTCCCCCACGCGATTGAGGCGAAACCAGAATCCAAGAGCGGATCGATCCCGTCCTCCCCTTTCCCCCACATCTGCCCTAAACCCCCCGCCCCCGATTCGCCGCCGCTCCCCGAGCCGCCGATGGATTTGGATCTGTGGATCTCCAAGGTCAAGGAGGGCCAACACCTCGCCGAGCACGAACTCCAGTCCCTCTGTGAATACGTGAGCTCCCTAACCCGATTCGTTCCGCTAGGGTTTTGCTCGTCCCCCACCCCAACCCCCGGCCCCGGTCCTGCGCTCTAGGGTGTTGCCCTGTTCGGGTTCTTAGTTGTACGAGGTAGATTGGTGGGTGTTTCGTGGGGTGGGGGGCAATAGTTGATTTTGCTGCCCGCTGAGTATTGGTGGATGTGTTTGTGTGTAACCGCGGTTCGTTTCGCTGTTCATCCAGGTTAAGGAGATCCTCATTGAGGAGTCGAACGTACAGCCGGTGAACAGCCCCGTGACGGTGTGCGGCGACATCCACGGCCAGTTCCATGACCTGATGAAGCTCTTTGCCACCGGGGGCCATGTGCCCGAGACGAACTATATTTTCATGGTGTGGCTTTCGAGCCCTTTTTTGTGAGCTGTGGTTTGTTGAGACGGTTTCGGATGTTGTTGTGTTGCTGACTTGAGCTGTGATTGCCTTGCAGGGTGATTTTGTGGACCGTGGCTTCAACAGTCTGGAGGTTTTCACCATCCTTTTGCTGCTAAAAGCGAGGTATTTGGTTCGTTTTCTGCGTGCGGATTGTGAATTGTCCTTTTGTTTGTTCCAAAGTTTTGACCTTTATGGCGCCTAGCTGCAGCTGCAGCTCCTTCACTGTTTCGTCAGTATAACAGAACTTTATGCACCCACCGTATTTATAGGAATAATACACGATAATGGTACATAAATAGCCATAGAGGCAGTAGGCCTTCCTTAGATGGAATTAAGCTGTTGAATGATAGTGCTTGACTGCTGCTTGATTATTTGTCAAATCCTGTTGTCCTTTCATAACTGCCTTTTCCCCTTATCTTTCCTGGATAGTACCTTGAGCAGTCTATGGGATCAACGGGTTGTTTTATGTTATTGTTTATCATGCAACTAAAAGTATATTTATGGTTCTGATACAAAGAAAATCCAGGAGTTAAGCTGTATAGGTTTAGGATGAATGTATGATTACCCACTGCACAATCTAGTTATGGTTTGGACATTGAGTCTAGTTATGTTAACATGATAGCTAAAAGAAGGGTGTACCATGCTGGCTGAAATTTGAAATTGAAATTCCTTCATTTTTTTAGGAATAAGTCCATTTTACACCCCCTCAACTTTGAGAAAAGTCCATTCAACACACTCAACTATAAAACCGGGTATTTAACCCCCCAAACTTACAAAACTGGATCGATGTACACCCTAAGGCGGTTTTGATGATTTGGATCCCACTCAAGATGGTTTTCACCATATTGGCAGCTACGTCATTGAGTTTTGGTAGTGGGGATCCAATTCATGGGTATTGACATCAAAATCATCGACCTCTTTCTCACTATATACATTCTCTTTCTTCTTTTCATCATCATTCCTTCTCTCATTTGGATTTATATCAGCAAAAATTGATGATATGGTTATCAGCATAGCAAAAGCCACAAAAATTACCCAAAGTTGGATCCCTGTCAGCAAAACTGCTCTTCAAAACCGCCTTAGGGTGTAAATTGACCTGGTTTTGTAAGTTTAGGGTGCTAAATACCTGGTTTTATACTTGAGGGTATTAAGTGGACTTTTTGGAAAGTTGAGGGATGTAAAATGGATTTATTCCTTTTTTTTACCAACTTGAACTGCAAGTGTGAAAAGAAAGATTGCCTCACACCATTTTTTCAATGAACTATGCACTCTTAATTAGTGAAACAATTGTGATTACAATCCCTAGTCTCTACTTGTTTCATTTAGTCTGTAGTTACTGCCTTTCAGTAAGGATCCATGATTTAGAATATTCATGGAGCTGCACCATGTATGGCTAATTCTTGTCATTGAATTTCCTGACTGGCATCAGGTATCCTGCCCACATAACCCTTCTGCGTGGAAATCATGAAAGTAGGCAGTTGACACAGGTATGTCCTGGTATAGAGAAAGCTTATATTTGTTATCCAGTTGATAGTTTGGGATTCAAGATACTTCTGCTGCAACTAAATGTCTTGTAGACCAATCTACTTGCTCTCATGATTGATATGCTGTGCTCTCAACTCTGGCAGACAAAGGTTTTCTACTTAGTTGACTTGTACATTGCATCTCTCTCTCTCTCTCTCTCATGCATACATGTGCACCGCACATGTGGTTTTTGCATTAAAATCTTTATGACGCATCACACATTAAGAATCCCGTACATGTTGATTTGATTCTGGAGGATATGGAAACAGTAGTTAAATCTAAAACTATCCAGTTACTAACTAAACCGATGTTTTTACCTCTGTTTCATGTTCTTCATTTCAGTAGATGCACATTAGAAATTCAAACATACATGTCATGTATGTTTGAATTTTAAATCTTATGGTTCATAAATAATGTCATCCAATAAGCAACCTGCATTGCCGTGTTTATGTTTTGTTCAGTCAGTTGGACAATCTGTTTTTCACATTTGTGGTCATGACTTTTTATGGTCATTTTTTTATCTACATTACATACTTGAATTTATTCAAGTGTTGTGCTGTGACACAAATAGGTGAATACACATGGCATGCTGCTTTAGTACTTATCATGCATGCATACTAATATACTGTGACTTATCTTTAGGTGTATGGTTTCTACGATGAGTGCCAGAGGAAGTATGGGAATGCCAATGCATGGCGGTACTGCACTGATGTTTTCGATTACCTTACTCTTTCAGCTATCATTAATGGCACAGTAAGTTCCTTTGTGTAGACAACTTGTAGGTTATGAGTTCATATTTTTGTTGCAGATCATAATTAAATTATATGGTGAAATTTCAGGTCCTCTGTGTTCATGGTGGTCTTTCTCCCGATGTACGTACTGTTGATCAGGTTCGTTGGACTTCTTTTTTCCCTTAGCATTTTATAAGTGTCATTCAGCCCAGATGGTGTTTATGAAATTTTGCTTAACTGCGGCCATTCCCGCTTTATGGGATTTTGGATTTTCTGCCTTGTAGATGTACTCCCTCAAATAGTTGTCGTTTTGGATATAGGTGTAGGCAATCTTTTGAAACTTTGATTGTCAATATTTTTAAATATTTAAGTTGGATACATGAAAATCATGTGCAGATTTGTCTTGAAAGGTACTATCATAATATTATAATTTTATTGGGTTTTATAAATATATTATAATAGAAATTAGTGGTCAAAGCTGTGTTTTGGAGGCTTTGTCGATATCCAAAACTATAACTATTTTTTACCAGAGGAAGTACCATATTAGTGAATGTAGAATGTAGAAGCATACTGCGCCTGATTTATACAACAATTAGATGAACTGATTACAATTCTTGAGATTTCAATTGTTGGAAAAAAATTTAGATGGATAATTCTGCTGTTAGCACTGGATGTATCTTAAACTGATCAGCGGTTATTTGTTAGAATTTTTGAAGAAGTAAAAATTGAGAATTTCAGCAAATCGTGCACGCTTATGATCTTATCATACATTATTTTCAGTGATTTAGATTTCTGTCACCCATTTTTTTTAAATTTTTTGTGCTAACTTATTTGTGATATACATCTCTTTGGTAGTAAAAAAATGTATCATCAATTTTCTATTGGAAATTAGTTAGTTCATAGCATTGCAGGCTTATAATATAGAGAATACATGCTTTTGTGATTGATTTTTTCTTATGAGTTTAGTAACCATGTTATTTATTTATTTTTCTTGTTTTGATCACCAGATACGGACAATTGATCGCAATTGTGAAATTCCCCACGAAGGTCCGTTCTGTGACCTGATGTGGAGCGACCCAGAAGAGATAGAGACATGGGCTGTTAGTCCCCGTGGAGCAGGTTGGCTTTTTGGATCACGAGTGACTGCAGAGGTGCGCATAGAATATTTTCATTCTGGACCGCCTTTTCATTGTCCTCTCACAAATGTTGTTGATTTATCCTATGCAGTTCAACCATATTAACAATCTCGACCTAGTTTGCCGGGCTCACCAGCTGGTCCAGGAAGGTTTAAAGTACATGTTCCAGGACAAGGGCCTTGTAACTGTGAGCTTCTTTTCACATATATAGACTGATCAGTCCAGATAATCATAGCATCTTATCATTGTTGTTTGCATTTTTAAGTTCAATACAACCATGTTGATGATACTCATATGCCCTGTACAATTATTTTTTTCCAGGTGTGGTCTGCACCTAATTATTGCTACAGATGTGGCAATGTTGCTTCTATACTAAGCTTCAGTGAGGACATGGTATGTTAGTATATCTTTGTTGAGACCATGATATTAAGCTTCCATGTGCAAGGATTTGTTTGAGGTCTTTTGCTTACATAATACCTTCGAGTCGTTCGTATAATTATTTAAGTCAATCTTAATTAGGTTTTATTGTTCATTTATACCAATACTTGGATAGCGTTCACTATTTTATTGGGGGTGAATTGCTTACGCAACATGGAATGAAATGGTATACTAGGCAACCAGTATTTTCTGTCCAATTTTTTTATATCTTTACTTTAGTGATGTGGTTACAGTCTTATGGAAGTTTCTTCTGCGTACAGCCAAACTGGGTTGTGAGCCGTTTCTCTGTTCTCAATAATATACCTAGTGCCATTCCACACTTTCTATTTTCTAATTGGTAGTGATAGGGAGAGCACTTTGGTCGAACTTGACACAAGGAATAAAGCTAATGGCTACTAATATAGGGTGAGAACTTCAGTTGGACCTGCAAAGGAAACCAATAGATTCACTTCTAGTTGCCTAACTGTTGGCCATCCTTTTTGAGGAATAAACCATTTGGTGTTGTTAGTTCATCAGCAACAACTCAGCATATGTCTGTTGTGTCTTTGCCTGAGGAAGGGTAATAGAAGTTACAATTGAAAGTTGTGTCACTTGACTTTATCAAACACGTAACAGAATACCTCTGGTTGGTTATGTGAAATCGTATCTGATCTGTTCTGTGATATTTGTATTGGTTGCACCAAATATGTCATGTATCTTATTTTTACAATTATGGCTGTAAAGTAGCTGATTTGTTTCATGAGCTGTAGCCTGTAGCTAATTCTGATCTTTTCAATCCTTTGCTTAATTGTCAGGAAAGAGAGGTTAAGTTCTTCACAGAGACAGAAGAGAACAACCAGATGCGAGGCCCAAGGACTGCTGTCCCATATTTTCTCTGACTTCAATTGTACAATTTTAGAAGTCAAGTGTTTCAATCTGTAAGGGTTAAAGATGAACCAGAGGTGTTACTGTTGTAGGTTCAGATCATAGTGCAATCTGATGCGTTTGATTTCTCCCTTCTTTTTTTAACCACATGTACAATAGACCATTAGGAGTGCCATTGCTCCCGTATTCCTTCTATGCCACTGTCAAGTTTTGGTTATGATTTATTTTGGTGCTATTTATTATTATCCTAAACCGTAGATGCATTTTGCAACACAAAGATCTTTGGTCGTGTTATATTCGCAGCCCAACAATTTTCCTTTTAGGTCACATGCTAAGATATTTTGTTGTAAAGAACGTCTTGAAGAGATGTATGCAACTCCAGGTATATATTCACTAAAAAAAGGAAATCCAGGTATATGTTATGTCGAGTAGCATAATTCCGTATGTGAGCCGCTTTTGTTCGCAAACGTTTATCATGCATGACCCATCGAAACTGTTATCGGCTGATGGATATGGTATGCATCATTTGTGCAAACCGAATTATTTCCTTAGGATTTCGCATGAAAACGTTCCGTTTTTACCACGCCAGTAACACTGCCTTCGGTACAGAAGAAGTCCTGCAGCCGAACCAGTCGCCGCGCCTATATACTCTACTAGGCCTGGTTTGAAGTTAAGCCCTGCCCATATACTATTCGAATTTTTTTGAATAATTTTTTTTAAAAAATAGAGAAATAATATACCGTAATTTTTTTTTACAGATCTACCCTATTGCTGCCATTTGGAATGGTGATAATGCCTCTGTCGCCGTTTTAATTGGCGATAGAGAACTATCATCGTTTGAAATGGTGACAAAGAGGCAATTTTTTGAAGTTGTAATTTGCAAGGAAATATTTACAGGACGGGCGATTTGTTTGTGCATATGAACATCATAATTTTTTATTGGTCCTGCACTTTGCTGAAATGACATAGGGGAAGTTACGAAAAATTACAAGTGGTTTTGTCGTCGGATACCATTATGTGATATTTTAATGTTGGAAGGAACGAAACAAAGGATGGTATAGCATTTCATAGTGAAAACGGGAGTACATGGCGTATACAGTTTGGATCGATGTCAATGTTAGCTTTACTAGTTCTACTAAACAAATTGTTCGAATATTGCTGCCACCTCCTAGTCTGTTAGGCAGGTTTGGCTATAGATAACATATATCCTAGTCTGTTAGGCAGGTCTGGCTATAGATAGCATATATCCTAGTCTGTTAGGCAGGTTTGGCTATAGATAGCATATATCCTTGTATTCTAGGAAGGAGGCTATAGATAGAATATATCTTTGTATTCTAGGAAGGAGTCCGGTTTGTTTCCTAAACCAACCGGACTCTCCCTCTATATGTAATTCCCCTTCCCTGGAATACAATTCATCAATTGCGGCATAATCTTTCTATCATGGTATCACGAGATATCGCTTCCGTTCAACAATTGCCGCCCGCCGACCGACCGCCGCCGCCCACCTCCTGTCGCCGCCGCCGCAAGCAGATCAGCGCCGCCGCCCCTGCTGCTTTGCCGGCGCCTACCATGGCTCCCGGAGAATCCATGACGGAGGAGGAGCGCGCCGCCGCTGCGCGTGCAGAGGAAGAAACCACCGCCAAAAAGAAGGAGCTCGACGCCCTCCTTTCCGCGATCGCTGCGGCCAAGACGGCCGCTGCCGACGCACGCGCCCGCGTCCGTGATGCCGCTGCCGCGTTGGAAACGGAGAAAGCCGTCGCCGAAGCCCTGGAGCGCCAAGTCGCCGCCGCTGAAAAGCTGGTGGCACCCTCCAAGGATGACGACGAGCAGATCGTCCACAACGACGACAGCGCCGCCTATGAGAACGCCATCATCACCAACCTTCACGCCCAAGCCTCCGGCGTCCAGAACATACGTTCTCTCGTTTCAGTTGTTCTGAACCCCTCTCCACCCACTACTCACGCTGGCGCGACCTCGTTCTTCTCACCCTCAAGCGCTACGCCCTCGTCGACCATGTGCTCTCCGACGTCGCCTTCGACACCCCGTCCTGGGAGCGGATGGATAGCGTCGTCCTCTCCTGGATCTTCGGCACGATCACCGTTGATCTACAGGACACCGTCGCGCGAAAGACGGGGCGCAGCAGCGCCATGCATGGCTTGCCATCGAGGACCAGTTCCTTGGGAATCGCGAGACCCGCGCCTCCACCTCGGCGCCACCTTCCGCACGTTCGTTCAAGGTGATATGAACGTGAACGACTACTGTCGGACGATGAAGGGCATGGCCGACGCACTCCGCGACCTCGGCGAGATCTTGCCCGATCGCACCCTCGTCCTCAACGTCCTGCGGGGTCTGAACAAACGTTTCGACCACCTCAAGTCCTTCCTCAAGCGCGGCGTCCCGTTCCCGACGTTCCACTCCGTCCGAAACGATCTTCTTCTCGAGGAGATCACCATGGGAACCGAGGCCTCCACGGAGGCTGCCACGGCTCTCTGGTCTTCTTTGCGCCGGTGGTGGCAAGCAACGGCAGCCGCCCGCCCCACCTGCTCCATCCTCTGCGACCAGCGGGTCGCCCCGCCCCCCCAACACCTCGAACGGCGGCTCCGGCTCCAAAAACAACCGCAAAAACCGCCGAAACGGGAACGGCAAGGGTGGTGCTCCCTGGCCGACTTTCTACAACCCATGGACGGGCACCATCTCCATGTGGCCTGGTCCGTCTGCGAGAGGACAGCAGCAACGCCCTCTTCTACAAGCAGAAGAACGCCCTATCATCGCAGCAGAGCCTGGCCGTCGTTGCACCCACCTTGGCGCCCTCGTCCAGCATGTGTCGGGCCACCGTTCACACCGCCCCGCCCTTGCCGGCATTCCTAGGACAAAGAAGAAGAAGAATAAAGACTTCCGGTGCGACTGCTACCTCCCCCACCTGGACGCCCTGGACCGGCGAGTGGGATCAGCAGTCACTCGCTAATTCCTTTAGCACCATGACGCTGAACCCCCCCGCTGTCACCAACTGGATTGCAGACTCTGGCGCCTCCAACCACACCACGCCTGACATCGGTAACATATCATTGTTTCGACCTCCTAATTCTGCGCATCCTTCTTCTCTCATTGTCGGTAACGGGTCTGTTCTACCGGTCACCTCAGTAGGAGACACGGTTCTTCCCGGCCCCTTTTACCTTAACAATATCCTTTGCACTCCTGACATTATTCAGAATCTTCTTTCTGTTCGTCAATTCACTACTGACAATCACTGCTCTATTGAGTTTGACCCTCTCAGCCTCTCTGTGAAGGATCTTGCTACCAGGAACGTGATCGTCAGGTCCAATAGCTCCGGGCCCCTCTACACCCTGAGCTTGCCCACCCCGTCACACGCTGCTTCTCCTTCGTGTGCTGCTGCCCGCTGCGCCCTAGCTGTTAGTGTTATGCCCTTGAGGCAATCATTTAGATGATTGTAACATACTATGTTTATGAATAATAATATGATTATTGGTCCAATGAATGTATATCATTGTATTGATCAACAAGTATGTGACTTGCTTATGAAGCTCTTTACTTAATGATGTAATTCGATAACTATCTCTGATCGGATATCATCGTATAGGACAACGATGAATAGATCAGCACATGTAGTGATCGATGATCATGCTTTATAGATCATGGGATATGGAGATATCATCTATACATTGTGGACGCATGTTGAAGAACATGGGTTAGATAGACCATAATGGGACACTGCGAGAATGTTTCATTCTTATGTGTCATCGATGTATCTCATACCTAGTAGATGTATGATCCTTAGATCTGAGATTGTCATATTCCCTACATGTGTAATAGTTTTCCTTGGGGCTATCAAACACTACTTCCTAACCGGATAGTTATAAAGGTAGCTTTCATGTTCACTATGAAACGTGCGAGAGGAAGTGAGCGATCAAGATGGAATTTGCCACTCCAATGAAACGGAGATATATGACAAGGCCACTCGTGTGATATGATTAAGGAAGTGCATGGCCATGCCGTGATTGAGGAGTCAATCACAACTTATTAATATATCACGGATACGAGAGATGGATTGAATCATCAAAGGATGACATGCTTCTCGCCTTGAGATCAATCTTCATATACTTGGCAAAGGGATTATTACATGAGTACTTTTGATAGGTTCTCGTCGATTTGATCATAGCATGTTTGGGAGTTGGCATACTTTGCAAGAAGCCAATACCAACTATTGGATTGAAAAGGAGTTTTTCGAATCCACGTCCAAACGTACGTGAACCTGCAGGGTCACACACTTAATGGGCTGGGACGCATTAATTTGGATTGGATCCGTAATTAATGAACCTCGTGGGCTTAGCGCGATGGGCCCTAGTTTAGGTTTCATCTCGTGGCTATATAAGGAGGAGGAGGGAGGGCACGGGGTGTGCTTTCCACGGTTTAGGAGTGATTCACTCGAAACCCTAGCCTACTCTCTCGCTGTCCCTCGCCGAGCGACGGTGCTTGCACACGACGCACGCGGCGTTCCATCTCGGACGTGTGGACTCTGCGGTGGCGTTGTCGTGGATTGCGGCGTGGGAGGGCGATCCACGGCAAGGCGAGGACGATCCACTACATCGACGCAACGACTGTGGCGAGGACGATCCACTACATCGACGCGCGAAGGATTCCGCAACTGCGTGTCTAGTGGTAATCTTATCTATGATCCCCTTCTTGCGAGTAGCTTTCTGGTTACGCGGTAGATTTTTTTTGTGCTAGCGTAGCATACCGCGTTCCTCTTCACTAGCTACTGCCGCGTCTCCATCCACCTGGCACCGCCGTCTTGGCCATCCCGGTCCTGTCGCTCTATCTAGATTATCTAGTTCTTCAGCTATCATTTGTAATAAAAGCACACATGATTCGCTCTGTCATGCTTGCCAACTCGGTCGTCACATTAGACTTCCGTTCGCGACTCTTCTTCCCTATTGTTAAAACTTTTGATCTAATTCATTGTGACCTGTGGACATCTCCAGTTGTCAGCATCTCGGGCTATAAATATTATTTAGTAATTCTTGATGATTGCTCTCACTATTTGTGGACCTTTTCCTTACGTTTGAAATCTGACACTTTTACCACTCTGTCACATTTCTTCTCTTATGTGTCCACTCAGTTCGGATGCACCATGAAGACTGTTCAGTGCGACAATGGGCGTGAGTTCGACAACTCCTCCTCGCGGTCCTTCTTTCTCACTCACGGCGTGCTATTGCGGATGTCGTGCCCCTACACATCCCCTCAGAACGGTAAAGCTGAGCGTATAATTCGTTCCACTAACAATATTGTGCGTTCTTTGCTTTTCCAAGCCTCCCTCCCAGCACGCTACTGGGTTGAGAGCCTCTACATTGCCACCTACCTGTTGAACTGTCTCCCCTCCACCACCATCAGCGCCCCTTGCCCATACATCGCCCTCTTCGGTACCCCTCCTTCATATGAGCATCTTCGAGTTTTTGGCTGCGCTTGCTATCCCAACCTTTCAGCAACCGCCTCCAATAAACTTGCCCCTCGCTCCGCCCGGTGTGTCTTCCTTGGTTACTCTTCTGACCATAAAGGATACCGGTGCCTTGATCTCTCCACTAACCGCATCGTGATCTCTCGTCACATTGTGTTTGATGAGGCCGACTTTCCCTTCGCTGCCTCGCCCAGTCCCACGAATGACTTGGATTTTTTACTTGAGTCGGATTCGGTGGTTTTTCCCATTGGTTCCCGACTCTCCCATGCAGGTTCTCCGACCACACCACTGGTTCTTCCCGCGCCACGGGCACCGTTGGCCTCGCCTGCGCCACGTGCGGCCCCGGCATCTTCTCCCGCGCCACGCGCGGCCTCTCAGGATCCACCGCTCAGGGTGTACTCGCGTCGGCCCCGCCAGGCTCCTCTAGCGTTCCCTTCGCAGTCCCCTTCGCCACCGCGTCTTCCCAAAGGCGCAGTCCCTGTTCGCTCGGTGGTTAATCCCCACCCTATGACCACCCGCGCGAAGCAGGGATACCGGATGCCCGCCATCTACGTCACGGACCAGCTATCGCCGATTGCAAAATCCTGTCGTGCCGCTCTAGCTGATCCCCATTGGCGCTGCGCGATGGAGGAAGAGTACGACGCGCTGCTGTCCAACAACACTTGGGAGTTGGTACCACGGCCGTCGGACTCCAATGTCGTCATTGGCAAGTGGATTTTCAAACACAAATTCCATGCTGATGGTTCTCTGGATCGCTACAAGGCGCGTTGGGTTCTTCGCAGATTCACACAGTGCCCCGGTGTTGATTATGATGAGACTTTCAGCCCTGTGGTGAAACCTGCCACCGTCCGCACAGTTCTCTCTCTGGCTCTTTCTCGAGACTGGCCAGTGCATCAGCTGGATGTCAAGAATGCTTTCCTCCATGGTACATTGACTGAGACAGTTTTTTGTAGTCAGCCCAATGGATTTATTGACCTGCCACCGGATGCAGTCTGCGCCTCAACAAGTCCCTCTATGGACTTAAGCAGGCACCTCGGGCCTGGTACAGCCGCTTCACCACTTAGTTGCTCTCCTTGGTTTTGTTGAGGCCGTCGATGCTTCATTGTTCATCTACCACCGTGGCTCAGAGACGGTACATCTGCTGCTATATGTTGATGATATTGTTCTTACAGCCTCCAGCGCAGAGTTTTTGCAGCGTACCATCTCTGCTTTGCAGCGGGAGTTCGCTATGAAGGATCTTGGTCAGCTCCATCATTTTCTGGGCATTTCTATACAACGCCGCTTCAATGGTTTATTCATGTCTCAGCGTCAGTATACACTTGACATTCTCGAGCGGGCTGGCATGGCTGACTGCAAACCATGCACCACACCTGTGGATACTCAAGCCAAGGTTCCCTCAGACTCCGGTGCCCGAGTCAACAATGCAACCTAGTTTCGGAGCCTCGCCGGTGCTCTCTAGTACCTCACCTTCACCAGGCCGGACATCTCTTATGCAGTTCAGCAGGTGTGCCTTCACATGCATGATCCTCGGGAGCCCCATCTGACTGCGGTCAAGCGCATCCTACGCTACCTTCAAAGCACTCGGATTCTGACCTTCTCCTTCGTCGATCTTTCGCCCGAGCTCGTGGTCTGCGATGCGATTGGCGGGTTGCCCAGATACACGCAGATCCACCTCGGATATGCGGTGTTCCTGGCGACAACCTCGTCTCTTGGTCGTCGAGCGTCGACACGGTTTCGTTCCAAAGGTCTTTGAAGTGGATGTGGAGTGTCGCCAATGGAGTAGCTGAGGCTTGCTGGTTGCGCCAACTCCTTCAGGAGCTCCACAGTCCGCTGACATGCAGCACTCTTGTCTATTGCGACAACGTCAGCGCGGTTTATCTCTCCACCAACCCGGTCCAGCATCAACGCACGAAGCATGTCGAGATTGATCTTCACTTCGTTCGTGAACGGGTTGCTATCGGTGATGTCCGTGTTCTTCATGTCCCGACAACATCACAGTTTGCTGACATCTTCACAAAGGGATTGCCCTCCTCGGTCTTCTCAGATTTTCGGTCCAGTCTCAACATTTTCCATGCCTAGACATTGTGACTGCGGGGAGGTGTTCAAATATTGCTGCCACCTCCTAGTCTGTTAGGCAGGTTTGGCTATAGATAGCATATATCCTAGTCTGTTAGGCAGGTCTCGCTATAGATAGCATATATCCTAGTCTGTTAGGCAGGTTTGGCTATAGATAGCATATATCCTTGTATTCTAGGAAGGAGGCTATAGATAGAATATATCTTTGTATTCTAGGAAGGAGTCCGGTTTGTTTCCTAAATCAACCGGACTCTCCCTCTATATGCAATCCCCCTTCCCTGGAATACAATTCATCAATTATGGCATAATCTTTCTATCACAAATGGCCACACAGAGGGACAACGAATATAAACTACGTGGAAGATAGTTGGGGCCTATTGCAATTGAAAACAGGGGTATATGGATACCGCGCTATGGACGGAGGCCGCTACAGGTCAAATGTATAACCGTATGGCACTCACATGGAGTGTTGGTTGTCTGAGCGGTGTAGACGTGGCCGGCTGTCATGGTAGTGGTAAGCACAACTGCAGCTCGCATTTCTGCAGCAGCAGTAGGTGAGGTAGTCGATGCTGAGGTGGACCACCTCTTCTTTGTTTATCTCCTTAATCCTTTGACGCTGTAGGTTGTCGTTATGCCTACGGAGCGCTTCGTTGTTTTTCCGCTCTATCTACAGCAGTTCCTGTATTCTTAGAGGCGTATGAGGAGGGTTTGGATGTCCGTGTCCTGGAGGTTGGGGACAAAGCCTCGAGACCCTGTATGCCTCTCTCTAACCCTTGTACCCCTGGAGGTGCCTGCTCTACCCGCCATTGCAATGGCTTTAAGAAATTCAACTGAGGCACATAGGTTATATATATATATAGGTTGATAGGCTTGGCCAAGAAATGCACTATGGGTGGTGTGACTTGTGAGTGTGTTGAAAATTTAGTCTGAGAAAGCGAGGGGCAGCGTGTTGTCACTTCGCTCTGAGAAAGCAAAGGGCAGCGTGTTGTCAAATCGATCTGACAAAGCAATGGACAGTGTGTTATCACTTCGCTTTGAGAAAGCGGAGGGCAACGTGGTGTCAAATCGGGCTAACAAAGCAATGACGAGTGTGTTATCAGACGAATGCAATAAATTTGACATAGAAATCCAATAATTGAGAACAATAATTTGACATACAAATACAATTGTTCGATACAATTAAATGCGTACAACACTAAAATTACATACACCAGTTTTAAACATGGGAGGCATACAACATGTTTACATACAAACTACAACTACATTACACCCATACAACCTTTCACGGTTTATGCACTGTTGGGCAATTCTTGAAAATGTGGCATGTCTCCTTGCAAAGCGAACATTTCTTAACTCGACGCCCATATTCCGCTGCGTCCATGTCGTTCCTGATATGCCTTGTCTGCCAACGCCCAATGCCCTTCAGCCTCCCCATGTCGGGAACCCACCTTGTATTCTCCCAACCGTGATGATCCGTGAACGAACTGATCACACGAAAACCATACATTTCTCCACTCCAAGTTACCATCATCACTTCATTCGTGAAGAATTCTGACATGAATATACCTAGATCCATATGCACCATTGAGCAGGCGGCCATGACGTGTGCGCATGGCCTGTGTAATAGACGGGGCTTGTTGCATGTGTAGACACATGTTTGCCTCCGAATGATGCACTTCTAAACGACTGTTCGTCCCACGGCCGGCTTTGTCTCTGCACAATATCTCAAAATGAAGCTCCCTCGTCCCCATCTTCACTGCTCTATACATCTCCCCCTGTTGCCTTTTCTGTTCCATGTATGCAGTGATCATCTTAGAGTATTTGATATCAGGATCATTCATGTGGACCAACACCCTAGCATGATGATCCACAAAGTACTTCATGATCCCATGAAAAACTCCCTCAATTATAGCTACTAGGGGAAGGGGCCTCAGACCCTGCATGGTCCAGTTGTACACCTCAGTCAGGTTTGTCGTTATGACCCCATACCTGGCACTGTTGGTGTCATAAAGCAGAGACCATTTCTTCCTAAACTCATGCTCTATCCACTCAGAGAAGCATTTAGTGCCCCGTCCGTTCCTCCAAACTAACTGCAGAGGGTCCGTGGGTAACTCTTCAAGCACTTCTGGGGACTCTATAAGATCAAGGATGCCGACTAGAGGGGGGTGAATAGGCAGCTTTAAAAATTACTTCTACGATTCTCTACAATTTAATTCACCCCTAATTACCCTTATGCCAAAACCTTAACAATAATTAATTTGGAAGCGATAAACTAAGGTTTTGACAATCAAAGCCTAAATTCTCTAGGCTCATTACGTGCACTAACTAATTATGTCTCTAACAATAAATTGCAATCCTAAATACAAGCAATCAATCAATTGTTTGGATATAAATAAGGAATAGAATGCAAGCGCAAGAGACACGATACCTTTTACCGTGGTGTTCGGAGACCTGCCGGTCTTTCCTAGTCCACATTGAGGTTAGCCCAAACAAATTGGACCGGCTCAACGAATTGAGCACCCACCTCGAATCCACTAGTTGTTGCTCTTTCCCCCTCTGGGTAAGCGAGCACCGATCTTCACAACTTGCCGAGTCTTCTCACAATCTTCTTGAGAAGGTCTCCGCGCACGACGCCGCTGTGTTGTCTAGGTGTCGGCAAACACCAAAAGTAACAAGTCAAGCCTTCCGCTTGAACTTCACATAGTGCAACACATGCATTCCGATGACCTCCTAAGTGCAACACATGCACTAGAATCCTCCTCAAGTGCAACACATGCACAAGAAGCTCTCAATCTACTTCCTAATTACAACACATGCAATTAGATCTCACTCTTAGCTCAAGAAGCAAATGTGAGTAGGTAACACATGCACAACCTCACCCAAATACTCAAGAGAACTAGCAACACCCAAATGCCAGTCCTTGGCATCCTTTTATAGCCCCTCACACGAAATCTAGCCGTTGGGGGCAAGATGGGTATTTTTTAGCAAATTCGGCACTACCGCCCAAGCCTCGACCCCAATGGTCGACTAACGGGTACAAAACTAGCACTACCGCCCTCTAAGGACCAGTAGTGATGGCCAAAGCGGCAATACCGCCCCTCAGGGGCAGTAGTGCCGGCCGGGCAAAATCCCAGAACCAGCCCTTCTGTAATAAAGCTATCGGCCATATGGGCCGGCATTGCCGCCCATACGACAGTACCTCACCTAGAGATCGATAGTGCCGTCCAGAAGAGAAAAATAAGTTTTTCACAAAAACTTTTCTCCAAACTTTCGAAGGTTGGTTCTTTGAGCCTTGTGATGATCAACACATGATCAAGTCAATTTGCAAAACACATTTGCAAACGCTATTCACATGCTCCAACGAATCGCATTAAAACTTCAAACTTATTTGCAAAACACGTTCGCAAATAAACCGAGAACCTATGAGATTAATTCTCTTAGCCATGTGATGATCAACACATGATCAAGTCAATTTGCAAAACACATTTGCAAACCCTATTCACTGCTTTAGAATTGAAACCCATAACTCCAGTTCATTTGCAAAACACATTTGCATAATAACAAATACATTCGATTAAAATCAAATCTTGAGCTATGAGATGATCAACACATGATCATCATACTTTGCAAAATATATTTGCAAATGCTTATCTCGTGCTCCAGGATAATAAGCATAAACATCAATATTTTGCAAAAACACAATTTACAAACTCAAAGCACAAACACACTTAGCCTTGTGATGATCAACACATGATCAAGTCACAAGCTAAAACTCTAATGCATGAGCTCTCTATTTACAACACATGCAAATCTCTAGCTGCGTGCAAACAACCAAAACAAAGTCAATTGCATGAGCTCTCTATTTGCAACGCATTCAAAATCTCTAGCTCCATGCAAACAATCGCTTAAACCAAATTGCTTTAGCTTTCTCCTTTTGCAACACATGCAAAACTTAGCTCCAATCATTAACCACGTAAGCAATATTGCATAAGCTATCTTCCTTTTGCAACACATGCAAATCTATAGTTTCATACAAAAACCAATTCAATTAAGTTTCAATAAGAAGCGAGCATGAGCTTCTCCTATTTGCAACACATGCAAATCAAAGCATCATGTACAAACCAATGCATGAGCTTCACCCATTCGTAACACATGCCAAATGGTTAGCTTCATGCAAAAACCAAATAAGAGAGTGAACTAGAGTGAACCGGATTGAGTTTATCAACACATGATGAAGCTCAAGCTAAATGACTCAACCCCTCTTAATAGTACGGCACCTAACTAGCAATTCGGTCTTTCATCCAAACACTGAGACTGGTAAAAGACTAGGAACACATCCTTAGCCCTAGCTAGTTATACCTTTGCCTCTAGCTATCTACTTGGAGCTTTTATGATTTTCAATCATCTTTTCTCCAGAATCGAATCTTCTTCTTCTTGTTCATCAACACATGATGAATCTTCTAGCTCTTCTCTTCACTTCAAGATCACCTCTTGAAGCTCATCAACACATGATGACTCCTCGTTCCCGATTCTTTATTGAGATGTGCTTCAATGCTTTTCTTTTTTACAGTTGCACAAATATTAAAGCATGAATGAAAGGTAGATGAAGATTACTTACCCCTTCGCTTGCTTTAAGATTTGTGCAATTTGTATTAGGAGGGAAAGCATTGAAGCACTCCTCTTCTTTATTTTCTTGGACTCAACCTATTCCACAACTCATGAAAGATGTTAGTCCAACAAACACGGTTGTCTCAATCATCACCACACTCTATTAACACATAATGGATGCCTCCAAGATCGATTGAGCACAACCCAAATCAATTTGAATGATTTAAAGGTGTCTTGAGTACTTTGATGCAACTAATGCTTCATTATACTCAAGAGCTTTTCGCTTGTCCTTAATCAACAAAGAAACACTATCAACACATGATGAAGCGTTCTTTGATTTGATTTAAAAGACAACCGAACTCAATTTAAATTTCATTTAAATTGACATGAGTATATGTAACTACACAAGTTTCATATACTCGATTTGATGGAAAGTAATGATCCAATATGTTTGAGTGATGGAAATGGGATCAATACATTTAGACCATCAACTATAGAACAAACTCCATTAAGTATGTGAATATAACTAATTGAACATAGAATCAATATGCACATAATCAATCTTAGATTGCATATGAGTTTATTCTATATTTGCATGAGTATACTACAACTACACAAGTTATATATATACTCAAAGGGTTGTTTCAAAGTTTTGATCTTTTATTTTATTTTGCAAGAAGACATGGATCAATACTATTGAAATACCAAGTTAAATTATAAACTCCCCTTAGATGTGTGCATTCATGTAATATATGAAATTGAAAATATAATGCACATCTTTAATATATAAGCAATGAAAGAGTTCATCTTTTAACTTGATTCCTAAGTATGTATTAAACTAATAGAGTGAATACGAGTGCATACCTTGGATTTTTCATTTTCCATCCAAATTTGAGACTAATAAGAATGTAGCTCAATTAAACATGTTAGTCTCATAATGATTAGATTTGTCATTAAATAAGGATTAAACATTAATATAAAACCAATCACCAAAACTAATGGAGCTTGAACTTACAGACTCTCTTGTGGCAGGAGTTGCCTTCTCCGTTGTATGCCTTGCTGTCAGGTCGTCCAACTTCCTCTATAGTACATCGAATTTTCTCTGTTGATTCTAATCACACAGCCTTTTGAATAACTTCGTGAGCTCTTTATTACTAAACTACTTGTATAAGTTGGCACCCATGTGGCACTTGCACCACCTACTTTGCAAATCAAGCCTTACATATGGCTCATCTGGCCTTTGCTGCAACTGCACGATCACCTTCAACAACTCGGAATGCCGATCTTGTATGATACACACTCCAAGCCGCTAACCGATGGCACCGTCTTTAATGTTCCTTAGAAACCAGAGCCAACTGTCGGTGTTCCCACCCTTCACAAATGCCAGCGCTATGGGAAGAACCTGATTGTTGTCATCCACTCCTATGACAGTCAAAATTTGGTCATTGTACTTCCCAATTAGAAATATCCCATCCACACAAAGCAACGGACGGCAATGCCTGAAGGCATTGATACATGCACCAAAAGCAAATAATGCGCGTTTCAGTACCATCTTCCTAGCGAAGCGCTACAAATGCTGCTCACACATATCGACATAAGTCCCATCATTCCTTTCCTTGATCACTTGAAGCATACCTAGCAGGTTCTGATAGGAGTCTTCGTACGTCCCGAAACTTGCTTCCAAGTCCTTCTGCTTCGCTCTTCATGCCTTTTCATAGCAAATGGTGTACTAAAGCCTCTACTCTATTGCAAGTATGATGGTACGTGGCTCCAAATCAAGATTGCCCACAATCTCCCCAAACATTGCAATCGCAACAAAGTCTAAAGAGATGTTTCTATGCTATTACATAGACTCCGTCAGCATGCATGTGTGTGGGACGACTATAGAACACTTTCAAATGGTGTCTTATTTAGATTGGTAAGCATAGATACGCTATCGGCAATTGTCCATCTCGTATCTCACATCATAAACCTGTGGATCTGACTTGACAACCTTAAAGGTTCTCCGCAGCAACACTGTCCATACTGTTACTGCTTCCTACACCTCCCACTTACTCTTATAAATGGCTTCTTGCCTCACCTCATTCTTATCATACTCACATGCAACACCTTCAACCTCGTTGACCACCAGCCTATCAAACTGGTACTCCTCAAACTCCGCAGGAAATGGCTCTTCATCACCTTCTTCATCAGATAAAGCCTTATAGTCACGGCTCTCAGCCTCCATCACTTTCACCAACCCTTCAATCTGTTCTCCCTCGTTTGTTGTATCCATCGGTTCTTGCACCTCCGGTAATACAACACCAACTTCCTCCGATTCAGCAGTAATAGCCCCCTCTTGCGTCACATGGCCAGCGTCGACTTTCCGAAATGCTTGAGTCAACAACACTAATAAACATCCTTTCTCATTCATCAATCTTACATATTAGCTCCACGACTTCAGCCCCTTCAGTTTCACTAACTCCCAGTACATGTAGTTCCGTCTCCGACAGCCTACCCCGTGCAACTTCAGATTATGCAACCCATGATCCAACAAGAACATGTGGTACAACCATCTCGTTATCGTGCCCTATGGATGCTTCCCTACACGTGACAGGTTAACCACCACACTTGGAAAATGATTCATTTCCACCCCTTGTGTACTCATATGCGGAACCCCTTCTCCATAGTATATTTTAAATTGTACTCGTTCATCCATACCTGTCGAGCAGTTCATCAAAGTGTTCTTATGTGCACAACATAACACTATCTTGTCTACTCTACACTATATGAAATGAATACTACAAACATTCATAAATTTAATTTCTGAACTATATACTATCGCACATACTTTTCACAATTTTTAATGCTCAATCCGATCCATTCTACATATTTCAAATATTACTACAAATCTTAAAATACCTACATAACTACGCAATTATTGCTACTCTATTCAGCTAATGCAAAAATTGACAGAAACAAAAATTATACCTATGACGTTGCCGACGACTTCTTCTTCCTCCATCTCCTCCCCTTCCTCCTCTTTTTCCTCCTCCTTCCCCTCCCCTTTCTACCTTTTTTCCTTCTCCTCTCTTTCTTCTCTCGAGTGGTAGATGTGAGCAAAAATACGGCATTCTGGCCAACAGTTTGCACTCGGCCAGCTTTTAGTCCATCTGTCGCCATTTGAAAAGGCGACAGAGGCATTGTCGTCATTCTAAATGGTGACAGTAGGGTAGAATTGTAAAAAAAAAATTGTTGCGTATTATTTCTGTATTTTTTAAAAATATATATTATTACAAAAAAAATATATACTATTCTAGGCCTACTTTGGCACCGCGCATTGCACCATCTGTTCCACTGCCGCCTGCTTGGTTGCGGTACCAAAAATATGCCTCCACAGCTTCGTGCACGATGACGACTAGCCAAATTTGTTTCCATTGGGGGTACATGGGCTCAACGTATTTATATTAAGTGGGTCCATACTTTATAGTATATATAATATATGTCATTGACTCATTGTCTAACCCTAGATCCATTCGGCCACCATCACACATTCCCCATTTTCATCCCGCCATAGCGAGCCTGCAACTCACTCTGGTTGTCGGTAGTTGCTGCATCCCTTCGCCTTCTCGCGCCACATCTCCTCGATTTCTTGCTCGAGCTCACCGATGCGCGGAACACCTCGTTCGCCTTCCTATATGCAGCCACATCCCCTCACATACACAACAAGCTTGCAAGAAGGCATCCCGTCGCCGACATGGTCACGCCGATCACGCGGCAACGCCCCAGCCTCTGTCCTCGACCTCGACTCCTCTCCTCTCTCTAACAACCGACACCAGCCGCTTTCCATCCCACACCGCCACACTAGCAAGTGAGTGAACTCCTTGGCCCTCAATTCCTCGTCCTACTCTAGAACTCCAGATCTATACATACATTCATATGCTATCTGATGTGACTCCCTGTGAGGCCTTGATTGGGGCAAGGAATGGGAGAAAGTAGCACACTAGCACTGAGGCTGGGGTCAGGTGCGGGAAACAGAAGATTTTCATCTACTTGGAACCAGGGTATTTTACCACTCTCCGCCGGGAATGCCCCGGTTACCATCCCCAGTGACGTCGCATGGAGTCATCAGACTAGCTGAAGCTTTTCCAACGGTGGGGAGAAGGATGCCCTCCGCCGTCGGTCTCCCCCGCTGTAAGGACCCGAATCCACTGATTCGAACCCACTGTGTTTACCGCACTAGTCCCAGGATCAACGCTAGTGCACACAGCTCAACATTGGTACATATCACATCATACACAACGATAATAGAATAATAGTTCATTCATTGATATATCTAAAGGTATGATCTTATGACCAACTTACATTATTAAACCACGCAGGGCAAGACTGGAAATATAAACTAGTAATTAAGCAAATGGAAAGTAGAAAGCGTAGATAGCTCATCAGTTCACCACGAGCAACCGACAAGGCTCGGACCCTAATGACTCGTGTCTTCTGGACTTCCTCTTCCAACACAGTGTAGATTCTTCAGCTGTTGATTATTGTTGTTTGGCAAGGGTGAGTACTTAAGCACTCAACAAGTTGTGCACAGAATGCAATTCTATGTATCTATATGCAAGGCTTATTCCAATGGATAGGCTATCATGGCTATTTTGCAATAAGCGGCATTTATGAACAAATACAGTAAATAGATTGTAAAGAATGTAAAACAAATAACAATAGTAAATAAATTCAGTATTTCTCAAGTAAACCAAGTTTCCAATCCTAAGTCAAATTCCATCTTCCATATGGCATTCCGCCATCCAAACCAAGATGTCCAATTAATTAAACTAACCCTTAACTGTAATTCCCGAGCATTGCTCAATACCGCGAGCACGGCTATCCGAATAGTTTCACACTCTGCAGAGGTTATGCACTTTACCCACGTGATACAACCAAACACCACCAAGGCGAGTGATCATAACAAAGCCTTTACAATGCTCTGGCTTAACCGGATACTACCCGCTAAGGTTTCAACACTGGTGGGTCTGGAAACCATAACCAGGGCCCCCCTCTTGCGCTATGTGAATTACACCATAACTCGGGAACTCACACCGTCCACGATAGTATCAAAATTAAGACATTGCAAATTACTCAGCTAGGCTGGCCCATACCAGACATGTGGTTGCATGATTGACTCAGGTCAAAGGCTTGCAAGGTTAAGTCCTTAGTGTGATCAAGGCAAGACATCCACATACCCTCTGCCCATCGGGCCCACCTTGGCATACTCGCCCCTTGTCACTTGCCCCAATCTACATTATTATCACCCAGTTGATTACCAAGCACCACGTGCCATCAACAATTCAACATCGTTGCGTGACATGACTCGCCACAACAACTCAATCTCATCGGGGTGATCCCACATGACACACAAGTTCATAATATTGTTCCATATTCCATTAATCAAGATTAATTATCAGTGATTCTGACACATGTGATGACGTGGCATGACTAAGCAACTAATACGAACTAATCCTCCAATATTGATTATAATTATTAACCAACTATATTTAACCAATCTAGGGTGACAATGGATCATGGCATACAATGACAAGGTAGGGTGTAGATCAATCTGGTATATTAGCTAAGCCCAATCTAATTTAAAACAATTGTATATTTGAAATATATGCAATAGGGTAAATCAAACATAGCAATTTTATAAACATAGGTTCAACATGATCAAGCACAACTTGCCTTGGAATAGGTCCTGATCTTGATCTGAAGCTTGCTCTTGAGTTGCTTGATCTTCCTCCGAAGCGTCGCACAATTCAACGCGTCTACTGCGTCAAGAAGAAAAGCAAATAAATACCAAAATAGAGAGCAATTGAACTCCAAAAATCAAATAAAATTCACCATTAAATATATCTCAATTTTAAAAAATTTTAGAAACTGGAATCACTCAAATCCGAGTTACGATGCAAAAGATATAGCCTTTTGAAGTTTGAAATAAATACTGAAATCAGAAAATCAGAAATTCGGAATTAACAGATTTATTTTTATTCTAAAAAAACCGATTTATGACATCACCGTGACGTCAGCCCTAACGCTAGCCAATCCCATGGCGACACGTGCCATGATCCATGGACTCGGTCCATGATTTGGATCTGATCCACTGTGGACCCGGTGCATGGCTCCACGGGACTATGCCGACACGCGGCTGCACCCGATTGGCAACGCGTGGCGAGATCAGGGCCAACGTCCCACGGATTCGACGGCTACATAAAGGGTGAAACGTGGTACGATCTAAACCGACGGATCTAATCCACTGGTTAAAACTTTACCCGAGCCGTTCACTGTAGATGCAACGACGTGGCGCACTGGCGGGCGTTGATCAACGATCTGACGGCCGCGCGAAGCTCCAACCTCCGACGATGTCGCGGCGGCGCTCCACTCCCGGAGACAAAGACGACGACTCTCCCGATGATGAACCAGACCCTTCCGGCGGCGAAGAAGTAGCGGTCCGACGCGGCACCTTGGCGAACGCATGGCCCCGGATCCGAAGAGGCAAGGCGACCTTCCCGGCGCAACACGGCGAAAACAATGGCGGCTTAGGAAACCAACTACGACGAGGTCGCACAGCGCATCTGAGGCTACTCGTGCGGCGAACTAGGGCGCGGATGCGGCGCGATCCGGAGAACCTCGGGGTCTACCGCGCTTTAAATAGCTCGGGATTCGAGTCCTACACGGCGAAGAAGTCCGATGACACACGGCGGCGAACTCGAGTCCGCCGGGACGATAAGCGACGGCGCGACGCGTGTCCCGATCCGACGGTCAAGACTCGGCGCATACGCGGCTTCCTCGAACCGATGGATCGCGATCAAGCGGCCGCCAAGCTTAGGGTTTCTCGAGACGGCCGAATCGGGCGCGCGACCCGAGACTATCGCAGCGCCGAGTGTTGGGCTCGGCCCAACAACATTCCTGAGATTTTCACCGATTAAACCTTTAAAATAATTCTAGAAATTCACTTAATTGATTTTAGGCAAATAAATAATCAGGAAAAATCCCAGAAAATTCTCAAAAATACTTTGAGACATTCTGGACTCAAATAAAATATTTTTGGCAAAACTTTATTTTAACTTTGCACAGATTTAAATAAGTTTGAATAAAAGGCAATAAACTTGAAATAAGAATTAATTCAAATAAATCCAGAAAAATCCAAATAAATTCCAGAAAGTCACAAATGCACTTTTAAACAATAAAAACTTAATTAAGCTGGATTTTGGGATGTTACAAACCTCCCCCCTTAACAGAATCTCGACCCGAGATTCAGGGCTAGCTAGAGAAAAGGTTCGGAAATTCTAACTTCAAATCTTCTTCTCGCTCCCAAGTGGCTTCACTTTCAGAATGATTACTCCACTGAACTCTGCAAAAGCGAATAGACTTGTTTCTGGTCTTGCGATCCATAACATCCAAAATTCTGACTAGTTGCTCTTTATAAGTCAAATCTTCTTGCAGCTTTATTGCATCCAACGGGGTTTGCTCTGTGGGCACTCTGAGACACTTCTTAAGCTGCGACACATGGAATACATCATACACTCGCCAAGGGTCGAGGCAACTCTAAGCGATAAGCTACCTCTCCTCGACGGCTCGTAATCTTGAGCGGACCAACATATCTTGGTGCAAGCTTCCCTTTCACATGAAATCTTTTAACGCCCTTAAGAGGGTAACCACGAGATACACATGATCTTACGGTTCAAAACTCAAATCTCGGCAGCGGTTATCTGCGTAGCTTTTACTGTCTTGAGTGTGCTATCTTCAATCTCTCTCGATCATTGCAACTTGACTTTCGCCTCTTGAGAATATCGGCCCAAACACCACACGCTCTCTGTCTCATTCCAATTTAACGAGTACGACAAGCACGTCCATACAACACCTCGAATGGTGACATCTGCAGCTAGCTTGATAACTATTATTGTAACTAAACTCGCATATGGCAAACATTTATCCCAAGATGTAGTATAAGCTAAAGCACAAGCTCTCAACATATCCTCTAAAATCGATTTACTCTTTCCGTCGACCATCCATCTGCGGGTGATATCTTTATCTTGAAATTCAGACGAGTCCCCATTGCTTCGTGCAACTTATTCCAAAATCTCGAGGTAAATTGGGTACCTCATCCGACACAATCTTCTTGGGCACTCCATGCAAACATACAATCCTTGACAAGTACAACTCCGCTAAACGATCTCCGGAGTAAGTGGTCTTTACTGGGATAAAATGGGCGACCTTGGTTAGGCGATCCACAATAACCCAAATGGAATCGTACCCTCTCGAGTTTTAGGTAAACCGGTGATAAAGTCCATTCGATTTCCTCCACTTCCATTCCGAATTTTCAACGACTGCAATAAACCAGCGGGTCTTTGATGCATGGCTTTTACTCTCTGACATACGTCGCATAAAGCAACATGCTCAGCTACTTCACGCTTCATATTAGGCCACCAAAATCTCTTTTTCAAATCCTGGTACATCTTAGCACTTCCTGGATGAATCGAGTACTTCGAATCGTGAGCTTCCTCAAGAATCAATTGTTTCAGTCCCTTTTTATTCGGCACGCAAATTCGGCCTTTGAAAAACATAGTTCCTTGCTCATCCAGAGTGAAATCTACGGCTAGGCCTTCTTCCTTTTTAGCCTTGATCTTAGAAATTTTATCGTCATCTTTCTGGCCTTCTCTAATCGACCTTCAGCGTTGGCTTTACTTCGGTCACGACTACCATTCCTTGAACGACTTCCAACCTTAGTTTACGAAATTCCTTGCATAATTCGGTTGATCCTCCATTGTTAGCGTATTGGCGCTATGACTCTTTCGACTCGAGCATCCGCTACCACATTGGCCTTTTCGGGATGATAATGAATTCCACATTATAATCCTTAATTAGCTCTAGCCACCTTACTGTCTCATATTGGATCTACTTGAGTGAATATGTATTTGAGCTCTTATGGTGCGTATATATCTCACATCTATTTCCTATGAGATAATGGCGCCATATCTTTAAAGCATGCATTACTACAGACTAACTCCAAATCATCGTTGGGTAATTCACTTCATGCGGTCTTAATTGTCTTGGCGCATAAGCAACGACTTTGCCTTCTTGCATTAACACGCATCCCAAGCCTTGCTTTGAAGCATCGCAATAAATATCAAATCCATTACGCACATCCGCAACACTAATACGAAGTGTCGTTAAACGCTTCTTTAATTCCATAAAGCTTTTCTCGCACTCTGGCGTCCATGCAAACTTCTTTTCCTTCTTCAACAAGCTGCGTCGGGGTTTAGCAATTGTCGAGAATCCTTCTATGAACAAGCGGTAGTATCCGCCATTCCCAGAAAACTACGGATCTAGGTAACAGACTTCGGTTGCTCCCAATGCAACACTGCATCCACTTTGCTAGGGTCAACTGCAACTCCTTTAGTAGTCATTACATGACCAAGAAATTCGACTTTTTCCTTCCAAAATTCACACTTGCTAAACTTAGCATATAGCTGATGTTCTCGCAGCCTCTCTAAAACCATTCTTAGATGTTACGCATGCTCTTCCTCTGTCTTGAGTAAACCAAGATATCGTCTATAAAGACTACAACAAACTTATCCAAATATTCCATGAAAACCTTATTCATCATGTTCATAAAATATGCAGGGCATTCGTCAATCAAATGACATGATTGTGAACTCATAATGTCCATATCGCGTAGAAAACACGTCTTAGGCACATCCTCCGCTCGGATCTTCAGCGATGGTATCCCGAACGAAGATCTATCTTGGAGAAAACTCCAGCTCCTCTTAAGCGATCAAATAAGTCATCGATCACGGGCAGCGGATACTTATTCTTGATCGTTACTTCATTCGAGGCACGATAATCGATGCACATTCTAAGACTTCCGTCCTTTTACGAACAAACAAAACCGGGCTCCCATGGTGATGAACTAGGTCTAATGAAACCTTTCTCTTGCAGTTCCTCAATCTGCTTCTTCATTTCCACTAACTCGTCGGTAGGCATCCGATATGGTCTCTTTGATATCGGTGCTGTCCCTGGTGCTAATTCAATGACAAACTCGATATCGCGATCTGGCGGCAGTCCTGGCAAATCTTCTGGAAACACATCTCGGTATTCTCTGACTACTGGCACATCTTCCATGCTGATGGCTTTCACGCTGTTGACCACTAACTGCCCATCACGAACTGCGGTCGCTTGAAACTCCACTTTCTTGCCACTAGGGCCTTCCAAAGTCACGATCCTTCGGCCACAATCCAAAACGGCCTTATGCTTAGACAGCCAATCCATTCCAAGGATGACGTCTAGGGATTGCGCATCTATCAAGATAAGATTCGCTAGAAATTCTATCCCATCCATAAGCAACTTAGCTCCCAAACACCCAAGGCTAGATCTAAGCTCAGATCCTGGGGCTTGGACTAAGAGCACACACTTAAGATTCACCACTTTAAATCCATTCTTGGTTGCAAAACTTTGAGAAACGAGCGAATCTAAGCTCGAATCAAACAAAGCAGTGGCAGTGTAATCGAGTTGACCGTAAACGCATCAAAGACGACGCCCGTAGCTTCCTGAGCTCCATCTGCGGTGATGTGGTTGATCCTCCCGCGCCTGATTGATCTGCGGTGTTGCTCGGCTTGACACGGCGCACGATTTCCCCGAGGTTGGTGCCTTGGCGGTGTTGTTCCCAAGTTGAAACGAATCGGCGTGATGCCTCCCTTCTGTGGACACCTATTAGAAAAGTGCCCTGGCTCATTGCATGTGTAGCATCTCTTCACTGCAGACTGCTGATTCCCTCCTGGCGTATTGTTGCCCTATGCTGGTGTCTAGAAGTTCTGATTGGCAGGGCGAGGTGCAGGGGTTGATGTCTTGTTCACAGCTGGTGGTTGGAATCTAGCAAACTGCTGTGGTGACATCCTCAAACGTAGATGGTTTGGACGTCCACCCTGATTAGTCATTAAGCGCTTACGGTTCTCACCCAGCTCTTTGCGCTTATCTTCTAGGATCAAAGCCTTATTGACTAGTTCCTGAAAGTCTAGAAAATTGTGGGTGATCAGTCCCACCTGCAGTCCTGAATTCAGTCCCTTCATGAAACGAGACTGCATAGCTTTATCTGTCGCTACGTCTTCAGGGGCATAGCGAGCTAACTGAGTAAACTTGTTCAGGTACTCGGCCACTGGTTGGCCTCCTTGTTTCAAAGCCCTGAACTCTTCCTTCTTAAGGTCCATCATTCCCTCCGGGACATGATACTGGCGAAAAGCATTAGTAAACTCCTCCCAGGTGATCTCTTGTGGGGCTCCATGAGCGGCACAGTAATTCTCCCACCATTCTGCGGCGGTTCCTTCAAGTTGATGTGAGGCGTAGAGCACCTTCTCATTGCCCTCACACTGAGTGATGTGCAGCTTCTTCTCAATTGTCCTAAGCCAGTCATCGGCTTCCAAAGGGTTCACATTCCCCGAAAAAGTTGGTGGCCTAGTCCTCATAAAATCTGATAGCTTTGAGTGAGGTCGGGGTCCACCATGGTTGTTCTGAGCTACAGGGTTGTTGTTGTTGGCTGCTGCGTTGGTCATCTGCTGCATCTGCTGCATCATAGTCTGCATCAGTTGAGTCTGCGCTGCAAGAAATGCTCCCAGTTCGCATGTCAATCGGCGGTGGTTGAGGGCTGCCTCCGTCATTGGGGTTGTCATTCTGGCGCAGTCCATTTCCTGAAGCACCGTTGTTTCCTCGAGTATTCACCATCTGATGATTGCCTCTTGGGTTAGGAAAGGTAGATGTAGCATAGATAAGAAGTAAGACTTTCTAAAGCGGGGAGATAGGTTATACCCAACTGAAATAATTCTTTATTATTCTTGGTATGGCTGCTTATTTAAGCCTACAAGCTTTGCAACACATACTGCACACTCAGCATTACAAAGAAGCAAACTAAACACGAAACCTTAACGTCAACTAAAAAGGTAAAGACTAACTTAAAGACGCGACTCACACTCGAGTCTCAACACGGCTCAAGGTCGACACTCACTCATTCACCACCGGCCGAGGCCGATCCGCGCATACACCGGTGGGTGGTGGCATAGGAGCAAACCTATCCCGATGACCTACTCTGGGTCCTCTGCAACAACGGGTTTGCACTCCCTCTGGCTCCCACTCTCGCTCCTCTGGATCCTCCTCGGACTCTCCAGCGGCTCTGAACTCCTCGAGTCACGCGCTCCAACTCGTCCTCGACCGCCTCTAGGGCCTCTCCCACTCGGTGATCATCCCGATGGTGAAGCACGGGTCACCTCAAGCTCTGCGCTGCTACTCGAGTGCCTCGCATACGTCTCCAACTCTGAGTAGTATCTCTCATATGATCCTCCAGGCAAGGGTGAACTCCGCAAGGTGTATCGCAGTGGCACACTCGTCCTCCACGATCCGTCGGCGTCGGCATGCTTGAACGTCTGGGTGAAGCTGGAACATTGAGTCGTGAAGCTCGTCGGCGTAGTTGCGACAGACACGGCGAAGAGCAAGTCGGACAACCTCCTGAATTGCAACCTCGTACGAGAATCTTCTGGCGAAGATGTTGATTGGTCTGCTAGCTTCCTCGTTCTCCCGAGCGTAGATAATCAGCTTGCAAATAAATCCTCGGTGTACACCATTGGTGACCGGTGCCTCCTCGGTAAAGCGGACGATAGAAGCCTCCCAAAGCGTCGAAGAACTCTCCACAACTCCATGGCGTAGCCACCAGCTGACTCCTCAAAGGTCGGAACGATCGGCATCTGCTTCCCAAGAACTTTGAATAAGTTCTCCACCCGAAACGGCAAGTAAAACGGGTAAATTCAGCAAAGGCGAGAAGTAGAGAATGAGATGAGTCGAGAGTGTTTTATTAGTCAAGTTTAGATTTTCTTTTAGAAAATAATTTTGGACTCACAGAACACCTCCAAACTATCTAGGGCCATGACCTACGGTCGGTATGCTCGATACCACCTCTGTAAGGACCGAATCCATCGATTCGAACCCACCGTGTTTACCGCACTAGTCCCGGATCAACGCTAGTGCACATACTCAACATTGGTACATATCACATCATACACAACGATAATAGAATAATAGTTCATTCATTGATATATCTAAAGGTATGATCTTATGACCAACTTACATTATTAAACCACGCAGGCAAGACCGAAATATAAACTAGTAATTAAGCGTGGAAAGTAGAAAGCGTAGATAGCTCATCAGTTCACCACAGGCAACCGACAAGGCTCGGACCCTAATGACTCGTGTCTTCCTGGACTTCCTCTTCCAACACAGGTGTAGATTCTTCAACGGTTGATTATTGTTGTTTGGCAAGGGTGAGTACTTAAGCACTCAACAAGTTGTGCACAGAATGCAATTCTATGTATCTATATGCAAGGCTTATTCCAATGGATAGGCTATCATGGCTATTTTGCAATAAGCGTCATTTATGAACAAATACAGTAAATAGATTGTAACGAATGTAAAACAAATAACAATAGTAAATAAATTCAGTATTTCTCAAGTAAACCAAGTTTCCAATCCTAAGTCAAATTCCATCTTCCATATGGCATTCCGCCATCCAAACCAAGTTGTCCAATTAATTAAACTAACCCTTAACTGTAATTCCCGAGCATTGCTCAATACCGTGAGCACGGCTATCCGAATAGTTTCACACTCTGCAGAGGTTATGCACTTTACCCACGTGATACAACCAAACACCACCAAGGCGAGTGATCATAACAAAGCCTTTACAATGCTCTGGCTTAACCGGATACTACCCGCTAAGGTTTCAACACGGTGGGTGCGAAAACCATAACCGTGGCCTCCTCTTGCGCCATGTGAATTACACCATAACTCGAGAACTCACACCGTCCACGATAGTATCAAAATTAAGACATTGCAAATTACTCAGCTAGGCTGGCCCATACCAGACATGTGGTTGCATGATTGACTCAGGTCAAAGGCTTGCAAGGTTAAGTCCTTAAAGTGATCAAGGCAAGACATCCACATACCCTCTGCCCATCGGGCCCACCTTGGCATACTCGCCCCTTGTCACTTGCCCCAATCTACATTATTATCACCCAGTTGATTACCAAGCACCACGTGCCATCAACAATTCAACATCGTTGCGTGACATGACTCGCCACAACAACTCAATCTCATCGTGTGATCCCACATGACACACAAGTTCATAATATTGTTCCATATTCTATTAATCAAGATTAATTATCAATGATTCTGACACATGTGATGATGTGGCATGACTAAGCAACTAATACGAACTAATCCTCCAATGTTGATTATAATTATTAACCAACTATATTTAACCAATCTAGGGTGACAATGGATCATGGCATACAATGACAAGGTAGGGTGTACATCAATCTGGTATATTAGCTAAGCCCAATCTAATTTAAAACAATTGTATATTTGAAATATATGCAATAGGGTAAATCAAACATAGCAATTTTATAAACATAGGTTCAACATGATCAAGCACAACTTGCCTTGGAATAGGTCCTGATCTTGATCTGAAGCTTGCTCTTGAGTTGCTTGATCTTCCTCCGAAGCGTCGCACAATTCAACGTCTCACGCTGCATCAAGAAGAAAAGCAAATAAATATCAAAACAGAGAGCAATTGAACTCCAAAAATCAAATAAAATTCACCATTAAATAGATCTCAATTTTAAAAAAAATTTAGAAACTGGAATCACTCAAATCCGAAAGTTACGATGCAAAAGATATAGCCTTTTGAAGTTTGAAATAAATATGAAATCGTAAAATCGAAATTCGAATTAATGATTTATTTTTATTCTAAAACCGATTTATGACGTCAGCGTGGCGTCATACGACGCTAGCCAATCCCATGGCGACCGTGCCATGGTCCATGGACTCGGTCCATGCTTTGGATCGATCCATTGTGGACCGGTGCATGGCTCCACGGGACTATGCCGACACGGCACGCACCGATTGGCAACGCGTGGCGAGATCGAGGCCAACGCCCCACGGATCCGACGGTACGCATAAAGGGTGAAGCGTGGTACGATCTAAACCGACGGATCTAATCCATGGTTAAAACTTTACCCGAGCCGTTCATCGTAGATGCAACGGCGTGGCCTTGCTGGCGGCGTTGATCAACGATCGGCGGCGCGCGAAGCTCCAACCTCCGACGATGTCGCGGCGGCGCCCACTCCCGGAGACAAAGACGGCGACTCTCCGATGATGAACGGACCCTTCCGTGGCGAAGAAGTAGCGGATCCGACGCGCGCGGCACCTTGGCGAACGCGAATCGAACCGAAGAGGCAAGGCGACCTTCCGACGGCGCAACACGGCGAAAACAACGGCGGCTTAGGAAACCAACTACGACGAGGTCGCACAGCGCCACGAGGCTACTCGACGGCGGCGAACTAGGGCACGATGCGGCGCGATCCGGAGAACCTCGAGGTCTACCGCACCTTAAATAGCTCGAGGATTCGAGTCCTACACGGCGAAGAAGTCCGATGACCACACTGGCGGCGAACTCCGAGTCCGCCGGGACGATAAGCGACGCGCGCAGCGTGTCCCGATCCGACGGTCAAGACTCGAGCGCATACGCGGCTTCCTCGAACCGATGGATCGCGATCAAACTACCGCCAAGCTTAGGGTTTCTCGAGACGGATCGAATCGGGCCGCACGGCCACAGACTATCTGCGCAAGACGAGTGTTGGGCTCGGCCCAACATCGCTCCCGCAGATTTTTCACCGATTAAACCTTTAAAATAATTCTAGAAATTCACTTAATTGATTTTAGGCAAATAAATAATCAGGAAAAATCCCAGAAAATTCTCAAAAATACTTTGAGACATTCTGGACTCAAATAAAATATTTTTGGCAAAACTTTATTTTAACTTTGCACAGATTTAAATAAGTTTGAATAAAAGGCAGTAAACTTGAAATAAGAATTAATTCAAATAAATCCAGAAAAATCCAAATGAATTCCAAAAAATCACAAATGCACTTTTAAACAATAAAAACTTAATTAAGCTGAATTTTGGGATGTTACACCCACCCACCCAAACGAATCGAGAATCTCAGGTGCAACTCGACGTACGCACCAAGGGGTTGGCACCATGCGGCATCATCGGCGCCCCGCACGATTCGTAACCAACTCAAAACCGAGCCGTCAGCGTCCGCCTTTTGCAATGGGATATATATCCGTGATTCGCTGCCCGCCCGGGCGCTTTTGGTGTTTGGCCGGCGCGTCCATCTCGCAGTCTCAGACTCTCAGGTCCTCACGTGACCTGAGTAGCTGGGCTGAGGCGCTTCTAATCTGAGCTCCCCTCGCTTAAAAGCTTACATGCATGTCAGGTAAGTGTCGTGCCGGCCGATCATGACAGGTCAAACACACAGAGCGTGTATGGCATTAGATTACAGTTGTCTATACGCCTAAATTAGATCTCTCATGATAATAAATCCGCGGGTCTAGGGGCATCTTTCGGCACGCTGCTGTTCTTTTTCCTCAATCCTCGTGAGCATTCAGGTGGGGGCGGCAATAGGAAATTTATTTACTGTTCGTCGTGTCTGACTGACCCCCCTCATTTAATAATCAGTGGTCTTTCATTTAAAGAAAGAATTAAAAGCACACCATATTTGTAACTCCCTAAAATGCACATATTTGTAACTCCTTAAAATGCAAGTATGTTTGATCGGTAACGGATTACTGGCAGTAGCAGTTCGTGCTAACTCACGGTTTTCCAGCCTTCCAAGAGAAAAATCCAGTGATCTCACTGTTTCTGTGGCAGAACGATGATGTAGAGGCAAGCGATAGTGCAGCCCTTGATACAATCTGTTTCCAGGGTGGGCCTATAGCGTATAGATCGGAGTCAAATAACATCTTATTATAAGTTACAAGTTAATGTTATAAGTTTGTAATGATCCCGACGATCTTCATAATTTTTTTTTTCTAGATCTTCTCCTATCCGTTTTCCGGGTGCAACGATCGAACCATGTAAGAGTCCAGTCCAGAGAGAAAATTGAGGACAAGTAAATGGGCATAAGCAGCAACCTGGCCCAGTAGGATTGGTGTGACCGTGTGATTCATTGGGGAGAAGTGCTTCAATGCTTTTCCTTTTAACAGTTGCACAAATATTAAAGCATAAATGAATGGTAGATAGTGATTACTTACCCTTTCGTTTGCTTTAAGATTTGTACGGCTTGTATTGGAAAGGAAAGCATTGAAGCACTGCTCTTCACTAATATAGTGTCCTGTCTTCCGGTTTCTTTTTCCCAGCATGTAATATATGGTCTTTTCCTTTTCTAGAACGTTTGTTTCCTTTTCCATAATTCCAGGATATTTGTTTCCTTTTCCTTGAGATGATGCTGGAGGTGGGGGGAGATCTGTTGTGGGCCACAGGGATGAGTTAGACACATTAAACAATGGTCATCGGATGTGGGTGAGTAAAGCTGAGGAAATATCTGAGAGGTTAATTTTGATGGAGGCAAGTTTCTGGGGACGTTTCGCTTGGTGCATGAAGGTTAGGCCATCTCTAGTGGGATGCATTATTTGAGGTGGACGTAGAAAAGAATGCTTAAGTGCATTATAAAGGGGTATAGATTGGGGGTGACCCTTCTCTTTGCCAATCTTTCTAATCATGGCCATGAGCTAACCACTAACCAAAGACGAGAATAAGGAAGAAAGAATGAGAAGAGAGCCCGGACAGATCGAAACAGCTCACCCTACTTAGCAGATTCTCCGGTTATAGTTACAACTGACAACAAAATTGGAGAAAGGAAAAAAAATTGCTAACTAACTTGCGCTATCTTCTCCGATCCCGAGGGGGCGGTTGCTGCTGCGGAGGCGCCGGACGCGGCGATGTCCGGCCGCCACGTGGCGACCGTGGCCGGGGCCGGTCGTCCTCGTCCGCCATTGCCCGCCTCCGGCCTTGCTGGAAGTCCCCGAGCTCGGCGTCGGAGAACGACGACGACCAGCCGGGAGCCAGGCGCCGCGGCGGTCGCCTCCTCCTCCACCGGCAGCACCGCCGCGCGGCGCGGAGCGGCGCGCGCACCACGCAGCAGAGCACGGCCACGGGCAGGCACGTGCAGAGCACGCAGCAAGCGGCCGCGCACTCAGCCAGCGTCGCGCCCCGCCCGGCGTCCGCGGGCGGCGCCGCCGGGGACAGGCCGCGCCCGCCCGCGTCCTCCCCGGCGCTTCGTCGCCGTAGCATCGGCGGACGCCTTCTTCTTCCGCGGTTCTTGCTTGCCGTTGGCGTCCATGCCTTTGCTCCGCCTTCCTTCCCTTCGCTTTTGGTTTGGATGATTCGATTACGAGGCGTGGCCGCGTGGGGGTCGTGGGAGGGAGGGCCTTTCCGCTGCCTCCACTCCACTTCTTTCGCATTTAAATTGGAAACGCCTCTCGTGCAGGTTTTCGTTTTTTATCTACTGCTTTCTTTATCTCTGGTCAAAGAGAAAAAAGACGAATGGGCTTGAAATTTTAAACGTAATCTGTTCACTAATAATAACTCTTTCGGGTCTTTCTTATTCACGAACGGAAAGCTCGTTTAGTGAGACTGGACTGGACAGCAAAGCAGTCGCATTTGAAAGAATCTCCTTTCTTAATACTACAACTAATGATGGCATTGATTTGGTTTGGTTTGTTTATGCCGAACAATTTGGTACTTGCAATTGATCGATCAGCTGTGAGATATCCGGTCAAGAAGGGGTCAACTTTTAAATCACTTGTACTATTGATTTAGGGAGGTGGTTCTATGCGTAATTTTTTAAAGTTGTATAAATATTAAAGTTCAAATGAAAGTTAGACGTGATCACTTATACTTTCACTTAGTTTAAAATTTATACAATTTATATTGGGATGACGCGGAGAAATTAACCCGGTAACCGTGGGACTGCACGTTGCCGCACGGACGCATCAAATAAGGTGGCCCGCCCAGGGAACCGGGCACGACCGCACGAGGCTGTTCGGCCGGCCACTGGTGTCGACGTCGCTGCACTTAGGCGGCGCTCGCTTTAGGCGGTGTCACGGGGTACCTTAACTTCAGGGGCATACCTTTCCTTTGCAGCTGCAGCAAGAGCAAGCCCTGCTCTGCTCCAGAGAGAAGCTGGAAACAGCGGCGGCAGCAGTAGCAAGAAATGACCAGAGTTCATTACAAGAAATCGAAAAAAACTCCACTGTGCTTTATCTCGTTCCGAAGCAATCTAACTGCCGGTGTGATTACAGCTTTACAAGCTTGCTTTAAAGTGAGATAGATCGTGAGCAAGGTAAGATGTTTTATTGAAACTAGATTTATAGCTCGAAATCCTAACGCAGCCATACTTTTAACAAACTGAAAATTTCTGAAAAAACGTAGCCTCATACGTGCAAGGAACCAGTTATACGCGTTTAGCCATGAAGAGATCACTCCGATGCGGCTTGCATCTTCTCGTAGAACTCCACGATGTCCGCCACGGCGGGCGAAGCTTCCCGGACGACCTCGGCCGCCGCGAAGTGCTCCGCCCACGCCGCGAGGCGCGGCAACTTAGGCCTCGTCGAGGAGGTTGGTGCCGGCCAACTCGTCCACCGCCTTGATCCTCGCCACGCAGCCTCCGAGCGCAACGTCGCCGTAGCCGATGGTGTCTCCGCCGAAGGAGGCCTTGCCATTTGAGCACTCCTTGGGGGTTTCTTCCAACGTTTCTACACGAGGGATGGCGTTCTTGAACATCTCCGCCCTCTCTTCGGCCGTCTTGGAGTTTGTATTCCTGTAAGTTTATTTTCATGGTGTATTTTGTAAATGGTCTTGTCTATAAATTTATAGGCTATGGTTTATGTTTTTATATAAAAATTTGTGTAATGTTCTCTTTGTATCCCTAGTAAATATCCAGATTTACTTATATTCTTTATATACATGCATTAAATATAATACTTACAGATAATAATTATGGATAGTCTATTTATTTTTAATATCTTTTTGATATATGTGTTAGGAGAAAATACATTCTATAAATTTAGACGGAGTGAGTACAATATAGGTTCACATCTAACTAAAATTTCCCAATGCAAAAGTGGGTTTTGGAATTTGAATTAGACGAAGACCATACATGGCTAGAATGAAAATTGTTATGTCGCAACAGTTGTAATAAATGGTTGTTTATTCAAACTAGTGGTATTTTTCAGGGGGCATTTGGATTGGAGACCCTAAAAAAGAATCGGGGAGGATTTATACTGCCTCCTATGATATTTCCTTGAGAGGCACCGTTTGGAGCGTCTGAATTTTACAGAATTCAGATGTAAATCGTACATTCTTTTATCATTCGTACGTTCCAAATAGGCCCGAAGGCCGAAACTCCCATGTATGTTAATTGATAATTTCATACTGCTTACGTAACACTTGAGCAGAGTTCACCTGCCGTTATGGACTAGTCACTAGACCAAAGTGTGCTGAGCTGAGCCAAGACTCTTATTATTATTTTTTAGGTTCAAACGATCGGATTGGACCTGCAATCTTTTTGAACTAGGTCCAACAACAGATTGGCCTAATCAGTAATCACCCCTATCGAGCAAGGTCAGGTTTGCATAAAGCAATTGTTAAATAATAAATTGATCGTGATAGATTAATTCTAATATCAATAAAAAAATATTGAGAATATCTGAAGGCCATATATAACCCAACCGCACTGGAAGCAATGAGCCCTTTTCTCGGCACGGCCTGAAACGATTTGGTCTAGTATTGTTGCACGTACCTCAAATATAAGGGTTAATGCTCGAGACGATAGTTCAGTGACACTGAAATTACCGGCAGTTAAATTCTATCAAGACCGTGATATTCTACTGAACAAAAAGTAACCATTTCAGTCTCCGTGTTAAACAAAATTATCTCTGAACACACTGAAAATGCCTCACCGTTTTGTTCTCGGTTCTTTCAGCAAGAACACCTCTCGAGAGACTAAATATTTCTCATCTGCGAAGTAGGCGAGCAGTGCAATTAGATATAACCAGCCGGCGCAGGCCGTTTAGCCGGGAGATCCCTACGCTCATATTGGGCCAGTCCTTGCTCAGAGTATCGCAGTTTCAGATTCGAGACCTGGTGTTCCATCATTAGAGTATCTCAGTTCCTCCAATAAGCCAGTAATCCAGTATAGGTCCTGTTTATTTGGGCATAATTTTTTTGTCTTTTGGTTTAAAGCTAGCCTTTTAGCTTAACGAGCTTTTAAACTGTTTATTTTTAAACTAAGACATGATGTTTAGCATCTTGGCTTTTTGATGGGTTGGATGGTGTAGCTTTTTGATCCGACCGCCTCCCGCTGTTCCACCCTCAGATCTGGCCGCCTCCACCCGCGCCACACTGGATCTGACTGCCTCCCGCCGTGCTACAGCCGGATCCATTCGGCTCCACTTGTGTCACGCCCAGACCCTGTAGCCTCCCACCGCTCCAAACTCGGGTCTGGCCGCCTCAACCCATGCCGCGCCGGATCCGAGTCGGCAAAGGAGGAAGGAGGCTGGGGACGGTGGAAGAGGGAGGAGGTTGGGGACGTCAGAGACCAGAGCGGCGGAGGGAGAAGGCATTTCGCACAAGAGAAAGAGAGAGAGGAAGAGAAATGAGGAGATGTGAGAAAGATTCTTGAGTTTATATACGATGGTATTTGGTGGGTAATTTTGGAGACTTTCAGTGGTAAAAGGTTATATTATCCCAGAAAAGCCCAAAAGACATTTCTCACCTAGCTTTTGGCTTATAGTTATATAGAGGCTTTAGGCTTTTTTTAAGCCCGACTTAAAAGTCAATCGCTTATTTCGACTTTGGTTTTTTTTTGCTTTTAAGCTGGTGAAAAAGCCGAAACAAACAGGAACATAGTATTGTCACTGTCGGGAAAAAAAAGAACTAGCATTATAACAATATTTAAGAGCAAAATAACTTCCAGTGTTGCCTGCAAACCCAAAAAAAACATTTTGCAGCTTGTTTCCTGGAGGCAAACAATAGTGGCTTTTGTTTGGACAACAAGATTCTTGATGACCGCTCTTTTGGCTGGGTAATTAAGGGTGCGTTTGGTTGGGTGAACGAGGTTGAATGGGATAGGATCGTACAGGATGGATGGGATGATCCTAGATGAGATGGTACAGGGAGAGTGTTGGGTTATCTGAATGGAATAATACATGAGTTTGTTTGGTTGCTTGGATGGAATGGTACAGGATGGTACGAGATGATGTTTGGTTGGATGGATGAGGTTAGTATGGTAAACTTTATCACTAGTGGTGCGGGATGAGTGCGGGATGGTTCAACCAATTTGGAGTGCGAGATGGTGCAAAGCATATTTGAAGAATATTCCTAGAATCTGTACCACTCTGTCCCGTACGAGATGGTTCCATACACTCAACCAAACGCATGTATCAAAACCTATCCTGAACCATCCCGTACAGATTCCTCCTCGTTCACCCAATCAAACGCACCCTAAGTCCCCGGACATTCCAACTTAATAGTCGACAATCGTCCTGAGACGTTTGTACCACATGGGTAACACCTGCCCCTGCTTGTTGTTCCAATTGTCATCTTTGGCAATATGAAGGAACGTTCTCCCTGTGTCCTGACATGAGTGGATCACATAGGTAATTAAAAAAACGGAAGAAGAGAGCTGAACATTGAACTGGTCTAGCACAGTTGGATAACTTGATTTTTCACTTAACAAAATCACCATACAACCGGAATGAACTTGGACGACTTGGGCTGAAGTCCCACCGGACCCAAGGACCAAACAGATGAGAAAGCAATTACGCATAGGCCTCTCTTATAGCATAGGCCATGGAGATGACTAGCAAAAGGACCATACATTAGCATACTAGGCTGGACAGATGACGACGCTAAGACAGAAGGACCCACAATAAAACTAGTATGGACCCTAAGGGACTGCAACATAGTGAAAAGGCTGGAGAGCGACGACATGCAGGCGGAGGGTATGTTTCCCTCGCTGATCAGGTCTGCTGCAGTTCCCATGAATTTGCTTGCACTGCCTCCGCCAAATCTGGTTTGCCCCATATTCCAGCAAGGTCTGCAAGGGCATCGATGATGTCGGCTGTGAGAGGCTTGCTGAAAATACTTAAGTAGCGTTGGTGTGAGGCGTCATCCAGCAAGCCAAGCTTCTTTGCAAGATGATGTTGAGCTTTCTCTATCGCCGTGAGACGCGTGGTCGTTTTGGTGGCCAACCGCGCACTGCGTCGCTGCTGAGGCTTGCCGGTCTCCCTTTTAAGCTGTGAGTCCTGTGAGGCCACTGAAATAAGGGGTGCGGTCAACTGCAGCTGAACATCCCCCGCGAAAGCCTCAGCGTTAGGAGCGTCGTCATGGGCGTGACCCTAGAAGGTAACTAGGTCCAGTCCGGAGTGCTGCCCTGCAGCCTGCTCGTCCATCATAGGGTCTGGCCTATGTTCTTCCAGCTGCATTGCGCCTATTGCAGACCTGAGTATCTCTTCAAAGGTGACTAAACCTGCATGTCTGGGATGACTGTGAGCTGACTGCAAGTCCACTCCCTGGTGATTGAGAGGAAGGTCTGCTCGTTTCTGGGATTCATGGGCTGAGGAAATAACCTTGCCGGGGCTGGCGTTGTCACTTCGCTGCCTCTTTGTGTTTTGTTCAAGTTGACCATGTAGCACTAGTTCACCATCATGCTGCCTGTCTGATTTTATACAAGGCCGGACCAACTGAACAGGCGCTTTGGAACTCGGCTGGTATGTTACCGCCTGGTAAATTGGTAACCACCAAACTGAGGTGATGCTTCCTGTAAGTCGTGGGCGCCGTTTTGTCCCTGTATATTTTCCGAAGGCGGTGTACTGCAGTGAGAGTGCCTGCGACCTCCCGCTCGATGAGAATCCCTGCTCCTGCGAGATGAACTGCCGCGGTTTCCTTGCCTGAGCTGTTGGCCGTGCTGTCTCCCTGGAGGTGGCACGTCCCATGAAGGCCTCCTGCGGCCGCCACCTCCCTCCAGAGGAGACCTTTCCCTGATCCTGTATTGCAGACGAAAATGCACAGGACTACGAGGAGGGAGCGCCCCATCAACTACACCGAGCTGCCAACAGTAGACATGACATCGAGGCCACTCATCATCGGAAGAGACATTAGGCGACTCCCCGCTGACCCCGCTGTTGGTGGGACTTTGTCCTGCTTGAAGGTAAGCATAATTTCGTCAGGCGGCTCGACATCTAGAACTTGATCGAGGTGCAGCAAGACCCTGTAGGAGAGCATCCTCGGAGGCGGATGTTCCTAGATTGGTCCGGCGGAGGCCTCCTCTATGTAAAGCACCGTAGGTAGTGTTTGGTTTCCTGGATGAGCCTGGATGAGATATGGCCATCCAGGTATTTGGAATGAATCATTTATTTGGATGGATGAGCCTGGATGAGATATGGCCATCCAGGTATTTGGGATGAATCATTTATTTGGATGAATGGATGAGTTGGATATGGATATCCATATATGAGGAATATTCCACTCCGATACTGGACGGATCGATCCATCGCAAAAAGCCGGATGGGGTCGTCCACTCGCGTCTCGCTCCCTCCCCAACGAGTTCGGTCACCTCTCGGCCTCCCCCAGCAACGACTCATTCCCAGGCGGCGGGCGTAGATCCAGCCAAATCGCCGCAATCGGAGGCAGGCGCAGCGCCGCTGAAGGGCGTCACGGTAGATCCGGAGGGCGCGCAACAGATCAATGAGCTCCGCACAGATCCGTGGGGCAGCGCGGCAGATCGAGAGCAAGAAGAAGTTGCGACCGGACGGCATGAGGGCGGTGACCCAGCGAGGTAGGGCGGCGGCGCGGTAGGAGGGCGTCGACACAATGGCAAGAGGTCACGACCCGGCGACAGGAGGGCGGCGACCCAACGACAAGAGGGCGGCAGGAGGACGGCGAACCAGCGACAGGAGGGGGCGACTCGGCGGCAAAAGGGTGGCAGGAGGACGACGACCTGAAGCTGCAGGTGAGCGGTGACCTGACGCGGTAGGAGGACGGCTGGAGGGGAGGCCCGACCAAGAACTTCCTTTTCATCAAGTTCTCCGGCACAATATGGTATGTAAATCGATTTGCTACTAGATCTATTTAAAGTTCTTTCTCCACAATATGGTATAAATCAATTTGCTATGTTAGATTACTCATTTTCGAAAGCTACACTCGAAAATTGAAGAACAACCAGTGGGCTATCAGTTGATCAAAAGCTACATCGTATATTTGAGACATAGTATTGGTTTCTTCAATGGAAGAAAGAACAACAAGTATAAGTGTAGTGCCTGTACCCAGAGTGGCTGGAGGAGAGGCCCGATTTGCCTCCAAAAAACAATTGCATTAAAATGGTGTTGCATTTTCTTCCTTTGCATCAATAACAAGTACATGAATTGGGTTATACATTTCATATCTTTGGATGTTTTAGTTGATCGATACATCTGCATGGAACAAGTTTTGCTCTTCTGGTTGTACCTAGGGCTTGCGAAGATCACAGTGTTACATTTGTAGGTATTTCATTATTTAATTGAAGATACCCATACACATGTAGTCAATTGTTATTGAAACTCTACCATCAGCTACTTCATATACATTAGATCAGGAAATGCAACCTACATTGCAAAAGCAGCCTCAAAATCACACTAGTGACGGTTTTATGGTTCCTGTAGTCACATATGTCAATTCAAAACCAGATTTTGTGTTTGATTCATTGTTTGAATTTGAAGTGGTATGCTTGTGAATGATAGACCTAAAAAATGCTTCATTTTGCATTGTAGATGGATAAGAGGAGAAAAATCAAGATCTTTATATTGGCGGCTGCTGCATATGTTGCTATTTCTTTGATTGCGTTATGTATCAAGTCTAGAAAAAGAAAGAGAGAAAGAATTACGTATGGCCTAATGGATGAAAGGGACGAGATAAGAATAAAGTACTTAAACAATAAAATTTGGAACAATGATGTAATTTGTGTGAACATGCTAAGGCTTGGAAGAGCACATTTCTTCCGGTTGTGTTCACTTTTGAGAGATCGAGGCTTGCTTCGAGACACTATACATGTATGTGTTGAGGAGCAAGTTGCGATGTTCTTGAACACTATTGGACACAATCTTAGAAATAGGTTAGTTAGCACTAATTATTGTAGATCCAATGAAATTGTTAGCCGTTACTTCAAATTAGTCATCCACGCCATAGGTGAGCTACGAAATGATTTCATCAGGCCACCTTCATTGGAGACCCCAACAAAAATAGCAGGGAACCCAAGGTGGGATCCATACTTTAAGGTATGAGATTGAGCTATTACTCCGTACACAATTTTGGGCTCCATATTGTATGGTTCCTAATCTTTTGGCACGTATTCTTGACCAAATAGGATTGTATTGGAGCTATTGATGGTACACATATAAGGGCCTCTGTTTCTAATGACATGAAACCTTCCTTTCGTAGTAGAAAGTCTTTTTGCACTCAAAATGTGATGGCAGCCGTAGATTTTGATCTTCGCTTCACATATGTATTGGCTGGTTAGGAGGGGACAACACATGATGCTATAGTGTTAGCTGATGCCTTAGAGTGTGAGAATGGCCTACGTGTCCCACAAGGTAATAAATTAATTATACAACCTTATTTATCTATACCATTTATTTGTATGAAGTAAATATGACCCACTTGTCCCTCATATGTTAGAAAAATTCTACTTAGTTGATACGGGATATGGAGCCAAACCTGGGTTCTTACCTCCTTTTCATGGTGTGCGGTACCACTTGAACGAGTGGGGGAACAATCCTGTACAAGATGAGAAGGAGCTGTTCAACCTTATAGTAGTTGGTGTGCGATGGAGTGCTTCATTGTGTCCCTGTACAAGCCTTATAGTAGTTGGTGTGCATGCATAAGAATCAGCACTGACGAGTCAAAATATCTCTGAAATTTGCAGCATGAAGAGGTAACCTCACCAAGAGGTCATCAGAACTAGCCCATCCACTCTCATCCATCCAACCAAACAAAAAATTGGCTCATCCTATCCATTCTTATCCATCCAACCAAACAAAAAATTAGCTCATCCCATCCACCCAACCAAACAACCATTTGGATGGATTCATCCCATCTAGCTTGGATGGCCATATCCCATCCAGGCTCATCCAGGGAACCAAACGCAACGGTAGTTTTTGGAATGGCCGCAGCATCACGTGCCCACACCCAGACACACAAATAGGCTGTCTCAATGTCATTCGTCGGTTCGTCGAGCTCCGCAAGAACTAGGCCAGCATCTTGAATTAAAGGAGGGACAACTTCTGGTTCCTTCCAGCTCAAAACACAAAAGGGGGAATTCTTCTTGAGTGCTCTACAACCCATTTCAGCCTATCTCATGTGCGTGTTGGGACAAATTCTCTATCAACAATAGTGCACATAAAAAAGGACGATGAGAAATGGTCACACACAGGGGTTTATGGGCCTCAACGATAAAGTGACAAGCTAACCTTTCTACATGAGATAACAGCGCTAAAGGACCAAATGCTCCCCGAGTGGCTTATCTTCGGGGATTTTAATATGATTTACCAGGCGGACGACAAAAATAATGGAAATTTGAACAGACAACTCATGGGAGCTTTTGCAAAAAGTGATAGACGACACACAACTCAAGGAGATTAGCTTACATGGCAGAAGGTTCACGTGGTCCAATCATAGGGACAGTCCCACTTTAACAAGGATTGACTGCATGTTCTCTATAAACGAATGGGACGTAATGTTCCCCCAGTGCCACCTGCAGGCGATCTCCTCCCACGTATCTGACCATTGTCCACTGTTTCTTCTGGGGTACATAAGGCCTAATAAATACCGTGGATTTAGGTTTGAGAGTTTCTAGACTAAGATGCCGAATTACTCTCAAGTCGTGCAACAGGCATGGGATCGACCGGTCCAAACACACAGTGCCTTACGCAGGCTACATGTCAAACTGTCCAGAACTGCAAAGGCACTTAGAGCGTGGATCCGTCAGTCAGTGGGGGACCTCACGCTTCAGTTCTATGTCGTGGGTGAGATAATCCTGCAGCTTGACAGGGCACCAGAGATTTGACAATTGTCCGATCCAGAAAAAGACCTCTTGACCGGACTCCGGCATAGGTTACTGGGGATAACTGCCATTTAGAGGGTTCGCCTCAGACAGCGCTCACGAATGACTTTAAAAAAGGAAGGGGATGCAAACACAAAGTTTTTTCATATTAAGGTGAATGCGCGCAGGAGAAAGAATCATATCCAGTCCATCATGCAGATAGGGGCACTCTCCAAAACCATCACGAAAAGCAGGATGAGCTGGCCAACTACTTTCGCAATCTGTTAGGGGCAAAAAAAACAAAGATCTCATACCTTAAACTGGAATGCTTTGGGCATCCCACAGCATGATTTAAGTGCTCTAAAGGAACCTTTCTCGACCGAAGAAGTCAGAAAAGTGGTCTTCACCATGCCGACTGAGAAGGCACTGGGCCCAGATAGTTTCAAAGGGCTTTTCTTCAGGACCTGTTGGAACACTGTCAAACAAGACCTCTTGACAGCGATGCAACAATTGTTCAACCTCAACGGGCAGCAGTTTCAGCTATTTGATACAGCCAACATAGCGTTACTGCCAAAGAAATTAGATGCTGCCACGATTGCGGAATTCAGGTCGATTAGTCTCATACATAGTGTTGGTAAGATATTTTCCAAGCTTCTTGCAGACAGGTTAGCACCTAGATTGCACGAGATCATACCCACCACCCAGACCGCATTTATCAAGAGCGGATCCATACATGATAATTTCCTGTGCGTCAAGAACACGGTCTCAGACCTTCATTAGAGAAGAACATCGGCGCTCTTCATAAAGCTTGACATAGCCAAGGATTTTGATTTCGTTAGTTGGGAGTTCTTGTTGGAGCTGCTAAACACATTGGTTTCGGTCGCCGATGGACAGAGTGGATTGCTATGATCCTAGCATCGACTTCCTCTCGAGTTTTCCTCAATGGCATCCCTGGCCAACCCATCCAGCATAGGAGAGGACTCTGGCAAGGCGACCCCCTATCATCAATGCTTTTTATAATTGCGATGGACCCATTACATAGACTGATTGCTAAGGCCACTAGGGATAACTACCTGCCACAGATACCATCCAGGTGCGCTACAATGAGGATTTCACTATATGCAGACGATGTCGCCATTTTGCAAATCTCGACAAGGAGGAGTTGAACATGATTCGAGTGGTGCTGAATATCTTTAGTGGGGCTACTGGTTTACAGACTAACCTCCAAAAGAGCGAGGTTTACCCAATAAGGTGTAACAACATTGACATGGCGAACCTATTACAGGAATTTCCAGCACGCCTACAGTCCTTCCCTTGCAGGTACTTAGGGCTGCCCTTGCATCCAACAAAATTGAAGTGTTCAGACCTACAGCCGCTCATCGACAAAGTCCGAACAAGCCTCGCGGGGTGGAAAGGGAAGATGCTTTCTAGGGCCGCCAGACTGATCCTTACCAACTCGGTCCTCACTTCCCTCGTAGTCCACCACTTAATGGTGACGAGTACTCGTACCATGGGTACCCCAACGGCCCGGAGTAACGAATGGGCCGCCCCAAGACCGACTCCGACCAAAGGCCCTGTGGGGCCACGAGGGACGCTCGTCCCCGACCTGACGAGCTGCCTCACGCTCGTCCCTGACCTAACGAGCTTCCCCAAACTCGTCTCCGACTCGATGGGGCGGCCGACCCCCGCTACGGGTCGGGCTCCCCAAGAGCTCCGACCAAGCTGAAGCGATCTCCGCCGCGGGCCATGTGTCGGGCCTCCGCCAGCCATTAGCCACGTGCCCCGCGGACACAACGGCTCAGAGTGACTGTGCCGGGGCAGGTGGCTCCTTCCCGAGGCAGCGAGGAGGTCGCCAAAGTCAAGCCCCGGTCTCATCGACCGGACATGCGCAGTGCGAAGACGCGCTCCCTCCTGAGGCAAACGCCGGTAGCAGCGGACTTGCAGAGGCAAAGCGCTATTTCCCAAGGAAACGGCAAACTGCTCTGCTCAGCAAGTTCATCAACCCAGCATGGGGTGAGGCAGACGCTGAATCGCCAAGACGAAGGACCAGAGCTCCCAGCACATCATAGATCACCTCATCTCTTCCTCTCCCAATTTCCCATGTAACCTGCCCCCTCCAGCTATATAAAGGGAGGCAGGGCCCTCTGAGGAGGGGGGCGAAGAGGTTCAGGCGCACAGACACACACGCGGGGAGAAGAAAAAAGAAAAGTGCACTGTCCTCTCGGTCTTCTCAAATAGGCTGTTCTTGCTCTCACATTCTCGAGCTCTCAGCTCCGTTTGTAAGAACCGTGCAGCCATCTGCACCTAAGGCAATACACCACCACCACGCGAACTGGAGTAGGGACTTTCGGCCCGAACCAGTATACGTCTTGGGCTCCCGAGTCTAACCATTCAAGGAGAGGGAACGTGCGACCCCTTAGACTTAAAAATTCACTCGCCGGTGCCCGAAATGCCGACAAATAGTATATCCGCTCAACAGATGGATCACAAATAAAATAGATCGACTCCGACAAAGTTTCATTTGGATAGGAGAACAGGAATGCGATGGAGGACATTGTCTCATCAATTAGAACAAAGTTTGCAGGCCCATGACTTTGGGAGGACTGGGGGTAAAAGACCTGCATAGGTTCGGACAGGCGATCCGCATTCGTTGGCTCTCGTACAGCTGGAAGGAGCAGGGCTGACCATGGGCAGGAACACCAGTGCCATGCGACACCACTAATCTTGCTCTATTCAATACTAGTACACAGCTAACATTGAGAGATGGTAAGATGGCAAGGTTTTGGGATTCTAACTGGTTACATGGGATCTCCTCGAGAGATTTAGCACCAACCTGTTACCACCTTTCCAGGAGGAGACGACGCACAGTCCATGAGGAGCTATCAAGTGGAAGTTGGCTGAGGCCGCTTCGACGAATCACATCGGAGTTACAGCTAGACAATTTTGTTCGTTTATGGCGAGCAATCTAACAAATACAATTGCAAATAGATGTACAGGATGACATTGCATGAAAATGGACGCAGAACGGGGACTACACGCCCAAATCGGCATACAGGATCCAATTCCACAGGTCGATCCCAGAACACGACTATAGCAAGATATGGAAAGCAAGTGCGGAAAGAAGATGTAAGTTCTTCGCATGGTTGTTTTTACAGTAAAGGATTCTCACAGCGGATAAACTCGCGGCTAGGGGCTGGCCGCACGGTGTGTCTTGCGCTTTATGCAAAACGGAACCCGAAACATCGACCCACCTACTACTTTGTCCTAGGCAGCTCGTTTGGCGGCAGGTGTTCCATTCCTTGCAAATCAATCATCCGCCTCCTCAAACCTCAACTCTCCTTTGACGGATGGTGGCACGTACTAAGGGACTCAACTGACAGGCAACGACAGAAAGAGGTGGATAGAATCGTCATGTATGCCCTATGAAACCTATGGAAGGAAAGAAATAACATGATTTTCAATGGTACTTCGTGTTCTCCCATGCTCTGTCCAGTATTGTCGTCCAGGAGGTCTGCAACCGCAAAAATGCTTTTCGTTATTTCCCATCGTCTCCTTCAACCGTCTGACATTTTGCTATTTCTCAATGTAATCTCCTCGTGTTTCATCTTGTTGCTACCCTCTTTTCTTGTAAACGTTCGGCATGCTTCTGGTCGGTCGAACGCTTCGTATTATATGTAACACCTGTATTATTCATTTTTTCTACTTTAATGCATGACAGAGCTCCTACCATTTCCCTTAAAAGAAGGTTATGAAACAACTCCTATGGTGAAAATGATGTTCCCATTTCGCTCTTGTTATGAAACAAAATCATCACTTAAAAGGCTAAATACTTCTCAAAGTACCGGTACCAAATATTTTATTATTGAGCTCTTTCACAGTATATTAAATTCAATATGAACCGTTTATTATTTTTGATCCAATGAACCAGATTAGCTCGAATTAATTTAAACATGTTTAACAAATCAACACCTAGATTTGATTTCTACTGCTCATTATGTACTACCAGTATAAAGTACCGTAAAATTTCACTTATTTTAATCCACGAAACAGCGTGTTCAGCTAGAACCAGCGTCTGCAGTCCATTTAGCCAGAAACCCCTTGTACTGCTCCAGAACCTTCCCGGCGTCGGGCATGGCCTCCTTGACGGCGTCCACCGCCAAGAACCGCCCGGCCCACACCGCCAAGCCCGGGAATTTGGCCTCGTCCAGAAGGTTAGTGCCGGCCACCTCGTCCACAATCTTAATCCACACTAGATGGCTCCCGAGCGCGACGTCGACGAGTCCGACGGCGTCGCCGCCGAAGAAGGCCTTGCCCTTGGAGCACTCCCTGAACGCCTGATCCAACGTCTCCACTTGAGGGACGACGTTCTTGAACGCCTCTGCTCTCTGCTCAGCCGTCGTGGCCCTAAACAGCGCCCTCCACGACGGAAAAAACTGCAAGTAAATTACACAGAAGCTATCACTCAATGAAGTAGTTTCCTGTTCAAGAATTACACGGAAATTACTCTGATGCAAACTCCAAAAGAAACCTTCAAAGAACAGTGGTTAAGTATTATCGGAAGAAAAGAACAGAGGTTAAAGCTTCAAGTGTCAAAGAAAAGATTTTCTTTCAGTTCCAGATTAGTATCTGCAACAACGTATCATTACCGTGTTGTTGATGTAGGTGGCCCAGAAGCGATCCATGGCGCGGTCGTAGGGACCGGCCGGGAGGAGGGGCGGGCCAGTCCTGGCCCAGGCCTCGTCGACGTACTCCAGGACGACGAGCGACTCGCACACCGGCCTGCCGTTGTGGATCAGAACGGGCACCTTCTTGTGCACCGGGTTGGACCTGAGTAGCAGGTCGCTCTTGCCGGCGAGGTCCTGCTCGACGTACTCGTAGCTCAGCCCCTTCATCCCCAGCGCCGCTTTCACCCGGATCACCCACGGGCTCGACCACGCGCCCAGCAGCTGCAGCTCGCCTCCTCCTTCCATTGCAGCCTTGCAAAGAGTAGCTTGTGTTGTCCTGCCTTGTGTAATGCTGTCTGGATCGATCTGTGTTGAAGAACGGGTATATGTAGATTGTAGGGGCTCAGGTGATCGTGCTTAGTTTGACTCGTCAGTTGAGTGACCGACTTGGAATCGTCGAGCTACGGGGAATGCAGTGGGAGTCATCGCTTCTTCAACCAGAGCGTGGACTCCACTGTATCCACCGATGACCCCACCTGCTGGCTCGACTCGAAGGCAAGCAAATGGTAATTCACGCTGCTACAATATTAGGCCCCGTTTATTTCAGTTTTTGCATAACTTCTGCTTAACAAAAGTTGATTGTTTGTCGAATGATAGGAATATGAAATGCTCCTCCCATAATCAGAATCACCAAAATAACAAAAAATCAGAAGCCGATCGGATCCCGATTCTCCTCACGACTTCCGCCCGAAGCCCATCCTCGCTCCTCCTCCGCCCGAAGGCCATGGCGCCCGAGCCGCCCATCGCCCCTTCAGCTGTCGGCCCTCTGCCCCGCGTGAGCTGCCCACCGCCCCTCCAGCCGCCGGCTCGCCGCCCCTCCGCTCGAGCTCCTCTTCCTTCTCCTCCATCGCTGCCCCGAGCTCCTCCTCCGCCCGCCCGAGCTCCTCCTCCTCCTCTGCTGCCGGCTTGGGCTCCTCCTCCTCCGCTGCCGCCGACCATAGCTCCTCCTCCACCCACCGCTGGCCCAAGCTCCTCCGCTGCCGCCCCTCTGCCCAAAATCGGCTCATCAACAATCAGATTCTCGAGCGGATTGCTGAACAACCATATTCTCCAACCAGCAGATTCTTTCAACAGTCGCTTCTCTAGATAGCTGGCTATAATCTAGAATCTGCATAATTTGAAGCTATTTCGAACTGGGCCTTAGGGCATGAACGAGAAGCTGTAGCTTTTCTAAAAAGCTATTTTTTTATTTTCTTAACTAAAAAGTGAATGTAGTTTTTTATAAGAGACCGTTTGGCAAATAGCTAATTTCTCTCAGCAATAAGCTATAAAAGTAGATCCAGCATAATTTTTTAGTATTTACTAGTTATATATGACTTCTAGCTTATACCAAAATTCGCTTAAAGTTAAGCCGTTGCATAAGGAATTAAGGATTGCCAGGATGGGCCAGGTCCCTGCCTGTGGAGACAGAATAGACGGCTATGCTAGGTTGGGTCAAGTGGACTACTCCAAAGTCCAAATAGACGGCATAGCCAAGACATTCCCGGTTGCGCATGAGCAACAAAACCCAGGCCCAAACAAGCCGTACGCTCAAGATTGGGCTAGTACTTCCTCTACATTATCCATCCGAGGCATGTATTCTTGGGTCCAAACTCCAATGAGCTTTTAAAAAAAAAAAATCCAATGAGCAGTACTGTCATTCTAAAAAGAAGAAAAAAAGCTATTACTCCCGATGTGTATTTTTAGAAGGAATAGTTTGACTTGGTGATGTTTCTCAATTTGAACTTTGACCGTTAATTCTATTTTATTACAATATATTATTCATAACTATGAACTCATGAACATAAGGAGGTACTTTCAAATACAAATGCTAGGGTACCATGTTTGCGCCATGATACTATATATTCTTCAACTATTTTTGGTCAAAAACTGCAAGTGTGAATACGTGGAGACTTGCAAAAATCAACGGTGGGAGTTGTGAAGCATCGGAGTGACTGACTGACAAAATACAAGAGCAAGACACCTTCCATTGTTGCCTGGAAGAAAGTTACATGGTCGAACGACTCATAAGTGAAACTATTTTCCATCTTTCTCCCTGTGTGATGAATTACTTGTACTGAAGAGTGAAGACGAAATGCAAAAGACATAATGGTACTTCAAACTACTGCTGCCTCATCGACAAAACGCAACGCAAACCACTCGCAATTCCTGTGGCCCAGAAAGATCATGAAAATCCCATCTGCTGCACTCCCAAGCCCCAAATAGGTGCGGTTAACTGAATATGGTGATATCTAATGCACTTCCTTCGTTTCGAGGGTAAGAAAATCCTACAATAATCCTAAAATTCTAGAAATTCACATATTAATTGAAAGAAAAAGAGAAAGATCTCCACCACTTATTTTGGTGGGGCTAGATTATAATGGTGCAGATTAATCATATATAAATACTAGAGTTATATAACAAATACAATTGTATTTCAAGTGGAGTTGTATATCAAAGAAAGTATCTCCACCACTTATTTTGGTAGGACCAGACTATAACAGTGCAGATTAATCATATATAAATACTAGAGTTATATAACAAATACAATTATATTTCAATCATTGGAAGTAGAGTTGTATATCAAAAACAATTGTATCATAATATCTAGATACGCAGTTGCGCATGTAAGTCTGCTAGTCGAACGAAATGTAAATTATTTGCTAGAGTAGTAGAGACAACAGACAAGTAACAACTGCCCGAGCAGGAGGCTGTGACAGGAACAAGTGGACAAAATGGGATCAGCTCTGTTGTGTGGTAGTGAGCTACTCTGAGCCCTGCCAAGCGGATAGAATTGGGGCTGCAGCACTTGTCCTCGTTTACCAACACATAAAAACTCTCCCTTGTAAGAAAATTTTCAATAGCTTCAATCTTGGTGCAAAACATATTTGGGAAATTTTCGTTTTTGGGCTGTTGTTACGTTGCATCTTCTGGTGCAAAATGGAGGCCGCCATGGATGAGGGCTCAGGGCGAAGTGGATCAGTGAGAGCTACAATGAGCATCTTTGGCGAGAACATCAGCGGAAGGAAGGCACACAAGAGCAGAGGGCATTTTCTAGTCCAAGAGGTACTCTCCGGATTCAGAAACAGTGTAAACATTTGTTACTTTTCTGTTTCTTGTGAACAAGTAGTTAGTACTGTTCAATTCTACATTTTCACCTCAAATCATTCCTTTGAAAAAATTTGTTTTTTTATACCCACCTCGGTGTGTGCAGAACTTGTCTCCTGAAATCAAGCAGCTAGCGAAATCCGGCATGGACAGGCTGAATGAACGCAAGGCTTCTGTGGATAAGGAGCGAGCCGGTGCCGAGTCCGAGCTATCGAGAGCACGAGCCATGGCGAAGGAGCTGGAGCGCCAAATCGAGCAGACCAAGGCGGAAGCGGCGTCCCAGAGGTCAGAGCTCCAAGCAATGTGGGCGACCAGGACAAGGAAGAACGGCGCCGATGCACCAGACGCGCATGCGCAAGAGGAGCGCGATGCTCAGCACGCGGAGGTGACGCAAGAACTGGGCCGTGTCAAGAAGGAGCTGCGCAAGCTGAGGCTGGAGGTGAAATCCGCGGCGGAGGCCAAGGACAAGGCCGAGAGCGACATCGTGGCGTCGGCGTGCAAGATCCAGTCCAACCTGCGAGCCGCCGACGAGATGAAGCGGCTGGTGGACGAGGCGAACGAGGAGCACGTCCTAGTCGAGCTCGCGCGCATCGAGGCCGAGCGGGAGCGCCGCGAGATAGACGCCCAGCGCGGCGTCGAGGCCGAGCAGTTCGCCAAGGACATTGAGGCCACGAGGGCCAAGGTCAAGGTGCTGCAGAAGGACGTGAGCCGCGCGAGAGAGCTCGAGGCGAAGCTCGCCGTGACGAACGCCGATGTGGAGGTCCTGCAAGCCGAGATGGAGCTGGTGCGTGCCATGGAGAAGCATCACGTCAAGAACGACGAGACAGCAGAGGCTGCCGCGAGACAGAAGAAAGATGAGGCGCAAGACAAGGCGCTGCTGCAGGCTGCAGAGGCCGAGCTGGGCGCGGCGAAGAGAGAGCTGGAGACCATCAAGGCGGGCCGCTTCCAGTTCATGACGTCCATGGACCGCACGCGCACCGAGATCATGCGCGTCGCCGAGGAGATCAGCCAGCTCAAGGCGCAGGAGAAGAAGGCGGACGCGCAGGTGCAGCAGCTGAACGCGAAGCTCCTCAAGGCGAGGGCCAGGATGGAGGTCGTCACGGCGGCAGACGAGAGGTCCAAGGCGATCGTGTCCAACCTGACGGCGGCATTGCAGCAGCTGCGCGCCGAGACCGAGGCAGCGAGGAGGGAGGAGGACCTGACCAAGCTGGAGAAACGGTGCGTGATAGCAGAGACCGAGAACATCGCGGCGGAGATCGCCACGACCGATGAACGGGTCAGGCAGTCGGTGAAGGAGCTGGAGGCGGCGAAGGCGTTGGAGGCCGCGGCGATGAAGATGCTCAAGGTCGCCGCGGAGAGCACAATGCAAGCCCGGGCGTCGTCGGTGCCACGGCGATCGGGGACCATAACCATCTCGCGGTTCGAGTACGAGTACCTGAGCGGGCACGCGGCGCTGGTCCGGGTGGTGGCCGACAAGAAGGTGGCCGCGGCGCAAGCGTGGGTGCAGGCGCTAAAGGCCAGCGAGAAGGAGACCGCAACCCGAACCGAGGCGGCGGAGCGGGAGATCAGGGAGATGGGCGCCAAGATGACGCAGGCGGCGTCGGAGGCGGAGAAGACCTCGGGCGAGCAGAAGGCCCTGGAGCAGGATATGTATGACCTGAACGCGACGGCGGAGAGGGACGGCCTGCAGTGCGCGTACCCGCGGCGGAGGTCGGGCAGAGTGTCGGCGACGTCGAGGAGGGCGAAGGCGCGGCGGTCGTCGGTGTCGGCGGGGGCCCGGAACCCGCGGTCGCCGTCGTTCACCATCAAGAGGAAGAGGAGGGTGATGCCCAACTTCCTGAAGCTCATCAGAGAGAGGACAGGCAAGAGCACCAACTGAGCTGCAGAAACTGCAGCACCGGTGCCTGCTGCCTAGTGATGGTTTTGCATCCGTTTCCTCCTGTTTGTTGCATCGTATCCTCTTATATTCTTCTGCATGTATCTTATACCTTTGTTCTTGATCTGTTCGTAAGTTTACAATCCTGTCGTGTGTATGTGTATCGGACCATACCTATATAAAAAGCAAGCATCTTTAGTTTCACTGGATAAGTAGAGTGCAGAGTAGTCTGTATATGTCTGTATTACAATTTTGTTGATGTACAACTACAATCATAACCTTTAGTACGAAGATCCCAGTTCTATTCAAAATAGATTATTGGCTTGGAATGTGTTGACGCAAACAATGTGCAATCAAATATAACTGGGGCACAAGGATTGATTGTATCTCTTCGTCTAGAATATTTCAGGGTTTATATAAGAGAAATTTTACAGTGGATTACATAGGTAGTAAGTAGTAGTAGTAGGAATCAAATCTAACCATCCATTCTCAAGGGTATTTTAGACTTTTTCTATCCATTCATCAGGGGGTATTTTAGATTTTTTCTAATTCGTTTACAGTTTTGGATTCACCGAATACCTGTTGATCTTCAAAAACTTCTTATCCATTCATCCGTCATTCATCAGGATCACAGGACGTGTTTTACCGTAGAGGACAGATAGTATGACGGAATTTTTTACCCTTTTACCCCTCTTTCAATTTTACTACCAATACTACAGGTGGTAGTATAACTAGATCTAAATTGATCTCAGTCATTAGATTCAAAGGAATGGACGGCTTATATTAATTTTAATCCACCGTAAAAGAGCTCTTATATAATCTACAGAAAAGATACGTAAACTAGTGATCCATCTAACCACCTACCAAGGAGAGATGCAATTGCACGAGATAATGATCCAATCCACAGGTTCTCATATAATTCTCAACAAAAGATAGTCACATTCCAGAGTCCTTCGTCAAAGTTGAGATCAAAAGCTAAGATGCACATAAACAAACAAGTCAGATCAAAAGCTAAGATGCACATAAACAAACTAGTCCAGATTTCCCAAAAGCTTATCGAAGCCATAAATTAATCAAATCTAACTCTTTCAAGCCGGTCCATAGGAAACCATCAACTATCTAGTCATCGAGTGTAACCTAATCACCATGATTAGAGAAAGTTAGCTAAAACGATCCAATCCATGGAAGAAAGATCAACAATTAAAACATTGCAGGCAAAACAATCGAGGAAGACAGAATAGCAGATGCAAACAAAACAAAAAAAGATTCAACTAAATAAGTAATCGATACATCAACTTAGGGTTAGATGTTACCTCTTACAAGTTGACGACGAAGGCTCACTACTATAGAAAGGTTTATATTAGACGCTTCATCACAGACAGTTTTGAAAAACCGTCTGTACTATATATAATCACAGTATGTGATAATTGAATATCATAGACGGTTGAAGCATCTAGACCCCTAATTCGTTTTGGTTTTTGTAATTAATGACAATTATGATTAAAGAATTAATATTTTTCTTTAAGATTATTAAAAATGGATTGGTCCTAGACATGACGCACAATAAAGCATGAAAATGAAAGCTAAAAGAAGATCAAAGCATCAAGCTCAATTGTCAAGGTATAAAAAATTAAAGACCTTTTAATAGCTTTTGACAATCTTGGTGTTTTGGAGAAAAGATCGGGTTGCTAGATTAGGTGTCGTACTATTAAGAGGGGTCTTGACTAGTAGTTTGATGTTGATCAAATCTAAAGGCTCAAATCATGCTCACTTAAATCATAAATGCATTTCATGGAGTCTTTTCAAAAATTCAGAGACTTTGTCAGCATGGCCGGTGCTACCGACCATGTGAGAGCGGTGCTACCGCTAAGTCGGTAGCACCGGGCTTATGGTCGGCATGTATTTCATAGAGAAGGGTTTCTCTAGGCTCATCATGACCGGTGCAAAGGCCGGTACGTTTTTAACAGAGGAGGCCATTTTGGCAAAAGCCCTCTAGTCGGTGCTACCGGTCATGTGGGAGCGGTGCTACCGCATGGGCGGTAGCACCGGCCCCAAAGGCCGGTATAAATTTTCCAGAGAAGCACTTTTTTGGCCCAGTTGAAAAATATGGGTCTAGTGCTACTGGTCCTAGTTGGGCGATAGCACTGGCCCTCAGTAGCAATGGCTATTATCAGTGCATTAAATGCGATGTTTCGACTGTTGGGTTGGGATTCGGTGCTACCGGCCCTACATGGGCGATAGCACTGGGTTTGCTGAATTTTTATGTATTTTGCGCCCCAACGATTGGAATAGTTGGTGAGGGCTATAAATATCCTCACACCTGCATACTAGAGCACTCTTGGACACTCATTGAATATATTTGAGCTCTAGCAAGTCTTCTTCTCCTCTTTATGCATTAAATTCTTATTTTGAGAGAAAAAGGGGCATTCAAGTGTTGCATTTAGAGTTTGACCCATTAGACACTTGATCGACCTTAAGCATTTGTTACTCTTGGAGGTTGCCACCTCCTAGACAGCTTGGAGGCAAAAGAACTGACGACTTTCTCAAAAGAGTTTGTGAGAAAGCCCGGTGTGTTGTGAAGGCCGGAGCTCGTCTATCCGGAGCGGGGAAGAGCTACCATAGTGATCGAGGAAGGCTCATTTGCGCAAAGGAGCCGGCTTGAGTTGGTCAAGCTACCTCAACGTGGATTAGGGGAGACCGGCAAGTCTCCGAGACCATGTGATAAAAATCGTGTTCATCTCTTCTTGTGGTTTGATCACTTGTATTTAATTTATGCAATTTACATTCCTAGCTTGCTTATCATATTGATCTTGTGCTTAGAATTGCTTAATTGCTTAGACTTAGCACGTTGGTGCACTTAGTGAAACCTAAACGATTTAGACTTTAATTATCAAAAATCTTAATTATAGCTTTACTTGATTATTTATTGCAATTAGAGCCGAAGAATTTTAAAACCTCCTATTCACCCCCCTCTAGTCGATTATCTTTGATCCTACAACGTTTTTTGCAAAAAAAACCATCACTGATGTGAATTGGAGTCTTCACTATGATATTAGATTATCACAGATGGTTTTTTAATAGAACAGTCTGTGACAACACTCCCTAAGTATATATATATCATTATAAGTTTTGTGCTCGCTGTACTCCTCAGCCAAACGAAATTAAAAACTGTTCGCCTCCTTCCTTGCCCGTTCGACTGCACCCCTCGGCGTCCTCCCCCGTGGCGACCTCCCCGCCGACGTCCTCCCCCTCAACGACCCCTGTCGGCGTCCTCCCCCTTGGCATCCTCCCCAGCAGCGACCTCCAAGTCGGTGACCTCCTCCACGGTGATCTTCCCCTCGGTGAGCAAGCACCATCGAACCCTGAAACTACTGGACGCTACACTTATATAAGGGTTCTGCCAAGACATTATTGAAACCTTAGTATTCATTGATAGGATTGGGGTTGGATGCAGGTTTCAATATCTTGGTGGTGATTTGACCTTGATGAGGCTAGTGTGTGTATCTATGCATGAATTTTGAGGCCTGTTATTTCTAATGCGTGCAACTCATATAACCATTTGTTGTTGAATGCGAAGACTATGTCGACATAGTTGTTTTAATGCCTACACATGAAATTTTGTGGCTTAGCTGTTAATTCAAGTGCATGTTGCACATAGAACCATCTGTTGTTGGATGCGATCATGTGAAGACTATGTCAACATGTATTGTTGTGTAAGCAATTTGTGGTTGCTTAGCTAATATCGTGCTAGCTTCTCCTTTTGTATTACATATCATTACTTAAGTACATGCACGTTGTGTCAAGTAATCCCAAAGGCAAGCAAAGCTTAGATTATATACCACATCTTGTTGATATGATAGTTTCCTGTTATATGGTGCATATCCCCTTGTTTTTAGTTACGTTGAGAAACATATGCCTAATAGATGAATGCTAGTTAAAACATCCATATATAATACTATGCCTGATGAACTGCTCCCCTCTCATAGTATATGTTTGTTGCAACTAGGTGCTATCTTTATTCCTATATATTTCTGATCTAAATTAATTGAAATTTGATTTGGTAAAATAGACGATATGGAAAAACTGTTGGATGCAAAACAAAAACTTGAGGTGGAGATAGAACAACTGAAGGGAACAAAAAGATTTATGAGATGAAAGAAAAACTAAAAGACATAAATGACAAATTACAAGATATTCAATATCTTAACACGACACTCATCATTAAGGACCGTAGGGCGAATGCAGAGCTAGAAGAAGTCAAAACTGACCTTATAGAGGTAATATAAATATTTATAGTATTTAATTCGACATAGTTACTGATAATATACTAAGACACCCTTTTCACAATAACGTGATCGCTTTTGTAGGGATTAAGAGATATGACTGAAAATCAATCGGTTATTGGTGTCAAACAAATGAGCACTGTGCCGGAGTTGTGGGACTTCAGAGAGAATCGAAAAGCCTATGTTGTGGAAGCTATGGCACATATGATAGCAGAATGGAAAAGCTCTAAGGTCTTCTTGTGTTGATAAATCAAATAATGTTGATTCTCAATGTATTCTTGTTGATATTTAAGGTATCATAGCTTGTTAATGTATTGCCACCTGACATTATCCGTAATATATGAATGATTAGTTTGCTATGATTATGATTGGTGGATACCCATACACTAGAAGAACTCTTATATACTATTTATAATCTGATTTTGATGATGCATAATTTAGGAAGGTAAGAACTTAAGGTCTTATTTGCTTAGTTAATTGTCTAGTTCAATTTTGATTACATGACTCTGGTGTAGCGGAGGTATGTGATATGTTTTTCCCTACCTCTCTTGGCAGAATTTTCATGATTAGTGTTGTTGTTCAAAATTTTATTCTCCTTAGATATTTCTACAACAACATTTACAAGGCACAACCAGTTATAGATTTTGCAATTGAATATCAAAATATCCTAAATGCATTGAGGCAACAGCTTGTCTGATGAGGATGGTATTAAAATATGAATATTTGTAGCACTTTCATCACATTTCTTATTCTAATGTTGATGGATTCCAAGGCAAAATCCAACTCCATCCACAGTTCGTCCTGAAAGTTGTCATGCTCTAATTTATCTTTCACTTCATCCTCATCCCCGAATGAGAATACCATAGACAACCTATTTTAAATCAAAGCATGATAACTTTCAGGACGAACTGTGGATGGAGTTGGATTTTGCCTTGGAATCCATCAACATTAGAATAAGAAAGGTGATGAAAGTGCTACAAATGTTCATATTTTAAGACCATCCTCATCAGATAAGCTGTTGCCTCCATGCATTTAGGATGTTTTATATTCAATTACAAAATCTATAACTGGGTGTACCTTGTAAATATCGTTGTAAAAATATCTAAAGAGAATAAAATTTCGAACAACAGATATTAATCATAGAAATTCTGCTAAGAGAGTTAGGGTAAAAAACATATCACAGATGGTTTTATTTAAAAATCATATGTGATCAATACATATCACAGACGGTTCTATTTAAAAACTGTTTGTGATATGTGTTTTCACAATCGGTAGGGAAACCGTCTGTGATATGTATCGTATTATCACTGACATATGCTTACAGACGGTTTAGAAAATCGTCTGTGATGACGTTTTCGAACCGTATGTAATAGCCTTCTTTGTAGCAATGGCTCCCAGTCCTCAGCTAATTAGTTGGGCTTCTAGTTGGTAATTAGGCAATCTAATCTCAACTATAGGCGCTAATTCACTAGAACTAGAACTACTCTAATCTAAACTAAGCAAATTTACCATGAAAGCTTTGGGAGTCGAAATATTGGCGATATCTCGACGAAACTCGTGGCAATCCTACAGATTTTGGATGTGCTTTGAGGGAGAGGTGCCCTTTTAAAGGGATCTCAGGACCCCCTAATTGCCGGCCCTTGGGGTGTGAGGGCTGGCTCAGAGTCAATTCGTTTTTTCGTATGGTTTTGTGTGTGGTTGACATGTAGGTTCGATTTGAAATCTCTATGAATTTCATATAAAGTTTGAATTGGTTTCCAAAAATTGAGTAGAGTCTATTGCCTTGTCACTCAAGTTGCCATTTCCCTGGTCGGATATGGACACATCGAAGAAGTCAGCGCTAAGAGGGGATGAGCGTGGCCCGGCTCTGCATATGATTGGCCGGCTCTTGGCTTGTCTCGCGGCCTAATGACGGGTCCTTCAACCCAAATGTGGTCCAATTTATTATTTGCATATTTTCTAGGGTATTTTCAATGATTTCTATAAAAATATTCTAAAAATATAATCATATTCTAGGTTAGGATTAGCTACCAAGTAGCACTAATATGCTCATTTTTCGAAATACAAAGCATAATATTAATGTATTAAATACGTATAAAATAAGCGCCAAAAGCATGACTTCAATTATAGTTCTTCCGTATGATCCTTTTTGAAAGACATGAACACGAGAGCTAAGGCATGCATGATCGCGTGCAACATGGCACGATAGCATCAATGCTACATATTCAGTTGGCTTATCTCCATTTCAGACGACCACGTGCAAAGATGACCACACAAGCAAAAGATTTTCTTCCTCGAGATCGGAAAAGTATACGTGTAACGCACCACAAGATCTCTTTCCGATTAACACGCACCACAAGATCTCTTTCCAATTAAGACGGCTCCCACAGGACGGTTAGTTGGCTCGTGCGAGTGTCGCTAGCGCATCCGTCTTTAACCGAAGTCGAACGCGCACTCACCAGTAATAAAAATAAATATACACACATATGTAATAAGTGGAATAGTATGTACCTACACTCAGAAGACATCAAAAACTTAAAAAAAAATCCTTAACGTGTATGAGGTGTGTATAGTGTGTGTTAGGTCAGCCTTAAAAAAGGGGATAATTGGATTAATGCCACTCCAATTGTCTTATCTTTGAAAAATGCCACTGCAATCGTGTATGTTTGAAAAATACCACTCGAATCAAGTACACTAGAAATGCCATTATGGTCAATACCTCCCCAATTTACAAGAATACGCAGCATGTATCTGATTCTGTATTTTTGTATGGACTGTATAGCCCTTCCAAGTCAGCCTAAGGCCAAGTCCAACGGTTCCCCGTATCACTCTCTTCATTATATTTACAGGGCTCAGAAACCTCCAACAGTTCCCTGCATACCCCTTGCTCATCCATGGTGGGACCAACGTGGATTGTGGCTGAGATGTGGGCCATTTATTTTTGTTGGTTTGGAGGGATTGGGATAGAGGGAATGGTTAGAGAAGATTTTAGATGAGGGGAGGAATCTTTTGATGAAGGGTAATATAGAGGGAAAAATATAGAGGGAATGGTTGGACTTGCCTAAGGACTCTCACACCCAACCAAGTCCTCATTGGTTTCTTTGACCTAGCCTCTATCCCTAACCATGGCTGCTTTCTAGGCGGTGGCTATCGTGAGCCGGTGAGCTGTGCTACCGACAGAAGCACTGCCCCAATCTAATGGTTTCGCCTAGGTCGCTTCATAGTTCGCCGTCTGCCCCGTCTACCGCATCGCTCCTATCCGCAGGCCGCATCTCACCTTCAAGCTGGACCAGTTCCTCTCCCTCACTGCAATCTCAAGAATTGATTTGAAGCCCTAAATTGGTAAAGGCCAAGGAAGAAACTAGGATAGAAAGTTGATAAAAACATTGTAATTGAGATATAGCTGCAAGTGTTTGGTTCATATGGCCTGTGTTGTGACTTTAGATGTGTGATGTTCATTCTATCATGTAGAATTGTAAGACATGGTTTCTCATGTGTGATTAGAATTCTCAAATGAAGTGACATTTGTTGTATCCTGTTATGAAATTATCGAGTAATGTTGTATGTTTATAACGAATTGGAGGTGTGTTTTCTATATTTTTGGAATTCTAAGTTGAAGTGACATGTGTTGTTTCTTGTGCTTATATAACAAATTACACAGGCACGAATGCTACGCAAAAAGGCAAGGGAATGATCAGGTTGTTGCATTTAAAATGCATTGTCAGATTGCTGAACTAAAAAACAAGCCTCTAGACAAAAGGTTGGCTAAACCCAATATGAATTAGAATATAACATCAAGTACCCAAAACAACAGATAACTTGCGGTGCATCACTTATTTAGATTGTTGTAACCAAATTCATCTCAATGCATTATGAAGAGAGAATCCATGGTTTAAGTGAACATCAAGTTATGACAAGATAAGATTGACTACCCAAAATACATGTAAGACTTGAAGCATCATCGAGTAACCCCAAATTACATAGTTCATAGTAGCTCAAACAAGTTCTTGGTCTTTGCTTTGGTGGATATCTTTATAGGTGAAACTCTATTTCTTGGCCTTGAGGTGGTGGCTGCCTTTGCAGGAGAAGCTCGAGTATTTGGCCTCGAGGTGGTGACTGCATGTGCAAGAGAAGCTCGAGTATGTGGCCTCGAGGTAGTGGGCCTTGTGGTTGCCTTTGCAGGAGAAGCATGAGTAGTTGGCTTGGTAATTGGTGATTTTGTGTGAACCTTATTGAAATCGGAAGATATGATGAAATCACCAAAATGGCAATGACATGGTGAGGTACAGAGTGCATTTTTTTTTTGCCCCCCTTTCTATAAACGAAGTTTGTAGTTTTTTAGCCAAATGGCGTATAAACTAGCACTGAGGAGACGAACACATCAACTGGTATGTTGGCCGATATACGATGCTTTGTAGATTTGATGTTTCTTTTTTTTTTACAACTCTTCAGTTCTTGTTGCCTTTGAAATCAAATTTGTTGGAAATGTAATTGAAAGAACACCGCAATTTTGTTAAAAAGACTATCTTTCATATGTTGTCATCTGTGTTTGTATCTAGCAGATGCAAATTGACACTATAAATGAGTATGGCAGGATTGAAAATATTTCCACATACATTTCATAGTACAATACTATAATTTGCACAAGACACTTTAGTTGTACTGTCTCAGATTGTTAAGTCAACCCAGAGATGGTAAGGCGCAGACACCACCATAGAACAAATTATCATCTTAATCACTAATTCACTACTGCAAAAACCTTTTCCAAATCACCCTCAATAAAAAAGTGTATCAGAATTCAGAACCCATATATTTGATAAAAGATGGCCACAATATGGCATTTCTATCTGCAAATGCAAAAGAATGGATGCTGTCTTTATACAATAATATATGTAACAGACTGTACAAGACACAACAAACAGACTTCTTCAAGTCTTGGTGACAGCAGTCTTGCAAACTGGGCAAACATTCTTCTGAGAAAGCCATTGCTTGATGCAGCAAACATGGTAGCTATGGCCACAATCCAGCCTTCCCATCTCTTCATTTGCTTCAAACTCTTCCTGCAACATACAGCACAATGGACTTGGTTTAAACACCAGACACTGCTGATATAAGGAGAAGGGAATCACGGAGAAAGGAGGTAAGGGCATACTTGACAAATACTGCATTTCTTTTCCATTTCTGTTGGAAACCGGAAGGAGTCGAAGGCTGGGTGCTTGACATTCCTCAGGTTGCGAACTATCTCATCCTCACACAACCCCGTGTTAACATATCCAATTCTGTCTCCAAGCTCGAGCAACTCCTGTAAAACAAAGTGGTTGATGATGATCATGATGATGATGGTGATAAGTGCTGTTATACAAGAGGGAGGAGAGACAGACCTCATATGTCATGTTATCAACATCAAGGCGCCATTCCTGGTACCGATCATACATACTCATTCCTCCCAACAACACTCTTGTCTGAAACATCATCATCTGCCATATCAAAAACAGTTTAATGAATTTTTTTGAAACTGATAGTGATAGCAGAAAGTGTAGGTTCATAATTTATTTTTAAGTGTGCACTGCATCAACATATGACCAGACCAGTTGCTCTATATTTTATTTTTGGAAGAACTTCACCAAAGAACAAAGCAGCAGACATATGCTTGCATATAAGACAGAAATTATTACATCTCTGTGTAACATCTTAGACCTTTAAATTGCTAAATGAAAAAAAATCCACTTTACAACTAGAAAGCAAAACAAGTATAGAAAAAACGAAGATGAAACATGTTCACATCGCATTATAAATATGACTTGGCTTGCACAAAATGGTAACATAAGGCCCGTGGATGTCATGTCTGGCCAACCGAAAAGGCCTGTGCCTTTCAAAATGTCAATCAATCCTTTCATATGCTTATGGTTACAATTCAACTTCATCTGGAAAATCACATCGTAGCAGTAGTAGGTCCACGTATGGTACAAAGACAAGAAATGGAAATCATTTATGTAGATCAGAAAGATGATGAATGGGCATATTTGAGAAGACTGCTTGAAAATTGACGTTACTAGGATGCATAACAGTATGTGCAGTGTGCCAGTGTGCTTGCCAGAAAGATCACAACTACTGCAACATGTATTTGTCCACACTACGGGAGTATGCCCTATACTGGAACAGCTACCACTTCCTTAGAACAGCACTAACTTACTGCTCTATACTATATATATAAAAAAAAGAGAGAATAGCTCCATAACAAACAAAATAGTGAAGTTTCTATTATATTCTTTCTGGATTAGATACAATAGGTTATATTGAACCACCAGATCACTGTCTTTACAACTACTTTTTTTGGGAAGTCTTTACAACTACTAGGAATATATGTTATGGTCAAATATCAATTCTTAAGATATTGTTGAACACGCTGAATTCAGTTCGTTACTTTGGGTTAAAAAAACTAATCACCCTAAAGAAAACCAAAGTCAGAAACAAAGGGATAGCACATAAAGAACAGAAAAACTATCCAACGGGATAAGATCCAGACGTAGGATTAAAGCGCTGATGTGTCCTGTAAACCATCGGATTTCTTCAATCTTATCCATCCGTTGCAACTCATTCCCAATTCGTCTTGTCCACACGCTCTGATCCCCTCGATGTGGAGCATGACTACTATGGGAGAGCACTCCCACGAGCTAGTACAGCAGCTAGGGAGAGGTGGGGCAAGCGGCCGCAGTGACAAGCGAGCATGGTGGCTGCGGAGGACAGGGTTTCAAAAACCGTTTTTCGCCGCTCGAAAATCGAAATTCGAAAATCGAGAAAAACTGCTCAAAAATCATCAGAACTTAAGGGTTAGGAAATAAAAAATTTGGAAAAAAAATCGAAAACCACGGTTTTTCACGAGAAACTGCTCGGTTTTCACCGAAAACCAACCGACCAATTGAATATTCTTTAAAAACGGGTTTTGAGCGGGTTTCAACGGTTTTCGAACGGTTTACGTTGCAAATTTTTCCAATTTTTTAAAAACAAATTAGCCCAGTTTACCGACCAGTTTTGAATCTCGAACCGTAGCGATAAGGTCAAAAACCGCGGTTTTCACCGGATTTTGAACCCTGGCGGAGGCTGCAGGCAAGCGCGGCAGGGGCATGGGCTTGCGTGAGCGCAATCAAAAACGGCAAGTGGTGCAGGGCCGACAAGCGGCCCGACGAGCGTTGCTACGTGAGACTGTTGAGTATTCCCATGTTCTAATTATTTTTCTTTGAAAGAGGTTCGAATTTCGATAACTTTTTTTGAAAACTTGTCTGGATTTATTGGAAAGTCGCATTAGCTTCCTTAAAGCTCTTATGAAACCAATGTTCTCCTAGGCGGTGATTAGACGCTAGGTGTCGGTGTGCCTAGCGCCTAGGGGAACATTGTATGAAACACCAAATTTACATATTTGGAATTCGTGTTTTAAGTTTGGCCTCCAACTTTACTTGAATCTCTTGTGAACCACCAATTTATAGAGTTTTAAACTTGTATTTTTCACTGTGAAACTCCTCTAAAACTTGTGAAATTTGCTTGAATTTTTTGTTCGCTTGCCGAAACTTTGAGGTTTAGTTTTCAATCTTTTGTTGAAACTAATTTTTCAATCAAGTTTCATATTTTGAAACTTGTTGAAACTTTCTAAAAAAGTATTGAATCTCTATGAAACCTTTTTTTTTGAGTCTGTTGACCTAGTTAAACTTGATGAAACAAGGATAAAACTTTTGCTTGAATTTTTAAACTTCCTCGAAAACTTTTGAAACTTGTTCAAATTTGTGTGAACCTTATTGAAATCTAAACAAAATATTCTATTGAAACCTCTTGAAGCTACAACTTTTTAAACTCAAAACTTCCGGTAAACTCATTTTTCATCTAAGTTTCATATTTTTTACACCCATTGAAACATTCTAAAATGCATTGAAACTCTCTGAAACCCAGTGAAACCTGATGAAAAAAGATGAAAACCTTGCTTGTATTTTTGAAACTTCCTCGAATTTGTGAAACTTGTTGAAATGTACTTCAAAGTCATGTTGAAACCTTCTTGAAACTTTGATTTTTTCAGTGTTCTAAATAAGCTTTGTCAAGGCCTTGCAAACGGCTGTTAAAACGGTAAAGACCCCCTACCTGTTATGTTTATAGACATTTCAAGGTTTGCTCGTTATATTGGAGCGTTTATTCGGTTTAACTGCTATTAACGTTTAACAAGCCCGTTTTAATGAACCGTTTATTTGGCTAAAGTTGCAAGATTGCCATATGGCATGGAACATTATGACATATATGAGATGAATGCTAGCTTTGTTTTTTTATTGTCGCTTTAGTTGTCTATTCATTCAATTATGATTCTTTAATTACATTCACATCATATCATCTTTTTCTTCATGTCACCGCTTTTTATTGCCACTTTAGCTGTTTCATTATGTATGCTTATTTTGTTCCTGCAAACATATGTATATATTTCTTTGAATTTTAAATAGTAAAACCATTTAGAATACCACTTATCATATAAACACTATAAGGTGAGGTGGCCGTTCGTTCACTGTTTACCGTTATTTATAATATTGGATTTTTTAAAACCCAAAACTTCCGCAAAACTTACTGCATCGTTGAAACACCATAAAACTTTACTATACCGTTGGCCAGAAGAAACAGGGGAAAGTTCACCTCTTGTTTTTCTGGGGTAGAACTGTAGAATAGCACTTGGGCACTACGGCAAAACGAGGAAATAGGTTTTTCCCTGAACCAGTTAGAAAATGCCACCTAAGCATGTTAAAATAAAATGCACCTATGTCTCTTGATAGGTGCCGGTAGGGACCGACAATGCGCTTGGATCTTGATGTCGAATGATTAGTTAGGACTGAGGAGCCATCACCAGCCAGGTACCACATGAAGTGTAGAAGTAATGACTACAGCTCCAGATCTGATTATGACTGACGCATAGGCAAATCATAAGAAGGATTGGTCCCCCTAAGCAGCAAAATAATAGTTCACAACAGCTGGACGCAAATCGTAAATGGTTAAGTGCTACTGCTAGCACCCCCCATCTGCCACTGAAGGACATCATTCACGCACCAGCATGCCCATTCCTACCTACTGTACGATCCAGTTATGACAAAAGAGAATAAGCCATATTATTGCTCGTCATTCTCAGGTGCTCCACCACTCCCGCGCCCGTTCTGAAATAGCACAGTTCGCAACAACCGACCACGTCAGTAGCATGGCTGCTCGGCTCAACACAAGTATCCAGCATTTATACTAGTAATCCGCGCGGAATATATAGGAAGAAGGAATTGCATGAGCATGGTTGAGTGATCTCTTTCCATGACCACATTGCTCTCGGTCTCATTCCCTCCCTCCTTCATTGATCATAATCCCGACTGAACACGACCATTGCATTAGCTAGCGCATAATACTGATGCCAGTACCACAACTCCATGGCTGGAACCACTTTAATTAATTGTGCTTCTGTAAGGCACCGGTTAGTTGATCTCCAAGAAGGTCATGGTCTCACGTCACGTTTAGCGCACGAAAGAGGCAAGTCAACCACTTCCAACGCCCAGGAGCATCATGCATTACAGCACAAAACATGTCAGATCACGCGCTAAACTACCCTACGCACGGGAATCTTATGCAGCGCAATCGCGCACCAACCGCTCTCGCACTGCATGTCTTATCTTACGTTGGAAAAAGTATAGTTGCAGGTGAAGCGTTCAAGCAAACACAATGGCGACGAGAACAAATGCAGTGTACTAGCACTGTACTGTACCTCTTCCTCGAGGCCTCCGGGGGAGTGGCGGTACCCGCGCATCCGGCGGAGGCGGCCGGAGGGGAGGAGGTCGGCGCCGAAGAACGGAGCGTCCAGGTGCGGCGGCGGCGGCGGCGGCGAGTCCATGAACGACGAGGATACCTGCTCCTGCACTGTCAACCTCCGAGACAAGCAGGGCCTCTGTGGAAGTGAGAAGCATGGTGTTAGCTCAACAATTTAGCAGAACATGGCAAAGATTCCACTGCCATACAGAAGAATTCAGTATGCCCCGAAGAGAGATGCATTTCAGATGTTTAAAGAACAGGGACTAATTAAGACCGACCGGACACAGCATTAACGACCGGTAATATTTGGTTGTCAGGACTAAGTAGGGAATAATTGCGAAGATCGAATTTTGTTGGGTGCAAGAAATTACAATGTGGAACTGAAACAAAAGCTTGAGGCTTCTTGAGAGCAAAACAGCAACCAGAAAGATTGAATATTTTGACGCAAAACTTAAATCTATTTCCACCCAACAGACAAAAAGGAGTAAAAGAAAAGCACAAAACGACCAAACACAAACAAACAAGAGATGAAAACTAAATTTAACGCACCCACCACCCAGCAAGAACAAGCAATCAATCGAAATGAGCAAGCTCAGAGCACGAACAGATAAAAAAAAAAGAACCAAATCGACAAGCAGTAGCAAGGATCGAAGGAGAGAAGCCGTCCACGCACCTCTCTGTGCGCCCTCTCCACCTCGCCGCCCCGGGCCCTCCCCACCATCTGGTGCCGCGCTACCACGCAGTCCACCGACGACGCCTCCGCGGCGAACGGTATCCCCGGGGCGCACCACACGTCGGCGCCGATCCCTCCGCCCACAAGGCTTCCCCCTCCCCCGCCCCTCTCCTTCCCTCTCTTCCGCCGCCGCCCGTGCCAGTCGGCCGACGACCGCACCGCCGCAGCCGCCCCCGCCCCGGGGGCGTAAGCCTGCGAGGCCGCAGCCGACGTGCAGCCCAGCCCGCGCAGCGCCGCGGAGGCAAACCCCTTCCTCCGCCCCTCCTCGGCCACCGCCGGCGGCGAGGAGGAGGTGACCTCCCCGCGAGGAAGCAGGAGGCGCCGGATCCCCCGCCGGCGCTCCGCCGTGAGAGAACCGCCGCGGCGGTCGCCGGCCATGAGGGGCTCCCTCTGCTGACGTGCTCGGGCCCGTAGAGGTTGGTGGGGGGTAGTAATGGCAATGCGGGAACGGTGCGCAGGCAGAGGGGCTCTGTGTCTGCGTGTGCGCGCTTGTCTTTGTTGTGTACTCCTACCCTACTTGTGTAGTGTGTGGAAGACGAGAAGTAGAGGGGGGTGAGAGACCTGGGGCCTGGGGGAGAGCGAATGAATCGAAGGGCGCGTGGCGGCGAGACGGGGAGGGAGCACGAGAGGTGTTAAAAATTCTTGTCCCGGATTTGAGGCGATGGATGTCCTTGACTTATTTTTGTGAGTTCCAACTTCCAAGCCCCTAAATGGTCAAATAAAACGCTTAAATATGGTGTAGAGCTGCTTAAACTAATGTAGCGTAGAAATACGTTGCCTGCCGTGTGCTCCCACCGTTCAAAAATATAAATTTTATTTTAACTTTATACAAGGATTACAATGTACTAGAAATATGTTGCTTGCCGAGTGCTCCCTTCATTAAAAAATATAAGTCTTATTTTAACTTTATACAAGGATTAAGGTTACCATGAATTTGAGAAAGATATAATTAAAAATGACTTAAATACCCACTTAATTGTCTTTGGAAGATGAGAGATAATGTTTTGTGTGTGGTGGTCATGAACAAGATTTCAAATCTCGTTTTCGGTTCACATCTCGGAGGTGGCCAGAATTCGAAATTTCGTTGAGATTTCAGAATTTCGGATAAAATACAAAAATTTAAATCCAATTTTTTCACCAAAATTCCCGAGACTTTGCCCGGAATTGCCGAAATCTCGGCGAGATTTCGATGAAATTGAACAGAGCAAAAAAGATTCAAACGATGTCGAAAATTTTTGAATTTTTTTGTGGAGGGTCCTGACATATCAGTAATGTTCCCACAAAAATTTCAGATGATTATCAAGCCTGAGGAATTTCTGAAAATTCGAAAAGTGCTACTGTCCTCATAAAACGCTGACCGACAAATTTGAACCGAATGAAAAATGGAACAAACTACATTAGAATTTTTTTTAAAAAAATTGCATGGTTATGATGCATCATAAAGTTCTCATAAATTTTTCAGATGATGATCAAGGTTCAAGAATTTTTCAAAAATCCTAACAGTGTTACTATCGTGATAAAAGCCTTACGGGCAAATTTCAACCAAATGAAAAATAGTTCAAACCACGTTATAAAATTATAAAAAAATGGATGGTCCTGATATATCATCAATGTTTTCGTGAATTTTTCAGATGATGATCAAGTTTGAAGAATTTTCAAAAATTATGGCAGTGCTACGTCCTAATAAAAGCGTAATGATCAATACATAGATTTGCTTAAGCAACCAAAAATGGTTAGATTTTTTAAAAATTTTAGAGAAGAGTTCTAAGGCAATTTTTAAGCTCTTATAAAAAATTTGGATCATGATCACATACTCGTGAATTTATAAAATTCTTACAATGTTATTGTACTATTTGTATTCCTTGTGTTTTTTATTTTTGAAAGATAACAAATGAAGTTCAATGCATCCATATATTTTGATTGAGCAAACAAAAAAGTTAAAATTTTTAAAATTTTATAGAAGGGTTAATAGGAAATTCATAAGCTCTCCTAAAAATTTTGAATCATGATCGCACTCGGGAAAATTTATAAATTCTGACAAGGTTACTGACTCAGTTATGTTCATTCTATTTTTGATTTTTTAAAGCTAACAAATGAATTTAAATTTTTTTGAAAATTTTTATGTATGATCCTACACTTTTAAATATAGTACTATAAATTTTCGAGCATTATCAAGCTTATACAATTGTATAAAAATATAACAATGTTTCTATCAAAAATCTAAAACGTTTGAAAAAATTCGATTTTTCAATAAATTTTCATAGAAGATAACTTTCTTAAGGGTTATTGAGCTAAATCCGGTCAAATTGAGATTTTTGAGATCACTGTAGCAATTTAATTTTTTTCCAATTTTTTTATCCAGCCGAGATTTTGGATCCTGTCCTTGGCCGAAATCCGAGATCTCGATCGAGATTTCTAAAATCTCGCCGGTTTTTGGAATCTTGGTCTTTAATAAATGCATATAGTCGTGAGAGAATAAATAAAGATATAGCAGAAAAATCTTTATTAAATCTACATGCAAACGTTATATTTCTGTACAAGATCATTCAAACTACGGGTACTACTTTACGGGAATCGCTGATTTGAGAATAAGAACATCCTTTCGGTGATAAGCGGCAGTAACTCTCTCCTTTCTATACTTCCCTTCTTACCAAAGATCATCTTTTTTAACAAGTGACGCACATTTTTTTCTTTCTACAGTTTCTATTTTCGAAGTTTTTGAAAACAAGCAATTTTAACCACTTTTGAAAGTTTTTAAATCGAAACTTTTTGAATCGAAAGTTTTAGGAGTTGAAACCTTTTGATTTGAAACTTTCTAATTTGGAATTTTTTTAAGTTGAAACTTTCTACTTTAAAATTTTTGAGTTAAAATTTTCAGGTTGAATTTTAAATCGAAACTCTTCGAGCCAAAATTTTTTTGAATCAAAACTTTTTGATCTGAATTTTTTTGACTTTTAAATTTCTAGTTTGAAAATGTTGGATTTAAAACATTTCAAGTTGAAACTTTCCAGTTTGAAAATTTTCGATTTCAAATTTATCAAGTTGAAACTTTCTAATGTGATTTTTTTATTTAATTTGTTAAGCTGAAACTTTCTAATTTATCAAGTTGAAACTTATTTATTTATTTTTTTGGTTGAATTTTTTGAGTTGAATTTTTTCAAGGTAAAACTTCATGTTTTAATTTTTCAAAGTTAAAAATTTTGTGTTAGAGGGGAAGGAAGTGAGTAGAGAAGAGGAAGAGGGGAAATGCTAATATGCAAAAAGTCAGATAGAATCATATATGATGGAATTAAAAAACAGTTTAATTCCCATAGTAACAAGGGAAAATTCCATTGTTCCAATGAGGGTTTACTGTGAAGCTGTGTAATTAGGGCTGTAGGAACTTAGCATACAATGTGTTGGTAGTTGGTACAGGGACTCAGGGAGTGACCGAATGGACCATTTAGGTTCTCTAAAGGACCATGTGCATATGCATATATGTGTTCCGTGTTTGGTTGGTGAAACAGAATAAGATACGTACGGCAAAAAAATTATTTTGACCAAACTAGGGCAAAATCGTAGAGTAGGTGACCTTTGACGATTCTTGATATGGCGCAGGACTGGTTGTAGTAACACTGCGTGTACGAGCTGCATTGTTTACAAGTAAGTACAAGCAAATTGCTCACAGGCTCGCGCGTGTACTGATGCAGTGATGCTACATTTTGAAAAACATGTCCAGATCTTCAAACTGTGAAAGGGCGTGCCGCTGCTTGCCTGCTTGGTTCCCGGCGGTACACGATGCAGGGGCACCCCACACAGCGCGCCGTTTGCCTTGGATCCTGCCAGTGCGCACAGGAGATCCAAAAAACGCTGGAGTTGCAATAAACAGTCGAGTCAAAGGGGACAAGCATACAAGATGCTCTGCTGGTACATGCTCAAGTTGCTCCTTCCTTTTCGTTTCCATCTCGCCCCTTTTCTTATGCATGCAAAGACAAGGGGAGGAGAGGTCCCCTTAATTGGGGAATTCGTACGGTTCCTACGCAGTGTCTGTGTCTCTGTTAAAGAAAAGCGATCTCCACGGTTGATGGATCCATCCATTCATTTCGTTCATATTTTCTGACGTAGCAAATGTAGGGCTTGAAATTCGGTACTCTCTGTTCGACCTTTTCTGAATTTTCAGGTGACGAGTTCTGTGGCTTAGCTAATATGGCTTCACTGATCTAAACTTAAACTGTTATCCAGTTCAGCAGAAAAGTCAGCAGGCGTCACGTTAAACTATTTAGAGTTACTAGCATCACTCGATCAAAAGTCCACTGGAGACCAACGTAGGGGGCTCGTCTCCAGGAGAAATATTCTTTGCTTTTGCTCTAGTGGACGCACGTATCGAACGAGGGAATAGATTTGCAGCCGCTTTTGGCAGGCAGAGAGAGAGTAGCGAGATGCATGCTCATCACTGTGGTTCGTGGCGAGCGCAGCTGCGCAAGCAACGGAGAATTGATCACTTTTTTTAAGCCCTTTTTATCTCATGTTTTTGTATACTTGGTTATCTTCCAAACAGAACTATAAATATAGCTCTGTTTATATTGAAAGGTATCACATGTCAACTTCCACATTTTCCTACCGCGGAAAACTCTCTCGTACTCGCCGTCTATAGCAGCACACCAACTACGCTCCCCGTCTGCTTCTGCACTTGCTCGCCCGCCGCAGCGTTTGCTAGCTCTTGAGCTCCCCACCGCCTCTCACGGTTAAGAAGGGTCCTAAATTTATAAATATCTTTCGTAGAGAGGCTAGATTTGAAAAAGAAAACAAAAAGAGCTGGAAAGTGACAGGAGGAACGGAGGCACAGTATCATTTCTGTTCATGTAACTTTCTTTATTCCTTGTCTTCAGATGCTTATTAGAAACGTCCGTGGTGTAATTTACTCCTACTGCCAGCTTCTCTGTCGTGTCTTTACATAAATAAAGTTAGTAGAGCGATTATCCAATGGACGGAAAGATAACCCAGAGCATCGGCACCTGTCTTTAATTTGCCTGTGCTTCACCCTTCCAGTTGAGGCTGATGTTTTTCTTATTTTGGGTATTCTTTTGATGTCTTATAAAAAAAGCGCCATTGTTTTGATGCCTTTGTTTTTTAGAACACGTATGAGACTAGGTGCCTTTGTATTGAGAAGACATAAAAAAGCACAATTACACAAGGAAGAGTGCGCAACCTTGTTTAATCATGCCTAATTTGGAAAACTACAGGATCAACAAATTGACCAGTTATAACTCGGTTAACTCGTTAGAATCCTGCACGTTGGTAAGGGTGACCTCCCAATTTTAACAGAGAGAAGTATTTTTTTTTTCGAAAAACAAAAAACGGCTGTAGATGAACATTTTTTCAAAAAACAAAAAAGTAAAGAAAGCACTGTACCTATGACACTGTAGAATCTACGGTGCCAGTGGCGCGTGGCAGCATATGGCAAAACCCCTGTATATTTCCAAGATTATATAGTTTATTTATATAGATTGGATGGTACAGCTAAGCAAATACACTACAGTTTAAGGGCAAGGCACTGCAGCACTCAAATCATTAGGTGCAACAAAAATCCAAAAATACTGATGGTTGAGAGGTCATGTATCGATCATAGATGATTCCACGTATGTATGTAAATTACCTCTCCCTACAAGCTAATCCAACTGAACCAGAAATATCAGGCACATATCCAAAGCTAGCTCCTGGATAAGGAGGAGGAATAGTATAATACGAAATCATTTAGTCCTCCCTCTCTCTCTATATACACACACAAATTTAACCCTCACCTCACCACGAAAGGCACGTAGACGACACGTATCCCCTGTCACGTCCGAGGAGCATAGAAGCCGTGCGGAGTCACGGCAGGGCGAACGAGCGTGGTAGCACGGTGCGCTCACGAGCGAGCATGGTAGGAGCTTGCTGCTGCATGCGGGTAGCGCGGAAGCCACCCTGCCGCAGTGCACCACGTTGCTCCTACGGTCGGCCAAGCTCCACTGGCTTTCATGCTTTCTGGGTTTAGCATGGGATATGTATCGACTGTTGCGCTTTTTAAAGTGAAGAAGGAGATTAAATTTATAAATATATGCGCAGAGTTAGATATAAAAAAAATACAGAGCTAGATAAGCAGTATCAGTTAGAGAGAGATGCACGGTAGCTAGGATTGAGCTTTCCATCTCGAATCTCCTCTTCTATCGGTGACCAACCGAAAGGCACGAGAGGTTGGACGTTGCGAAATGGCAACATCCATTAAAATGGGCTCATTAGCGGCAGCCATATATCTCCGACTTGAATCTCATCCTGCAAGTGATGGGGGAAATGCAACCTTGCTCCACTCTAATAGGCACTAAGTATATGTCAATGGCACGTTCCTATCTACATTTCTAAGTTCGTTTGAAATCATTTGTCAGTCGTAGCATCCAATCATTCCATCGGCAAATGTGCAAAAAACATTTGCTTACATACCATTGTGCACACGGTATTCAAATGCTGCTGCTGCTATTATAATACCATTGCATTGTTAATTGTGTTAGGATTAGACTGAAGAAATTTTTGCTTGTATTTTTGTCAAGTGATTACGAAGGGCAGAAACGTTGTAACCATGCACGGTTTAAATATGGACAGATTATTGGAACATGACAAAAGGCATCGGTAACGGATACTGCTACAAGCTACATCTCGTGAGCGGTTTAAATTTTGTTACTACAAGGAACTGAAGTACGCACGTACGTGTTGGAAGAATGATTTTGAGACTGTACAGGTATGGCTGTAAAAAAAACTTGAGCTCGTGAGTTTAACCAGCCGAGCTCGAATAGCTCACGAGCCTACCCGAGACTAGATCAAGCTTCCTTAAACTGAGTTTTCTCGAGTTTGTTACTGAGCTTACTCAAGCCGAGTCTACTCGAACCTGTTATCGAGTCTACCAAGTTTACTCGAGCTTACCAAACTTACTCGAGCCTACTTGAACTTAGACTGAGCCGAACTCGAGCTTGAGTTGAGGCTCGGACCCTAACTCGAGCTTGGCTCGAGCCTTACCGAGCTCGAGCCTGGAGGGTCAGGTTCGCTCAAGCTCAGCTCGTTTATAGCCCTATGTACAGGGGCATAGACAGTGGTATAGAACGTGATTGTCTATAACACATTCTATGTCATTTATAGACAGTACTAAAGACAATCCATATAATAGACTGTCTACATAGCTATTTTTACTCATCATTTATATAATTAATAGACTGTCCGTACAATGATATATATAATATAAAACTATCTGTTAAATAGTAGACATCATCTTTCTCTTTCCTCCATATCATCTAAAATCTTATATGACATATTCTTATAGATAATATGCATATACATTGTACGTGCCCTAAGTCCAAAACGCCGAAAAGGGTAGTCAAACGGGTCAGGCATAAGGAAATACTTTCTTTTAACTACTGAACAACGAACAGTGTTTGCTACTTTTTACTGGGCGCCTGGGCCTCCACGTTTATGCCTAGAAAAAAGGGGGCACCGCGCAGGGCAAGCATTCGAAATCCTGCAAAAATAAGTGCGAAAAATACAATGATTAAGGATGGTTGAGGAGGGGTCTGTGCAATGACACAAGTCCATGATGCATAGTACCCTTTGTCGAAATGATGCAACATAATTGACTTAGTGTCTTGTGTGTTGCAACTTGCATGTCCCCCTCCTTTTATCTCGAGACATTTTGAGAGCGTCCAATACTCTTCACATGCTTCGATGGAATATTTTTTCTGTGTTCTCTTTTAAAAAATAGAGACGATAATAGAAGGATATTTTTTATATGCAGGTTGCAACACATGACCGCATTCCTTGAGTCCTCCAGCTTGTCTGGTGGAACTAGCATTGATTTCTGCACCCTTGGATCTGTCGTAAGGCTCACAAGGTTACTGGTGGTGAGTGTTGTGTCAATGTGTTGAACATACTAGCAAGTACTCTGTTCCTTGATAAATATAAGGTCTATAATTTAAATGGTTTTGTTGAAAAATATAAGATATGCATATAGATTTAATGAGTCTTTTTACTTATACCTTATTTATTCTCTTTTAAACATATGCATTTATTTATTATCTCTCATCTTTCAAGACAATTAAGAGAGATATATAAGTCATTTTCTCTCGTACTTTTTTTTTTCAATTTTAAAATAATCTTAATCTTTGTAAAAAATTAAAATACATCTCATATTTATTAACTGAGGAGTAGCAAGTAGTACTCCGTTAGCACAAAGTGTGTCATTTTACGCCGATGGAGACCGAGCGTTCAATTCCCTGGGAAACGAGCTCGACGCCATACAGATGCAGGCAGGCAGAGCCTATGAGCGAGAAGCAGCACCAAGGTTCTCCACTAAACCTTGCCAACGTCTGCATTCTGAAAAAGCCGGGGAGGGCGTCTTGTCCGCATATGCGTGGCCACGTCCCGCCAACCGGTGCGCGCCGCTGCCCCGCCTGCCAGCCGCAGATCGGAAGGCAGAGGCGGGCGCACGACTCGAAAACACGTACCGCCCTGTGCCGCGCGCGGCCTCTGCTTGCTCGCTCGTGTCGTGCTGCCTGACGGCGTGTTCGGCTTTGGCAGCTCACCCGCTCCTCGCGTTCCCGGTTCCCCGGCTTTGGCGTCTCGCCCTTGTCCGTTAGCGCACGCCGCGCGGTGCGGCTGTTGATGGGATTGGACCCAACCCGAGTGGAGGCCGGAGAGTTTGGCTTGGAAGGAGCAACGAGATTTCGAGAGTGCGCGTCGATGCTTGGCCCGCGGTGCGGCACGGACCTCTGCTTGTTGGTAGTGGCGATTTTCGTGGGCCGACTGACGTTTTTGACGTACGTTCCGGTGTGAGATAGCCCAACGCAAAGCACGGCAACGAGTCGGTTCTAAGAGCATATATAATGGTATATATTGTTGTAAAACGTAGTCGTTTACTCACGATCAATCAACAGCATACCAACGAAATCACAAAAACAAGAAATGAAGCACACATAAAGTAGGGGGCAAAGTTCTCTCGCTTTTATTAAATTGATCTCTTGTACAAGGGGGTGTCCAATATATAGTAGAAGGTAGCAAGAGATAAATTTGGATTCGCCCACACATAAGAGATAGAGTCCAACAGAATACGGTTAAGAATATCTTATCTCATAACACTCCCCCTTGGGCGAATACCGCGTAATGCACATGTCTCGTTTAAAACTCCTCCCAAAAACCCAGTGGAAAAAAATGGATGGAGAAAAGAGTACATTGCACTCGCACTCCATGTTACACTAGTTGCCTCGTTAAAAACCTTCAAGTGAGAAAACTTCAGAAAAACTCACTAAGGAAAAAGAGTATAACTTATAATCTTCAGGATTTAAAATATGACCTTCAGGATCATGCAAAAGGGTCATGGTTCGGGAATTTATTCCCCCTGAACTTTGCATATCGTTAACTTGTTTCATTCCAATGACATTGACACATCTTTAGAATGTATATTTTGGCAAGGATTTAGTGAATAAATCTGCAAGATTTCCACCTGACTTAGTTTGCAAAATTTTTATCTCACCGTTCTTCTGGAGCTTGTGAGGATAGAAAAGCTTAGGAGCAATACGCATCATGATATTTCTTTTCTCATAACCCATTTGCATTTGTGCAACACGAGCAACATTATCTTCAAAATAATAGTGGGGGTATCGACGGCGTTAAGACCACATGACTTCTGGATATGGCTAATCACATGTCGTAGCCAAACACATTCACGTGTAGCATCATGCAAAGCTATGATCTCTGAGTGGTTGGTAGAAGTAGCTACCAAGGTCTGCTTAAAAGACCGCCAAGAAAGGTCTGTGATTTGGCACTGTGGGGATCAGACAGATAGCCAGCATCCGTATATCCCACCATGGTCAAGTCTTGGTTCTTCTAGAAAAACAATCCAAGATCTTGAGTACCTTGGAGGTATCTGAGTAAAGTCTTGACACCAGCCTAGTATCTTTTGGTTGGGCCTGCACTGTGCCATGCTAGCAAATTTAATGCGAATGCAATATCAGACTTTGTGCAATTCACAAGATACATCAGTATGGGACTTCAGGTTCTAAGACTTTCTCATTTTCCATCCTTGGTCTAAAAGGGGTTTTTAAACAATGCGATTTATCCATATTAAATATTTCCAATACCTTCTGGGTATAGGAAGACTAGTGTACAAGGATTCTTTCTAGGAAATGCTCTAGCTGCAGGCTTAAGCAAGATTTGGGTAAACTTCGTCATGAGGTAAGCACTTGCTTCCTCTGTCTCCTCTGTGGTTTCGATGATATTCAAATCATCGACATATAACTGAGATGATACATAATCCATTCTAGGATTTCTTTATGACCACACAGGGGCAATATTCCTTCTTCAAGAGGAACTCACTAAGTCAGTTATACCACATTCTTCCCAATTGTTTTAATCCGTATAGCGATCTCTTCAGTTTTACGCTATACATGCTGTGTTTTTTAGGATTCGGAATTGTAACTCTTTCAGGGATTCTTATGTAAATATCCATATTCAGTGACCCATATATATGAGGTCACTTCATCCATCAACTTCTTTGATAAGTTTAAGCTTGCTGCCATTAATATTAATTTTCAGAACGTTATTCCACTCTTTACAGGAGAATATATTTCATCGTAATCGATATCGAGTTTCTGCGTGAACCCTTATGCTACAAGCCTCGCTTCATATCTTACCACCTGGGTATTTCATTTCTCTTCCGGATGAAAAACCCATTTGATCCTACAGGGATTACTTTAGGAGATGTTTGATCAACGGGACCAAGCTTTCCTTTTAATAAGTAAGCGCTGCCTCAATTGCTTCTTTTGTTTGACCCTATCTGAGCGCTTCTGGCACTCTGCCATGGACTTTGATTCTGGATCCAGCTTTAACAATTTTAGAGGCAATTATTTGTCTACAATTGTAGTCTTTCTTTTATACAATTCTCCTGCATCACTTCAGGGATATCTCTTTATAAATTTCTTCTAGCTCCTCGTGATTTCCCACAACGATGGAGTCTGGATGTTTTGATTTTCCAACGCGGGATTGTGCGCACAAATATACGCTTGTAAGGTCGAGGATGCCGACTAGAGGGGGGTGAATAGGCGGCTTTTAAATAATTAAAACTTTCTCTTTCTACTAATTTCTATAAAGCAATTCACCCCTTAATTACCTCTATGCCAAAACCTTATCAATAACAATGCGGAAGCGATAAACTAAGGTTTTGATAATTAAAGCCTAAAACAACTAGGCTCACTATGTGCACTAACTAATTATGTCTCTAACAAAAAGCAATTCTAAAGACAAACAATCAATCAATTTAATTCTATGAATGTAAATTGCTTGAATATAAATAAAGAGAACAAAGCAAGCACAAGAGACACAATACTTTTTACCGTGGTGATCGGAGACTTGCGGTCTCCCTAGTCCACGTTGAGGTTAGCCCAAACACATTGGACCGGCTCCACGAATTGAGCACCCACCTCGAATCCACTAGATGTGGTTTTCACGCTTCGCGTAGGCTCAACCCGAACCTTCACAAACTTCGCGGGGCTACTCACAACCTTGAGAGCTCCCAAGACGACGCCCACGCCGTCTAGGAGTCGGCAACCTCCAAGAGTAACAAGCCGAATCCTCTCGCTTGAACTTCACCAAGCACAACACATGTGCTTCCGGTGATCACCAAGTGCAACACATGCATAAGGATCCTCCTCAAGTGCAACACATGCACAAGAGACTCTCAATCCTCTCCTAATTGCAACACATGCAATTAGAGGCTCAACCTAGCTCAAGAAGCAAATGGGAGAAGGCAACACATGCACACAACTCCTACAAACACCCAAAAGCTCTAGCACACAGCCAACCTCCTGCCCTTGCCCCCCAAGGCCTCCTTTTATAGCCTCCAAGCCAAAACTAGCCATTGGGGGAAAATTCTGGACAAAACCAGAATTCCCGGTGCTACCGCCCTACTGGGACCGGTAGCACCGGCCTCCTCGCCAACGGCTAAAAACTAGCCGTTGCAGGATTTCCGGTAGAACCGGCCAACTGGGAGCGGTGCTACCGACCGCTCGGGCGGTAGCACCGGCCTCAACCCCGGTTGCACCGGCCTCAGGCTGAACTCAAAAACACCTCCTCTGGATTTTTCACACCGGCCAGAGGAGCGGTTGCACCGGACATCCGGTGCTACCGGCCTACCATGGGCGGTAGCACCGGACCGCTGCATCGCCAAAAACATCCCCTCTCGGATTTTCCACACGGCGGAGAGACGGTAGCACCGGACCTTGGTGCTACCGGCCAAATCATGAGTAACACCGGACCCGGTGCTACTGGCCTCTGACAGTGATGACGACGGCCTCGGGAGAAAACACCGTTTTCACAAAAACTTTTCTCCAAACCATTAAAGATATTCTTTGAGCTATGTGAGGATCAACACATGATCACAATACTATGCAAAACACATTTGCACATGTTAATCACATACTCCAAAGAATCTCATATAAGCACAACTTATTTGCAAAACACATTTGCCAATAAACCAAGAACTTATGAGATCAATCCTCTTAGCCATGTGATGATCAACACATGATCAAGTCAATTTGCAAAACACATTTGCAAACCCTATTCACATGCTTTAGGATAGGAACCCATAATCTAAAGTTCATTTGCAAAACACATTTGCAAATAACAAATCCAACTAACGAAAACACATTTCGTAAACAACTCAAGATCTATTTGCAAAACGTATTAAGCAAATCAAACTCGAGTCTATGAGATTAATCCCCCTAGCCATGTGAAGGTCAACACAAGACCCAGTCAACTTGCAAACACCCGTTGCAAGCCCTACTCACATGCTCTCGGGATTCCGGACCCATAGACCTCGGTTTATTCGCACAACGAACTTGCAAATACACATTAAACCAATTTAATGCTTGAGCATTGTTCTTTGCAACACCTGCAAAAACCTAGCTCCAAGCAATACGAGAACATGAGCTCTCTATTTGCAACACATGCAAATTTCTAGCACTATTCAAGCAACCACAACAAACACAAGTGCATGAGTTCTCTATTTGCAACACATGCAAATCTCTAACTCCATGCAAGCAACCACAACAAACACAAGTGCATGAGTTCTCTATTTGCAACACATGCAAATCTCTAACTCCATGCAAGCAACCACAACAAACACAAGTGCATGAGTTCTCTATTTGCAACACATGCAAATCTCTAACTCCATGCAAGCAACCACAACAAATACAAGTGCATGAGTTCTCTATTTGCAACACATGCAAATCTCTAACTCCATGCAAGCAACCACAACAAACACAAGTGCATGAGTTCTCTATTTGCAACACATGCAAATCTCTAACTCCATGCAAGCAACCACAACAAATACAAGTGCATGAGTTCTCTATTTGCAACACATGCAAATCTCTAACTCCATGCAAGCACTTTAAACCAAATTGCTTGAGCTCTCTCCTTTTGCGACACATGCAAAACTTAGCTCCAAGCAATAACCAAATCAAATAAGATTCAAATAAGATGCAAGTATGCAAGCAACCACAACAAATACAAGTGCATGAGTTCTCTATTTGCAACACATGCAAATCTCTAACTCCATGCAAGCACTTTAAACCAAATTGCTTGAGCTCTCTCCTTTTGCGACACATGCAAAACTTAGCTCCAAGCAATAACCAAATCAAATAAGATTCAAATAAGATGCAAGTATGAGCACCCTTATTTGCAACACATGCAAATACTTAGCTCATACAAAATCCAATGCACAAGCTTTACCAATTTGCAACACATGCCAAATGGTTAGCTTCATGCAAACATCAAACAAGAGAGTGAGCTAGAGTGAATCGGATCGAGTTCATCAACACATGATGAAGCTCAAGCTAAAAGACTCAACCCCTCTTAATAGTACGGCACCTAACAAGCAACCCGGTCTCACAACCAAACACGGAGACCGGTAAAAGACTAGGAACACATCCTTAGCCCTAGCTAGTTATACCTTTGCCACACTTGATCCACTTGGAGCTTTTATGATTTCCAATCATCTTCTCTCCAGGATCACCTCTTCTTCTTCTTCTTGGTCATCAACGCATGATGAACCTTCTCTAGCCCTTCTCTTCACTTCGGGATCACCTCTTGAAGCTCATCAACTCATGATGACTTCTTCTTCTCGATTCTTCATCATCTTGGACTTAACCTACTTCACAACTCATGGAAGATGTTAGTCCAACAAACACGGTTGTCTCAATCATCACCGCACTCCATTAACACATAATGGATGCCTCCAAGATCGATTGAGCACAACCCTAATCAATTGAATGATTAATTGTGTCTTGAGTACTTTGATGCAACTAATGCTTCATTATACTCAAGAACTTTTCGCTTGTCTTTAATCAACAAGGAAACACCATCAACACATGATGAAATGTTCTTTGATTGATTGAGAGACAATCGAACTCAATTTAAACTTATTTAAATTGACATGAGTATATAACTACACAAGTCATATATACTCAAAAGATTGTTTCAAGGTCTTGATCCTTTATATTGTATGACAAGAGGACATGGATCAATACAATTGAAACATCAAGTTAAATTATAAACTCCCCCTAGATGTGTGCATTCATGTATATATGAATTAGGAACATAATGTACATATTTGGACTAAAGCAACGGAAGAGTTCATACTTTAACTTGAATTCTAAGTATGCATATATATAATAGAATGAATACGAGTGCATACCTTAGGTTTTCCATTTTTCATCCAAGTATGAGACTAATAAGAATAAGACTTAATAAAACATGTTAGTCTCATAATGATTTGATTTGTCATTAAACAATGATTAAACATTAATATTAAACCAATCACCAAAACCAATAGAGCTTGAACTTACAACGCTGGGGTTATCATTTTCAGGATTGATCACTTCAGGGATGCTACCATCTCCAGGATAGCTCACTTCAAGGATTTTCTCAACATCAGGTTGAGTTTCTTCCACTGTCATGGGTAGTGTTCTCATTTGTTCGGTTCTCTACTTCTGCGGACGTCTCCGCGGAATTGAGTCCCGTGCACCTAGAGGCCTCCCCCTCATTTTATCATGAGGGTCAAGAGTGGGTTCAATATCCTTCTAGGATATTTCCATTCTTTCGGGTGCAAATACTGCAGGTATATGAGATATTTTCACCATCTCATGATCAGTGAAGGCATTTGGCAGATGTTAAGCTTATTTGTTACAGATTTATCATCCTCCGAACTTCAAGTTCGGTCTCTGTAGTGCGTGGATCTAAGGACTCGGCATTCTCTAATGTGGTACTTACTCCCCCTAATACCGAAAAAGTCCTTAGTACAATCAGCGTACCGAGCCGTGTATATATCCCCTGTCATAGGCTCTCGGTATTTTAATTTATGACGGAGATTCATAACCTACATAGATCCTCAACTTCCGGTAAGGTCCCATGGTGGTACGCTGTGGTGGAGAGATTGGCATGTATACACTACAGCCAAATTTTCGCAGATGGAAAATACTTAATTCTTTTCCACGCACTATCTGCAATGGGGAAATTTCATAATGTGCAGTTGGTCTAAGTTGAATTAATACCGCAGTATACAACACTGCATGACCCCAACAACTGGTAGAAAGTCTACTATTCTGCAAGAGCGGCCAAGCAATAAGTTTTTATTCTTTTAATATAATGACTCTGCAAGGCCATTTTAAATGTGAGCATTAGGTACGAGATGCTCTACATTAATTCCTAGAGCCATACAATAATCATTAAATGCTTTTGAGGTAAACTCGCTAGCATTGTCTATTTGAATAGACTTGATCCTTTCTTACGGAAAGTAGGCTCTTAACTTAATAATTTGGGAAGAAGCATGGTTCCTAGTAGATAAGAGATATACATGGGACCATCTAGTAGAAGCAGCTATGAGTACCATAAAATTTCTTAAAAGGAGCCCGACAGGGGCTAAACAGGTCCATAGATATTGATTTGAATTTTCTCCAGGAAATTCAATTATTCTTTTCTAACTTTTTAGGTAAGAAGATCTAAGCATAAGCTTTTCCTTAGCATAACTAGGGCATACGAAAACTTCATGTCTAGAAAAAATCTTTATGCTATGGCCAACATAATTATAATTATTCTTCTCATAATATTCAACTCAGGGTAACCCAGTCGATCTGCCAGATCTTAAATGTTTCTGGGTTTTCATCGCAACACAAACTTTAGGTTTTATATGTGCATACAATAATCCGGAGGAGAATGAATGAAGTTTTTCAACCACACATTTATTATACCCATTAAACTTAGTCATGAGTAGGTATTCTGTACCATTCTCATTCTCTATCTCCATACAGAAATGATTAAAGGAGTACGACTGGACTCAGGGTATAATATGGCGTTCTTCCAGTGCCAACTATGAGAGTATCGCTTCTGACGATAGTCGTAATATTTTCAATTCACTTAGTGTGGTACAACTGTCTTCTAGACAGATTTTCTCCTCCGCCATCAGATTAGACTTTGTTCTATATTGAAAGTATGATTTAACAATCAAACAATTGTTACATCAGGAACAAATTGTAGAATATAGAACAAACATAGCACAAATAGATAAATATCTAGGAAATATCAATTTATTTAATTTTTGAATGATAATCGCTCAACAGGAGCGTAGATCAAATGTTCATTCAGGAACTAGGGCTAAACTGATAAGGAGACTTATAAGGAATATGTGACATCGACTTAGCAAAGTGAAGGGATATTTAGAAGACTTATGCAGGTCTCCATATGAGATGTAGGTGCCCTCCTGGGACTCCTCAAACTCAATAATTTCAAGAATCATATCATCACACTTCTCAACATCCATATCAACAACAGGTTGAACGGTGAAGTATGACTTAATATTATTTCCCCGGGTCTTATTTAGTTTCCCAGTGGATTGCATGTAAAGGTCTACCACATGCTTCGGGATGCGATAGTTGCATGACCAATGGCCAATGCATCCATACATAAAACAGGGTTATTCAGGATTTGCAACATTACTTCTGGAAGCCCCTGACCCTTTACCTTTACTTTTCTACTATGAATTGCCTCTTCCCTTATTTGATTTGTTATTCTTCTGCTTATCCCTTATATTCCATTGGCCCTCTCTGCGGCTTTGGCTATTGCTAGCCGTTGAGCATTTGCATGTGCTTCGGGCATTGTAAAACTCCATTAGGAAGTACATAATGATTCTTCACCAGGAGTTCATCATGCTTTTCTGCTTCTAGCAAAATGCATATAAGCTCGAAGTACTTTCTGATACTTGGCGACGATACTGTTACAGTAGTATCCTCATATTGGGGTGGAATGTGCATAATATCTTGTTGATCTTTTTAGCATTAGTAACTTTCTGGTTACACAATGTTAGATCAATGACAAGCTTGTGTATGACAAAAATTATATTTTTCCTTCAGGCAATCCAAAAATACCAGTTGTTCATTTTCCATCAACTATTTGGCCTTCAGGTCCGTATGTAGATGGTGCCTCAGGAGGTGCAAAGCCGTACATCTAGCGGCTTCGGGAAGAGCAGGGGTACCAGCTTCAGGTTGGGAAAACAGTAGCTCCAAAAGATCGAGCTATCAGATTAATCTTAGTATTCATTGCCCAGGTAAGATAATTGTTGCCATTCAGGGCAAGCTTGATAAATTTCCTCTTTGCGATGTCCAACATATCCTATTTCTATTTATGCAAAATGACTTTCACTACTAGTATATCATTATATTGCATGCTCACTCTTCAATTAGTAAAGCTTGGTCTATATCTATTCAGTAGATAATTATCTAAAATTTCCCAGAATTTTTCTAACAATTTCCATAGTTTTTTGCTAATTATCCAGCAATTTTCAGAATTACCATGTAACAGAAAAATAAAACTCAACATATATCAATATGGAATTATGCTAGGACAATAAATTCAGAGCTATGGAGCATTCAATATGCTATATGAAATTCTGCTAGCATTTTTCATAATTTTCTGTTAATGATTAAGCAATTTGCAGAATTACTTAATGACAGAAAAATGAATCCTAACACATATTAACATGGAACAATGCTAAGGAAAATGAATCCAACAACATGACACATATCAATAGGTCATACATAATTTTCTAGCATTTTTTGCTAATTTTCCAAGCAATTTTTGGAATTACTTAAATAACAGAAAATAAATTCCAGCACATAATAAAAATGGCATAAAGCTAAGAAAATAAACTAAGCAACTTGACACATCAATGGGCCATAATCGTAAATTCCATATTCGCTATTTTTTTGCGAGGAAAAAGAATAAAAGGGCTGGTGGCCTACCGGGTCGCTTGGCCTGCTGGGCCTGCGAGGCCCATATCACCCATAAAGAAGGGGCGGCTAGGGTTTGATCCCCTAGCCGGTGGCTTCCATTCACGCAAACAAAGCTTCTTCGCACTAGTAGAGCTCCTGCGGGCGTGGCGGCAATGCTGGGCGGTGCGGCGACAAGGGCCGGTCGACGTGGCGGCAAAGCCGAACGGCGAGGCTGGCGGGCGCAAGGAGGAGCCGGCGGCGCAACAGGCGTAGCTGGTGGGGGCGCAAAGACACAGAGAAGTTGAGGCTACCGGTCGCGCAGCGGGCATGGGTGCCAAGGCGGCCGACGGCACGCGGATAAGCCGAGATACCGGTGGTTGCGCAAAGAAAGCGCGGAGCCAAGGCGGCCGAGATGGCGAAGCCGCAGCGGGGTATTCGCGAGGCCAGGTCGACGCCGTGGCGGGCGTCGGAGTGACGACGGCACACGGCTGCAGGACGTCGACCAGGCGTGAAACTCTACGGGCACACGGCGGCGCACGACTGTGGGCCGTTAGTCGACGCGAGTGAGGCACGCGGACGTCCAAGCCATGGCGGCGCACGGTGGCACAAGCTCGCTTCGGGAGAGGGACCAGCGCGGGTGGACAGCGTCAGCCTGTCACTTCGACTACCGACAGGCATGGCCACACGGGTTTTGACGGGTGTGGCCAAGCGCTTCCACGGCAGGCGCAAAGCGAAAAAAGGCAAGCGGGCGAGGCCGACAAGGCGCGACGCGGGCTTGGGGCGCTGCTGGGAACGCAAGCGCGGATGTGGCCGTCGAGACGGGCTCGAGCGCGATCGTCAAGCAGGCGCGGGCGAAAACTGTCGAGGCGCAGGAGGCAGGGCGCGGCGTGAGCACGATCGCCGCCACCGACGCCGTCGTCTGCTGGACACACGTGATCAATCGTCTCAGTGATTTTGCACGCATGCCATTGCCTGCTTCATGGCCACACGCTTTGCCGATCCTTCTTTTTTTAAAAAAACTTGATGATGAATAGTAGAGATAAGTTCGCAATTTTATATTTGAGCAGATTGAAACATCTAGAGGATGTACTTTCTATTCAAGTGCGATCAACCGGTGTAGATTGAACTTACGTAGGGCTCGATGTAGGTTGATCACGTATTGCAGGATGAAACTTGGCGCAGTGTCGATTGTTGCAGGCAGACGATCACAATCGGTAGCTTTGGTAGAGTTTCGTGCTGATAACGTATTGTAAAACGTAGTCGTTCACCCACGATCAATCAACATCATACCAACAAAATCACAAGAACAAGAAATGGAGCACACACAAAGTAGGGGGCAAAGTTCTCTCGCTTTTATTAAATTGATCTATTGTACAAGGGGTGCCCAATATATAGTATAAGGTAGCAAGAGATATATTCGGATTCGCCCACACATAAGAGATAGAGTTCAACCGAATACGGTTAAGAATATCTTATCTCATAACATATATCAGCTGTTTACAAGAGTATGCTATATGAGATTTTAGATGATGTGGAGGAGAGAAAAGGAAGAGAGAGAGAGATGTTGTCTACTATTTAACAGACGGATTTATAGACAGCTTTATACTGTGTATACCATTATACAGATAATCTATTAATTGTATGAGAGATCATTACAGACAACCATATAGACAGTCTATTGTATAAATTATCTTTAGTATTGTCTATAGATGATATGAAAGTATATTACAGACAACTGCCGTCTGTACCATTGCACATGCCCTAAGGGATCTTAAAATTCCAACTTATAACGACAGCCGGCAACAGAAAGGATCCACGGGGTAGGGCAGGCACCATAGTAGCATGCTAGGTAGGCCATATTCTTACATGTCAAGCTTTGACGGCAGCTGGTACTGGTTGGTAGGATGGCGATGGGACGAGGCAGCCTGGTAGGAGGGTGGGGTTGTGGAGGGACGATCTAGCTTGAGCTATTTGGATGGGCCCAATTGAAGCTGCTACAATATAAGTTTGTAAATTTCTGAATATCTGAAATTATACAACTCAATTATCCGAAAATATAATCAAAATATTTCGATTCGACGGATAGTCATCTTCTGAATCCAATGCTAAAATCTGAAATCAACTATCCAAAATCGATGCTAAATCCGACACGACTAGTCAAATTCGAGCTGAAAAGATATGATTGGTTGATTGGTCAACATATATCTGATCCGATTGCAACTGGCTGGAGAGACCGATTGAACTTTTCATACACTAGGGCAGCAGGAAATTGATCCCGGCTTAGGGGCTGTTTGGGGGAGCTGTGCTTCAGCTTTAAGCCAAAAGCTCCCCAAACAGCATGGCTGCAAAGCAACTGGGAAGCTAAGCCATAGCAGAAGCACCCCCAAAAGCTGCAGCTGCTGAGGAGTTTTTCAGCTGTGGCTTCGCTTGAACACCTCCTAACTCGCTCGCTCCACCTTCCCGACCTTTGCCACCCCGCCTCGCCACCTCCACGTCACCTCCCCACTCGGACGCCGCTGTACTTCGCTATGTTGCTACCTTCCATTTCGGTTAGCCCTCAAAAGCTACAACTGCAGCAGCCAGTTTGCCAAACAGCATAACAAGAAAAGCCACAACCGTCAGCTACAGCTACTTTACAGCCCAGCAAACTAAAAACAGCTTTTCAGTCTAGTCGCAGTTTCCCCAAACAAGCCCTTAGCGTGGCCATGATCGACGGTTATCGACTGGCACACGGGGCCAAGGTATCGTCTGGGCCAGTTGCCGTCTCACGACGGCCGTCCGTGAATGAAGGGAAATGCGTCAATTATGCGTCGTTTTTTTTCCTTCATTGAGATCAATTGAACACGCCGTTTGGTAAGAAAACGATGGAATTAACAGGCAGGGAGAGAAATGGTCGGAAAACCATATCAAGTCCAAAAGATTCGCGTGGTTGTTAGAATGACCTCGCGAGTTGGGATCGAACGGTCCTGCTCTGCCTGATAGGCCTAACGAACCAGCGCCCAGGGTAATCTCACCATATATATATATACATATATAAATGCACGTCGCCCAGACCTCCACTCCATAAAACCCTAACCCTGGGTGTCGACGTTTAAGGCAGCAAACAGAGTAGTAGCAAGCGCTTGCTTTTGAGGGTGGGCTATGGGAATGAAGGGAAAAGCAGCGATGAGCCGTGACGTCGTCGACGACGACCCGCTTGTCCTAACCCTCGGATCCGTCTACTCCACCGCTCCGGCTCCGGCTCCGGCCCCGCCCCCACCACCTCCGCGCCCGACTCGCCGCTGTCTAAACAACTCCGGCCGCAGCAGCGAGCCGCCATCCGACGACGCCGTCGGCGGGCGCCCGGCCTCGTTCCCGTGGGCGACGGAGCGGCCGGGGCGTCACGACACCCTGGGGAGCCTGCTGCGCCGGAGCATCACGTCCGTGGAGGGCGAGGGGCGGTGCAGGCGCTGCAACAGCAGGGCGACCATGGCGTACGACCTGGCGGCCAAGTACCAGGAGGTGCGCGACTACGTCGCCGCCAACCGCCACGCCTTGGACGACCGCGCGCCGGAGGCGTGGATGAGCCCCGTGCTGCCGGACTGCGAGGCGTGCGGGCAAAAGGACTCCGTGTGGCCGGTGATCCCCGCCGAGAAGCGCGAGATCAACTGGCTCTTCCTCCTGCTGGGCCAGATGCTAGGGTGCTGCACGCTGGAGCAGCTCAAGTACTTCTGCAAGAACACCGGGATACACCGGACCGGCGCCAAGAACCGCGTCCTCTATTGCGCGTACATAGAGATGTGCAAGCAGCTTGAGCCGCAGGGGCCGCCCGATGAAACTGTACGCCCCGAACAGTAATGGTTCCTGCAGTACGTCTGATCTATCGTTGCGCGCGGATAGATTTTGATGTGATGTTGCTTTTGTCGTCCGGTAGTTTCCATCGATCGATGAAGATAGATGTTGCGGAAAGAATAGTGTTGATTATTTAGTCATTTTGGATAATTATGATTTTGTAGATTTATGCATGGATATTACAAAGAGGGATTAATCGTATTCTTGCAGTGAGCATGTACTTTTTAGTGTACTCGTGTGACCAGTACTACCGATTTATTTTTCTTGCACTATTTATTTATGATATTACCTATTGATTTTGTCCTTGCAGGATTCCATTCCATCATGCTTAGCAGGGCCAAAAGCGCTCTTAGACATTGTGTCAGTGATATATTGATTCATTTGTGGCAAGAAATGTTGCAGATAGCAAATATATTCATCCTTATTCTGATAAGGATACTTTGCTCTGGAAATTTATTTCTTTTGGGTTATATACTTTGCAATGTCTTTACGATGTTATTAGTTTTGAAAGAATTTTTCTTGTTTGGACTCTTATTGTTTGGAAGTTAGCAATTGCTCCAAGAGTTCATGCCATTCTATGGTCTGTTGATAATAAACTCTTTCATAGAGATAATGTCAGTAAACAGTAGTATGTCGATGACAAAACCTGGTTTTCTGTATTGCAAATGAAACTAATGTGTTTTAGTGTGTGGTTGCTCAAATTGTTTGGATTGATTATCTAACTAGTCAGGTTAAATCTGTTAAGTTGAATTGCAATAATATTAGTATGCGATTTGATTATATTCTGTGTATCCTTGCCTTTTGTCACAAACAATATGACATTTTCTATCTTGAGAAACTAGTTAGAAAATTCAGTTGATTTTTTTTTGTGGTGGTAGCAGTGGGGTTGGGGTTGGGGTTAAGTTCAAGAGGAAGAAGAGTACCTTGCTTCATGACATTCGCAATTTGGATAAGAAAGGTAGGTATGTTGAATAAAATGAAGCAAAATGGAAAAGTAGATGCGTAATGGAGTAGGGCTGGAAACTGGAAGTCGCATATGCTTTCTGAACCTTGGCCGGTCTCGCCACCTAAACTCCTCCATTGGATTCATTCTTCTATTAGGATGTGCATATCATTGTATAATGTGCAGCCCCCATTGTTATATTTGAAAAGAAACGAAATTCAAAACTAGTTGGCATCTGGTTTTGATCCTAGTTGTAGTTTTCAAAACCGTGGTAGAAGAATGAACTAATGAAGGTGCATGTATATCCTAAAATTTTGTTTTGGGTAGAGAAGGGCAATAGATTGATTTTGATGAGGGATTCTAATACAACATTTTTGTTAGCGGGATGGAAAAAAGTACAATATTCCCATTAATTAGCACATAATGATAGAGAGTATTGTTTTTTCTCTCTCTCCAAAACTAGCTGAAAACTAGGTGGTCTTTGGAACTGGCTTGAGCATGGTTTTGACCCTAGCCTCAGTTTCCAAATCTGGTTAGGAGAATGAATTAGAGGTGTATATCGTAACCAAAAGAAAAAACTACAGAGAAAGGGAATTGGTTTTTATGGGGGATCCTAATACAAAATTTTAAAATATTGTGGTTTGTGGGAGGAAAAATAAAATGTACAAAATTGCCATTAGCACATAATGATAGAGAGTTGACAACATACAAGATCAAATTCATGGTTATCATAAATAGCTCGTCGTGTTTGAGCTACTAAGGCAAGTTTTTTTTTTAATTTTTTTTATGAGGATAATAATAATACAAGGATGAGACATGATATAGCCCTTGGCCCAAATTGATATCTAGTATTTTCTATCAAAACTTTTGGGAGGTCAAGCAACCTTGATCTTTACCCTTTGTTGGATTCTGTTTGTAAGGGGATACTTCAAATCATGGGGTTGAGCCATGGGGTGATAACTTTGATGCCAAAATTGAAAGAAGCTGACAAAATCATACAACGAAGGTCATAGTTAACATCTTGACTAATAGATTATCTAAGGTGGCTAACGAGGTGATAAGTATAAAAACCAAACAATATTTATTAAAAAAGAGGGATATCCTTGAGGATCTTGTTATCTTACATGAGGTTATGTATGAGATTAAAAGAAGTGGAAAGTAGAAAAAAAATGCCTAAACTAGATTCCGAAAAGTTATATGATAGTATCGATGTAGTGGCTCATAGAGGGGCAAGAGAAAAAAGGTTTTTGTCAGAAGCGGGTACAATGGATTTTGATAGATGTAGAAGAGACATCAATGGTGACCAGTGATTGTATTTATAAACTTTACAGGACTAAGAAAATGTTGAAGATCTTATCGTTTGGACATTTCCAGACTGTTTGGATAAATGCTCCATTGTAAATTAGTATGCTGTAGTTTCTCCACAGTGGCATGTTCGGATCGTATCTGTTCCGATGTAAAGTTACAGATTGTAGCAGCTACAACGTGATATCTATTCACATTGTATATGGTCCAATGTAAATTTGTATCAGCCATGGTATTTTCAGATTGTTTGGAAAAAATGCATGCTCTCACCTGATATTGTAGCATCACAATGAATTGTCAAGTGAGATTGTTTGACTATATCAGGTACCAGATCATGTCACTTCAAGAAATTTTGAAGTCAAGTAGTATCAGGCAGTGCCTCTTCAAATTTGTGAATGGTTTCACTGTACCAGGTTCAGGTGCTACTGGGAATGGATTGCAATGCACTTCGAATAGTTGTTGCTGCTGCCATGATGAGCAGTATCAGACTATCAGGTTAGGTGCTGCTGCTAACAAAGAGCATCTAATTTTCTCAGTCCTCAATGGTATCACTGTATCAGGTTGCAGCAAGGATGGCAATAGCTCGTCAGGAATAAACAGCAAGAATCTAATTGCTGGAATTGAAATTGCGTTCAGAATCAGACTCAACAACGCCTGGTATAAAATTTCCTGAACCAATGACATAAACAGATTTTATTGTACTCAAGTTCGGTCTGATGTTTGTCTCTCATGCAAAAAAGGCTGATTTAATGCATCATAACATGGATACTATATCAAACTATTGTTTGCAATGTGATCTAGCAGTAGCAACAGCTCAACATCTGAATGATGCAACAAGATGAACAGCAGCTCATCTTATACTGTGCACAACCTGTTACAAGCAGCACCAACTCATGTACAAATTGCCAGGCATACATCTAAAATAATAGTTTCAGGAAGCAGCACCAAATCATGCACACATTATCAAACATACATCCAAAACCATAATTTCAGGAAGCAGCACCAACTCAAATCACATATCCACAGCTATATGGTTTATTCAAGAACATGAACCAAACAAAAAACATCAAGAAGTTCAACCCACGCCTTTTGTCACTACTAGAACCATTTGAGTTATGAAACACCAGTTGCAAACAGCATCTACCTTCTGCATTCATCAGAACTGTTTTGAAGCTCGGAGCTTGAAACAACAAGAAAAATTCTGCAACTACAAGGACGATTTCAGTAGAACATGTATTCAATGTGATAGATATAGCTAACAGCAGCTGACAAAATGATACAGCGCATCAGAAATTCACTTCACAATTTCTCACTTCCACCACAAATTCTAACACAATTTCACTTGACAAATCCACCACACAAGATGCAATGAAACATGCTTATTCATTCACTCAAACTGACACAAACCACTACCTGATACAACTTGACAATTCACTTATCGAATATTGCAACCTCCATACCTGGAAACCAAAAAAAGAACAGCCAATGCCGACGACCAAGCTGATAGGGCCTTCTTCTTGTTCATCCTTCCTGGAAGCAGATGACCAAGCTTGCGGCTGAAGAGGCAGCTAAGTAGATGAGTATAGTAACATGACACGGCCTATTTGGTTAGGATCATAAATAAAACTAAAGGCCTCCGTTGTATCCTAGATTTTAATTGTTTCCCACCAGATGAGGTTATACTGCAAACACATCATGTGTGATGCAGTAGGCTATCCTGAGAACTAGAGGGTTGAAAACTGATCTAAACCATCTGTGACTTCGATCAAATTTCTCGAGCACCTTTCTCACACTGGCTGGTTGTTAGAGATAACTCAAATATCTCTAAGTACCATATCTTTTGGTTCTATTCAAATAGTTGTTAGTCTAAGTCTTCTATAACTAGGATTCTTTGGCTATATAAGTCAACCCCTGTACTTGTAATCTTGAAGTATTATAGTGGATTGTTTCCTGTGATTTTTTTTCGCAAGCGTTTTTCTACGTTAAATCTTATCTGCAATTATTTTGCTGTGCTGCTAACCCTAATAAGTGTTATTAGAGCCCTAATAAGTGGTATGATTCTCGAGACAGCTACCCGCACGGCATTGAAGGCTTGCCTCCACCGTCGCCGTTCCTGTCGCCGCCAACTCGTCGGCCCGCCGCTTCGGGCCGCCGCAGCGACCACCATCCACGCCATCGGCCGCCTTCCAAAGACGCGCCGCTCCGGGCCCCGTCGCTCACCCGCCTCGTCGCCGTACTGTGTGCTCTTCGGCGACCACAACGCGCCGTCTCATCGCCGTGCCGATTGATCGAGCTTTTGTCTACCAGGTACGTTGCCAAGCCACCTCATGGCACGATCAGTGCAACGAGCATGCATGCTACCGGCCGGCCGTTAGCTCTACACATCTGTTAAAGCGGCAGAATATGCCCGTGTGATCAATCGGCGAAGATCAAAAGTCTACGTCAAGCTCCTGGACCACCTCCCTGACCGCAGTCTTCACTTGGAAGGTGGCGGCGCTGATGCCTCTGCTCTTAGCGGGGGCGGCGTGGATCATGGCAGCCGCGACCGTCTTCGGTGGTTTCTACGGCTTCTTCGTCCATGACCGCAAGTGATCCGATGAGATCATAGAAGAATACCGCGTCGTGTCGCTATATTGCTTATAGACGTGCACGCATGATCGACTCCTATGGAGCATAAATAAAGTCTATGCATCAGTACTATGTGCAGTGCATTACCTAATTTGATTGCTCTTAGCTGATGATGTCTGAGAGCAAAATACTCATGTGAGCATCATTATTATTGGCGGATTTTATCTATTGCAATTAATGCTTTTATGCATATTATTGGTGGATTTCATTGCAATTCAGACAGGATTTATCATTGAGGAATTATTCGACGTTTTCATCGTCGGTTTCTTTGACGTTTCATCGTCAACTTTAGAGGAAAAAAAATTCTGTCAATTGAGGAGGTAACTGATTTTGGTGTTTCATCACCGTTAATTGGAATTTGGTGCTTCATTCACTATTTGGATACGTTGACCATGGAATTCGATGACACCCTGATGGTAGCATTATACTCTTCGAAATTTTTCTAGTGAAGGTTTTGCTCCAATGTCAATTTCAGATCAAGTATTAAAGTGCAAGGAGTTTGTTTCTGTGTGGATACTACAACGTTCTTTTTATTGTCTTTGCTTGATATGAGGGGTCTACTGCAATTTATACTCCATTGATGATACGAGAATTTTTTCTTCATATTGACATTTTTTGAGCAGCTACAACCATATTATGGATTTTCATTAGGCAATTTGATGTACGTGATGATTACGCGTGCAAGTTGCTCTTTCAATGTGCGTTGTTTGTCGAATTTTCATGATATGATTTCTTCACTATCTACCCAGCACCTCAGGTGATGTCTTGGCTTATGCCATTTGATGATTGAGCGTTTGTTTTAGGAAGTCGGTTGTATAGACTCAGACTTTACTGGGCTTATGAATCCCTAAAGACCTAGATTTCTTCGTCTGCTTTGTTATAGTTGTGTGTTTGGATTGACTGTTCCAGTCTTTTTCTCGACTTACTGGTGGTTTACTCAATCTTGCTTCGTGAGAAGCGTTTGGATAAGACTATTCTAATCTTTCATACCCTTGGTGATTTTTCGCAGTACAAGTGTTTGGCTTGCCTGTTCCAGTCTTCCTCATTCAGTAGTCCTTTGGGCTTTTAACGCACTTGTATTATATGCTTTATTACCCTTCAGGGGTTTTTCGAAAACAACTGTGTTATAGATTTTGAGTTAATGAGAGGTTTGTTAGAGATAACTCAAATATCTCTAACTACCATATCTTTAATTTGGTTCTATCCAAATATTTGTTAGTCAAGTCTTCTACGATTAGGACTCTTTGGCTATATAAGTCAACCTTTGTACTTGTAATCTTGAAGCATTATAGTTGATTGTTTCCCGTGGTTTTTCCCGCAAGGGTTTTTCTACGTCAAATCTTGTCTCCAATTATTTTGCCGTATTGCTAACCCTAACACAGGTAGGATTGCTATCAAAACATCAAGTATGTTGAAATCCTGCAAAAACAGTGATGCAAGTCAAATTAGTTAAGAGATAAAAACATTTCAAATCATAAGACTTAAAATGAACTCCATCTAACTTTCTGCAAGACTGGGAATTTCCTTAATAATCCGACACGCAACCAGCCTTAGATAATTGCGAAACTGGCTTTTGAAAGTAACATCCTTCTTTGTGGGGAGTAGGCAGGGTTCACAAAACCGACGAAAACCGTTCGAAAATCGCGGTTTTCGTGCGTACCGCTGCGGCTCGAAATCAAAAACCGTTCAGTAAACCAGTCCATTCAAATTTTTTTAAAAAAAATTTAAAAATTTTGAAAAAATTTATGCGCTCGGTTTTTCGTCAAAAACCGTTTTGCGATGAACATCCAATTGGCAGCGGTTTTTCTATTTTTTTTGGAATTTTTCAAAAATAATTTGATTTATTAACCCTTCGGTTTTTGACGGTTTTCGAGCTGTTTTCGTACCGCGAATTTCGAAGCGAAATTCGAAATTCGGTTTTGTGAACGCTGGCAGTAGGTGCTGGGCCCTTCTCATGGATACAATTTGAGTTGTAATTGGGACGCCGCTCTGTGTTGTGTCATTGAAACGTGGCAATGCAAAACTTCTAGAGGAATCCATACATTACAAGAACACTATATTTTTTAGCGAAGGCACTAGAATAGCTAGATAAAATAACTAGGAAACCATATAGCGTGGATATTTTTTTTGGAAGAATGCAGATTACCTAGTATATTTTAGATCAATTTAGATCAACAGCTATAATATTAACAAAATGCCAAAGATCCAATGGCCATTGGGTTCTATAAATAGAGGGTCCTTCTTCTTGCCATGCCATTGTACGATAGCATAGCTGAAAGTCAAGAGAGCAAGAGAAGAAAGAGTGCTAGGACAGCCACCTAAAAGAGTGTACATTCTTGTGTAATAGTGTTTGTGTTTTAATAAAGTAGAATTTTATAATTGTAAGTCTCTCAGTTAGGTCGTGTTGCTATTTCTAAGTACTTAGTGCATTATTAAGTTATGGTTTAATGTGAGCGCTTGATCGTCTAGAATCACAATGGTCTTAGCTTTAATGTGAGCAGCTCGGCTACCCGGAAACTGAAGATCGGCACCCGCTGCCTGTGATAATTAATAGTGCATTGAGTAGAAATTAATAGTCTAATAGACATGAAAATAGTTTGTGTAGTGTGTGTATTATCCCTCATCAGAATGGGTATTAGGGCCACTCTGATTATAAACAATGTTGTTGTATTTTTTGGTACCATTCACGCTACTCGATTTTATGCAGATTTCGAATAAAGCTTTATTCTCTGCCACCTCTTCCTTTTCCGTAATCCTATGTATAAGTAGAAAGTTAAAGTAAAAAGCAATGTAAACTCCTTACCTCAAAGTTATATTTTTTATTAGTCATTATATATTGAAGCGGAAAAGAATAAAGGATTCATGATATGAAATTATATATATTATTAGATATTACTATAACTTATAATCATAATAGCAATCTATCAAAAATTAGTGAGGGGTTAGCAACACTAAAATGAGGGAATCTAAGGCAAAACAAGTTTATCTAAGGCAAGAAAAGTTTAATGAGAACATGATACCATGTTATTTCACAAATACATTTAAAATACAACATCTCAGGTATCTCCTACATGTAGAAGTTGATCTAGTTATTCAAGAATATCCTCAACCTCAAGCAGCACAATATCTCATTCACAAAAGTTCTCAAAACTTGTGATAATTTTATCTCGCTCCACTTATATGGAACATATTTTAGACATTGTCATCATTAAAAAAACACACGACCGCCAACAATTTAAAAGCAATTTATATAGAAGTTGCTCTATACACAACATTCACTGAGGTAAACATCTCTGAACATTAGATTATAAAATTGTCTGATTCTAAGTTCAGTGTCACACCCCTGGGCCTAGGGACAATTTTAAGTAACGAGGCCTTTCAAAAGGTAAAAGAGCTGTGCGAAGGTTTTCTTACGCCAGAGGGACATTGGTCCTCCATTGCAAAGGCAAAAGGCAACTTAACTGCCATATTCACCCGCCGAGCAGATGAAAGTCAACCTTAGTGATCAACGGTGCTGAGGGGAAGGTTTGTCTCTCAACAGGTAAAAGTTACTCTAAGATAACAAGCTGATATCATATTTACTTAACCAATATCTCCCATTTTTAACTTAGGAACTTCATGTGTTCTAAAATGGATGTTTGAAAATGGACTCCTGGACAGTTTGAAAATGAAATAGCGAAGGACCTCAACCACCACGAATGCAGACAAATAAATGATGCCATTGTTGTCAATATTATATTTATCCATAGAAGACTTCAGATCTAAAATTATATGTCTTCTTAAGAGAAAGAGGTGGACTTATCTCCAATTATTTCAACAAACGACATTATTTTCTTGATTTTATCGATTCTTTTGACTTTAACTCATGTTGTGTTGCCATTTAACATTTTGTTAAACAATTTATCTAAAAAAGAAAATGTCAGCATTGTAATGAGTTAAACTTGAATGCAACAAAAATGGTATGGGCTAAATATTGGAATGTTTCATTAATGAGTACTAAGTTTGAAGTCATCTAGCATGATAAAATAGAAATATGAAGAGTTGACGGCATGGTCTGGCACAAGCTCTGCTTAAGATGTTGCCTTTAACCAGTTACATAATCACGATGGTAGTTTAAACACTACATTCTTCTATCTCTGATTAAATTCTGTACAATAGTTCAGCAAAATCATGATCACTTATGGATTTACGTGAGGTCTAACGCCTCCGCAGCCAAAGCTGATCGCTGCTACGAACCGGCCACAGCAGCCGCAGGCTCCATCGAGAGCAGCAACATCTGCTCATCCTTTGCCGGCACGGATGACAATGGCGCTGAGCAGGTTGGAGCCACCGTGGACACTTGGGATGGAACCTGTGTGCCAGTGGCTTAGTTGATGAGGGCTTTCGGTACGAGGAACGCCTATGCCTATTGGCACCACCATAGGCCATCGCTGTGCCCGAGTATCTCGAATTGTTCTTCTATTCATGATGATCAAATGGAGGGAGCGACGTTGCTCGCGCCTTCCGCACGTGTTCGATCCCGTGGATTGCAACTCGCATCTCTCATCCGGATAAATTAAATAGGGTATGGACACGCGTGCATGTTAAATGAGTCATGATGTTTCCGTGCTCAGGAGGCTACAGAGCCTCTAATCATTTCCTTGACGCGTGTAAAAGAATGAGCACGCATGTGTGTTGTGTGTGTATGGTGTGAGTGAGTTGTGTGAATCCTACTTAGACCCTAAAAAAAATCCAGCAAGAGCATGAGCAAAATTGATATAGTTCATTGTCTGGTTTACAACGTGGAGACGAGCATAGCCTTCCTGTACTTAGACGGCCAGTGCCCTAGTTGCCCATCTGTGCTTAGACGAACCATGGACTCCCACAAAGCCATCGGTGCAAGTGCAACTAGCCTGCCTGCCTACCTTCAACGCATAAACCGAAGGAAAGAACAAGGGAGGAAAAGGCTTGTATGCAGGGCCAACCGCTAAGAGCCTGTTTGGTTGGTTGGTTTAGATTGTATCGCATGAGCTTTACAAAACTGAAGCTGTTTGGTTGCCTGGGTGTCGATCGGGGCTAGGGCAGCGCCACACAAAAACGGCTTGCGAGCCTGGTCCAATCGAGACAGGGTTTTGTGTCATTTTTTCGAGCCTGGCTTGCGGGAGTATCGGAGGCTGCATCCACGTGTGCGCGCATCACCTCCCGAGAGACGGCTTCGCATTCATTTGGAGCGACTCTCCAGATCTCACTCTTGTTAGGGTTACGGGGGGCGATTCGGCTCATCCTCCCCAAATCCGTTGTTCCCGGAGGACCTGTGTTGGAAATATTAGGAATTTTCTCAATATTTTAATCCACACAATTATGTAAATCATGATTAAACAATTGCACAATTCTAGTTGAAAGCCAAAGATTCTAGATAATAAACTATCTATCTCAAACGCAAAGGCTAATGAATAAGAAATTAACATGATAAAAACATGGTATAAGAAAATATACCCTTGAGCCGGTGCCACCATAGGCACAGGCGCAGGCGGAACTGTTTCGTTCGCCATGACGGTCGGAGTAGAGGATCACAAGTTGTCGCAGAGAAGCCTTGGTGCAGTGGAGAGGTTGATGCAGTCGAACGTTGGAGCAAGGCGAGATCGCTTCTAAACACCGACACACTCGAGCAGTCGCATGGTACGCTCCCCAAAAACCTTATCGGCCTTCTATCTCGAGCAAGATCTCAAGAAGGGCGAGGTTCCGGAGGCCTGCTCCCTCCGCTACTTGTGCGCGCAAGAAAACGGAGGCGAAAATGCAAAGACAGCAGCAGCTACAAGTGGAACAATGGAGTATTGTGGGGAAGCTCAGCAGGTTGAGAAAGGCACAGGCGTTGCCCTCCTTATATAGCCTCGCGGCATGCAACGGGCAGGAGCAGGAGTTATCAGCCATCAACTCCTGAAACCGTTACCAGTAACTGACGATCATTATGAGCCAGCCATCAACCACGTCCGATTCGTAATCGACGGCGTTATCGGTCATAAATCGGTGGTAACTGACGGCGGTTACTGGTCATAAATCGGTCACATTGATCACTGAAACGGCAAAAACAAACCGCTCCTGCCCAGCACATCACGTCCGGACTGGCCTGCGCCGCGCACGTGCTCGACTCGCACACGCCACGCCACGGCTAGGCTCGGCGTGCGCGCGCGCGTGTGGCACAACCTTTACTCTTTTCCATCTTGCTAACTGAGAGACACACAACTCAACTATTTAAGTTGGTCAAACCTTCTCTCAATTACCCATATGGTACTAAACCAATTTCATGACTCCTAGTATTTTAATGGGCCTTTTGGAATTTCTATTAAATTAATTATGGGCCATCCCCATAATAATCTAACAATCCCCACCAAATTTCAAATGCACATTTGAAATACTCTCAGTTCCAATGTAGTTTGATATAGCAGTGTTTCGATCAGGGTTCACAAAACCGACGAAAACCACGGTTTTCGTGCGTACCGCTGCGGCTCGAAATCAAAAACCGTTCGGTAAATCGGTCCATTCAAAAAAATTTAAAAATTTTGAAAAAATTTATGCGCTTGGTTTTTCGTCAAAAACCGCTCACAAAAACCTTTTTGCGATGAACATCCAATTGGCAGCGGTTTTTCACAAAAACCGAGTGGTTTTTCGCGAAAAACCACGATTTTTCTATTTTTTTGGAATTTTTCAAAAATAATTTGATTTATTAACCCTTCGGTTTTTGACGGTTTTCGAGCGGTTTTCCGAGCGGTTTTTGTGGTTTTCGTACTGCGAATTTTGAAGCGAAATTCGGTTTTGTGAACCCTGGTTTCGATGGAGATTGTTAAGTTGAACTTCCACCTAGAACAAAGGTTACACTCATCCACAACTAAACAATGGACTATGCCTTGAATTGACAGTTTTGTGCGAACAAGTTTCACCAAAGTCCTTTACTGATACTAGGCTGCTAAATGCATCCCCTCGGTTTGGAGCTTATAAGTCATACTCCTTGGCCTTTCATGAGCCTCTAGAGATCACCCAATCTCATAGACTGTGACTAGCAGTCGAACTCATATAGGTGTATTCCTCATAAGATGTTCTGTAGGACAACATCTCTGCTTATCAAAGCCACTCGGAATACATTAAGGTATAATCAACCTGCCATACAGAATAGGAGAGTTATTGCATCTCAAACGGAGTGGGCTAAGTGTAGTACTCTCCTCTCAGCCAGTCACTAGCTTGTCTAAACATCCTAATTCACGGGATCTCCGATCAAATAGGATGAGTTACCACTAAGACATGACTTTATGTGGGTCTCAAGCCCATCTCCTCGATGCTTCATCTATCACATTCTGTGATAGTCCCTTTGTAAAAGGATCTGCCAAGTTTTTAGCCGTCTGGACATAGTCCAACGCTATAACTCCAGAGTTTCTCATTTTCCTAACAGGCTTCAACCGCCTCTTAACGTGCCTTGATGACTTCATGTTATCCTTAGAACAGTTCACCTTGACAATCACCGTCTGATTGTCACAGTTCAAAAGAATAGCAAGCACCGGTTTCTCAACCACCGGTAAGTCCATCACAAGTTCACGCAGCCAGTCAGCTTCCACAATGGCAGTATCTAATGCTGTGAGTTCTGCTTCCATTGTAGACATCGTTAAGATGGTCTGCTTGCAAGACTTCCAGGAAACAGCTCCACCACCCAATATGAACACATATCCAGTTGTGGCTTTTATTTTATCGAGATCGATATCCGGTTTGAATCACTATAACCCTCAAGTACCTAGGTACCCGGTGTAGTGAATTCCATAACTTGATATCCCTTTTAGATAGCGCATTACTCTCTCAAGAGCATGCCAATGATCATCTCCCGGGTTTGAAACAAACCGGCTTAGTTTGCTCACAGCAAACGAGATATCAGGCCTCGTTGCACTAGCTAAATACATCAGTGAACCAATGATTTGGAAATATCTCAATTGATCCTTTGCTATACGTTGATTCTTTCGTAATAGCACACTTGGATCATACGGCGTTGGAGCAGGTTTGCAATCGCTATAGCCAAAGCGACTCAACACCTTTTCCACATAATGGGACTGCTCAAGAGTAATCCCACCGTCACCTTCTCTTAACAATTTAATGTTTAAGATGACATCCGATACTCCCAAATCTTTCATTTCAAAGTTTTCGGACAAGAAGTCCTTGACTTCCTTAATCACATTAAGGTTCGTCCCAAAGATCAGTATGTTATCAACATACAGACACATAATCACTCCTTCACCCCCACTATAGCGGTAATACACACATTTGTCATCTTCATTCACAACAAAGCCGGCAGATGTTAAAGTTCTGTCGAACTTCTCGTGCCACTGCTTAAGTGCTTGTTTAAGGCCATACAAAGATTTCAACAACCTACACACTTTTCCTTCATGACCCTTTACTACAAATCCATCAGGTTCATCCACATAGATTTCCTCTTCCAAATCTCCATTAAGGAAAGCCGTCTTTACATCCATCTGATGAATGATCAGACCGTAGGAGGCAGCCAAAGATAGTAGTACTCTAATAGTGGTCAATCTGGCAACAAGTGAGTAAGTATCAAAGAAGTCCTCGCCTTCTTTCTGGGTATAACCCTTGGCCACAAGCCTTGCCTTGTACTTTTCAATTGTACCATCAGGCCTCAGCTTTTTCTTGAACACCCACTTACATCCTACAGGTTTACACCCATATGGATGATCAACAACTTTCCACGTTCCATTGCTCAAGATGGAATTCATCTCACTCTGGACAGCTTCTTTCCAATAGTCAGCGTCCTGAGATGAATAAGCCTCCTCAATGGTTCTTGGAGTATCATCCACTAGATATACAATGAAGTCATCACCAAAAGACTTTGTAGTCCTTAGTCTCTTACTCTTACGAGTTACTTCATTGTCCTCATCTATTGGATTTTCCTCAAAAATGGGCTCAATTTGTATAGGAGTGGAAGGTTTAGGAGAGAAGATAGATTCTTGGCCAGATGAGCTAAGTGTCTCTTTCATAGGAAACAAGTCCTCAAAGAATGTGGCATCATTGGACTCTAAAATTGTACCTTCACTCATATCAGGTACTCCAGATTTCACTATTAAGAACCTATATCCAACGTTGTGAAAAGCAAAACCAATAAAGACACAATCAACGGAGTTTGGTCCAAGTTTACGCTTCTTTGAGATAGGCAATTGACCTTAGCCAAACAGCCCCAAGTATGTAAATAAGAGAAATTTAATCTTTTCCTCTCCCATTTCTCGAATGGTGTGATTTCTTTATTCTTTGTAGGAACCCTATTTAGGACATGACAAGCAGTCAATATAGCCTCACCCCACCATTCCTTGGAAAGTCCCGCTGTTTCTAACATGGCGTTAACTATCTCAGTTAGAGTACGGTTCTTTCTTTCGGCAACCCCATTTGATTGGGGCGAATAGGGAGGCGTCCTCTCATGGATTATTCCATGTTCCTCGCAAAATAAATTAAACTCACTAGAAAAGTATTCTCCACCACGATCTGACCTAACTCGTTTGATTTTTCTCTCAAGTTGGTTCTCAGCTTCAGCTTTATAGATCTTAAAATAGTGAAAAGCCTCATCTTTTGACTTTAATAAATACATATAGCAATATCTAGTAGAATCATCAATCAAAGTCATGAAATACCTCTTACCACCCTTTGTCAACTCCCCGTTCAGCTCGCATAAATCGGTATGAACTAGTTCTAACGGTGCCAAGTTTCTCGCCTCAGCTGCCTTGTGAGGCTTTCAAGGTTGCTTAGATTGCACACACACTTGACATTTAGAACCTTTGACTTGGGTAAATTTTGGGATTAAATTCATACTGGCTAACCGCATCATGCAACCAAGATTATTATGACAAAGTCGTGAATGCCAAACATCAGTCTCATGATTACAAACATAATTCACAATTTTATTCATGTCCATCGCAGACAAGCGGAACAAGCCTCCGTTCTCATAGCCTTTTCCAACAAAAGTTCCAATTTTAGAAACAACACATTTATTGGATTCAAAAACTAACTTAAAACCATCTCTACACAATAGAGACCCGCTGACAAGGTTTTTATTTATCACGGGCACGTGATGCACGTTCCTCAGTCGCACGACTTTGCCTGAAGTAAACTTCAAGTCAACTGTGTCGACTCCACGTACAAATACCTGCAACCCATTCCCCATCAACATGGAGGTAGCCCCTGTGACCTGGTAAGAAGAGTATAAGGATCTGTCAGCACAAACATGTATATTGGACCCCGTGTCAATCCACCAATCAGGTGAACGACATACTGATAGAACGGTAGGTATTGAAACATACCCGGATGTTCTCTCCTCAGTATTGCCAATAACAACGTTGGTGGACTTTTTCTGCTTATTGTCTTTACGATCAGGGCAATCCTTTGCCCAATGATCAGTACCATTACAGACAAAGTAGTTTCCCTTTTCTTTATTCTTCTTCTTCTTGAAGCTAGTAGTTTGAGCGGCCTTGTTCTTGTTCTCAGGCTTTTCAGACTTATTTTTATTCTTCTTATTGAATTGAAAGGTTTTCTTTTGTACCACATTGGCACTAGAACTTTCTTTCCCATGTATATCTTTTGCCCTCGCTTTCTCCTCAACATTTAGAGACCCAATGAGACCAGCAACGCTGAACTCTTGTCTCTTGTGTTTTAGAGTAGTGGCAAAATCCCTCCAAGAAGGTGGCAGCTTCGCAATAATGCATCCCGCCACAAACTTGTCGGGTAATGCACATGTAAAATTCTCAAGTTCTTTCGCAAAGGCTTGAACCTCATGAGCATGTTCTACTACAGAGTGGTCATCAGCCATCTTGTAGTCATGAAACTGCTCCATGACATAGAGTTCACTACCCGCGTCAGAGACTCGGAATTTTGCCTCAAGTGCATCCCATATTTCTTTACCACTTGGTAAAATCATATACACATCAACAAGGTTTTCTCCCAAAACGCTAATCACGGCGCCTCTAAACAAGTTATCCGCAGCCGCGAAGGCACTCTCCTGTTCAGGAGAGAGCCCACCCTCAGGCTATGGCTTGCCTTGCGCAACGTGATACACGTTCATGGCAGTCAACCACAGAATCATCTTGGCATGCCAACGCTTGTAATTTGCGCCGTCAAATACAGTTGGCTTAAGTGCGGCAGCGAAACCAGTAGTTGTAAAATTTCTAGTATAAGGTTTTTGGATTGTTGGAAATATTAGGAATTTTCTCAATATTTTAATCCACACAATTATATAAATCATGATTAAACAATTGCACAATTCTAGTTCAAAGCCAAAGGTTCTAGATAATAAACTATCTATCTCAAACGCAAAGGCTAATGAATAAGAAATTAATACGATAAAAACATGGTATAAGAAAATATACCCTTGAGCCGGTGCCACCATAGGCACAGGCACAGGCGGAACTATTTCGTTCGCCATGACGGTCGGAGTAGAGGATCACAAGTTGTCGCAGAGAAGCCTTGGTGCAGTGGAGAGGTCGATGCAGTCGAACGTTGGAGCAGTGCAGATGCGCTTCCAGAAACATCGACACACTCGAGCAGTCGCGTGGTACGCTCCCCAAAAACCTTATCGGCCTTCTATCTCGAGCAAGATCTCAAGAAGGTTGAGGTTCCGGAGGCTTGCTCCCTCCGCTACTTGTGCGCGCAAGAAAACAGAGGCGGAAATGCAAAGACAGCAGCAGCTACAAGTGGAACAATAGAGTATTGTGGGGAAGCTCAGCGGGTTGAGAAAGGCACAGGCGCTGCCCTCCTTATATAGCCTCACGGCATGCAACGGGCAGGAGCAGGAGTTACCAGTCATCAACTCCCGAAACCGTTACCAGTAACCGATGATCATTATGAGCCAGCCATCAACCACGTCCGTTACTGGTAACTGACGGCGGTTACGCTCCCGCCCAGCACATCACGTCCGGACTGGCCTGCGCCGCGCACGTGCTCGACTCGCACACGCCACGCCACGGCACGGCTCGGCTCTACTCGGCTCGGCGCGCGCGCGTGTGGCACAACCTTTACCCTTTTCCACCTTGCTAATTGAGAGACACACAACTCAACTATTTAAGTTGGTCAAACCTTCTCTCAATTACCCATATGGTACTAAACCAACTTCATGACTCCTAGTATTTTAATGGGCCTTTTGGAATTTCTATTAAATTAATTATGGGCCATCCCCATAATAATCTAACAACCTGGCCGTCATCGTGGTGCACGCAAGGCAGCTCACCAGTCTCTTTCCCCTGGTCTGCAGGAGCTTCCCTCCCCGCCTCCCTCCCCACTCTACCTGAGGTTTCGTACCCGTCTCCTTCCCCGATCAGTGCAAGGCTTGTTCTCTCCATCATTCCCTGCTTTATTATATTTTTCCATGTTTTTTTGCTTTGATTTGAGCATGACTCTGGTACATTTTGTAGATCTGGTAGTTTGTGTTTTGTTCGAAGGGCACAGCATGCTGCTATTGGGAGTGGGCTGATAAAGCCAGCCCCGGTGTTCAAAATCTTGCACTTGAAATTGCTGCATTCCAAGAAGATTTGCTACCAAGCGATGACGGCCTACGGGATGTAACATTTCGTCCTGTTGAAAGCCAGAGGGATGAACATCTGATTACTTGTGATGAGCAAATGCGACATGACAACAAGAGACTTAAAAAGCTAGACGAAAGGATGGAAAGAGTAGAGAACATGCTAAAGAAATTAGTTAATATAGCAATATTTGCAATGTTCCTCCTTTTATATGTTGCATTAGGCAAATAGCACTTCACAACCTTCGCTCAAAATGTTTAATGCTTCTATGCTTACCTTAGTCATGTTGGATGCTTCTATGTTTAGTTTAATCATGTTGGATTGTGAGAGTTAATGGTTAAGTCTCCAATGAGTTGAGAAGTTAAAGTCTACCTCGCATTTCGTCTAACAGATAGAATTCCCTGGTGTTGTTAATCCAATAGATGGGTAAGTCTATACCTCTACCACGTTCAATACAAAATTATCTCAATTCTTTTTGAAGCTTTCATATTCTCCAAAATGTTTAGTCCTATTATAGGCCCTGTTTGGTATAGCTCTAGATCCTAGCTCCACCTCAGATCTAGAGCTTGTAGGCTAAAATAAAGTGAATTAAGTCTATATTTTTAGTCTAAAATGTAAACAAGATGACCCACTAAAACACTTTTAATGTACGCACAACTCCAGCTCCATAAAATTTTAGAGCTAGGAATACCCTGCTCCACCAACTCCACGAATTTTGGTGGAGCTGGAGCTGTCCCAAACACCCCTATAGTTTGCACGGGATTGAAAACTACTCTACCCAGCTCTTTAGGTCAGTGACCCTACTAAGATTGAATTTCGACTGTATGCAAGATGTTTTTTGCAGGTGATATTCACAGAAGAAAATAGATCCCTGATGAACTTGTGTGCTATAGTGGGAGGTATGGCCACTACCTCCAAGGTTATGACCCTGAACTTCCTGGCAGCCATTGTTGTCTGCATTATGTATAGCAAAATTTAATTTTAATGTGTTTTTCTGGTGGTGCAAATCTAGAATGTCGGAGGGAGAGCACCGCATCAAGGGTTGGACCTCTTCGACTGGCTCCTCAACCAACATCTTCTTCCTCGCTTGGGAAAGCAATTGTACCATATCTAGAGGGGCTTAGTAGCACACAGCTGCGGCTTGGGAAAGCATTTGTATCAATGAATCATGTTGTTATATGTACCATATGTTGTGTTTGTTGTGTATTTCTATACAGGAGACATGCCGCCCATGTAATATTGATCTGTTGGCTTTTTCTTGCGTTAAATATGTTCTTTTCGTTGTTTATTTCAGCAGTCCATTTGATGCACATAATTGGTTGTGAATATTTCAGCACTCGATTTGCTGTATGGAAGCATGACTTCTTTCTTGGTTGTAGTTTGATGAGCAGAAAGATCAAGCTTTGGTTGAGTGCTAGTGCTAAATCGGCTTGTCAGAACAATGCAATCCATAAGCTTAACTTATGTTTATCACTTGCCATAGCAGTTCAAATTGAGTGCTACTGTAGTAATCAAGGCACAATCTAACATCAACTTCTGGCCGTCATACATCAACTAATGCAGTTCCCAATGACATGGCAGAAAACATGAATATTCCATCCATCCTCCAAAGTGAAGGTAATCTCACCACCTCATGCAACAGGGTCACTACACTCAGTCAGATGCAACCAACCAAACAACTTCTCAGCTCAGCCTGGATAACACATACAGCCAACCAAACAAACCTCTTGTCTCCACTCAGCATGTCTCCCACCAGCCCGCATGATTCGTACGGACCAGGCTAAGAATATGTAGGCAACCAAACAACCCCTTAAAGATCCCAGCCATCCACGCATTCGGGAGCACAGATGGGTGCACCTAACTGGGAGCAGGGAAGCCCATCCGTTGAGGCCTTTGAAGTTTGAAGACAAGTTTTCTTTGATCTGCAGGCCCTTTCCTAGATAATTTTTTTCCGGTCTATGAAGCAGAATTCCACGAAATGGAGAAACGCATGCCTAAGTCCGGCCCTTCTTCTTCGACAACAACCGCACCTCCGCTTCGCTATCCGCCCCCCTAGCGAAGCCAACTAACCAGTAGCAGCACAGCACGACGACACATGCGGGGAGACGACACATGTCCTGAAAGCTCAAAATTGGACATGCATGGCAGCACGGTGCAGTGTCATGTGTGGCCCTCATGTTGGTGCTGGCAGTTCTCTGTCTCCGCCCATGGGCGCTGCAACCTTCACCCATTGATTGGCACTTTGCCAGCAGTCTCGGCGTAAGACGACATCGATCTCGGTTCATCAGATGCTGCCACTGCTGCTGGGTCCTCTGCGTGCACATGCTAGGCTGCTAGCTGTGTGCTGCTGAGTTCAGTACTACAAGCATGGAAGCCGGCCCGATGTAGCAACGACGGACTACTAGCATAGTAGCATGAACTGGAACTTTCGCCCAACATGACGCATTCGCAATGGAGCCTCATCTGGTGAGGTTCCTTTGTTTTTACTCACCAACCAGAATATATAATATAGTAGATATTACACATTTGCAGAACTGGAGTAGCTCCATTTTGTTCTCCATGTGTCATGCATATTCCACATCACAGAGTATGAAATCCATCTCATGTGAGAATCTGGAGCCATGCTTCTATATGATCAATATTCGAATTCAATAGCCACATCACTTGCTCTTAATTGGAGCATATATGTGCTAGCGCTCATGTCCAACAAAGAAACATGAGCCCAACATGGCTGAATCCTAAACGAGGCTCCATATACTTATCATCAGTATCAGCCAAAAATGGTTGTTGCATCCTGGTGAATCTAGCTTTTCTTCCTGTATTGTATGATCGCTTTCTGCTTCTGTTCTCTGAACTGAGTGATTGATTACTCTGCTGTTGTGGCTCATCTGCCATGTGATTCAGGTGACGAACATTTCCATGAATTTATAAGGCAATGGGGTTAGTTGAAACTCCATTTCTTCCATCTACATCTGTCACAGTATCACGTCGCCCTGGCCTGAAGGTTCACCTTGCTCCAAGGAAGCCACGTTGCCCTGGCCTGTGAGTGACTCGCCTTGTTCCAAGAGAATCACGTTGCTCTGTCTGGCTAGTCGGACAGACTATGGAGTTATTTTGAACTTTGAATACAGTGATAAGGTTTTAATGGATTTGTTCAGGCATCTGCAGAACACGACCAAATTGGACCTGCCCTCGTTAACTTGGAACAGATAAAAACCTGCAAGCTAAACGTACCTGACACCGACGCGTGACTTCCAAGTTTCAGTTTTCTTATACCAAAAGATGATGAGAAACTTGATCGCAGATGAGCCAGATCTGAGTTTTTGGCTGATTGTAAAAAAGAAGAATCCTATCATAGTATGAAAATTTTGTGATGCCGTTCTTTTAACTACACGACAGTTGGAAAATTGGAACCCAAACTGTTCTTTTCTTTTCACATAATCAACTAAGTAAGGCAACAAAAAGTAGTAGTTTGTAGTATAAATGTAACTTTATTGTAACATCTCATTTGTCTTGACTATTGTAACATCACATTTTCTTGACTCTTGACCACGCCATGTTGCACTCAAACTTCTCAGCGAAGGATGCAGTTTTTTATTTGTTGGAATTAATCATGAAGACATCAGATAAATGATGGTCCAGTGTAGGACTTCAATTCAATCAAATTAAATAGTGGGCGACTTATCTGACAAGATTTTTTAGCACATTCGAATTGATTGTGGCTACTGAAAGCACAAATCGTAGCTTTCTGTGTCACCCACGCCATCAAAAATTCAATCATGCATCCTTACGAGGTCTGACCAATCTAGATAGACCTGAATTAATATCTCAACAACCCAATATCCAGATGTATTGACGAATAATCCGGGATCGTTGAGACGTACGAGTCAATTCTTAAGATTTCTTTGGTCATCTCCTTCTCTGAAAACCTGGAATAAAGATTAAATCTGATCCATGTATGAATCATGTTGTGTATATCTCAGCAGATTAGTTGGTACTCTCTCCGTTGAGAGAGAATAAATGGGTATGGTCGAAAAAGAATAAGTAGGAATATAATAGAAAAAACCTTATTAAATTTATATGCAAGCTTTATATTCTAAATAAGATTATTTAAACTATAGGTCCTATATTTCTGACAGATGGAATACTACCTAACTAGTAATTATTTATGTTTTTACAGAGGTGTATCACTCATTTTTTAGTTGCTCTTTATGGGCACAAGGTCCTTATGTTTGCATTGGATTATTGGGTCATCACTATTCTCTATGTTATAATTTGATACCCCTTCTTAAACGCGGTAGCTCCCGGATCGGATCAAAGTTTTGTGAGATAAGACACGAGCGTGTACGGTCTCAAGAACGAATTAGATGAATCCCGTAGAGAGAACCAAAATAACGACGTTGAAGCAACAACAACAAGAGAGAAATATTTGGTGAAGCCGATCACAAATTCTTTAAACACAATCTCAAAAGTGTATAAGGGATTATTGCTCTCTCATAACCTCTCAAACTTTTTAGGACGCTCAGATTCTTATCCTATACAAGAATCTAGTGCTAAAGAATAACCTAACCTCTAATCCTCTCGTGCACCTTTTGCTCTGGATGAGTTGGTTTGTGGCTTCTTGATTGCTTGGATTCTCTATGACCACCTCTAGGTTTATATGACCTCCCTAGTTCTCCTCCAAAGCAAATAGGAATTCTACTTCTATTAGAATTAGGAATTCATCTCCTATTAGGATTCATCTAGTACACCTATCCACTATCACCCCTCCTATTTGTATTGGCAGCTGATCTCCTACAATCAATAATAAACATGACACACCAAATGGGAGATTTATTATGCTAATCTCTTCTTCAATGGGCAATGACTTTCCCATTATACAGTATGCTGATGACACACTAATAATTATAGAGGCAGATGCTAGACAACTCATTTGTTTGAAAGTGATTCTAAGTTCTTTCTATACCTCTACGGTCTGAAGGTAAACTATAATAATTTTTTTTTACCAATCAACGTTCATGAAGGAAAAATATCAGTTTTAGCACAAATATTTGGATGCCAAATTGGAACCATGCCTTTTAATTATCTGGGATTACCTTTGGGCACTACAAGACCAAGAGCAAGTGATTTTTCACCATTAATAGACATAATTGAGCGAAGATTATCAATTTGTGCATCTTATTTATCTTATGGTGGACGCTTGCAAATGGTTACCTATGTTTTGTCAGCCCTTCCCACCTATTATATGTGCTCGTGGAGAATTTCAATAACAATGATCAATAATATTGATAGATCAAGAAAACATTGACTATGATGTGGCACTGACCTCAATAAAAAGGGTGAAAATCTAGTAGCATGGGAACCGGTATGCCGGCCAAAAAACAAAGAGGGCCTTGGTATTATTAAACTACAAACTCAGAATGAGGAACTTCTATTGAAAAACCTCCACAAATTTTATAACATACATGACCTTCTATAGGTAAATTTGATTTGATCAACCTATTATAGGGATAAAATCCCTCATTGCTCAAGAATTCAAGGATCTTTCTGGTGGAGGGATGTTATGAAATATATCACTTCTTACAGAGGTATTGCTATGGTTACTGTGGGAACAGGGACATTAGCATTATTTTGGACAGACATTTGGAATCACAATATTTATTGCCTCAGATTTTCGGCCCTATATACTTTTGCCAAAAAAGACAGACAACTCAGTCTCACAATTACTAAGTAACCCAGGAATAAGACATAACTTTAATTTGCCACTTTCTAATGTTGCCTTTCAGGAGTACAACTTGTTAATTGATGACATTAAAAGATTCTTTGCTAATGAATAATTGCTCGGATGCTTGGACTTACATTTGGAATAAAAGTATATACACGTCACAAAAGTTCTATAAGTATTGATTTCATACAATGGTCACACCAAAACCTTTTCAGTGGATTTGGCAAAGTAAATGTGTGACGAAGCTAAAAAGTGTTTGCATGGTTATTGCTTATGGGCAGATTGAACACTAAAGATATGCTACATAGAAAATATTTTCATTTGGAGGACGGTCACTATTGTGTTTTATACCAAGATCAACAGGTGGAAACATTAAATCATCTATTCTTCAATTGCTTCTTCAGTATTGAACGTGGGAATATTATTGGATTACTTTGAGATAATACTCAGGATATTATTCTAAAGCTAGAATGTTCCAAGAACAAATTTGACTCTATCTTATACATGGAAATTATTACTATCGCAGCTTGGGTAATCTGGAAACAAAGAAATGGTTGAATATTTGAGAGTATTGCTCGGAGTATATCAAACTGAAAAAGAATATTTATGAATGAGCTCTCTCTGCATGTGCATCGCGTAAAAGAGTAGCATAAACAAAGCTTATTTGATTGGCTAAACTCATTCTCTTGATCTCTTTCTCCAGTTTGGGTTTGTTTTTCCCTTTTAATCTTTGTACATAATCCTGTTCTCTTACACACACGCCGTAGGGGTCTTCCCTACCGTTCAAAGAAAAAAATCTTAAAAGGCTAGATATAAACCACTATATTTAGCACTGTAGCGGTTCAGCTGCCAAGAACGTGCTTTAATAACCAAAGAAGAGAAGTAAGGTCAGGAAAAGAAGGATCGATGCAGAGGGAAGAATCTACAAGTTAGTCATAATCTGTGTAGTTAGGACTCTTTGATATCTCCTGTCTGGCATCTGTTTCATGCAAGTTTTGTCAAATCACAGAGCACACAGAAGGCGAAGTAGTCAGCAACATGCACACGGCTTCAGAAGATTCGGCGATCGAATAATATTACGGACGGCAAACAGCTTGACTCGCATGTTAATGCGCGTCTAGAGCCAAATCAAGTTGTACCTTGAGCATAGCTGTATACGACTGACCGAATCATGACATGACGACCTCAAATTAAGCCACCAGTTAGCTAGATTATTAATTGAGAGGTGCTTCCATGCTTCTCTTTTTTACAATTGCACAAATATTAAAGTATGAATAAAGGGTAGATGGTGATTACTTACCCCTTCGCTTACTTCAAGATTTGTGCAACTTGTATTAGGAGGGAAAGCATTGAAGCACTGTTCTTATTAATTCGTAAGTCTTATATATATATTTGCATATGTTGCAAATTGAACACATGCATCTGTCTATGCGTGACTCTGAACTCTGAAGTAGCTTCAATTCTCTTATGGGCAAAAGGCTAAGCATCGAGATCGATGAACAATGCGTAGAAGTACCCACGGAATTGGTTTGATTTGCATGGTGCATCGTATGGTAGTAGTACTGACAGGTTTGGTTTACTTTACCTAATATCAACTTGTGGGCCAAACTTAAAGTGATCTTGCGAAACTAGATTAATTGAATGGGAGAATAATACTTACAGGAGTACCGGAAAATTCTGCTTAATTATGCCTATTACTCTCTTATATGTATATATATAGTCATCACGAGATGCAGTATGAACTTAACCGACAATTATTAGGACTAGAAAATTATTTCGTGATTTGTCGGCGTTAAACTGACTAGCCACAACGTCGTCGTTTCGAACGCATTTTCATGAGCAGCACATGCGACTAGCTAGCTGACAGCACTCTTTTGTACGATAAATTAGATGGGTTGACACTTGACACACTGTTTGTACTTGTCCTTTCGGAAAAACCTCACCATGTTTGTACTTTACTTACGTTGTACTACGTGTGCTAATCCATGGTCAAAGACGTCGTACACATAGGTTGATTAGAGCATAAGGATACAGTGATCAGTTGATCACGAAGATGTTAAAGGGCGCGTCAACTGTCAGCTCACGCACCCAAAGTAAAGTTGTCTAAATGAATAAAAGCATGTGCATGCTGCATATATCTACGTACCTTTCAGCATGCTTACACCGTAGTGCCATAGTATTACCATTCTGACTGCTTTTGATGCACACATTTCGTTACTTAATTGCAACATTTCCACGATGTGTATCTGAAACTTGCGCATGAAGTGAGAAAGCGAGACGGCATATATGTTTACTATACGAAACGTGCGTGCTGGTAATATACCAGTATCCATTAATCCATAGTATGTACGTACAAGATGCACACACTACAGAAAATACACAAGCCGTATAGCGCATTACAACTCGAGGAAAAAAATAAACAATGAAACTACAAACCAAGTTTGATTTATTTTTCTCTCACTGCGCTCGTGGAGAGGTAGCTTTCAAACGGTACTGAAGTGAGAGTGCAGCCATGCCGATTAAACAACCCAGTGATGGAGCCTAACCACTTGACCAAGCTTGCTTTTGATGCGCTGCAAGCTGCTGATTAATTAGGCAGCATGCATCAGCCTGTGAAGTTTGACCAATGTCCAAAGCTGCCAATGGCGTTGCAATATGTTGTGCTAATCTCAGATGTCCATGTCCTGGTAGTGCCTATCCATCCCCAATATTTTGCAATTAAAGTGAGTTCGAGAACATGTGGCATGCTGTTTGTCACAAGTTGGATACTCCTCAAGGGCCACACAGCGGACTAATTAATCAGGAGCGAGCTTAGTTGGCAGTTAAATATCTCTCTGCGTTGCTTCTTGATTCGGCAAGCTAGGTAGAAAGAACTGGCCAATTTGTCGATTTCACTATGCTGCTTTGGTGACAGGCTAGCTAGGTGGTCTTCAGTCTTCACTCTTATAGTTCTTTTCAGAACAACGACTCTTGTAGTTTAGCCCTAAAACTTTAAGCTAATCGCATTTGTTTTCAGTTGCCTCCTGAATTTACAAGGAGCGCCACTCACTAAAGCAGCTACTCTATACATAAGGCTAAGGGGTTCTCTATACACAAGGCCAAAATTTAGTTAGTACTAGTCATTTAGCTGAAATTTAGAAAGAAAATAAACTACAATGGTGTTAGCATGACGTAATTTTACCAAGATTTTTGCAGCAAGTCAAACACATACCGAAATCTGGTCAACATTGCCACATTTCAGCAAGACAAGTCTGGCAACCTTCAAACAAAACAGCCCCTAATTTCCGTGGTGCTGGGTACTGAAAATAAAATCGTCACTAATATTTCAAGAAACAGTGCATGGTAAACTTATTGACTTTGACGAGTAGTATTAATCTTGTCCTGCCAGAAGCATTGTATGCGAAGCTGTACATCACAAAGAATCTAGGTTCTTAGACTACGAGTACACCACTTGACGGAGACGTAGTTAGATTCCAGACTAGAGTACACCACTTGCAGATGTAGTCCAGACTAGAGTACACCACTTGCAGATGTAGTTAACTACGCAATAAACATACATACGTACGAATTGTCATATTCACGGCCCTCGTTTTTTTATTTATTTTTGGTCTCCACAGCAAGTCATATACGAGAGGAGGGTCGGCTGTCACTCGCCATGTCTTTCGCAGGAAACGAAGGCTGGATCTCCAAAAGTGCAAGGGCTCACATGCAAAACTCCCACGTTGGAAGACCCAAGGAAAACGACTAACCATACCATACCTCGAGATCTAAGCCAGGGTCAGCGGGGTCAGGGTAGTACACTCATAGAAGGCAGGGTTGACTTTGAATAGCCATAACAGCAGCCCCTCCGGATGCAGAGAATGCAAATTTGCAACCCATATCAGTACTACTCTCTCCTCTCACGGTCAGTTGTCGTTTTAATACGGATATAATGAAATTTTCAAATTTTGACTGTCAATATATATTTAAATATTTAAATTGGATATATGAAAATCGTACGTGTAGATATGTCTCAAAAAGTACTTTCATAACATCATAATTTTATTAGGTTTTATAAATATATTATAATAGAAATGATCAAATTTGTATTTTGGAGACCGTATATCGAAGATGATAACTATTTGTGATACAAGGGAGTAGTAATTTGGTGCTCCCGCATCTGACTAATTAAGTCCTCAAGAAGATCACGTGTGCATGTTTCTTGCACTACTTCATTCGCTTATCGATCATCGCGAGGAAATTAATCGGTAGGAGGGAAGAAACAACACGGCAATCAACCTGCTCCTGCATGTGGCCACTGGCCAGCAAGCAGCCACGGCGTCGGCGACGACCAGACAGACAGTGCTGCAAAAGAAAAAACTTAACTGCAGCTTTGCAACTTGCGAGGGAGGCCAGCAGAAAGACGCAACGAAAGCGTTTACACACGCAGCGTAGCGACTAGCGAGTAGCAGCAATGTGGATCAAGTCAGTTGTCTCCAAAGTCGGGCTGCCTCTCAGGATTTTTTGTTGCTGTGTCTGTGTCTTTGCTCTCTCTCTCTCTCTCTCTCTCTCCGTTCTCTGTCTGTTGCTTGTGCTGTGCATGTTGTTGTGGCCATTAACCATCTACGTCTCCTTCCTATCGTTCTCATGCATGCTTGTCCCCAGTGAGAAACTTCCCAGGAAGGAATGGTGGGGAGACTTGACCTTGGTGCATGAGGCAAAGGTTCTAAACTGCTGCGTTTTGACAGCTAAAGATCACTCCTCAAAAAGACAGCTTTGGTGCATGTTTCAGGACATGGAATGCAACAAAAGCTGCCTAAGTTGGACTACATCACACTGCCTAGTGGAGCCCTGGCCTGCTGCTCTGATGACGAGCATGCGTAAAAGAACTAGAACCAAATACAGCAAGTTAATCAAATGGTCGCATTATCTTCGTTTTAAGTGCTGTGCGACTGTATAAATGGTACGCCGTACGCACGCTGGGTTTTACAAGAAACATCGTATATATGCGCCGTAGGTATTTCTCTCTTGTCAAACAAAAATCCGCAGCACGCGCTAGGATGTGGCCGGCTTGCCTCACATGCACGGTTCTTGCGAATAACCAGACCAAATTGTTGGCTGGACCGTGATACACATGTGAAAAATGCTCCAACTGTTTGTCGTGGTTGGTATCTACCTCAAGAAAAGGTCCCACACTTTTCTATTACTTCATCGTATCATTTTTCACATGATCTGCCAGATTTCTCTCCTGTTCTAGATCAATTTAACTAGAGCGTGAAATTTAGCCAAATGTCATGAACAATGCCAATTAACTACATAAATAAGGAGCTTACTTACCATTTTGCTACAAATTGTGCTAATTATCGGCGTGCAAGTGGGTGTCGGTTGTTCCTTCACTCGTCCATATCCTGACTCACGTTCGTACTAAGTTCCTTGCTCTCTCTTACCTACAAGCGCCAACAGTATTAGGTATAGCCAAGCGACCGAGGAGCGTCTTTATGCAACTTGCTTGTCGACTCCCCATGTTGCCGCATGCAGATTATTGTTGAAGCAGGCAAAGCTAGCAGGAGGAGCCCCCTGATCTCCTCAAGAGCCGTGAATGGCTGCGTCCCTATCCGTACGTGGCGCCCAATGGAGTCTGCCTGTTGGTGGCTAGCCCTGATCTAAGGATTCAAATTTCATTTTCGGATAAAATATTGGTTGAGATCGGAATCCAAAATTTTGCCGAAATATGGGTATTTTGAACAAATCTCGCCCGAAATTCAAAAACCAAAATTCAAATCCGGTTCATTTGCTATCGAGAAAAAAACGAAATTCGGCGAAAAATCTTGAAATTTCGGGCGAAATACCCGAAATTTCGACGGTTTTGAACTGGCCAAAAAGTGAGTTAAACGATAACGAAAATTTTTGAAATTTTTCCTGGAGAGGCCTGACACATCAGTGATATTCCCATAACAATTTAAGATGATTATAAAATATGATAAATTTTTAAAAATTCAAACATTGCTACTGTCCTGATAAAACGCTGGCCGTCAAGTTTGAACCGAATGAAAATTAGAACAAATAGGTTAGAAAATTTTGAAATTTGTTTTGTATGGTCCTGACACATCCATAATATTCTCATAAATTTTTCAGATGATGATCAAACATTGTTAATTTTTAAAAATTCAGAAAGTTCTACTGTCCTGTTAAAAGCCTTACCGGCAAATTTAAACAAAATAAAAAATAGTTCAAATCACGTTAGAAAATTTTTAAAAAAATTTGTGGATGGTCCTGATGTATCATTAATGTTTTAATAAATTTTTTATATGATGAACAAGCTTCAAGACTGTTCAAAAATTCTGACAATGCTACGTCCTGATAAAAGCCTCATGATCAATACATATATTTGTTTTAGCAATAAAAAAGGTTTAAAATTTTTGAAAATTTTACATAAGGGTTCTAAGGAAATTATTAAGATATAATAAAAATTTTGAATCATGATCACACTTCAGTGAATTTATAAAATTCTTACAAAGCACTGTACCATTTATGTTCTTTCTCTTTTTGATTTTTGAAATATAACAAATGAAGTTCAATGCTTACATAGATTTGACTAAGCAAACAAAAAAGTTTAAAATTTTTGAAAATTTTATATAATGGTACTGAGAAAATTATTAAGCTCTCATAAAAATTTTGGATCATGATCACACTTGAGACAATTTATAAAATTCTGACAAGGTTACTGTCCCAATTATGTTCATTCTGTTTTTGATTTTGTAAAGATAAAAAATGAAGTTCAATTATTTTTAAAAATTTTATGTATGATCCTACACTACTAAATATATTACCATAAATTTTTCAGACCATTATCAAGCATTTAAAATTTTATAAAAATCTAAAAGTGTTTCTATCGAAATTTTAAAATATCTCAAAAATTCAGTTTTTCAATAAATTTTCATAAAAAATGACTTTCTTAAGGGTTATTGGACCAAATCCGGCAATAAAACATCAAAATTCGGTTTCAAATACCGAAATTTCGCCGAAAAAACAAAATACTGTAGCAATTTAAATTTTTTAATTTGACCTGTAATTTGGATTTCGTGGTGGCCCGAAATCCGAGATTTCGATGAAATTTCGCTGGTTTTCAACGAAATTTTGATCCTTGACCTTGACCCATAAATTGGTGGATCACCTCAATATATTCGTCGTTGTTAATGCTCATCTCAGTTTTTATTGGTACTCCGTTTGCTTGTGTCCGGCCTGTAGCTAGCATCTCTCGTCTCAGGGCGGAACTACAAAATTTAGCCATCAGCGCTTATGTAGCCATCTTTATCTTGTTTTTTTAGCATATACAACCTGTCTTTTAACGTTGTCTCTAAAAACTCTATATCACCTAGAAACAACATCTCCAATAATTTATCTATAAAATCATTCATCTTCATTATATTTTTCCTCTCACACTACATCACTTTTTTCGTTAGTTTACGTGATCAAGTTGTCGCTTGCATAAGAGACAATAAATTCTCTTTCCTCACCTCATCTCTCCTCTATGTAGGATTTTGCTGACATGGATAACTAAAAGAAAGCTAAAGTGACACTATTAAAGATGTCCTTATAAATCTAGTTTCTAGTGGATGTATTTGCAAATTTAGCCATCTCCCCCACCACGAAAGGCATAGTAGACAACACCTGTCACCGATGTTGTGGTAGGACGAGGGACCACGTGAGCGGACGTTGAAGCACGAGACGAGCTGCAATAGTGCGCATGGCACCTCGCTGTCGTGCTCGAGTAGCGTGGAAAGAATTATGCCGTGGCGGCCCATGCGTTGCTCTTGCGGTCGGGCGAGCTCCCGAGGCTTCGGTGACCTTTCGCGCTTTTCAAGCGTGGCGGAGGATATGTGTCGCCTGTCGCACTTTTCATGTAGGGAAGAGAGCTAAATTTATATATATATGTGAGCTAGATTTAAAAAAAACGTATAAATACTAAATAAGCGATAATTTCAACCAATTAAACCAGCTGAGGTTATTCCAGAAAGGGAAAAAGGCAGAGCAGACAGGAGAGAAGAGAAGGCCTCTCATTGCCTCCTAGTCCTACCAATTATTCTTCCATCGAAGATTCCACCGGCTACCTACCGTTTGCCTCTCTTCCTTGGCCGGTCGAAACCGCAAAACCAACGGAACATTCCGTTTGTTTCTGTAGTCTCATGAGCGAAGCATGATGATGATGCGTTTTCTACGAGCTGCGCCTGCGCCGCTGCGCGCACGTCGTCGACATCGGTGGCAGTACCGATCAAATCTTCAGATGGCCGCAATCCTACCTCAGCCTGAGCTGGAGACCTGCAAGCTATCAAGCATGTACTCGCAGCTGACGGCAATGAGTTGCACATGTCAAAAGATCACGCCTCGCATGCAGATGATTATAAAAAACAAAGGCACGAACAAACAAGCTAAATATACCGCTGATTAGAGTAGTCCGTCCATCACAAATAAATACATAGTCAATCAAATTTTTAAAAATTTAATTATCAATATTTTTTAAAATATTTAAATTAGACATATGAAAATTATATGTATAGATCTACGTTAAAAAGTACCATTATAATTTTATAATTTTATTAATTTTTATAAATATATTATAATAAAAATTAATAATTAAACTATGTTTTAAAGATAGAGTACCTAGCAACCACCCACCTAGCAATTTGTGTTGTGTCGCTACTTGTCGCAGCCAGAAACAACACCTTGCTATAGCTATAGGAACAGTACATTGTTTTGTTTCTCAGATCTATTTTATCTTTTCCATTGGCGAGCATATGCATATCCCTGTAAAAGGCACTGTTCCTATCCCCTGTTGTTGATATGTTTAGCATATCATCTACAGCGGCATATGTCAGTAGTGCCCATGCATGCGGCCATGGGCGCCCCCTCTGCCATCATATAGCTAAGCTCCCCCAGAACCTTTTTTTCCAAACTTAGGGCACATGCATGCACCTGGGTTGTGCCTACACAACACACGTCACATCTCAGACTGTATAAAGGCATCAGAGAAGCTATGTCAAGTTGCTAAATATGTAGAGACTAATTGGCATATCTTTAATTGACAATAAACTGGCAAAAGAACTAGGCAGTTTCAAACGTTGTTTCTTCAACTTTTCTGTTGAGTCAGTTGATCTAGCCTTCTTCTAGGGCTTACTTGATTAGTATACACTTGGAGGAAGCGATTTACAACAAAACATGCAAGAACTTGGCAAATAAACAAACAAAGTAAGATATCAAGAAGGGACTGGGACTAAGCTAGCTATCCCTGAATTATGCGAGCAAAAAAACACTAGCTAGCTGGAGACATAGAGATAATAGTACTGCTCTACACTAGCGTAGCGTCAGCTCTATGCATTGCTTCTTGAACGCCGCTTGCGGAGGCGTCGCCAAGTCCCTGGCTCTCTTGCACCCGGCCACCTCCACCTCCCCCTCCGGCGCCGCCGAGGACGCCGGCGCCGTGAGCAGGTCGACGCCGAAGAGCCTCACGGCCTTCGTCACTGGCGCTGGCTGATCCGCGGGGTCTGTCAACGCGGCGCTGTTCGGCCGCAGCTTGCAGCCGATGAAGAGCTTGCTGTCGTCGCCGGTGGCGCCAGCGGAGGAGCGGTAGAACCCGACGACGTCGCCGGCGTGAAGGCCCTTCTCCTTGACGAAGCGGCTCCAGCCCTTGGTGAGGACGTAGCTCTGGCTGCTGTTCCAGTACGAGTACCGGAAACGCCACACCTTGCCCGCGGCGTCCTCGAAGTTGAGTAGCACGCCCTTGCTCTCGCCGGCGGCGGCTGGGAGCTGGAGCGGGAAGTGCTTCTCGGCGTGCTGCTTCGGTATCACCAGCCTGTTGAGCTTGCCCACGTCGCTGGGGGTGACCGTCTTGTCGAAGAGGTGCTCGCGCGCCGCGGCGACCGGGGAGAGCGGCGAGGAGTGGCCGTGCACGTTGGGGAGCGAGGTGGTGGGGACGGACGAGGGGGCGGAGGCGGCGAAAGCGCGCCTGCTCTGGGCGAGCTCGTCGAAGTAGGTGTGCTTGCGGAGCATGTCGACGACCTCGGCTTTGGAGCGCGAGGCGAGGAAGCCGAGCTCGGCGGCAGCGTCGGGGTCGGCCTCGGCGAGCGGGCGGAAGTTGGTGACGGCGTCGCGGCCGCGGAAACGCTGCGCGGCGACGTCGTAGGCGCGCGCGGCGTCGGCCTCCCCCGCGAACGTGCCGAGCCACACGCGCTGGTGCCTCTCGTAGATCTGCGCGCCCCACCGCCCGTTGGGCTGCGGAACCACCCCCTTGTACTTGGACGACGGCAGCTTCCCGCCCGCTCCCGTGCCCACGCGCCCCGCACCGGAGTCCGCCTCGGCCCCCGGCTCGGCCGCGTCCACCACCGCGCTGGCGCCACTGCCCATGCGCTCCAGCGGCGCCGCGGCGGCGGCGGCCGCCAGCGCCTTGAGCTTGTCCGCGGACGCGCCGCCGCTGCTTGTGTCGTCCACGAGGCAGCTCGTGCTGTCCATCTCAGCTCGCAGAGTACACTGCTAGCTCAGCAACTATGTATGTATGCTGCTTCTGTTGCGATGGCAAGTGTAGGAGATCGGTGGGGGAGGAAGGAAGGGGAGGTGGTCTGGTGGGATATATAGGAGCGGTGTGTGGGTACTGGTAGCGGTGGAATTGTGCATCATACGGCATGGGGTGCTGCTGCTACCATACCATGGCCGCGTGGGCAAAGCAGGCTGATGGTTTGCTACTTTGTTGCTGTGGTGTTGTTAGGATCTTTTTCGGTGCTCGGAACAATATAAAATTAACATTTTTTAATACTTTTGTATGGTATCTACATTTACATTGAGATATTGATACTAAGAACTTAAACCGAGAATATATCAATTTTTTTGATAACTCTCAGTACTACATTAGTATAAATTTTATTACTTATAAGAATGTTAAAAATTCTAGTTAAAAATGTTGCGCTCTCGACAACTGTGCTTAGCTCTATTGGTGCAGCACCAGGTACACGCACATGCCCGCTCCGTTCGACACGCGCTCGTAGAAGCCAAGTACATATGCGTGTTGTAGATGTGTGTATGCAGCTGGATTGTTGTTTCTAAACTTTAACAGATATCAGTGCTCTAGCTAATTTTTTTTAAAAAATGTTGCGCTCTCCCTGGTCCCTTCGCTTGTATTGCAGTACTACTTGGATAGATGGACGTCACCCCATGGGATGAGACTTGAGCCATGATGAGAAGTGGCTAGTGTTGGCGTGCGTCAGTCAGCCATAGGATGGCTAGATAAAGATGTAGTACTGCTACTAGCCTTGTCCACGGAAACATTGTTCATGTTGCAGATGATACGTGACCTGGCTGCCCATCGGTGCAGTTTGCCATGTCACCCTAGACCCTTTTCTTTTTCTTTGGCTTCAATTTGGCCTTTCTGTTATCAGGTTGCTTAAATATCTGGGTTTATGTGTTTCAGATAGCTTGTGCGCTTACCTGCATAACACGCTATTGTGTAACAATGTTGGCTGTGTCATGGACTAGTGGACCTTTTCTAGAAGTTTTTAGAGGAGGGAGACTCAGACTAGTGGGATATATAACTTCAACAGGAAAGAAATTCCTTTTCAAAGTGAACAACAAGAAAATTCTTAGCCAGGGAAAGAAACACCTTGGTAATTGTCCATAAATGACAAGGACACGACTCGGATCAGCCGGACAGAAAAGTTCGGTATAAAGAGGCTTCCTGCGCAAGGACATCTTATTACTGTAGCCGTTAAATTTTAGTCAAGAGATATGCTTCAATTCTTTTTTTCTACGGTTACACAAATATTAAAGTATGAATGAAGGGTAGATAGAGATTACCTACCCCTTCGCTTGCTTCAAGATTTGTGCAATTTATATTAGAAGGAAAAGCATTGAAGCACTGCTCTTTAGTCAATATATCTATATACAGCCGATGGTATTTAAGGCATCTTCCTGGCTTTATATGTCAAAAAAAAAGTTCCACAATAATCCTTTAAACAGAAAACATAAAATTCCTATAAATTTTCTTATTACTCGAGAGAAAATTCATCACTTATTTCAATGGTACACGGGAGGTCTAGAAAATCCCATAGTAATCATTCAATCAGAAAAAGCAAAATTCCTAGAAATCTATCTATTATTACCTTAATAAAGCAAACACAAAAGAAGCCACTACATTCGCTCTCAAGGGTTAAAAATTCCTATGTTAATCTTCGCTATCAAGGGCTAGAAAATTCCAACGTTAATTGGCGAAAAACAAGAGAAAAATCCACACCACTAATCATGGTGGGTTCAGATTATAATGACATAGATTAAAGGAAAGAGTCCATATTAAGTACAATCCAGAAAAAAACTGAAACTCGAAATAAAAGAAATAAAATTAGCAATTTGATTCCCTTATGAATTCCTAAGTGAAATACATATATAAATGTAATTAAGAGTAAAAATTAAATAAAAAATAGCAATTAGATTTGTATGCAAAATCCAACAAAAAAGTGAAATTCTAGATAAAAATAAAATAAAATTACAATTCGACATCGATGTAAATTCCAAAGTTAATTTCCTAAATACTTGTAGTTCAGAATAAACACTAAAGAAAAACTATCAAATGGATTGTATTCGAATTCCAACAATAAATAAATAAAATTAAAAAACTTGATATAAATTTGTAATTTGATTTCCACAGAAATTCAAAAGTTAAATCCCTAATAAATTAAATAAAATTTTCAATGTTATTTGTATACTAACTCCAAAGAAAAATAACTAAAATTTTTACTAAGCAAAGTCACAAGAAACCAACACGTCCGCTCTCAAATACTAGAAATTTTCACGTTAATTAGAGAAAAAAACATAAAAGATCTATACCATTGATCATGATGGATCTAGACTAAAAGATATACTCCATGTCAACTACAATCTTGAAATAACTAAAATTCGGAACAAAAAATAAAATAAGCAATTTGATTTCCATACGAATTCATGAGAAAAATCCTTCAATAAATATAATTTGGAATATAATTTAAATAAAAAATAGCAATTTGATTTGTATACGAATTCCAACAAAACAATAACAGAAATTCAAAATATAAAATAAAATTGTCATTTTTATTTTTATATGAATTCCTAACTAAAATATCTAAATAACTGTAATTTAGAGTAAAAATAAATAAAAATAGCAATTGGATTTGTATGCAAATTCCAACAAAAAAATAATAGAAACTTAGAATGAAAAATAAAAAAAATTGCAATTTGATTTCCATATAAATTCCAAAGTAAAGTCCCTAAATAACTTAGATTCAAAAAAAAATTAAATTTTTTTAGCAATTTGGTTTGTATATGAACTCTAGTAAAAAATAACTGAAATTTTGAATAAAATTAAAATTATAACGTGGATAGCATGAATGGTGTCGGAGGAGACTACGAAAGGAAAAGGGGGTCGATCTAGTTAACACGAAGTCAATAACCCATGGAGGTGTGAAGAGTTGAGGTGGTGATGGCAGACATAAGGACAATATCATGCTACTCACCCATTGGGAACCAAATATGCAAATCTGGACCATCTAGGTATGCTGCACTAGTCTAGAATCACGCTAGTGCATATAGTGGCAGCATTGATGAAACATCATTCCATATGTATAATAATTAATGAAGAAGCAATTAACAATAAATATCAAAGTAGTGATCTTATGATCAAAGCTTACAATTATTGCCTTAGGAGGCGAACAGCTCAAATAATGGAAAAATCTATGATTTGCCCCGTGATGTCTCACTGATATGTGGGGCTTGGGGCCACATGTCAGTGAGATATACAGGACAAATCATCAATTGCACCAACTAAAACGGGGCAAATCATCAAATATCTCCTCAAATAATCTGCAATAGAAAGAAACATAATATCTTCGAGTGAAATATATCAATATGCCCACAGGCAATTGACTGGGTTAGCATGACCTAGTTCTTCACGATCTTCAAAGTAATCATACTTGACTAGTGATATCTTATAATGTCTTAGCAACTGAGCAGTATTGTTTATAACAAAGGTGAGTTCATAGAGTACTCAGCAAGTTGTACCACATAATGCAAGTCTAATAATTACATGTAAGGCTTATTCAAAGAATACCTGATATGGTTCTTTCGCACAAAGTAGACTTTAGCATTTTGATACAAAAATAGATTGAAATCATAAGTAAAACAAATAACAATAATGATAAGTTATTAAGAGATTTCTCGAGTTAAGTTGGCACACAGCCTACACCATTTTCTTTTCCTAGCATATAACCTGCCCTTTTAAGTTTTATTTTGTAAAATATAACCCTTGTGTGAAATTCCCAAGCATTATCCATAACACGAGACACGAATATTCGAATAGGTTTTACACTCTGCAGAGGTCATACACTTTTCCCACAAGGTATGATCAATCTCATAATGTTGGTCATAACACGTACCCATCGACGTGCGACTAAGAAAATAATAAAATCTTTCAGAAACTCTATCCAAACACAGAATCTTCCGATAAGCCTAGTCTCACTATTACACCCTTACACAAAGCAGAAAAATAGAAGGGACTCACTGTTGGACTAGGAACGACAATTGTTCAAGGTGTGGAGCTACTACAACACACACAATCCTCAACCTCACACACAGCTTAGTCTAAAGCCTAAGGTATCTATGCCAAGACTCGGTAACTTACGGAGTTAGGTCTGTCCCATTGCCAAGACTCGGTAACTTACGGAGTTAGGTCTGTCCCATTACAGACAAATGGTTGTATGATTAGTCCAATTCAATGGCTTATAAGGTTAAGTCCTTAATTGACCGAGGTAAGACTTCCAATTTATTTGTTCACATTAACCATATCGCTTGATTCACACAGAATAATACCAATCCAATGTCACACTAACCCACCTAGGCTCACATCCTCTTGCCACTTTCAGATTGTTCTAATTAGCTAGCTATAGCTACACTATAGCTTTCATGGATCCCAAACGCGGGCCTCCAGGCCAATGTTTTGCTATATTATCTACAAGCGCTATCAGAGGCAAATTCAGCTAATGGACATAGGTGTACAGATATACACCCAAAAATTTTGATATAAAACTTAGTATATAGTAAATATATTTGGTGTATATACTAGTAAGTAGCTCAAAAATACGTATTTCAACCTCCAAGTCCATTCCAGCCCATCCCACCCACTCCCTTCCCAATCTTCCTTGCGTGGCCCAATCGCTCAAGGTCTAGCCTTCCTCTATTCCTTAAGCTCAACACCCAACCCCCTCTCCATTTCGCATGCCCCACGCTCTCTCGCTCTTTCTGTGGCAGCAGTGCATCCGACAGGTGGCAACCCGTCAATGACGGATGAGGGCCATAGGGCGGGTGCAAGCTGGCAAGGAGTAGGGTAGCAGACAAGCGCTAAGCAGTCACCGGTACTGGTAAATTAGTAGAGGCGGCAAGGTAGCCCTAGCCCTTGTGGCCGCGGTGAGCATCAAATCGGGAATGGAGGGTACGACACCAGCGACGGTCGACAGGTTAGGGCGATGTTATCCGGCGGAGCAGGGAGCTACGCGTGGCGTGTTAAAGGGCAATTCTGTGGCCGCGGCGAGCATCAAGCTAGGGATGGAAGGTACGACCCCAACGGTGACCGGTGGGTCTGGGCTACGACACCCTGCGAGGTAGTAAGTGGTGCTAAAACAACAGACAATAGCTAAGCATTTGGCATCAGCAACCACACAGGTGAATTTCATTCTTGATTCCAAATGTGAAATCCCCAATTCATAAATCTATCAGTGTTATGTTGATTATAACGGTGGATTGTGATTTTTGAAATGTAGCATGTAGAGCATTCAAAAATAAAAAGGAAGCATGTAGTTTTTGAATCCCCAATTCACAAATCTCTAAATTATTTAAGGTGTTGTCTCTAGTAAGAACAATACATGACACACTCTTTTTCATAAATATATTCCATAAAAAAATAGTCATATTTGAATTTGCACATCAAAATAATATTGATAGTCTGTTGCATGGCTAAGCACACTAAACATGTTCTAACCAACCCACATTGATGCTATATTAGTGGCCAACTACTACCTTTGGTCACAAATATTTATCATTTTGGGCATCGACACGGTCTTCAAAACTTTGCTTTGACCACTATTTTATATTATAATTTATTTATAAAACTCAATAAAATTATAATGTTATGAAACTACTTTTCAAGATAAATCTACACGAATGATTTTTATGTATCCAATTTAAATGTTTAAAATGATATTGGTAGTCAAAGTTTCGAAAGTTTAACTGCACCTATGTCCAAAATAATGACTATTTGTGATCGAAGGGAGTACTAATTATCCATCCTAGGGTGACAAATGACCATGGCATAGCACATGACAAGGTAGATATAATCTAAATAGGTTGCATAACTAATTCCTAAACTATTTAAACAGTTAATAGTTAAACTAACATGCAATAGTTTGAAACAAAATGACGTTTGTAAATCTAGGTTCAACATGATCAAAGCACAACTTGTCTGGCTCTTGCTATACTAATATTTCTTTATATTTGATAACTTTACCTTCTATCTTCGACTTTCTTATCTTCAGCTCCTTTGAACGACTTCTAGACATCTATGTCTAACGAGAGAGAAAGAGAAAATACAAAAAAATTCAAAAAGACAAACCAAATAAACTCCAAATTAAGAATTGATGGCGCTAGAAGATAGGGCTTGATTTTAGATGAATTTAGAAACTTGAACAGACTCAATCGAAGCTTGTATGAACGAGCTTCGGAATTTCGGAAGATTTATCGACAAAGAAAACATCGATAAATGAGAATATTCTAGGGAATATTCCGTTGGAACTATTTAATTAAAAGGAACATATGTTGACATGTGAATCCCCAGTCTATGGACCATGTCCAAGGGGAAAGGCAGTTGTCCACAGTAAATCTGGCTCATGGAATACTGTACTGATAGGTAGGATCCACATGTAAATGACTTAGTTCACGATGCACCGAGTTCACCGAACCAATCTAGGGTTAGGGTTCCGGTGTAACACGTATGCACTGACTCGGATGACACGGAGGCAACGAGGCTGACGCGGCACTAAGTTGGCACCAAACGGGGATGCTAACGTGGCAAAGGTTGATTGAGCCTATGCATTGGTGACACATGATCGAACATAGATTGGACCGACGACAGGTTTAAGATTTAGTTTCCAGGCGAATGACATGTGGGACCTGCTTATCATTGACACATGTTCCACTAGCGAGTGGGACCTACGAGAGGAACTTTGTGAATAGGTTTGGAATTGGACATACGAGTGCCTGTGTGGCTACTACTTGGCAAGGTGGCAATGACATGACACAAAGTAGTGGTAGGGCCTGCCTGTCATAGAGACAACAGGGGAGAGATAGAAGGAAATGGTTGGCCCACCAATAAGAGACAAACAAAGAAGAAGACGAGTGCTGGCCTGCAGGGGCCAAGAAATAGAGGAAGGATGGCCTTGGCAATGGCTCTCGGGTGGATGGGGTCGACGGCGACTGGTGATCGGCGGAGTTCCGGTAATAGCCAAAATGAAACAGTGGCGGCGTATAGATGATGATGCTGTTACAACGACGGGAGGTCGATGTCGGTGAGTGGGTAGTAGAGAAAGGCGGTGGAGCTAGCTCGGCTTCGGTGGTAAGGTGGCTCTGATGATAGAACAACGACAAGAAGATGCACCTCATATAGAACGTGGCACGGGAAACAAGGTGGTGGTGAAGTCGGATGATATGAATGCTCACTAGTGCGCAATTTGGTTGTGGGGTAGGGCGGCAAGACTTGGGAAAGCTGGATTTGATCTACGCATACATTGGTAGAAACTCCAAATTAACATATGAGAAAGGTCAATAGAGGAGCGAAACACAACATGTTGCAAACGGGATGGCGAGGAACTGACCTAGGTGATAGGAACATGAGCGCGGCTGGACACGAGGAAGAAGATGATGGCGAAGGAGATAAAGTGGCTCCTCGAAGGTGGCAAGGTGAGCACCACATAGAATGTGACGAGGTGAAGGTATTGATGATGATGGAGTGGGCTGAGGCTCACCAGTGACAACGAACTCTGGTGGAGATGACTTTTGGCTGCGCATGGGTCCTCGGCATGATTCAACGTATTGGATAGGGAGTCAAGGACAACACCCTAGGGTTTTGGATGAGAGGCTTGATACGATCCTTGTGATGTGGGTAAGCGGCGCTACATATAGGCGAGAGTGGAGATTGGCGTGTGGAGCGTAGACTCTATACTGAAGGTGACACCGCTTGAACTGCGTGCAAGAAAAGAAGAATAAGGGCGATGACAATGGGCTAGGCCGAGGCGTGCAGGTAAGATGGGTTGGGCTAGCTAGCGACTTGGGCTGAAAGAGAGAAGATGGGCTGGCGTTTGGAGATGGATTGTGCCAGACAAAGCTTCAGCACAACGAAAATTTGGAATTGAGATCTGATTCCTGAATTAAATATAAGTATAGAAATTCAAATAAATAAAAAAGAAAAGGAAATCAGAAAACTTCGAGAAAATATATGAAAGTTCCAATGAATGGAGCTCAAATTTTGATGACGGTTATCTGTGCAGTCCTGTTGAGTGGATTGGATTACTTCCAACCCTTTGGAGATCCAATACACTTAGTCTTCTACATCTTGATTACGGTAAAATCCCATACTTGGTATTATCTAGTCTACTTCTGGTTGGGTGGTGTCTTACACAATCGACCACAGAGCCTCGAGTGGTGACATCTGTGAACTGACCTAGTAGCTACTATCGTAGGAAACTTGTGCATAGGTTGAACAATTGTCTCCTCTATTGCACTGCCCATAAGCCATTAACATACCTTCTAGGGTATGTTTTACACTTCTAGTCTACCCATTGGTTTGAGAGTGACGTGCAGTTGCTTCGTGCAAGTTTTTGCTATAGTGAGGAGTGAACTAATTTCTTCAATCTATCAAGATATTCTTTGGTATCTCCTGTAAACTAACATTCTTAAACACAATTAATTGAACTTTAGATTATTTAAATTAAAACTTTTTAATTTATGAAAGTCCTAGTTAAGCTTTATTAATTTAAAAAAATTGGTGACAATTTTTTAGAACCTAATCTACACAAAATATTTTTGAAAACTAAAAAATTTGGATGTTACATTACCGTAGCCGTTTGATGAGAACAATGTTGTGGTACTCGCTAGAGCTTTTGAAGGGAAAGGCCATAGTCGAAAAGTCCAAGGGCCGCGACAGCGAGTGGTGAGCATCGACGTTGTTAAATAATTCATTAGCCAAAGAAGGTCGATAATGGAGAAGCCTTATCAGAGAGGAGATGAACCTTTGCACTAAAGATAAGCTATGGACGAGATAGGGGCATTGTGTAGCTAGGAGCATGCCATTGCTTGTGAGGGCATGGCATCACTAGCGATGGCGAGAAGATTCTTCGTATCATTGGACAGCAATTAAAGTAGACATGTTGGCATCGGTGTAAGAAGGGAGGTCCCCATGGTTAGTGAGGAAGACAAAGCATTGAGTTGGTCAACATTAAAGAAGGACTTTTTTAAATAATATATTTTATAATTCAAATTGCAAAACTATACCACGAAAAAAAACAATTGCAAAAATATACACCTGTCGCCCTACCATAGGGCGACATGCTGACTCACTCGCACTTCAGTTGGGCGACAGCTAAACTACTTGCCCAATGGTAGGGCGACACGTCACTAGTCGCCCAATGGTATGGCGACACGTCACTAGTCGCCAATGGTAGGGTGACATGAAGAAATCGCCCAATGGTAGGGCGACTTGGCCAGAAAATTTATAAATTTTGGAAAAAAAATCTGAGAGACTTAAAAAAAGATTAAAATATTTGGATAAACAGATTTAGGATTCAAGTATAATATTTTTAGGCTCTAGAGAAATTTGAAATAATTTTCAAAATTCCCTTGAACAAGTAGAGTGCGTGGTTTTTAGCCTTTTCGGTGGCCCGTGCAATGTCATGTCTAAACGGTATTTTTATGAACAGTGGAACACATTTGATCTTTGATACATGCACTTCCATATTATGGAGAAATATGTAATTTACACCTTGCTTTGCATCTAATTTCCACTAGTGCAACAACCCTAAGTAATATAGTCGGCAACAACTCTTGTCATGTTTTTCAGCCTTTTCGGCGGCCCGTACAATGTCATGTCTAAATGGTATTTTATGAACAGTGGATCACATTTGATCTTTGATACATGCACTTCCATATTATGGAGAAATATGTAATTTACACCTTGCTTTGCATCTAATTTCCACTAGTGCAACAACCCTAAGTAATATAGTCGGCAACAACTCATGCCATATTTTTCAGCCTTTTCGGCGGCCCGTAAAATGTTATGTCTAAATGGTATTTTTATGAACAGTGGACCACATTTGATCTTTGATACATGCACTTCCATAACAACTCATGTTATGAATATTTCGTACGAAGCACTTAAACTATTTGTTGAACATACATAAGGGCAGATTCACCGAAAGTTCAGATGATAAAATAAGCAATATATTAGATTATATTACAAGGGCATTACAACAGTGACGAAATTGCTTGACGAACTAACTAACGAAAGCATTGTTTATCATGGTGGAACAGATGATCATTCCGCCTATCTGGGTACAGCCAGAATGATGTCCCACATTTTCTGCATATTACCTGACCCGTGTAAATTTGGAGATTTGTACTCGGACACCGCTCAATCCCCACTATGAAAGAACTCCATGGGGATCTGCAGTGCTCCCAGGTGTCGCCAAATGGGTGGCCTATGCCGTACGTCTCGGGTGTGTAAGACAGAATTTTTTGGTCATCCCGATTCCAATCGTCCCCTTTGTTAATACCACCCGGGTTCCCGGATGGTCTGCGTAACGAGTCAAGGATTTGTTGCGTGGTGCGTAACTGCGCCGGCTGCTTCCCCTTGTCCCTTCCTCTTCGAGAGGAGGTACCCTCTTGTACCTCTGTTGCGTTGGCCGTTGGCGCAGACTTGCCGAGACACCTGCTCTGTTTCGGCTCGCACTCCACTATATGGTGCAGGAGGTGTGTGTTGGGCTTATCCTTGTACAACCGAAAGCGTGTCCTGCAGTCAATGCAGTATGCCCGCTTTGGTAGTTGAATAACGCCGTAGGCGTACTCGGGGTCTGGCTTTTCTGGGCGGTAGTAGCACCACGGAGAGGGTTGCTCCCCCCAATTATCCCATACAGGAAGTTTGAGATGTGGGTGGTACGTCTCCGGGTCAACACAGTTGAAGTAGCCGCACCATTCATCCTCGGCCAAGGGGCATCGGTAGAATCTCCGGTCCGCTAGATCATCGTGGCGGTATCAACCATCGCCGCAGCCGTGTTCGCAAAAGTCGGGGCTTTCGGGTGGCCCTTGAGGAGGTTTCTCCTTTGACTCGAGCAATTTCGCAATTTTCTTTTTGAACTCCTGTATGCGATGAACTGGTTTAGAATTACTACTTTGTGAGTGAAACATGAGTACGTCGCATGAAACTCACCGATTGGTTGGCCCCTTGCCCACCGGCCCTGAACTCTGGTCGATCTAGAGCGGGGACATGTCCGCGGCCTCCCACGGGTGAAGTTCTCGCGAAGCGGGTTGGCGTCATGGCGCTTGTAGATAAATTCGATATCACGTCGTTCGCCCGTCGATCCATTGGAAGAAGCAACACGGTCCTTGTCTTTGAGAAAAGAAAGAACGATGCATGAAACGGTAATGTTACCTCAGATTGTATGGACACGATGAGGTTTACCGTAAGCGGGCACAACATTAGTGGCGCGGCGACCGCTCTCCGTGGGTAGATTGCATCATCTTCGCGGAAGGTTGCGATCGCAATTGGGTCGTGGCAACTCCGCAGAATCGGGCGTCAACGCTACTAGTATCCGGTACTCGGCGGGATGAATTCGCTTCATCAAGAGGCGACGGTAGAACGACATCGTGCCCTAATTTGTGTAGATCGGTGGCGTGTATTGCTTGTTTGGCGGTGTTGGATGTCTACCCTCTACCGCTTTTATAGTGGTGGTCAGGGGTTGCTCCACACAACTACAGCACTGATGGGCCGGCATCCTCTGTGAAAAGCTGCACGACGTGTCACCCATCAGCAAAGTTGCACGATAAGGCTGACAAAACTGATGCATGTAACTTGTCTAATCGCCCTGACAAGGCTGACAAAGCTGATGCATGTGACTTGTCTCATCGGACCGACAAGGTTGACAAAGCTGACTTGTCTAATCGGCCTGACAAGGCTGCACGCCCGTGAGTAGGCTATTCGCTCTCAAAAGCTGCTGCACGCCAGTACTTCATCATGCTTGAAAGCAGGGCTACTGTAACAAAGAATAACAATATTTCATAACCAAAAGTAAGATGTTACTAACATAACAAAAATATATCGTATACAACTAAATACATAAGATGCAAAGTATGTCACAATGTAATAACCAAATACATAAGCCAAAATACATAAGCCAAATACAAACCTCGGGCCCTGTTTGGCGCCTACTCATGCACAAGCGTGCCTCCTGCGAACCTGCCTGTAACATCCCGAAAATGAAAAAAAAACAATATATAATAAAATAGCAATGAATATTTTTGGATTGAATATAATTATTTCTGAGTCTTCTTGGTGTTATTGGTTTTGTTTGGATTTTCTTGGATTTATGTTTTGTATGAAAAGTCCAACAAATAGAATTATTAAATAGAAAATGGTAAGAAGGTAAAGAGGTAAAAGTAAAAATAATAAAAATTACCATTTGACTATAATCATGCTGGAAAACCAGTAAAAACATTTAGTAAAAATCTTTGGTGCTGAAATGGGGTAAATAAAATATCTTAGTCATCTCTTTTTGACTAAAACCAGTGAAGTCAGAATTAATTAAAAAGAATAGGAACTTATCAGGAGCTAAAAAAATTACCATAGAACCCTAATAGAATTATTCACATCTGGTAAAAATCTCAGGAATTGATCATGTCGTCAAAGCCTCTTAAAAATTCAAAAACAGAGACCATTAAAAACAAGAAATAGTCATGTCCGAATTTTTATAAAATATTCACTTGATATTTTGACTTGAAATTTTTATGGAGATATCCATAAGCCAAACTGAACTCTCATAAAAAGTTTGGAAAATAATTGATATGAATTACATACTTACATAAATGAAATACCGAAATACAAATCCTGTATAGTCCACAGTGTCAGAATTTTAATTAATTCATTATCAGGTATTTTAGTCTGAAACTTTTACTAGGAGATAAAAACTTCCATAGTATGTCGGTAAAAAAGTTTTAGAAAATTCTACCATGATTTGATAGCCGTTTTAATGCCCACACGACGCTGTCCGAACGGAGTCTATCTCCTTTGTAAATCTGTTTCGCTGACATGTGGGCTCGGGGCACTGTAGCAACTTGGCGCGCTGGCAACTGAGCTGGAGCTTTTCACTCACTGCCCGGTGGGGTCAGACCCACCCGTCAGTCCCTTTCTCGCTGCCCTCGCCCCTTTTCCTCTCTCGCGCGAGGAGATCTCGATGCCTCCCGAGTCTTCGCCGGCCACGCTGCATCTCAGCGCAAAACCCGCCGAGCCCACGCCCGTGCGTCGCCACAGCTCGTCCTCAGCCTGCCCAAGCCACGCCTCGCCCATACCCCGCTGTCCCGCGCTGGAAAAATCTCGCGCCAGCTCGCCTCCGCACAGAACCGAGTCGCCGCCATTTCTTCCCGGATTCAAACCCTGTGCTGGCATTCTTTGCCGGCTATAAATACCGGAGCTGCCTCGCACTGAGGTTTCCACTTCTCCATTCGTTTTCTGAGCCGAACACCCGAGCCAGTTCTCTCTTCTTTGCCGTTCTTCCGCGGAAGCCAGAAAAGGGGGGGAATTGGTGGAGCAAGCCAATTAGGCAATTATTCTCGAAATTTCTTTGTCCCAGAGCTTCGCCGCATCCCATAGAATATTGATCATCCATTATTTTCACTTGTTCTCAACCGCAGTTCATCTTTCCGTCGTTCTTCTTCCTCACGGCCGGCGACCATGGGCAGCTATCTCCGGTGATTCTTCGGCCGCTCTAGCAGGTGAAATAGAATCCCTAGGTTCCACTGATACTCTAGGAGCCCTTTTCCGGTGAAAAGATGGCCGGCGGCGAGCTTCTGCTCGTGCAGCCATTAGTGCCGCCGCACCTTCTCGGTGCCGACCACCTTCCCGGCCATCCCCCGGCGAATGGGTACCACCCCTAGGTATGCCTCGGCTCACTGATGCTCGAGGTGCTACCCATTCAGCCGCGGCGGCACTGGTTCACCGGCGGTAGGCCGAAGACCCAATCGCCCTGTTTCGGGTCACTTACCGGTGGGTCCAGGCCGTCAGTGGCGCACTGTCTCTTTGAGTCGGCTCGGTCACTGACGAGCGGGGCCCATCCGTCAGTCTCCAGGCCATTTCTGCGCGCGTGTCAGCACGGTCAGACCGAGTTCGCGTTCAAACGCGTGCGCGCCAAAAGCCGAAAGGCGTTTTCCTTCGGTGAAAACGTATTTTCGAATTTCCATTTTGATTTACAGAAACCGAGCTACTTCATTTGTGCATAACTTTTGATCTATAGCTCCAAATTGAGTGAAATAAATTTCTATATTCTTGTAAAATCAAGCTCTTTTATAATATGTAAAAACATTTTGAAAACCATCACTGGGTAATTTTGAAATTCAAGTTTGAATAAAGAAGCTAAATAGAAGTTGTATACAAAATTTCTGTAAATAAGCTTAGAAGATTATGAAACTAATTTTTCTAGGATCCTTATGTTTCCAGGAACCCAGATATATAAGAATATTTAATTTTTATGCATGTTTGAATTACTTTCATTTAAGTCTTGTTTTCAATACACTAAGAATTCAAATAGGTATAATAGTATTAAGGGAATATAAAAGAAACAAAAACTTAATTCAGAATAATAGGATGGCAGTAGCATGGTTAAATTTGGTTAAGTTGAAATTTGCATTGAGTTAACTTTAAGTTATGTAGTAATTATTGTGCCAAATGCACTCGCACATATATATGCATATATATGTGCATAGGAAGTTAAATAATTAGTATATAGACTAAATGGTTACCAACCATAAGCAAACCTAGTAACCTAGCTTAATAAGATTTAGTGCAAACAACTCCTTATCTTATATTTTAAGTTTTTTTTATTCAAATAATTTTAGCATCTATAATTCGAAGTTATAAATACTAGAATTCACAATTTTAGCCTCTTGAATTCGTAATTTAAGAATCAGTGATCTATAAGAAAAACCCATGTCATTTATCATAGAAAGTTTTAACGCTTAAAATGCAAAATTATTTACTTTGTGAAATCTTAAAAGTTTATAATCCACCTTCAAAAGATACCCCTGTTTCTGCAGTTATTCTTTATTTGACTTACTGTCTGTCTTCTTTTCGCCCTTTCTGAATTTGGATTTTTACTATATTTCCGCTCGATTGTCGTGTAGAGTCCGACGTCCTCGAAGAGGAAGACGACGCCGTCGCTGATCCAGACCCAGAGTTAGACAGCGAGTTGCAAGGCAAGCACCCCCTTGAACATGTCGAGCCTAATAATTTACCTACCTTATGTTGTTTTTGCTTATGTACGATGCATCCGGATAGTTCTCCCTAAAAATGCTAATTTGGGTTAGAACTGTAGTTAGTCCTGTAAATTATGGTTTGCCTCAATCTGTATGAACATGTGAACTTTGTAAACCTTAGTTGAAAATTAGACATGCTTAATGTCATTTTGGGTATAACTGCTAGCATAAAATATCTGCTTAAGCTGTTGATCGTGTTTTCAATCTTTTCATCGAATGTATGATCCTCATTTGGGAAAATGTTGCAGGTACTTTGGCTAAAAACCCAAAACTAAAACTATGGTTTTGATGCGGGCGATTATTGGCAATAGCCGGTGGTGCAAAGGAAGTTGCACGTAGTGTAGGGTGGAGTATCGCCCGTGTCGGATTAAGGACCGAGCAATGGGACGCTATAGATCCAAGAATGTCGTACAACCACGAGGGCTTGTATGGGCGGGTCTTAGCCTATTAAGTTGTTTAGATGTGGCTTTGCATCTACGGAAGGCGGGAGATTGCACAGGCATTCCGGTTTGGTTTGCTTGTAGGGGTTTCTACATACCAATGCAACGGTGTACGCCTTGCCATGAACAGAAATGTGGTGTTGGGTGTGATGAAAAAGGATCCACGACTTGGGTGAGTGTTTCTGTTTCCATGGCGAGGGTCAAACGTCCCGGGCTGGTTCAAAGCTACATCTAGATAATGTAACAGCTCTGTATGATCTCCTTGCCGACACAGCAAAGGAAGTGTGTAAATTGGCCTGGCAAAAGAGGTTGATCATTCCTTGTGGGTAAAGCTGTACACCTCTTCAGAGTGTAAATCTAATCGATTAGCCGCGTCCACGGTTATGGACACTTGGTGAAGTCATTCCAATGTTAGCATGTTTTGGTATTTTCTGGAAAAATGGGTTTGAAAAGGAAACCGTTTTGCAACTAGTTTTTCGTGTGAGAGGACAGACACCGGGGATCTTGCAGTCGGGGTAGACTGGGTTGAAAGACTTGATTAATTACTTGTCACTTTATATTTCAATTGCCTATTTGAAAATGCGATGTTTCAATCTATTATGCCATATCTTTAAATGTTTAAGCAACTGCAAAATAAACTTTAACTGCCTTGATTAGCCTTCATAACTATCTAATTGCATTTGCCAAACACTATAAGTCTTGCTGAGTACCAATGTAATCAATCTTGCATCTGCTGTCTCAGAGGACGAAACCTGCGAAGTGCCAGATGACTCTGACTATCACGCAGGGCACGAAATATTCGATGATGATTTTCCCTAGGTTTGCCAAGTCAGTTGCCTGAGGGTTAGTGGGCAAACTACGTGGCTTTTGGAGTTTTAAATTCCCTATTTTTCACTGTTGTAAATTTTTTTTTAACTCTGTATAATTATTTCGGCCTGTAATATATGCTTATCAGTTTAATATCTTGTGGATGTGATATGAATGTTGTAAACATGTGAGTGCTAGCTACTGATCATGGGACTAGTACAGTAATCACATGGAGGTTCCTGTTTGCAAAAATGGGGTCTCACACTGCCCCTGCGAGTACGTCAACTGTGCCGGTGCGTGGTGGGCCCTCTGTGGTTTACTGGAGGTGTAGCGTACGTCGGCTGAGAAGGCTGTGTTGGTGGTGGTGCTCCCTGCAACTGCGGTTATCCAGGCTCATCCGGATCAGCGAAGTATCTCGATAGGCCACCATCGTCGAGGTCGAAATCCGCATGGGCTGCATCATCAAACCGCCTCGAGTCGTCGGGGCGGTGAAGTCGCAGAGGAGAACCACCGTGCCTGTGAGCCTGTAAGAAGTGAAGAATTGTTGGTAACATTCAAAAAATAATTAGACAACATACGAAGTGTGACGAAGTACTCACCTCTGACGTGAGGGGCTAGACCAGCGTGTCCAGTAGCTCGCCCTATCGCGTAAGTCGGCGTGATGGTGGGACGGGAGGACGTGGCGTGTGAAGATGTACCTGGAGCACTCCTCCCTGCAGTAAGCGGCACGCCGCGAGCGCCGTCAGCCACATCGCGAGGCGTGCGACATCCTGCCAACTCGAGGGTGCGTCTGACGCTCTCCCTGAACCTCGCGAAGAAGGAGGTCACGTCCTCTCTGGTCACGTCTACCCCACGAGACAGACGAGACAGAAAGCTCCCAGACTCCTCGTAGTACCGGGCTAGCACATCAGTCTGAAAAATACATTACGAATTAACCTAACACATTAATCTGGAAAATGCAATACGAAAATACATCGTACATTAGACAAAACTTACCGCACCGTGCAGAACTGAGTCCGTATGGCGGGGATACGTGTCCCTCACCTTGGGGATGTGTCTAGGAGGATTCGGGTCGACATGTACCAAACGCACACGGGTACGGGAAGTGTACCATTGTCGGTACCCCTGGTACGTCTGCGGGTCGTACGGCGCATCCTCGGCATGGACATCGTCCAAGGCTCCTCCCCACTCCTCGACCCATGGCGCCATACGTACGTGCCATGGGGTGCCCCTATGCCCGTCTGAAAGATCGAAATGGCGATCAGAGGGGGGTGAATGATCCCAAATAAAATTTCCCCCACTCAAAGTACTCCAAACACTCTTGCAAGAAAAATCTAAAGCACCCAAATATTTTCGTTCAAACAGGTGCTTCTCATATTCGCACACCCTACAAAACCCAGAACAATTAGACAACTATGTGTACCCCTAGCTTGTATGGATAAGAACCATGAATCATATGAGGTGTTTTTTTAATCACAATCCTGGTTGTCAAGTGTCCAAACAAAAGAGGAATCAATTCAAAAGACTTCTTTTCTAAAAGAGATAAAGCTAAAATACCAAAGTATCTTTTCAGAAAAGTTAAAGCAGATTTTCAGAAACTGTCCTCAGTTGGAACAGGTGGTTGGTGAGTTTCTGTTGCTCTAAATTTTTTGGAAATTTTTCTCTCTATGAGCAGTCGAGTCGTGAAACAATCCACCAAAAATCACCTCAGAAAGCTTTGTAGAATAAGAATGAAAAATCAAGCAATACAGAAGGTCAGGAACTTCGACCAGAAAGTTTGAGGCTCGGTTTTCACTTCATATCTCTCAAACGGTGCAACCAGTGGACTCAAGAAATTTTATACAGATTTATATATGAGTTCTGCACCTTCTCCAAAAGGAATCACTTAAAAATGATTTTTATATATTTTTATAAAAATCAAATACTGACTGCTGCGTGAAGAACAAGTTCTGGACAGATTTGCAAATTGATAAAAAACTTGATCTCTAGTCTATCCAAGGGTGTAAGAAAGATGTAAAACCAAATGAACACCCTTAATACATCCTATAAGAACAACATTTAGAAGGAGGGGATGCAAATCCAAATTGCATAAATGTAAATTACAAGAATGTAAGTGCTAAATTTAATTGCGGAATTTAAGTGCATAATGTAAATTGAGTAATTTAAATGCGTAATGTAAATGCACAAAGAAAAGAAATGATTTGAGGAAACATTTCATTTCTGGAAGGAGAGGTTACAAAGCCTCACATTCATGTGGGCAAAGCTCAAAGGAGCATCAAAAACCTCAAAACCTTCAAGGGGAGGAGGCTACCCCTCCACCCTTATTTATACTACTCTTGGGCCACCTACCACCCATGGATGAGTTTCTCAACCCAAGAGCACTCATCTAAGGGCTAGGATTAACCCACACACACAGCCATGCAAGGGCTAACCCAAAACCCACACATACCGGGTTTTCTTGCACGGTTTTCAAAGCATACTACCTAGACCCGCTAACCTACCAACTAGACCTCAATCCGACGGCCCTCATTGATCCACGCGGCATCTAGCTAGCATCATCTCCTTTCCTTGTCTTCTTGACTTGCCCGGACTCCGTCTCCGATCATCTTCCGGCGATCTCTCAACCGTCTGGACCTCCGACGCTCCTCGCCTAGTCCCGGTCATCCTTCGCCTCACCATGACCTAGCACCGTCGTCCTGCAACCATCAAAGACAAGGAAACACATCACATAGCAAAGTCCAACAACTCATATAATCACATTTTGATCTCAACAGAATGATATACACTATGTCAATAAAGAAACCCGACCTCACGTGGTCTCGATCATCGGTATTCATCCCGACCACTGAGGTTCAATGACTGGTCTCCGATCACCAAAGCCTGCACCACTCGGGAGTCGGACGATCGTCTCCGACCAAAGAACTCAAATTGCTCTATTTTGAAAATCAATCCAAATCAAACTCAAACTTGAGCACACCTTGCTCAAATAAAGTCAAATACTCATCACAAACATGGATGGACCTCCACATGGTCCTTCACCGTCCCTCCTAGTCTGCCTGCGGATAAGCAAAAATATAGCATTATTACATGTCATTACACCGTACAGATTAGAGAACATCGATGTAGGGAACTTACGTGTGGACGCCATGTGGGACCCGCCACGACCGACCGGAACTCTGTCGAGACCGAATCGCCTCATCACTCGATGGACAGCGTAGCCCTCGACCAGGACGCCGAACATGAGGAACCGACGTACGCCAAGACGCCGCGTCGCGTGTGCATAGGGTGGACAATCCACCGCCACACGTAGCTCGACGCCTCCCCGCGGTACGGTGTCGGCGACGCGATCCTCGGTGAGGTGGTCGAACGCAGTGATGAACTGCATGTAGCTAAGCTGCACCGTGCTGTGTGCCCACCTAGGCTGCAGTGACGATAGAAAAATCAACATTACCATTAGTACTGACAAATGTTAAAGCGTAGGTTTCACAACCGTGGTTTGCAATATCTTACCCGTCGGTGGCACCAGATGGTGCCCATAGCAGGTGCGTCGAAATCATCGTCACCATTGTGTACAAGAGGACTCGTGTCGATCCTGGGGCACCCGATCTGAAACCTCTCGTATGCCCAAAGCTGCAGAAGCAGTGGACACCCGGTGAGGATCGACCTGTCGACGATCCGCCCACAGCCACCGCAGAGCCCACGGTACGTCGCGCAGAGGACCGCTGACCCCCAGGAGTACTGCGGCATGGCGTCAAGGGGTGCGTCCACGATCGCCCTCGCGAACTGGACGAAGTGCCTGTCCACGCTATCCCCGTGGGAGCTCATGAACATGCACCAGCCAAACAGCCAGAGCAGGTACGCCTCAAGGTGGCGGCTCACCCTCTGCTCGTTCGCAGGCTCGACGATGTGCTCTGCTTGTAAATTTAAGTTTTCTTGTTAGTCTAGCCAATATATATATGTGAAGTTAAATTCGAAAGGTTAGTTGCTTACCACGAACTGTCGAAGCCACCTATGTGTCGGACCATGGGTGCTGGTGAAGGGTCGGTACGCAGCAGGCGGTAGCACACCATCGAACCGTGCAAGTACCTCATTGCGCCACAACGGGTCGACATCTTGCGGCACCACTGGGTCACCAGCGATCGGGAGACCGAGGAGGTAGGAGACATCCTCCAAAGTGACCGCCATCTCCCCGACAGGTAAGTGGAAGGTGTGCGTCTCCGGTCTCCACCGATCCACCAGAGCGATGAGAAGGGACCTGTCAAACGGGAACCGGTGGCTCTCGTCCCTCCCCTGCGCACCTGCGTGCGCCTCCACCATCAGTGCCAGTGGCAGCAATCCTGCTGTTCGCAGCCTACGAAACATAAATATTAAATTAATATGAGCACCGCACTAGTTAATTAAAATGGATTATGATATTGCATCGGGAATATTTTGGAATTAAAAGATAAATACGTTACCTGGGGATCCAACGTGGATCGAGGGTCCAGAGCTCCCGCGGTGGCCTCGACCGTAGTACGCACAGCTCCTGAGGATCCTGTCCCTCCTCTGGTGAAGCGGTGGCGAAGTGTGCACGGTGACGACGGTCAACAACTGGGTCTACCAACTCAAAGGGCCAGTCGTCATCTACAGCCTGGTGAGCCATACCTGCAAATTACAAAAAGGAAAGTTATATAGAGAGAACTATACAAGCATCAGAACAATACATTAAAACAGGTTACAACACACATTACATCATCAAATAAATACACAAGCATCAGAACAATACATCGAACCAAATACGTACAAATAAATACACAACCATCAGAACAATACATCGAACCAAATGCGTACAAATAAATACAAAAGCATGAGAACAATACATCGAACCAAATGCGTACAAATAAGTACACAAGCATCCACAAAATATAATCAAACATATTACAACGCACACTACATCAGCAAAATATATTAAAACAGGTTACAACGCACATTACATCATCAAATTATATTAAAACAGATTACAACGCACACTACACCAACAAAATATATTAAAACAGGTTACAACGCACATGACATCATCAAATTATATTAAAACAGATTACAACGCACATTATATCATCAAATTATATTAAAACAGATTACAACGCACATTACATGAACAAAATATTAATTTGACATATAGCATCTAATAGTTTAAATAGCTTCTCCGGTAGTCCGATGGCGTCGTCCACCACGCCTTGCAGACGACGATCCTTCCCCCGCCGTCGGGTTGCCATCTCCTCCTTCGTCCTCTTCGTTATGTGGCTGGTAGTTCTTGAACGTGTGACCTATTCGCTTGCACAACGAATATTTCTTCACGCGCTTACCAGTTTCGGACTCATCCATGTCATTCCTGATACACCTTGTTTTGCGACGGCCTCCTTTGTATGATCTTGCATCAAAGTAAGGGACCCAGAACCTTTCATCGACACTGGGGGTTGTGGTGAAAGAACCGACAACACCATAACCATACAGCTCCTCGCCCCAGGTTGCCATCTGTCTGAGGATGATAAGTCAGATCAAATTCACTTAGTCCCCGTAAGACGGTGCAAACTTTCCTAAACGAAGTAAACCGGGAACCTCGATCGTAAAACAATTGTCTTGGGACGCCATGAAGACGGACAATATTCTCCGGATACAACTCGGCAAGCTTATCTCCGTAATGAGTAGTCTTGACCAGGAATAAAGTGAGCTACTTTAGTCGACGGTCAACGATTACCCAAATGGAATCATGCCCTTTCCTGGTTCTTGGCAAACCAGTAATAAAATCCATGCTGATATCTTCCCATTTCCACTCTGGTACCTTCAAAGGCTGCAACAATCCTGCGGGACGTTGATGCTCGGCTTTGACACGCTGGCATACATCACAGATTGCGACATATGCAGCGATATCCTTTTTCAAACCGGGCCACTCAATATTCTCGACGAGGTCTTGATACATCTTTGTACTTCCGTGGTGAATTGAGAGGGGAGACTCATGGGCTTCTTTGAGAATTAACTCTTTTAACTCCGGATCATCAGGAACATATATTCGATTTTCGAACATAAGCACTTCATCTGAACTTTCATGGAATTTGAATTCCTTTCCTTGCTTCAACTCTTCACGGATTTTAATAATGGCTTCATCTTTGAGTCGAGCGATTTAATCTGGGATTTAAGGGTTGGTTGCACCACTAGGCGCCAAATAACCTTTTCGACAACTCCCAAATTAAGCTTTTGGAAATCGCTTACGGATCGGATTGATCGGTCAAAGATGAAACAGAAAGGCAATGAAGTTTTCGGCTCAGAGCATCAGCTACGACATTGGCTTTACCAGGATGGTATTGAATACTAAGGTCGTAATCTTTTATCAACTCTAGCCACCTTCGCTGTCTTAAATTTAGATCAGGTTGGGTGAAGAAATATTTCAGACTCTTATGATCTGTGAATACACCGCATTTGTTTCCAATCGTAATGACGCCAAATTTTCGAGCGCGCACTACCGCAGCCTAATTCCGCATCATGAGTCTGATAATTGAGCTCATGAGGTCGAATCGACGAGAAGCGTAAGCTACGACTTTTCCTTCTTGCATAAGCACACACCCAAGCCCATTCTTTGAAGCATCACAATAAACATCAAAGCTTTTATGGACATCGGGTAACACTAGCACAGGGGCTGATGTTAACCTTTTCTTTAATTCCTGAAAGCTTCCTTCGCATTCAGGTGTCCACTCAAACTTCTTTTCTTTCTTGAGAAGCTGGGTCAAAGGACGAGCGATTTTAGAAAAGTTCTCGATAAAGCGCGATAATATCCCGCCGCATCGAGAAAACTTCAATTTTCTGAACGGATTGAGGAGCTTCGGTCTAAAACAGCCTTGACTTTATCGGGATCAGCGTAAATACCACCTTCGAAAGAATATGACCAAGGAAAGCAACTTCTTTTAGCCAAAATTCACATTTTTCAAACTTGGCATAAAGCTTATGCTCTCGAAGCTTTTCAAGAACCATGCGCAAATGATGCGCATGATCTTCTTTGGATTTCGAATAGACGAGGATATCGTCAATAAACACCACTACGAACTTATCTAAATACTCCATGAAGACTTTATTCATGAGACACATGAAATTAGCAGGAGCATTTGTAAGTCCGAAAGACATCACAGTATATTCATATAAACCATAACGAGTGGTGAAAGCAGTTTTAGGAATATCTTCTGGTCTGATCTTCAATTGATAGTACCCATGTCTTAAATCAATTTTTGAAAAGACTTGAGCACCGGTCAATTGATCAAACAGATCATCGATACGAGGCAAAGGATACTTATTCTTAATTGTGACATCATTCAATGCACGATAGTCCACGCACATGCGTATTCCACCGTCCTTTTTAGGCACAAAAAGAACTGGACTACCCCAAGGAGAAGAGCTAGGTCGAATAAAGCCTTTTCTTAATTGCTCTTGAATTTGATTCTTTAATTCAACTAACTCATCTGGGGGCATTCGATAAGGGCGCTTGGATATAGGCGCCGCCCTGTGGACAAGATTTATGACAAATTCTATATCCCTATCCGAGGCAGCCGGCAATTCATCCGAAAACATCGAGAACTCTGAGACAATTGGAATCGCCAAGATCTTTTACTATGGCTGAACAAAGAGAAGCTTGAGAGTTCAAGAACTTTGGATGGAAGAGAAATGAACTGGAATTCCTTGAGGCTAACTAAGGAAATAGATCGATTAGCACGATCTATGCATCCTTTAAACTTAGACAACCAATCCATACCAAGGATTACTTCTAACCTCGAGGTTTCTATAAGGATAAGGTCAACATGAAACATAACTCCATTAATTTCAATGCTAACCTTAGGACAAAACTTAATTGAATTCATGATGAACCAGGGAATAGATTATCATTTTGGCGAGAGGAGATCAACTTCTAAGTTATTCTCGTCAAGAAATTTCTTAGAAATAAACGAGTGCGATGCTCGTAATCAAACAATACCAAGGTAGGTACCGAGTGCACGTGAAACATACCCAAGATTACATCCGGCGCCGCTTGCTTCTTCAATGGTCACATGATGGAGACGACCGCTACTCGCACTCGCGATTAAGAGTCGCAGCAGCTTGACAACCCGAGAATTCCCGGCCTCAAGGTCGACTGGGGTCTCGAACTCCTCGCGACGATCGCTGCCTCGACGCTTGACCTCTTTTAGGCGTGCATTTGCATAATGCCCGCGCTCTTTGCAATGATAGCAGTCACACCGGCCGCTCGATTCAACTCCGTAAGTCCTTCCTTCATTGTCGCTAGAGGACGAATGTAAGACCGCTGGGCCGGTGCTCGACCTTGACGCTTTGTCGCCGACGAGGCGGAGGAGGTCGAACATTGGTCTACCGACCAACGCGCTGCCTTGGCAAATTCGGCCGGCGACTTTCCGCGCCATCCACTTCCTCTTTCGACTTTCCATAACATCACGCGAACTATGCTCGCGATTATAGCCTTGTCCACGAGTGTTTGGAAGTCGTGGAAGTCATGAATGGCGAGAAGATGCTTAACTTCATTATTCGATTGTCCCGGAAGTGCTCGATTCTTCTAAGCTTCAATCGACTTCGATGACGATAGCGAGCAAGGTAATTGAAACGGTGAAGATACTCCATTACGGACATATTTCCTTGACGCAGTCAAGAAATTCCGTCTTTTAAATTCACCAAGCTCAAGGAATATGCGTCTTCCGAAAGCTTCTCGAAAACATCCCAAGTAACTTCTTGACCTTGGGGCCTTGCCGCTGAAAATTTTCCCACCAAATGCGCAATGCTCCTCGGAGTTGGTACGACGCATAAAGGACCTTCTCATGATCATTGCATTGGGCAATGGTCAACTTGCTTCCAATAGCTCAGACCCAATCATCGGCGTCCTGGGATCGATGAAGAAGAAAAGGTTGAGGCCGAGTCTTCAAGAATTCTCCCAACTTGGGTGATGAGGGTTTTCACCAAAACTGTGCCTAGAACTTGAAGCACCAAGGTTGTTCACACCTTGAACCAACTCGCTGGAGCAACAGGTATTCGTCTCGCGACTCGTTCTATCATCGCAAGCACTTGGGCCATGGTTGGCGGCCCGCAACCGCTTCTTCCGAACTTCTTCTTGGACTTGAGGAGGCGGCGAATCTCGACGGCTTGGACGACGCGACGAAGATCCTGACCGCCGACGGATGGATGGATTAGGTTTGGCCGAGTGGCCGAAGTCACTCGCCGAGGGTGAGTTTCAGGGTTTCTCACTCCCGTAATCTCATCCAAGGACCGGGTTGCGAGCATCCGAATGTGATTATTAATGAATTAAGATCTACTTTAATTTTAATCTCAGTTGTTACCAAATGTTTTAAAAGCACAACTTGATTACTATTATTACGGATCACAACGTCGTAAAAATATTAACTGAAAGTTAAATATTTACGAGTAGGAACCAAAAGCACCCAAAACAATATTAAGCAAGAACTTTATTTCAACTTTATAATATTCACAACAAAACATAACATTTATTTTTGACGTTACTACATAAAAGGGGCACAACCAAAAACTTCCTCTAATACTACTCATTATCTAGCAACTCACGGACTGCTACTATCCCTACGACTAGAACTCTCGGCATCAGGAGGATAAGGGGTCTCCTGACAGCGATGCTCCTGCGGCCTCTGAGGGCGCCGCGGAGGAAAACTATGGGGGTCTACCTGGATGCTCGGCAACCTAGGGCGACTCCCTATCACTGACATCCTCGCCTGGCGACACCTAGGTGGTACTTGGGTGTCGTCGGGCGCAGGTGTCTGAGGGAATTGCCCCAGAACTGAGCGAGGAACAATACCTCTGGCAACACAGGGCGCGATGGCATTCTCTAGGAATGCTATACGGCGTCGCGCCTCCTCAGATTCGCCATCGCTCGACGGCAATATCGTCGAGGCATTTATGAATTCCACTTGGTTACGTAAAGTGGGATTTTGTAACCCAGTGGCATCCATATAGCTATTCTCCCCACTTGGTGGCCTAGATGGAATCCTCCTATATACCACCGATTCTGTAAAATGTGGCGCAAACCGACAACGGCCATATAGGCGCTTCACTCATGGCCATCATGAGAGAAGATCCAGACCTCAAAAGACAAAAACTCTTCACTGTCCTCATCTCGGTAGGGATATCCACTTAGCTATGTATTCCATGAGACAGTAACTAATCGCAGCGTGGAATACTATATATCGTGGATTTTCGGAAAATGGGTAATTTCTAGCAACGAGTAAGAATTCCCGCCATGCGAATTCTCCTATTAGTGGAAGTGTAACATGGGGTATATCCGCTTATCTCGCACATTTAACAAGGAATTAGTATTCTGATTAAATGTAAGACAAGAAAGTAATTTTTGGAGGAAAAGATTCTAGTAGAAATTTAAAAATGTAAAAGAGTTATTAATGTGTATACGCATAATCCAAAAAGAAGTTTCATGCATATAAAGAATAGACAGTAAGATGTCCTAATTCAAAATTTTAGTTTGTTTGAAACCTAATGTCAAGTTTTAGGTCTTTATTATTCCTGGACTACCCTAGGTTTCCTACATCAATGAGGCTCGATACTAACTTGTAGAGGCCCCATTTTTGATAAATCAATACCAAAAATGGATACCATGTGCATACAAGATTAGTCCCATGATCAGAGCTAGTACGCACATATACAAATTGTTATCACAATCATACACAAACTTTATTACACAATGGAAGTAAGATTACATATTATTTTTACAATACCAAAAGTAAAACTGCAGTGGAGACAACATTCGTAGTATGCCTTTTAACCCATTGTCCCACGTGCAATCGACAGGAAAATCCTTAGAAAAAGTCATCGTTAAATTCCCGTATCCCGCATCAACGTAAGATTCATCGGGAAGTCCGTCCCTTCACCTAAAAATATCAATAATGGCAAGTTGAGTACTTACGCACTCGCAAGACTTATGCAAGACCTAAAATACATGCAGCCATTTCAAAGAAAGGCTATTAAGGTTAATTTGCATAAAGTGGTTTTAACATGTAAATCTGAGAATAGTAGATTGTAAAACAGATTTAAGTAAAAGCAAGTAAATTTCAAGTAACGTAAAGTAACATCAATATTTCACAATTGCTTAGGTATAACGACCATATCCAAAATAATTCCACCAACACAAGTGGAATATTATCAACGCATGGTAGAAACCATATTTTATGAAAATAAGCAAAACAATTTAACTATGTGATGACTTTACCAAGTGTCCATGATCATGACGCGCTAATCGATTAGTTTTACACTCGCAGAGGTATACTGACTTTCCCACAAGACATGACTGACTCTTTGAGCAATCGATATTTGCACACCGCCTTTGGTGTGCCGCAGAGAGTCATGTTATAATCGTTACATTATTTAAGCCTAACTTTGCACCAAAGACGGTGACGACAAACCCATTCGTGGTGTAAGAACTCGAGCATAGAAATGATGGAACTACCCACGATATGGCGTACACCGTTATATTGGTAGACGTTTAATCCATGATCACCTCGGTGGACGCCCCGTCGAGCAATTCATTAAGAAACACTGCACTACTCCGCCTTCCAAGTGCAAAGCTAGTTTTAAATAACTTAATAAGTTAGAGCTGTCCCATACCAAAGACTTGTGGTTGTATGAATATTCTTGGCCCGAAAACAACTCATAGTTCGGTCCTTAATCCGACACGGGCAATAATCTCCACCCTACACTACGTGCAAAAACATGCACAACCGGCTATTGCCAATAATTGCCCGCATCAAAACCATAGTTTTATTTTCATTTTCCAACCAAATACCAACCACAAAAATGGTCATACCCATTTAAATGTTATATCCAAAGTCTTTAATCATTTCACGCTTTAACTCATTTAGCTTTGGCTAAGCATTTCACTAAATGTGAGTAACCTGATTGACATTAAATATTGTCTAAGCTAATCTAGGGTTTTCAAGGTTCTCAATTTCCTACTTATCAAGGAAGTTCTATAAGTCTATCGTACAATTACCATTACTCAAATATAGCAGACTTTAATAAAATAAAGTATGCAATAAAACACTTAATGAAAACATTTATAAAACTGGGATCAATATGATCAAAGGGGTTTGCTTGCCTTGTTGACTATCCTCGACTTCAAACTCCCGGTCGCCGAATGTACGGATTCGTCGGGTTCTACACGTCAGACGGCGACATAAAATAAATACCAAATTTCAATAAGGCCAAAAGAAATCAGATGGAAATATTCAAATAAAATGATTTCATAATTTCAGGAATGGTTACATGAGTTATTTGTTTTCTTTTGCAATTTAAAGATTTGATCTATTTAAACCATTATTGCATTATTTTCTACTTATTTTATAACTTAGATTTTTCTTACAACACACCCTAAGTATTTTTACAGATTCTAGTTCCTGAGATTACAAGGATTCTAATAAAATTTAGTTTACTAAATTTGGAGGTTATTTGCAAAATTTTCATGAATGGCATATTTCTAACCTTTACTTTGAATTTAATTGAATTTCAAATAAAATTCAATTCTGAAATATTTTGCATATTCTGAATCTACTGAATTTTATATGAATTTAGAATTTTATTTCATCAAATTTGGTTAAATGATTTGAAAGATATGGCTAAATGAATATCTAGGTTTTGATTAAATACTAAAAATCGAAAATTGCCGAAAATGGAAAGTACGCTGCTGAAAACGCGCTTTCCATTTCGGCGAACCGCACTTGAGGCGCCGACAAGTCGCCCATCGGTCACGACCGTCTGTATGCTGTGGTGGTATGGCCGATGTGGCTCACATGGATCGCTGGCTGCTGCCAATGATGCGCGGGTCCGCATGTCACGGTGCGCCAACAGACGCGGCCGACAGTCGGGCCCGCTGGCGGTGACTCGAGAGCAGATCGCGGAAGACGAGCCACGCGGCGTGGCACTGGCCGGAATCACGAATGGGATCCGGATTCATGCTCAGCGACACTTATGCGCATCTTTGGGTGGTGGCGCTTGGCCGGAGATGGCGAGGCGGCTCGCCACCGAGAGAGGCGGCGAGCTCACGGCCACCGGCTGCTTCGCAAAACGAGACCTTCCCGAGCTTGAAGATCACTACCAAAAGCATCATGGATCAAGGATCCCATTTATGGGTTTAGTTTAAAGAATGAGCGGCGGAATACGGTCTCACCGGCGTGGTGGTGGCGGAAGAAAAACGCGCGAGGAGCTCGCCGGGAAGAATGGGTTTCACGGGGCTCTGGATGGACTTCGGAGGTACGAGGAAGCTTTAGGCGAAACGGACGGGACGAAATGGGCCGGAGTGGAAAATATGGCGTTTGGCCCTCTTTGCGGTTTTCACGAATTGGAGACGATGACCAAAGTAGCGGCGGAATGGCTTCGCAGGGCACGGCTAGGTCGGCCGCGACGAGAGGATAGGGCTTTATATAGGAGAGGAAGGCGGTCGCATGCGTGCGAAGAAGAACCGAGAGCGGCGGCGGCGGAGAGAGCGAGCGGAGAGAGGAGAAGAAGACGCGCTGAGTCGCGACGCGTGGGGCGAGGTGGCAGCGACTGTCGGCCGAGCTGGCTCACTGACAGCCCGGGCCCACATGTCAGAGAGAGAGAAAAAGAACTCTGGAGAAGCCTCACGACCGAACGGGATTTCAACGGAAATTTCAACGTTCAAACGGGCACGAAAATTTATGAAATTTTTACCATAGGTCGGCAAGGATATTACCAGCCTCCTTAAAAATTTTCGACATTTTATAATGCATAATTATTTTTATAAAATTCTGACATTGCAACAGTTGCTACATTGCCCATTCTGTTTTTCCTTTAATTTGCGGTTTAAATGAAGTTATTATTTTACAAAACTTTTTATAATGGTTTTAATTGTCATTATATACCTTCTGTAAAAATGAAAGATTTTAATTATTAATATTTAAATTTTATAAATTCTGACATTACTGTTTTCCAGATTATTTATTCACTGTTTTTGAATTTTTAAAATTATAAAATGAATTAATAAATTATTGATATTTTTACTGAAGATTGATACTGTTTTTATGTCGGCAAGATAAAAATTTTGGGTCAGGATAATCTACATATATTTTTACTAAATTGTTTTACCATTTTACCCTGAGATTTCTACCCATGTTTATCTTTGATTAATTAATATTTTTATAAATTCAGCTTACCCACCGACTTAAGCAAGCTGAGGAGAGCCCTCAGATATTTTTAGAACCTTTGGTGAATTTTTGTTGAATTAACATTTTTACTTTTTACCATTTTCTATTTACTATATTCTTCATTTCACATTTTTGCATTAAAGAAAAGCCAAAAGAATATTCAGAAAATCCAGGAAATTCAGAAATTTCGAAAATAATGCACAAAATATTTTTATTTCATTTTTCTTTATTTTATGATTTTTGAGGCTGTTACATTTATCCAGTCCGAGAAACATTTGATCGGCCTTTGCCTTCGACGACGACTCGTCGCCTCATCTTCTGTTGCCAGAGGGAATAAAGATTCTTTCAAAGAGTACGGGACTTGCTATCTTGGTTCTGCTTACATAGCCTCTTGAACATGTTCATCAGTTCCTTGTTCTTGAATTGCTTATAGAAGTTTGCACCCAAATGCCTCATGCACCATCGGCTCTGCAAGTCAGTCCAGGGAAATGGCTCATCTTCCCCTGTTTGCAACTGTCTAATGGCACTAAGCGCACAAAGATGCTCGTCATGCAAGATGCACACATGTTGGCGAGTCTTCACCACCCGATCTTCAAGTTCCGCAGAACCACACCAACTCTCATAGTTCTCTCTTTCCACAAAGGCAAAGGCAACAGCACAACTGTTGTTCGTCGACGCCACAAATTGCCATTATTTGTCCTTTATATTTCCTTGTCAGAATGTGCCGTCCACACACAACAATGGATTTACAGTGATAGAACGCCCTAATGCAAGCTCGAATGCGAAGAAAACTCTCTTGAGATGCCTCTTGTTCGCCACTTCCTTGACGGACATTCGATAATCATAAAAGTACCAGATTTCTTCCCCGAATGCAATCGAAAGCAAAGGCGGGCAGATTATGGTACGAGTCTTCAAATTTACCAAATCTCATTTCCAAAGCCTTCGCTTCGCTTCTCCATGCCTTCCCGTAGCTAATTGTGTATCAAATCTGTTCTCAATTGCTCGGATAATAGCACGGGCTCAAAATTCAGGTTCTCAACTATCTCCGGGTACATGACACCCGCGATATACCCGGACGACAGGTTCCTGTGAGCCACCAGGGTTTCCTCAGTCATACAACTATGTTGTTCAACCTTCGAACAAAGCCAGTGGGTGCCCCATTTGGGCTTGTACGCGTGCACTCTCCAGGGGCACCCTTGCATCTCGCACACCACATCGTAGCAGGTTGGGGTGGACTTCTTAACCCTGAAAGTTCTTCTTGGTGATAAGGCCCAATCTTTGATAGCATCCTGCACTGCCTCTTTTGTGGGGTACATGCTGTTAGGTCTCACCTCATTGTCGCTATACTGCCAAGGTGTATCATTGCCTTCATTTACAACCAGGTTATTAAATTGATGCGTGTTCCAATCTGCTGGCACAAGCGGCTCAACATCTTCATCTTCCTCATCCGAGTTATCATCGTCTTCCACTTCTACTTGTTCATATCCAAGGTCTTCCTCTTCCATCTGTGCTATTACTTCCTCAATTTCCTCACCTTCGTCTACTTGCCCCCGCGCATCTTGCCCAATGTTTATATCATCCTCCCCAATCTCAACTTGCTCACCACTTTGGTAGATGATATCCTCATTGCAACCCTGAACATGCGGCTCCCGGCTAGACTCTCCAATTTCAGTGTCACCATAAGTGAACTCATTTTGAGGCTCACTACACTCACCGGCGTCCAGCGGCTGCTGCGGGGCAACAACCCTTTCATACGCTTGCACTAAAAGCACCCGACACCATCCACGTTGCTCCGCCCCCCTCACATATGACCTCCAAGCTGCAGTTCCCTTCATCTCAACTAACTCCCAATAAACAGGATCATCTCGCATGGTGCAAAGGCAAGATAACTTCAGCTGGCACTTCTCTTGTTCCATCCGAAACTTATAATACAACCAATTCAACACAGCAGCAAATGTACGCTTTTTGACCCTACTTAAACTTCTATCCACATACTGAAAGTTACTCAGATCCGCACCCTCCGAACCATACATGACAACCCCTTCTCCATAAAAGATTCTAAATGGAACTCGTTCTGACATATCTGCGAACCTATTCATTAACACACAAATTAATTACTCTTCGTAAAAAGTACTATAAACTATACGTATGTATATCTACACTTGCGAAAAATATCTACATTACTAAAAATATTCATCTCTGCACTTGTATTTCTAAAAAACATCTACAGCCCTAACAATATATATACGTGCACTTCTATATGTAAAAAAACATATCTATCGACATCTATCTCTAAAAACCGTAACAACATATTATTATTCGTAAAAACAACTATGTATATGTATTTCCACAAATCGACTAAATTACCAAAAATATAACTAGATTCAACTACATTTTAACTACATCTAACCCTAAACACTAAACAAAATAAATCGCGAAAATATTTACATCTAACCCTAAACAAAATAAACCGTGAAACTAATTACATCTAACCCTAACCCTAAACACTACACAAATTAAACCGCGAAAATATTTACATCTAACCCTAACCCTTCCTAAACACTAAACAAAAAAACCGCAAAACTAATTAGTTCTAACCCTCACCCTAAACTACATAAAATAGAGCGTAAAAAAATTACCTGCGCAGCCGGCGCTCTTCTTCCCCTTCTTTTCTTCTCTTCCTACTTTCTCTTTTCTCACTTCTCCCTCTTCCCTTCTCCCTCCCGTTCTTCTTCTCTCGGGCGAGCCAGGAGTTTTGAAGCAGCTCAAGTCGCCATATGGTTGGGTGACAGGAGGCCGCCGGCACTCCTGTCGCCCAACCGATGGTCGATTTTGTCGTTGTCGCTCTTTGGGAGGGCGACATGAGCTGTTGCTCCTGACGTGCCACTTGTCGCCACTTCATTCGGCGACTTCTTGCAAACTCGCCAAACGGTAGGGCGATTAGCCCCTGTCGCCCAACCAACGAGCGACAGGGGTATATTTTTGAAAAAATTTTATTTGGTGATATACTTTTGCAATTTGAATTATAAAATGTATTATTTAAAAAAAATTCAAAGAAGAAGAGTATCTGACAAGAGAGAAGAGGACATCGTGCATGTGTAATAAAATATATGTGTATATACATACATGCATCTATATGAATAGTAACATAGGTGTACAAAGTAGAGGAGCTCGGAGTAGATATGGCGTTGCTGTAGGGAATAGGCCCTGTCCACCAGAGAGAGTGTGACATGTGTCCTTAGCAAGGGTTGTAAATATATGTGTTTCGATGTCGCAATGGTCAGTATTAAGCAATATTTGGAAAGAAATAAAAGATAACTATGCGATAGAGTATTGCATTGGAAGGGGGCGGCAACTGAAAGGGATCGATCATGAATTGGGCTTGCTTGTGGAGGTTGAAACAGAAAAGTTTTGGCGGCGAGAAGAGATAGAAGACACATTGTACATTGGAGCAGCAGTCATGTGAGGGAAAATAAGTTCATGGTTGGTCGTCGACGGTGCATCGATGTATGTGTGAGCAATGTACTCTAATACTATGTAAACTAATAAGATAATTTACCGCACACATAAGCAAAATATTGTTTGAGATTAAACAAAGGTATATGTGCATGTATGTATTTTGAAAAAGAGTAACTAATGGAGAAAGAATATGGTATACAGCTACATGATACACAAATGATGGAGTGTGGCTATGTTTCTAAGAACCCCAACAACTTATTAAGCTTAATGATTTTCTTCCATCAAAGCTCATACTTCAAATATGTTCCTCAAGTTGTATTTTCCTCGAAGCTTCTATTGCTATTTCTTGTGTTTATGTTGTCTTAAAAATCTAAATAACCTACAACATACATAAATATACTATCAAACATCTAAGTTATATCATTTAATACTACAAACTTTGAAACAAATCAATCCACGCAAATACACATGCCACCCTACTAGTTCTTATTAATCGAGAGAAAAAGAGAAGATCTTCACCACTTATTTCGACGGGGTCAGGTTATAGCGATAGATTAATTATATATAGATAAGAAATTCTTTTATTAATCAAGAGAAAGTGAGAAGATATACACAACTTATTTTGGTAGGGCCAAGTTATAATGATGCAGATTAATCATGTATAGATGTTAAAACTATATAAGAAATAAAACTATATTTTTTAAAACCATGAAATTATATAACAAATATTGCGCATAACTGTGCAGAAAATTCGGCTAGTTAGGTCCATGGTAGCCTCTAATAGCGTACGCTGAGGCATTTCCCCTCGATTGGGATTTTGAGGATTACTTGTTTTTAACCTTTAAGCTGATCCAAAAATAACCACCATGTATGCTATGAGCTAACTTACTAATTTTTCGAGATATCTAGCTAGTTGGGCATCTGATGGAGGTCGGAGGATGTCCATAATCTATGGTTTTCTCCCGTAGTTTCGAACCTAATTGTTCTAAAGGTCAATAACCCCGGCCCTCCGATATTTAATCCGACAAGTTAGAAAAAAGTATAATGTTGAGCTACAAGAACCTAACTCCGGGCCTCCGGCGCCCAAGCTGCTTCTCCTCTGGTGGTAGCGATGAACCGTTGCTGCCTCACAACGAAGCGCCGCCGGAAACTACGGCCACGCTCGTGTGGGGGCGCCGCCTGCACCCGCGCGCCACCAGCAAGCGAGCAGCTGGCGGCGTTGATGCTCCGCGAGGAAGCACCGGGTGTGCTGGGCCTGCTGGCCACCGCGACACTGTCACCGTTGCCATCCCTAATTAATCTAGAGTTACGAGAGAGAGAAAAGAGTGTCTAGGAGTACCGAGTATTTTCTGGTTAAATAGTATTTAAATTTTAAATCTTTAGATCTAGATTCAATTGGTAGAATCAATTTGAATTCTCTTTTCGTATTTGAGTACTCTATAGACAAAAAAAAAATTGAGTGTTCTAAAAAAATACTCGAGTGTCACTTAACCATAGTAGATACACTTAAGCATTACAAGTCGGCTATGTTTGGTTTTATCCTAAACTAATTAAGCTGTCGCAAAGATAATGTTGTTAGAGTAGTGGTTGATAAGTCGGCGCATGCCAAGCTTAAACCCAGCAAGTTGGCTTAGAATTTTCATGGGTGGGCTGTGCTTTGGCTGGACGTCGCTACTCGCTAGTACACGAGCAAAAACAACAGCGCGAGAAATTTGCTCAGATTTGTTGCCACGCGGCGCAATCGGGCGATATGCCCGAGCTCGTCAAGTGGCTGGCTACGAAACAGTAGAGTAATTGCAACGGCCACTTGCCTGTTGCAACTCGTCGGACATGACGGAGACACAGTTAGATGCATCACTCTTTCAATAAAAATTACATAAAATTTTTTAAAACTAAAGGAATATAAAGTCATCATCTACCATTTATTCATACTTTAATATTTATATAGTTTTTAAATAGTGATAGATATAAGCACACAAGGGTACATATATATTATAGCGGTTATAAGGGAAAAATTTTAAACTGCGACCTATATTTATAAAACCGAAGACTGTACACTGGGGAAGACTTGTAGTCTAAACCGGAGACTTTGTGCATGTTTTCGATGGGCAACGGCTGAATGCATATATATGGTATGTGTTGCTACAAGGTTTAAAATTTTGGCGAAATTTTGGATTTTGACGGGGATGAGATTTCAAATCTCGACGGAATAATTTTTTTGAAAACAATTCAAATTGCTAAGTGATTTCGAAAATTTCAGGTATTTTGACCGGATTTCATGTTTTTTTTACCAGGGTTTTATTGTTTTTGGAACGGATTTGGCGCCAATTTTTTTAAAATTATAATGCTATTTATGAGGAATACATATAAAATTTTTGCAATAAACTCAGCAACCGCCTTTAGCTCAGTTCGTAGAGCAGAGGGTTGAATTCCCTGATGTCCCTGTTCAGAATCCTAGTTCTGAAACTTCGTCACCATTTTTTCCTCCACCACACACCAAAAAAGAGTGATAAAAATGTAATGTTGATAGTGAGGTTTGAACACACGACCATCCTTTTGGAGGAAAACCTTAACCTGCCTCCTTGGACCAACTCAGGCACTTAAACTTCATGCCATGGCATCACGATTACATCTTTTTCTAGCCTTGGGAGACCATTTTCTACGATGAATTAAAAGGCTAGCCATTTCAGGGTGATTTAAGAAAGTTTGGGAAATTTTACAGAAATATTGGGTATTTTGACCTGATTTCAAGTTTTTTGGACCAAATTTAATACCTCTTAAGAATGTCATCTGCTATGATTTTTTGTTGTTGAAAAAACAAATTTTGAGACTTTTTATGTTTTATAAAAATAACGGAAGCACTATTATATTTTTATAAAATATACAAGCTTGATCATGCTATAAAAAATTTATGGTACCATCTTTAGAGTCGAGGATGATAAAAAAATTCCAAAAGAATTGAACTTTATTTGTTTTCTTTGAAAAATCAAAAACAGAAGGAACATAAATGAGACAATAAACTCTTCAGAATTTTATAAATTTGCTCAAGTGTGATCATGATTCAAAAATTTTTGGAGAGCTTAAGCACTGCCTCAGAACCCTTCTCTAAAATTTTCAAAAATTCTAAAACTATTGGTTCCTCAATCAAATCTATAGAAGTAATACATGTACTCAGCCTTTATTAGAATACTAGCACTATCAGAATTTTTGAAAATTCCTTAGGCTTGATCATAATCTTAAAATTTTATGAGAATATTAATGATGCGTCAGGACCATCAACAAAAAATTTCAAAATTTTCTAATATGGTTTGAATAACTTTTCATTCGGTTGAACTTTACCGAGATTTCAGTAATTTTGGCAGAGATTCGGCCGAAATCTTGGAAATCTCGGTACAAAAATTTCAAATTTGAATTTTACTTTTTGTATTTTATCTATATTTTATCCGAAATTCTAAAATCTTGAAGAAATTTTAGATTTCGATCACCTCCGAGATATATTTCGAAAACGAAATTTGAAACCTTGTGCTGCTAGCTGCCAACTTTGGGACAGAATCAAAGAGATATTCTCTAGAAAATGGGAAGACTATGGGTAGAAAACCTCGTTGTGTATGTACGTACAAGGGTTTTTCCACATTGGATGTCTAGTGAGTTCATCAGGTCATTGTCTCGAAGAAAACGTATCTTTGACGTGGATTTACGATTTAGTTACATGGAGAGACTAGTACTCCCTTCAGATATAAATGATCGTATCACTAATTATAACCCTACTATATTTGAAAGAATCCCTGGATGAGGAGGGCATCCACGTGTCGCCGGAGCCGGCTCGGTTCGAGCCGCGAGCCGAGTCGAAAAATATTTACGGATAGATCCTTTTTTATTTACAGATAGATTCTTTTTTACAAAAAAAAATTACAATCGGGTTCTTATCCGTAAAAAAATTACAAACAGGTCCTTCTTCCCGAAAAAGAATATATATTACGATTTGGCCCTTTATGCGTTTTTAAGGCTTGCGTTCGGGTCCTTTTCCACAGAATCAAAATTACGTCTAGGTCCTTTTACGTTACGAATAGGTCCTTTTTTTCCAAAAAAAATATATATCACACTTAGGTCCTTTATGCGTTTTTAATGCTTGCGCTCGGGTCCTTTTCCACAGAATCAAAATTACGTTTAGGTCCTTTTTAGTCAGGAAAAAAAACCGTACGGATCCTTCTTCCCGAAAAAAAACATATATTTCTTCCCGCTTTTTTTTACCATTAAGTTTAAGCCTTTTTCCCGAAAAAAAACTCAACTTTCTTGTGTGTGTATGGCCTGTGCAAGTGGCACGCCAGGCCCAAGATGCTAGTTTCTATTATAATATGTTTGTAAAACCTAATAAGATTATAATATTATAAAGTAATTTTTAAGATAAATCTACACATATGATTTTTATTTATCCAATTAATATTTAAAACTATATTGACAGTGCACCTACATCAAAAACATAATTATTTACGACTAGAGCGAGTATCAAGTAAGGTTGACTGACTTTGTTTTGATTCTTTCCTGTGAGTCCAGCTGTATAATTATAGTTACAGAATGACTTGTGTTCGGACGTTCGTTTTTTCGGACGCTTGCAATATTTTTTTTTCACGTGTGAAATATTTTCTTCCTACGCGTGCAACATTTTCCTTCGATGACAGTAGAAATATTTGCGTAAAACAAAATGTTGCAGACGTTGAAAAAAATATTGCATGCGTGGGAAAAAATGTTGCACGATACGTTCGAGAAAATAAACGGTAATCGAATGTCCGATTTCTAGTATCACCCTTATAGTTACTCAGATGTATTTTAGTTCACTCCCATAGATTTTGTTGGCCATATTATCTTCTAATTCTGAATACGATATGTGCGTTGTGTCGTGTACGTCTTGAGAGATATAAAGATCACGATGTGCACATCATAGAAGTTTTCACATGTATATTTAGAATATAAATATATAGATCTAGAACGCGGAAAGGTTGAAAATTACTTCATAGCAAAGCATTGCAACGTGTTGTTTACCTCATATGCTTGACATATATACATGACGTGCACAGCGTAGAAGTAGAATGGCCTTTTCTCGCTAGAATAAAGAAGTATGTGTATTCCTACATCCACCGCATTTAAGCCCAACAAAGCTATGCGAAATTACATCGCCGATATAATTCTTTTCTCCTAAGCTATTTTTTTCTTCTGAAAAACCAATATGCAAGTTGGAAACAGTGTCAAGGTTGGCGGGCGAGGCCATTTGCATGTACTTAGCTAGGCACCATAGACTATTTATTCCTTTGGTTCATATATTCCTATCCTAGCTAATAGCTATATAACCCAGCTAGTTGATACTCATCTTTTCATGATCTATGCTCCAAGTCACCTCCACTCATAGGCCAGAATAACAAGCTTTCTGGAAAATACTCACAAACACAATTCTACAAATTAAAAGATATCTTACTGCCATTTTCGTGTGATAAAATAGCGGTGAACGGTGAGAAACCAAGGGCATGAAGAAAATAGCAGGCTGCTCCTATAAACTGTTGGAATTAATGCTGAATTAATTCATTGGAAGAAGTCAAAGGGGTGTTGAGTTAAGTGTATGGTCTTTAGTACCATATTGTTTAGTTAGGTGGAATACAACCAACATATAGGAGGAGTTCATGCATGGACTCTAGTATGAGTTGGTGGCAAGACTAGAGGTACACATGGTTGGCTTTGCTAAGCTATGTACACGCACGCGCGTATATCGCGTGTTTCGCGTGACTTGCGCGCGACCGTGACTGAGACGTGCTAAGTGTACATAACTTTTTTGCCACGTGTTCCGGCTATGCCACATCACCTTACACTTCGATCACGACGTGGCGCCGCGGACTTCGGGAGACGACGCTGCGGCGGTTAGTCCGTTCACGACGTTGCGAGATTCCAGGCGGTTCCGGAATCGTGGCGATCGGCCGTTTTTCGCGAGGCGATTTGGTTCGCGCAGCTTAAGGAGACATCCTCGCTCGTGAGAGATACGCGACAGAAATCAATCTCGTTCTCTCCAACGTTTCCTCCAGTTCTTGCTGCTTTCGAGTCATTCGATCCCTTTGCTTGTCGTGCAACAAGCGTGAGGGAGAGCAGTGTCTCCGTTCCAACGCCGGTAACTTGACGCCCTGCACGGGAGACCGGCGATCAGGTTTCTGGGAAGCGCCGCACCGCGCGACTGCTCGTCTTCTTCTTCGTTCGTCGCATCGCTTCTGCACAGCTTCCCGTTCTTCGTCAAGCCCTCAGTGAGTGTTCTGGACTAGGCAGTTCTTAGTCCAAGTGATCCCTTTTGAGTTTAGATCTTTTGAGAATGCATGCTGCTATGATAGTTTTGTTTACATCTTTGTATCTTTTGGGCTATCTAGCATCTGTAGGCATGTTTCTTTTACTAACATGTTTTGTCTTTTTGCTGGCTGCTAGTAACCATGTTGTAGACGCAATATTTATCATGTTCTTATTGCGTATCTTTGGAATTAAATTAATGTTATGCCATGTTAATTTTCCAACATAAACTGCTCCCTCCGGTTACAAACAATATTATCGTTTCATATATGGATATGATCTTTAAAATATAACTTTGATCACTAATTTCTATTTAATAAATTTATAAAATTCAATAAAATTATAATATTATAAAAGTATTTTTCGAGACAATTTATACATGATTTTTATATATTAAATTTAAATATTTAAAAAGATACTAACAATTAAACTTTCAAAAGGATAGTCACAGGCTGCATCTAGATCTAGTCAGCATGCAAGCATGCATGATGCATGGTGATCTGTGCAGATATGTGCTAGAAAGGAAGGAAACTTAGGGAAGGATGGGAATTGGGGAGGAAAAGGCTATGGTGGCACGGGGAGGGGGCCTGCCTCCGATATGGGAGGGTGGGCCAGTCGAGGGGCAAGTTGACGAGGAAGGGGCGTGGCGTTCACATGAAGTGTGGACCATGCATTGCATGGTCACCAGGCACCAAATGCATTCCCACTTAAACAATTTGTAGCAGAACTGTTTCACTTATCTAGTCCTCGTTTATATATATATATATATATATATATATATATATATATATTTTAAAAATAGATTTCTGTTGAATTTTTTTACAAAACTAGTCTCCTTTTCCACCACAGAAGATCTAAGAGCTTATACCTGATACCTTCCAGGTCAGGGAACCGCACGAGGACAAGAAGCAGCGTCAGGGGACCGCAGCAACCGAGCGACGCAGGAGGTGGCGCTGAGAGCGGAACCAACCGACTTGATGTGCTCTAGAGCCACGGAAGGCTAGTTGCCGCGCTCGGCAGGCGCGAAAAGCGGTGTGGGGGACGATTTACGCGGAACGGGAGCACGAAAAAATACGTTTTTGCGGTATCGCACCGTAGAAAGTATGTTCAGCGGTATTGTAGCACGGAACAGTACTGTAGCATGGAAACAGTATTTTTCATGGTACTATAGCACATGATGGGGCTATTTTTATAAAAAAAATTGAAAAGACATCATTTTAAAAAAAATGAAGGGGCAGACGAGGGATCAGTTCGGTTAATGACCGCTGACACTGGCATCGCTATTGGCCGGCTCTCTCCTCTCCCTCCCCTACTGTTGTTTCTATCTCTCTAGGGTTTATCAATCCATCTCATTCTTTCTTTTCTTCCATGTGAATGATGCAGAGAGAGAGAGAGAGAGAGAGAGAGAGAAATGCATGGGTTTGTTGTCCTTTGGGATGAGCGTGCTCCATTTTTTGGTAGGGATCGAAGGCGAGAATCTACCTGTGATTTGGCTGTTGGTTTTGCCGGTTGTGTTCCAGTCTTCCAGATAAGGTTGCTGAGAAAACAAGATAACTTACCTGTCTGGCTGTCCCTTCCACGGCCACTTGGTTATGCTAGGTGAAAGGGTATTGGCCTGTGCTAAGGTAAATAATAATACTGGAGTATGATGCTATCCCAGGTGGTTAGTGGTTTCTTCCTCCCTGTCTCTTTTGTTCGCATGAAGTGGCACTAAACTACTGCACACTTGCATGCATGCATGCTTAAATATTGTTGAAGCGCAATACAACAAAAATATTTTCTGAAACTGTTCAAATATCTTGTACACATATTAAAGAGCCTATGGTTACTAGTGTTAGCATCTAGAATTTTCCAAACAGAAAAGACAAAGCGCATCGTTCCTCTCTTTATTTCCTTCCTTATTTGATACTCCCGGTTCACAAATAGTTGTCGTTTTGGATATCGACATAGTATCTAAAACACATATTTGACCACTAATTTCTATTATAATATATTTATTAAATCCAATAAAATTATAATATTATGAAAGCACTTTTCGAGACAAATTTATACATATGATTTTCATATATCCAATTGAAATATTTAAAAAAGATATGGACTGTCAAAGTTTCAAAATTTTGACTACACCTATGTCTAAAACGATAGCTATTTGTGATCGGAGGGAGTACTTCACATGAAAAGTACAGATATTAAAAGCTACCAGGATTTGCTGCTCCCACGGTGCTCGAAGGGATTTTGGGCGATGTGGATGCAACGGTTGTTCGACACGCCCACCTCTGTGCGTGTCCTACTCCTTCTGCATGCCTGGCAAAGCCCTCCCCACCGCATCCTGTGACTGTTCATCACGAGTGGACCACAACCATAGCGAGCTAGTGCGACCGAAACATCTCTAACCATTGGATCGAGCATGAAGGGCAGTTGATGTGGACGTGGCCCGGGCTGGCTTGCGCCCTTGTGAGCCTCGCACACACCCCATGAGAGGATGGTGGGGCTGAGACTACCCATGGTCTACCTGCTGTGCGCTTGATATGGCTGGCAGGTGGTCCTTTTGAGTTTAGGTCTGCGTGTCACTGGTTAGGCTAGTTGATTTCTAGGTGCGGGTGCGTTCACCCTCAATTGCGCATGAACAAACCCAAGCCCTAGCATGCCACCTTAGACCCACGCTCAAACCTCTCGCAGGCGTGCAAAGGAGATGAAGGGGTTGGGCGTGTGGCTCCACGAGCTCTCTCGAGTCACAAGCACCACCTCCTCTCCACACCAGCATGCCGCCACCGTTGCTCTGCCTCGCGCATCCAGGGCCCTCCCCCACGAGCGTTCTCACCTCCAACCGTCCACCCACGATCCTCTCCTCGCCACCGCCATCTGGCCACGCTGGCCACCTCCTTGCCCTTCCTTCCCTACATGTTACTTGCCATCGTCGTCTTTCGGTGCGCTAGATCTGGCGAGGAGAAGGCGGCATAATGTCTCCCTCCTCCTCCTCCTATTGTCCTATTAGCCTCCCCTCGCTACCACTACTTGCTCACCCTTGCCATTTTCTCACCTAGATGCCGCCACCACTTTCCTCCAAGAGCAACGGATCTGGGCGCAGTCAAGGTGGATATGGCCAAATCCAGTGGATTTGGGCGGAATCGAGGTGGCACCGAGATGGTATGCACCGAGTGCTACCGTCGCGGTCGAGCACGATTGTGCTGGCGATGGCGGCAATGTTGCTGGCCTCATGTGAGGCTGATGACGTGTGCGTCTCATTGGGGTGGAGGTCACACCGCTGCTAGATGGCGGTGTCCTAGAAGAGCTCCTCGTTCTGCCTGACAAAAGGAATCCAACACCGCTGATGGTCTGCACCTAGAGTTGCCACTGTCGCCAAGCTTAGAGGAGGTGCATGTTGCGGTGTTGGCTGCTTTGCTGATCTCAATGGAGGCTAACGACGTCACACGCCTTGCTGGGGTGGAGGCCGTGCTGCCGTCGGAGGGCAGCATCCAGGAAAAGCTCCTCGGCATCACCAACACCTGTCTAGATTATGCACGGTTCATTCCCTGGTGTTCATCCAAGTGATGTTATAATGCTTTCTTCAGTGTTTATTAGTAAGGCATAATCATATGGACATGTGGAGTCGTGGACATCGTCGGCCCATCTTCGTGAACGACATCAAGGATGAGGAGTGAGAGTCGACCACCGGTGAGGATCCGGTACACACATTTATTTGCAGAAAAGAACTAAATTTTATTTATTTATTGAGTACAGATACAAAGTTACTACCATGTTAAATACCTTTTGCCCCATAGTGGGGTTCCTCTAGTAAGGAAAGAAGTACAATAATAATATGCATAGATAATACCAACTCTCCAATGTCGAGATCATTCATGCGTTTCAGGTCAGCGTACGCTTGATGTGGTGGCATCGATGGCAAGCGGGAAGACAACCGTACATGGTGTCACGGACGCACTCAGCAAGCGGCATGACAGAGCACCATCTCGGTGTGTGCACTCAGTGTCGGTGAGCATGTACTCTCCGGTCTCTATTCTCCACATTTGGGCATCTCCGTTGTCTCCCCTTTCTTTGCATATGAGGACTGCAATGGCGCCAACCGCAAGACGAGCTACAACATGCTATAGTGTCATGGCAAGGCACCCTAAAGCATGCCATATGGCCAACACACGGCCCATGCAGGCATGTCGTGCCGTGCCACTCATCGTGCCTGACCGCGAGGCCTGGCCCAGCCTTGTGCCATGCTGGCCTGGTCGCGTGCATGCATACCATACTATGCTTGAGTCATGCTATGCCTATCGTGCCACGAGCTGACTCAAAAAGCGCAGGCCAGTGCCCAGGTCTAAGTAGCGGTGTCCCATGGTGGTCCAACACGTCCAAAGCACACCACGAGCAGAGACGACAAGATGGATGCAGCGTGGCAGATGTTAACCGCAGTCCTCCCCTCTGCCTCCTTTGCCATCTTAAAAAATAGAGCCAAGAAAAAAAATAGAGAGTGGGCTCAAAGAATTAGACTAAATTAAGATAAACATAATAAACAATTTGTGTTATATTCTTATCGATTCGAGGGTTATTAACAATACTTTATTATCTGAGAAATACTTGTACAATGTCCCTTGTCAAACTTTTGTAAATCTACAAACAATTTAACACCTATCAATCAACAAATCAGCTATTGTCTCTATTCAACCTATTTACACAATTACAATTGACAAAAAAAATCATAAATTAGAATAGAGGCTCACACTACCTATTTTTTGTTTTGGTTAGCCCACTTAGCTGTTCAAACACTCGCTAACTCACATTGCGCTGCCTTCCCTATCTATTGACCATTGCCGCGGTGGGTTGTTTGTTGCCTCACGCCCACTCCCTCGCTGGTTCCCCAGCATCCACTTTCTGCAACGGACGTCGAACAGCCTTGGCTCAATGGGCTACCATGTCCTCACGAAGGAGAGACATTGAGTTGTGTCCTCTCTCTCGCTCTATGGTCTTTGAGTGCATCCAAGGTTTGAGTCTAGTTGTGCAAGTTGCAAGCGAAGTCATCAATTGTCAAATTAGACCTCTAATAAGCAACAGCCCATCAAGTCACATGGTACACAAAGCAGCTTATCCATCTAGTAAAGCTTCTTCTTCCTCCAGTCACGCCCGAGCGCGTGTGCATTCACTATCACTATGTCAAAAATTGAGCATCGATGCTAAAAGGGTACTTAAGATCCAACGGCTGGAGGGCAGCTCTCCATCCTAACCTAGCCCCCTGGTAGCTACACCTCTAGTGACACCATGCTGGCGAGGAAGAAGCGGTAGGGCCGATGAAAAAAACTCTTAGCACTTTAATCAAAATTGTTTTGATTACCGTAGTTAATGATTTTAGAATTAAAATGAGTCTTTCGAGTGAAAAGTGTTAATGAGTCTCGACTCGATAGTGACTCGTTAGCTCGAATTTGAAATAACCACTTAAATAGTACTAAAAAGATTTTATGTCAAATTATGTTAGTTTCAAAAGAAACTCGATCATAGCTCATTAAGCTTTATAGCCAGCACAAGAAGCGAGGAACAAGAGACTAGGGCTATAACTGTTGTTTTAAAGAGTTCAAAACACAAGTATATTATTAAAAACTGCCCAAAGTGGCCAATATAGCACTACTATTCTTTAGAGTGGCACTAAAAGAATTACATTATATAGAGTGATATTTTTGAGTGTGCCAATATTTGAAGCGGCATTTATCTAAATTTAAACTACATATCCAAACATTGTTATTACCTACTATTATAAGTAGATCATATTACTTTCTTCGTTTCTGAATAGTTGTCATTTTAAATTTTACACAACAACTAAAATATGTATACAATAGGCCACCTTGGCCTCCTTTATTTAGTACTTATTGCTCTTGGACGTTACGTGTACTCTAGCCCATAGTAATAAATAACATTGCACATAGGAATGAGATATTACTACAAAAGGACTCATATTAGACTTCTCATCACTGACGGTTTTAAAAAACCACTAGTGATGAGGGGTTATCACAAACGGTTTTTTTTTTGCAAAAACAGTTAGTAATGAGTTCCAAGTCACAGACAGTTTTATTACTTTTGGCTAAAATCGTCTCTACACCCGACATCCTCGCCATCTCGCCGCCCGCCCACCTCCCTCTCGATCTCCACCCACCTCACATCCTTTCAATCTGGCCCAGAGATTCACCTCATCCTTCCAAGATCCGGCGCTTCACAGTAGTACCCACCTCTCCCTGCATCCTTCCGATCCTCGCCACCGACACTGCTTGTCTCCTCGCCTCCTCTGCTCGCCCGCAGTCACCTCCCCAACAGCCTTGTGTCCACTGGGATGGGTTTGCGCCCTCTGTACGGACCAGAGGAGGATGCGAAGACCCGACCGCTAGTTGATGGAAAAGGTGACCTCTCCAGCCTCCGAGCACCGCGATGGCTTGGAGGGCGAGCAAGCGCTGGGCTGATGAAGCTGCTTTGAGCTTCACCACCTTCTTCGGCGCCGACGGCTTCACTTTCTTCTCCTCGTGTGCCGATGGTGGCATCTGCTCTCGCGAAGGGAGCTGAGGTGGCATCATTTTCTTCAACGACGACCCTCAACTTGCTGGTGACTTCGTCCTCCTCCGGCCAAACCTTCTTCTCAATTGTCTCCCAATCGATCTCGTCCTCCTCATCAGAGGAGATGATGATCCTCCCCAGAGGGCCTATGGCCAGTGGTGTAGGGGGAGGGGATTCGCCAAGAATGATCACAGAGGGAGGTGACGACGGAGGGGAAGTTATGAATGCGGCGGAAGGACTAAGGCACTGAGGACAGAGGACAAGAGAAAAGATGAGTTCTGACAGGTGACTACAGGCCCCGTCTATTAATAGCTCAGGGGATGGGTTGAATTGTAACCGCAATCGCGTCAGTCTCAGTCCACGAGATGTCGGTCGCGCTTCCACACAAATGCACAAACCGAAGAGAAGCTACTTTATGGAGTGCCGCATGAAAGCTGAAGGGGTGCGAAAAACTGTAACAAAGTTCAATCGCTGCAACGAAGTTATGTTGTTCATCAACTTCGTCCATTTGGATTCTACTTCGACCAATAAATATGCTTGGGGGCTCATGCTTCTATGTGTAAGGGTCATAATTGATGCTTATGCTCTACTTTCTTCTCGATACAGCCATCGAGTGGAGGGGCGGGGGCTACATCGTGCATTTTATCGACACATATGCTCTACCGTCTACTCGTTGCATTCATCGAGTAGAAGGTCGGGGGCTACATCGCTCGATCTTATCTTTACCTAGTTCCACTCTCGGGTTAATATATCTATCAAATAAGAGGTTCGGAGTCGCAAAAGGTATCGATAATGCTAACGCTTCACTCTTTTGGCTCGATCCAGCTATCGAGTAAAGAATCGGGGGCTACATCAAGACGTTGTGATTACATCACTCCACTCCCTACCTAATGACACCATCGAGTAAGGAGTTGGGGGCTACAGGTAACCTTGTACCTTATTTGCTCTCTGTTTTCTGGTCGATACAGTTATCGAGCAAGGCATAGTAGGCACAGTCTTCTCTTTATCTTTGGAACATGCAATTTTTTGCATGCATTTACTCTATTGCGCACTTAGCATGTCAGTGAACAAAACTAAAGTGTAGCCATGCCTGAATCCGGCAATGAGCAATTCTATCATGCGCGCATACGAGCATCAGATTGTCAGACATCTAAAGCTCAGCGACCGACGGGAGACGAGACCTCTAGTCGTTTCTACATGCGCTGCTCGGCAAGTTCTTGTTTGCTACAGAGTCTAAGTCACATGATCGATGAAGGCTTGTAAAAGTCATGTAGTGTTCTACTCAACGTATATAGCATTTATGTTATGTATGGCCTCACCGAGTGTACGCTCGGGGGCTAAGTCTTTTAACGAAAGTTTTTTCTAGCATTGTGTGTACATATAAATAGGCATGCGTTCAGCCACGAAGCCACGAAGCAGTGCCAGCTGTGTCAAAGGATAACAATGACGTTGCAGTTGCTTTGTCTATAGCACCGCTAGGCGCACCCTTCCTGCAAAAAAAACAAGTCAGTTCATCACTCATCGACTAAAGAGAGGAAAACAAAAGTATTGCAGATACTTACCTCTAGGATTATCCCAGGTGGCATCTTCGACTCCAGAGTAGACCCAAGCAAGGTGGTCTCTACACTTCAGAGGACTCGACCAGTGAGTGATGAAGACTCTAGCGACGTGCCACTCGGTCAACTCGATTTTCCTTATCTCCTCGATCTTCCGAACATAATAAGAAGTTTGAGCGGTCGCAGGAGGGGCTTTCGTCCAGAGGTCAATGGAGTTGAGAAAGAGTGGTCGATAGGCTAGAGGAAGGTTCACGGTGTCTAGAGAAGTAATATAAAACCATCATTCTTCCGGTCCGGTTGCCAAGAGGAGGTAACGGGAAAAGGATATAAGAATTTGACATGCCACTGCGGAGGTGAAAACCGACACCCCAACAGCTGCGTTCTTCGTCGCCCTCTTCAAATTATAGAAGTGGTGGAATAGGTTGAGACTTAGACTGATACCCAGGAAAGCCTCACAAAGGTGAACGAACACACTGAGCATTGTGATAGAATTGGGGCTCAGGTGGAAAAGTTGAATCTCGTAGAGCTCAAGAACCGAGAGGAAAAACAGAGAAGGGGGAAACCTTAGCTCGCAGTAGAAAAGGGCCTAAAAACAATGATCTCATCCTCATTCTCGGGGGTGGGGTATGATTCACCTTGTGATGGCCTCTAGTGGAATAACTCCCGTGGAGGGACGAAGCCATCCTTCTCTAAGTCGGTGAGACGCTTCTCCGTCATGATCGACTTCTACCACACCTTTTTGACGGCCTCATCCTCGAAGGTTGCCTTGGTTTTCTTCTCCGACGGCGCAGCAACCTCGGCGCTGGTTGAGGGGTTGGATACCATTGAGGAGAATATGGAATAATTTCGTTGAAGGTGGCGGCACTAGGGCTTCAGGAGCGCGATGGAGGCTTCAAGAGTAAGGCTGGTGGTGAAAAGGAGGGGAATGGCTATAGTTCCAGGTTTGGAAATTTATAGACCAAAATCCTCTCTCCAGACAAACGGTTCATTCCCTATGGCACGGCATCTCGATTGGCGTAAAAGGCGGAATGATGGGGCTGCACCAATCTTGGCATTACAGACGAGAGTAATAAATGCTCAACTGCCCAATATTTAGATTTTTTTGAATTTCTAACTCCGCTCAGAGTCAAGTCGATAAGTCGACATCGAGTAACTTGCGGTTACCCTGAGGACTCGAGACGGACTAATGGTAGGGCGCTCGACCCAGCACATCCCTACTCGATACTCAGCGATTCCCAATCTACTCGAATCATTCGACCACAAGCAGGCAAAGCATTACTTGACCAAGCAAGGTTTTGGCAGTAATCAACCAGCCTCTTAAGCGGATCCTCCGCTGAACAGAGTTCAGGGGCTACTGTCGAATATCTAAACATGGAGTATGTGTTCGCAGAGGATACGTGTAAGGACCCGAATCCACTGATTCGAACCCACTGTGTTTACCACACTATTCCCAGGATCAACGCTAGTGCACACAGCTTAACATTGGTACATATCACATCATACTCAACGATAATAGAATAATAGTTCATTCATTGATATAACTAAAGGTATGATCTTATGACCAACTTACATTATTAAGCCACGCAGGGCAAGACTGAAAATATAACTAATGATTAAGCAATGGAAAATAGAAAACGTAGATAGCTCATCAGTTCACCACAGCAACCGACAAGGCTCGGACCCTAATGACTCGTGTCTTCTGGACTTCATCTTCCAACACAGTGTAGATTCCTCAACTGTTGATTATTATTGTTTGGCAAGGGTGAGTACTTAAAGCACTCAACAAGTTGTGCATGAATGCAATTCTATGTATCTATATGTAAGGCTTATTCCAATGGATAGGCTATCATGGCTATTTTGCAATAAGCGACATTTATGAACAAATACAAGAAATAGATTGTAAAGAATGTAAAACAAATAACAATAGTAAATAAATTCAGGATTTCTCAAGTAAACCAAGTTTCCAATCCTAAGTCAAATTCCATCTTCCATATGGCATTCCGCCATCCCAACCATGTTGTCCAATTAATTAAGCTAACCCTTAATCGTAATTCCTAGTATTGCTCAATACCATGAGCACGGCTATCTGAATAGTTTCACACTCTGCAGAGGTTATGCACTTTACCCACGTGATACAACCAAACACCACCAAGGCGAGTGATTATAACAAAGCCTTTACAATGCTCTGGCTTAACCCGATACTATCCGTTAAGGTTTCAACACTGGTGGGACTGGTTACCACATCCAGGGCCCCCTCTTGCGCCATGTGAATTACTCCATAACTCGGGAACTCACACCGTCCACAATAGTACCAAAATTAAGTCATTGCAAATTACTCAGCTAGGCTGGCCCATACCAGACATGTGGTTGCATGATTGACTCAGGTCAAAGGCTTGCAAGGTTAAGTCCTTAGTGTGATCAAGGCAAGACATCCACATACCTTCTGCCCATCGGGCCCACCTTGGCCTCCTCGCCCCTTGTCACTTGCCCTGATCTAAATGATTATCACCCAGGTTGATTACCAAACACCACGTGCCATCAACAATTCAACATCGTTGCGTGACATGACTCGCCACAACAACTCAATCTCATCGTGTGATCCCACATGACACACAAGTTCATAACATTGTTCCATATTCCATTAATCAAGATTAATTATCAATGATTCTGACACATGTGATGACGTGGCACGGCTAAGCAACTAATACGGTCTAAACCTCCAATGTTGATTATAATTATTAACCAACTATATTTAACCAATCTAGGGTGACAATGGATCATGGCATACAATGACAAGGTAGGGTATAGATCAATCTGGTATATTAGCTAAGCCCAATCTAGTTTGAAACAATTGTATATTTGAAACATATATAATAGGGTAAAACAAATATAGCAATCTTATAAACATGGGTTCAACATGATCAAAGCACAACTTGCCTTGGAATAGGTCCTGATCTGGTTCTGAAACTTGCTCTTGAGTTGCTTGATCTTCCTCCGAAGCGTCGCACAATTCAACGTCTCACGCTGCATCAAGGAGAAAAGCAAATAAATACCAAAACAGAGAGCAATTGAACTCCAAAATCAAATAAAATTCACCATTAAATATATCTCAATTTTAGAAATTTTTAGAAACTGGAATCACTCAAACCGAAGTTACGATGCAAAAGATATAGCCTTTTGAAGTTTGAAATAAATCTGAAATTGCAAAATCGTAAAATCAGATTTAACAGATTTATTTTTATTCGAAAAACCGATTTATGACGTCAGCGTGACGTCAGCCCTGACCGAACGAATCAAAGGCTGCCACGTGTCTTGGCGCATAGACCGGTCCACGACTCCCTCGGGTTCACGTGCACCCGGCCCATGGCGCCGACCTCTGCGCTGACACATGTCGGCGCTACCGATTGGTCCACACGCGCGCGAAACCCACCGCACAGATTGCATCCAACGGTGCCGTTCTCCACCTACGTGGCTAAATCGACCGCCAATTCAATCTAACGGCTAAGGCTTACCCGAGGAGTTCATCGCTTACGCAATGACGCGGCACGATCCTCGCCCTTCACAAGATCCAACGATCACAAGCTTACCCGGCAAATGGCGGCGCGACGGCGAAGACCACCGGAGGCGAGGAAGAAGACCGAGATGGCGGCGTTCCGCGCGATTCCGACGCGAAGACGAGCGAAGTCGACGCAGACACCTCGACGAAGTTCAAATCTTGAACCAAAACGCCAAACCCGACGATCCGGTGGCGCGACTTGAGCAAAAACCGCGGTCCCACGCTTCAACTCCGGCGAGCTTGCGGCGGTGTTCTACGACTGCTCTCGCGAAATCTCTCCGACCAAAAGACGCGGCGTTTGACTACAAACCTCGGGGTGCTACCCCCCCTATTTAAAGCCTCGGCATCCGAGCTCTACACGACGAGGAAGTCCAACGGCGAAACGGCGGCGGACTCCGAGTCCGGAACGAAGACGACAACCCACAGCGCTACGCGTGTCCCGATCCGACGGCCAGGACACGAAGTCCCACGTGGCTTCTTCTGGAACGCCCCATCATGATCGAACGACCATGAATTAGGGTTTCTGGAAGACGGCTCTCGCGGGCCGACTTGGGCCGCACTGACGAAGGCTTCACGCGCACAGTGTTGGGTCGAGCCCAACACTGTTCACAAGGTTTTTTTTTTAAGATTTCTCATTTAAAATAATTCCTGAAATTCATTTAATTTGTTTTAGGCAATAAAATAATCAGGAAAAATCCAATAAAAATCTCAAAAATACTTTGAGACATTCTGGACTCAAATAAAATATTTTTGGCAAAACTTTATTTGGACTTTGCACAGATTTAAATAGATTTGAATAGAAGGCAATAAACTTGAAATAGGAATTAATTCAATTAAATCTAGAAAAATCCAAATAAATTCCAGAAAATCACAAATGCACTTTTAAGAAATAAAAACTTAATTAAACCAAATTTTGGGATGTTACAATACGTGAAGGATATGTCCTAACGGCATGCAGAGATTCCAGATATCACGGGCCCTGTTCATTGGGATAAGTTATGCGCGAAAAAGATAATTTATATTAAGAAGGACCCAATCATGTTTCTGTTATGAGGAAACTAACTCGAGTACGCCTAATATTCAAGGAACTTTGGATATGCTGCAAAGTTCACGCGACAATGGACTCCACATCGTCTACAATCCGATATTCCAAACCGACTACGGCTCGACTTGAGGCTGGGCTACCCCGACCATATAAGGCCAGGGGTAGGGGTCCTCAGGGGGACTCAAGCAATTCTCAGCAGACAAGCCGTCCAGATCTTCCAAGCGAGAAGACCTTTGGCACAGAGCAACTCGAAGCCAGCGGATCACGCTTCGCCTACCTCCAGCCGTAGTTTAGCCATAGCTTTGATCCCATCTTCCTTGTAGCTAGGGCTAGACACATTGCTCTGTAATTTGTTCATCGACTCTATACATCATCCATACAGGAGTAGGGTATTTCTCCGTCAGAGGGCCTGAACCTGTCTATATCGTGTGCCTCTGATTTTGTACTTGACTTTGCTAACCCGAAGGTACCTAAAAGTATAAGTTTATTGTCGATTTTCAAACCTTCGACAAGTATTTTTGTAACGACCCCCATTTTCAAATAAATACAAAAATAGAAATCTAATATGCATACAGTACTAGTCCCATGATCAATGGCTAGTACGCATATTTTCAACAATTGGAATCACAACCATACATCATTTTATTAAAGCAGAAGCTATTTGTACAATATATTCTTACAACTCAGAGTATATATATACATCATAGAGGAAGCAAGGTCTTGTAGTGTGCCCATCCAACCCGTAGGCAACTAACAAGGCATAATCCCTAGAAAGATCGCATCGTTAGAATTCCCGCGTCCTGCGACGAAAAGTAATCTTCGGAGATTCGCTTTCTTATCAACCTAAAATAATAGATTAAGCAAGGTTGAGTACTTTCGTACTCTTCAAGACTTAAGTGGTATGTGCAAATGCAATAATGCAGGCTAAATCAAAGGAGGCTACTACAGTTAATTTGCATAAAGCGATATTGAATTTGTAAATCAAGTTATCATTTGCAAATGGAATTTGTAAGAGCAAATTTGACTAATAAGAAATAAGTAAATCATAAGTAATACTCACAGCCCTTCGCGAGCATTGAATAATTGAATGATCCAATAATTCAATCCTGCCATAACCATTCCTTGCCAACACATAACCATTCATCCAATAATCCAATCCTGCCATAACCATTCCTTGCCAACACGTGGCAAAACAAATGAAATCAAGCCCTTTTGAAAATAGCAAAACATTTAACTAGTGCCAGTTCACCAAGTTTCCCATAACCACAGGTACGACTAATCGATTAGATTTACTCTCTGCAGAGGTGTACAACTTTTCCCACAAGTCATGACCTTTTCTTTTTAGCGCATGTTTCACGCACCTTTAGCGTGTGGCCAGAATGTTCATGACGAAAACTTTTACATTACCTAGATTAACTTTGCACTAGCCCGAGACATTAACCCATACTACGGTAGAAGAACTCAAAGCATAGAAATGATGGGAACTCCCCATAGCATGGTGTACACCGTTACATTCGTAAGTAGAAACTCCTACAAGCAGACTTTGAAAGGAATGCCTATACTATCTCCCGCCTTCTATAAATGCAAAGTTAAACTAGATAACTTAATTGGTTTAAGGCTACCCATAACAACACCTGTGGTTGCACGTATTTATCTTAGATCATACACCACTATGTTTGGTCCTTAATCCGACACGGGTGATACTTCTCCCTATACTACTTGCATTTCCATCTACACAACCGGCTATTGCCAATAATCACTCGCATCAAAACCATAGTTTTATTTTGGGTTTTTAAGAAATTACCATTGATCACATTAATCATCATCATGCCTCAATAATTCCAATGATCAATTTATCCAATTGGTTCATCTCAAATCTAAAGCATGGCTAAGCATGGTTATTATGAAACGTATATACTCATGATGATATTAAGTAATGTCTATCATTAATCTATGGTTATCAAGGTTCACATGTCCATACTTATCAAGGAAGTTTCATGAGACAACAGGTATATCTACCATTACCACAAAATAGCGAATTTATATAAAATAAACGCATGCATAAAACAGTTTGATAAATAAAAGGAAAATTAAATACTGGGATCAATATGATCAAAGGGGTGTTTGCTTTGCTTAATTGTTGTTTATGACAAAGTCATAGTCGCAGCTGGCGATGTTGACGACGGAGTTAATGACGTCGAGTTCTACAAGTTGTTCAATGGAAATATAACGAACAATAAATTTCAATAAGGGCAAAAAGAAGACAGACAGTATATCAAATAAAGACTTGCTATACAGAACAGACGCAGATTCTTGTATAGATTATTTATTTTTGTCTTGCGAATTTTAGATGCTAAAATTATTTGGATTAATGAAAGTAAATATTAGTTAAAGGTTTCATAAACTCAATTACTCATATAATGTGTTCTTGGTGACCTTAACAATTAAGGTTATTTTTTCCAGATGAATAGCTAGTTGAAATAAGAATATTTTTCCAGATTATGGTAGTCCATATCCCAAAGATCATTTCTGGGTAGTTCTTCATAAAATTTGCATTTAGACGAGATGATTTACAAATTGCCGAAAAGGCTTAAGCATTTCTGAAAACATAATACTTAAGGTTATTTTGTTATCAAGATTTATATGCAAAGCATAATGAAATGAGATTCTTTCTTCAGAATATTATAGTACTTACATTGGATAGCATTTCTAAGTCGATTTTATAAATTTTAGTGTCTAGACGAGTTATTTTATTCGTTGTTGAAATAGCATAAATGACCATAAAGTTAACGTTATAATGAGTCGATTTCGATTTAAGTTTGCGACTACACTATACATGATTATTTACTCATTTTCCTGGCATTAGCAGGGGATGATCCTAGAAGTTTTTTAAATCTGGTTTCACATTATTTTGCGTTTAGCCGAGATGATTTATATTCATATGAAGGATGGAGTCTATTATGAAAGCAATCTAGATTAGTTCTTTTTGCCGAATATTATGAGCTTATCTCAAAGAACATATTAAGATTAGCTTTGCCTAACCTGATACTTAATTTATGAGGTTTTATGCATATGATTTTTATTCTCAACTATATATTCATCATAGGATGGCATATTTCTTCTAAAGAACTTAAGCATAATCTATTACCTATTTTAATGACTCTATTGCATCGTATGATCTGATTATATAAGATCTGGTTTTTCATGAATCATGACTTCACTTTTTAATATATGTACACTTATATGTATTCTTTTTATATGGTTAAGGCTTATGATCTTTATACAAATCAAGTTTATACACATGCCAACTATTGTTATTGCATTCATAATATTTTAACAGCAATAGATCAGTTCATGGTTCATACTGAATATATGTGATTACTACTGCTAGTTACTTATTACATGCATATGTATATATGTATACTAGGGTCTCATTCTTATTCATGAAACCATTCAAGTCTAGTTTATTTCTTAAATATTTTGGCATATTCAATTAACCTACTGACATACTAGTATATAGAAATCAACTTTGTTCATTTTAGATTTCTTTTGCATAATTTATGCATTCTTGAAAATTTAATATATTGAGAACAAATTTTAATAGAAAATGATTCAAACAAAGATGAAATTTAAGTATTTTTATATATTTGGGTTTCTGGAAGTCTAAGGATTCCAATAAAATTGGTTTCATTCAATTCTTAGTTCATTTGCAACATTTATATATATATCATATCTTTCATCCTTTTCTTTAAATTTGAATTTCAAATTTACCCATTGATCTTTTTCCAAATATTTCTGCATATTATGAATGTACTTGTTTTTATATGAATTTATAATTTTGTTTCCTCTTATTTAGATTAAAGATGCAAAAGTTATAACCAAATGAAGTTAGCTCGGGTATGAAAGTCCAGAAAAATAGAAAATACGCTTTCAATACATTGAAAGCAACTTCTCATTTTTTCGCGGGATTTCTTTAAACTCAGTCGATTAACTAGAGGGGCCCTCACGTCATACACCTAAGAACAGAGTAGTCGGCTTCCGCAGTCGCCGACGGCGAAAGGACGCCGGAGATGACGAAGCGGTGGCACCACAGGGACCAGTGGGTCCGTGCGCATCTAGGGGATGTCTCGGGGCTACCGGTGGCGGCCGGAGTTGGTGCGCCACCGAGAGGAGGCGGTGGCGGCCATGGAGTCGCCGGGATAACTCTCTGCGCTACACAGGAAAGAGGATGGGTGGCTTCCGGGAAACACGACGAAGGGCACCGTGTGGCAAGGAGGGGATAAGGCCGGAGCCTCGGTGGCATGAGATACAGTGAATGGCGGTTACAACAGAGGAGCGGGAGCATTGCTTCGGGGCGCCATCGAGCTAAGGAAGAACACGACCTGGGTGTCCCTCTATCGCGTGGGTCCGAACAGGGAAACGGTCCCACGTGCAAGTGAAAGAACAGGGGAAGTCGAGCAAAATTAGGAACTGGTTAAGAACAGAACAAGGTTCATTGCACTGAATCAGTTAGCTATCCTATCGTTAATTTAATGAACATTTTATGGCGTGTACTAGAGATAAGTTAGAACACACTGTTAAATTTTCAAACTGATTTGATGCTTGTAGAATTTATAAAAATTCTGACAATATACTATGCACAGATTTTAGTTTTCTGTATTTAATTAATCTAGGAGTTTATAACTTATCAAATATTTGTGAAACTTTTTGTGGAGGTTCCTTATGGCCATATTGGTCTCCTGTAAATTTTTTAACTTCAATTATTTATATTTTATTTACTAAAATTTTGACATTAGTATTTTGAGATTTTCTATTTTTGAATTTTTATAATTATCAAATATAATCATTATTCCTCATATTTTATTATTGATGGCCTGATCTAGAATGAAGATAATAGAAAATTTTCACATCGAATTTATGACATATTTACTGTTTGTAGTCAAGAAACATTAATTAGCTTTCATTTCATATTTAAATGCTTTGATATGACTTTTTAAATTTAGAATTAGATTTCTAAAAATTTTCTAGAGTTAAATAAATTTTTTATCTTATTATTATAAAATTTTTACTCTTTTCTTTATCTATTACTTAGGATTATATAAAAGGATTTCTCCTTTAAAGGAAAATCAAGAAAATCCAGAAAAAGTCAATAAAATTCAGATAATTTGAAAAATCATCAATAAATATTATAAAATGTTAAAATTTAATTTCTCATTGTTTGTTAAGTTTTGGATTGAAGAGAAGGTGAAATCAAGAAAAGATTTTCTTTAAGAACCAATATTCAGGAAAAATTTCAGAATAGATAGAAATTTAAAATAATATTATATTTTGAACACATTTTATAGTTTATTTATTTTGGGAGAAAAGTTTTGATATTGAATCTTTACCTTACTTGAAACTGAAATTCAAGGTTTTAAGATATTATAACATTTCAATTGAAAATCTTGATTTAAAATGAAATTTATATTTAATTCCATTTTAAAATTATCAAATTTTCATTTTTCTTATTTTTGAAATTTTCGAGATGTTACAATTTTTTCGCTTTCAAGAAGAAAGTTGACCTCTCTAGTTTTTTAACCGTAGTAATTACAAAATATTAATCACATACAGTAAATATAGGTACATCTACTTGAGGTTATTGTTCTTGGATGACCACGAGCTTGCAGCATTATATCAGGATCCAGCGAACAACCTTTTCATCGTAAAGCCAAGCAGCGGCTGATATATGGATACCGAGTATGCCGTGAAACTCTCAATAATATGAAAGCGCTATAAGATCACCTCTTGGTCAAATTTGATTGATTGAATTGATTCTGATTTTAGTGGTTTGGGATTTTTTTTAAGACCTCCGAACTTTCTGTACTATATTTTTAACAAATTTCAAATATATATAAAGTCTTCTAGTTCCACAGCTAAGAGCAAGGATGGATGGATTGGATTGCGTTCTGAACGTATGAGTGATTTGCAAGTTGCAACTGATTAACCCTAGCTAGCTAGCTACCAACCTATCTCGCGCGTGCAGAAGCTGATTGAATTGCGTCCACATTTGGCCACTACCTGTAGCGCACACTCCTCATCTCATCAGCTAGCCAAATTCAGAGGCAACCAAGAAAGACAGGAGAATAGATCGAAACGTTAAAACTGAAAAAAGCCTTGCACCGGACGGCCGGGGAGGACCAGTACGTCCGTCCTCACGTCACGTGTTCCAAAACTTGCCAGTTGCCAGTAGTAGCTACTAAAATACGGAGCGTGTGCGCTGCGCTGGTACACCCTCTACTTTCGGCTAGGCTATGGATATTTCCAGCACTTTCCACGTTTAAACGATTCGACTTATGTTTGATTCGTTTAATCTCGTATTGCCAGTTGCCACTGCACACCACCCACACCCATCCTTATCTCGTGCCACGCATACCGGCATACGCCATATCTCCCCGCGATTAATTCTTCTACACTGCCGCGTAAGCTCGATCGATCGATATATCCGCCCTCCCGTCTCCGGCATCATCTCGTACGACACGATCGTCCCCTCCAGCTCGATCCATGCATCCAACATGCCATGCCCGTATAGTATACCGCCAATGCTGCGACCACGCGTAGATGGATGGATAGATACGATCGATGCAGGGAAAGGTTTCAACTCATCTGCAGTTGCAGGCCTAGGCACCGCACAGCACGCCCATGTGCTTGCTTCGCAGGAGCATCAGCTGATTAAGTCTCTGCGCCTAGCTTTTCTCCTGGTGCTCGCCTACTCACCATCATATGCCTTTGGCTACATGTGTCAGGCCGGTCATATACACACGTACGTTCGTAAGCTTCTGTTCACATCACATGCATGCGAGCTGAGCTAGCTGAGCTTCCGTTGGTCAACAAATCCTGGGGTTTATCTGGCTGACCTGGCGGTAGTTAGCGAACAGATGTGTAGCTAAAGTGTTCCGTGGTGATCGATGCACGATGCATGTGAAGACCGGCCGGAGAAGAAGATAAAAAGCGTTGGGCTCTTTCCGTCATCGTCGGTAGATGATATCATTAGGCGCATATTTAATTGGACTGCGGTTTGGTTTGTTTAAGACGGCCTTTTGACCGATGGGGGGTGGTTGGGGGTGTACTCGTACCATTTCTTTTATCCTCTCATCCATGTGAAGATTGTTTTCCACAGATGAATTTGAGCTCAGAAGTCCATAAATATACACGGACAATTTAATGGATCAGTCTAAAAAATTTGCTGGTATCATCATCACCCACTAATAACGGACAGGTAACTTCCGACTCTGCTTTGTGCGTGTGGATCTGTTTGCGAATCACTTTTTTATGAAATTTCGTAAACAAATTGTTCATACCGATGGCAGTCGGTGTTTCTGTATTTTAGCAGAGCTAATAGTGACTAAAATATCATTGTTCTCTGTCTGTAAAAGCTGTCGCAAGTCAAAAACGTACACGTTGCTCCAAGTTAATTAGAAAAGAAAGCATCAGTGCTAATTTGATTGAAAAACATACAGCAAACACTAGATAAGACCTGAAAATTAAATCTAAACAGAGAAACACCATCTAATTTCTAACCACAGAGGTCCCTCAGGAGTACCCAGATTCGAGTCTTCCCTCTATCTCAACGGTAGAAGGTTGGGGAATCATCACCACAACGCTTTCAGCCCTCCAGATAACTCTTCAATTGTCACTATCAATTCGGACTTCACAAAGTGATGGAAAATCCTACATTGACAATTAGTAATTGTTTAATTTTCAGAAACAACCATGGAAATGATGTTACAAAAGGCAAAGCAAGGGATCCTAAGATAAGGGTTTGGACTTTGGACAGCGGCTTTGGACATTGAGGCCTGCCTGCTTGCCGAATGCCGGTCATAGCAAGCACCGTGCGTACCATCGGTCTCGCACAAGGTTTTAAGTCACGATTTTTGCGGCTCAATGGCAAGGTCTTTAAAGAAAAGCTACAGTAGTTATCATTAAGCTATTATTTGTTGTGTTTTCGGTATTAATTTTTTTAAAAAATATATATATGTATATTATAAGTTACCTCTAAACAAATCACAAAAACATGGGACTTTAGAAGGTACTGATTCTTTTATAATAAGAATATGAGTCAAGTTTGGAATCAACAAACATGCTAATATATGTTCAAAAGATCATAAATGATAATTATATCATAATGTTATTAACAACATGTACTTAATTATAATGTTGTTAACAACATGTACTTAATCACTAAGAAATATGAATATTGGATTATTGAAAAAGAACAAGATGAGATCTTTTACTAGGTTTTCTCACAGTTCAAGCTTATAAAAGATATATTTGAGCCTTCTAATAATGTTGGATTTTAAAATAGATCAAATATTTTGACTCATAGGTACATATGTAAGATCGCAAAGCTATCGTCAGTTACAAACCACGGCAAATAGCGGAGCTATTGCTAGCTATATGACATGTAGCTAATATAGGGGAATATTAAGCCGTAGCTATGCATTTAGAATAAAAAAGCTATAGAGCGGTTATAGAGTAGCCATAGCTAGTTATTTAAAACAAAGGTTTCGCGCGTCACAGTTTTGTGCGCTACACCACCAGCAATCGACCGATCCCAGTACGTACGTACGCGAGCAACAGCGAAACATAACAATCTTAATAATCTCGAGTACGGAGGGGGTGCCGATGCACAGTGGGATGACTGGAACCCGTCGTAGAATTCATGTTTTCCTTGTGAAGGGAGTTAAAAACGCCGATTTCGAGTCGTGATCAGCAAAGTCGTAAACGGAGCTACGTTGCTTCACATGCAGTGTGTACCACGTCCCTTGGTGACAGTGTAAACACTGTCGACTCATCCTCGCCTTATAACCTCTTGCGATGTTTGCAGGGGTCACAAAGGAAGGGTGACCAGCACTCACTGCAGAGCAGCCGCCCATATGGAACTTGATGCTAGATGTACCATCTGCGTCTGCTGCTAACACGTATTTCACGCGTAGATATCAAGGACAAAAGGCGCATCCGAGCTCTACGAGTAAACAACCAACACGCAGCAAGCAAACTGGCACTTCAGAAACTTGAGTAAAAATAGCATCCAGGCATTAGAATATGAGCCGGTGTGCCAAGGCGAAACCAGCATGCCCTGCATGCCAACTCAATGAACTGATCAAGGTAAGTAAGGAGGTTTTATATTAATTTCCTGCCCACACCACAGGAAAGCATCCAAAGCGCACACGTATTTCCCCCCAAAACCGAGTAAAACTGCTTGTCTCGTTGCCTTGCCGGTGGTGGTCCTCCACTCCTGCTAGCCAGGTCGGCGTTTCTTTCGACATGCAATGCATGCCATGCCACGAAATATCGGCAATCACCCAGCTTTTTAATAGCAACAAACTGCCCTGATATATGCAGATACAGATAAGATTGCATAGTAGTACAATGCTTGGATGCCACAGGCAACAATGCAAGGTGCATTCTACTTGGACACTTCCAGGAAGCTGTACTCGTACTGTTTCTACTGGGGTGGGTCCCCGCTGGATGAATCACAGTCTTGAAAGCCACTGTTGGTTTCTGGGCCAGCGTTCTGCCAGCCAAAGCCTGAAGCTACAGACACACGACAGATCTGGCCTCAAGTTTCTGCGGCGGCAGCTGATAAGTCTTCCATTAATTGATCACTGAAGATGGCACTGTCTAAATTGATGGGAGAAAGGAAATATAGGTCCTCCTCAACGTTCCCTGAATTTCTTGCAATTATCTCTCTGTATTTTCAAAGCCTAATTTATCATTCGTACTTCTGGAACTTTCAATTTACTATGTCACGTCTACGGTGTTTGCCACAAGAAATCATTTCAACCTGCAAAACTTTTGATCAGCAAAATGCATTGGCTACCGACTTTTTTCCAATTCAGATGAAAATTTAGAGAACCGAATGTCATTAAAAATACGTTGCAGTCTTTCTAAAAGACCGAAAAACATAGAGACATTTTGCATACCATGTAGCCTTCCGTGCAACAGAAAGCAACAAAAATTAACATTACTGCAAAAAAGATCATCAAAGACGGTTCTAAAACGTCATTACTGACGGTTTTGTGAACCGTCTGTAAACATGTGTCAGTGAAAATAACGGTGCATCATAGACGATTTCTAATAGGATCATATCACAGACGGTTCTAATAAAGAACGTCTGTGATAACCGTCATAGACGGTTGGTATTTCTAACCGTATGTGATATGTGATATGCAGACACAATATATTTGTTGTATATTATAATACTAGTACACCCAGTTTAACTAGCTTATTATGATAACAATCAGAAGCCCACTGTGAAGAATGGTACCAGTGTGCCATGTTGATCTAACAGATGAACATCTCAGCAAAGAGACCTATTTAAGTTTGAAATTTACTTGTATTTCATAACCATTCACTAGGCTAGGTGTCAAACACATGAATATAACTGTGTAATACAAAAAAGTTTATATTTTCATCCAAATACAAGAAAATAAAAAATACGTGAGGAATGAGAAATTTTCTCGGTTTCCCTTTCTGTTTAGTAACCACCTAACCTATTGACAAAAAAAACATATAAAAGAGTAGCTTATACTTTAATTCTGCACAGGGCAATTGCAAGGATCTAGCCTCCTAAACTACAATGATCCCAGTGTTGTTTAGGGCATGAAGAAATATTTTCATCAAGGCCAGAGCCTTTTCCATAGGCCAAAGCATCAAGGTCATTGTAGTAAGCCAGATACAGAAATAAAGCTAGTTCGTACCAAGCAACATTTAAATGACATATTGAATCGAACGTTTACCTTTCAGAATAATTCCTTCATTCCACCACCAGCATAACTAGGATAATATATCATTATTGGATTATCATCCCCTGTAATGAAAACACAAAATTAAGGAATCAAGTGGCATGTAATTGATCATTATAAGTGAAACATAAACTATCAATATTAACTAAAATAAAGAGGCTAAATAGACAGTTCTTCATCCACTCACAAACCTCTAAATAGACAGTTCTTCACCCACTCATAAACCTTTCCCAAAATGGCTAGTTGCTTCTCACATACAGCAAAATCAACCATACCAGTACCAACAAGAACAGTATTCAGGTGCAATGAAGCACAATGAAATTAATTAGGTAAACATTGGCACATTACCATTAACAGGTTTCTCCACAAAGGGCTTCAAAATCTCTTTCCATGAACCTCAACAAAATCCTCTTGCTCAATGAAGTAGTCCAGCTCTTGGTATGGATACTCCCTATTGACAGGAATTTCATACTTCTCAAGATGCTTAAGCTTGAAAGTGATTATAGTTAGTTCACTTAAGAATTAATCCAAAGAAAACAAAGAAGTGTAAATAAGAAATGATGGAAACATATCTAGTAAATTATAGAAAATTACTGTGACTGAACAAAGGGTGATGTGGTGTCTGATAAATAAGATGTGATCAGTGTACACATTCCAAATGGCATAACAGGATCTGTACACATTCCAATGGCACCCCAACAATATCTGTACACATCCCAAGTGAAGCATAGCAGGATCTGTACACTTCCAATGGCATAGACTACAATCCCAAATTTTTATATAAAGTGATAGAACCGAACAATATTTACACACTAAAATTTTTAAATAACAGGATCTGTACACATTCCAATTGCATAGACTATAATCTGTATGAAAAATTAAGATGTCCTCAAGCTAATGCACGTGAGGCCATGTATGAAGCCACTATACGGTCAATGTACCATGGGCTTAAGAATGTGCCAAGTTAATTTCCTAAAATATATCCCACAACACAGCAATCAAACCAACTACATGCAGGCCTAGAAATCCTGGCATTTGGTAACTGGAGGATCGAAAAAAAATGTTGGATCGACTCGGTTTCAGAGCAGACGAAACGTGTAAACCTCCCATGCCGATTGCGACTCAGCAAATTATGCTTAGTCAGGATAGCGTTATAACTGATCAGCCACAGAAAAATTTTAGTTTTCAAAGGAAGTTTGGCTTCATACAATTGTTTGTAGATCACACCCCCTCTGACCTCTAAAAAGATGCTTGTACAAAGAAAGATTTAGCATGAAAAGGCCACCAGAATCCCATTTTCCATTTTAAACAATAGGTCTTCAGAGAAAGAAACAGAATGAAAAATGGCTTCAGATTGCAGCTGCAAATTGGGAGGCAGCCCTCTTCTAACAGTAAAAATCCAATTCATATCAACCTGATGCTTCAAAGTAACCTCTATTTCACTACATAACTCATATAATCCTAGGAACTGAGATGCCAAAGCATGTTCTCCATTCCATGAACCCTCCCAAAATCGGCTCTAGAAAGCAAGTTACTGAGTTTATCGTTTTCCTTGTGCAATTTTGTTATTGTGCCTCCTCATTTTGTTACTGTGATGCAGCAACAGCAGTGAACCACAAACAGGGTCAGTTGAGTGTCCATTAACAAGTGGTGTCACAATTCTAATTCCAAACAACCAATACAATCTAATTCCAAAATTTTCTCATACAAAGAAACAATGAATTCTGCGGGCTGGACCGCTGGTGAATTGGGGATTTATTTCACTCACCTCGTCAGTAGTCCAGATGGAGGCGGCGCCAGGTCAGGGAAGAGGAACAGGAGGCCGCGCCAGGCTGAGGACATGAAGGGCAGGCCGCACCAAATCTGGTGGATACATACTCAAGGGAGGCCGCACTCGCTTGGGTAAGACGGAGGGACGCCACGCTAAGGTCAAGGAAGAGGAAGGGGAGGAAGCGCCAGATCGAGGGAGTGATGCGGGGTTGAAGCATCTAGGCCCTTAATTTGCTATGGTTTGATAATTAATGACAATCATGATTAAAGGACTAACAATTTATCTTGAGGTTATGAAAATAGGTTGGTTCTAGAGAAGGCACGTAACGAAGTAAAGAAAATGAAGCTTAAAGAAAATCAAAGAGTCAAGCTCAATGCCAAGGTATAAAGAATTAAGGACCTTTTCGTAGCTTTTGCTGATCTTGATGCTTGGAGAGAAGATCGGGTTGCTAGAATAGGTGTCGTACTATTAAGAGGGAAATTTGGCTAGTAGCTTGAAGATGATAAAAAATCATGGCTCATACTAAGTCAGACATTTCTCGTTGAATCTTTTGAAAACTCTGAGAAAAAGCTGTAGAAGCCGGTAGATTTAAATCTTTATCGTTCCATGATTGGCACCTTGCTTTATCTTACCGCATCTATGCCCGACATCATGCTTAGTGTTTGTATGTGTGCATGTTTTGAAGCATCTCCAAAAGAGTGCCATTTAGTGGCCGTTAAGATAATTGTAAGATATTTAAAACATTTCTCTAATATAGGCTTGTGGTACTCCAAAAGTGCTAAATTTGATTTAGTTGGGTATTCGGACTCTGACTGTGCGGGTTGCAAAGCGAATAGACAAAGCACCTCCGGGAGTTGTCAATTTCTTGGTAGATCTTTAGTCTCATGGTTTTCCAAAACACAAAATTCCGTTGCCCTATCCACCGCCGAAGCTGAATACATATCCGCTGATAAAGTGTCTCTTCTATGTGATAATGAAAGTGCTGTAAAAATAGCCAACAATTCAGTCCAACATTCTAGAACCAAACACATAGATATCCGCCATCATTTTCTAAGAGATCATGTAAGCAAATGTGACATATTCATTAGCCGTATAAGAATTGAAGATCAATTAGCGGATATTCTCACCAAGCCTCTAGATGAAAAACATTTTTGCAAGTTGAGGAATGAGATAAATATCATTGATATCTCTAATGTTGCCCAAACAATTGCACCATGTTTGGTTTTATCATTTGGTGTTATTTGATTTTTTGTTGAATCTTAAATATATTATTGGGCATCACATTAAGGGGAGTATTATACCATCTACATGTATACTACATCCCTAGAATGTAAACATATCAAAAGGTGCTAATATTGTTCAAAAGAAAGACTCTAGACCATACTAGGTTAAAATATTTAACATATCATACTTTGAGCATTCTACAAAAGCATTTTGTAAAACTCTTTCATTTCCAATATATATATATATATATATATATATATATGGGAGTAACTACTCCAAGGAGTAAAAGATATTTTTCCTATATATATACATATATATATATACATATGTAAATCTCATCTAATAGATATACTTTATCAAAACCATACCACTTACTTCATTATGAAAAGTAAAAACAAGTTTTGAAAAGTATTCTTTTTTCATTTTCAACCTAAACTCAAAATCATGTCTATATTGATATATTTATATGCACTCTTTGAGTTTAGCTTGTGAAACTAGAATTACACATGTATCTAGTGTTATAGAAGTATTTTAACTCAAACAACATATTTGGGTTCATTTTCACTTCATGAAAGTGTTTCGTCTTCAAATAGGAAATTTGATCCTCCCAAAAGCTAATTTTCATACAAACTATGTTGAAACTATGGGAATTGATCTAATATTGAGTTGGAAATGCTCAAATATGATTTCAAGGGGTATGAAAATACATTGGAGCGGTTTCCCAACTCAAAATCTGAATTTTATGTATCTGTCAGTCCCAGTACTACCGTGCTATGCATCCGATAGCACCGGATGACCGGTACTACCGCCCATATAGAAGCGGTAGCACCGAGTCTGTCAGGTAGGGCCAGTTTTTGAACGATTTATTGTGTACCCAGTAGTTTCTCTCTCTTATCCACCCCTTGGACGGTTACAACCCTTTTTGACTCTCATTTGTGTTCTCCTCACTCAAAAACAAGAGTTGCCTCTCACCTTTCTCTCTCAAAATCCCCAAAATCGATTTTCTTCAATCTCTTGCATCCTCAAGGTTCTTCTCATCTTCAAGTGCTCTTATCCACTCAAGGTGATCATCATCTCCTTCTCTATTGCGTTCTTCTCTAAAGTTCATGCCCTAGGACTCTACTTGATTAATTTTAGAGTTTGATGCAAAATGTATCAAATGTATGAAATTTGAATCGAGATTAAGTATCAAATGAGTAGATCGGTGACTTGTGGAGTCATTCCATACATTTCTATAGTCCAATCTAATCAAAACAATAAATTTCACATTTTGGAGACTTGATTTCCTGATAGGCCAGTGCTACCGCCTATAATATAGCGGTTGTACCGCCCTGGAGCAGTACTACCGGTCCAGTATGAGCGGTAGTACCAGACTTCATGCTCCTAATGTAATATTTTGCTACATTTGCATCAAAATTCTAAAGTATAGTACCTTATCCCTTGTCTCATTCTATATTTTATCCTTGTAACCCAGAAATTATGCCAAGGGCCAAGAATTCATCCAAACCTCGTGCTCCTCGCGGCGGGGGAACCATTCGCAAATCCACCTGGAGCGCAGTGTCCCCACTCCTCACAGCAACAGAAACAACGAAAGTGATGGTTCTCACACAATTGCTGCGAGAGATCTAAAAGTGAGGAAGATAGTGCAGCAAGAGCTAGGTGGTAGCTCTCGCGCTAGTAAGGGAAAACAAATTGCGTCAAAATCAAGTGAAGAAGTATAAATGGAAATAGATGAGGATGAGGAAACAGAGGGAGAACAAGAAGCTTTCCATGACTTTGATCCCACAAGAGACTTGAGGCAAATCAAAGGAGAAAAATAATATACCTTGAGACAAGCATATGAGTATCTCCTTCATCCAAGTGCAACTGAGGATTGTTTCAGGACCTTGTTCCAGCAAAAGGTATATCATGAGATATACATGAATAAAGAATTTGCTAACCATAAATGGATCAAATGGGAGCACATTTACAAATTGCCACTATTTGTCAGTGTTCCCGAGCTATTCCAAGGCGCTGGCCTAATGGATTTTGTCAGTCAAAAGTATGACTATGTGGAGGATATGGTTCGTCAGTTTTGTGCCACCATCTACATATCTGATACTCATGACTCAATCACCTGGATGACAGACTCCTCAATCTATACTGCTTCCAAGGAGAAGATTGAGCATGCTTGGGGCTTTTTTCATAGTAGATATCTCCGAATTCATAGTGATAGAGTTCTTGGGATATCCCAGCAGTTTAACTTCTATGGCCCCACAGCTAATGTCAGAAGGCCAGGTAAATTGGCAAAACTTCTTCCTAAGTCAAGCTTGATCAACATGATCATTAGAGTTACCATGCATCCAAAAAGTGGTAATTTTGATGAAATTCGTGATTATGCCTAGAATATCATGAACAAAATCATGCATAGGCAGAAGTTTGATGTTGTGGACTTCATAATTAGGGAGATGGCCTCTTCGGCTCATGATCGTGGCAAAAGAATTTATTTTGCTCCCTACATCATGATGTTAATCAAGAGGACGACTGGCTATAATGGGGGTTGTGGTTGTGCTCACAAGCCTTACAAACCTCGTGAGGCACCGCCTCAAATCCTTGGGCACATGGACAACAACATCAACAGCAGTTGCAAAGGAGGGAAGAAGAGCATACCCATGAAGTACCACAAGATGCCCTTCTAGCAAGTCTAGCAAGCCTGAGGAATGATATGATGGGTCAATTTGCGATAATAGATGAGTATCAAGCCCAGACCCGCTAGATGGTGGAAGAGGGGAGGGGTCACATGGATTCTTTCGACACAACTCTGAATGCTCTTAACACTACCTTCCATTAGTTTTGCGATGAGCAGGCTCCTCTTGCTTTCCATCACTATGGACGTGATCCACGTGCTCCTCCACCCTCTTGAGTGTCTTTGGAGATTTCTCGCTTTTTGGTATTTGATGCCAAAGGGGGAGAAGTAAAAGAAAAGGGGTGCAGTAAAGGTAGAAGTGAAGAAAAGGGGTGAAGCAAAGGAAGGAAATGTGGTTTATGGGTTAGGGGATTAACTTATGGGTTATTCTTATTATTGTGTCGTGTAAGCTAATTGAATCTTGTGTGCTTTTGGATGTTATGGTGTTTAATGCTTTTGGATCTTGTATGAATATTTATGCTTATCACTATGCTTCTTATATGGTAATATTGAATCTATGTACCGTGTGCATGTATTTTGATATATTCATTGTTCATTCAATTCTCTACAATATCATGTTTCCTTAGATTCAATATTTAGATGAAACTCTGCCAAAAAATTTAAAAAAAATTTCATAAGTGTGCATAATCTTAACTCACTATTTATATGCACACCTTTAGGGGGATTTTCAACTAAGTATTGTGGCTTTGATAGCATTTTGCTCAAAATTCATTCACTCTCACTTCAAAGAAGTAAAATTCTGCTTAAAGCAAAAATCCTAGAGTATACAACTTGATTGGACTTGTTGCATACTCAAAAATAAATTCAATTCTTTTATATTTGTTAAGGTTATCATCAATTACCAAAAAAAGGGGAAGATTGAAGCATCTAGGCCCCTAATTTGCTTTGGTTTTGGTAATTAATGACAATCATGATTAAAGGACTAAAAATTTCTCTTGAGATTATAAAAATAAGTTAGTCCTAGAGAAGGCACGTAACAAAATAAAGAAAATGAAGCTAAAAAAAATCAAAGCGTCAAGCTCAATGCCAAGGTATAAAGAATTAAGGACCTTTTCGTAGCTTTTGCCAATCTTGATGCTTGGAGAGAAGATCAGGTTGCTAGAAAATGTGTCGTACTATTAAGAGGGAAATTTGGCTAGTAGCTTGAAGATGAAAAAAAATCATGGCCCAAATCATATTTATACAAAGTCATATACATTTCTCCTTGAATCTTTTCAAAACTCTGAGAAAAAGCTGTAGAAGTGGATGCTACCGACCATGTGGGAGTGGTATTACCGCAGGTGCGGTAATATCGGCTCCAAGGACCGGTAACTATTTTCTAGAGATACCTTTTTTTGAGTATTTTGCCCTGGTCGGTGCTTCCGACCATGTGGGAGCGGTTCTACCATGGGTGCGATAGTATCGACTCCAAGGGGCAGTAGCTATTTTCCAGAGAGACACCTTTTAGGACATTTTTCCTCGGCCGGTGCTACCGCCCAAGTGGGAGCGGTACTGTGGTAGGTGCGGTACTACCGACCCCAGTGGGCAGTAGATTATTTCCAGAGAAGTACCCAAAATGCACATTTGCTAATTTTTTAGATCGGTACTACCAGACCTACATGGGCGGTAGCAGCGAGGGTACTGTAGCAACGGCTACTGAACACTACATTTAATGAAATAATCGACAGTTTAATCTAGGGGATCGATACTACCGGTCCTACATGGGCAATAGTACCAAGTTTGCTGTTTTTTTAGAATTTTACCCCCAATGGCTAAATTTGTGGTTGGAGGCTATAAATACACCCCCAAGTACAGCAAGGGCTTTTTCTTGGTCATTCATTGCATACTCTTGAGCCCTAGCAAGTCCTTCACCATCCATAGTGTATAAATTCCTCAATTTGGAGTTGGTGAGAGCATTCAAGTGGGAGCATCCATTCTTGAGCCATTAGACACTTGATCAACCTCAAGCAAGAGCCAATGATCAATTATCTTGGAGGTTGTCACCTCTTAGACTACTTGGAGGTGTGGAACCAGTGATCTCTTCAAAGAAGCTTGTGAAGAGGCCCGGTATTGTGCGAAGGTTGGAGCTCGCCTACCCGAAGAGGGGAAGAGCTACCACTAGTGATCGAGGGAGGCTCAATTGCGTAAGGAGCCGGTTTGATTCGTTCAAACTTTCTTAACGTGGAGTAGGGGAGACCGACAAGTCTCCGAGACCACAGGAAAAAAATTATTGTCTAAAATTGTGTGATTTGATTATTTTCTCTTCATACTTGTGCAAATTTACATTCTTAGCGATTCTAGAGATTGATCTTATTACTAAGTGTGTACCTTTGCCTAGACTTAGATTCTTCATATTCATATCAAGACCTAGCTCATTTAGACTAAGAATGTATTACATTACCTCCACGGTTGGCAGTTGTCACGAGATATCAAACTCCACGGTTGGCACTTGTGGAACTTTAAATAGGAATAAGAATGTATTACATTACCTCCACGGTTGGCAGTTGTCACGAGATATCAAACTCGTCGTGCATAATTTTGAGCAAAATCCATTGGCTGTCGATTTCTTTTTCAACTCAAATGAGAACTTCCAAAACCAAAAACCACCAAAAGGAATACATTGCAGTCTCTCCGAAATACCAAAACTGATACTCTCTCTATCTAAGTTTATAAGATGTGTTTCTTCTTGGCAAATATACCGAGAAGATATTAAAAATGACTAGATTACTCCTAATTATTATCACTAAACACTATACTCGATGCATGCATATAGAGAATACTCCCTCCGTTCCTACTTACTCCCTCCGGTCATAAATAGTTGTCGTTTTGGACATAAATGTAGTCAAACTTTCAAAACTTTAACTGTTAATATCTTTTTAAATAATTAAATTAGATACATGAAAATTATGTGTGTAGATTTATCTCGAAAAATACTTTTATAATATTATATTTTTTATTGGGTTTTAAAATGTATTATAATAGAAATTAGTGGTCCAAGCTATATTTTGAAGACCGTGTCGATGTCCAAAACGATGACTATTTATGATCGGAGGCAATATTATCACTGAGCACTATAGTCGATGCATGCATGTAGAGAATATAAAGTAAAGAAAGATATTTATTAGTGGTATATAGGGGACATCACATTAATTTTGTTTTGAAATATGAAATACATACCATATTTATAGATAAGATTATTAAAAAATAAAATTTATAAATTTGGACGAAGGATTATACTTTATGACACATAGCCTACAGCCTTCCGTGCAACACGGAGGAACGAGAATTCCCCTGGAAAAGCCCAACCCTGCCCTAGCTCTGTCCACACAGGCTCTTAATTCCATGGAAAATCAATCGCGCGCCAGGGACGCACCTATCGTCGTCCGTGGAAGAACACTGGCGCGACTGGAGCCGGCCACAGGCTCGATCGATCGAGTCAATGGCTCCTTAACTCCCATCCACCTTGGTGACCATCACAACGTCCTTGTCCATCGATCGATGGAAGGCACAGCGACGCAGACATGCGCCTGTGCTAGTCAAGTCTTGCCATGCCGAGTGCCCACTTGTTTCCAAATAATTTCCCTGAGAAATGGTCTCCCCCTTCCATCTTCTTGACCTTCGAAATCGTGAGGACAGGATTAGTCCAGCGCGCGGTAAAACATTGCTCCTACACGTACTGATCACTGCTGTCCCGCTCCGTCCCGATTAGTCGCGGTGGTTCACGTGGGTTACGGGTTACAGTTACGTAAGTACGCGATAATGTGGTGTAGTTTAAGTGCAAAATGACCGGGGGTAGCAGCGTGCGTAGGGCGAATGCGTGGTGCTCGTGGAATCACGCGTCCGCACCGGCACACACCGACACATGCTACTATGATTATATGGAATACCGTTCATTTTAGCTCTATGTGCGTCATTTCTTTAAAAATTTAGCCTTCTCACATATGTTTTTATAAAAATAACACACTCTTTAACTACGAAAGTCATGGCAGGAGACACGTGTCCCTACTTCATCCAGAGAGCACGGAACCGAGCGGGCGAGAAGCACGTGGTGGGTAGCACGCGGCACGCGTGGGAAGGTAGGGCCTGGGTAGCTTGCGTGCATGCGCGTGCGCGCCTTGCTGCCGCACCACTCGGGACGGAAGCGTGTCCTCTCGCGCTGCCACGACGTCTCCTTGTTTCCACTCTCCTTAGACGCAGTAGAAGACACGTGTAGCTTGTTGTGGATTCTGCGAAGCGGAAAGTGGCTATTTTATTAAGAAAAAACATATTAAGAGTCTAGATTTTAAAAAATGACGTAATATGCGCTGTATTCGATTCAACGAACAAGTCGTCTAACATTTCTGGCACATGACGTGCGTACGAGCGGGTGCTCAATTTTTTTTAAGTAAATACACCTAGTCCAGGTGAATGTGCAAGACCTTGTAAGTGCATGTTAATCGGTAATAGAGTTTTACTATAGTTGAGAGGTATCGTAAAGTACCGTCAAATTACTCTTAACTTCTGTACCCTTTGGTATCTGAATTTTTTAAAAAAAATTATACTTCTTGATATTAGGTCAATGTATATATTTTGATAACTTTCAAGAATAATAAAAAGCCTCCGTAAATTCACTTCCATTAATCCATACTAAAAAAAACTTATAACGAGATGCTACTTGTCTGCATAATATGGTAACTTTAACTTGATGATGTAAGCTGCAGCTATTGCGCTCTTTCCCCCCTTTTCTTTTCTTTCTTTCGAGAAGCAGCTGATACGCTAAGAGCTGTTCGTCGAAACCGAAGGTTATATTATGCCTCCCTTCCTGAGAACAAACTAAGGCGAAGCGTTCGCAGACGAGATCTTTAGTTTCTATCACCAAAATTACTTTAGAATTCTTGAGTGCACCAAGTACATAACTGTCAAAGCAAATTAGATAGTGAGAAAGCATGCATGGCGACATCATAGCACGAAAGCGAAATTGCCGGGACCCATAAATTCCAGATCTCAGTTTGGTGGCCCACAGTGGAGCATTCAACCAGCGTTGCTGACTAGCTTGGCATTATTACCGTTGCGGTCAAGAGGGGTTTTGTCCTATTGTTCTTCCACACTGGCAGCTACTACTGTGGTGCAATGGTGCATCAAGCTGTGATCTTTTATCTGGATCTTGTCTGCCTCCAAATCCAATGTACGTACACAATGGAAGATAAGTATCTTTTGTTTGATTCTACCTTAACCCTATACAGCAAATCTAACTACTGCTAAGAGCTTACTTACGTGAGAAGACGTGGTTTTTATGTTGACTGATAGCGGTCGGACTGCACTAAAGTTCCACTCTCGTCGCCGATGAGTCTGGATAGTTGCCTACCCTTCGTAGGAGTTGGCTCCACCCCTGACCTTATGCGTTTAGAATTCTAAGTAACTGCTTTAAAGTCAGAGTAGATAGAATTTACTCCTCTTTTTCTAGATAGAATTTACTCCTCTCTTTTTTTTCCTACTTGGTGTTTCTGTTAAATTGTCTGTAGGCCCAAGGAATACTTACTCCAACTAAGAAGGAACATAGTTGGCCCAAAATCGAAATAACTAGTGTAGTGGCCTTCAGCCAACAAGTACGCCTGTCCTCTCAGATAAAGATTCTACATATCAAATGTGTGGGAAGAAGTAGGCCCGCTTAAGGCTAAATTAAGTTCAATGAGATTCAGCCCAACAAGGTCTTCTTCGGCCGATCGTTTGCATTCTGGTCTTGTCATGCACAGATGCACTCATCAGGTATTACAATCACGATTTTTTTTTTATTTAATATTTCTTTTTAATGTTTTTTTCAAAACTAGACGTCCGGGGTGAAAAATTGCAGAAGTAGACGCCCATAACCCGTGTATGGGGCGATCGCCCCATACACGGGCGATAGGTGCCCTAGGACACTGTGTTGTAACCGTGTTGTGACGGCAGATGGTGGTGGGCCCCCCTGTCACCCGAGACAGGGGCGATCGCCCAAGAAAGAGGAGACAGGGGTATACCGACCAGCCAACGAGGCAGAAAAAAAGATAAAAGCAAGAAGAAAAAAAAAGAAAGGAGGAATTTTTTTCTTTAATATTTTTTAAATCTATTTTTTCAAAACTAGGCGTTCGGTTTTGAAAATTGCAAAACTAGGCTTCGGTCTTAATTAATTTTCCGAGAATAATCAATTGGACAGAAAAATTTTAATTCTTAATTAATTTTTCGAGAATAATCAATAGGACAGAAATAACGAAAATGCTCATAGTACTGATGTACTTTAATATTTTAAATCTTTAAAGAATTGATACCTATTAGTATTGATTATAAATAATTTGTAACGAAAATGGTCATAAGTTACAAACACTGATCTTTAAGTACGTGGTACCTCTTAGTATTGATATACTGTATTATTTTTTATGTATTGGCTAAAATCGTCTGTTCCGAACCAACAGGCGACTAGGGGCAGTCGCATTACTAGTAAGGTCCAACTAGAACAAGGTAAATCAATTTTACATAAACACTTTTTAGTGCATTATGAACAAATTATACAAACCATGCCTCGAAAAATCCTGAAATAAATATGTCGTAGGGTGTTAGTGTCCATTTTAAGGGAAAAAATTACGAATAAACTCAGTTGAATAAACCAAATGATTGTAAGTAGCCTCATTTGTATTACAATCACCGGCTCACTACCAACAATCATACTATCTCGGTATTTCTTAGTCACAACTGTTCTAGAATTTACATTATACAAACATATTATTCTTATTCCAAATGATTGTAACATTCTTAATTAACCAATCAATCACATCCCAAAAATTAATCGCGAACACCGGTGTTCGCGTCCCACAACTCAAGAACTGAATCGATCGATCAATTCAATCACCTCACGTGTGATACGGGTCTCGGTTTCACAGTGTTTGCACACAAATTTGGCAGGACATGGTTTATTTGTCAGGTTAAAAGATAAAATTAATATTTTTGGCCGATGTCATTTTAAAAAGGAAAAGTTATGTTAAAATTAGGATTATAGCCGATATCGATTCAAAGATGAAATTTTGAGCCAACACAAATAATAGTTGGCAACGTATTGGAACAGCATACGATCAGCCAATACGCTATAAAAGGAGATCGAGAGCAAGCAAAAACACAATCAATCAAACAATTTGTATTTACTTTTTATTTTTGTGTCAACTAATAGCAGCTTTGTAATTTAGAATCTTTTTTGTAATCCGATTTTAATTAATAAAGTTGCGCATCGCGGACTGTTGGTCTTCATCGATTACGCCAGGTTTGATTTTCTCCGATCTTGTTACGCATTGCCTTTTTCGAAAAAGTCTACCTTTATCAAACATCTAATCAGCCTTAATCGATTGTTTAGACTTATCGTTACCTTTCATTTTATCGGCTATTAATAACTATTTAGATCTTTGCCGATTGTTACATTGGATTGGTTTTGAGCGTATATTTTTCTATTTATCTTACCGATTGCAGGATCAATCGGCTGACACACCACAAATCAACTTAGACCCAGCATTCATAATTTTTTTTTGGCTCACTCGCCATCAATCTTGCTACTCGAACGAGCCAAGAGCTTCGCACGATTACTCCGAAGAATCAAGAATATGGTGGATGAATGAGGAGAGGTAAGAAATGGAGGACGAGTTCAATCAGAAGATGTCGAGGATCTCCTGGATGAAGCCGTTGCAGAGGGGGCAGTTGCCGCGTCTGACCCAGAGCTCGCGGGAGCAGAGGCTGCAGGAGGTGTGGCCGGCGCCGCACGGGATGCAGGCCGCGCCCTTGTGCCCCTTCGAAACAAAAACAGGTCGACGGCCCCAGCCCGTCGTTAGGCCCTTCGAATTGGTTCGGCCGGCGCCGAGCATTTGCATTTTGCGGTGCCTCCTAGCCGCTCGAACTAGCAACGCACGCCAAACGCGTGTACATGGGTCATGTAGGGGAATTTGACCTGTGGCTAGAAAAATATGTCTACGGTCAGGAATCTCAGGATTGGCAGACGAATTACCTCCGCGAAGGCAGAAATTATGTGCGTGGCCCAATGCCTCCGTGGAGATAAAAATTACCCAGACGGACACTCGCCCCAAAAATACCGTCTGCCGGTCCCGACCCGAGGCAACGTAGGTGCATTGGCCCCTTCGGTGCTGGTTCGACGGCCACATAGGTAGATTTCACCCTGGTTTAAAAAAACCTGCCGACTGTCAGGATCGACAGAATCACGGCACGAATTGCCTCCCAGAGCATCATAGCCATATCCATATGCTTTCGTGTCCGCCGAGCATCCGCGATGCCTCTAGATGCTCGAGCTAGCCATGCGACGCGGGGCCACGGATGTGGATTTGATTGATAACTTAAAAACTAAGCCGACGACCTGGATTGACATAATCATGACACGAATCACTTCCGTGGAGGCCGAAACCTCGTGCATCGCCCACCGCACCAACACAGGTGTGGCTCAATTCCCCCGTGAAGACAGAAGCACCCCGGCAGCCACTGTTCCAGAAAACTACGCCGGCGGACCCCAACCTTGGCAACATACGTGCATTCGACGCTTCGTGCTGGTTCAACCAACTCGAGCATCAGAGACGCCTGAACTAGCCAGACATGATACCAAACTAGATGCGTGGACACGGCGCACGTCACGTCACCTGTAACGCGTTCAGCGTGGGAAAATCACATAAAAAAGTCATCTCGGATATATTTCGGGATTTTTTAGAGTGGGGGGACGAATTTTGGGGATTTTTTTAGGGTCTTTTTACAAAAAAGATACCTATATGTAATTTCAAAAAGAATTTTCGGAAAATGTTGTAGGGTCTTTCCAAGAAAAGATATCTAGCCAAAAAGCCACATATGCTCTTATCTATCATTGTTTAAGATTTGTGGTAGAAAACGTTACTTTATATGCACACGCAAAACTTATGCGAAAAGATGATATATAGATACCAGCACCAGTAGGAAAAATAGTTTGTGGACATAAATTTTTTCAATACAAGTTTGCCCCCTCATGTCTGTTTCATTCGGTAAAAAAAAGGCATGAAACAGGGAAAAATAGACTAATACGTAATTCCCTAAAAGTTCAGGGACTGTTCCAACAAAATCCAGAAGTTTCAAGTATCTAGAGCTTTCTATATAAAAAAAGGGTTTGCATGTAATTTCGAAAATTTAGTAGAACCTTTTTGCAAAAAAAACACGCCACGCGAGCGGGCGCACGGCAAGCGCAGGCTGAGTTGAACGTTGGCGCCACGCATCGGCCGAAAAAAATCGGAGGCAAGCGCGCTCGCCTAGGATCGAACCCGCGACCTCTCGTTCACAACACGTGCGTGCTACCGCTGCGCCGCCGCGCCGTTTGACTCTGACCACCGCAACCTCTCGTTCACAACGCGTGCGTGCTACCGCTGCGCTGTTTAACTCTGACCACCGCGACTAATCAGTTAAGCCTCACAACTAGTCTAACCACGTGAGCGATGTAGCTCAACGAATTGCGTACCATACGAACGGCGACCCAGTTTACTGCTTGCACGGGCAACGCGGCAAGAGAGCGCGCGGGCACGTCGCCCAGGCGTCGATGTGGACGCGCGAGGGGCAGCGAAACTTGCAGCTCTTAATATACGGAGTATGCACGCATACGAGACCACGGAGGTGATTTCACCCGTCTAAAAAAACAAGGCGTTGGTCGTGATCCACAAAATCACCTTAAGAATTAATTGCATGAAAGCTACAGTAGCTATCCACATTCGTATTTGTATCCCACAATATCCATATCCGACTCCAATTCCAAGAAGAAGAAAAAGTGAAACAGGATGCATGACAAGCGATACCGGTTGCACCAGAGAACGGGTCCGTAGACTTCTCTAGGTTCTACGTTGTGGAACGAGGAGTGGACACAAATATGTAAGTGCCAAGTTTTGAGGATGACAGGCACAGCAAACTGGCAGTGATAGAAATGCAACAAGGACAACGTAGGCCCCTTCTGAAGAAAGTAGGAGTTGGTAAATGGTTCTGATGGAAAAAGTACTATTACATTTACTGGATATTAGTTACCAAACTAACGTTGAAGACACAGTACAACACAGTCAATAAAGAGTGTATGCAATCTTTATTTGAGACGTTGCAGACTCAGGAATAAAAACCAAAGCTATCCAATGACAGAGTAGACAACTCCATTCAGTATCACAGCGTCAGTGTTACATAAAAGCTCCAAGGCTAGACATCAAAGTTATGTCATTGCGTTAGGCTGTGTTTAAATTCGCTTACATTACCACAATTACCCAAAACTCAATATCATTTTTGACCTGTTCCAATTAAAATGTCAAAAACGTACAGATTGATTGGTTGGCCCCTAATGCACAATCTAGCTTACATGCTAATGAATGGAGAACCTATAGCAAACAACTGCAAGTGATCACTATAGAACAGATCGTGCTTAGGACATTCTCTTGTGAAATAGTCACAGGTCGAGCACACTAGGATTTTAGTATGGGTTTTGAAAAACATCACCCGGATGTTTTCTTAGCAATCCTGTTATTATGGCCTAGCACTATGAAAAACTGTTATGTAGTTCTAACAATCTAAACTACTATTTCCTTATATACGTATGTTGGTGCCCCCATAATGCCTTGTGTTACCTTGGGTAGAATACGAACTATGGTCAAGTATTCTCTTTCGACTAATGAAAGTAACACAGTTTGCAACAATTCAAAATGTTTAAAGCATCTTATTAGTTCAAATCTTGCAACCAAGTGAACACCGAGCAATAAAAAGGCGCAGTCATGCACAAGCTATTTCAACCAATTACTCAATCAAACACTAAGACCATAATTTATTATTCATATTACATGATACAGATAAAGTACAAGGAATATAGCTCTATCCACTTTGGCCTATAATTAGAAGAGCCTCAAGACCTAGTAACACAAAATAAAGATGATTGCGACATACCATGTTCACCAACTGCAGTTCAATAAGATGCAGAAATAGAGTTTGCGGTGATGATAAACAAGAAAGCAGTTTTGGGGGCTAATTAAACATAAGATCAGCTCTTACCATTAAGCTTCTTCTGTAGAACATCCATGACAGCACCAAAGTCAGCCTTCACATTGATCGGTGGATTAGCATACTGGCACAACATATCCTTGATGTTCCTATCATGGTAGTCAATCTTTGACTGTGTGAACTTCAGCCCATGTGCCGTACTAACGACCACCGTGCGGTCATTAGGCCCAATTATACGCTGGTCCCGGAGCTTGAACAGAGCAGCAAGTGCAACCCCAGTATGTGGGCAAGCAAACATCCCAGTGCTGTCAGCAAGTGCCATTGCATCCATGAGTTCCTCCTCTGTAGCTTCCTCGACAATACCACCCGTTGCCTTCACGGCAACCACCGCACGGTCAACAGATACTGGATCACCGATCTGTATCGCAGATGCAAATGTAGTTTCAGCAACAAGAGGCTGAAACTCAGTCCACCCAGACTTGTAATACCGGTACAACGGATTTGCATTGGCGGCCTGTGCACAGACAAGCCGTGGCACACGATCAACTAGCCCAAGAACATGGCACATCTCGAACCCCTTGTAGAAGGCATAGATATTCCCAAGATTGCCTCCTGGAACAATGACCCAATCTGGCACCTGCCAATCGAACTGTTGCAATATCTCGATGGCCGCCGTCTTCTGCCCCTCGAGCCGAAGGGAGTTGAGGGAGTTGGCAAGGTAAATCGGCAACTCAGCTGTCACTTCCCTTATGAGCCGCATGCATCCGTCGAAGTCCGTGTCAAGGGAGAGCACGGTGGCGCCGTTGGCAATCGGCTGGATGAGCTGCTGCAGCGAGATGCGGTCGGCGGGGAGGAACACGATGGCGGGGATGCCCGCGGCGGCGCAGTATGCGGAGAGCGCGGCGGAGGTGTCGCCCGTGGACGCGCACCCGACGCCGGCGATGGGGCGCGAAAGCGGCGCGCGGCGGAGGCGATTGACCTGGCTGACGAGCACCGTCATGCCGAGGTCCTTGAAGGAGCCGGTGTGCGAGATGCCGCAGTGCTTGACCCAGAGGTCGGTCATCCCGCCGAGATGGTCGCGGCCGAGGCGCTCCGCCCAGAAGAGGTTGGAGTTGCCCTCGAAGAGGGAGACGATGTGGTCCGAATCGATCTCCGGGAGCACGAACTCCTTCTTGGACCAGACCCCGGAGCCGTAGGGCCAGGTGGTGCGGCCGACGCGGGAGTCGAAGAGGTCGCGCCAGTAGGAGCCCGGGAAGCGCGCGAGAGCCTCCATGTCGTGGCGGACGTCGAGGAGGCCACCGGAGCTGGAGCGGTAGACGACCTCGTCGAGCGAGTAGCGCTCGTCGGGGTCGCCGTCGGGCGTCGGGGGGAACGGCACGTACCACGCCGAGAAGTTGTGCGCCAGGCCGCGGAGGCGGGCCGCCTCCTCCCTGATGTTCTCCTCCGCGGGGCGGCGGTGCTTCGTGGCCATCGTGGAGCCCAACGCCGAGGCGTCGGATGCGCAGCGCGCGCGGTGGGGCGCCGCACGGAGCGGGGGGCGGAGGTGGGGCCTGGAGAAGCGCCTGGGGGTGGAGGAGGAGTGGAGGGATTGGGGATAGGTGAAGAGGAGGGAGAGAGACGAGGAAGCGGCGGTCGCCATGGTGCCGCGAGGTGTTTGGCGGCGCGGCGGCGGTGAAGGAGGGGTTGGGAGGGAGTGATTAGGGAGGAGATGGGCGACGTGGTCCACGTGGACAGAGGATTTAGGCTTTAGAGAGTCGTTGTCGTCTTGTCGATCGATCTGAACGTTAATCAAGGAGATCTGATGATTTGTTCAGTTTTTTTTTTTTTTTGCAATTGATCATTTGTTTAGGATCTTAATGTCACCACAAAGCAAATGATCAATAATAATGGAAAAACTAAGCAAATCATTATTTTTTCCTTAATTAGGCGGGCATTGGTTTGGAGGCTGACAGGTGGGGGCGCGCAGGGCAGGGAGCGATGTACCTTGCCTGGTTTTGGTTCCGGTTTGTGGCAGGAATAGGTTCATGCTGGAATTCTGCCGTGTCACACTGAATTTTTGCTCTAGCTGAAGATGAATTGAGCCAACAGTTCGAGGATCCTAGCATCATAACGACATATGGGTGAGAAATCCAACAAATTTTTAGTGAAAATCACAAACTTTTTGCATGGTTTTTAATGAGCACCGCATATTTTAGAACGTGGAGAATCGAGATTGATTTTGGATTGGATAGTACGGGCTCGACAGAGGGTCGAGGGCCCCAGATTCATGGCCACCACAGATGGTCACATCTGAGGATGCGCCGCTGCCGTGAACACCGCACATTCCAGCGGGCTTCTCTCTAGCTGGAAATAACATCTCGTTATGTAAGCAGCAGGCCGTTTTGAGTTGGACATGCGTTGTTTTTCCGTTAATCCTGTCAGAACAGGAGGAACAGACAACCAGTATCGCTCTCATCTTTTCTTTCTATCTTGTTTTGGAGACGGGGTTTGGAGACTACAGGGTACACAGTATCTTTCTTGCTAATTTCCAAATAATATCTTGTGCTGTACCAGAGGCTGCTATGAGCAATTGGCATGCCGTCGTTTTGCAATTTGCACGAACCCCACAAGAAAAATGAGGATAAAACACCCTGCATTGCTGAATTCAATGGGCAGAGGAAACAGCAAGTTTGCAGGCGACATTGTAGAATCAACATGAGTATATACATTTGAGACAAGGCAATATACAAACCTCTTTTAACAGTATGTTGTCGATTTCCAGACTACAAGCTACGGATGCAAGTAAACAAGACAGCAACAGTATACATAAAATATAAGATTACGAATTCACTGAATTTAAGCTGCTGGTATAAATCACCATCCAATATTTTTGTAAGCTCAAATGAACGCTTCGGTCCTCAGGATTTTCTTTATAAGAGGAAAAATAGCCACCATGCAAGTATTTGGATGAATTGAAACCGACTGCAGTATGACCTTCTGTTGTTCCTAACTTCCTACCTCAACTCAATCTCTTTGGGATAGGAATAAAATAAATAGTTTATCATCTATTCAACATTTCAGATGACTGCATGGTGTTCACATAAGTTGCACTCTTGTTGAATCCTTCAAGTACCATTATTCTTACAGCCTCCAAACCCCTATGAAACGTGAAATCAAGCTGCAAAAAGAGATATCTTTCATTATTGTTTATTTTCTCATATGGATCAATGTAGAGTTCAAAGTTTTAAAAGGTTATGTACTGCTTAATTGAACAATGCTCTGAACGGGAAACACAATAGGTAAAATATGAAAGAGTAAAATTTCTCTCAAGTATTTTAGTAAAAACCTCTTCCTGTTCTTTCTTGTTGAATGGCCGGAGAACAAAACTGGCAGGATCCATCTTCCCAGGTGGTCGTCCAATGCCTGCAAAATATCGTCACAAGAATATGTCAGACTAGTAATTGAAGAGAAAAAAGAAGAGAAGGGGCATACCAATTCTCAGACGTGGAAAATCACGATTCTGTTTCAAATGGTTGATAATGCTTCTCATCCTGCAAATGGTGGACAGATGGTTAGTAAAACAAAGAGCTCTTCTCAGACCACCCCCTGGCACCCACACACATTCCAGTTTGAGCAAAGAAAAGGTTTCCAAGTTATTATAATGATTTTCAAATAATTAATAGTACGATCTATATGAATCGATTGACTGTGGTTTCATTCTTCTCAAGAAAAAAACAAGGGGGAAATAAATGTACAAATGAACATGTTACTAAAGTATGCCTGTTGAATTATGTTATAGCTAAGCACATTATAATCAGTTTTCAGAGATCCACATAGGCACATACAGTTACATTGCACTGTGTCCAAAGTCATGAGGCCTTCAGACTATAGTTGGTAAATTTAGAAGACTGAAATTTTGAACAAGCTATACAGGGAATGGGTTTCGGAATACAAGTTGAAGAGAACTGGAGTACCCATTATGCCCGCCATGTCCACCTTTCGGCAGTACACGCAATTTTGCAAAGGGTAAATCTAGATCATCATACATCTGCATAGAAGAGAAGAAGTAAGAGTCAGATTATAGCAATCTGTAATAAAAAGCAGGAACTGAAGACTTAACATTTACCGCAAGGACTTGATTAATTGGTATCTTGAAATATGAAACTAGCTGCCCAACCTGTATAAACTCAATGAATGTCAGAAAAGGTAAAGAAAAAAGAAAAATTAGTACTCAAGGTTGTTTCGGGATTATTATACTTACAGACTCACCACTTGCATTCATAAAAGTTTGTGGCTTGGCAAGCATGATAGGGACTTCACCAATACGACCTGAATAATGACAAAGAAGTTTTTCTTATGAATGTTTGATAGTACCTACAGTCAAGAGACCCCACAAAGATTGTTTTGAGACAATTCTTAAAAGTTGCAATACATTAGATTGCAAAAGTAAGTGTGCAAGACTCTTGCGGAAGCAAGTTTAGATCTGGCAAGTAAAAAATCAAGAATCCAGATAGCATCCCAGCCTTCAACACAAAATGTACCAGCTGCAAAGAAACGTACTTGGTATGAATATATTACCTTTTCCAACCATTGCCTTGAACTGCATACTGCTGACAGATATACCCTCAGCTTCTGCTATAACATCGATCATCTCGAATCCAACCTGTAAATCATCAGATATGATCTCAAGTCATATAAAGAGATATTGTACATTAGAGCATTGACAAACAGAACCAATTGTGGAAGACTGAAGTTATGTGTATCCATCCGACACTCAAACTATAGCAACCTTAAGCCAAATCAAAAGGTGTAATGTCCTTGGTAATATATACGGTTAAAGTAGAATGATCGTGCATAAAATAAACATATGACAACTAAATTAAAATGTTCCTTTCAAATTCTTCATCCAACAGCTGGCCATTGGCGACCATCAAGAACATTGAAACCAATTATAACATTACCGAGAACCACCATGCTTGCACAATGCGTCCACCCACTACAAGGACAAATTCTTCCATCCACCAACTACAATGACAAAATCTTCCATCCACAGACTGAAATTGGAAGCAGGTTTACCCTCACAAGCCTGCTCCTAGCCAGCTTCAACAGTCTACTACATAGTATAAGTTGTCGACAGCTCCGTGGTTCTGTCTTCGCCAGTCAAAGCGCGCAACTTTTTGGCGTAAAACTCGAAACTTTTATCAATTTGACTGACTAGAACAAACCCACCGTGCATAGGGATAGCTTCTAAGGTGAGCGGGGCAAGTCAGACAGCTTACGTTGTGGCGGGTCCCCTGGTACACCTTGCCGGGGTTCCCGAGCCCGACGAAGAGCCACGGCTTCTGCGCGCCACCGTCGCCCGCAGCCGTGGCTGACGAGGAGGCGGCCCGGCAAGCGGAGGCAGAGGCGGACACGCATATAGGCCTTGCGCGCGCGAACGAGAGGAGAGTGAAGGGGAGGCGAGAAGCCGAGACGCCGGTGAGCAGCCGCATCACCGCCGCCGCCGCCGCCGCCGGCGGTAGCAATTGGGCACCGGGAGTTGGCTCGATCTGGACTCGTACTGGGCCTCTTAGGTCAGGCCGGTTGGTCTCAGCATGTGGCCTTTCATCTGAACTATTTAGATGTCGTTATTTCGGCCTAGTTCGACTGCCAACAGAACAAGGCCTGAGTTGACGTTTGGTTTATGGTTGAAAACGGTGATATAAAAAGTGTGACATATTTGTTGTGAAACCGATGTCGTTCGTTCCATGTTCTAGTCTACAGTCGTACACAAGCACATATTCAAGGTTCACGATTCATTCACAAACAGTACACGAGTATGGACACAAGTATGTAGAGAGGAGAATCTTCTGGGTTTTATTGGAATGTGGTTCTCCCTTACTACTTTCTTTCTTTCCTCCCTATTCTACTGGGGCACGAGCTGCCCGTCGTGCACGGGAGAGAGGCCTTAGGCAGGCAGGCAGGACTCTTGAGGTCTTGTCCCTTTCGAACCTAGTTTTGATTTTTTTTTTTTCAAATCTAACCACCAACACTTTTTTTTAAAAAAAATAGCGCCCCTTCTATTACGGAAGACATGGCAAGTGAGCACATGAGCGCATAGTTTGGTGTACAGGCGGGCGAGCACGGCCAGCGTGAGTTTCTGCGCTCATTGGGCGCTGTAGTGGGGGTGGAGAGGAGGTCAAATTTGTAAGTACTCATACAGAGCTAGATTTGAAAAAAAAAGATTAGTGAGGCTAAATAAGACGTAATTCGTCCTATTCCTCCTCTAGGCAAGGGCTATTCATAGTCAAAGGGGAAGAAGGTGTTATGACAACTTCGTCAGACACCCAATAAAGACTACTACTGCCTATCAATTACCACGGGAGGTTCGTAACAATGTTGACCTATTTGGTAAGTTGGTAGTCAATCCGAAAGAATTTGCATGTGCCGAACTTTTTAGTTACGATGAACCTAAGAACCAATCCTCTAAAAAAATAGCGAATGTTTACACCATAAGCACCAAGGTTTCAAATTTCGGTTTCGGAATAAATTTCGTCCCCAGCCGGATAACGAAATTTCGAAATTATTTCAGAAGAAATTTGAATTTGAAAATTCAAATCCAGTTCAATCCGGAAAAAAAACCGAAATTCGGCGAAAAAACCCGAAATTTCGGGCGAAATTTTCAAATTTTTGGGTTTTTTGCACTGGCTGAAAAGTGGTATAACGTTATCGAAAAATTTTGAAATTTTTTTTGGAGGTTCCTGACACAATTCTTATGTTCTCACAAAAATTCCAGCTGATTATCACATCTGAGGAATTCTTAAAAATTCGGAGAGTGGTACTGTCCTGATAAAACACTGACCGACAAGTTTGATCGGAATAGAAAATGGTACAAATCAAGTTATAAACTGTTGAAAATTTTTTTTCGCCGAAATTTCGGATTTTTACTGTAACAATTTCACATTTTTTTAATTTTTTTTCCGGCCGGTAGTTGTGATTTCAGGGTGGTCCGAAATCCGAAATTTCACCGAAATTCGCCAAAATTTTGAACCTGGATAAGCACACGCGTCTGCTTACATGCTATAAACTCGTTTTGGCCGCCTGTTGCAATAGCACTGTTGGACACAGTGTCTGAACCCTTGAATAGTTGTAGCTTGTAGGCACTACCGTTGTCGTGTCTTGTGGAATCCCAGCTGAACTGACCAAAGCAGCCTGTCGTTTCAGCAAGACTTGCAAGTCTTTCGAGCAATCAATCACCTGTTTGCAGATTCCAAGAATAATTAGGTAGTCAGTCATCAATTACGTTATCTTGTACTACTCCCATCCCCCTCAAAGTCAACATCACTGAGAAAATACGAACAACTTTCCCGTCACTTAGGCCAAGGCGCCAAGCCATTTTCCAAATTCCAACCCGTCAACTGGTTCTTGATGAATTTATACGTGTTCAGGTCGACGATGCCATGAAGAACAGGACTTTCAAGCATCCCCCACAAGTCTGAAACCCGGTTGCAACGCGTGTGACCATGCTCGCTTGATTGATCCTGTTCAGTCCAGTCGCTTTCCTTCAGGCACTGGAGAAGACCTGCGTCCAACGAAAAGGAATGAATCAATCTTCTCTCGTTTCTACAAAAGCGTGTCCAGGGGCCAGGTGGGACACTTCGGTCAAAGTTCAAAGTTGGACGCATGTTACGGTCAAAGTTATTTGCGCGGATTGTTGGCTATGGTTGCTCCCAGGAATCGATTAGATATTTTGTACGACAAATTTGGTTTAAAGTTTGTAGTATCAAATCATATAATTTACATGCTTGAGAATATATTTATGTATCTTGTAGGTTATTTTAATTTTTAAGATACAATAAGCATTAGAAGCTTGTAGGAAAACATAATTTGAGGAAAGTAACTAAAGTATAAGCTTTGATGGAAGAAAATGATTGTGCATAATAACTTGTTAGGGTTCTTAAAATATAATCACTCTCTATCATGCATGAGTCATATAGATGTATGCCCATGTTCTCCCTATATTAGTTACTCTTTTCCATAATATATGCATGCACGTGTACCTTCATTTAATCCTAAGCAATAACTTGATTATGTGTACGGTAAATTATCTTATTAGTATACATAGTATTAGAATATCTTGCTCAAACATACACCGATACACTATGAACGATATACATTTAACTTATCTTCCCTCTCACATTGATTATCTTACCGAACTGTGTGTCTTCTATCTCTTTTCATTAGCATCGTTTTTTTGCTTTAATCTCCAACAACAAACCTAGTTCTTAATCAACTCTTCTCGGTTGTTACCCCTTTCAATGCAATACTCTACCACATAGTTACCTTCTACTTATTTCCAATTATTGCATAATGATGACCATTATGACATCAGTACACATACATGTGCACTCCCAACGGCTACACCATCTTTACTTCGAGCTCTTTGCTCCTCTGCTTCTATACACATATGCTTCTATTTGTATAAATGCATATATGATGTTATACATGCTCGATGTCCTCTTTTCCCATGTTGGTCACTACTCTTCTTCAACGTTGTCCAACTCAACGTTGTGACTTTCTCACTAACCACCATGACCTCCTATCTTCATTAATGTCAACATATTTACTTTAGTCGTTATCTAACGATATGGAGAACATTCTCACCATCGCTGGTAACGTTGTGCCCCTTACCAATGATGGCACGCTCTTAGCTACCCGATGTCACTATATCATCTACAGCATGTCTTCATAACAAAGCTTCATCCACTCTCTGCCAAAGCTTTCTTATCATCGAGCTTCTTTAGCCACTGAATTATTCAACAACGCCGACACTAACCACTCGTCATTGTGACCTTTGGCACTTTCATCCCTAGCCTTTCGATTTAAAGGATTAAATAAGAAACACACATTATCCTTATCAAATGACTAAGGTGAGCGGCACGACATTGTCCTCATCTCCGTCGCCACTGTCTCGGCTCTTTGCTTCCTCATGGGTCAACATACATGCTCTTGTAGGACGGATCGATGCTATTGCACTGTTTTGTGGTCTCCTCCGACACACATTCGTGTTATACTTGTTATTACTTTTAGTTTTATTCAAAATTTCAGTTATGTTTTTATTGGAGTTTGTATACAAATAAAATTACTAATTTTATTTAATTCATACCTAATTTTTGTTATTTAGGGATTTTACATTCGAATTCATATAGTAATCAAATTGTAATTTTTATTTTATTTTTATTCTGAATTTCATTTATATTTTTTATAATTGCCATTTTTTATTACATATTACAAATCTGATTACTAATTTTGGTTTAATTTTTATTTATATTTACTTAAGGATTTTACTTGGAATTCGTATCCAAATCAAAATGCTAATTTTGTTTTATTTTTATTCCAATTTTTAGTTATTTCGTTTGTTGAAATTTCTATACAAATTCAATTGTTATTTTTTGTTTAATTTTTATTCTGAATTATATTTACTTAGGAATTTCTTTTTTTGAATTATATTTATTTAGAGATTTTACTTACGAATTTGTATGCAAATGAAACTGTAGATTGTATTTTATTTTTTATTCTGGATTTTAGTTATTTTGTGATAGTACTTGATTTGAATTTTTTTTAATCTAGACCGTTATAACATGGACCCACCATGGTCAATGGTGTATAATAGATATGTAGAAGATTGATGAAGATAGATAGAAAGATAGCCCATTATAATTTAGGCCCACCATAATCAGCTGTGTAAATTTTTCTTTTTTCCTTCAATTAACGTGAGAATTTCTAGTCCTTAAGAGCAAGCCTACTGGTTTCTTTTTCTAGTGTTTTAATAATGTTACAAAACGCACGACAAAAATATCGGATCAAAGGAACGAGAGACAAGGATTTTATGTGGAAAACCCTTACGGGAGAAAAACAACAGGCGCACAAAGGCAATATCACTATATGAGGAGATGCTTACAATAAGCCTTTGCTTTTACCTTAAGCTATAGGGTTATATTTATAGTGATGCATAGAATACTCGTGTATGGAAAGACTTGAGACGGAGTAGGAAACGAATTCGTATTACCCTCAATTTCAACAATCTCCACCTTGAGATGAATTTTGCTTATAGCCAGAATATAACGCGACTCTCCTCGAAACAAATCATTATGAACACCTTGTGCACCAAAGGTCCAAAGGACTATTAAGTGATACCAATTAAATCTGAGCAAAGCTCAAACTTAGTGGTTGGAACTGGCTTTGTCAACATATCAGCTGGATTATCATGAGTACTTATCTTGCTGACTTTAATTTCACCTTGAGCAATGACACATCGAATATAATGATATCCAACATCAATGTGTTTGTTCTCTTATGGAACATATGATCCATTGTAAGGTAAATAGCACATTGACTGTCACATAATATTGTTGTGCAAGATGTACTTTCACAAAGCTCAATAAATAAACCAAATAGCACATTAACGGTAGCTTGGAGACTTGCTTTCTAACTAATGGCACATCCTCCAATAGTGAATACATATCCTGTAAGAGATCTTCTCTTATCTAAATCTTCTGCAAAATCTGAATCCACATAACCTACAAGTCCATCTCTAGTTTTTCCAAACTATAAACAAGCATTAGAAGTGCCCTGTAAATATATGAAAATCCACTGTACTGCTTTCCAATGCTATTTGTTAGGATTAGCTATGTATCTACTAACAGTACCCAATGATTGAGATAAGTTAGGGTGAGAGCATACCATGCATACATAAGGGAACCAACTGCACTGGCATATGAAACTCAAGAAATGTATTCAATTTCATCACGTGATTGTGTGCATGATGCTGAAGATAGTCTGAAATGTGCAGCTAGCGGAGTACTCACCAATTTGACCTTATGCATGTTGAAACGACAAAGGACTTATCAATATACTCTTTTTGACTTAGGTATAATTTTCTAAACCGTCTATCTCTAGTAATTTCCATACCAAGAATCTTCTTTGCTGCACCGAGGTCCCTCATTTCAAATTCATTGCTCAATTGTGCCTTCAATTTTGATATTTCGGCCTTATCTTTTGCAGCAATCAACATACCATCAATATATAGGAGTAAATAAATAGCTAAACCATTAACAGTCTTCAAATAGACATAGCTGTCATAATCTGATCTTTTAAAATTCTAAGAGATCGTAAAAGGGTCAAATCTCTTGTACCACTATCTAGGTGATTGCTTCAAACCATAAAGAGATTTCTTTAACTTGCAAGTAAAATTCCTCTTTCCTGTAACTATGAAACCTTCCGATTGCTCTATATAAATGTCTTCTTCTAATTCCTCATGTAAGAACGCATTTTTCACGTCCAATTGCTCAAGCTCATAATAATGTATAGCCGTAATGCTGAGTAAAGTGCAAATAAAACTATGCTTAACAACTGGAGAAAAAAACGTATACAAAATCAATACCGGAATTTAGCTGCAACCTTTTGCAACGAGTCTTGCTTTGTACCTAACCTCTTGGTTGATGATACGTCTTCCTTCTTTTTAAAGATCCATTTGCATCGAATAGCCTTCTTCTCAATTAGCAACTTTACTAGCTCCCAAGTATTGTTCTTCTCAAGAGATTGCATTTCATCATGCATGACAGTCATCCATCTTTCTGAATCACGAGAACAGATAGCACCTGAATAAGTTGAAGGTTCTGCAGTACCTTCAATTTCTTCTACCATATTCAAACAATAAGCAACAACATTGGCTTCTTCAATCAACCTCTTGGGTGATTGAATATTCCTCTTAAGCTTGTCGGTTACAACGGAATATTGTGTTGGTTGTGTAATAATAGGAACATCATGTATGTTTTCCTTTTTGGTTTCTAGTGTAGATTTTGAATCAATAACATGCTCTACCTGCACACTTGATTTCTGCTGCTCCTCAGTGAAAATATTAATAGATGGTTTATCATGCAACATAGCAGATTTATCAAATGTAACATTTCTACAAATAACCACCTTTCTAGTTTTAGAATTCTACAATTTATAACTTTTCACACCAGACTTAAAACCGATGAAAATGCACTTAACAGCTCTAGGCTCCAATTTACCATTGTTAACATGAGCATAAGAAGGACATCTAAATATTCTCAAATTTGAATAATTACTGGAGAACCAGACCATAGCTCAATTGGAGTCTTCCTATCAATTGCTAGGTTTAGTGACCGATTGATTAAATAATAAGCAGCAGAAGCGGCTTCAGCCTAATAACTCCTAAATAAGCCAGAGTTTGATAACATGCAACGTTCCTTCTCCGTGATGGTTCTATTCATGTGTTCGACCACACCATTTTGTTGAGGAGTACCTGGAACAGTGTAATGTCTCACAATACCCTTTGATCTGCATAAAGCTTCAAATTCTCTAAAACAGAACTCTAAGCCATTGTCAGGACGTAGCTTATTTACATGCTTGTCAGTTTGTTTTTCAATCATAATCTTCCACTCCTTGAATGTCCAAAATATATCTGATTTATGCTTTATAAAATATGGTCAAACTCTTCTTGAGTAATCAACAATGATAGTCAACATGTAGCTAGCACCTCTAAGCAATGGAACGCAGGATTCCCTCCACAAATATGAGTGAACATAATCCAATATGCCTTTCGTAGAACGAGTTGTAGTGATGAATTTCACCCTTTTTTGCTTGCCGAAGATACAGTGTCCACAAATTTCAACTTATCGATACTTTGACCATCAAAAAGTCCTCTTTTGCATAACTCCATTATGTCAATTTCACTCATATGCTCTAGACACATGCTAAAGATTAGTAGCATAAGAATCAGATGATTTATTTGAGATAATATCAACATTACCTAAAATTGTGGTGCCTCGCAGATGATATAGATTAGCAGCCTTCATATCACCCTTCATCACAACAAGAGAGTTTTTGAAGACCTTCAGAACCCCACCTCTACCTAAATATTTGTACCCTTTAGCATCAAGAGTACTTAGCGAGATAACACTTCTCTTTAAATTTAAAATGTGTCAAACATCCGACAAAGTTCTGACCGTGCCATCAAACATCTTAATCTGGATAGAACCAATGCCTACAATCTTGCATGGTGTACTATCACCCATCAACATGGATCCACTTAGCGTAGCTTCATAGTCAACAAACCACTCACGGTTCGGGCTCATGTGAAATGTGCAGGCTGAATCAAGAATCCACTCGTCGCCACTTTTAGAATCACCAGCAAAGGCAACAAGAACATCACCATAAGATACTTGCTTAGTAACAATGGTGGCTTTGGCTTTATCCTCTTATTGATAGTTTTTGGAATTATTATTCATTTTCTCTTTTTTCTTTACCCACCAGCACTTAAATATGTCGTGTCCATCTTTTTTGTAAAACTTGTATGACTTGTATCTTCCTCTGGATTTTGATCTGCCTTTGTAATTTCTACTCGGGCTTTTGTCTTTTGATTCGCCGTTTGAACTACTCTTCTGTTGTCTATCACTGACAATTAGGTCTTCTGCATGTTTTCAAAACCATAAGTTTCATCTTTTCCTTTGCATGTAGTGCTTCATACACTTCATTAAATGTAAGAGTATCTCGGCTATATAGTATTGTATCTCTAAACGTAGAGTATGAACTAAGTAACGAGCATAAAAGAATAAGACCTAAATCTTTATCATCATATTTTACCTCCATAGACTCGAGATCCGAGACTACTTCTTTGAATATTATCAGGTGGTTCAATAATAACCCCCTTCTGCCATCTTGTGCGAAAAAAATTTCTACTTCAAATGTATCTTACTGATCAGATCTTTGATTATACAAATCTGCTTCAGCTTCAACTATAATGCGGCGGCGGTTTCCTGACAGATTAATCCGTGAGTCAATGTTAATGACAAGTTCAATCTGTGTTCTCAAATGGATTTGGTTTTCTTCTTTTAACTTTTGACATTGCTGCAACCATGTTCACACAGTGACACACAAAAAGTGAATGCATGATAGCGCGCGCGAACAGGCCCACTCGCAGGATCACCATGACTTGTTTCCATCGTATACTTCCAACTTTCCAAGCAGGTTTCGAATTTGGGTTTAAAAAAAATTTCAGCACCCATCGAAATTATCGAAACGGTTGGGAAAAAAAATTATTTTTTATAAAATTTAACTGAAATTTTGATTCTTGAACAAAATTTAGATGAACCCACCAAAATGTAACTGGACGAGTGTATTTTAGGATCCACCAAAAAACCAGATTTCAGCTAAGCAAGCCGGTCTTCTTCGCATGACTTCTCCACTAGTACGAGGCTATAAGAGCATGCCATGCACCACCCTCCATAGCCACCACCATTTGTCCAACCAAGCCCTCAGCTCTCTGCCATGGCGCTCTTGCATCACACCTTGCTAATGGCTTCACTGCTCCTCGCAGCTGCGCCTGCACTCGCCTCGGCATCCAACGCCACTGCCGACCTCTCAGCCCTCCTCGCCTTCAAAGCCAAGCTATCCGACACTCTCGGCGTCCTCCGCAGCAACTGGACGACCGGCACGCCGTACTGCAGCTGGGTTGGCGTCACCTGCGGCCACCGCCACAGGCTGCGCGTCACGGCCCTGGCGCTGCCCGGCGTGCCGTTGGTCGGTGCCCTGGCTCCTGAGCTTGGCAGCCTGTCCTTCCTCTCCCGCCTCAACCTCAGCAACGCCGAGCTCTCAGGGCCCATTCCTCATGATCTTGGACAGCTGTCGCGCCTTATTATTCTTGATCTTTCGAGCAACTACCTTTCAGGTACTGTCCCCTCCGCTTTCGGCAACCTCACCATGCTAAAAATTCTCGATCTTTATTCAAACAACCTCACCGGTGAAATACCCCCTGAGCTGCACAATCTGCAAAACATCGCATATCTTACTATAACTGGGAACGACTTGAGCGGGCCGGTGCCACAGGACCTGTTCAATGGCACATCTCAGCTAACCTTCTTGAGCCTTGCACATAACAGCCTAACAGGGAACATTCCTAGCATAATTGGTTTCTTGCCAAACCTTGAGGTCCTCGAACTGTCGGGAAACCGGCTTTCAGGGCCAATACCCCCTTCACTGTTTAACATGTCCAATCTGCGAGGAATGTACCTGTCCAGGAACAGTATCTCCGGGTTTCTCCCGAACAATGGAAGCTTCAGCCTACCCATGTTGCAAAAAGTGAATCTATACAAAAACCAGCTCACCGGCGTGGTACCACCGGGCTTTGGGGCGTGCAAGTACCTTCAGGGGTTCAATCTAGCCTACAACCGCTTCACCGGTGGCATACCACCGTGGTTGGCTGCCATGCCACAGCTAATGGTTATCTCCTTAGGTGGTAATGATCTTTCAGGGGAAATCCCCGCCGGCTTGAGCAATATTACCGGTCTCACAGTGCTAGACTTCACCACGAGTAAGCTGCATGGGAAGATCCCATCGGAGCTAGGACGGCTGACACAGCTGCAGTGGCTGAACCTTGAAATGAACAACTTGACAGGTACCATCCCAACCTCCATCAAAAACTTGTCCATGATCTCTATTCTAGACATATCCTTCAACTCGTTAACTGGACCTGTGCCAAGATCAATATTTGGGGAAGCTCTTACTGAATTCTACATTGATCAGAATGAGCTCAGTGGAGATGTCGGTTTCATGGCCGACTTGTCAACTTGCAAGAACCTCAAATACATTGTCATGAACACAAACTACTTCACCGGTAGCATCCCTAGCTCTATTGGCAATCTTTCCTCCCTACAGATCTTTCGAGCATTCGAGAACCAAATAACTGGACACATCCCTGATATGCCCACAAATCAAAGTAACATCTTGTTCCTTGATCTACGTAATAACCGATTCACTGGGGGAATTCCAATATCAATTACAGAGATAAAGAGTCTCCAAGGGCTTGACCTGTCTAACAATGAGTTGTCTGGGACAATCCCTGTAAACATTGGAAAATTAGAAAAATTGTTTGGCTTAAGCCTTGCCAACAACAAGCTCCATGGCCCCATACCGAACAGTATTGGTAATCTGAGCCGACTACAAGTCCTAGAATTATCAACTAACCGGCTCACTTCAGCAATACCCATAGGCCTATGGGGCCTTCAGGATACTGTGAAACTTGATCTGTCTAGCAATGCCTTGAGTGGCTCTTTGCCAGAAGAGGTTGGAAATCTAAAAGTAATAACACTAATGGACCTTTCTTCCAATCAACTTCTTGGCAATCTACCAACCTCAGTGGGAGTGCTCAGCACACTGACCTCCCTAAATTTGTCAAAAAACAAGCTACAAGATCCAGTCCCGGATGCAATTGGCAAGCTAAGCAGCATTAAAACATTGGATCTTTCATACAACTCCTTGTCTGGCACCATTCCAAAGTCCTTGGCCAATCTTGGTTATCTCACTAGCCTAAATCTCTCTTTCAACAAACTGGATGGCCAAATCCCAACTGGTGGTGTGTTCTCAAACATTACCCTCCAATCTTTGGCAGGGAACACGGCACTCTGTGGTCTTCCGCGCCTTGGGTTTCTACACTGCCCGAACGATGATTTTAACCTTCATCAGGGTAAAAAATCAAGGCTTCTAAAAAGTGTACTTCCAAGCATGCTGGCAACCGGAATAATAGCTGCTTGCCTGTTCATTCTGATCAAGATTAGCTTTAACAAGAAATCAAAAGAGTTGCCAGTCACTGGCTTGGGGGCAAACAACTACAGGCCAATCTCCTACTATGAGCTGGTTCGTGCCACGGGCAATTTCAACGAAGATAACCTACTTGGAGCTGGAAGCTTTGGAAAAGTCTTCAAAGGCAAGCTGGATGATGAGCAGATCGTTGCGATAAAGGTCCTTAATATGGAACTGGAAAGAGCCAGCAGGAGCTTCGACGACGAGTGCCGTGCACTCCGCATGGCTCGACATCGAAACTTGGTTAGGATACTCACCACTTGTTCGAATTTGGACTTCAAGGCGCTAGTGCTACAATACATGCCAAATGGGAGCCTAGATAAATGGTTGTTCTCTAGTAACAGGCGTGGCCTAGGCTTGATCCAAAGGGTGAAAATCATGCTGGATGTAGCACTGGCGATGGCTTACCTGCACCATGAGCACTTTGAGGTAGTCCTGCATTGTGATCTGAAGCTAAGCAACGTGCTGCTTGATGAAGACATGACAGCTTGCGTCGCTGACTTTGGCATCGCAAGGTTATTGCTGGAAGACGACACTTCCATAGTATCTAGGAGCATGCCGGGAACAATAGGTTATATGGCACCAGGTAATAGCTTTCCTATTCAACGTTGCTCTCTTGGTTGCACTGCAATCACTGATTTTTGTCCAATTTTTTTTTTACCATAAACATAATAGAGTACGGCTCAACGGGCAAAGCATCGAGGAAGAGCGACGTGTTCAGTTACGGGATCATGCTTCTTGAAGCCTTCACAGGGAAGAAGCCAACTGACAGCATGTTCACCGGAGGACTGAGCTTGAGGGAGTGGGTGAACCAAGCATCCCCATCAAGGCTTGCCGATGTCGTGGATCCTAACATCTTTCTACACGACGAAACAACAAGCAGCGGTGATCACCGAGATGCCAATTGGCCATCGGGGGAAGGATCTTCCAACAACGGTAGCTGCTTAGTGCAGATACTGGATTTGGGTTTACAGTGCACGCGAGACTTGCCCGAGGAAAGGATGACCATGAAGGACGTGGCTGCAAAGCTGGGACGGATCAAGGAGGGTTTCTCCTCCAGGTGATCTGGTTTTCAACTGAGGACGGTGGCATTTTCAAGACTCTACTTCTAACAACAGTACAGCCTAATGGCACTAGGATTGGTCGAATGTTAGAGACTTTCAAATTTACTTTGTTTTATTCATAATCTTTTATCAAGGCAACTAGTGGAGCGTGCAAAACAATATCATCTATATCAAGAAGGCTGTGACGAAAAAAAATGTCGATATACATGCTTTGTGAATTCGAGCAAACAGACGATGCATGGTGGTTTTTAACGACTTACAGCGTGGTAAGATCCCAACCGGACTAAACAATTCGTCTACACCTTCTGCTGGTAAGCCGCTTGGCGCCTAGGTGGCTGCCGATTCGGCGGGAGAAGAAGACGGCGAGGGTGGGCAGGCGGAATGCAACTCAGACAAAGGCGCACCGTCGTCGTCGTTGCCGTGGCCGCTACGGGTGGATTCACGAATCAGCCTTCAGAATGAACTGCCGGCCAGCCGGGCCGGGGTTGTCACCGGCACATGTTCGTGAGGCGGTCGACTGTACGGCTGGGCTGCGGTCCGCAAAATCAACAGCTCCGTGAGTCAGATTGGACCATCTAGGGACTCCGCACCGTACGGGCACAGGGACTCCTGCCGCCGGCCCACGGCATGGCATGAAGTGGCGTGCGGCCGGCCAATGCGGCGGCGGGTTGCGGCCTTGCTGGCGCAATGCTTTGCCGGTGTTCCCTCGGGCATCGGTACGGGAATTTTTTTCTCTTTAATATTTTTTTAATCTTTTTTTCAATGCTAGGCGTTAGGTTTTAGAAATTGCAAAACTAGACGCCGGTCGCCAGTATATGAGGCGATCGCCCCATATACGGGCGATATGTCCCTCGGATAACGGCCTAGCTAACTAGAGTAACAGCAAGGCCACCTATCGCCATCTACACGGGCGATTGCCCCATGTAGGGGCGACGGGTGGCTTTTTAAGTACAGCCAGAGCCTCATTCGGGTGAGCCAAGCGCAGAGAAATTAAAATTACAAAAAAAATTGCTATCGCCTCTGTATTAGACGATTTTTGCCCTTCGGTTAACTGGGCCGTTAATAGAGGCACATATCGCCTGTATATACGGGCGACCGGCGTCTAGTTTTGCAATTTCTAAAACCTAACGTCTAGTTTTGAAAAAAATATTAAAATAAATATTAAAGAGAAAAAAAGTCTCGGTACGGCGAGGAGTTGTTACGCGACCGTCACGTATCCACGAGTAGATGCGTTGTTTGCGTCCGGGAACGCCAAATTGGCCACATGGGCCGATTAGTCGGCCGTTGCCGCATAAACCCGTTAATTGCCCAGTCAGCCCATCAGTCCGTGTCTCTGAGACTTTAGGTTTTGTTCTCCATCAAATCTCTCCCATTCTCTCCCATTTACCGATCTCCTCTTGCTCCTTAGTTGAAATTTCCAATTTTGAAGTCTTCAAGTTAATCTCTGAACAAGACGACAACATCGGACGCTTATTTGTCTTAGATCTCCAGGTACGAGTCTGTTCCAAGCAATCAACAAATGCAAAATATGGTTGGTTATTTGTTTGTGAAGAACGAACATTCTTTGTAAAGATGCAGATGGTGCGTAGTTTCATTATCTTGATTGTTAGTTGTTTGATGTTTCTAGTACAATCTTCATCTGTATTCCGATTTGTGTAGATGTGGATTTGTTCACTTGATCGGAGCATGTTGCAAAAACTAGTTTGTGAGCGTCGTAGCTAAGGTTGTCTGAGCCAAACTTGGCACTTGCATTAAGCCACATTTGGCACGTTCAATTTCTCCGGATTCCTATCGGAATTGAGTTGTTTCTTATAAAATTCATGAAAAAAAAATCCAATGAACTTCATGTGTTCTAAACAGTAAACACATGCCCTTATTTTGTCACATTAGTTTTATGATTTCAAATAGACTATTTGTCGTCGGTTACTTTCTTAAGTTTTGTTACCAATGCTTACAATAAAGACCTCTCAACCTAGCTTTGGTGCAGAACTATAATCATCTGCCCGATCAATCTTACTATCTTCTGCGTTATTAATTAAGTTATCATGGTATAGTCGTAGAGTGGTACAAGTATGTTTCATATTTTTTACAATAAAATGTTTTCGAATATTTCTGAAACTAAAATTTTCATCAAACGCATACATATATTAGTGCAAACACCTAATTGCTCGTATAATTCTGATTAATCGTCTATATTCCGATTAATCGAAGCTCGATGGTCCCTGTCCGTCCGAGGATCGTAGTCCATTTTTCCCAACATTGGTCCTCAACGGTGCCCCCATACGATGTTCGCATCCTAAAATATTTAACATTGGTCCTCAACGGACAAGACAATCGAGTTGGAGTGGGTTGTGCGGATCAGTGCTACATCTAGCGTGAGCTTGTACTCATGTCCGGCACGAACAAGACTCGAATTCAGATCACATTGCAACAATCTCCATCTTTAGTCAAAATTACCTCCAATAGTCGAAGAACGCAACAATCTCCTTCAACTAAAACCAGCATGAACACCTTGTCAGCCGAGAGTCCAAAGGACTAGTGAGTAATACCAACTAAGTCTGAGCAAACCTCGAACTTAGAAGCATGAACTGGCTTTGTCAAAATATCAGTTGTATTATCATAAAGTACTTATCTTACTGACTTTAATGTCACCTTGCAATAACATCCCGAATGTAGTGATATCTAATATTAAAGTGCTTTATTCTCTAATAAAACATCTAATCTTTTTTAAGGCAAATAGCACTTTGACCCTTACAGAAAATTATAGTGCAAGGTGTACTTTTACAAAGCTCAGTAAACAAATCTCTCAGCCAAACAACTTCTTTGCAAGCTTCAGAAATACTATATACTCAGCTTCTGTAGGGACAAAGCAACAATAGCTTGCAAACTTGCCATCCAGCTAACAACGCATTCTCCAACAGTGAACATGTAACCAGTAAGAGATCTTCTCTTATCCAAATCTCCAGCAAAATCAAAAATCACAGAACCAATGGGTCTATCTTAGTCTTCTCAAACTATAAACAAGCGTTAGAAATGCCCCGCAAGTATATGAAAATCCATTAAATTGGTTTGCAATGTCCTTTTCTAGAACTAGCCATGTATCTATAAAAGCAACACTCAATGATTAATTTAAGTCGGGGTGAAAATATACCATAGCATATATAAGCGAACAAACTGTACTGATATATGGAACTCTAGACATGTACTCAACTTTATCATCTAATTGATGTTGAAGAAAGTCTGAAGTATGCAGCTAACTGAGTACTCGCAGGTTATGTCTTATGCATGTTGAAATGACGACATACTTTATTAATATACCCTTCTGACTTAGGTATAATTTTCTAAACGGTCTATCTTCGGTAATTTCCACACCAATAATCTTCTTTGCTGCACTGAGATCCTTCACTTTAAATTTGCTACTCAATTGTGCCTTCAATTTTTAAACTCTTGTCTTATCTTTTGCAGCAATCAACATATCATCAACATATATGATCAAATAAATAGCTGAATCATTAACGGTCTTCAAATAAACACAGTTATCATAATTGGATCTTTTAAAATCTTGGGAGATCATAAAGGATTCAAATCCCTTGTGCCATTGTTTGGATGATTGTTTCAAACCATAAAGAGATTCCTTCAACCTGCAAGCATAATTCTCCATTATCGGAATGATAAAACCTTCTGGCTGCTCCATATAAGCGTCCTTTTCCATGTCCCTATGTAAAAACACGGTTTTACGTCTAATTGCTAGTGCTCGCTATCATGCATAGCCACAATATTGAGTAAAGTATAAATAGAACTATGCTTCACAACTGAGGAAAAGGCATCCATGAATTAATACCTGAAATTTGGCTACATCCTTTTGAAATGAGGCTTGCTTTATACCTAACCTCTTTGATTGGTGAAACGCTTTCCTTCTTCTTGAAGATTCATTTGTACCGCATAGCATTTTTCTCAATTGGCAACTTGACTAGCTCTCAAATGTCTTTCTTTTTTGAGAGATTGCATCTCATCATGCATGAAATTCATTCATTTTTCTAAATCACTAGAAGAGATAGCCGAACATTCAATTTCTTATGCCATATTCAAATAATAAGCTACAATATTAACTTCTTCAATTAAGGCGGGATCTTCCTCCCTGTCGGGTGCAATGGAACGTTGTGATGGTGACGCAATAACAAGGACTTCCCGTATGTTTTTCTTTTCGTTTTTTGGTGTAGATTCTGAATCAATACCATGCTCTACCTACACACTTTATTTATGTGTCTTCATGGGAAATCAACAGATGATTTATAATGCAACATAATAGATTCATCAAAGGTAACACTTCTACTAATAATCACTTTTCTATTTCAGATTCCACAATTTATAACTTTTCATGCCAAGCTTATAACCAAAGAAAAATGTACTTAACGACTCTAGGCTCCAATTTACTGTTATTGACATGACCATAAGCAAGATAGCCAAATATTTTTAAATTTGGATAATCTTCTAGAGAATCAAACAATACCTTAATTGGAGTCTTCTTATCAATTGCCAGATTGGGTAACTAATTGATCAAATAACAAGCAGTGGAAGCAATTTCAGCACAATAACTCATAGATAAGCTAGAGTTATATAATATGCAACATACCTTCCAGCGCCAGTTCTACTAGAGTCATCATCCGCGCCGCCCCGCACCATCCCTATCAACAATCTTCTGCCACAGTCGATTATCGTATTGCTTCTTTGGATGTGGAGTTCATTGCAATTAAGACTGTTGTGCCTATTATTAGCAACATCCATATAGGGTTAATCATTAGCAATTTTTTCGACGATCCATCGTCTACTACAGGTTATTATGGCAAGATCCACACATATAAGATGGAGTTACATGCTTTCAACATAATGAGTTAGTTTAGGCTATGCTTGATAGTGCAGATTTGAAAAAAAAATTATTGTCAATTGAGGAAATAACTGAATTTAGTGTTTTATTGACCGTTTGGATATGTTGCAATTTAGATCGCTTGCGCAACCATTATGGAGGCTTTGGAAAAATTAATTCTTAAGAATTTGATGACACCCCGATGGTAGCTACCATTATACTTTACAGAGGTCTGCTTTTCAAAAGTGAAGATTTTGGTCCAATATCACTTTGAGATGAAGGATTTAAGTGCAAAGAGTTTGTTTTTGCGTGGATACTACAACATTGTTCAGTTGTTATAGCTCGATATGAGTGTCTACTGTAATTTATACTCTATTGACGACACAAGAATTCCTTTCATCCGAACTATTGTTGAGTTGTTATAGCTCGATACGAGGGTCTACTATAATTTATACTCTATTGACGACACAAGAGTTCCTTTCATCCGAACTATTTTACAAGAGCAGCTGCAACCATGTCATGGAATTTAATTAACTTTGAAGTCGACAGTTTGACGTATATGTACACGATGACCACACGTGCAAGTTGCTCTTTCAATGAGTATTGTTTGCCGAATTTTGTGTTCCAGGTAAGCATGTCGAATATCCATGATATAAGTTCTTTGCTATCTATCAAGCGTCGTAGGTGATGTCTTGGCTTATGCCGTTTGATAATTGAGCATTTGTTTCAGGAGTTTAGTTGCATAGACTCAGACTTTGCTAGGATTATAAATTACTGAAGACCTATATTCATTTGTCTGCTTTGTTGATAGTTGTGTGTTTGAACCAGCTAGTGGTTTGCTGAATTTTGCTTCACGAAATTGTTTGGATAAAGACTATTCTAGTCTTTTTTTGTTCAGATTAGTCCAATGAACTTTTAAGGCACACGTTTTGTTGATGAAGACTTATTTTGAGGAGATTTTGATATTTCGGCTACAGGAGCGAATTCGTCTCAATGTGGAGATTGCTAAAGTGTGATCCGATTTGTTTATGTTCCGTTTCCTACTCCTATATGGAGTCCTTTGTGTACCCTTTTAAATATGTATCTATAGTCCATAGGATAGAGCAAATCAAGGAGAGAAAAAATAGTTTCATTGTAAAGATGTTCTCATAGAGTGATATTTGCTTTCGTACGTCCGTGATTTTTCTCGAAAGGATTCTTCATGTAAAATTTGTATCTCTCGTTTTCTACTTTTACGTTCATTATTTGCAACAATTTATGATTTATTTCATAGAGATCGAATTGTGCAAAGGCATTGTTTAGACAATTAATTATCATTTTGCAGGCTAGTTGGCTGATGTTGTTCCAAGTGTTTTGAGCTTCACTGTCCAGTTTTTGTTAGATGTGACGGGACGCGTTTGGCCACTTACTTCTGTAGTTGTGTTAAGGGGCTATTGGCCCTAAACGTGATAAATCTTTAGAACCTAAGCACTGATATTAGGGCAGTCTGAAGTTTTCCCTAAATTAGCCCATCTCACTTCTACCAAAGGTCCAAAGCTAGGCGTATCCACCATGCCACCAGAATAGACACGTACGCAAGGGATAGACAGATACCACACCGTCGACACACACGCACCGGACCTAAAAGATCATAGCAACCATACTTCTAACTTACATACTGATTTCAAAGGTGAAAAGAAGGCTAAGAAGCCCGATATCCGCTGTTCTTGACAACTAAAAGGGAGCATTCACTCTCCAATCATCACAAGAGATAGGGGGGATGTAATGTAACACCAAAAATTACTTCTCCATCAAGATCAATTTAGTGCTCCTACTGTTTCGAGCACCAAAATAGACACACCGGAACTTGGTGTTCGATCAAAAAGGCTTACCGTGGACACCATCCAAAATGATAAACCTGGCTACGGATTAATCTGTGAAGTTCCATCGCATTACGACACAACTACAAGCTACTAGTACCAAGAAGGAAACAAGTGGAGCGCAGACGAGGGAACTTAGTTGTACGATTACATTTCCATCGCATCAGTGTACTAGTAGCTTGTAGTTAGAGGCATCATGTTAGAGGCATCAGCCCAGAGTTCATCTGCTGAACTAAGTTCCCTTGTAGTTAGATCATACGAACATCGTAAAACGGAGGGAGTACATGTTAAGTGAGTTTATTTGTGAATTTTTCGTGGTTTTATATCCTAAGCCATCATGTTAGAGGCATCAGCCCAGCAGATGAAGTGATCGATATACCGTTCTTCGGACCGAATTTTGGGAACAGAGTGCTTGAATATCGCAATGCGCCATCAGAGCCAACATTGCAAAGGAAGACAAATAACTGGGTTTCGACTTCAGTAACAGGCGCAACTAGCACCCTGTAGCAAGCTAACATCATATTAGTGGACGCCTTTTAGCAATCGATCTAGTGTAAGCCCGACCTTACACGACGACAACAACATTATTATTGGTTTCTGAGGTCCCCCAGAGCCTGACAATTACAAGGAAGTACCCACTCAACTCCAAGACATCCCAGTCCAGTCTCTGAAGTGCAGTAGGATCAACGCCCTTGTCGAGCACCAGATGTGTAGTTTCATAACCCACCCACTGACGATGATCCACATTCCACGATAGCTGAGGCTGGGCATAGGGCTGCAGCCTTGCCTTCTTGCAGCCATAGCAACCAGAACCGCTAGCATCCTCGCGCACAAATGTGAATACAGAACAACAGGGTTGTTATAATCCGTGCACAATCTGGCCTCACCTGTTCAGAAGTTTCCATAAGCTGTGCTGAAAGATGGCTTGTAGCTTTGCAATGTTGTTTTCAGATGGTTGACAAGATAGAGAACGGCCTTGCACCTTTCAACTCTTGCTGGTTGCTGTCAAAGTCATGAGTTTTTCATCTGCTTACTGAAATTAAAGACTAGTGGTGCTCATGACTTCAAACACTGACGAATACGTGCATCTTGAAAATCAACAACACTGCATTTTGGAAGAAAAGGGCAGAGCATTAGAGAGCAACAAATAAGAGTGATCTCAGAAGTGGTGAAATAAAAGGCAGTTGTTAGCCACTAAACTCACCCTGTCTTTAGCCAAATACCCATCCAAAATTGCAAATTCATGATCTAAACAACAGTCAAGTCTCCACCTGGTATCAAATAAAATTTGTTGTTGTAGACTAAACCAATGAATGTAACAATGAACGGAAATAAAAAAAAAGTTCTTCAGATAGATTTACCACAGATATGATAATCAACCAAATTCAAGCAGTTCCATACAGAAACATGTTGCCTGCAAGACAATATGTATGGTGTTAACAAAATTATAAAAGAAGAAAAAGAAAAGGAGAAGCAAAACTACTATATCCAGAACATGTATGTCAATCTTCAAGATAAATCCCTGATTCATACCTTGACCAAGGATAAGGACTGAATCCTTGGAGATAGGTACAATGTCCTGAACCTTTTCACTTGTAAAGATTGCTTCAATAGCTGCAGGAAAACAGAAGTTAATATCCTGAGGAAAAGATGGTTATGATGTACATGTTAGACAGCATCCTAGATTACTTAAACCAAATGAGCTTGGTGCCTTAGTCAATGAAAGTATTTGTGAAAAGCAACCAATAAAAAAACTTCATAATAGGTTGTGCTGCTCTTTTGAACAATTACTGTGTGTATCGAAGTACTGGGAATGACCTTACAAGGTTAAACATGTATAAAATGCACAGCCAGGCAAACTGGAAAATGTTTGAAGCAACCAGTACATGACTTCATAGGCAACGCTGCTGTCTTTTGGAAAGTAACTTAGTATTCAAAGGTCTGGAATGAACTATGATGATGAGCAACTCATAATATAATCTCCATATTTCAGTAGGCAATAAATCCAGTATAAGAAATTGTTGATAACTACACATTTTCTGAAGATCTGATTAAGTTAAGAATTAAAATAATTAACAATTGGAGCATATAGGACAAAAGAAATAGGTCAATGGCTCAATGCTACAAACCTGAGAGCTTAAGGGTTGCTAATTCTCTTTCTCCATCACCATCTACATTGTCTATGTTAAGGGAATCAACATAAAATGCTGACATTATGTGTATGGAATGTCCACCATCTGAAACCCAAAAGATTTGTGTCTCTGCACAAACACTCTGAACACATTTATTAATGAAGTAAACCACCATGATGCAAAAAACAACAAATCCAGGACAAAAACTCACTTGTAGAGCTACTTGGAAAGACAGCAACAAATTGCACTTTCATGGCATAATCCAAACAGCAGGTACGAATATTTTCACAATATTGCTTGCTGGCAGCTTCTGAGACTATTTCTGTATTTGGCATACTAAAGACATGTAACACTCCAGCTGAATCAAGTACCAAAAACTTGTCCTTGGAAAGAGGATGGATTGAAACAGCTTTCACTGATTTTATCAACTCTACGCCACCTTGTGAGTTAGGATCCTCATAATTAAACGCCAAAAAGGAAGAGCAATAGCTCCCTGAACTCTGTTTTACCCTCAAAGTTGTAAGCTTGCCTGAAAGAACAATTTTGGACCATGTATTACTTGATTTTACTAAAATGCAGCTGAAAGCAGTGCAAGTGAAGAGTCAAAGACCTTGTTAGTAGTAAAAGTACAACTACTAACTCCAGTAGTAGACAGATGTACAATTCTAAAGTTAGTGATTTTGTTATTAGTATTGCCTGCAAGTTAGCACGTCTGAAAGGAACCAAATATGAATTGCTGTAGAATTTTCTAAGAATGCTATGCAGTTGACATGGTTGGGTTGTAATGATCATTCCCTCACAGGACATCCTCTGAAGAAGACGGCCCTTCAAGAGGCTAGCAGTGTCAGAAAACTGTAATAAAGTACAAATGCTGAATTTTGCTTCTTCCTCCAAGTTTGTGTACCCGCATTCTTCCTACTTGTTGGATACACAAGATTAAAAGGCTAAACACATAGGTGGGTTTGCCTTCTTTCCCCTTTTTCTTTCTTTCTTTTTTTTTGTTGTGAAGCCAGAAATTTATACCCATAGACCAAACACAAATGATGTGTGACCCTCTCTGCATGGACCTGCCTCCAGATCCAATTAAAGCTACACATCATGTGCCCTCTATTAGATTGTCATTTACATTAACAGTCCCTAATAAACATGGCATGCAACATACGTGTGCACCTACCAGTAACTATAAACACAACAAAGTTAGAAGCAAAATTACCTTACATAATTCCTCGTTATAACTCCTGTGGAAGTTATCGGTCAAATGGTAGTGCTACCTCTGTTCATTTTTCTAAGGCATGTTTGTTTGTTCAATAATGCAAGGTGTTCGCAGTTTACAAGAAAAATTTTTTACCTTCTTTCCTCTAATGACCCTATTAACTGCAAAGCATGCATGCTGAATGCATTAAATGGAGGGAATGCTCTGAGAGAAGAAAAGAACATTATTACGGGTAGTTTGATCTATTCTCTACTCCCCTTAATCCTTGTGCTTGGGTGAATGTGCCTAACAAATTTGAACAAAGGGAGTCTTATGCGGATCATTTTTATAAGAGATCAAACTGGTAGTTTTCACTACAAGGTTGAAAAGAAAATCCAAGTGGATTTTAACAATCAGACAATATGTTATCTGGAGTCCATACAAGTGAAAATTAGCATGTGATACATAAAGTTGTTTAGCTTTATCAACTTCGAGTCTTACTCACAATTATTAGGCTTAGGTGCTACAAATTAGTAAGTTCAAATATGTTTTGCTCATAATACCACCAGTCAGAGAACAATGAGACTGAGACAAGACAAGAACATACACTATCAAAAATTCTAAATCCTTTACGGCTTTACCCAATCGTAAGCCGTGCTAATACAGAAAGATAGTTTACCACACTTTGCTCCTTCGCTGTTGGATATGCATAAAGAGATCATGGACTGAGTCAACTGACTCAACAAACACAATAATTAGAGTGTTGGGGCAAGAGTACTGCACCGTAATTTAATGGAAATCATCAAATCTTCCTTGTGTGCAATTAAAAAACATTGTGAATTGATTAAAGGCATTTCCTATTTCATCATTTCCTCTGCCACAGTTACTTCATCTTGAACATCCTAACTGAACACTCCAATATAAAGACCCACAAAACAAAGCAACCATACTCCTTTGCAGATTAGACCTAGCTTATATCCCCATTGACTTCATCATTGTAAGTGAAAATCAAATGCTGCCTAGTTGTAGTTCGCAAAGCTAGTGCTTCTTTTTTTAGCAAATTTCACAAAACTACGTGTTTTTTTGTACAAACTATCATAAAATACAGATTTTAGCTTCTATTTCACAAAACGACAGATTTGATGAGAACTTGTATCACAGAACTACATGTTTTAGAATTGACAATTTCTTATAACGGGTCTAATAGTGTGGGCCCACATGGTACCCTCACACGCGAGTGAAACGCAGACCGGTTAATTTTAAAACATGTAGTTTTGCGACACAAGTTCTCTAAATAGAATCTAAAACATATAGTTTGTATAAGAAACCTGTAGTTTTGCGAAATTTACTCTCTTTTTCTCAGGTTATAACACACGATCACCGAATAGAATCAAAGCTTTAAGGAAAGCGGGAAGTACTCACAGGTGGAGATAGCATCTCCTTCACCACGTCCCCCGCCAGTACCAGGCCCGACCGGCACAACCAACCCATTAAGAATGCCGTTCTTCTTGTGTAAGCTCTTCCTTCCTGCTGCACCGGCACCCTCCTTCCTCCCCTCGCTCTCCCTGCCACCCTTCATCAAACCCCGCAGCGGGAACACGCGCACGCCGCCAGCCTCGCCGAGCAGCAGCCTCCCCATGGCGACCTCCATCGCGTACACCGGCCGCGCCGGGTCGAGCTCGACGACCGCGCACTTGTGCAGCTCCACCGTCCGCCCGTCCGCGGCCATCCTCGGGGCGATCACCCAGATCTGCCTGGCGGCCATGGAGATCAGCGCCACGGCGTTGACACCGCCCGCGAGGCGGATTCCGAGGCCGAACGGGAGACCGTGGAGGGGCAGGCCGGAGGCCGAGACTTGGCGCTTGAAGGAGAGTGGGGCGGGGGCGAAGCGACCGGAGGCGAGGGAGTAGGCGCGGAGGTGGAGCACGGGGGAGGAGGGGGACGGGTGCGCGGAGAGGAAGAGGAGGTGGGAGGAGGGGAGCAGGAGCGCGAAGCAGGCGGCGGCCGCGAGCGGGGCGGGGACAACGGTGGGAGTGGGCGAGGCGGAGGTGGAGCTGTGAGTGGGGAAGGAGGGGAACAGGCGGGCGGAGGAGTCGGGGAAGAGGAGCGCGAGCGCGCGGGATGGGGAGGGGGGCGGCGCGAGGAGGAGCGAGGTGGGAGGCGACGGGGCGGGACGGAGAGGGAGGCGGCGGGCGTTGAGAGCAGGAGGAAGCGGAGGCGGCGGCGGGGGAGGAGGGGGTGAGGGTTGCGGCGGAGGCGGAGGCGGCATGACCACCGCCGGTGTTTGAGGGGGTGGTGCGGCGACCGGGCGGAACGAAGTGGTTTGGTGGGCTTGACCTGTATGTATATGTAGATCGGGTCTGAGTCCGGACCAGGTGGTTAAATTTTCCTCCTAGCCAATGTGTCCTACCAAGTTACTTTGGTCAGAGAGCCGACTGGGAGCATGCTGGTACAAAATAAACTTATTTAGGTAATTTTTTGTTTTGTTTTTTAATTTCATAAAACTATAATTTTTATACAAACAATCGTAAAAGTATATATTTTAGCTTTTATTTCACAAAACTACATATTTTAAAAGAACATCTGTCGCAAAATTACATAGTTTAGAATTAACTATTTCTTGTAACGGATCCGACAGTATAGACACACATAGCAACCTCACGTACCTCTATCTTTTATTTCACTCATGTGTGAGGCTGCCATATGTGCTCATATTATCAGAACCATTACAAATTGTCGATTCTAAAACCTACAGTTTTGTAATACAAATTCTTTTAAAATCTGTATTTTTTTAAATATAAGCTAAAACATGTAATTTTTTGATAGCTTGTTGTTGACGTCAAAAACTTAAAGTAGGGTTTCTGACAGCAGCACACCAAACGAACACCTGGTTCAAGAGCGTGCCAGTCGATTTGATCTATAATCAACAAGGTAAAAGATATAAAGTTCACTCGAAACCGATCGTTGGGATCAATCGGGTTAGACTCAATCAGCTTGAAGCCGATCAAGATCAAAGTATCAGAATAGATCTAATTAGCCGATTAAGGCTAATCAGAGGATAAAATTCTCTCAAAGCCAATCGTAACGATCAATCAGCTTAAACTCAATCAGTTTGAAGCCGATCAAGATCAAGGTATCAGAATAGATCTAATTAGCCGATTAAGGCTAATCAGAGGATAAAATTCTCTCAAAGCCGATCGTAACAATCAATCAGCTTAAACTCAATCAGCTTGAAGCCGATCAAGATCAAGATATCAGAATAAATCTAATTAGCCGATTAAGGCTAATCAGAGGATAAAGGCAGATCGATTCTGAAGAAGGCGATGCGCAACAAAATCAGAATAAATCAAACCTGGGGCGTAATTTGAAGAAGATCAACAATCGGCGATGCGCAACTTTATTGATCAAGATCGAATTACAAAGACTAAATTACAAGAACTACTCCTAGTCGACGGAAAAGTAGATGAAAAGTAGACGCGAATTGGTTGGTTGGCTCTGGGCAGCTTTTCTTATCACCTCTAGACCTCTTTTATACCCGTTGGCCGATAGAGTCCTAGTACAACACGTTAGGAGTAGAATCCGTATCGGCCTCTATTTGGATGTTGCTTTCCTTAACAACCTGTTACGTTTCCAAATATCTTCAATCTGTATCCTGGTCGTATCTTGTTGCTCTTGGACTGCCGATTCTGACTTTATCTACCAAATTTTAGTGCAAACACTTGTATCTTTGTTCTCATTGTTCAGGTTGTAATCCTGTTTTGGTGCTTTATTACGAGTTATATTGGGATCGGCTGGGAATTTAGGAGTGTTTTCATGCAGCTTATTTCGGCAAGTTCAGTTTTTTTTTCTTTTTTTAAGAAGTCAACCGGGGGATCGCCGCCTGAATTATATTGGTAATAAAATATTCCCTAACAATAGTACATCATCAGCAGGGGGCAGCGGAGTTAGAAAAAACTTTAGCCCGCAAACGAGCCGTGTGTGTGTCTTTTACAGGGACTCTTGACAGTCCAGAGAATAGCATCTTCCTTGCAAGCTTGTTGGAGTCAGAGCGTAAGATTGGACTTGGGACCTGAACACGACATCATGTCGATGCTTCCACAAGTGCCAACGGCAGAGTAGAAGCAGTGGCACACAAGGAAGAGGCGTGAAGAAGCTAAAGTATCGGCTTCAATTGTCGTATCTGTATCTTTTTTTTTAGTTTTATAGACTTTTTCCGTAGTTTTTAAGGCATTGTACCGGTTGTTCGCCATGAACGTAATGAAGTGTAGCAACATTGAAGATCTCATCTATTTTCTCTATTGTACGCTACTAATTAGAAGGAAGGTAGGTGAGTAGCTCTCATATACTTAGGGTGCGTTTGGTTAGGTAAACGAGGATGAATGGGATGGGATGATACGGGATAGATGGGATAATCCTGGATAAGATGGTACAGGGAGGGTGTTTGGTTGTCTGAATGGAATGATACATGATTTTGTTTGGTTGCTTGGATGAAATGGTACGAAATGATGTTTGGTTGGATGAATGAGGTTAGTATGGTAAACTTTATTACTAGTGGTACGGGATAGTACAGGATGGTTCAACCAATTTGGAGGTACGGGATGGTACAATATATTTGAAGAATATTCCTAGAATTTGTACCATTTCATCTTGTAGAAGATGGTTCCATACACCCAACCAAACACATGTATCAAAATCTATCATGTACTATTCCATCCCGTTCGTGCTCGTTCACCCAACCAAACGCACCCTTATAGTGATGAAGGGATGGATGGAAGATCGTCAAAGATGGAGGGTTACCGAAAACAATCCCAATTTTTCTCCAAAACCGCGAAGGTGCGATGGAAGAAGAGTTGGTCTGTTGTTTTTGGAGAAGCATAACAGATCTCACATTCATCCTCGGACAATATGTTTCGGTGTTTCAGGTTGCGCTTGGTTTGAACTCTGTCTTGAACCAGAAGCCAGGCGAAGAATTTAACTCGTTCTGGCGCGGCATTCTTCCACACGAAATCATATAATGCGGCCAGCCGATGGTACCAAGTATGTACAACCTGTACAGGTGTGAAGAGCTGAAGGGTTCCTTGTAGGGTTTACATTACCCATCCGATGTCGGAAATCGTTCACGCGTCAGTAGCAATTTTTGTCGAAAATCGGTAGAAACCGAATGAAATTCAAAGTCAAAATTTTTAAACTTAGCGATCAAACAACGGCGAAATAATTCAAAAGGCGGCTGGTTTTTACCGATTTTCGACCGGTTTACATCGAAAATCGGCACACTCAGCGAAAATTGAAAAAAAAAATCAAAGAAAATTGAAAAAAATTGCAGAAAATGTTGGAAAATTTGTAAAACCCCATAAAGGCCCATAACATCAAGAAACAATATTAGAAATGTATAAAAAAATATGAAAAAATTCCGGTATAACCATTCCTACATTTTAAGACAATGTCAAGTTGTAAAGTACATATTTTACAATAATAGCACAACTATGAAAAAATATGAAAATATGGAAAAAATTCGGCGTGATCCTTGCTATATTTTAGGCAATTTTAAGTTTTAAAGTAGGTATTTAGTAATAATATCTCAAAAAATAACCTTTCATTTCAATACCATTCACAAATCAATTCAACAAGTCCACAGCTCCATGTCCATAGCATATGACATTTGAATCAATATTTCTCACCGAAAATGAATGTTCGCACTTCGTATAGTTTCGTCATCCTTCCATTGTCACACATATGTTATGTTGGACCTACATGAACGCTATGTTAGTAAATAATCGAGCTGCAATGAAATGAAACATGCTAATTTTCTATTATCTATATTCGGTTTTGATCAAAATTGTCTCAAAAAATTGGTTTTCCAAAAAAAATCATGGCAGATATTAAAAAGCTATTAATACTAATTTTAGAGAACTTTTGGATAATTTTTTCAAATTTTCCAAATTTTCCGTTTCTCGAGCCAGACTGATATGATCGAAAATCGCGAAAACAACTGATTTTTGTCGATATTGTGAACCTGGTTCCTTGTCCGGGGAACATATTATAGTCCTGCGGTCTGGTTCATTACTGAAGGCGAGGCCATGCAGGTAATCATGAACCATCTGAGCAAGATCAGGGTTCAGAAGTCACAACGTGTCTATGTTGGAATTCTATGATACAATGACTATGTGATATGCTACCCTGTAAAATCTAATTAGCTGAAATAATTAGCAATTCTAATAAGAATATACTGTTCTAGCTAAATAAATTAGAGAGATGTTTCTATGTCTCTCTTTTTAAAAGTTACACAAATATTGAATAATGATTACTTACACATTCGCTTGTTTTAAAATTTGTACAACTTGTATTAGTAGAAATTCATAGAAGCATCTCACAAAAAATATTGAAACTCCCTCCCCGGGGTGGGGGTGGCAGTTTTACCCATGGGTTTGGGTATCTGCGGGTATCCGACCCGATAAGGGTGAGCACGGGTGGCATCTCAGACCCATGGATTTCGGGTTTGGGTACCTGATAAGGTCATGAGATGGGCGTGGGTACTAATTTGTACACATAGGTACCCATGAGTATCCTATGATATATGAGCCCCACTTTTTAGACATACACAAAACCCTAAATTTACTCTTTGACTCAGTCAGTCAATCCCGCATAGGCCTACAGCAAAGCCGCAAACCCCATGTCCCCATCGCCCATTCCCCACACGCCTGTGCAAACTGCAAAGCCCAATACCCCGTTCGCCGATTCCCCATTTCCGCAATCCCTAGTTCTCTACACGCCTGTGGCAGTGCAAACCCTAACTGCACCCGCCGCTGGCCACCCGACCGACTACTGGTGGACACCCTCATTCCCGGACGAGGGTGTGCGTGAGGTTGGCGTGGGAGGTGTCGAGCGGCTCCTTCTTGGCCGCGTCTGTCGTCCCCGTCGTCCCGCTCAGCTCGCCTGACTCTGACGCCGCTAACGCCGACAAAGACAGGTAGTAGCTCGACGACCGGTGCATCCCCTAAATCCGGCCGGCCTTGGTTCCTTCTCGTTTGTTCCGGCCTCCCAGCTCCTCCCCTTCTTGGTTTCTCTATCTCGTGGCCCGACCCAAGGGATTCTTGTGCTGGCTCCGCGTGCCCAGACCACTGAGTAAATAGTGCTGCTGTTGGCACAGAACTCTCTCTGAAACTTGCAGCTACAATTTGCTATTTCTCCTATTGTTTGTAACATGATTGCACAAAGTTTTGAAATTAAAATGAGAGATTGGATCAAAATTTTCACTCAGCTTAATCCTTCCAGTTACCTAGTCAAACTACGACACATAGTTTAGCTTGATACATAGTTTAGCTTTAATGGTGATTTCTGTACTCGTTTGAAAATGTAATCAGTAATCACCTAATCTTCTTTATGATATTCTCTTGTATCATAATGCTTTGTCATAATGGATAGGTATTAACGGAAATCCTTTTGCCCGTTATTAATGGATAGGTATTAAGTTAAATCTTGGATGATCCGCAACGCTGCCTGCTTTTAGTTCCATTTGTTACTTTTTTTTTTATGTGAATGCTTCATAAAATAGTGAATAGATTGGGTGTGTAGTGATGATCTTATTAGTTCTCTAGTCTAGGAATGGCATACCTATGGGTATCCACCGGGTTTCGGGTACCAATCGGGTTCGACCGTAGGCACGGATTTGTGCCCGAAAAGCCTAGTGGATTCGGGTGGACGGCACGGTTTTAGATTCAGGTGAGCAGCAGTCGTATCCAGAGGTACCCACCCGATTGCAATCCCTAGCGGGGGTGACCCATTGACCTTTGGGCTGCACTGAAACCCTGAGGTAAAGACACTTGTTGAATGGGAAAAAGGTAATAAAAATTATGTTAGCGCATTCTTGGGATGCAAGAATTTTACAAAACTTTTGTGAGAATAGGTACATTTTTTAATAATTGTTTTTAGACTTTCTATATTCCAAATAGAGTCTTAGTGTAAGTAGGGGTGGATATCGAGCCAACTCGACTCGACTCGACTCGTTAAACTCGTTAAGATAACGAGTCAGCTCGACTCGACTCGTTATCTTAACGAGCTCAAAGCTCAACTCGGCTCGACTCGTTAAAAACTCGAGTTGGCTCGAGTTGGCTCGTTAAACTCGTTATAAATATGAGCAACAGAGCATACATTGGATACCTCAAACACCTAAACATGGGATTACTGTAGACAATTATGGATAGAAGTGATGAAGGATCAAGGATGAGCCTAGAGGGGGGGTGAATAGGCTATTTTAAAATTTTCTTCTAATTAACTTCAAGAATTTCAATATGATAAATAGAGATGAAAAACTAAGCCTCTTCCTCAATTTTTCTTACTCAGAAGTCAGAACTCTCTTCCCAGAAGGGAAGGTGAGTGAACCTTCACAAAATACCAAGTCTCTTCACAACAATTTGAAGGGATCACTGGTCTGCTGAATTACACCAAGCCTCAAAAAGAAGAAACCTTCTCCAAGAGTAATAGAACAGAGCTTCAGGCTTGATGATTTCCAAGTGTGTTTTGAGCTCACAATATAATAATTAATACAACACTTGAATTGAATGTTTCTACAACTCTCATACAGAGTGAAATTGAATGCACTGAGAGTAGAGTCCTCTACATGACTTGAAAGGAAAGGAAAAAGGAGAAAGAGTCTTGAAGATTTTTAATCAAGGTTAAAAGACCTCTCAGTAGGTTAGAATAGAGTGTTGAGTTATTTTTAAGAGGGAATAGTGCCTAAGATCTTGGTTTAATCCTAAGTGTGAAAATGGCTCAAAATCATACCTTGAAATCATGCTAGTTGCATTTAGAACAAAGTTTTAAATGTTACATTTTTACCTAAGTTTTGCGGACTACTTGTCTTATGTTAAAAATCGGTCTGCGTTGAACCAAAGTTTTGATTCACGCCGACCACTTGGAAGTAGTCCGGCGCAAAAGCTGCGTTCACGCCGACCACTTGCAAGTAGTCCGGCAAAGGTCGATTCACGCCGACCACGCGGCGTGAATCGACCTTTGCGCGGACTACTTCCAAGTGGTCCGGCGTGAACGAGCTTTTGCGCCGGACTATTTCAAGTGGTCCGCGTGAATCAAAACTTCGTTCAACGCAGACCGATTTTTAACATAAGACAAGTAGTCCGCTAAAACTTAGGTAAAAATGTAACATTTAAAACTTTGTTCTAAATGCAACTAGCATGATTTCAAGGTATGATTTTGAGCCATTTCACACTTAGGATTAAACCAAGATCTTAGGCACTATTCCTCTTAAAAATAACTCAACACTCTATTCTAACCTACTCGAGAGGTCTTTAACCTTGATTAAAAATCTTCAAGACTCTTTCTCCTTTTCCTTTCCTTTCAAGTCATGTAGAGGATTAACTGCTCAAACACTTATCTCAAGATAGATAGTTAGCCCAAAACATGTAATGTCATTAATTACCAAAACCATAATAAAATTTTGGGGGCCTAGATGCTTGAAGTGACTAGAAAGTAGAAAGTCATAAGTCATAACATTCAACTTCAGGTGCCCAAATATCTCAAACAGAGCGTTTGGAGGGGTACAAGACTGGAACTCCGATCAGACTAGAAGTAAGTCAAGTAACAAACATTGCAAACAACATTAGGTCTAAAGCATAACAAGAATGAAAATTCCAGCCGCCCATGAAGATCGTGCCATGAAGTCTTGCACTAGGAAGAAATTGTGAAGATCCTGCAGCAGAAGGTGATCATGTTCTGTTGGTGCAGGATCGCAGGTCTTTCAAATAGTACATCACATTTACATAAGTGTTAGTAGCCAACTGGATGAAGAGAACATTACATGAAGCTCATCGACATTTTTTGGATGCATGTTGATCACATGATTTAGGATGACAAATATCACTTACCATAATATTTTTGCTTGCAACAAGTATTGGATCAACTATCGCTAGGTGGTTAGTACCGACTTCTAGCTAGTTCTTGATGGTAACCACTTCATCAAGAAAGACTAAAGGCGCTTAATTAACTACTACATATAAGGGCCTACATATTTTTTTACTTATATGGCGAAACATAATACTTGCTATAGCCTCACAATACACCGATTTTTTCAAGTTTTCTTCTAACAAGACTTAGCTGGAATCACAAGAAACCTTGGGAAGCTATAGTTAAACATGCACAAGCACACTCGCTTTTTTAAAGTAAACTTTGATGAGAATGAATTCATCTCACTCTTGGCAGACTAGCTGCTTTCCACCAAGCTGTCAGGAAATGGTACCAATTCAACATCATCATCGTTGTCATCTTCCTACAAATGAAAATGGTACTTCAGTTATACACAATATTAAACAAAGCTATATGAAAACCGAAAGAAGATACCCATACCATTATCATTGGAGGTTTGTTGTCATTTTTGGATCCTCGGATGAAGCTAGAAGCACATACTAATGCCTCAACCATTGATGGGCGCAGAGCACTACGATAATCATCAAGAACTCTACCTCCAAGATCGAAAGTGGACTCGATGAGACACCTGTAGCGTGTATAGTCAAGAATTTTTTGCCATCTTTGACACAACAGAAACCTATGAGCATTCAACTTCCACCAATCAAGTAATACAAACTTTGAGTCCTCCGGAGGATGGTTTGGTTCATCTAAATAGATGAGCAATTCGACTTAGATGGCTCAGAGTCGCTCTCGCAGAAAGGATTGAAACCCACTTGGCACTGTGGCAACCGAGGTCCGTGTTTGCAAACCCAAGATGACTCACCCTTCCACTAGCAACCTTGTTTTGGCGATGTTCACCTCATAAATGCCATATAGATCATACAACTCATGTCTGACATCATTTTCCTCAATAAGGGCCTTGTTCTCACTAAAAATCATTTTAAAACAAGAACTAACAAATCTCATCTTAAACCTAGGATCAAGAATAGTAGCAATAACCATAACATTATTCCTTTCCTCCCAATATTTATCAAACTTGTCTGACATTGCTTGTCCCATCTTGTTCATATACTCATCCCCAGAATTACATGCAGCTACCAATGCAATCTTAACATTCACTATGTAAGGATAGAAAACATTTGCATGGGGTATATAGATCCCGATAATACCTTGGTTACCTCAAAGAAATGCAATCAAGATTGGTGAATTTTACTATATAATGTCCAATCTTGATGGGAAGGCTCCCACTTGTAATTTGTATCAACATCACCATACTCGGTGAAAGCAGGCCTATAGGGAATGCATGTATCAAACATTTTATATGTTGAACTCCACCTTGTGGACACATCTAGACACAACCCCGCTCCAGTTTTGATTCATGGATTTACAAACTTCCAGAACTTGTACATACGAGATGGTGACTTCTTAAGATATTTCACAGCTTCCCGAGCTTGGCTATCAATGGTTGCAATGGTTGAATGCCATCATTCACTACCAAATTGACTATGTGAGCACAACAATGACATGAAAGTAATTAGGAATAAAGCTCATTGTTTTCCTAGCAATGAACTTGGACATCAAAATCCTAGCAAAGAACATCATTTGATGCAAGATTATCAAGAGTGATTGTTATAATCTTGTCTTCTATTTTCCATTCACTATACATTCAAACACCGCTGAGCTATGATGTTCCTGTGTGTGGTGGATCTAACTCAATGAAGTTCAAAACACGGCATTGCATAACCCAATCAGATCTATGTAGTGCGCCACCAAAGCCATGTAGCAAAGATTTTGGTTTGATGTCCATAAATCACATGTCAAACTAACACTCTCAACAAATTTTTAAGACTCTTCCTAAGGAGTTCTTTTTCGATTCATAAACCGTTATGCATTCACTTCAGATAGTCTTTCTACCAATGAACTTGTACGATGCATTCATATATCTCATCAAGACATTAAACCATGTGTGCTCTACCATTCGAAAAGGATATTCATGAACAATTATCATCTTAGCAATGAGCCTACGGGTTTCCTCATGATCATATTCAGAGGAACAATTGTAAGAGATGAACTCGACGTGTCGGGATTATAGTTGAGTGTACCTTGAGCTAGTTGCCCGCCCTTCAAGTTCATGTAGGGTGTACACTTTGGCAAATGTCTATTCAAACTTGAAGTTTGACCCCCTTGAGTGTAAGCAAACAAAGAACCATAATATCTGCACTTGGCCTTCTCAACGGTCTTCCCTGGCTCCCTCTTCGACGTAGCTTGAACCACCTTGAAATGCTTCCAACAGGCTGCACGCTTTCCTCTCAATTTCTTTGCACTCTTCGGAGACAATTGGTTGCTTGTTTTCCTTTTGCCTCTTCTATTTCGATTGGGAGACCCAGAGCCAGAGTGTTCACCACCATCAGACATCACATGTTGCTCATCATGAGAAGGTTCACTTTCAGACATAACATCATTCATATCATACTCATCTTCCTCATATACATATTCCTACACATACAACATAAAAGAGCAAATACACATTTCTTGTGTCAACAAAAGCAAAAGATTCAATGATGAAAGATCTAAACAAGCTCATCAACAGTTTCTTAAACACAGCTATTACAGTATTACTAGATTAATCTAATAGTAATCTTAGACGCCAAATCTTCATGATACAATGCTAACTAACGAGCTGCCAAATCTTACAGCATTGTCACATTTCCTTAAATGTAAGATTATCTTGGTTTTACTGCAGGGCTTACCGATGTGGGCGCAGATGAGGAGTTGTGGGATGCGTTGAAGGACCGGTGTCGGAGGCTTTCCAAGGTTCGCAATGCTTGAAGATGTGGAGCGTGAACCGAGCCACAAGTCCTACTTAGCTTCACTTCTTTGTTCTTTGACTCCATGCTCCTCGGTTGATTTGGCATGCTTGATGTCGAGGGGAATCGAATCAAGAGGCGGCGTTGGAGGCTTGGAAGGCCACTCGGTGTGTGGACCGATGGATCTCGGAGGTAGGAGCTCAACGGGAGATGCAGCGCGAGCAAGGCAAGGCCTGGCGCCATCGGGCGGGTGGACAGCAGGAGCCGGAGGGAAGAGCTCGAGTAGAGGCCGGCGACAAGGGAGAAGCCGAGAGAGGAGGAGCTCGCTCGGCCTGCTCGGTAGCGTCGGCCGCCCAGAGAGATTGGAGAGTAGAGTCAGACCTCGATTTGGAGCTCGTTCAACTCGTTAGCTCGCTCGATAGCTCGTTAGCTCGACTCGTTTAACTCGTTTTCTTAACGAGTTCAAAACCCAGCTCGACTCGACTCGTTAAGGAACGAGTTCGAGTCGAGTCGAACCGAGTTTCCGAGTACTCGTTAAACTCGCGAGTTTCGAGTTTTTTTCCCACCCCTAAGTGTAAGTAATACCATTATTCATTTTTGCCAGAATCATTCCTGCATATACGAAATTGTAAATAAATCCATGGCACTACCCAAAAAAAAGTAAAGAACTAGATGTCGGCAAGTACATGTTTTGCAAGTTTGTAATTAATTCGACAAAAGTACTGGACAAAGCACAGAGCATTCCAACATATTCATCGAGGGAGGGGAATACCAAAGCAAAGATGAGGCTCGAGAGGGAGGTTTAACCTTTAATTCACAATTGCCATGCCATCTTTAGTTTCCCAACTTAGTTTCGAAACCCATATTATTCTAAAATTTAGAGAAATATGTATCAATGTAGTGCTTCTATACTTTCTCTCTTAATACAAATTGCACAAATCTCAAAGCAAATGATCATCATCTACCCTTTATTTATATTTTAATATTTATGCAACTTAAAAAAAAAGCATAAAAGCACCTCTCCTATGGATAACATTTTCCCTACGTGCTATCCTTCAAAAATTGAAATTTATTTTTTCTAATAAAACATTAAATCAATACATGGACAAAAATTAAACAATATTTAAGGCACAGATAATATATATATGGAATATTTTACCACCATGCCTACCTTAATGAAGCGAATTGACCACTGAAATTACAAAACATACGCAGATGCACAGTCATCGCGCTTTTAATCATCGACACTTGCGCAAGATAAAAACGATACGCCAAGCATAATTCAATCTTCCATAGTTAGGCCAAGCTTACTGAACAGATATAGTCGACAGCAAGTTAATTCCAAGAGAAATCAATTAATTCCAAGAGAAATCAATCACATTCGATTAAAAACTGAGATTGTACGAACAACCACCTTGTCGCTTTTCTTTGATTGACCACTTCTCGCCAATCAATCAAATCAGCAATAAATACTTTGATTAAACAAAAGAAGGGAAATGTCTGCTAACAGCGAACTCAATTAGTTAATGTACAATACAGCAACAATGGTTAATCAGTCAAATGCCAGCTCCTTACGCTCTAGGAAAGGAATGCAGCAGCTTGCAGACAAGTCCCTTCTTTGATGGAACACATGATAAGTTATATCGCTTAGGCGCTTAGCTCCTAGTAAATAACATTATCACTATCTTTTGCCTGCCAAAGAAGCCTCAGCCTGCAATTGCAGACATAACAACGACGATGGAACTACTTTTTTTTACCAATAGTACAACTACTATACAACTTGGACTGACTTCCATTCATAGAAGCAACCCCTCCAGCACAAACACAATGGACCACCCTTTAAACAATCATCTCAGCAGCTCTTGACCTCTTGTTGACAGCTCCTTGTAAAGTTGCTTATAATGAGTCCAGTAAACGCAGACGCATCGAATGACACTTCCATCTTCATCTGTGCTCCATTTCACGCCCATATTATCACTGTTTACAAGGAACTGTATGCGCATCTGTGATTGACATAGCTTTCTCACACCTGATCGGTGTTACAACTTCGTATTTCACATTAGGGTTGCACCAGGAAGAGAGGAGGTTGGGTCTGCTGTTTGTAATGCAGCAGGCACAAAAGGCATTGGTGCCTGCTGTGGTTCGTTGATGAAGCCCAGAACTTTCAAAATTTGTCTGCACTTGCAGAAATCATTACATAAGACATGTTCGAAATAAGAAAATAAAGAATGCGGCAACTAATAAAAACTGATCAGATATATGAACCCAATGAAACTGAGGGGATTAAAATCTAAGGCCCCGTTCAGTAGAGCTCTGGCTCCCGGATTATCGTCCGGAGGAGCCGGAGCTCTACCAAACGCTCTCAGCTCCAAGCGGCGAGAATCAGAATCAAAAGAAGCAATTCTTCGAGAATACACTAGGAGCAAGGAGCGGGTTGGAGGATGCTCCCCGCGAGAATCATTCCCGAGCTCACGCGACCAGAGGCGAGCCTCGTCCCAACCCGCCTCCTCCCCGTCGCCACTTCCTGTCGCGCCGCCACCCCCTGTCGCCTCCTCCCCGTCGCCACTCCCTGTCCTGCCTCCTCCCCGTCGCCACTCCCTGTCGTGCCTCCTCCCCGTCGCGCCGCCTCCCAGCCTCCTCTCCGTCACCGACCCGCCTCCTCCCCGTTGCCAATCCGTCGCACCGTCTCCCTGCCTCCTCCCCATCGCCAACCCACCTCGTCCCTGTCGCACCGTATCCCCGTCGCGCCGCCGACCGCCTCATCCCCATTGCCAAGCCAAGGTATGGAGCTCCCCTCCCTTCCCTCTCTCCCGAATCCCCTCTCTTCATCTCTTCCCTCAAAAAACTAAAGCCCCTCTTTCCCGAACACCTTTTCAAACTATTCCTGATTCATTAGAAAATCAGAATCAGGAGGAGTTGGAGTAGAATTTGGGAGGAGCAGGAGCTGAAGCCCTTCCGAACAGGCCCTAAAACAACTTATAGACCAGAATGAACAGAACACACTTTAAACAAAGCTGGCTACCTTTTTCTTGGTTTAAAACTCCACACAATATCAACATGGAAGTAGAACTATACAACTAGAACTACAGTACTGAAAATAAAGCATCGTAATTTTCACTGTAACTGTATTCTTTTGTGCTTAAGCCACAGAAAAATGCCATATGCATAAAAAGACATCACAAACCCAAAAGGAATAGCTAGGAGTTGACTTACAGGAAGTTTAGACTATAGAATATAAGTATAGAACTGAATTACAAAGGCACCAAATTCTAATTGAAGCACAATTAAAGGTACCTAATGTGAGGACCCTCCCCATAATTACCCCAGCATAATCATCATCATTAGTATTAAGCTTGCATCAAGAATTGCTAATTGAGCATGAGTAATAATTAAGCTAAGGAAAATGTTAGTGCATCTTCATGGTTAAGTATAAGCATTAGTTAAGCTAGTGAGCATCAATGCCATTCTGCATGCATGCTCATGTGTGGGCAGTAAATGAGTAAGTGAGGACAGTGGTAAGAAGGTAAAATAGCTAGGGGCAGAAAGGTAATTTCAGAGCAGCAGTGAAAGGATAAGGATGCCAGCATTGAGATATTTTCCCCTCAGCCCATTTCTCCAGCAACCAGACAGCCATTGCCTTTTGCTTCCTCCCCAACCGAAAACCACAGCAAGCCTTGGTAGATCCATTCACTCTCAGCCATTTCCCTTCAACCGCAAGCAAGCAAGGAGCAACCATCCAGATCATCCAGGGAGCAAGAGGAGGAGAAGCCGGACAAGAAGTGAAGCCAAGAGGAGGGGAGCTCGGCTACTTCTCCACTGATCTCACCAACCTCAGCAGCTTCACCAAACCCTAACCCTAGCAGCAAGCAACAGAACCAGATTGCCAGGAAAACAAGTAAGAGCTACCTATTTCTAGTTGCAAATACTTAGATCCTTTAGAATAGCAAGAGATTTAGAGATCAGTAGCTGGAATGAGTAGATAGGGTAGAAGAAGAACTTAGCTCATGGAAGAAGAGGGTCAGTAGTTCGTGCCGGTAGGAGAGAGCTCGAGGAGAGAGCAATCGTATTGGAGGAATGTGTCCGCCATGAGAAGGAGGAGGAGTGGCGCGTGCGTGAGAAAAAAAAAAGAGAAAATACTGAGAAAAGAAAGCCGAAAGTAAGAGAAGGCTTTACTGGGAGTAGAAGGAAAAGAAAGAAAAACAGAGAAGAGAAGAGAAGAGAAGAGAAGAGAAGAGAAGAGAAGAGAAAAAAAAGAAATAAAAGAAAAGGAAAGAAGAGAGAAAAGAAAAGGAGAAAAATGAGAAAAGTGGAAAATGAGTAGATTAACTGCATATAGATCTGCCATGAGCATCATTAGTTGCATTAGAAGATTAGTGGTTAGTTGTGACATTAGTTATGCATGCATGTGTATTAAACCAGAAAATAGCAGCATTGTTGCATTAATTGAGTAGTTTACTAAATAGAAACATGAGCATGCATAACATCTAAAATGGACATCTGTAGAGGCATATAACAAGAATGTAGTGTTGGTTTGGTTAGACACTTGACTCATACATAATAAAAATGTTGTAGATTAATAGATTATAATTTTCAGGACCAGAATAGAACCCGCTCGACAGTCAGACCCAGTCTTTGAGCGAGGTAGAACCTTCCGAGTATATTCCAGGCAAGCAAAACCCCCCTTGATCATGCTTTATTAAAATGATTTAACTGCTTTTATGTAATTATCTGTATTCTCACTGCATGGGAAAGCTTAATTTAATTAAATGATTAAAATGGATGTGTTCTGGGAGATGGTTTGGAAAGATGGTAGCTGGGTTGGAATGGGTGTGATGGTTGGAAAAATGGAAGTGGGTATGGGATTAATGTGTCTAGGTAATGGTTGGGTTAGCGTGTGTTAATATGGATGGTAGAGGATGCCGATGCGAAGGATGTAGGCCGGCGGGGTCCTCTACATAGGCTATAATATAAGTTCAACAAACTAACACTTGGGCATTGAGCCATAAAATCAGTATCAACCATGGTGTGTGAAATCGGCCAGAAAAAGTTGTCCTACGAAGGTATTAGAGCTCCCCACATTGGGTATGTATAAAGGGTGCACTGAAATGCCCAGAAGCCCAGAGGCGAGACCAATTGGATGGCGGTATATTTGAAGCCGTGTGTACCCCGGTTGAGAGGAGTACAAGCGTGTCTTGGAGTTGTGTGGCAGCCTGGGTTAGGTGTCACAAACTCGAAGTGCAGGGTGGAGAACTAATACTAGAGTAGCGATAAACGTTCTGGGGCATCTCTTGTGGGTGTCACTATGGGTAAAGTGATACAAACCTGCGCAGGGTAAATCTTGAATTCAAGCCAGTCTCTTGGATTGGAGACTATGATCAGCTTCGGCTATTCATATACAGTGTTAGTAGTATTTCTCTAAATATAAAATCAACCAACCCTTTAATCTAAAATTTAATTTCTGTATGAAGGATATTTTGGGAGAAGTGGTCCTTGGGTGAAGTTAGATTAGGTGTGGTTAATATGGGAAAGGAAAAATCATTTATTGCATTCATATATTATTGCTTGCTGAGTACGTTGTACTCACCCTTGCTTGCTTAGATGGTGAAGTCCATGGACAACCCTCTGAGGCATGGTTGGAGGATAATCCGCAGGAGCAGGACCTACCGGAGGACGGATACTACTACTACTACCAAGAGGAGTAGTAGTGTTAGTACACCGTGTTCTAGCTCTAACAGACCCTCAGGGAGTAGGAGTTTGTAGTAGATATCTATATCTTTTGCTGTAAAAGTCTATGTAAATTAAGGTAATGTAATGGACAATAGCCCTGCGTGGCTAATGGAATGTAATAAAGAGTTCCATTGTCTATTTCTAATTATTGTTCTGCTGCAATACTCTGTATACAGTATAGTAACTAATAGAGCATCGGAAAGCCCGATGTTTTGCTAGTTACTGTGCTGAGGTCCGTATAGTTAACTTTAGGTGACAGTCGTTACCGGGGGTTAATTATACGGGTCGCCACACCTAAGCTCTATCCATAGCTATGCAACATGACGTGCACACCCAACTCATTAACTAACCTTTTTATGAGTCCTAATTTATTATTAGCAACACCCAAACAGTTTGCTAGTGCAGCGATTTTACACAAGAAAGTTATAAACAGTAAAGAAATGGGTGCTAATTTTGGTGAATCAGTCTTTAGTGCACCTAACTGTAAGTTTAAGTATTTTCTGCTCAGCCAAAAAGAGTACTACAAAAAAATGAGTGAGTTGTTAAGACTAACAGAAATACCACTACGAAAATTGAGTGAGTTTTTAAGACTAACAGAAATACCAAGGAAGTACCTGGGCAAGGTGCTGTGCATGTTCCGCTGATTAACAAAAGAAGAAAGAGGAGTTCGTAGATTGGGATACTTATTCAAGGCAATTTCAAGTTGTGGTGGAGGTAACTACATGCAGCATTGTGATGCCATATTAGTAAAATAATAAAATCTATAATGTATATCCAGGAATATATTCAGTAGAATAACAGAGTTAGTACCTGTAACAAAACATCAAAAGAGCGTGGCTGAGTCTGGTATGCCAATTTTAAGAACCCAACCCACAGCTTTGTCATTTTCCATATCTGCAGCAAGAGAAACAAACTGAAGCTTAAGAACTGCAAATAAAAAACTGCTGAATGAAATTTTATCCATAAATATCTTCTCAAAACCTAGATAATGGTTCAAATTGTGTCAGTCGACAACATCAACATACACTGGTGACTGATCTAATATCTGTTGAATATGACACAATGGAGCTTTTAGGTTTCTATGTTTCCCTATGATTATTGTATAAGAATGCATGATTGATTTATAAATAAGAAAAGGAAACTACACCTATTAGGTTAGAATACTTGAGGGGCATCCCTATTTAAAAATAGCTTGTTTATACTAGATAAGAATATAGTTATACAGATAGCTATCTGAGGTTTTATCGAAGCAAAAATTACAATGATAGAATAGGGACTCCCATTTGGTCAATCAATATCAGGCAAGAAAAATAAAACAAATCATGTAACTAATAGAAGAAATTCACAAACCTGCTTATTGACAAGCCTGGAGAGTATCCCCATGACAAAATCAACCTGAAGAAATAAACAAAGAACAAATGACTGAATAACAATGTTCTTCAAACATTCATGTTGTTTATCCTAAAGAGATCTATTTTGGAAAAATATTAAAAAAAAAGCAAAATTGAAAGTTGACAAGAAAGAGTTTTCTACTCTGTAGAAAAACTACAGTCAAGTCTTTGTAAACAATATAGAGGGAAAAGTCAGGTACAAATCTATACACCAATTGATAAGCAAGTGACCATTCAATATTTATAAGATTTATACATCGAATCTAAAGAAAATATATGAACTGCTTAGCAAGTAACCTACTAATTTCTAATAATTATATAACCAGCTTGTATCCATTGTGTATAAATTAACATGAGCATCACCGTACCAAAGCTGGGAAAGCATCAAGTGCTTGGATAACTGTTCTCATAAAAAGAAGAGGAATTGGTACATTGTCAACCTGCATGACGTTCCAATCAATTAAGCAAAACAAATATATATATATATATATATATATATATATATATATATATATATATATATATACTATATATATATATATACTGCATGCAATAACAGTGGTCATGCAAGTACCAATTTATTCAGTGACTTTTCCAAAACTTGCTGAGTAAATACCGTGCGCTGCTCAAAGCAAGCTGTGCAAGCATCTGTGACCTGAAAATTTTTTCATTTCCATCAGCACTTGACAAAATTTCATGACAGCATATAAAATTTATACTGCACATTGTCACAGATGCATGCACATGTGTTGGGGTATAAAATCTAGGCATCCACCTGATGTTCACGAAAAATGTATTTTACTCGAGGACTGAATGACTTTGGAGTGCAAGTGCCATAACAAGGTACTTGGACGCCTTGTCTATTTGTGCACACTTACAATATGATTAAGCGATATTGAAATATCATGATATAGAATTAAAAACAACCAGTAGCAAATGGTGTTACCTTCTTCAGGGGAACTTTATCCTTTTCGGGATTAATATCATGAATCGCAATCAGAACTTCAGCAGGTGTTAACGCTGGCCCAGTATGAGCAGATCCCTGTCAAAAGCAAAGTTAATTTAAATCAAAGATTAACAAAACAATATATGTCTTGCTAGAAATTAGCTTAAAGAGTGCATCCTAAGTAACACATCACTGACATTGTTGTTTCAAGTCCATACAAATACAAATTCATGCCAAACAACACAAATATGATGATTGCTTAACAGAAATTATTTAGTAAGTTCATTTTGTAGTTGGTTGCCTTGAGTAGTAGATAACCTGTGTTAGAGGTTTTTTTTGGATCGTGTGGATCTTTTATGTGATTATGTTAATTATGTATACATTAATTAATATTAAATATCAGTAGGACCCTCCCCTACTGTTCCCCATCAAAACAAGATTATTGAGCAAAAGCCATCACAGAAACATGAAGTTGTGAAAAGAAAGCAATAACATATTTCCAAAATGAATAGGACAAAAAATGCTCATGCAGATCAGCATTGAATTTCATGCACCAATCACTTCAACCAAAAGCTTAAGCTTCTAGGGAAAGGCGGGCAATCTACTCGCACTTCAACACTCCCCCATCATCTCTAGACTCGACCAGGCCTGTGTTGTGGACTCAATATGGGCTGGGACTTGGTCCACCCCTGTGACCCTCTTGGTCTTATTGTCTCACCAGTAGACACTTAAACCACCATCATTATTCCGGGCTTTGCTATCACGTTGAGTGTCATGAACCCAGCCAGTTCACCCAAATGCTTACATTGTTAGTGAAATATCCCCAATTTACTCAGTTCAACAATCATAATTCAATTCACTTGTAGTTCAACCACTAATTTTCGAGGCAGGCCGTAGGCCAATGGGTCAGCATGTCCCACTTGCACCCCTAGCCAACCAGAACCTATGAACAAGGACATTTATGCCTGCCAGTGGGTATACCAGCTTTAACTTACCGGTCATCACTGGTACAATTATAACAAGCTAACTAGAAATAATAGCGCACATACTGGTACGTAGTCCTACTAGGAAAATAATGTGGAGCCTGTAAGGCAGAAACAATTTCGGTAAAGGACATCTTAAAACAAATTTCTTTCCTTCCTGAACTCCAAAGATTACAAAGTACCAATGCCTACCTATTCAGGGCAAAAATAAATCAAAAGGTAAGACAACTGGATAAGTTGCTCTCATTACGTAAGGGCATCTGATACAACAAAATTCTTTCCTCGACATTAAAATGTGATTCAGAGACCAATTGTGACCAGCTATATTGGTCTCAATATATTCAACAAATGGTACTCTACCCAATCCATACTTTTATGAAACACCATCAGATAATCCTGTGGAATTCTGCACAGAGAATGCAAACCCATTACTGGACTGTCAAATAAGCATGCTAAAATTACCTGCAGTATCCGAGCAAGTGCATCTTGGAATCTGTCAGGTGGGAGATCAACTAGTCTCGGAAATATGGGCAGCACCTGAGACATACATACAAAATTGCATTTGTGATGAATAGATTATACACAAAAAAGGATCAACACAATATGTAATAAATACCGGGAAAAAAACACGAGCCCAAATAGATTATTCATTTTTGACAAATTTTCGAAATGATTTTTTAACATGCATTTATTACCAGCTGCAAAATAATGTTGCATTCTAGATTGATGTGTAACTCAAAAATAAATTCACATTTATTTCAAGATACTTCAATGGTAAGATAAAGTGGTCGAAGTTGGTGCTCTGTAAGTGTGTTTGGTTGCTTGTACCAAGTGATACATGTATGATATGGTTTAAGAAAATAGTTATCCATGTGTTTGGTTGATTGAATGGAATCATCCCATCCTAGATGATACTCCCTCCATTGATAAATATAAGGCCTATAGTTTGAATGGTCTTGTTGAAAAATATAAAGCGTGCATGTAGATTTAATGAGTCTTTCCATATATACCCCTATTTATTCTCTCTCAACCATATGCATTTATTCATTACCACCTATACAAAGTATTATCTCTCATCTTCCAAGACAATTAAGAGGGATATGTAAGTCATTTCCTCTCATATTTTCCTCAATTTCACCACAACCTTAATCCTTGTGCCAAGTCAAAATACGCCTTATATTTATCAACGGAGGGAGTATGATACAAATTTGAGGAATATTCCCTATAGATGCCGAATCATTCCATTCACCCAAAATAATGGAACCAAATGGTACGGGACCATCCCAGCCCATTCAACCTCATCCCACCAACCAAACACACCCTAAATTACTCTATCAGTCTTATAGTGTGATAATATTTAAAGTGAGTATGCATGAAGTGCAAACTGGCATACCTATTGACCCATCACAACGACAACTACTAATCATTATCTCAGCAAGACAGCAACTTACTTGGACAGATTATAATAATTAAGAAAGCAGAATCTGAGTATCTAGAAGCTAATAATGAGAGGATTCCGTAACCTAAAATCAGGACACACAAGAACACTCCGGGCATTACATAAGTTTGTAACTAATATGAAAAGGTAATCACGAATGCGTTGATAATATGTTTTCAAGTCCCTTAATAATATTTTTCCTCACAAGAAAATATCTTGAAAAATAGATTTAGTAAGGGAGCTAGCCTTCAATAAGGAGACACTGCACACCACACGATCTGGATTAGTTGTCCAGGTCACCAGCCAATTTCCAAGAATGCCACATAATCTCGATTGAACAACCACAGGTCCACAATCACCTGCCCAATTGCAATTGCAGCTACCTCACGAATTAGCAGATTGCCCGGACAACCCGATCCAGATTGTGCAGGTTATTCATGCCCTTGCAAACATTATCATGGCAAGGAAAGCATTTCTATTCCTCGGCTAACAAAGAACCAGACAATCAGAGTATACATAAAAAATAATCGAAACCAATACCTCTTCCTTTGGAAATGAAGATAACAATGGAATGAGAATAGATGCATCCTGGCAGAGAAAATTACAAGATTCAGCAAACACGGTAAGTAAACAATACTACCAAAAGAGCATGAGCAAGAGAGTTGCAGTAGTACACAATGTTAGCAGAAAGTATCCAAACCTTCAGCTTGGTCTCATATAGATGTTTAACAGCTGCAACTAGGTCATCTGAAGGATTTGATTCTTCAGTCAGTGTTTTCAGTATCTTTAAAAAGAGAAGAAGCAATAAGCATAAGGAACTTCTATGTTTCACAATAATGTACAAAGAGAAGTAAGATATAAACTGTAATACCAAGGTAACAAGTTCTTCACTGCCTTCAGGTGGATTATGAATAATGTCCAGCATCGCAGAACATGAGGATCCCAGATTTCTTACAAGGATGGGTACATGCCAATGGATACACTGCACAATTTTGCACCATAATGTACAGCCAGTAATTGTAATTCAGTAGTCAATATTTAAAAACATTGGAATTACCACAATGCAAGTTAAAAGCAGCACCTGCTTGACAACTTTTGGAGACCTTCCATAAACATTGAACAGATGTTGAAGAAGAGTGGGCCTCTGGAAGAACGGAAAATGGTTTTACTACCACTCATAAAAAAAAAGACACAAAAAGAGCACGGACACTATGTTCATCTGGATACCATTGTGCAAAGTGCAAAGAACAATGAAGTATGGCGTTTGGCCTCGGATACAGATATTGCTGATTGTTTAGGTGAAACCAAAGAGGTCATGGTAGACCCACTTTCAGAAGGTCCAGCATCTGAAATCTGGAAGCCACTAACTGAAGTTTCCTGACTGCCTACCTCAAACTGCTTACATAAAAAACATCTATCAGTCCTATATTCAACCAAAATGCAATATGCATCTCAAATAATCTAAAGACCACACCAGTTGTGATAAAGTGTTGCAAGCCACAAATTTTGTGGTGGCCAAATCAGTCACCACAAATTACGCAAAGTTGGGCAAGGAGCTAAGCAACTGTGGAAAGCCGCAACAGTGGTCGTGAACTAAACGGTGACCTAAAAATTCAAAGTTACCTAACTTGAGTGTGGCAAAGAACCAAACACCGCTTAGGACATTTGATCTTTCCCAATATCATTGAGGAAAAGTTGTAACTGCAGTACAGAAATAGTAAGAAGAGCTGCAAATGTTTAGGTGAGGAGAAATTCCACCCAATTGCTTATTGCTACAAAAAGTCAATTAAGCCACTAACTATCCTGACTAGCAATCCACTTACAATAAACATATAATACAAAATCCATCAATTCAGGGCCCCTCATCCAAGCAACAAGCTTAAAGCCCCATCAAATAGTACAAGTGTCCTTTCTTTCAAGTATGATTATGTCACCTGAACCTTAAACTAAGAGCTAGATCTACATTGTTTCTCTGATAATAACAGATCAGAAAGATCAAAAATACAAAACATGCAAGTGCCTGTAACATATGAGAGCCAAAACGTTTGATTTTCTGTGATAACCCGGGGTGTTATCAGTTTAATTAAAGAGTTAATTAAAGTTTTAAAAGCAATTAGGCAAAGATAATAAAAAGTAAGGGTTTAGAGAGTGCCGTCAGTCCCGCAGTGAAAGGTATCGCTCATCGAGGTACCCGACCTGTCCGGCACCAGTGGCCCTCTCGCTAGTTTTGGGTTCATCATTGGCGTGTTAGAGCTTACAGTGCGGTTTGCGGGTACCGCTAGCGCTTTGAGGAGTTATGACCGTAATACCCTTCCGAGCCAAAGCCAACAAGAAACCTAAGGGCAAAAGGGTCATTTGCCGATTGCCCACTCTTTAAAGCCACCTTGCTCCACCAACGAAGCTTGGCTATCTTGTCATTGCCTCCCATTCGCACACAAGCCGAGAGGCACAAGAGCATCCAAAGAAGAACACGGCCAGAGCAAGCGGTGCCTCCATTTCCATCCAAAACCATCAAGCCCCAATGTCTAGCGAAGCCGAGGGAAGGCGACCCGACAAGAAGAGGAAGAGAAGAGCACCGTAAGAAGGAGACGAGTAGAAGCGAGAAGAGAAGGAGGAGATCATCCGAAGCTCTCAAGAAGGAAGTCGCCGAAGCCACCCAAGCAAGGAGGCTGCCCAAGCTTCTTCCTCACCAAAGATCACCTCGTCCACCCCATTGCCTAGCCCGATCATCCCGTGTGCCTTTTCCCCAATCTCAACAAGAGTAACAGATGCGGGTTTGCTTAGGCAAATGGGTAGATCGAGGGCTTAGCTAGCAAATGGGGTAGTGTAGTGAGTAGATCGGGTGTTTCCGTGCGGTCTCGAGAGGTTGGGTCACCCTAGTGTAGCATCTGCTTGCTCTTCATAGAAGTAGCTCAAGCCACCCAACCTCATCATAGACCCTCAAGATAGCATAAGAAGTAATCAAGCAAAGCAAAAATGCAAGAAATCAAATGGGTAGAACCCTAGAACCAGTGGTCCAAATGAGCAATGGAGGAGGAAGGCGGCCGAGGAGGAGTTGGCGCAGAACAGAGGCGTGCATGTGCGGCGAGGCCGACCCGGCCGAGGCGAGGAGGAGCGCGGCGAGTCTTGCGTCTTGGTCGGCGTCGAGGCGCAGAGGAGCCGGCCGAGCTGCATGGCAGAGAGCTGGCCGAGGCGAGGTGGCAGAGCTGGCCAAGCCACAATGGCCTTGAGAGAGGAGGCGCTCCAGAGGAATCGGTGGAAGACGATGCAGCCGAGAGGAAAAGAGCGAAGGCCAGGAGATGAGGCCGAATGGCCTTAGGCCGAAAGAAAAGAGGGAAGGCAGAGAAACAAAAAGGAAAAGGCAGGGAAGAAAAAGAGAAGAAAGGAGAAGAAAAAGGAAAGAAGAGAGAAAAAGGGAAAGAGAGAAAAGAGGGTAGAAAAATAAGTTGTGTCGCGGACCGCGTCGATTTCTGTGATCGATTCGCGGATCGCCTAAAAATCGTTGAAGTGCATTTCTTTAATCGTCGCCAATATAAAATCTGAACGACAGATTAAAAATCGGCTGGACACTAAATAAATAATCCAAGTGTATGGCCTTAGTGTGTGTGTTGCATTTTCGTGGTTCGACTGAATCGCCCGCCAACCGTAATCCACCTTCGAGCGAGGTCGATCCACAAATATTATTCGAGCAAGATTTCCTTGAGCATCTTTGTGAAATGCTTTTGAAATGCTTTTATATATTTAATCATATCATCACTGCATGAAAATTAAATTTTGATATGGAAATGTGGAGAAGAAGTGGTGGAAGAGGTGATATGGATGACTGGTAGAAATGGTGTGTGATGGAATGGTAATGTGGTGAATGGAATGGGTTGTGTGGTTTTGGTAAATGCTAATGAGGTATGGTTGTGGTGAAAGAAGTGGTGTGTGTTGTTTAGATGTCCACGAATGGAGTCGTGGACAATATGCTAGAACTAAATATGGTGGGTAGAGGGTGCAAGGAAAGATGGCGTGGTGATGCCTGGGTGTGGTGATACCCATTGCCGGTGGACCCTCTACATAGGTTATAATATATAAGGTCAAACATCTACACTCGAGCAATGAGCCGTATTTTCAAGTGCCAACCATAGCGAGATAAATCGCTGTCAGAAAAGGTTGTCCTAAGAAAGTGTTATGATCTCCGCATTGGGTAAGAGTAGCTACTAGAGCCAAAGTCTGGGTATGCCGGAATGCCCAGATGAGAAAGCTGTGATGTGGATATATATATATTAAGCCACGGTGGAGTTACTCCGGTTGGATATCGGAGTACAACTGTATGGCGAGGTGTGAATCGCCTGGTATAGGGATTCCCCTCGACTACAGGGTTGGAGATCTAGCACCGGATTAGTGATAAACGTTCTGGAGCCTCACCTGTTGGGGCCGTTATGGGTAAAGTGGTACGAACTGCGCAGGTCAAAATCACGAATTCAAGCCTGTCTCTGGATTGGAGGCTACTAAGCTAAGTCATCTCATATACGGGTGCTAGTAGTTGATTTCCAATAATTAAAGTCGCCAACTCTTAAAGAAAACCAAAACCTAATTTCGTAAAAGATGAGTTGGAGGAAGGAAATGGTGTTGTTGGAGGAGAAATTCATATTGCATCTTGTGATTTAATGCTTCTTTGAGTACTTTGTACTCACTCTTGTATGTTCCCTTTTCTAGAAGAAGAGTCCGATGGATCCGCTTTTGAGGCCGGCGAGAGGCCTATTCTCGTGCTCACCTCGTGGTTATCGGGAGAATTCGATGAGGGTCGCTACTACTCCGACTAGTACCGGAGAACTAGGCGTAGCTTTAGGCCATATTATGCTAGTAGGAGGTATTTAGCTTATGGCGGTGGCTTTATCTTTTGTTTGTATCCGAGGATCGCGGTATTATTATTATGTAATGGACATATAGCCTGCGTAGCTTGGAATGAATATATTACCGCTCGTCTCTAATTATTGTTCTCACGCAACTCTCGAACGCGCATCGCTACCGATAAAGCATCTAACTTTCGATGTTCTGCCAGAATCGCGTGCGAGATTCGTAATTAATCTAAGGAGGTGGCAGAGTTCATCGCCGTAACCCTAGGCTAATTATACGGTCGCCATTGGTGGTATCGAGCAATGGTTACGAGAACCACGCTCATATAAGTAGAGACTGATAGGGGTTTAAGGAAAAATTTGTTTCTGGCTATATTGCGTTAGTACTGTAATACTCAACTCTCTCAAAATTTAGTGGCTATATTAATTACTGTCTAGTTATTTTCTTTAATTTAGCTTGTTCTTGTGATTAGAACCTTTTCTTGCGGGATGTATCGTTCTAGCCTTCCGTTTCGCACGTGCGGCAAAGATGTGCTTTTGGCCGAACGGGTTGGTGCGCAGGAGTTAGGAGGAGGAGTCGAGAGTTTTTCTTGAGTTGCGCTCGATGGGTCTCCCATCGAGGCGGGCGAGCGATTTCGGGTTAGCCCTTCACCCGCCTACTACGTAGAGCGTACTACCCCTTGTTTCAAAGACCGACTACTTCTTGCCTCTTCAGACGCAATGAGGGTCCTCATGGCCCTTCGATCCCACTTTAGGCAAAGACACCGACACTTCCTTTCACCCGATCCTGCTTACACGCCTAATGCTCTAGCTCACCCACCTCCTTTGTATCCTGCTGCGCAGTGAGTACCGGTGAGACCTCGGGCACCTCGGCCGTAGGATGACCGGCACTATATGATGGTGTCGACGCCATGTATCGCGAGGCGTGAACAACGCCTTAGCAGATTGTGAGGGTCGTTACTCCACTCGCTACTGTCGATTTGGAGAGTTGACGATCGCGGGACCGATTATGACAGACCTTGCAAAGATATGGTCGCACGGCTCCGAGGCTCTGTAGCCCTCCGCAGCAGCCTTCCACACCCCTGATCGCCACCCTTTTCGGCTCCACCACCACCTCCAAGCGGCGGATCCTATTCCGCACTATCCTTACTTCATCCGAGATGGCCGCACCTCCTTCCTATCGAGCCCTATCGCACCCTTGCTTCTCACTCGGTTCCTCCTCGCAGACGGTCTTCTCACCGCATCGCTAGGATTGGGGTGTCTCCACACCCTAGTGCCGAGGCGACTTTCTGCTACCCTTCCGAGGCGCACCGACCTGTGGACGAGCGGAGGCGTTCAGGACCTTGGCGAGGAGGAGGAGGAGGAGGACCCGGAGGAGCGGGAGGAGTACTAGTCAGGAGAGTGAGTTAGAGTGGGTGTTGTATCAGAGTATCTATCTTGTTTTGGGTATGCTATGCTTTATGAGTCGATGTGTGTCTGTTGTTCTATGTTCCTTTATCTATGTATGAGTCCAGTGCTACCTCCATGATTATGTTATGTTGCTATGAGTATCTTAATTATTGCTTTCTTTCTGCAGTGCATAAAAGTCTTGCATATATTGATAATTGCTTAGTATTGTCTTTATGTATTTTAATTGGAAGCATTCATCCCTTATCTGTATTGCATATGTGGCATTAGCATTTTGTAGAAATAATAAAGTGTTCAAGGTAGGCTGCATATAAGTTGTCATGCATTCTTTAATGTTGTAAAGATCAATTTCTAGTGTATATGGCTATATATATGTAAAGTTAGTGGACTACAACAAGCATAGGAGCTAAGGACTAAGAAACGGACCGGACCGCCTCGTCCGAGGCGTGCCTGGATACGTGACTCCATGGTGTACTCGAGCGCATAGTATCGAGGGGTTCTTGGTGACTCACCCACACCAAGATTATTTTTCGTTTATCTTCAATAGATATAGGAAATTTTCGAAGTGCAACTTCAAAGAGTTCTTGGTACAATGACACCAAGCTTGATTGCTGTTGATTTATTTGGATCTTATTGGATTTCATGGCTCTTCATCCAAGTGTAGATAGAATTTATTTTCAGATTCAGAATGGAGTGGCGAAAGAGAGCGAGATCTATTTCTTTCCTCCGCTTTAAAAAGTGAACTTATAAAAATATTCTATACACAACAAGACCTCTCATCTTGAAAACGACTGCTAATAAAATAAACAGTCCAACCGGCTAATGTTAGGGTGTGTGGGTTCTTTTGCAGGATGTCAGACAGGGAGATAGTGGAGCAAGATCGATTACGAGGCTAGGTTCTTCATCCAACCTTCCAAATCCTCAAGAGCCACCCCCATCAATGTCCAAGATCTTAATCACCCAATCCGGTGGAGTCTAGGCACCAACTCCGCCAGAGGATCACTAATCTGACTAGAACCCGTAAGATCGTGGTCGGTTGGAGAGGTCTTAATCTATTTTGAAAATGCCGTAAAAGAAGCTCAAGAACGCCAGATCATCTTATGGGAACCCTTTAAGCAACCTTGCTCTGGAACTTCTCGAGCGTGAGAACCAAAGTACCTTAGGGAGTTTCTTGGACTCGCCTCCTGTATTTTCTAGAGCCTCGAGCCATTAGAAGTCGATGATTGGTTGCAAGAAATAGAAAAGAAAATGAACAACGTAATTGCTCAGGAAGAAAAGTTCGGTTCTTTGTCGATATCACCATCTTGGTCTTGCGGCATCTTGGTGGTCACACTATTGCCGTGATACGCACATGAGGAGCAACCCATAGTGTGGGCGAATTCTCCTCTCAATTCCGTAAGACCTATGTTCCTTGGGTGAGATGGATATAAAAGACAAGAGTTCGGGACTTAACTCGTGGAAATAAGAAAGTAGGGAGTATCTTAACAAATTTTGAACTGTCTCGCTATGCTCTCAAGAGACAGATTCGGATGCTAAAAAGATCTTCCGTTTCAAGAAGCGGCATGAATCCTTTCTTCGTGCTCACTATCACCCTCAAAATTACGGATTTCCAAGATTTTACCGACAGAGCTACCATTATTGAAAATGAGCACGCCATTTGAATGAAGAAAGAAGGAAGAGGCTAGATTTGACCATGGTTCACCCGCCTATAATCAACCTGCACCTTTTAGGCCTCCCGTGCCTAACAACAGGGTCCTATGTTGCACCAAGGGTAGCGCCATTTGTTCCGCGCCTACCGGCTTGCCACCTAAAGCCCAAATGCGATGTTATGGATGTGGTGGCGGCATTATATTGCTAATCGCCTCAAAATATGATCAAGTGTTTCAATTGTGGGCAATCAGACATAAAAGGCCTAACTGTCCTCATCCGGCTAAACTAACAGATGAGCATTCTGGACGGCCGCAGATCGTCGACTACCATGATGCGTGGGCATGGAAATCCCACTGCTTCCTCGAAGGATTCAACCCGAGGAGCTCCATCTGCAAAGATCACCGCTTGAATAATATCACCATGGATCGCGCGAAGGAGCTACGGATGTGGTCACCGGTATGCTCCTTATTCCCCGTCTAAAGGCATCAGATTATTTGATCTGGTGCAACGATTCTTTTATTTCAAGAAATTTGCAATTCAAAGACAAATTGGAATCGTGCCTTTGACATCACCCTTAGGGGTTAGTACACCGCGAGGATCATTCCAAAGAACTTTGATTAGAAGAAATCGGATGATAACCATCCGGTGTTCCTTTTCTAGCTAACCTCCATGTCATTGATCTTTCGAGCTAGATATTATCCTCGGTATGGATTGGTTAGCGCAAATGGAGTCAACATAGATTGCGAGTTAAAAACCGCATCCATAAGGAAATCCGATGGGACCGTATTCTTTATCGTGAGTCGGGACAAATCAAGTCCCATCACCATCCAAGCTAAATCATATGTCATCTCAAGATATGTCCGCCATTCGGTGGTGCAAGAGTTTCCGATGTCTTTCTCGATGAACCGCGGTGTATGCCACCGACAGGAATTGAAGTTCTCCATAGAGCTTGTACCGATCCACCCCATAGCCAAAAGGCCGCTGGGATGAATCCACCGTAATTGATTGAGCTTAAGAAGCGGTTGGAAGAATTGGAAAGGAAAGGGTTTATCCGAGAAAGTGTATCCCGTGGGAGCCCCATCTTGTTTGTAGACAAAAGGATGGTGGAATAAGATTATGCACCGACACGAGAGTGAGCGAGGTCATTGTTAAAAATAAATATCCACTCCCTCGGATAGATGACCTGTTCGATCAGCTTAAAGGTGCCTGTGTCTTTTCCAAGATTGACCTTCGCTCAGGGTATCACCAAATCAAAGTCGAATCAAGATATAGAAGACCGCATTTGTATCGGATATGGTCATTATGAGTACAGTTGTTCCTTTTGGATTAACCAACGCCCCAGCGGTGTTCATGAACCTTATGAATAAGATTTTTATGAAATATCTGGATCGGTTCATAGTAGTGTTCATAGATGATATCTTAATATACTCTAAGAGTGAGGATGAACATCAAGAACATTTGAGAACAGCCCTGTAGACCCTAAGAGAGAATCAGTTGTATGCCAAGTTTAGTAAGTGTGAATTTTGGCTCAAGCAAGTATCTTTCCTTGGCCATGTCATCTCTGGAAAGGGCATAGAAGTTGATCCATCCAAAATTGAGACCATCAAGACTTGGAAATGCCCAACCAGTGTAGCAGAAATCCGAAGTTTCCTGGGATTAGCTGGATATTATCGAAGGTTCATTAAAGGTTTTTCCCAGATCGCTTCACCCATCACCAAGCTTCTCAAGAAAGATCATCCGTATGAATGGACCAGCAAATGTGAAGAAAGTTTTCAAAAACTCAAACAACTCTTAACCTCAGCTCCAATCTTATCCTTGCCTGAGAATGGCATAGAGTATGTAATATATTGTGATGCTTCTAAGTCTGGATTAGGATGTGTGCTTATGCAAAAAGATCGAGTGATTGCCTATGCTTCGAGCGATTACGCCCCACGAGGTCAATTACCCTACCCATGACTTAGAATTGGGAGCTGTGGTCTTTGCCTTGAAAATCTGGAGACATTATTTGTATGGATCTAAATGTATCCTGTATAGTGACCACAAGAGTCTCAAATACATCTTTACCCAGAAAGAGTTGAACATGAGGCAGAGAAGGTGGCTAGAACTCATTAAAGATTATGACATCTCCATCAATTACCACCCAGGAAAGGCTAACGTAGTCGCTGATGCGTTGAGCCGAAAATCTCAATGTCACCACCTATCCATTCAAAGCTTCCAGTCTGATCTCATTCAAGAATTAGCTAAGATGGAGATTAGCTTCAACCTGTCTCCATCTAATGCCATGATCTCAACCATGACCATTCGATCCACTTTATTGGAACAGATCAAAGAAAAGCAATTCTCTGACAGCTTCAACATGGAAGAAATCCATAGAATCAAATCAAATCAACCCTCTGAATTCCAGCTAGAAGATGTTCTTAGATTCCATAATAGGATCTGTGTTCCAAATGATCCAGAAATAAAATCTCTGATCTTGAAAGAAGCTCATGATACTTTGTATTCTATCCATCCGGGCAGTACCAAAATGTATAAGGATCTGAAGGAAACATTTTGGTGGAATGGTATGAAAAAGGAAATAGCAGAGTATATCGGCCAAGTGTGACACTTGTCGAGGGTCAAAGCGGAACATCGGCGTCAAAGAGCCTACTCCAACCCCTCCAAATCCCAGTGGAAGTGGGAAGATATCTGTATGGACTTTATAACTGGTCTACCCAGAACCTTAGCCAAAAAGGATGCAATTTGGGTAATAGTGGACAGACTCACAAAATCTGCTCACTTTATTGCCACAAATCAGAAATATTCTGCTCATAAGTTAGCCGAAATCTATGTTGAAAAGATAGTTACCCTCCATGGAGTTCCCAAAACCATCACTTCTGATAGAGGCTCCATTTTCACCTCTAGCTTTTGGGGAAGTCTCCAAACTGCATTGGGATCCAAGCTTAAATTCAATCTGACTTATCACCTCAAACCGATGGATGCATCAGAGAGAGTGAATCAAATATTGGAAGATATGTTGAGGGCATGTGTGTTAAATTTCAAGGAAAGTTGGGATAAATATCTGCATCTTGCTGAGTTTGCATATAACAATAGTTACCAATCGAGTATACAGATGGCCCCCTTTGAAGCTCTGTATGGTAGACGGTGCAGATCACCGATCTGTTGGTATGAAGTGGGAGAAAAATCTTTATTAGGTCCTGAGTTGATCCGTCAGAATGATGAGAAAATAAAGTTGATTCAAGAAAGGTTGAAAACTGTTCAGAGTAGACAAAAGAGTTACGCTGATAAGCGTAGAAGGGACCTCAAATTCAAACCAGGTGATCATGTATATCTGAAGGTGTCCCCAATGAAAGGAGTGCATAGATTTGGAGTAAAAGGAAAGTTGAGTCCTCGTTATGTGGGACCATTTCGGGTCCTGGAACAGAAGGGAAACTCTGCATATCAAATAGAGCTTCCTCCCAACTGCCTAGGATCCACAATGTATTCCATATCTCATTTCGAGCATGTCTTAGAGAACCTTCTCAGTTGATGCCCAACCTAGATATTCCTCTTCAGCCGGGTCTGACCTATGAAGAAGTTCCTCTCAAAATCCTAGCAATGTAAGAAGCGGCGAGCAGGAGAGCCACCATCAAGTTCTGCAAAGTTCAGTGGAAGCATCATGCAAGAGAAAGAGGCTACGTGGGAGAAGGAGGAAGAGTTGTGGAGTCGCACCCGCATCTCTTTAGGTGAGGTGGATTTCGAGGACGAAATCCTTTTTAAGGGGGGTAGGTTGTGATAACCCGAGGGGTTATCAGTTTAATTAAAGAGTTAATTAAAGTTTTAAAAGCAATTAGGCAAAGATAATAAAAAGTAAGGGTTTAGAGAGTGCCGTCAGTCCCGCAGTGAAAGGTATATCACTCATCGAGGTACCGACTGTCCAAGACACCAGTGGCCCTCTCGCTAGTTTTGGGTTCATCATTCGGCGTGTTAGAGCTTACAGTGCGGTTTGCGGGTACCGCTAGCGTTTGAGGAGTTATGACCGTAATACCCTTCTCGAGCCAAAGCCAACAAGTAAAACCTAAGGGCAAAAGGGTCATTTGCGATTGCCCACTCTTTAAAGCCACCTTGCTCCACCCAACGAAGCGACTATCTTGTCATTGCCTCCCATTCGCACACAAGCCGAGAGGCACAAGAGCATCCAAAGAAGAACACACCAGAGCAAGCCAGTGCCTCCATTTCCATCCAAAATCATCAAGCCCCAATGTCTAGCCGAAGCCAGTAGGGGAAGGCGACCAGCAAGAAGAGGAAGAGAGGAGCACCAGAAGAAGGAGACGAGTAGAAGCCAGAAGAGAAGGGGGGGAGATCATCCAGAAGCTCTCAAGAAGGAAGTCGCCCAGAAGCCACCCGAAGCAAGGAGGCCAGCCCAAGCTTCTTCCTCACCAGCATCACCTCGTCCACCCCATTGCCTAGCCCGATCATCCCAGGTGCCTTTTTCCCCAATCTCAACAAAGAGCAACAAAGCGGGTTTGCTTAGGCGCTGGGTAGATCGAGGCTTAGCTAGCAAATGGGGTAGTGTAGTGAGTAGATCGGGTGTTTCCGTGCGGTCTCGATGAGGTTGGGTCACCCTAGTGTAGCATCTGTTCTTGCTCTTCATAGAAGTAGCTCAAGCCACCCAACCCTCATCATAGACCCTCAAGATAGCATAAGAAGTAATCAAGCAAAGCAAAAATGCAAGAAATCAAATGGGTAGAACCCTAGAACCCAGTGGTCCGATGAGCAAATGGGAGGAAGGCGGCCGAGGAGGAGTTAAGCGCGACAGAGGCGCTTGTGGGCGAGGCCGGCTCGGCCGAGGCGAGGAGAGAGCGCGCGAGTGCCGTGCTGGTGGTCGGCGCGCAGAGAGAGAGACGGCCGAGTGCTGCAGCGAGAGGGCCAGGCCGAGGTGAGGCGGCAGAGCCGGCCAAGCCTGCCAGCAGAGAGAGGCGCCAGAGGAATCGGTGGAAGACGATGCAATGAGAGGAAAGAGCGAAGGCCGGAGATGAGGCCGAATGGCCTTAGCCGAAAGAAAGAGGAAGGCAGAGAAACAAAAGGAAAAGGCGGGGAAGAAAAGAGAAGAAAGGAGAAGAAAAAGGAAAGAAGAGAGAAAAAGGAAAGAGAGAAAGAGGGTAGAAAAATAAGTTGTGTCATGGACGCGTCGATTTTGTGATCGATTCGCGGATCGCCTAAAAATCGTTGAAGTGCATTTCTTTAATCGTCGCCAATATAAAATCGAACGATGATTAAAAATCTTTGGACACTAAATAAATAATCCAAGTGTATGGCCTTAGTGTGTGTGTTCATTTTGTGGTTCGACTGAATCGCCTTCGCCAACCGAATCCACCTTCGAGCGAGGTCGATCCGTCAAATATTATTCCAGGCAAGATTTCCTTGAGCATCTTTGTGAAATGCTTTTGAAATGCTTTTATATATTTAATCATATCATCACTGCATGAAAATTAAATTTTGATATGGAAATGTGGAGAAGAAGTGGTGGAAGAGGTGATATGGATGACTGGTAGAAATGGTGTGTGATGGAATGGTAATGTGGTGAATGGAATGGGTTGTGTGGTTTTGGTAAATGCTAATGAGGTATGGTTGTGGTGAAAGAAGTGGTGTGTGTTGTTTAGATGTCCACGAATGGAGTCGTGGACAATATGCTAGAACTAAATATGGTGGGTAGAGGTGCAAGGAAAGATGGCGTGGTGATGCAGGTGTGGTGATACCCATTGCGGTGGACCTCTACATAGGTTATAATATATAAGGTCAAACATCTACACTCGAGCAATGAGTCAGATTTTCAAGTGCCAACCATAGCGAGATAAATCATTGTCGTAAAAGGTTGTCCTAAGAAAGTGTTATGATCTCGCATTGGGTAAGAGTAGCTACTAGAGCCAAAGTCCGGTATCTTGGAATGCCCGGATGAGAAAGCTGTGATGTGGATATATATATATTAAGCCACGGTGGAGTTACTCCGTTTGGATATCGGAGTACAACTGTATGGCGAGGTGTGAATCGCCTGGTATAGGGATTCCCCTCGACTACAGGGTTGGAGATCTAGCACCGGATTAGTGATAAACGTTCTGGAGCCTCACCTGTTGGGGCCGTTATGGGTAAAGTGGTACGAACCTGCGCAGGGTCAAAATCCTGAATTCAAGCCTGTCTCCTGGATTGGAGGCTACGGAAGCTAAGTCTGTCTCATATACGGGTGCTAGTAGTTGATTTCCAATAATTAAAGTCTGCCAACTCTTAAAGAAAACCAAAAACCTAATTTCTGTAAAAAGATGAGTTGGAGGGAAGGAAATGGTGTTGTTGGAGGGAGAAATTCATATTGCATCTTGTGATTTAATGCTTGCTGAGTACTTTGTACTCACTCTTGTATGTTCCCCCTTTTTCTAGAAGAAGAGTCCGATGGATCCGCTTTTGAGGCCGTGAGAGGCCTATTCTCGTGCTCGGCTCGGTGGTTATCGTGAGAATTCAGATGAGGGTGCTACTACTCCGACTAGTACCAGGAGAACTAGGCGTAGCTTTAGGCCATATTATGCTAGTAGGAGGTATTTAGCTTATGGCAGTGGCTTTATCTTTTGCTGTATCCAGGGATCGCGGTATTATTATTATGTAATGGACATATAGCCCTGCGTAGCTTGGAATGAATATATTACCGTTCAGTCTCTAATTATTGTTCTCACGCAACTCTCGAACGCGCATCGCTACCGATAAAGCATCTAACTTTCGATGTTACTGCAGAATCGCGTCGAGATTCGTAATTAATCTAAGGAGGTGGCGATTAGCATCGCCGTAACCTAGGCTAATTATACGGTCGCCACAGTGGTATCGAGCAATGGTTACGAGAACCACGCTCATATAAGTAGAGACCGATAGGGTTTAAGGAAAAATTTGTTTCTGGCTATATTGCGTTAGTACTGTAATACTCAACTCTCTCAAAATTTAGTGGCTATATTAATTACTGTCTAGTTATTTTCTTTAATTTAGCTTGTTGCTGACAGATTAGAACCTTTTCTTGCAGGATGTATCGTTCTAGCCTTCCCGTTTCGCACGTGCACGGGCAGCATGTGCTTTTGCTGAACGGGTTGGTGCAGGAGTTAGGAGGAGGGAGTACCGAGTTTTTTCTTGAGTTGCGCTCTGATGGGTCTCCCATCGAGGTGGGCGTAGCAGTTTCTGGGTTAGCCCTTCAGCCCAGCTACTACGTAGAGCGTACTACCCCTTGTTTCAGCACCGACTACTTCTTGCCTCTTCAGGACGCAGCTCGGAGGGTCCTCATGGCCCTTCGATCCCACTTTAGGCAGCACACCCCTGACACTTCCTTTCACCCGATCCCTGTTTACACGCCTAATGCTCTAGCTCACCCACCTCCTTTGTATCCTGCTGCAGTGAGTACCGGTGAGACCTCGGGCACCTCAGCCCGTAGGATGACCGGCAGCTATATGATGGTGTCTGACGCCATGTATCTGCGGCGTGAACAACGCCTTAGCAGATTGTGAGGGTCGTTACACTCGCTCTGCTGGCTTCGAGAGTTGACGATCGCAAAGGGACCGATTGCTATGACAACCTTGCAAAGATATGGTCGCACGGCTCCGAGGCTCCTGTAGCCCCTCCGCAGCAGCCTTCCACACCCCGCCGCCACCCTTTTCGGCTCCACCACCACCTCCAAAGCAGCGGATCCTATTCCGCACTATCCTTACTTCACCCCGAGATGGCCGCACCTCCTTCCTATCAGCTCTATCGACACCACTTGCTTCTCACTCGCCTCCTCGCGCATGACGGTCTTCTCACCGCATCGCTAGGATCGGGGTGTCTCCACACCCTAGTGCCGAGGCAGCTTTCTGTCTACCCTACGGCGAGGGCACCGACCTGTGGACGAGCGGGCGTTGAGGACCTTGGCGAGGAGGAGGAGGAGGAGGACCCGGAGGAGCGGGAGGAGTACTAGTCAGGAGAGTGAGTTAGAGTGGGTGTTGTATCAGAGTATCTATCTTGTTTTGGGTATGCTATGCTTTATGAGTCGATGTGTGTCTATTGTTCTATGTTCCTTTATCTATGTATGAGTCCAGTGCTACCTCCATGATTATGTTATGTTGCTATGAGTATCTTAATTATTGCTTTCTTTCTGCAGTGCATAAAAGTCTTGCATATATTGATAATTGCTTAGTATTGTCTTTATGTATTTTAATTGGAAGCATTCATCCCTTATATCAGTATTGCATATGTGGCATTAGCATTTTGTAGAAATAATAAAGTGTTCAAGGTAGGTGCATATAAGTTGTCATGCATTCTTTAATGTTGTAAAGATCAATTTCTAGTGTATATGGCTATATATATGTAAAGTTAATGGACTACACATGCATAGGAGCTAAGGACTAAGAAACGGACCGGACCGTCTCGTCCGAGGCGTGCCTGGATACGTGACTCCATGGTGTACTCGAGCGCATAGTATCGAGGGGTTCTTGGTGACTCACCCACACCAAGATTATTTTTCGTTTATCTTCAATAGATATAGGAAATTTTCGAAGTGCAACTTCAAAGAGTTCTTGGTACAATGACACCAAGCTTGATTGCTGTTGATTTATTTGGATCTTATTGGATTTCATGGCTCTTCATCCAAGTGTAGATAGAATTTATTTTTCAGATTCAGAATGGAGTGGCGAAAGAGAGCGAGATCTATTTCTTTCCTCCGCTTTAAAAGCTGAACTTATAAAAATATTCTATACACAACAAGACCTCTCATCTTGAAAACGATCGCTAATAAAATAAGCAGTCCAACCGCTAATGTTAGGGTGTGTGGGTTCTTTTGCGGGATGTCGACAGGAGATAGTGGAGCAAGATCGATTTCGAGGCTAGGTTCTTCATCCAACCTTCCAAATCCTCAAGAGCCACCCCAGTCAATGTCCAAGATCTTAATCACCCAATCCAAATGGAGTCTAGGCACCAACTCCTTGGGAGGATCAGCTAGTACTGCTAGAACCCGTAAGATCGTGGTCGGTTGGAGAGGTCTTAATCTATTTTGAAAATGCCGTAAAAGAAGCTCAAGAACGCCAGATCATCTTATGGGAACCCTTTTAAGCAACCTTGCTCTGGAACTTCTCGAGCGTGCAGAACCAAAGTACCTTAGGGAGTTTCTTGGACTCGCCTCCCGTATTTTCTAGAGCCTCGAGCCATTAGAAGTCGATGATTGGTTGCAAGAAATAGAAAAGAAAATGAACACCGTGGGTGCTCCAGGAAGAAAAAGTTCGGTTCTTTGCATATCACCATCGTGTCTTGCGGCATCTTGGTGGTCACACTATTGCCGCATACGCACCGTGAGCAACCCATAGTGTGGCGTAATTCTCCTCTCAATTCCAGTAAGACCTATGTTCCTTGGGTGAGATGGATATAAAAAGACAAGAGTTCGGGACTTAACTCAGGGAAATAAGAAAGTAGGGGAGTATCTTAACAAATTTCTGGAACTGTCTCGCTATGCTCCTCAAGAGACAGATTCGGATGCTAAAAGATCTTCCGTTTCAAGAAGGGCATGAATCCTTTCTTCGTGCTCATTATCGACCCTCAAAATTACGGATTTCCAAGATTTTACCGATGAGCTACCATTATTGAAAATGAGCACGCCATTTGAATGAAGAAAGAAGGAAGAGGCTAGATTTGACCATGGTTCACCTGCCTATAATCAACCCAGACCTTTTAGGCCTCCTGTGCCTAACAGGGGTCCTATGTTCAGACCAAGGGTAGCGTCATTTGTTCCGCGCCCCGCTGGCTTGCCACCTAAAGCCCCATCTGCGATGTTATGGATGTGGTGGCGGCATTATATTGCTAATCGCCTCAAAATATGATCAAGTGTTTCAATTGTGGGCAATCAGGACATAAAAGGCCTAACTGTCCTCATCCAGCTAAACCAACAGGACAGAGCATTCCTGGACGGCCGCAGTACCGTCGACCAGCCATGATGCGTGGGCATGGAAATCCGGCACCGCTTCCTCGAAGGATTCAACCCGAGGAGCTCCATCCGCAAAGATCACCGCTTGAATAATATCACCATGGATCGAGCGGAATGAGCTACGGATGTGGTCACCGGTATGCTCCTTATTCCCCGCCTAAGGGTATCAGATTATTTGATCCCGTGCAACGATTCTTTTATTTCAAGAAATTTGCAATTCAAAGACAAATTGGAATGCGTGTTTTGACATCACCCTTAGGGGTTAGTACACCGCAGGATCATTCCAAGAACTTTGATTAGAAGAAATCGATGATAACCATCCAGGTGTTCCTTTTCTAGCTAACCTCCATGTCATTGATCTTTTCGAGCTAGATATTATCCCGGTATGGATTGGTTAGCCGCAAATGGAGTCAACATAGATTGCGAGTTAAAAACCGCATCCATAAGGAAATCCGATGGGGACCGTATTCTTTATCAGGGAGTCAGGACAAATCAAGTCCCATCACCATCCAAGCTAAATCATATGTCATCTCAAGATATGTCTGCCATTCCAATGGTGCAAGAGTTTCCCGATGTCTTTCTCGATGAAGCGCGGGTATGCCACCTGACAGGGAATTGAAGTTCTCCATAGAGCTTGTACCTGGATCCACTCCCATAGCCAAAAGGCCGTACCGGATGAATCCACCAGAATTGATTGAGCTTAAGAAGCAGTTGGAAGAATTGGAAAGGAAAGGGTTTATCCGAGAAAGTGTATCCCCGTGGGGAGCCCCCATCTTGTTTGTAGACAAAAAGGATGGTGGAATAAGATTATGCACCGACACGAGAGTGAACGAAGGTCATCGTTAAAAATAAATATCCCTCCTCGGATAGATGACCATTCGATCGCCTTAAAGGTGCTCGTGTCTTTTCCAAGATTGACCTTCGCTCAGGGTATCACCAAATCAAAGTCAGAACTGAAGATATAGAGAAGACTGCATTTGTATCCAGATATGGTCATTATGAGTACACAGTTGTTCCTTTTGGATTAACCAACGCCCCAGCGGTGTTCATGAACCTTATGAATAAGATTTTTATGAAATATCTGGATCGGTTCATAGTAGTGTTCATAGATGATATCTTAATATACTCTAAGAGTGAGGATGAACATCAAGAACATTTGAGAACATACAGTAGACCCTAAGAGAGAATCAGTTGTATGCCAAGTTTAGTAAGTGTGAATTTTGGCTCAAGCAAGTATCTTTCCTTGGCCATGTCATCTCTGGAAAGGGCATAGAAGTTGATCCATCCAAAATTGAGACCATCAAGACTTGGAAATGCCCAACCGATTAGGTAAACCAAGTTTCGGGATTAGTGGATATTATCGAAGGTTCATTAAAGGTTTTTCCTGATCGCTTCACCCATCACCAAGCTTCTCAAGAAAGATCATCCGTATGAATGGACCAGCAAATGTGAAGAAAGTTTTCAAAAACTCAAACAACTCTTAACCTCAGCTCCAATCTTATCCTTGCCTGAGAATGGCATAGAGTATGTAATATATTGTGATGCTTCTAAGTCTGGATTAGGATGTGTGCTTATGCAAAAAGATCGAGTGATTGCCTATGCTTCCAGGCAGTTACGCCCCCATGAGGTCAATTACCCTACCCATGACTTAGAATTGGGAGCTGTGGTCTTTGCCTTGAAAATCTGGAGACATTATTTGTATGGATCTAAATGTATCTCAGATAGTGACCACAAGAGTCTCAAATACATCTTTACCCGTAAAGAGTTGAACATGAGGCGGAGAAGGTGGCTAGAACTCATTAAAGATTATGACATCTCCATCAATTACCACCCGGAAAGGCTAACGTAGTCACGATGCGCTGAGCCGAAAATCTCAATGTCACCACCTATCCATTCAAAGCTTCGATCTGATCTCATTCAAGAATTAGCTAAGATGGAGATTAGCTTCAACCTGTCTCCATCTAATGCCATGATCTCAACCATGACCATTCGATCCACTTTATTGGAACAGATCAAAGAAAAGCAATTCTCTGACAGCTTCAACATGGAAGAAATCCATAGAATCAAATCAAATCAACCCTCTGAATTCCAGCTAGAAGATGTTCTTAGATTCCATAATAGGATCTGTGTTCCAAATGATCCAGAAATAAAATCTCTGATCTTGAAAGAAGCTCATGATACTTTGTATTCTATCCATCCGGGCAGTACCAAAATGTATAAGGATCTGAAGGAAACATTTTGGTGGAATGGTATGAAAAAGGAAATAGCAGAGTATATCAGCAAGTGTGACACTTGTCAGAGGGTCAAAGCGGAACATCAGCGTCCAGCAGGCCTACTCCAACCCCTCCAAATCCCAGTGGAAGTGGGAAGATATCTCGTATGGACTTTATAACCTGGTCTACCTAACCTTAGCCAAAAAGGATGCAATTTGGGTAATAGTGGATGACTCACAAAATCGCTCACTTTATTGCCACAAATCGAAATATTCGCTCATAAGTTAGCTCAAATCTATGTTGAAAAGATAGTTACCCTCCATGGAGTTCCCAAAACCATCACTTCTGATAGAGGCTCCATTTTCACCTCTAGCTTTTGGGGAAGTCTCCAAACTGCATTGGGATCCAAGCTTAAATTCAAGATGACTTATCACCTCAAACCGATGGATGATCGAGAGAGTGAATCAAATATTGGAAGATATGTTGAGGGCATGTGTGTTAAATTTCAAGGAAAGTTGGGATAAATATCGCATCTTCTTTGAGTTTGCATATAACAATAGTTACCAATCGAGTATCTGAGATGGCCCCTTTGAAGCTCTGTATGGTAGACGGTGCAGATCACCGATCTGTTGGTATGAAGTGGGAGAAAAATCTTTATTAGGTCCTGAGTTGATCCGTCAGAATGATGAGAAAATAAAGTTGATTCAAGAAAGGTTGAAAACTGCTCAGAGTAGACAAAAGAGTTACGCTGATAAGCGTAGAAGGGACCTCAAATTCAAACCAGGTGATCATGTATATCTGAAGGTGTCCCCAATGAAAGGAGTGCATAGATTTGGAGTAAAAGGAAAGTTGAGTCCTCGTTATGTGGGACCATTTCGGGTCCTGGAACAGAAGGGAAACTCTGCATATCAAATAGAGCTTCCTCCCCAACTGTCTAGGATCCACAATGTATTCCATATCTCCCAGCTCAGAGCATGTCTTAGAGAACCTTCTCAGTTGATGCCCAACCTAGATATTCCTCTTCAGCCGGGTCTGACCTATGAAGAAGTTCCTCTCAAAATCCTAGCAACAGAAGAGCGGCAGTTCCGGAGAGCCACCATCAAGTTCTGCAAAGTTCAGTGGAAGCATCATGCAGAGAAAGAGGCTACGTGGGAGAAGGAGGAAGAGTTGTGGGAGTCGCACCCGCATCTCTTTAGGTGAGGTGGATTTCGAGGACGAAATCCTTTTTAAGGGGGGTAGGTTGTGATAACCCGGGGGGTTATCAGTTTAATTAAAGAGTTAATTAAAGTTTTAAAAGCAATTAGGCAAAGATAATAAAAAGTAAGGGTTTAGAGAGTGCCGTCAGTCCCGCAGTGAAAGGTATATCACTCATCGAGGTACCCGACCTGTCCGGCACCCAGGTGGCCCCTCTCGCTAGTTTTCGGGTTCATCATTCGGCGTGTTAGAGCTTACAGTGCGGTTTATGGTACCGCTAGCGTTTTGAGGAGTTATGACCGTAATACCCTTCCGAGCCAAAGCCAACAAGAAACCTAAGGGCAAAAGGGTCATTTGCCGATTGCCCGGCTCTTTAAAGCCACCTTGCTGCAAACCAACGAAGTTACTATCTTGTCATTGCCTCCCATTCGCACACAAGCCGAGAGGCACAAGAGCATCCAGCAAGAACACAGCCAGAGCAAGCCAGTGCCTCCATTTCCATCCAAAATCATCAAGCCCCAATGTCTAGCCGAAGCCAGTAGGGGAAGGCGACCAAAGAAGAAGAGGAAGAGAGGAGCACCGTAAGAAGGAGACGAGTAGAAGCGGAAGAGAAGGGAGATCATCCGAAGCTCTCAAGAAGGAAGTCGCCGAAGCCACCCAAGCAAGGAGGCCACCAAGCTTCTTCCTCACCAAAGATCACCTCGCCCACCCCATTGCCTAGCCCGATCATCCCAGTGCCTTTTCCCAATCTCAACAAAGAGTAACAAACAAGGGTTTGCTTAGGCATGGGTAGATCGAGGGCTTAGCTAGCAAATGGGGTAGTGTAGTGAGTAGATCGGTGTTTCCGTGCGGTCTCGATGGGTTGGGTCACCCTAGTGTAGCATCTGTTCTTGCTCTTCATAGAAGTAGCTCAAGCCACCCAACCTCATCATAGACCCTCAAGATAGCATAAGAAGTAATCAAGCAAAGCAAAAATGCAAGAAATCAAATGGGTAGAACCACAGAACCAATGGTCCATGAAAGCAAATGGAGGAAGGCGGCCGAGGAGGAGTTAGCGCAGCCAGAGAGCAGCAGCCACGGCGAGGCCGGCCCGGCCGAGGCGAGGAGGAGCGCGGCGAGTGCTGCGTCGGGGTCGGCGTCGGGCGCAGAGAGAGCCGGCCGAGCTGCATGCGCAGAGAAGGCTGGCCGAGGGTGGTCGCAGAGCCGGCCAAGCCACAATGGCCAGAGAGAGAGGCGCCCAGAGGAATCGGTGGAAGACGATGCAATGAGAGGAAAAGAGCGAAGGCAGAGATGAGGCCGAATGGCCTTAGCCGAAAAAAAAAAGAGGAAGGCAGAGAAACAAAAGGAAAAGGCAGGAAGAAAAGAGAAGAAAGGAGAAGAAAAGGAAAGAAGAGAAAAAGGAAAGAGAGAAAGAGGTAGAAAAATAAGTTGTGTCATGACGCGCCGATTTTGTGATCGATTCGCGGATCGCCTAAAAATCGTTGAAGTGCATTTCTTTAATCGTCGCCAATATAAAATCTGAACGACAGATTAAAAATCGGCTGGACACTAAATAAATAATCCAAGTGTATGGCCTTAGTGTGTGTGTTCTGCTTTGTGGTTCGACTGAATCGCCTTCGCCAACCGTAATCCACCTTCGAGCGAGGTCGATCCGTCAAATATTATTCCAGGCAAGATTTCCTTGAGCATCTTTGTGAAATGCTTTTGAAATGCTTTTATATATTTAATCATATCATCACTGCATGAAAATTAAATTTTGATATGGAAATGTGGAGAAGAAGTGGTGGAAGAGGTGATATGGATGACTGGTAGAAATGGTGTGTGATGGAATGGTAATGTGGTGAATGGAATGGGTTGTGTGGTTTTGGTAAATGCTAATGAGGTATGGTTGTGGTGAAAGAAGTGGTGTGTGTTGTTTAGATGTCCACGAATGGAGTCGTGGACAATATGCTAGAACTAAATATGGTGGGTAGAGGTGCAAGGAAAGATGGCGTGGTGATGCTCGGGTGTGGTGATACCCATTCCGGTGGACCTCTACATAGGTTATAATATATAAGGTCAAACATCTACACTCGAGCAATGAGTCAGATTTTCAAGTGCCAACCATAGCGAGATAAATCATTGTCGTAAAAGGTTGTCCTAAGAAAGTGTTATGATCTCGCATTGGGTAAGAGTAGCTACTAGAGCCAAAGTCCGGTATGCTTAGGAATGCCCGGATGAGAAAGTCGTGATGTGGATATATATATATTAAGCCACGGTGGAGTTACTCCGCTTGGATATCGGAGTACAATCGTATGGCGAGGTGTGAATCGCTGGTATAGGGATTCCTCGACTACGTGGTTGGAGATCTAGCACCGGATTAGTGATAACGCTCGGAGCCCCACCGTTGGGGCCGTTATGGGTAAAGTGAGTACGAACTCGCGCAGGTCAAAATCACCAATTCAAACCTGTCTCCTGGATTGGAGGCTACGGAAGCTAAGTCTGTCTCATATACGGGTGCTAGTAGTTGATTTCCAATAATTAAAGTCTGCCAACTCTTAAAGAAAACCAAAAACTTAATTTCTGTAAAAAGATGAGTTGGAGGGAAGGAAATGGTGTTGTTGGAGGGAGAAATTCATATTGCATCTTGTGATTTAATGCTTGCTGAGTACTTTGTACTCACTCTTGTATGTTCCCCCTTTTTCTAGAAGAAGAGTCTGATGGATCCGCTTTTGAGGCCAGCGAGGAGGCCTATTCTCAGGCTCAGCTCCAGGGTTATCAGGAGAATTCGTATGAGGGCTGCTACTACTCCGACTAGTACCAGGAGAACTAGGCGTAGCTTTAGGCCATATTATGCTAGTAGGAGGTATTTAGCTTATGGCAGTGGCTTTATCTTTTGCTGTATCCAGGGATCGCGGTATTATTATTATGTAATGGACATATAGCCCTGCGTGGCTTGGAATGAATATATTACCGTTCAGTCTCTAATTATTGTTCACGCAACTCTCGAACGCGCATCGCTACCGATAAAGCATCTAACTTTTCGATGTTACGCAGAATCGCGTGCGAGATTCGTGTAATTAATCTAAGGAGGTGGCAGTGTTACTGTCGTAACCCTAGGCTAATTATACGGGTCGCCACATTTTCCCCCTTTTGTGAGGATGACAAAAACAGAGATACAATTAGAAAACAGGCTCTCAAGGAACATCCTGACAGGGACATAATGGTTGAGCCTTAGGGATGAAAAAGGATCAAATATGAATCGAATATCAGTCAAAGCACACTCACATCCATATTTGTCAGTCGAATTTTTATATTCTCAGACTCAAATATGAATTCAAATCGAACTTCAGAACAATTGAGGTTGGAATCAGGACATCCACATAATTTGTACATTAGCTAGATAATAATGATACAATATTCTCACATGCGACTAAATGAATAGTTGTCATAAATTAAGCTCAAGAACGCAACTTGACACTAAATGAGAAAAAGTGTTAGACATGCTGATGCTGCAACAAAATATTTATGTTGCTTTATTGAATTAGAGGTCAAATGCAGATAATACAACTTTTTTTTTTCACATTTGAATCAAACAAAAACTATTATTCAGATTGGAGAATCTAAAATATGGAAATTTCTAAAGCATATTCACATCCATATTTTTTCACATTTGAATCAAACAAAGACTATTATTCAGATGGGAGAATCTAAAATTCTAATCCATATCTCCTGCTATTGATTGCAGCAATCGAATAGTTCTGATAATCCGCATCCGATTTTCACTCCTAGTTGAGCATGAGTGCATTACAAGGTGCCTAACCATAACAAGGATCAAAATCATCAAGAATTACCTCAGCTATGGATTCTTTTGAGGTTGTGAAATTAACATCTGTCTCCACACCATGCTTATTAGCAACTGCCAAAAGACTGTCTGTGGCAAACTGCTCGACTTTGTCTGATGCATATGTTAGATCATAGAGTTTTTTTGCAACCTAACAAATATACATGTATCAGCATTACATACCCAGTATTATGTCAAATCAACAAAGTAAGAAAAGATAAGACAATACTGCTCCATACCAATCTAACCGCCTTTAACCTGACTTCATCTTGAGAGTGAATGGCACACTGCAGATTCATAACAAAGGATAAGTGAGGCCTAGCGCAAATATGATAAATAGTGTAGTGCCAGCACACAAAAAAAAATCCTATCATTGTTGTGAACCCAGATTAATATTGCCATGAATTGAAAGTTATACTGGTACAGTATTTAAGCCACAAATACTGCATGTTTGATATTGAGGTAAATGGGGTACTTGTACTGAAATGAAGACAAAATAACTAACTCGACACAGAAATGCTTGAAGTCAACGAATAGCAGAAGCAGCGCTTTTTTAACTCAAATAATCTTCATTGTATTAGAATTTAGAGAAGCTATAAAAAAATTTAATCAGTCAAAATAATTTATAGTATTCTACCAGTTAAAAAAGAAACATCGCAAACCTTCAGAATAATATCCAAGCAAGCTTGTCGAAGTGGGGGCCGCCCTAAAATAAGACTCCATACAGTTCCCAGGCCTTGCGTGACACGATCACCATCACTGTCCTTTGTTTGTTGGCTGTTGCCTTGTGACATGCAAAGACCCTCCAGTAATCTAAACAAAGACTCAGGCAAATATGGTGCATCACAAAGAAGTTTGCTGAAAGACTTGTCTGAAGAAGGTAGCGAATAAATCAAGGACCTTGCCTGAGTGCAAAAGAAATGACAAAATATTAAAAAAAACTCCTAAGTTTAACCTTCAGCGAGAAGACAAAACGATATCTGAAATTCTGAATACAATGTGCTTGCTTACAAGTGATATAAAGAACTCCTCGTAATGTTTAGAAGTAGATGTAGAGCTTTTTGGCGAATAAGCAGCATTGGCATTCTGCAGCTGATACAACACATGCATTGCCAGTTCATGCCCCTAGGAAAACAAATTGCAAGAGAAATAGTTTTGGGAGAACTGAATGAATAACATTAATAGGTATTGTACAGAATATATAGCAGCAGCAGCTGTACAGAAAAGGAAGGCTAAGCCTATACAAGGTAAATAGCTATCTTAGGAAAGAACCTTCTATACATGGAGGTGATCTCCTAAATATGGTGATACAATCAATGCTGATTAAGGCCCTATAAATGGCAGTCTAGAGGCGCCATTTATGGGTGCTATCTCCTAAATATGGTGATACAATCAATGCTGATTGAGGCCCTATAAATGGCAGTCTAGAGGCGCCATTTATGGGTGCTATTTATGGTAGAGGAATATATTCTAACACAAATGTTCAGAAGTGAGAATCTTGCAAAAATTACTGGACACCTAATATGCAGTGCCATGGATCATGATGAGACTCGGGTTCTGTTTGGGAAATGGCAACTACTGCTGGAAATAAGACAAGCCAAGCAAGCTTGGCCTGCTCAAACACAGCTCAATTCCTATTTGAGCTCAGCTTGTCTTGTGTACAAGCTTGATTTACCAGCACAAGCTCAACATGAAGGAAGCTTGAATTCGCTTAAGCATAGCACAAATGGGCTTTAACAACCGTATGCAAGTCCAGGAAACTCAACATCACTTATACAATTGAACCCTAGACACAACAACTGTCTACATATATGGAAGCTCGAATGGGATAGAATGAGATTGGCTCAAATAGTTTTGATTTATGCACATGCGAGCCTATTCAAGCAAATCCAAGGTCAACTTGAAATGGATCTCAAGCTTGATGTTGTGCTCAGGATCGGCTTGTTATGAAATTTGGATTTAAGCCAAGTTCAGTCCAAGCAAAAAATCCAAGTTGATCCCAGTTCTGATGCCTGAACTTAAATCTGACGAAATAATATGATATAAATTCGCATTACAATCCAAAAGATTTCATAACCAATATCACAATTCAGATCCTAAACCTAGCCAAATGCTATTTTTATCCTAGATGTTTATCATATTTCCGTTGATCGAACAGTTGGATGTTATCTGCTCCACTTACCCCGCTGAAGGAACACAAAACAAAGATAAACATAGTCACTATCAGTGAAGTACCTTCTGATCATGATAATGAAAGATGATGTGCCTCTGAATTAAATCCGTAATGTTATCATCAGCAGCACTCTGTAAAGTTACAGATGATGAAAGAAACTGGTATGAGAACAAGCTATAGTGTAGCAACATTCACAGCAGTATTTCTCAAAGAACACTAGCAAATTCAGAGATTAAAAGTACTAACAATTTAGCTTATAGAAAAGGAATATAGGAAAAATATTTAAGACTATAAAGATTACAATACCAAAAGACTACCTGAACAATCAAATGGGCAAGCAAGGAAAATCTTGCATTAAGGCCAGTTTTATTGTAATCATCAATTATCCGCATAACGGCTAATTTCTGCAATGAGGTTTTCTCACTGTCACTTAATTCCAAATGAGATGGAAGAACTGGCAAGTCATGATTAGTATCCTCCTGTGTCGATATCTTGGAAACTGGTGAAAAAGGATCAACCTCCAAATCAACACTATCAGATTCGTTGTTTGAAATAACTTCTGGAGACAAAGGGTTCACCATCTTTTCGTCAACATCAGAAGAATGAAATCTGACATGTACGGGTGCCTGCACTTCAAAATTGGGCTCTAGTTCTGTGGCATTTTCTTTGGCAATTGTTTGATTGGGCTGAGAAGATGTATGCTGTTCATATTCATTTTTAGGTATGTCTCCTGGACAATCTGAACAATTTTCAACCTTCCCGGAAACAGGACAAGGTATATTTGACAAATTATTCACCTGATGCACACTGGTGGTGTCCACCTTCACCTGTAAGGAACTAGTAGCCGCGGGTGCAACTGTCCGCCGTGGATCAAGGCGACGAGGGTCCTGCAACACATTGACATTTTCACAATAGGCATTTTTGTTGACTTCATAAAATGAGAAGAAAAAATAGTTCATACTCTTCTTGGGTCACGCTTAGAATCATGAATACTGGGCATAGAAAGAGCATCAGATGGTGAAATGCTAACTTCATCCGCAGGCGATGCTAATTGTGGAGTGAAGGGCAAAGAGTGGGAGTTGGCTGGCAAGTTTTCTGTTGGAAGACTGGAGGAAGATTGAAAACTTGGTTGCTGGCCACTATTATTTGTAGCCAGTGGAAACAGAGCTTCACGCAGATGTTTCATTGTTTCTATTACAATGTCAGCCATGACATCTGCCTCTACTGTTGAGATGAGAATACCAAGGGATTCGGCTCCTCTTTCCCCTTCAGCAAGCAAAGCGCCTATCATTTCAATCATCTTCTCAACAGGAGACACATCACTACTCAAGAGAGCTGGATCAGAGGAGTGACCCACATTGGTGTCATTGACAACCTGCGTATCAGAGTAATCAGATGTTCCCTGAACTGGCAGGTTTGAAGCTGCAGAGGTATCAAATCTAGCTCTCTTAGCTATGCCATCAGCCATAGCATCACTTGATCTGGCAGCAGGATTCTTCCGATTAACATCTCCATAAGGCATCTCCCATGTTGGAGGCTCATCCTGTGAATAAGAAAACACCTTAAAATTCCTCAAAAGAAACATGAGCAGTGCTTCAATGCTTTTCCTTCTAATACAAGTTGCACAAATCTTGAAACAAGCGAAAGGGTAAGTAATCTCCATCTACTCTTCATTCATGCTTTAATATTTGTGCAACTGTAAAAAGAAAAGCATTGAAGCACCTCTCAAGAAACATATATAAACAGTTTTTCAAGGAAGCAAAATTTGGAAAATACATGCCACGTCCACTGATGCTGCATTGTATAAGCATGCAGTAATATACCTTGCTAGCACGAGAAGCGCGCTCTATATTTCTAGACATCTTCTCTACCTGCCTAATAATCTGTTCTGTTGCTTCACCAGGGCTCAGAGCTCGAAGCTGCCTTACCAATATGTCCTTGGGCTGTCCAGAGAAGAATGGCTATGATTAACTTGAGAAGTAGCATAGAACATTCAAAACCAAATTCAGGTACACGAATGCAATTTAAGTCCAGCAAATAACATTTAAAAACAGTACAAGGCTAGAGGCAACAGAGATTTGTACAAATCTTAAACAAATGAAACATAATTGTGGAAAACAATGGCATAAAAAACTGAAGTAGGAATCCTCGAAAGAACCCAAGACAGGTCTAAGAAGGGAGCTAATAAAGTCCAGTTCATATAGTTATCGACACATACAACAAAGAGGAGCAACACAAGCTACTTATGTAAATATCACAAGATCCAGGAAGTGCTAACCAAACTTTCTTTATAGCTCGCACAGGTCACTAATGGGAGCACCTCCCTTACGAGGATTTTTAGGGACAAAAGCAGATACAGCTCAAAGATTTTAAAAACAAAGATACATGAGCTGAACTGTGTCCTCACTTGGTCATTACTTGATGACGTGTGACCTTTATGCATGAGATGGGCTGCAAAGAAGACAACCGCACGGCCATTTTCAGGAGCAATAATTACAATTTATACCACTTACTGGTTTCATCACAATCATTAATCAAGTGGCCATTACTTCCTGTCACAACCTTGCAAGTTAGCTAGGTTAGGTATTGTCACAATCAACCATAACAACGGTTTTAGGATCTCTTAGCTGTATCAAATGGTTTTAGGTATGCAGTGAGCTCATTTTTAATTGAACAGTTTATCAGAGGTACAGGCACCAGAATCTCCAAGTACAGCATGTAAAAATGACAGGCTGATCAAAGAACAAATGAAATGGGAGATCATGAAAAAATAAAATATATAACCGCCGTAAAGTATTTGTGCAGTTTGGACTTCAAGAAATGTTAGAAAGAAGGCATAGTGCTAAATATAAGGTGATCTCACCTCAATCATTGCCTGGCAAGGACTCCGTAGAAACCCTAAAAATGTTGTTTTCAGAGAATACCGCAGGCTTGCAGAATGAGCTCCTTTTGCAGTCTCCAAACTAGGGTCGAAACCAAGCAACATTTGCAGCACACGGTCGTAGTAAACCGGCCTATTCTTTGCAATAGCTGAAAGACTGACAAGTGACGAACAGCTTATATTCCCGAAAATAACAAATACAGCTTAAAAAGTTACACACATCTATGAGATAAACAAAAAAAGTTCAAATTGGAAAAGACGTCCATCCAGCATCACAAAAGAAAATTTGAATAGGCCGACAGAGCACATGGATATCGGTGCAGTCCCAAAGCTTTACTTACAGATGAAACTCTCTAAGCTTTGCAATTATACTTTCATCTCCACGCATGGTTGCCAAAACAAATAAAATTAACAAACACAAAGGCAAATATGTGGTCAAAGTAGTCACTTCACAAAGTACCTATACTATCGGAGTATGGGGTGAAAAGAGTAGGACACCGGTGAAGCAGCTAAACCATCTGAATAATGACAATATACTTACATATTCAGTATTCAGGGTAAAAATGTGGATAGATAGGGGGGAAAACAAGAGAAATCAATGACATGCATTAAATGAACCAAATAAGTACACAATAATTTAGAGATCGCACTAATATCCATCCTCATATATGGAGAGCGCTAGTGAAAAGAGGGCAGGCCAGGGATGGGGGTGAGATGACATGCTTCTACTTCATATATGCAATACAGCTGGTAGAAACTCTTACGAATTAATGGTGCCAACTAGGAAGGATCCTCGATGAGCATAAGCTGATTGAAGAATATCCACCAGGAGGAGGATAGCCCTGTTCGCATCAGCTTCCAGAACAACAGGGTCAAGGCTTGGATGAAATTTAGCTAATCGCGAAGTATCAAATCTCCGGTCATTTCCTGTTTGTAGAGTAAACATTTACTTGTTACATTTGAGAGCATATTCACAATATGGCCCATTTGATTGCTAGCATAGATCTGGTGAATGATACCTTCAATTGTCTGTGTTTGGTCACTGTTGGTTTGAGGTGTGAAACACAAGATCCATGTTTCAATGAACTTTACAGCGAATAATTTAGTTGCAACAGGACCAGGCTGTTACATGTCACATGAGAATAGTATCAGCCAGTACAACCGCAGAAATTACAGCGCTAACCAACATTTCAAATCTCACAATGTCATTATTTATAAAACTGTGATATCCTCAGTAGGCACTGCTGTAAAGTGTTCCACAAAATGTCTTCTGAGGACTTATGTTCACCCAAAACACTAGAGAGCGCAGATTACATAAAAAATGAAGGGCAATGGTACAATGAAGACCTCTCACATATTTAGGTTTATTTTTCTTAGGTAATTCCATGATGTGGAAAATACTTTTGTAAATACAATAACTGAACAACAGCAGTCTCACCATATAATTGAAATTGTACAAGGCATACAGCAGCATAAACTACTATTAAACTAACCTCATGTATCATACCACAGACTGCATCTTTGAACTGGTTCATCCAAGCCCACATATCTTCAAGCCAAGTGTCAACTTTTCCACGCTTATTAATCTAGATTTAGCATTAACGTAAAAAAAAAGTGAGTACCAAGAACAAAGCTATCGGTAGCAAGTTACTAATATTTAAGTGGCCACATTATAAGTAACATCAATTCAGATCAGGAGAAATTTTTTAAAATAAGACAATATTTCAGAATAATAAAATCCAGAAAATGCTTTGTATTTTCAAAACAAACTAGAAAATAGAAATAATGAAAACATGTCATGAGTTTTCCGTGAACTCCACTCTGCCTATAGGTAAAATTACCACCTTAACTTGTACATGTAGAGTTAATCATAAAACCGTTGCTTGTAAATTAGTCCAAACAAATACCTACCCAAACAACTTATGAGCATTGTATGCTTCAATAGTTCAATTAGTATGTAAATGATGAAAGAAGCTTCATTTTATTCTTGATTAGATGGAACTCTAGTTGTTGCAGAAAACTAAAAGTAGTTCCATGAGGATTGTAGCATAGTTTTTAACACTTAGGTACAAAATGTAAATTTAATAGTTTAATATGTACTGCATAATCTAATAGACAACATTTTTCTAGAAGCTTATTTCAGCTTATAAAATCATATTTCACGAAAGATGTATTTTTCTTACTATTATCAATTTCTGAAAGTTCCAATCAGTGAATGGATATGATCATGGGTACCATTGGAAAGCACTAGTTGTTAAAGATAAATTGAACAATAACCTATTCATATCTATAATTGGGTGAAGTTCAGGCTGTATTTCTATTTCATGGCAATAAGAATGGATAAAGGAAAATCCATTGCATTTATTATCACTTTATTACCGGTATAATTGTGTAAGGTGGTTGAGTTAGTGCAAGAAACTCATTTTAACTGACTGTTTTTCCATTAAGAAAAGATAAGCACCAAACTGCCATGCAACTGCTCCTTGTTCCAACTATTCTAGCATTTCTGGGATTAAGTCTGCTGTTTTTCCGATTGTCTAAATGGGAGACCACTGGGAAAATATCAGGAAAAAACTGATAATTGATTGCCAGAATGAATGATGGAAGCAGACTTGACATGTTATTAATATAATCACAAGGATGTGAAGGTTTGATCACTGGAAGCATCAAGGTTAGTAAATATCAGAAATGGTTGGCCTTTTGGTGGTAGCACTAAGTTTTGTCATCCTCAAGGCTTTTAGGACCAAAAAGAGACACTCAGGCATGTCGACTGTCAAGAACAGACAAAACTCTCATCATAAGCACTTATGATAGTCAGAAGCTGTTACTGTTCTGCATGAAACTGAACTATTGGAAAGAGGAGAAAACATAAAAGTGCTAGGTCTAAGCAGTGCCTTTTACTGAAGAGCAAATCAATGGAACATGCATTGCAATCAAAAATGGAGGTTGTGAACCCCTCTTTTCTCAAAATGATTTTTTAGGTGTTTCTTTTGGCATAGTTTTCCACTCAGATGATTTTTGAGACATACTCCCAGACAATTAGGAGAAGCAAGTAAAAGAACACCCATCAAACGACAACAGCAACATCGCAATGGATAGAAGTTACAACAACAGTGGATTTATTCATTGATAAATGTCTGTTTTACAAAAGGACCTGAAGTGCCATCTCTTCCAATACAGCAGCAAATAAATTTGTCCCACTAGCTATAGATTTCTTAACAACCGCAGGATCGTCATGTTTCAAAAATGACAGCAAATTTGGCATCAGCACAACCAAATCTTCTGTTACATTTGTGCCAAGCTCTCTCAGAAATCTGTAAGCAAGAAAGATATCCATGAATATCACTGAAATATTTTCTCAAAGCAGGAAGCTACGGAACACAGAAGTAAGTATTAGATAGTCTCAAAAAAAGTAAGCATTAGATATTGTTTTAGTGAATTGTAGGTTAAATATTAGGTCCATTTTTATCACCTCTGGAGAACATCAAGTTATTCGCATTACAACAAATTAAAACAGATCAAAGGAACTCCGTAAACTAAAAACCCTAAATCAAGATACATAAACTATCAACAAATGTTTCATGTTCAAGCAATGTACACAGTTACACACCCTGGCATCAGAAATAACATATCAATTTAAACAAGAGTATTCCTGAATCCTACTCTGTTTTGACCACAAACTTCTCAACAAGGTCCTAATAATGACTTAAATGAGTGTGTGGTTATGGCAGGATATCAAACTAGCCCTAATCGCACATCTTTATTTATCACTCTGGGTCTCATCATCAACAGAATTACTGACATAGAGGTATGACAAACAGCTTTTTCCATAATTGCTCCGTTCTCATATAATATTATTTCCTTGTTCCCCATAATACTATATGGCATCTACCAATCCATACAAAACCAAAAAAAATTCTCACTTTCCTGCTGGTTCATGTGTAACTAACTCATTTTCATATTATTGCCAGTTGCAGGGTTCAACATGATACTACCAGTTCCCAAGAGACTCGAGAGGCCATCAGCAGCACTAATAAAAATCACAACTTGGCCAAGCCCATGCTCACAAAATTCTCAGAAAACGAAGACTGTAAACGTATGAAAGCAGAAGCATGCAAATCTACAATAGTAAATCCTACGACAACTTCATTTACATGGACTCAACTAAAACCCAACCAAAAGTTTATGAACACAACCGACCCGATCCTAGAAATAGTTTTACTGGGGCACCTGCGCGTGGCCTCATCACTACTGGGGATTCGAAATTACAGGGACGGAGGGAGGCCTTGCTGCTCACCTTAGGGCACGAGACGAATCGAAGCGGGGGGAGGGGACCTCGCCGCGCTCCGGCGGCGGCGGCGGCGCCTCGGCTGCGTTGCCTCGCGGCTCCGTCCACCAGGCGCCGTCCGCCTCGAATTCCATGGCCCCGGGACCAAAACCCAAGCTCTGGTGCGCAGAGCCTCACGGAGCTCGCCGCCGCCACAGAGGCCTAGGGCTCGGGTTTGTGGTTGGGAGGAGGAAACAGCGGTGGTGGCGATGGGAGTGGCCTAGGATTCGGTGGGAAGGAGCTGTGGACGGGAAACCGAGGGGAGTGCCTCTCGCGTGGGCCCTCCTGTGGTTTCCATGGGACCCACGTGTAAGTGTATGGCCCGCCGTCCGTTTCGAAAGCGTGGGGCCTTTTTCGCCAGCGGAAATTGAGGTATCACACGAAGTGAAGTGTGAATCATCCTTTCAGAAAAGACAAAAAAAAAAAAAAAAAGATAAATTGAACCATTGGGCATGTTACATTACTTACATCGTACACCAGAGAGATGAAGCAGCTTGCACTCCACCCGCACATGCACGTGGCACATTTTTATAGCACCCAATCCAATAAAGGCGAACTCTCACACGTCCTTATTGTTACGGGCTCATACCGTACAACCTCCATACTCCAGTAGGATAATGCGTTCCTACGCTACAAATGTCATTATGTCTCCAATCACTTACTTAATATGTGTAACAGATGCACACGCTTGTGTGATGTGTATCTGCCTTGTACCCTTAAAAAAAGAACATTATCGTATTTTTCTTAAAATAAAAATCAGTCATTTTATGGACCGTTCTAACAGTCCAAATTCCCTCCCTCTCCTACCACAGAAGCCCTTCATCATTGCCATTGCTTAGGTAGGAAAGAGATCCAATGCAATCGTGTAACGACTGCAACTTTAGCAATTGTAAATCGACCGCTATATCAAAAAGCGATGGTACAGATCTTTTGTAGTACTGTAGCAACAAATAACTAAGCATTGTTCCACTATCCAGACCGTTGGTTGCTTAGATCGAACTGCGCTGACGACTTGCAGTCATCTTACAACTGCATATGAACTCTATCCCGCTTAGGTCACCTTCCGGATCCCATCGCAGGATCGCAACACCGCCTCCCTAGCCCCTGCCGCTACCCAACACCCCTCCAGCTCGTTTGATACTCATCAGGCCTGCCAATGAGCTCCGTCGTTGCTGGTACCACATCTCGTCGCAACACAGTCGATGTCGCACGTCTGCTCTTCCTGCCATCTATCGGCCCGTCTTCACCATCTCCAGCGATTCACCATCGCCCCAATGGCTTCCCACCTCGGTCTCTACTCTGTACTCGCTCATCATCACCCTCGATGACTTCCACCGCCCATGGCCAACCACCAAACCCCCTGCCAGTAGCACCCTCCCTTGCCTCGTTGCACCGTCATTCACCACCGAGTCACCACCACCCTTCCCTTTATAATGAGCCCCGGTGAACCTGAACCATAATCCGACGAACTCCCACCGTAACTCGCCATCGGCAAAGAAGACAACTCTGTCGCCCTGAGTACAAATCTCTAGGCAGATCACAAAGTCAGGGAATCGACTGATTTCATGAATTTTCCTATGCGACAAATTTTTAGTATTTACGAAAAAAGTTTATCATGTGCATGTCGGTGCGCCACTCTTCTGAGATCGTATTACTACTTACTGTTGCGTATCAATGCTTCAACTGGTAGTTGGGTTAAACTGTGCAAGTAAATGTAAGTGCCAGACGAGTAATATCCAGATATTGCATTCCTGATCTATCAAATGTGCGACAAGAATGCCATAATTCCTCGTAAAAAAAAAGAATACAAAATATAGAATGGATTCCCTCAGTATACTGTATACACATCAAAGAACTGTCAAGGCCTATACTCTGAAAAATTGAAACCAGGACAAAACCGGAGTCTTGGACTATAACAAAAAAATTCAGTGATCGCTGATCAGTTGTGGTAGCAGATAGACATGACGACGCATCGTCGGATGATGTAGAGCCTCGCCTTCTGCTCCCTCGACATTCTGCTAAGGCCTCCTCCTGTATGCTTCCCTTGGCTTGTTCATCCTGGTTGAACAATTAGGACTAGGAGGTTGCTCTTCAGAAAAGGACAGGTTCTATTGAGTCGTTAAGTATTTGTGCTTAATTAGTGACGTAGCCTGATTTTTCAAGCTCGCAGCGTCTCGTGTGCTTATATAGGGGAGAAGCGACAAATCTCTGCCATTCTCGCCTAGTTGTAGCTTGCAATAACATATCCCATTTTGAAGTTGTAATAATATGCCCCTTATTTGGACTGGAGTGGCCAGCTGCTACTCCACAAGCACATGCCATAGTTTGTCGACTTGCACGAACTTTGATGCAAGATCTGGGGGACAATGTCTAAAAATGCAAAACCATGTGTACATGTGGGTACATACGCTATATTAATCATCAAAAGTGACTTAAGATTCATGCAAGGGATATTCAACTATTAGAAGATGGGATGATGTTTTGAATTTTTAAAGTTTGCATCAATTTCAAGAGATATTTGACAGTGGTGATAGTACATGTACATATATATATGTGTGAAAAAACCACAGACAATGCCTCTAAAATTTGTGGATCATAATGCCTCACGAATCGTTCTGATTCCATGGAGATACAGATATCTCTCTTGGGATCTGCTTAGCCACATGCGGGGGTAAAAATGGATCGGATAGTTTTCCGATCGATCTGGATAATTTTCGGATATGAATTATGTTAGATTGGATATTTGTCAGATAGTATCGGATCGGATACGAATACGGGTATTTTTTGTCGGATACGTATTTGGTAGCTCACTATTTGTCAGATACGGATATGATCCGGATTATCCAGTGAAGAACTAGTTCGGATATCTGGTCAAGTGTAGCTGCTCTAGAATCGAAACCCAACTGACAAGCAAATATGTATGTGTTTTGTGCAGGGTCTACTTCCGGTGCATGCACAAGTATGACCAGCAGTGCGCGGCGCAACGGCGGGTGCAGCACTGTGACGATGACCCGAACACCTTCAGGATCACCTACATCCGCTTGCACACCTGCCGGGACCCCGCCGCTGTCGTGCCGCACGCCATCATCCACCAGACCAGCAACTTCGACGGCCTCCACGCTGGCTCCCGCCTCATCAGCTTCGCGCCCAACGCCGGCGCTACGCCTGCCACCACGACCAGCACGACGACCGCAAACACCAACCAGGGCGAGAAGGACGCCGCACTGGGGTCGGGCTTGTAGACCCTGAAGCTGGAGGGCGGCGACCAGGAGGAAGTGCTGAGCAGCCTCACCCCCTGGAGCTCGGCCCTTCGCGGCACCGCGGCTGTAGCCAGGCCGGACTAGGGCGACGTGACGTCCTGCAATCCTACGGTGATGGCCTTGACATGGGAGGGTTCTTCAATGATGATTACACGTTGGCATTTTCGATCTTGATCGTTGATCCACGAAGCTGTAGATTGGGAGGTGATCGAAGGATCCATCCAACTATACAACACCTCTTTTTTTATCGACATTTCGCTCGTTTTATATGACGCGTTATACAAGTGGTTTTTAATCTACCACCTCCTAGTAGCATAACCAACATGTTTAGGAATTGGTTGTTCAGATTGTGAAAAGATTTGAGGTCTCACATTTTGGTTGGGGCTACTGCTTTGTGTTGGTCAATTTGGCTATGTCTCAATGATGTGATTTTTAAGAACAAAACAAATTACATTTCATTACAGGTTATCTACTTTTGTACCAACTGGTTGCGATTGTGGTTTGTGTTGCAGCATCAAGAAGCTCAGGAAGTGGTGTTATCGACATGCAACTCATTGGAGATGACGCTTCAGGATCTCTTCATCAGCCATGAATGGCGATTTAGTAACAGATTGTGTGTGGGTTAAAATTTTATGTTTTGTTTTTCAGGGTTTGTTCAAACTTTTATGTTAGGGCTCTCTTTTAACAGTTTTTTGCTGAAACTTTGTAATAAATGGTTGGCTGTGTGCATCTTACGATGCAGAGGTCGGGAGATAGAATCTTCTATTATCTAAAAAATTTCGTCGCGTGTATGGAAATAGTGGCTCACAAGGGTTTGTTTTGTTTTCATTCTGTGTATCTTAAGTTCTTAACTTGATTTGTCATAAGCTATTTGTCGGCGTTTCGAGCACCGGCAAGTAAATTTGTAAGTTTAAGGGGTCGCGCGTTCCACTCCCTGAATGGTTAGACTCAGAAGTCCAAGATGTATCTTGGTTGGGCCAAGATCCCTACTCCGATTCGTGTGGTGGTGTTGTATTCTCTTGAAGATGATGATCGCACAAAGTTTACAAGCTTAGAGTGCCAATAACTTAGCGAGATGGGTTTGATGGCGCTCTCTCCTCTCGCTTACGGAGTTCCGCCTCCTTTTATACGAAAGGAAGGCGAGTTACATCGAGAATTGGGAGAGGACGAGACGACTTACACTAGGAGCTTGGTCCTTCGTTCTTCCGATCGATCATCGCCGTCTTGCCCATGCTGGTCGGTAGCTTAGTCGGTCGAGGCGTTAGGTATTTCCCGGAAACGGCGTACGCCTCTGCGAACCTTACGGTGTTGACGTTGCTGCTACCGACGTGGGTGTTGCCTCGGGAGAGGCGTGTCTTCGTCTTTGTATGCGATCGGTCGATGGGATCGGGAGCATGACTTGGTCCATCATTTAAACCCTCCGGGAAGGAGCCACCGCCCTTGTATAGTCACTTTGATTGACCCGTTAGGGGTAGTGCGTGTCGGTTGTCTGATAGAGGCTTCGACACGCGGCCCTTGGCAGGGGTGGTCTTGGCACGATCGGAGTCAGGGGATTCCGACCTGCTGCGAGGGTCGGGAGCCCTGCTTGGTCGGAGCCGGGGGGGCCGTCTCGCTGAGGAGGTCGGGAGCTTAGCTCGGTCGGAGACATTCCCCTCGGTCGGTCGGGAAGGGAAGTCCCGTGTGGCCTTGCAAGTGCTTCGGTCGGTAGTGGGCTGGAAGCGGCCTGTTGGGCTTGAGCTGTGCTTGAGGCCGCCGGCTGGTCACCTTGGGCCGTTGGGGTACCCCTGTTATAAGTATTCGTCACTATTGTAGAAGTTTTATTTGTAATTATTATGGTAAACAATAGGACATTATGTGAATAAACTGTAAGGGCATCTAAACCTGGCATGTTTATCTTATACTTCAATGATTAGAGCTGCATATAGTTCTTGCATTATTCGTATTTGCTTTTTTTTGTGGTTGTGACTGATGAATTTTAACTGAACCATATGTTGTGGTATGCAGGTCCGCTAGAGTTTACACCGATAAGAAGAAATAGAGTATCTCAAGATTTGACTGGGGGAGTTTATCCCTAAACTTGCGGATCAATATATATATCATCAAATTCTCTAACATATATGTAGCCTACTGGTAATAATAATTTTGAGACTATTGTCTAAATGAATAGAAATGCTTATATTTGTTCAATTTTCAATAATGTTTTGATCAAATAACTAGTTTTGTGTTTTCGTTGATTTCTTATGTACAATCTAAAGGGTTATTGTGTTCCGATAAACATTCGTGACCATATCTGATTCAATTCGTATTCGCTCCGTATATGTATTTGACATTATTCATATTCATATCCGGATTATCCGTATCTGTATTTGAGAAAAAAAATATAAAAATAAATATGGTAAAACTATTATTCATTCGTATCTGATCCGTTTTCATCCTAGCCACCTGTATGGCTACTAAACATTCCCATTTCTTTGACATCAACTCTATTCTGTCTAGCCCTAGACATACATATCTTAGTTTGGGTGTGTTTGGTTGCCTGTATGGGTGTCTGAATCGCATGAGTGGATGCAACTGTATCTGTTAGACAAATGTTTGGTTTCCTGTTCATCCAAGCCAGGTGGATGCAATTGCATCTACTCATGCAGGATGAAGGAAACACAAAAATTAGGCTTCTCTCTAATGCAGGCCCATGAGATGCATAAACAAGCAACCAAACAACTCAACATGCATCCACTCATGCAGACCAAAACTAGTCTGGATGGCTCATACGGAACAGGCTAAGGTGATGCAGACAACCAAACACACCATTTATGTCCTCGATTGGGAAGATCCTGATGAGTTAGATCGTAAGATTCCCCTAAATAATAATCTTTTTTTTTTAAAGAAGTCCTAAATAATGATCTGAAGGCTAACTTCTAGCCATCAGTGATCTCATCGTGTTATTCATTTGTACTGAGTCGTACAGACATGTGTATATCAGTAGATTTCAGGTTGTTTAGTATTATCAGTAGAAGCTGCATGCATTTCACATTTTATTTAGAAAAAAGGAGTTCATTGTAGTAAGGAGAAACATATCTGTGACCACGTATTGAGGATGATGAATGCGAGTATCGGAGTATGTGACCACCTAATGATTTTCTGAATGGCATCGCGTTCTTACCAGGCAGTACATTTGAAAAGCGAAAACTTCGAATCGCTCATCAGAAGAAGCAATTATTGAAAATCAGAGAGGCTTTGACTCTGAGAACTTGAGAAGTTTAGGCCAGTTAACAATTTCTGATTGCATCGACAGCTAGCTTTTGTTTGACCAACGTTTAAAAGCACAGAGCTGTGCCTCTGTTCTGCCAACGTTAACGTTCGTGTCCACCGACCCTGCAAGAGATCGATCCATGGGAGGCTCTGGCTCGAAATGATTGCCATTCCTTGATAGATCGTCCTGATCTGATAAGCTGCACTCGATGCGTCGTCACCTTTTTCAGAGCTAAATCTAGCAAATATTATTTCCAGATGGTAGCCTTCAGATAATTTCTTTGTTACTCCACTGAAAGAAAGATTCTTGCTAGCTCATCGGTCCAAGGGATGCGAGCAGACAGGAAGTATTTTGCAAATCGAGGAAGAAAAGCAGATAGCTCGCGATACAATGCACCGGCGATGACCGACAACAAGCGGGCCGGCCATACCGGGGGCACCGGATTTAGCCATCAAGAATACTTTTGCACCAGAATACAATACAACCATAATATCAAAAGAAAGAAAATTGGATTAAGCAACATACGTGTGGCTGAGGTTGGCCTCGAGCTCAAAATTTCAGTACAGAAAACGCTAAACATCGCATTCGGATCTTTACGCTGGGCTATCCATCCAGCTGAAGGATCCGGGAAAAGGTTGGCGCGTTTGCACGGAACTCACTGTGAGCTAGCGCGGCTAAGTCCTCGCACGCACGTACAGCTAGGTAGCTGCACCATGACTGCACCTAGTGACCTACATGGCTACATTGAACCATCCAGTATTCCACTATATATCCTTCCTGGTGCAGCACTGCGGCATATAAGCACACGGGAGCAAACGGCCCCGACGCCACCAGCCTACGGTTCGTGCTTAATTTGGTATAGCTCCAGCTCCAGCTCCGGCCGGCTGTTCGCGGAGGCCGCCGCTCCCGCCTGTATAGACATCAAGGGCACGCGTTTCTCGCGGTAGCAGCAGACGCACGAAGGCAGGGAAGAAGGCCAGCCTCTGCTCGCCGTGGAGATGGAGCACGTCGTCAGGAGCCACGGGAAGCGCAGAGGCGGCCTTGGCGGGGTGGCGCGGGAGCACAAGGCGAGGCTCCGCGTCATCTGCCGCTGCGTCGCGCTGCTCGTGTGCTACCGCGACTGAGCAAATTACGCGTACATATGTCGTCTTTATACGCACGTCCATCTCTTCGAGGCGGGCGGCTGTTTCTGTGTGAGTCGCGGTGTTGTGTTGGCCTGCTGATCCGTTGTTGTCTCTGTCGTTGTTTCCTCGCCGAGGGGCTTTCGTGCTTTGCGTCCTAAGGTTTTTGGGTCTCTTGGAGAGGGCGAGTTAGCGAGTGCGTGCCGCATCAGGCAAGATGGATTTTTCTTGTGAATTTGTGATACGTGTCGCTAGTGGTTTTCAATCGGGCATAAGAAATGGGCAATAAAAACAAAGTACGTACACGGTACACCTGTGTTTCCCTAGTTGATCGTGTATTTGTTAAATTTTCGTACGACCTGTGTTTGTATCCACAAAAGTGCACGCAGATCGCTAAAAGCAATGTACTCCTGCAATTTTTCTTCTGCTAGTACCAGCTTGTTTTGGGACCTCTATCTGCGTGTTGCTGTAAAAGTTTGCACTAGATTACAAGCCAGCTTGCTGTCAACGTTTCTGTTCAAACCATAAGTTCTTGGTGACAGCCATAAGCTGCTTACGGAGAAGCCTAAACCCAAACAAATACAGCCTTAGCCCTTAAGTGCCTCAGCCAGTCAAGGTTTCTGTGCGAGAAAGATTTGCGTCCGTTCATCCGAAAAGACGCGCGATACCCGTCGCTTTGTCGGCAGCTTCTTGTTAAAAGCGTAGCCGTGGACTGTGTTGCGGATCGATGACCAGAAGAAACAGTAGAAAGAGGTGGTTGGGCCGGAAGAAATTGTTGGGAAACCCTAATAGTCCATTGAAGGCCCATGTGGTCACTTAGTCAAAACCTTAGATGAGCGCTATAAAAGGAGGAGGGATCCCCCCTAATGTACAAGCATTCATTAGCAATAAAGAATTTCCGCTGTTGCTCTCCCTAAACACGTGTCTCTCTCTCTTTCTGTTCTCCAATTCAGATCTGTTCGGGAACCCCGGACTATTCGATAGCGAGGTTCCTTAACACGTTATCAGCACAAAGCTCTACCGGAGTTCAGATTTGAAAGAAATCGTGTAGCGCCCAAATGAAAGAGATATGCATTGTTGATAGTGGCACAACAAATACCATCTTAAGAGAGTCTAAATATTTTTAGTCGATCACGAAGAACGCTGGAAAGATTACTACGATCGCAGGAAGCGACTCATATGTAATCGACTCAGGAAGAGCTACAATTATATTGCCTATGGGTACAACTTTTGTAATTGAAGAAGCCCTTTTGTACCCTGAATCAACGCGCACTCTCTTAAGCTTTAAAGACATCCGCGCCAATGGTTTTCACGTAGAAACCAATGAAGAGAATGGCAAAGAATACTTGTGCATTGTGAAGCACGCGGTATGTGGAAAAATGGTATTAGAAAAATGTCCCTCATATGAATATGGGTTGTACTACACGAATATTCATGCACCCGAAGTGTATACTACTTTGAAGACTGTTTTTAGAAGCTCTGAGTTATTTTCTTTATGGCATGGTAGATTAGGTCATCCTGGTCTTAGAATGATGAGAAATATAGTGAACAACTCACAGGGTCATGGCATTAATGTTAAAAATTTCCCGAATCATTAAGATTTTGTGTGCCCCGCATGTGCCACCGAGAAATTAATAACTAGACCCTCCGTTATGAAAGTGCAAAGTGAAATCCCTGCATTCCTGGAACGCATCCAGGGGGATATTTGCGGTCCGATTCAGCCCCTGTCAGGGCCGTTTCGATACTTTATGGTGCTCATCGATGCTTCCTCGAAATGGTCGCATGTATGCTTGTTGTCAACAAGAAACCATGCTTTTGCAAAGCTGATCTCGCAGATCATAAGAATTAAGAATGCTTTCCCTGATCATCGCGTGAAGTCCATTAGAATGGACAATGCCGAGAATTTACTTCAAAGGCATTTGATGATTATTGCACAAAGAACAGGATAGCGATTGAGCACTCTGACCGCACGTCCATCGCAGAATGGACTAGCGAAGCACTAATAAAGAGGATTAAGTTCATTGTCGGACCGCTTTGCGAGTTGTAACTTGCCCAACACTTGTTGGGGACACACAGTCCTGCACGCAGCAGCTCTTATCAATTTTATATCGTCGGTCTACAACATCCATTCTCCTATGCAGCTTGTGCACGGGATCATCCCGAAGATCTCCCATCTTAGAAAATTTAGGTGTATGGTATATGTACCTATACCACCCCCTCATCGGACTGCAATGGGCCATCTCCGTAAGTCCGGGATATCGTTGGTTATGAGAGTGCATCCATAATCGTATTTGGAACCCATATTTGGAGATTTGCATCTGACCGATTCACGATTGCATTTTTGCGAGGATCGTTTCCGTCATTAAGGGAGGAAATCAACCTTTGGATGAAAAATGCCGGAAATCATGTGGCATTCCACTGAGATCCGCACATGACCCCGCACTAATGAAGCAAATCAAGAAGTCGAAGATAATTGATTTGCGTAATTTAGCAAATAAACCGCTGATCATTTTGTGATCGAAGGCGTGGTTAAGTCGCATGTACCGCAAGGAACGCACTAGAGAGGGTGGAAATACCAAAGAAAATAGAAGGTATCCACGGCTGTTCGAGGCCTCAAAGAAAAAGAGCAGAAATCTAGCTCCTCAAACCCAAAGTACAGAGACGTCTCGAGAAAAGCGGGTGAGAGGACTTACCACAACCAATCACGAAAATGCCCCAAGGAAAGAAGGGAGCGGTTGAGACTGCTTTGGAAAGAAGCCAACAGAAAGGCAATTCGGACTTGAATCTTCCATGAAGGAAGCCGCGGAAATAATGTGTGCGCACACATAGGCGATGAAAGCTAAAGGAACTTGCTCTGCGATAGGGAACGGTAGTGAAGAGCAAGTAGAAGTGCATTAAGCACCCCATGAAGAAATGGCCATAAACTTTGTAATAACGGAGAATCCTCGAATAGAGCAACGACCAACATTGATGCATACTTTGCAAACAAGATTGCCTCGATCATTGATCATGATCCCGAGCACGCATCTCTCGCAGAGTGCAAGAAAAGGCTAGATTGGGAAGAATGGAAAAGGCAATCACTGCAGAGTTAGTCTCTCCGAACAAGAGAGAGGTGTTTGAGCCAGTATCGCACACCTCCCATATAAACCCCATGAGGTCACAAATGGGTCTTTGTTAGGAAGAGAAATGAAAACAACGAAGTTGTAAGGTACAAAGCAAGGCTTGTAGCTCAAGGTTTCACTCAACGTCCCGGAGTTGATTATGAAGAAACCTATTCTCCGGTCATGGGAGGAATTACCTTTAGATATTTGATCTCAATGGCAGTCAACTTGAAGTTGAGAATGAAGCTAATGGATGTTGTCACAAAGATATTTGTATGGAAACTTGGATTCGGAGATATACATGAAAATACTGGAAGGAATTCCTATCCCGAACCAAGGCGGAGCAAATAGAAACACATGCAGTGTGAAATTGGAGAAATCATCGTATGGGTGAAGCGATCGGGAAGAATGTGATACAATCGCTGAGTGACTTTCTCGCAAGAAAGGCTACACAAACAATGAAGATTGTCCATGTGTGTTTATACAACGATCCCGAATGGATTCTCATATAATCTCCGTCTATGTAGATGACTTGAACATCATTGGGACGGATGAAGAAATTGAAGAGGCATGCTCATACTTGAAGTCCGAGTTTGAAATGAAGGATTTGGGTAAAACCAAGTTTTGTTTAGGCTTGCGCTTGAACATATCCAAGGAGGAATCTTGGTACATCAATCAACCTACACATAGAAAGTGTTGGAAAGGTTTGGATTTGAAAAAGCATATCCTGCGAAGACTCCAATGGTGGAAGGTCACTCCAGCGGACCTAGACCCATACTGAGACCTAGAGAAGAGGGGAGGAAGTCACGGGAGCAGAATTCCCATATCGAGTGCGAGTTGAGCGCTCATGTACCTTGCGAATAGCACTAGACCAGGACATTGCGTCATTTGTGAATTTACTAGCTCGATGCAGTGCGAGAACCCACCAAAAGGCATTGGAAAGGGATCAAGGACATCTTTCGCTACCTCCAAGGAAGCAAAGACCTCGGTCTGTTCTTCAGAAGAAATAATGAATTGAATTTGGTTGGCTATGCAGATGCTCGGTACTTATCAGACCCACATACTGGCAAGTCCCAAACCGGCAATGTTTCCTATGTGGAGGAACAGCAATTTCTTGGAAGTCGTCTAAGCAGACTCTTGTCTCGACGTCGATAAACCACACGGAAATCATTGCTTTGTATGAAGCATCTCGTGAATGTGCATTGCTCAGAAGAATGGTTCACCACATCCAGAAGTCATGTGGTTTGAACATTGAGCAAACTTCCACAATAATTTATGAAGATAATGCAGCTTGTGTTGCCCAAGCACAGATGGGTTATGTGAAGAGCAATCTCACGAAGCATATCAACCCCAAGTTCTTCTATGCTCACGAATTGCATAAGATGAACGAGATCAACATATTGCATACTAAGTCATGTGAAAATCTTGCAGATTTGTTCACCAAATCACTCCCAAAGATCTACCTTTGAAAGGTGCGTGAAAGGAATTGGGATGATGAGACTTAGAGAAGTGCAGATTCGGGAGGAGATATTTCACATACTCCCACATAAATCTCAAAGATGAGTTATGAATACCCAACATGAATCTCAAGATTAGCAGTTGAAGTTGGGAGAATTGTACTCTTTTTCCTCAACAAGTTTTCATGAAGTTTTCTTGCATAAGGTTTTAACGAGGCAATTAGTGCAACATAGTAAAGCGTATGCTATGTACTCTTTCTCCAAGTATTTTTCCCTTTGGGTTTTTCGGAGTTTTAACGAGGCATATGCATCTCGCGGCAAAGGGCCCAAGGGGGAGTGTTGGGAAACCCTAATAGCCCATTGAAGGCCCATGTGGTCCCTTAGCCAAAACCCTAGATGAGCGCTTATAAAAGGAGGAGGGTCCCCTAATGTACAAGCATTCATTAGCAATAAAGAATTTTATTTGTTGCTCTCCCTAAACACGTGTCTCTCTCTCTTTCTGTTCTCCAATTCAGATCTGTTCGGGAACCCCGGACTATTCGATAGCGAGGTTCCTTAACAGAAATCACAGCAACAGGTTGCTGATTCACATGCCGGGCGTTTTGGTGTCTCACGAGCCGGACTGAGAGCACGGCCCGGCATGTCCCTACTCCCGTACACTATCGCTGCATTGCATGCCCTCTTCTGATCCTCTCCTCGTTGGCAGACTTGACTAGGGCCAATTTCTTTTTCCCGGAATTGCCCTGAACGGAACCGCCAAGCGCGTGCGTCGAGGCCAGCGCCTCTTTCTCGCCCGGCCGCTGCTCGTCTCAGAATCTGTGAATCGACGAGCGAAATTGCATAAGTTCCGCGGCCTCTGGGATTCGACCCCGGACAGGAAAGGAGGTGCGCATGAGTAAACTATTAAGGAACCTCGCTATCGAATAGTCCGAGGTTTCCGAACAGATCTGAATTGGAGAACAGAAAGGAAGAGAGACACGTATTTAGGGAGAGCAACTGCGGAATTCTTTATTGCTAATGATTGCTTGTACATAGGGGGACTCCCCTCCTCCTTTTATAGCGCTCACCTAGGGTTTCGGCTAAGGGACCAACGTGGGCTTTCCATGGGCCACGAGGGTTTCCCAACACTCCCCCTTGGGCCCTTTGTCGCGAGATGCATATGCCTCACTAAAACTCCAAAAAAACCCAGTGGGAAAAATACTTGGAGAAAGAGTACATAGCATACGCTTACTATGTTGCACGAATTGCCTCGTTAAAACCTTATGCAAGAAAACTTCATGAAAAACTTGCTAAGGAAAAAGAGTACAATTCTCCCAACTTCAATTGCTAATCTTCGAGATTCATGTTGGGTATTCATAATTCATCTTCGAGATTTATGTGGGAGTATGTGAAATATCTCCCCAAATCAGACTTCTAAGTCTCATCATCCCAATTCCTTTCACGCACCTTTCAAAGGTAGATGCTGGGAGTGATTTAGTGAACAAATTTGCAAGATTCTCACATGACTTCGTATGCAATATCTTGATCTCGTTCATCTTATGCAATTCGTGAGCATAGAAGAACTTGGGGTTGATATGCTTCGTGAGATTGCTCTTTACATAACCCATCTGTGCTTGGGCAACACAAGTTGCATTATCTTCATAAATTATCGTGGGAGTTTGCTCAATGTTCAAGCCACATGACTTCTGGATGTGGTGAACCATTCTTTTGAGCCATGCACATTCACGAGATGCTTCATACAAAGCAATGATTTCGAGTGGTTTGTCGACGCCGAGACAAGAGTCCGCTTAGACGACTTCCAAGAAATTGCTGTTCCTCCACATAGGAAAACATAGCCGGTTTGGGACTTGCCGATATGCTGGTCCGATAAATACCCAAAGATCGGCATAGCCAACCAAATTCAATTCATTGTTTCTTCTAAAAACAAACCAAGATCTTTGCTTCCTTGGAGATATCTAAGATGTCCTTGATCCCTTTCCAATGCCTTTGGTGGGTTCTGATCAGATCGAGCTAGCAAATTCACAAATAACGCAATGTCCTACTTAGTGCTATTCGCAAGGTACATGAGCGCCCAATCGCACTCGATATGGGAATTCTGCCCCGTGACTTCCTCCCCTCTTCTCTAGGTCTCAGATGGGTCTAGGTCCGCTTGGAGTGACCTTTCGACCATTGGAGTCTTTGCAGATATGCCTTTTCAAAGCCAAACATTTCCAACACTTTCAAGTGTAGGTTGATTGATGTACCAAGATTCCTCCTTGGACATGTTCAAGCCGCAAGCCTAAACAAAACTTGGTTTTAACCAAATCCTTCATTTCAAACTCGCACTTCAAGTATGAGCATGCTTCTTCAATTTCTTCATCCGTCCCAATTATGTTCAAGTCATCTACATAGACGGAGATTATACAGAATCCATTCGGGACCAGATAAACACACATGGACAATCTTCACTGCTTGTGTAGCCTTTCTTGCAGAGAAAGTCGCTCAAGCGATTGTACCACATTCTTCCCGATCGTTCAAACCATACACGATGATTTCTCCAATTTCACACTGCATGTGTTTCTATTTGTTCGCCTTGGTCTCGGATAGAAATTCCTTCCCAGACTTTCATGTATATCTCCGAATCCAAGTTTCCATACAAATATGTTGTGACAACATCCATTAGCTTCATTCTCAACTTCAAGTTGATCGCCATTGAGATCAAATATCTATAGGTAATTCCTCCCATGACCGGAGAATAGGTTTCTTCATAATCAACTCTGTGACGTTGAGTGAAACCTTGAGCTACGAGCCTTGCTTTGTACTCACAACTTCGTTGTTTTCATTTTCTTCCGAACAAAGACCCATTTGTGACCTACGAGGTTTATATGGGGAGGTGTGCGATACGGCCCAAACACCTCTCTCTTGTTGAGAGAGACTAACTCGCAGTTGATTGCCTTTTTCCATTCTTCCCAATCTAGCCTTTTCTTGCACTCGCTAGAGATGCAGCTCGGATCATGATCAATGATCGAGGCAATCTTCTTTGGCGGTATGCATCAACGCTATCGTTGCTCTATTCGTGGATTCTCCGTTATTACAAAGTTTATGGCCATTTCTTCATGGGTGCTTCATGCACTTCTACTTGCTCTTCATCGCTTTTCCTATCGCAGAGCAAGTTCCTTTAGCTTTTCATCGCCTATGTGTGCGCACACATTATTTCCGCGCTTCCTTCGATGGAAGATTCAAGTCCGGAATTGCCTTTCCGTTGGCTTCTTTCCAGTGCTGTGTCTCAACTGCCCTTCTTTCCTTGGGGCATTTTCGTGATTGGTTGTGGTAAATCCTCTCGCCAGCTTTTCTCCAGACGCCTCCGTACTTTGGGTTTGAGGGCCGATTTCGCTTTTTCTTTGTGGCCTCGAACAAAGTTGAGGGATACCTTCTATTTTCTTTGGTATTTCCACCTCTCTCGTGCATTCCTTGCGGTACATGCGACTTAACCACGCCTTCGATCACAAAATGATCGGCAATTCATTTGCTAAATTCGCAAATCAATTATCTTTCGACTTCTTGATTTGCTTCATTAGTGCGGGGTCATGCGGGATCCCATGGAATGCCATATGATTTCCGGTATTTTTCATCCAAAGGTTGATTTCTCCCCTAATGACGGAAACGATCCTCGCCAAAGATGCAATCGAATCGGTCAGATGTAAGTCTCCAATCATGGATTCCAAATACCGATTATAGATGCACTCTCATAACCAACGATATCCCAAACTTGCGAGAGGGCCCATTGCAATCACCGAGGGGTGGTATAGGTACATATACCATACACCCAAATTTTCTAAGACGGAGATCTTCTGGATGATCCCGCACAAGTCGTATAGAGAATGGATGTTGTAGGCCGACGGTTTGAAATTGATAAGAGCCGCCGCGTGGAGGATTGCGTGTCCCCAACAAGTGTTGGGCAAGTTACAACTCGCAAAGCGTCCGACAATGAACTTAATCCTCTTTATTAGTGTTTCGCTAGCCCATTCTCGCGTATGGACGCGCGCAGACGGAGTGCTCAATCTGCTATCCTCGCAAACAAGAATAATCATCAAATGCCTTTGAAGTAAATTCTCCGCATTGTCCATTCGATGGACTTCACGCGATGATCGTGGAAAGCATTCTTAATTCTTATGATCTCGAGATCACTTTGCAAAAGCATGGTTTCTTGTTGATAATAAGCATACATGCGACCATTTCGAGGAAGCATCGATGAGCACCATAAAGTATCAAACGGCCCCGACAGGGCTGAATCGACCGCAAATATCCCTCGATGCGCTCCAGAATGCAGGATTTCACTTTGCACTTTCATAACAGAGGGTCTAGTTATTAATTTCTTGGCACATGCGAGGCACACAAAATCTTCATGATTCGAAAATTTTTAACATTAATGCCATGACCTTGTGAGTTGTTTACTATATTTCTCATCATTCTAAGACCAGATGGCCTAATCTACCATACCATAAAGAAAATAACTCGTAGCTTCTAAAAGCGATCTTCAAGGAAGTATACACTTCGGGTGCATGAATATTCGTGTAGTACAACCCAGATTCATATGAGGGACATTTTTCTAATACCATTTTTCCACATACCGCGTGCTTCACAATGCACAAGTATTCTTTGCCATTTTCTTCATTGGTTTCTACGTGAAAACCATTGGCACGAATGTCTTTGAAACTTAAGAGAGTACGTGTTGATTCAGAGTACAAAAGGGCTTCTTCAATTACCAGAGTTGTACCCATAGGCAATATAATAGTGGCTCTTCCTGAGCCGATTACATATGAGTCGCTTCCTGCGATTGTAGTAATCTTTCCAGCGTTCTTCGTGATCGACTGGAAATGCTTAGACTCTCTTAAGATGGTATTTGTTGTGCCACTATCAACAATGCATATCTCTTCCATTTGGGCGCTACACGATTTCTAGATAAAAAAAATATAATTCTTAATCAGATAGAGGCAAAATAAACCAAATATTGTTTGCAAATTTGAAGAATACTGGAATAAAGAATAAATTGCGTACTTATTCATGAAAGGAGTATGCTCTTTTAGAGCTTACAATTCATTATTCAAAAGAAAAAGCTAACAACCATAATCTAAAAAAAATGCATTAAATGTAATCAGAAATATGCATTAATTCTCGCTTCTATGTCATCGGTGAAGTTTTCTTCATTTGCCATAATAATGGCTGCAGCATCGATGTCCAGGCTATTCTGTGAGGATGAGACAAGTGGGGTATCTACATCCATGACGTCATCATCACCGATGTTGGCGAAGTGTGCCTCTGCGGGGGCGTTTTCTTTTGCCTTCCTCTTAGCCTGATATGCGTTGATCACTTCCTTGGATTCCCGACATATCTTCGACCAATATCCCCAAGTGCCACACTTGAAGCACGTTTGGTTCTGCTGTCCATACGCCTTGGCGTGCGTCTTTTCTTTGTCATCCCTCTTCTCAGGGGCTTTGGACTTTCCTTTGGCCTGGGGCCTCTCCTTTCCACCCTGTTTGCCCTTCTTTCTATGAGTGGGCTTTCTCACCTTGTAGCTATTGGCATTGACTTATGTGCCAGTGCCTCGTCCAGGTGGCTGCGAGACATAGTTCTTGCGTAGAACACCGTCTTGCGATTCCGCAACTTGCATTACATCAATCAGTTCGCTATACTCCTTGTATGCGTCCTGACGATAGTGCGTGCACTCGGATAGCATTAGGGTGGAAGGTAGAGAGAGTTTTCAATCTTCTCTTCATCGCTGATCTTCTTGCCACATAGAGAGAGATTGGTACAAATTCGTGCAAGGCGTAATTGTACTCGCCACGCTTTGAAGTCCGCAAACCTCGTGCCTACCCAATCTTCTTGTGCTTGGGGCAAGATGGTGTACTTGAGCTTTTGAACCGCTTCAAGTGCGGTCCAAAGTTCAAGTGCACTCTCCTCACCATATATTCATTCTTGAGAGGGCCGAGAGGTGGTGCTCGAGAAAATGCAGAGCTTGATCGCTCGCTTTCGGCAGAGGTTTTGCGGCCCCGCGAGGACCCTAGACCAATCGCGAGCGAAGCTTCTTGCCCCAAGGACGATCTTTACGTCCGATGCCCAAGTGAGATAGTTCTGACCGTGCGGGGCCAGTTCTTCAAACTCACGATTCACAATGCCAGACATCTGCATGATTTCAAAATTCTGGTTTAGATTACTGCGTGTAATCTGATAGAAAATGGTTGCAAAAACATAAAGTGCAGAAAAATAAATTGCTATGCATTGCAATATATTAAATAAAGCAACGGATTCAAAGGTTCATAAAGTATATTAATAAAACAAAGAAATAAAGCTAGAAAAATTAAAAACAGAGCCAAATAAATCTTCTTGATTTTCCGGCAATTTTTTCAAAATTTTCTGCAACTTTTTCTTCTTTTCTTTCCCTTTTCTTTCTTTTCTTTTCTTTTTCTTTTCTTTTTCCCTTTTTCTTTTTCCGGCCGAACGGCCGGCTGGGCCTTGCCCCTTCCCGGACCAAAGACATGTGCGGCTAGGGTTTCCCCTAGCCGCCTCAGCTGCCGCCGCCATTTGCTTCGTTTCCCGTGCGCGTCCCTTCCTCTTCTTTGTGCGCACGAGCCGCGCCAGCTTCTTCCTCTTCTTTTGCGCGCACGGCCGGGTGGCATCGAGAGCTTGCGCGGGCGCGTCGCCGCTTCAGGCGGGTGGCGACGGCTCAGCCGACGCCGGGCGCGGACGAGCACTACGGCGCGGGCCGAGGTGGCTCGCCGGCCGGCGCGCGGACGGAGCGGCGGCCGGCGCGAGGCGGCGCGCCGGCCGGCCAAGGCGCGGTGGCGTGGCGCGCCGGGCCGGAGGCGGCCGCCCGGCACGCACGGCGCGCGATCGCGAGGCACCATCGGCGGTGCGCGCTGCGCTGAAGATCGAGCTCATACGGCGATGCCAAGCGGCACGACGACGGAGGCCGAGGCGCGGCGGCGGCGGCGCGGCGCGCCGACGCGACCGCATCGCAGCGCGCCGCCGGCGGCGGCGGCGTGGTCGGCGCCGAGGCCGAGCGGCCGGCGGCGCGCGTGAGGCCGAGGCGCCAGGCGGCGGATGGCGCGAGGCCGAGGCGCCAGGCGGCGGCGGCGGCGAGGCTTCGAGCGGCACTCACGCGGCCGAGCGATGGCTGGTCGAGGCGCGGCCGGCGGCGCCAGGCGCGGAGGCGCTGCGTGTGCGGGAGCCGAGGCATCGGCGCCGCTGCGTGCGCGGCGGTGCGTCGGGCGTGCCGTGCCGAGGCGGTGGCGCGAGGCGCGGCGGCCGACGCGGCGACGCGGTCGAGGCGGGCTTCATGTTCGGCGGGTCTGGCCGACGACGACGCGACGGGGCGGCGGCGTGCTGCTAGCGCGTAGGCCGAGGCCGGGCTTCATGCTTGGCGGATTACGCGGTGGCTGCATGCCGTGGCGACAGCCTTTCTTCCTTTTTTTTTGGATGTAAATATGCTTCATGTGTACTGTTGTTTCGTGTCGATGTAGCTTCTTGCCACGTGATTTAACGCAGCGATCGGCGCGTAGGTTAGATGCATGCATAGAAAACAACAGCGATTAGATTCAATCGTCGAATTCCCACCTTTTCTCACCTTTTCAATCTGAACTCCGGTAGAGCTTCGTGCTGATAACGTGTTAAGGAACCTCGCTATCGAATAGTCCGGGGTTCCCGAAAAGATCTGAATTGGAGAACAGAAAGGGAGAGAGACACGTGTTTAGGTAGAGCAACTGCGGAATTCTTTATTGCTGATGATTGCTTGTACATAGGGGGAGAGCCCCCTCCTCCTTTTATAGCGATCACCTAGGGTTTCGGCTAAGGGGCCAACGTGAACTTTCCATGGGCCACGAGGGTGTCCCAACATAAACGATGCCCATCAGAAACGTTCCGATGGACGATTCCGCCAACCACTCGACGCCGGCGCGTCTGTTTCGTTCTCACATCCGAGTCCGGTGGCGAGCTGGGAGCCCGCAAACAGGCCAGCTACCCTGAGCAACTGAACGAGAGAAGCTACCGTTCGTCCGTTCTTTTCTTTGGATCATTTCCTTCTTCTTCCCCTGATTCTCTTAAGAAGATCCAATCCAGTCTGAATCTGCTAATTTCAAAATTGAGTGTGTCAATAAATGGTGTAATTTTTTTTATGAAACATGTATTATACGTGTATGCTTATTAACACCCAGATAGATTACCATTTTGTAGTGATATTTGTGTCACCAGTGTGAAATAATCACATGCTGATTTTGTACCACTTAATAAATCTACTGATTGCTGGAATGGATTCTTAAACTGAGAAATTGTTATTTTATCAGGAGTTTCCTGAGAGGCTTCTTCTGACATACAAACCGGAAGAATCAGAAGAGATTCCTGAACCTGTTCCTGTTGAGGAGGAAAAACCACAAGCCGAAGAACCTGCTGCAGTACCATCTTCTACAGAAGTAGTTTCACCTCCTCCCAAGGCTGAGGTCGCAGATACCGGTGATTTACTGGTAAGTAGAACAAATCATTTACTGAATGTTGTATTAATGCATTTTTTTTCACAATCTAATGTCATATCTACTCCTAGGGATTAAGTGATTCAAACCCTAGCGTATCAGCAATAGAGGAAAGCAACGCTTTGGCCTTGGCTATAATTCCGACAGGTAATTGTTGGGTTAATCTCGGACTGAGTCAGTAACTAACTACCGCAAATCCCGCGCCATGATCGGAGGCGCCCCAACGATCTTTGGGTCGATCCCCTGATCGCACAACGCTAAAATAAAAAGGGGAAGCCGGGACCAAGAAACTCATGAATGTTTTCTGGTTTTGCATCTTCCCAAAATCACTACCGATCCTAACGAACGCGCTGCGAGCGATTGGAAGGGCTTCCCGATTCGCTCGCCGTCACGTCTTCTCTTCACGGTCAGTGCAGGTGGAGACCCGAGGGGCGACGATACCCGACGTACCGTCGCCGACCACGTCCTTAGCCTCCTACCGTCGCACCTTCACCGACACCAAGAACACCTACCCGACTAATGGCTATCTCCTCCTCTCCGGGTCAGTTCATCTAATGCCTATTTCCGCATTACGATTTGGTGATCATGATTTAGGCTAGTTGATGATGTTCATGTTTTAGTTAAACCCTTATGCTAATATTTGGTATCAGAGCACCCTAGCCTAAGTTTGATCCCTTTTAGACCGGTTTTAAGCCATGTTCTTGTCGGTTTGGTATGGTTCTTGGGCTCGGTTAAGCTTTGAGAAGAAGGGGAAAGAGCAGATCACGAAACCCTTTTCCCCAATTTGCCCCCAAAATCCCCAAAATCAAGCAAATCTAAAGACCTAAGAGGGGGTTTCGAGGGGCTTACCTCATCGGGTCGTCGTCACCGATGCCTTCGTCGACGTCGGCTGCTCCGCGCGCCGCGCTCCAATTCGTCGCCGCAGGCCTTAGTCTCGCCCGCGCCTGCGCCCGGGCTTGTGGCACTCCTCGCCGAGCGCGCAGACGCGCATCCGCTCGTCGCGCGTGTGCATGTCGTCGCGCTGCGCCGCCGGAGCCGCTTGGTCTCGCGCCAGCGTCGCCGCTTCGCCATCGGTTTCGCCGCTCGCTTAGTCGCCGCTGCGCGTTTTTTCTCGAGGAGGCAAGGAGGCTTTAAGCTAGGTTTTTCTCGCGCGTCGGTTTTGTCCATCAGTTCGGGCGATCCTGGCCGTCGGTTCGCGTCATCTGCTGCCGCTTCGTTTTTTGCGCAACCGACGCCTCGCGTGCAGGCTCGTCGCCTCGCTTCCTCGCTCGACACTGCGCCGTTTGCTCTCCGCACCAAAGCCGCCACCTCGTCTCCCAGACGGGTCGTCGCAAGACACGCTGGCGGAGCCATTGTGTTGGGCGCGGGCGGGCTTTGGTCGCTACTGAAGCGCTATTTGGTCTGCAGATCGTCGCCGGGCCGAATGCCTTTTTGGCCATTTTCTGGCATTTAGCTCATTTTATTTTGTCTTATTTATATTCAGCAATTAAGTGTTGTTTAAATATTTATTTTCTGAGTATTTATATTATGATCAATTTTGTGATTATTTTTTCTGGGCATAAATGTTACGATTAATTTCATGATTATTTTCTTGGCTAATCATTTAATGTGACAGTTAATTCTTACATGATGATTATTTATCTCTAATTGGAATGGAACGGGAAGTTTTTCTTAGAGATTAATTGTTTAATGATAAAAATGGGATAATGTCATGACCATATTCATTTACTGACCAACATTGTTTATGAACATGTGTCACCCATAAAATGATTTAGTTCCTTTTCGTTTCTGCCCAACGGTGATGCGAATTGGAAGCTTTAATTTTTCTTGCCACTAGCATGTTATTAATCAGACCAACGTAGGGTTCATTTCATGCATAAGATGATATATTTCCTAACATGAATTATGTTATATTTTCTCGGTGGCCAATGCCTCTAATGTTGCAAATTACATTAGCGGTATTAAGCAATTGACAGGAACTAACTTTCCCGCCTGGAAGGAAAAGCTTGAGATCGTCCTTGGCGTTCTCGAGCTTGATTACGCCTTATGTCACCCTGCCCCTATCGCTCCTTCCTCAACTGAGGAGAATTATGCTGAATTAAAGAAAACTTATGATATTAACTCTGAGCGATGGGAGCGGTCTAACCGCATGTCACTTATGATTATGAAGAGCACCATCTCGGTGGGGATTAGGGGAGCAATTCCCGAATCTGATAAGGCTAAGAGCTACTTGGCTGCTATTGAGGAGCAATTTAAGGGCTCCTCAAAGGCTTATGCAAGTACTCTTATCATGAAGATCCTCACCACTAAATTTGATGGCTCTTTAAAGATAAGGGAGCACGTCATGATAATGAATGACATGGCGGCTAAGCTTAAAGGACTTGACATGGCGATTTCTGATGGTTTTCTGGTTCACTTCATAATGATATCTCTACCTTCTGCGTACACTCCCTTTAAGATTAATTACAATACGCAGAAGGAGAAGTGGTCCATGAGTGAGCTCATTGCTCAACTAGTCCAGGAGGAGGAAAGGATTAAGACTGAAGAAAGTGATCAGGCTTTTATGGTCAATAATGGAAATGGCAAAAGAAAGCACTCCCATGGGGACCATAAGGCTAAGAAGAAGCTGCATTTCTCCCCCAATCCTAAGGCGGAAACAAGCAAATCCGCGCCTAAAGGGGTGAAATCTCCCAACGCCATCACTGTCGTTTCGTAAAAGGAAGGACATGTGCGTATGAGTCTGTGCAGCTTACGTGAGTGGCTCGCCAAGAAGGGTAACGATACAATTACTTTTGTTGATGAATCACTTTATGCAGATTTTCCACATTATTCTTGGTGGATTGATTCTGGAGCCACTGTGCATGTCACTAATTCGATGCAGGGATTTAGTTCGTTAAGGACCATAAGAGGGGACCGAAGGCTTAGAGTCGTCAATGGACAGGAGGCTGAAGTTAAGGCTATTGGGACGCTTCCATTAGTTTTGGGGAGCGGCTTCACCCTCCTCCTAAAAGATGTCCTTTTTGTCCCCTCCATGAGGAGGAATTTAATTTCTATTTCCCTGTTAGACAATGATGGTTATTATTGTGTTATTGGAGACAATAAATGTTTGATTCAATTTGAATGTAATAATGTTGGCCTTGCTACCAAGCACGACATGCTTTATATGCTGTCTATTCAACAGTCTCCTTTATTGCTAAATGTGTGTGATGCTCCTATTAAACACAAACGTAATATGGATAATGAGACCTCGTCGAAACTATGGCACTGTCGTTTGGGCCATATTTCGAAGGAGAGAATGGAGCGTCTCATTAAGGAAGAGATACTCCACCCATTGGATTTTTCTGATTCTGACGATTGTATTGATTGTATTAAAGGAAAATATGTTAAACAAATTAAGAAAGGAGCAATACGCAGCTCATGTCCCTTAGAAATAATTCATACTGACATTTGTGGTCCCTTCCCTATTATGTCAGTAGATGGTTATGATTCCTTTATAACCTTTACTGATGATTTTTCACGGTATGGTTATATTTACCCTATTAAGGAACGGTCTGAATCACTAAATAAATTTAAAATATTTAAGGCTGAGGTTGAAAATCAGCATAACTCAAAAATTAAAGTAGTGAGATCAGACAGGGGAGGAGAATATTATGGAAAATATGCACCTTATGGACAAATTCCTGGCCCTTTCGCTAGGTACCTTGAAGAAAATGGAATAGTAGCTCAATATTCCATGCCTGGTGAACCTCAACAGAATAGAGTGGCTGAAAGGCGTAATCGTACACTTATGGATATGGTACGGAGTATGCTGTCTCACTCCAGTTTACCACTTAAATTATGGATTGAGGCCTTAAAGACGGCCGCACACATATTAAACCGGGTTCCCAGTAAATCAGTGTCATCGACACCTTATGAGTTATGGACTGGGAGAAAACCGAGTTTAAATTATTTACGCGTATGGGGATGTGCAGCTGAAGCCAAACTGTTCAACCCACATATTGGAAAATTAGATACTAAGACAGTAAGTTGCCATTTTATTGAGTACCCAGAAAGGTCAAAGGGGTACCGCTTTTATTGTCCTAATTGGACTACTAAATTTGTTAAAACCAGGCACGTTGTGTTTCTTGAGAATGATGAAATCAGTGGGAGTTTTGAGGGGAGGAAAATAGATCTTGAGGAAAATCGGGTTTATGTACCTCTACCCATAATCCGAGAGGCTGTTATTCCTACACCTCAAATTAATGCATCTCCAATTGAAAGTCCTGAAACTAACACTGAAGACTCAGGACATAATGCAGCGCTTGATAATGAACCTCAGGAACCGGCTGTGACCCCTAATGAACCCTTACGAAGGTCACAACGGGAAAGAAGATCCGCCATCCCAAATGATTATGTCATGTACATGAATGAAGACGTGCATGATATTAGAAAGGTGGATGACCCCATTTCATTTAAAGAGGCCATGATGAGTAAGAATTCATCTGAACGGCTTGACACCATGAAAGATGAAATGAAAGCTATGAGCCTGAATGACGTTTGGGACTTAGTAGAAATCCCTGAAGGAGTTAAAAAGGTAGGTTGTAAGTGGGTCTACAAAACTAAGCATGACTACAAGGGGAATGTCGAAAGGTTCAAGGCAAGGCTTGTGGCTAAAGGGTTTACTCAAAGAGAAGGGATTGATTATGTCGATACTTTCTCTTCCGTCTCTAAAAAGGACTCTCTAAGAATTGTCATGGCACTTGTGGCCCATTATGATTTGGAGCTACATCAAATGGACGTCAAAACGGCATTCCTTAATGGTGATCTGCAAGAGGATGTCTACATGGCACAGCCCGAGGGTTTTGTCATTGAAGGCATGGAGCGTATGGGATGTCGTCTCAAGAAATCAATTTATGGACTGAAGCAGGCGTCCAGACAATGGTACCTTAAATTCTATAATATAATAAGGAAATTCGGATTTAAGGAAAATAAAGTGGATAATTGTATATATTTCAAGTCTAAAGATGGCAAATTTACTATTTCGGTTCTTTATGTGGATGATATCTTATTGGCTAGCAGCGATAAGGATATGTTGTTTGAGACCAAAAGATTTCTCTCCGCTCATTTTGACATGAAGGATCTTGGTGATGCCTCTTATGTTTTGGGCATTGAGATTCACCGAGATAGGTCCAAAGGGATATTAGGTTTATCCCAAAGAGCATACATTGACAGAGTACTTAAGAGATATAATATGCATAACTACTCTTTCACGCCTGCTCCTATTGTTAAGGGCGATAAATTTGGACTATTTCAATGTCCAAGGAATCAATTAGAATCTGATCAGATGAAGTCGATTCCTTATGCTTCAGCTGTCGGAAGCATTATGTACGCTCAAGTATGCACTCGCCCTGATTTGGCGTTTGTTACCGGGATGCTTGGCAGATATCAGTCGAACCCAGGACTGGACCACTGGAAGGCTGTAAAGAAAGTCTTACGTTACCTTCAAGGCACTAAAGATTACATGCTCACATATGAGAAGTCTGAAAACCTTGAAGCCGCTGGTTATTCAGATGCTGATTTTGTCGGGTGTGTTGATAGTAAAAGGTCGACATCAGGTTATGTCTTCACCCTCGCAGGATGAGCTATTTCATGGAAAAGCTCCAAACAAACACTTACGGCATCTTCAACGATGCAAGCTGAATTTGTAGCATGTTATGAAGCTACAGGATAGGCAGTATGGCTAAAGAATTTTATCCCGGACTTAAAGGTGGTTGACAGCATTTCTAAACCACTAAAGTTGTACTGCGATAACAAAGCCGCAGTGTTCATTTCTAGTAACAACAAGTCAAGTGGTGCTGCCAAACACATTGACATTAAGTATCATGTTGTGAAAGATAGAATTCAGGATCAGACTATTGATGTCGAGCATATAAGTACTAAGTCTATGCTTGCGGATCCACTTACTAAAGGCTTACCACCCAGTCTCTTTCGAGAGCATGTTACCGGCATGGGTTTGAGGGAAAGCCTCTGATTCTGGAATGAAGGGATCATAAAGAACAATCCAAAACTCCCATTAAAGAAAACTTATGATCCTAACTGAATGGAATGGTGAACTATATATGATGGGGTTCAGTGGCGATAAATAAGCTGTTGTAACACATTACCTTGGTCATTGTTCTATTAAGCGTGGACTTATGATGATGCTAATGAGTCCTTCGATTAAGTGGGAGAATGTTGGGTTAATCTCGGACTGAGTCAGTAACTAACTACCGCAAATCCCGCGCCATGATCGGAGGCGCCCAACGATCTTTGGGTCGATCCCCTGATCGCACAGCGCTAAAATAAAAAGGGGAAGCCGGGACCAAGAAACTCATGAATGTTTTCTGGTTTTGCATCTTCCCAAAATCACTACCGATCTAACGAGCGCGGCTGAAGCGGTGGAAGGGCTTCCGATTCGCTCGCCGTCACGTCTTCTCTTCACGGTCAGTGCAGGTGGAGACCCGAGGGGCGACGATACCCGACGTACCGTCGCCGACCACGTCCTCAGCCTCCTACCGTCGCACCTTCACCGACACCAAGAACACCTACCCGACGAATGGCTATCTCCTCCTCTCCGGGTCAGTTCATCTAATGCCTATTTCCGCATTACGATTTGGTGATCATGATTTAGGCTAGTTGATGATGTTCATGTTTTAGTTGAACCCTTATGCTAACAGTAATTAGTTATCCTTTAATTCATAGTGATGCTTGTCATGAACCTTATGTTAAGTAATTCTGAAATTGTCTGCATATATACAACAGATGTTGATACTTCAACAACTAGCACAGCTACAGTGCAAGATAAAGGATTTGATCCAACAGGATGGGAACTTGCTCTTGTTACTACCCCGAGCAGCAACTCAAATTCACTGTCTGTGGATAGTAATTTGGTTGGTGTCTTCTCTCTTTCTTTGAGGATATTTATCTTCCTGTTGGTTAGCTCTATGTTTCAACTCTGGATCTGGAAACTGATATGCTGCCGCTACATGTTTCCTGCAAGTATGTAATAGTTTTGGGCTGGGTAAGGTTCTAGCCATAGCCCCCAAATCTCAGTTGGTGACTGGCTGAAAATCAGCAGTGCTAGTTGATTGCCGGTGAAAACCTTGAGCAATGAGTACCTAATACCTATTATATCAAAATGCATTTACATGAAAGAAACATTAATTGGTGTGGATCACCGATAAATCAGTATAACTCGCAGAAATTCCTTCACGCCTCATGGAATCTCGGGCAAATCTTCAGACTGGTGGTACAAAGCTGATTTATCTCATCCTATACCTGCAACCCTGCAATATCTCATCCTGATAATGTTGGATTGGTGTTTTTTGTTGTGGGAGATAAAGCATTCTGGTCCCACAACTTTGGGCTCAGGAGTTTTTCAACCCCTGAACCTTTTGGAGGTATAGCTTGGCAACACAATTTTTTTGGGGCAACTGACACCTCTTGTGAGTGATTTGGAGACTTCTGGAACTTTGTAGAGGGGTTAATTTGCATCCACCCCCAAAATTGAGGGGGTCCAAATGCACTCTGGAAATTGTAGGTGTTTTATGCTCCCAAGCTGAAAGTTCAGGGACAAGATTGATGTTTTTCCCTTGCACAATCTTTGGATTTTGCTTCTCATGAGTCAATCTCATAACAGTGATCTGGAAAGGTTTAAACGAATAAATGATTTGGGCCCAATTTTTTACTTCAGAGTGGGCCTTGTGTCGACAGCCACTTCTGCTAGTTCCCTTGGAAAGTCTTGTTAGATTTTGTAGATGAAGTTCTACCTATTTGTAGTTTACTTTTTTTGGTGACAAAAATCTGCCGCTGACAAGTGTTCTAATACCTTTTGTACCCTACAATTACTGTCGGTTGCTGCAAATGTTGTTGCACGTTTTATACTTAATTTTTCAACTACAAGCATCTATAAACAAAATATCTGGTAAAGGCTTGCAGCTGGATGAATGTATGGAAAGCAATAAATAGAATTCTTGCTTTGAGGATATCTTTCTTTTGTCAGTCATAATGTGCGGTTTTTTTAATTACCGTGGAGCCAGCTGACCGTCAAAATTTGTCAATCTTATTTCTGCTTGCAGGGTGGTGGATTTGACAAGCTCACACTGGACAGCCTCTACGATGAAGGAACCTACAGGCAGATGCAGCAGCAGCAGCTATACGGCTCAGCACCTCCCAATCCCTTCGTGGCGAGCGATCCATTTGCGGTGTCAAATCAAGTAGCTCCCCCACAGTCAGTCCAAATGGCCGCCATGGCTTATCAGCCCCAGCAGATGGCCATGATGATGCAACCGAATCCCTTCGGACCGCCAATGCAACCACAGCTCGCGGGCATGGCTCCCGCACCAAACCCCTTCCTCGATGCTGGCTTTGGCCCTTTCCCGGCAACAAATGGAATGCACCCGCAAGCCAACCCGTTTGGAACTGCGCAACTTCTGTAGGCTCACAGTTACACGCTCAAGATGGGCAATCTATATAGAGGTACATATCGCGTGTCGAAAAATGCGATTTTTCATGTGTCACAATGTCATGCCAACTTTTTGTTGGCCTCGCTTAGGCTTTGGCCGCTTGGCTATTCTTGTGTATCTCGAGCTTGTATTGAATTAGGTAGAATTGCGCGCGTTGCCGCACCATGTGGAAAAATATGGTTCGAATTAGTGTTCGTGTCGAATTTGTGGAAGAGTTTTTTTTTACAAAATAACCGGACTTAAACATAATTTCAAATCTTTCGGGTCGAAAGAACTGGTGCTCGTGTTGAATTTGCGGAATTATAGGTTTTTTTTTGTAAAATAACTGGACCTAAACGTAATTTAAATCTTCTAAATCTTTTGGATCTAAAGAACCGGCGTCTGTGTCGAATTTGCAAAATAACGGGGTTTTTTTGCAAAATTACCGGTAGAAAGACATGTTCGTGATTTTCGATTTTCTGAGGGGCTTCTCCAAAAAATAGTGACGTGGAGCCTCCCAATGCATTTTTCCCTCTATAATATATACGAGGCTCGAATGGTGACGTGAAAACGCCGAGAAGGCCGGAAAACTCCCAAGTTTATATACGGTAGTATATTATTTTCTGTGTATTTTGTTTTTCACCATTTGGGGCGGCCATGGGATCCTCCTCCTTGTAAAGAAATTTCTTGTCGCTGATGTAAACATTACATGCCAATAAAAAAGGTAGTAGGATACTTGTTTTGTCAGGAAACACACAGGTCACATGTTACTGATCCCCAGCGATCTCATTGCTGGTTGTGTCCCCTCGTTTAATGCCCCCTGACGGTTTTTATTTTTCTTCAGTCTCCTGTGAGGAACTCATGAGGATTGGAGGAAATATTCTGTCTTGGCACAAATCATGTCTTTTGTGGTCAGTAGCACGCCGGCAAAAACGACACGAACTGATACTCCCTGTCGCTCTTCGGTGTAAGCACGTGGGCACTGAGGTGGTGATTTTTTTAGCGACTGATGAGGTGAACTTTAGTGGTAGGTACGAGCGGAAGTGATGGCGTGGAAGCTCGGACCGGTGTGGCAAGAATACACTGCTATCGCTTTTGATGATCCAAAAAAGTTCTCACCTTTTGTTAACCGAATCTAAATGGATACTCGACACGTCAGTGTTGCTACTGCCACGAGGAGATCGTGCATAGCATGCAAATCTCAACTTCGCTAGCCCGGTCACTCGGGTAGCGAGGGCACTCCAGGGCAGAAGGTCTAATAAAGTCGCTTCTACTGCTCTTCGCATTGTTTAGCAACAAGATTATATATAACTTCTCTAGCACTCCTAAACTAGCCCACTGCATACCATTTAATTATTTAGGGTCCACCTGAATATTTATTTCCTCATCTCTCTCTCCCTCATCTTTCTCCTTCACATCCGGACGACATGGCAGCGAGGAGCATCAGTGATGGCGTGGGTGTGTAACATACTAGAGTTTTATTTTTAAAAAATAAAGGCAAAAAATCATTTAAATTAAAAATGTTATTTTATTAGCTTTTGTGAATTTCTAATAATTATTTCTGATTTTCTGATATTTTCTCGATTTTCTGGATTTTATAAAGGCTTTTCTTATTTTCAGAAATTAAAAAGTAATTTATGTATAAAAATAAAAACCAAATTTAAGTTGGCAATAATTTAATTAAGTTCAAAATGTCTTAGGGATTTTCTATGAGTTTTTATAAATTTGTAAACTCTATTTGGAATTTTCTAAAAGACATTTGGAGTTCTAGAATTATTTAAAATCTAAAATCAAATTAAATTCCCAAATTCTCACGAGGCTGAAATCCTTTTCCCTGAATCCATTTCTCCTTTTTTTCCCCCTCTGGCCCACCAGGCCTTTCTTTTTCCTCTCCCGACCCAGCCTATCCCGCCTCTTCCCCCTCTCTCTCTCTTTACTGCTTAGCCCCACTTGTCAACTCCTTCTTCCTCCTCTCTTTCTTCTTCCTCCGTGAACTGAGCCTCGCTGAAGCTCTTAAAGCCGCCTGTTTCTTTCCGTTCTTGCGATCAATCAAGGGCATTGATCATCTTCACTTACCTCGCGTTCACTCCTGTCATTTCACCCCTCTTTACTCGTCTTAATGCTGTGTTATAGCCTCTCGGTCGCAGCCTTTTACACTGCCTCCTCGCCTTCTTCGGTACTCCTCAAGCCCCTATAAAAAGCACACAGAGCTTCCCTTCCCTCACTCCATTTTGCTCGTCTCCAAGTTCTCACTCCCTCTCATTTTGTCGGAACACCACCGAGCCTCGGTCTTCTTCCCCGCGCCTGCCCGCGCGCGCCCTCCACGTTGATCCACCGCTTCGGTGAGTCTCTACACCTTTTTACCGCGTCACAACTTGTTATGGAACATCTTGATCCTTTCCCCTCTGTCAAATTGGCTTTTTCCTCACCCCTTCGCTAGATCGAGCTTTTCCTTGTAGTCTGCCTCCACGCCACCTCGTTGCCAATTATGCCACCTACCAAGCATGTTCTTCGCCACCATCCACACCACTAGATTCGTCGCAACGCATTCTACGCCGTACACTCCCTATCTTCGCCAGAGCCCCGTCGGAGCGTCGTCACCGCTTTCCACCCGTGCGCCACCGCTTCTGCTACTATGGCTCCCAGGCGCTAAAACCATGCGCACCGGATTCCCCATCCCGCGCTCTTGCTTCCCCGCCTCTCACCGCCCTCCGCTGTGCCGCCGAGCTCTGGTCACCTTTGGTCCCCGAGCTACTGCCACCGTTGTATTGTGCAGTGCGCCCGGTACATGGTGGACCGACGCAATCCTCGTGGACCCGGTTCACTGGGCACGGGCCCATATGTCATAGACTTAAGAACATTTTCCTTTTAAAAAATAATTTGCCCTTGAAAATCAATTTTCTCCGCTGACATCACCATTGCGTTATGCTTGTGTCATAAATCCAATTTCCTTAAAAAAGAAAAATTCACAATTCAAAAAATCCATGTGATGTCATGATGACGCCATAATCCGGAATTTTCTTTAGCCAAAAAATTCCATAAATTCTGAAAATCCTTAAACGGTGCTTTCTCTTTCTTTTTTTCATGAATTAAATCTTTCGAAAGACCGTTCTCATTTGTTCTAACTCCAACTGACTCTGTTCTTCTTCCTAAACTAATATAAAATCATAATATACCAAATTATACCAATTTTGTATTTTATTTGCATTTATTTGGATTTTATTTGAGTTTATTATTTTCAACGTTTACATTTTGGAGTGCCAGAAGAGTACCGGACACCACTTCATACAAGGCAAGTTACACTTTTGATCACGTTGATCTCACATTTTTAAATTATATTCTATTTTAAATTACTGCATGCATAATTTTAATAAATGTAATTTAAACCCTAGATTTAAATATATAGTTACTCCTATTTGTTATGTCCTTATTTGACTTTGATAATCCTTATGCCTTTATCACCTTAAGTAAAAATCTCACTATTTGGTACAATAATATAGTATTAACTAGTGCTTTGTAGCAAATGGCTTACACAAAAATTTGGGACTATTTTGGGAATTTGAGCCTAACAAAGATTCTATTAAAATAAAATTGTTCTTTGGCAAAGTAATACCATTTAATATTGCGAAAAATTGCTATGCTTCAAAGTAAAGTGAAAATTGTGATTTAGACTGGGCGAGAATTGATTGTCAGGTGGCTACACCATGGTTCTGGGTTTGTGATAAACTTGTCTAGTCAATTATGTACCGGTCTATGAGCTGCTGATTGTAAAGCCTATCCGTACTGCCACAAGTCTGGTATGAGACAGATCTGGCTAACTAATTTGCAAAGTTCCAATGTCGGTTGTGCCATTTGGTTGATGAGTGGCGCAAGAGGGGGTTATGACTAAGGCTTTCTGACCCTGTCAACGATGGAATCTTAGCGGGCATAACTGCTTGAAATGGCGTTTTGTATAGGCTTTGTCATAATCTCTCTACCACACACAAAAGGAAGTATGTTAGCAACAAGAGTTGATCAAGTCTTGTGATTAAAGTTGCACAACCTCTGTAGAATGTAAAACTAATCGATTAGCCGAGTGCGTAGTCATAAGCATGCTGAGCAAAGCCTTTCATGGGTTAGACTTCGGTTTTCAAAAGTGCTTTTAGAAAAATGGAAGGGGTTCATCTAGGAAATTTTGGGATAAAACTCTGGATTGGATCACATGTTGAAAATTAGATTAAAACTCAGTTTTGCTATATTAATTATGCATTCAAAATTACTTGTTCTATTTGAAAAGTTGTTTTATGCTCAACTAACCATATTATGCTTTTCTTTGTTATCCTTGTGTTGATACTGTATTTTATGTGTAATTTGCGGAGTACTTTATATACTCACCTTACTATAATTGTTGTTTTCAGAGGAGTATCTTTTCACCAGTGAGGATCTCGATGACTAGATCGCTTTCTTAGTCGATTGCCTGTGGCAAATTCGTTGGGCCCTAATAATTCTATTTTGTCTCCTATATTTTTAGTTGGATTGTGAGACACATATTGTAAAACTCTGATAATTAAATGAATAAAATATCATATAATATGATATGGTATCAATTTTATTTACTGTATGTATTAATTTTTCTTAACCAGTACATTATATATATGCATATATATATATATATGTGTATATATATGTATGTATATATATATATATAGTATAATTACCTAGGGCACCATGATCTAAAAAGGATATTTTCTCTATGTATTTTCATGCGATTTTTTTTGAAATTTTTATGATACTGAGTTTAACCAGTTTACTAACTAGTTCAAATAAGTTTGAACTGAAATTCAAACTAGAGTTTCCTTTTTTATGATAGTTTGGTTGTAGGTATGTGCTGATTTTATATATAAATCAGCAAAGCATGTGATCCAAACTCGTTCAAAATCTTTGAATTCGAGTATATTTTTTCGAAGTTATGTGTTTCATTTGAATTGTTATTGATGGGTATATACCCTAAAACTGAAATTTTTGAAAAATATACTCGAATATGGCTTGAATTCGCGCATTTGAAATCATGGTGCCTAGGCACCATGGTGCCCCATTTCGGCTTCATATATATATATATATACTAGTTTAGTGCCAGTGCTAACGCTACGACGGCAGTACATCTGCTTATCAAATAAATAAAAGATAAGTATGAATATAACACTTAATAATAAATAATCTTGTGATCACATTGTACGTACTACATATTTGGAAGGAGAGCGAATCAAACAAGGAAATAAACAGGGAGGATCTGCATGCAAGGAAACCAGACTTGAATTGTCAAAACTGTATGTACTACATATTTGGAAAGAGAGCGAATCAAACAAGGAAATAAATAAGGAGGATCTGCATGCAGAAGGTGTTGCCCTTGATCTCCTCCCGTCTGCGCTTCGCCCAAGATCGCCTCCATGTGTGGCGTCGGCGATCTCCGCCGCCTCCGCTCTGTGCAAAGGTGCGCGTCCATCTCTCGACAGACCAATCGCGCGCGCAAGCTCTGGTGTAGTCGGCGCCGGGCGGGTCGAGCGCCATGAGCGGCAAATATGTCATCTGGAAATTTGGACCAATAATGGTTTCTAATTGTCATCCAAATATGAATGCTAACATATAGCACCATTTGTGTGTCTGATTGAGGCTAATTATTATCGAATATCATTACTTTTCATAGTGTATTTAGGAATAAGTCCTTAAATGAACACATTCTTTATATAATATTTTTAGCTAAATAATATTATCAAATGGGTTTAGATTTACAACATAAATTCCATATATATAGTTCAATTGAAATATATATGCAGCTCTCTGTTGTGGGCCACATGAATGAATGAGTTAGACACATTAAACAACTACCGTCGGATGTGGGTGAGTAAAGCGAGGAAAGATCGTCGTTCATTTTGATGAATGCAAGTTTACGGAGATGTTTCTTTGGGTGCACGAACGTTGGGCCATCTCTAATGAGTGCATTATTTAGGGTGGGCGTAAAAAAATTCTTGGTGCGTTATAAAGAGATATATATATATATATATATATATATATATATATATATATATATATATGCCTCGCAAGCATGAGGGCGACGTGACGTTTCAGGCGGCTTGGCGGTAGGTGTGTTAGAGGTGCGACGACGAGCGCACGACGTCATGAAGGCGAGGAACCCGGAGTTGGCAACGTGGAGGAGCATGGGCTCGACGACGTGGCATCGGCTCCGTGGTAAGCGCAGGGGTCACGACGGCGAGAAAAGCCGCATCGACGACGCGATGGGTGGCTTGGTGGTGAGAGCGAGGTGCGTCGGCTCTATGGAGGCGACACCTGTGAAATGTCTCCTGAGATAATGAGTCTGGTCACTGGTGTGTGAGAGTGGTGGTTTGGTTTTCGTGGCATTGGGTTCTAAAAAGATATTAATTATCGCTTAGAAGATAGGGTCTATTGCTAGACGTAGACAGCTTTAGGAGCATTGGGTGTGCCCAGGAATCGCAATCAGTACGGACCAGCACGTGGCAGAACACAGATCTTTACGACGTCAAGATCTATCATTTGTCGGATGAATAGTAATCCTTCCGTTGATAAATATAAGGTGTATTTTGACTTTGCACAAGGATTAAGGTTATGGTAAAATTGAGAAAGGCATGATAGAAAATAACTTACATATCCCTCTTAATTGTCTTAGAAGATGAGAGATAATGAATAAATGCGTATGGTTGAGAGAGAATAAATATGGGTATAAGTGGAAAGACACATTAAATCTACATGCACACCTTATATTTTCAACAAAACCATTCAAACTGTAGGCCTTGTATTTATCAACAGAGGGAGTAGTACGTGGTGAGATACCATATGATCGACCCGACAAATTTCGCTCGGTCTCGCTGCCCATCCATTCGTAGGCGACCAAAATTCAACATTTGCTCGGTATCGATTTTTCACGAATTTCAATCAACGGTATGTGAGAGTCAAACAGCTAGTTAAACCGATTAAAAAAATCATGAAAACCGATTGAAACGGTCGAAAACGAAAACAGATCGGCATGAACCGAAAACCAAGCACAGAAGGTAAAATGGTGAAAATGCAAGAAAAAAATTACAAAAAAATTCTAAAAATGTAAAAATGTCGAGGGAGGCGTAAAAATCCAGAAAAATGTAATAAATGTATAAACAAATATGAAAAATTACAATGAAATTTCAGCATGATCTTTGCCATATTTTAGAACAATGTGAAGTTGTAAAATACATATTTTGCAATAATAGCACAAGTATGGAAGAATATGAAAAATTATGGCATAATCTTTGCTATATTTTAGACAATCTCAAGTTGCAAAGCAGTCATTTAGCAATAATATATCAAGAAATAACATTTCATTCAATACCATTGACAACTCAATCCAACAAACCTATATTTTAATAACAATCATTTTAATAGCATGGCATATGACATTTCAAATCAATTGTTCTCATCGGTTATGAATGTTCACACCTAGCACAGCTTCGTCGTTCTTTTATTGTCGCACATATGCCGTGTTAGACCTACATGAACTCTATGTTAGTAAAAAATTAAGTTGTAATTAAATTAAACATACAAATGAAACATTGCCTTTGGCGTTACGGGTAATATTGTTGGGTATACACTTGGTTGGCCATGTTATATTCCTCGGTGGACATCAAGGTAAATCCTCATGTAGCTAGCAACTCCGCCTTGTAATCGTGCCAACTTTGCCCCGTCCATGTACTTGTTGTTTGCCATTGTTGATACAACATAGCATAAAACTCGGGGTCGTGCCACTTGTAGATCCATTGGGTGGTTGATTGTGCATGAGCATCAGGGATGGCATAGTCGTAGCTACTATACGAGCCATAGCTCCCTCACGTCTCGGCAACGCCATAGGAGATACAGCTATCCTGTGGTGCATCCTTTCCCTTCCACCTAGTAGTCTTCCTCGGTGATTGGGGAGCGCTATTGTTTCTGTTTTGTGTTGCATGAGTGTACTGGGACTCCCATGTAAACTGTATGAGAAGCTGTGTTTCTGAGTGGGAAGTGGGAGGAATGGAGGGATCAGCAGGGGACTGATCGTCGTCAGTGTCTGTCTTTGATCTATTGTCATTGGATTCTTGGTATGGCGGGCTCCGACGATCCATGTCAGTTGAGTCATCACTCCCTACATACTGTTCCTGTTATGAGGGATGCATCCCCATTTTTAGGAAGCTTTCCTTTTTAATTGCTCCCTCATCGGCACTGTTGGGTGCTTCCTCTTTCCTATGTGAGTGTCACCCACTGCTATTTCTGCCCATTCGGTGATGTTTGTAGCCCAGTTACCGTTCACAACGCACCAGTGTCTGCCGGGTTTGTCACAAGGTGTGATGGGAGGGAGGTGTCACTCTCTGTGTCAAGTAAGGGTTAGCATTGGACCTTCCTCTTTCCATCCACTGTCGGATAGGATTTTCTACGTCGTATAGTCTTAGCTCCATAAGGCGTTGGAATGTATCGTCTTCGACTATGGACTTGTCATTTTCTTGTTCTTGCATTGTGAACCGCAAGTTATAGTTCACATAGACAAACTTGTGGAGCTTCTTGTATGACAGACGGTTTCGAACTTTGGTGCGGATGAATGCGAACGTGCTCCAATTGCGCTCGCATCCGCTGGAAGAAGCGCAATGCGAAACGATGCGCAGAGCCAACTGCTGGAGCATGGGTGTGTCCGAACCAAAGATACCCCACCAGTGCACTGCAATTTAACGAAGATAAAAATAATTATGATGTGGAAATATGAGACTGGCATTATATTTAATATAATATAAGAAAAATACCAAGGGAAGTTTTATGATCATATGCCATCCTTTCAGCTAGCACATTCGAGAATGATCCAACCTTTCGTCTAAAAAGATCAGATTCGTGAAGACTTCGCATCGTCATATCAGTATCATCAGCAAGCGCTTCAAATGCATCTCGTAGATTTGGTAAGAAGGAGTTGGTCGTGCCATACGAGTAATGCGTTCGAGGATTCAAGACAGCAACTGCATGAAATTGAAGAAAACATGTTAGTACAAGTATTTGTGAGTACAAGCTATTCAAGAAAAAGAGAAGAATATAGTACTAGCGTTCATATAAGTATCACTTGTTAGATCGTCCATTCTAGGTTCCATGACATTCATGTATTGTTCAAAAGTAGTTGGAGAGTCATAGAGCAAGCTATCATATTCTTGTCACACAATGTTCACTACAAGAAACAGAGAAAAATTCGTGGGTTTTTTAAATTCGTGGGCAAAAAAAAAACCCACGAATTTATTTATTTAAATTAAATCGGTTTGTATAAAACCCGTTTTAATTAAATTAGTGGGCCAAAATGAAACCCACAATTTAATCATTTAAATTCGTCTTGAAGTAACCCACGAATTTAAACATTTAAATCGTGTGCCAAAAATTACCCACGAATTTAAAATTTAAATCGTGGGCCACCAATTACGCACGAATCTAAGTTTTTAAATTCGTGGGCCCACCTTCCCACGAATTTATCCGGGCAAAAAAACCCTACGGCCCGGTAGAGACATCGCCGCCTCCCACGCCCGCGCGCCGCGCCGCCGCCCGCAGCGCCACTTGCTTCGCCGCGCGCCCGCCGCTGCACTTGCCGCGCGCCCGCCGATCCCCGCGCGCGCCCACTCTCCGCCGCCGCGCTGCGCGCCCGCCGCCGCTGCCGCAGTCGCTCCACTCGGCGGCCGAGCCACCCACCCGATCGCCTCGCCGGCATGTTGCCGCTTCGGCGCCGAGACCCGCCCGGCCGGCCGCCGCCCCATGCGATCCGGGCGCCTCGCCTCGTCCTCCCGGCAGCAGCGAGGCGATTTCAACTGGGACGCCATACCAGGCCGAGCTCTAGGCCATCGAGGCCGCCTCGCCTCCGCCAAGCGCCGCCGCCCCGCCCGCCCAACAATCCGCCGTCGCTTTGCCGTGAGAACCGGTCCCCCGCCGGAGGTGCCTCTGCTGCCGTCGTTGCTCCTCTCGCCTCCCACTTGCCGAGGTGAGGCTCGCTCTTCTTGCCTCCCTTCCCATTTCCCCTTTCTTGACATCGCGAAATTGAAGAACTCTATTTGTTCTTGGAATTGGGGCAAGAACACATTATTCCTCTCACATTCGTCTTACGGGCATGGAAATTGCTTAACAATTTGTTGCACATTGGATCACGAAGGAAGGCGGTTCTTGGTGCTCTGATGCATCGATTGGAAGAAAAGCACTGTAATTTTGGTAAAATGGCAGCTCTGCGTGATTGTTTACGTGTTACTTTGTTAGGGTTCGATGCTTTCTTGACAATGCTTGTGTTTGTATAGCTGGGCTGTGTAGACTTGCACCTAGTTGTAGTTATTCTCCTTGCGGGATTGACATTATAATCATGTTTACTTTGTTAGGGTTCAGTGCTTTACTGACAACGCTTCGTAACTTAGTTCTCACAAGTGATGGAATCTAGTGAAACATAACCAATCTTGTGGATTTTGCGGAGATCCACCATGTAAAGTCATATGTAATGCGATTATGCATGGACAAAACTCACTGCTATGTCATGCATATCATTCACTCTGGAGTACCACCTATATTGAAATCTCTTTTGGAGGATAGTTCCTCCATTAAAGTAGGTTGTTTTGCTTGAATTATTTTGATCGCTTCCCTCGTAAGATGTTTGCTCCTTTCCCCTATATTACTGCTCCTTTTTGGTCATGCAAGTTGTGGTTCTGTGTCCTTGCAGGTTGCAATATGTATTGACAATGATGCAAGGAAAATGTCCAAAGATTATGATATCCGTGTACAACCATTGATGGATTTGTCAAATCTTGCAAATGTCAAGTTAGCTGGGCCTCCTAAAAGATGGAGTCTTGCTTCATTAACTGAAATGAACAAATGTCTACTTTGCCCAGTTCTGTTAGCACGGGGAAAAAAACAAATGTCTACTTTCAGTTCAATTATTCATGTTTGCACTCTATGTTATAACTGCAAATGTTTTTTTGTCTGCTGAGTGGATGTCCTATTTATAAGAGAGGTTATGCCGAAATTTTGTACATTTCGGAGACTTAGTTTTAAGCCGGTTTTGAAGAGTTAAAAGGTTGGTTTGGTATTTTAGTGCGGTAATAGGTTTGGTGTCTCGTTTGTTAATTCTTCGTTCGCTTGAACTTCATTGTGGAGTTTGTCTTTTGTGTTAGTGTTTCTGATCAGATTTGAACAAAATAGATGATCCTTCTTATTTATTCTTCGCTTAGCAATTTGGATATATGTATATATGTATTGAGTGCGATACATATATATATATAAATACATACATTTGGATATATATACTTTTTTTTTGTAAAAATGACAGTTAAATTCGTGGGTTTATTAAACCCATGAATTTAATCTGTTTAAATTCGTGGGTTTAATAAACCACGAATTTATCAATTAAATCGTGGGCTAAAAACCCGAATTTATCAATTAAATCGTGGGTTTAATAAACCCACGAATTTATCTGATAAATCGTGAGTTTTTAGCCCACCAATTATCTATTAAATAAATGAGTTTAATAAACCACAATTTAATCTATTTAAATTAGTGGGTTTATTAAACCCACGAATTTAACTCAATCAATTAAATTCGTGGGCTTAGCGAAACCCACGAATTTAACTTAAATCGTGGTACCCACGAATTTAATTAATTAATTTCGTCGAGTTAAATTCGTGAACTAAATTCGACGGTTTGCTCACGAATTTAAATTAAATTCGTGGGTTTTAGCTTAAATTCGTGGGTTTTTGGCCCACGAATTTTTCCTTGATTCTTGTAGTGGTTATACCGCAGTATCACCTTGCTCAATATGGGATCCCCATCTTGATCAGCAAATCGCAAGAAGGCGTACAACGGCTCCACAAATTTCAAAATTGATTGAAGGTTATCCCACCAGTCTAAGCTCAAGTGACACCCATACACGTACCTCCCCTCTGCAGTATTAACAAAGCGTGGCGATAGAAATTCCTCCGAGGCCATCCATTGCAAGAACTTGTCCTTGCGACAAAGAAAAATGTTCAAAAACATATAGTTTGTTCCAAAGCGAGTCGCATACCACTTGACCAACTCTCCACCAATGTGCTTCTTCATCATGGCGTGAAGTTTGAAATGGCTGTAAATCCATCGAGAGATTTTTCTACCACTCTCAATGACAAAGGCGTGGTACGGAAACTCTCCAATCTGCTTCAACATCAAATTAATCGTGTGGGCCACACAAAGTTGCCACAAGATGTTGCGGTGCTCTCATGCAATGAGCTTGCATGCCTTCTTATAATTGGCACCATTGTCCATGACAATTTGCGTAACATTGCGCGCACCCACCTCATCGATCACTGAGACAATTTCCTGCATCAAACAAACACAATGCTCATGAGTCGCATCAAACAAACACAATGCCTACTTGATTTCAGAATAGGAGCCATTAGAGCAAATACCTTGCGCAAGTATGGTGAGTCCTGACTTTTGCCCGTCGCATCAACGGATTTATGGAAGAACGTGTTGCCGTTGCAGTACAACATGAAGTTGATAATGCTCATGCGTGTCGGTCCAGTCCAAGAATTGCACATGATGGTTACGCCATACGTTGGCCAATCTTCTTGAACTTCCTCATCTTTTGCTGTATATCCGCTTCATTGTCGTCTAAATATTTGCCGTCTATGTCTCTCTCGCTGAGAGACGGGACACCCTTGCCTGCAAATAAAATGTAGGATAACCATATGAGCTATTGTTGAAGGTATAACTCGACAAAAATTTGAAACCTCACTTACCCCATTTTTGAGTTTCCCTGACAGCAATAACGAAGTACGAATTGTCTGCTTCCTCCCCGCGATACCAGCCGTATGGAAAAATTTGGCCCATGCCGAGCCAAGTGCATTCCTCCCCTTCTGTGTCCAGCTCCCAGTGTCAATTCTTGGTTGCACAGGGCCATGGGTTGTACCAAAGTGGTAATCCCCCACGGTCGGTCTGTTCCGTTGCGATGAACTCCGTCCCATCCTTGGCAACTGACGCCGCCCCCTCCTCTAGCCCTTGTAGAGGTGCCACTGCCAGCACCGTGCTCATACCTGCTACCTGCCCGGCTGATAAATTCCGCCTCAGCCCTGGAGGTCTCCATGGCGTGCTGTAATTGTTCCTCCTCATCAGCATCACCCGTGTACGCCTCATACATACTTCTTCTCACCGGGGAATGCACAACTGCTGCTTCCTTTCTGAACCTCTCCTCCCTCTGTCCATTCCTCTTATCTTTCATCATGTCCAGGTCACGCTGAAAGTACTCGCGAACCTCCTTAGAGACTTGATTGCCATGGATGATATTTGTACTGCGTACTACCAGGTGATACTTAAATCGGGTTGCACCGCCTTCCTTCTTCTCTTTATGACAGTACTTACATCGAAATCCGCCACTCATCTTCTCACCGTGCTCCCAAACAACATCGCCCTAGTCTGCCATCTGCTAATATAAAACAACAACGGTTCAGTCAACTGGTTGTTACCTACTTAGCTCACCTACTTAGCATAATGAAGTCATCATGTGCTTAGCATACTGATTAGCTACTTAGCATACTGAAGTCATCATGTGCATAGCATACTAGTGAATCAAAATGACTAGCCACTGCCCATTACATATATGTTTACTCTTCAGCAAGCGAGATATTACATAATATTCGAGATTTAACATAGCAAACATGTATGCAAAATTCAACCCTAAAAGCATTACTCAATAATCTGCCTCCATGAAAAAACCCTAGCAACAAATACAAAGAATGAACTAATGACTAAGTGTTCTTGCTAACCTGGTCGAAATTCGCTTGGATTTCTCTCAAAACCGCAGCGCACACAGCATAGTTGGTTTTTCGATCGAGCCGCTCGGTTTTTGGCCGTTCCTGCTTGATTTCCAACCGCAGAGTCTCGATTTTAGCTCACCGCTGACCGGATCTGGGTGTGTCCGAGTGACAGCTCGTGTGGGCGTGGTGGGGAAAGCAAGAAGATCAACAGTGCGGTCGGCATAAGTCCTAGTAGCATTAAATTGGTGTTTTTTGGTAATGGGCCGAATGAACAGCTTTTTTTTTTCTCTTTTTCTTTTTTTTTGCAAATCGGTTATGTCACAAAATCGGCTAAATAATTCGAATTTTCAACTGAATTTCATCCCAGAGGTTAAAAAACCATTCATAATGATTTTAGGGAGGTTCTGGATTTTTTTTCTTCAAATTTTCTAATTTTTTTAGTTTAAATTTGAACCGGACCGGTATGCCGGTTGATTTTGCTTGACGAGCTGTCTCGAAATGCTCGGTTTTCGCGGTTTTCAACCGAAGACCATCGGCTTTTCTAACCCTGGATCAGGGCATGTGTGGTGTGCATGAGACGACGTAGGATAGTGCCACCTGGAGGTTGGGTTTGGTCGCAAGGCATTGCGATCACCCACGAATCCACGATCTAACCTCCATTTTGCATATATACACTACTAACTTGGCATCTAAGCTATGCATCATCCTAAGCACCGTCTCGTGCAAGTTACCAAATCGCTCTCATCTAGTTTTGTTCATTTGACAAGGAAACTGATTTATGCCTGAATGAATTTGTCGCATATTCGGAGTGCGAGTAGACGTTTGTTCCTCAACATTTTACAATAAGCACAGTTTTGTAAGATATGTGGCGACTATAGGTGAGATTTGTGAACACTGTGCATATCTAGTCATCTATACGTTATTTTGCAAATTTAGCATCCTATATATTTTTCTTTTATAAAAATGACTCCCTCCCTTACCGCGGAAGACGCGACAGGTGACACTTATCACTTGCCACGCCTGAGAAGCGTGGGAGGATGGCTCCTGCGCCGCATGTGAGTACAACAGCACGTGAAGGGACACAGCAACATAGCGGCACATACACAGTGCATGTGTAGTGCACTGTAGCATCGATTGCTTCCGCGCAGGGGTTACATGAGAGGAGCCTTCTGCGTTGCCTGGCCGCGGAAGCATGTCTTCCCGCATTGGCGCGCACAACTACGGGGCCAATCTCCTTCCGCGCTCCTTAGACGTGGCAGATGACACTTGTGGTTTGCCGTGCCTTCTGTACTAGAGGAGGATGCTATTGTTATAGTTAGATTTGAAAAAAAAATAATGCACAGAAGGGCTAAGTATGCACATAATCAAATCTCGTTCCCAAAATCCCAGCTGAGTGCTAGACTGCTAGTTCTCACGAAATGGTGAAATGTTTCTTGAAAGTGCAGCCTTACTCCATGGTCCATACCGAGTAAAGTTCGCCAAAATCTCCATAAAAAATACAAAAGAGTTCACCTGTCAGGCTGTCACCAGAAATGACATGAACACCTGACCAATTACGTTGAGTTCTTAAGATCGTAACCAGGTTAACCATTTCGTTTTCGAACTGAATTTTGAGAATTGCTCGGCACCCGTTTTTCGCGAAAACCGATCGAAATTCGGTAAAAATCGATCGGTTTGCGAAAGTCAAACAGGTGGTCAAACCGATTCAAAAAAACAGAAAACCGGTCGAAAAGCTCGAAAATCGGTCGGTTTTCGTCGAAAACTGACGACAGAAGGAAAAATGGTGAAAACGAAAGGAAAAATTGAAAAAAATGTAAAAAAATTAAAAAACTACAAAAATACAAAAAAATCCCAATTAATCTATAAAACACCTCAGAGAAACTTAAATAATTTTTGAAATCATTTTTTACTTCTAAAAATCCAAAACAGCAATTAAGGAAAAGGAACAAAGATATTGTCAGATTTTTATAAATATTTAAAAGATTTTTTATATTATGAAAATTTAATGTAACCATAAATAGTTCCAAAGTATTATGCAATAAAATTTTCAAAAATATTAGACTCCATTTAGTACCTATATAAAATCAAAAGCAGAAGAGCATATACAATGATAATATCACTTTGAATTTAAAAAAATACACATATCGATCATCTTACGAAAATTTTACATAATCATTGTAAATAAGTTATAACATCACAAAAAAGTTTAAGAAATATTAGACTTCATTTTGTGCCCCTAGAAAATAAAAACTAAAGAGCATATATTGTGACAGTATCACTGTCAGAATTTTTAAAAAATGTACGTATCTGATAATAATCTGAAAATTTTACAGAATAATTAGGATGGCCTCAGGACCGCACAAAAAAAAAATTCAAATTTTTTTGACACTTTTTGCGAAATTTTTTCAATTTTTTTATATTTACTATTTATCTGAACGGTTTTACTTGCGAACCGGCTCGGCACGGCCGGTTTTCGCGAAAACCACCGGTTTTCGTCGGCATCTTGGTAACTCAATTGTTCGAGTAATCGATAAGTTTCTCTTTTTCTGGAAAAAAAACCACCTGAACACCCTTGATCAGTACGCGAATCCAATCAACCGCAACAGCTCAGCCAAACCGACAAAACAATCTTTAGAAAAGGAAAAATACAGAAAAAAAGAAAAGATAAGAAAAGAAAGGCCGATCCAGTATCCACGCGTGGGTAGGCCCCACCCCCAGATCTCACGGTCCCCTGATATCTCGCCTATATAAACCCCTTTTACCCTTCCTTTGCTCCTCTCACGGTCTGTGACCTCCAGTCCTCACCCTTCGCAACACATCCTCGGATCTAATTATTCTTCCTCCCAACCTCGCCGTGTTGCGGTGGTGGATGCAGCCGCGTGGGCGATCCTTCAACCGCCGCTCCCGGAGCTTCTCCCGCGCTCGCCTCGCCATCGAGGGATCTTAAAATCTCACTGACCCCTCTCGTAGCAAATCCTCCCCTCTTCAATCACACGGAACAACTCGTTAACGAGCACGCGAACGAATATGGACGCCGCCGCCGCCGCCGGAGTCTCTGTTAATGGTAAGCACGAGGGCGCCCTCCCGCGCGCCGTTCCGTGCGGTTCGGATCGGATCTGTTCGCTATACGTCCTCTTCTTGTTTGGTTGCTTTTGGCCGGGGAGAAGAGTCGAGCACATGGCGTGCGGATCTCTGTTTGCGCGAATGATGGGTGGTGGGTTGTGCTGGTGTTGCAGGGGGGCTGGAGAAGGCGGAGGAGAGGAATGCGCAGAAGAGCTACTGGGAGGAGCACTGCAGGGACCTCACCGTCGAGGCCATGATGCTCGACTCTCGCGCCGCCGACCTCGACAAGGAAGAGCGCCCCGAGGTGATAACATGGTCTAGTTTTCTCCCGCTTGTCTAGTGATCAGTGGTGTTTAGTAGCACTTTGCGTGAAACACGTTGATCATTTCGGTTCTCGAACGGCCTATCTGCCTAGATGTTAGATCTGGGGAGCTGCTGTACTGCTGTTGGCTTTGTGCTCCCCAAATGTAGCAATGGTAATTAGTCTCTAAAAGAGACGCGTGGTGAAACGATGGGGGATGCTTTTAGAAGTACCGCAGTTTTTTTGGGGGCAAACTTGTCGGTAAATCGTGTGTGTTTTCTACAATTGTTCAACACAAGTGTGCTGATTGAGACTGGAGAGGCTGATGTTGACACTTACTTTTTGAGTACCCTCAAGAGTGATTTGGCTCAAGGAAATTGCGCGTCCACTTGTGATTGACGTTGACGCCAAACATTAACCTCGCGTAGCCTTAACTCTTGGTGCAAGAGCTATTTAGCTGTTTTCCCTTTTCCAGACTACACAAAAATATGCTAGACTTTTTACTGTGATCAAGTGTGGTCGGCAAACTTGTTTACTTTGGATCTGTAAACTTGCTTGCTGAGGAACTTGTCTACGTTCTGTACTGTCAAATATTGATGTTTCTCACAAAAGTTATTTACCTTGAACAGCAGGGATTGGAACTTGGAAGTCCATGGGCTCATTTGTACTTGTATTTGTTTTGTTAGAGGAACCTTGGCTTTTCTAGCGGATATTAATTTTTTATCTTTGAATAATACAGTTTTTTTTGGCTTCCTGAACTTCACTGGGAGTCTGCTGATCAATTTCATTACGCAACTATGATATTTCTTGTTTAGTATAACATCTGGAAATAACATTATGACATTGAGAACTAAAGCTCAACATTCATGTCTTCCTTAATTTATTATCAAATTCTTGTATTTACATACACTGAAGACTTGAACAATCTTTAGTTTCCACATGAGTTGACACGATTTTTGCATATTAGAACATATTTTCCCAGACTTGTGGTGTCAACATTTTCATATGGTTCTGCCCTCCTTCTGCAGATACTGTCTTTACTTCCTCCATATGAAGGAAAATATGTACTGGAGCTTGGTGCTGGAATAGGTCGTTTTACTGGAGAACTTGCTAAAACAGCTGGGCATGTTCTTGCAATGGATTTCATTGAAAGTGTGATTAAGAAGGTCATAACGTTTAAAACTTATTATATTTTTTTAAAAAAATCATGTTTGGTAGCTGAAATATGACGGACTTCTTTTAAGCTGTACACACATGCTATATCTTGTTCATTGAGTTCTTTTTATATATTTTCTTCCTGTAGAATGAAAGCATAAATGGTCACTACAAGAATGCATCCTTTATGTGTGCTGATGTTACATCTCCGGACCTGATGATTGAAAATAACTCCATCGATCTGATATTCTCAAACTGGTTACTGATGTATCTTTCAGATGAGGAGGTAATAAGCAGACAATACTTACAAACCTTGATTTCTTGTCTTATTCGTTGGATAAATAAACACATTTTAGGTCTGTAGTAATCCTCCATCGTCCAGCTGAGATAATATTTATAAAATGAACCCTAGTTGCTGAGTTGCAAACTTTGCCTAGGTGGCTTGAATTTGTTGTTGGCATTTGTTAACTGTGGTATGTTTTGGTTGTCTGTCTCATGAGTTTTTCTAACTTTTATCTCTTACTGTAGGTTGAGAATCTAGTAGAAAGAATGGTAAAATGGTTGAAGGTTGGTGGCTCTGTCTTCTTTAGGGAATCTTGTTTCCATCAATCTGGAGATTCAAAAAGGAAAGTAAATCCAACACATTATCGGGAACCAAGGTTTTATACTAAGGTGACAATGCAGACTCTTCTGCTATTCCCTCTTCTATCATTTTAATCTCAGACTTGAGAGTTCAAGATTTCTGCTTTATTTTAATTTTCTGTTTTCTGCTAGCCCTATCTCTTTAAATTTTATCTACTTTACTGGATATAAATAATAACCCCTAATGTCATATGTATATCATAGCACAAATCCGTGTCATCTGCACTATTTTTTGACAATGTTATGCAGGATCGAGTGCCCTCATTTTTCTGTTTTCTTAGTGATGCTTGCCAACAAAATGATGCTGTACTCTTTTCTTCAAAATAGCTAACTATTTGATTTACAAATAGGTGTTTAAAGAGTGCCATGCCTTTGATCAAGATGGGAATTCTTTTGAACTGTCTCTACGTACTTGTAAGTGTATTGGAGCGTATGTGAAAAATAAGAAAAATCAAAACCAGGTACTTCTATGTCCTTGCACGCTTACACACATGTACTTTCCATGGTCAAGTGAAATTATTGATGGACATGACTCCTTGCTTTTGTAGATATGTTGGCTATGGCAAAAAGTCGATACAACAGAAGATCGAGGATTTCAAAGATTTCTGGATAATGTCCAGTACAAAACCAGTGGAATATTACGCTATGAGCGTGTTTTTGGAGAAGGTTTTGTGAGCACTGGTGGAATTGGTGAGTGTATACATATTCTTCTGTCAATATGAAATCTTTGATATTCTTATTTGTAATATGCTCTTAAAACTGCTTATTGATCACCATTTAACAGAGACTACAAAAGAATTTGTGGATAAGCTGGATCTTAAACCTGGACAGAAGGTGCTTGATGTTGGTTGTGGAATTGGGGGCGGTGATTTTTATATGGCCGAAAATTATGATGTTCATGCTGTTGGTATTGATCTTTCCATAAACATGGTGTCGTTTGCACTTGAGCGTGCTATTGGCCGCAAGTGCTCAGTTGAGTTCGAAGTTGCTGATTGTACCACAAAGACATACCCAGAAAATACATTTGACGTCATCTACAGCCGTGATACTATCCTTCACATACAAGTATGTTTTGCTTTCATCATTTACTGTCTATTTGGAGGTTTGTTGCTTCCTAGTTGATTGAATTGCAGTCTAATTGTGAGCAATCATGCAAAGCATCTCCAGTTGGAAATGGGTTTTGTTGGGCAAGACCTCACTGTTGCTTGTACATAAAAAAATTAAAATTTTAAATGCAAAATTATTGTTCCATCTCTATGTGACGCCCTTTATTTGATGCCAGAATAACATTATTTTGACCAGCGTTGCCTTTTCTTCTGCAGGACAAACCCTCTTTGTTTCGTAGTTTCTTCAAATGGCTAAAACCTGGGGGTAAGGTCCTAATCAGTGATTACTGTAGGAGCCCTGGGAAACCATCCGAAGAGTTTGCAGCGTACATTAAGCAGAGGGGTTACGACCTTCATGATGTCAAGGCTTATGGACAGGTGCTTCTTAACTGCACTTTTATATGGCTAATGCAGTTGCTTTAATAAATATGTACAACTCTGTAAACTTTTGTTCGTCAAACTATCCAGATGCTCAATAATGCTGGTTTCCATGATGTTATTGCTGAAGACCGCACTGATCAGGTTATCCTCTCTGACAAGCCTGTTGGTTTGCAATTTTGCATACTCATATTCTATTCCACTAAGGTTTATACAACAGTTTCTAGGATACTAATGAATGCTCAATGTTGTATTTCAGTTCCTGAGTGTTTTGCAAAGGGAGCTAGCTGAAGTTGAAAAGAACAAAGATGATTTCCTGACTGACTTCACCCAGGTGATTTGACGAAGCCCTTGATAAGTCCAACCATGACCTGGCAGTGTAGAAGCCTGCATTTTTTCTTTGTTTGCTGAGAGGCACATCTAATTCTTAGTTTCATTTATTTTCAGGAGGACTATGACGATATTGTGAATGGATGGAAGGCAAAACTGCAGAGGAGCTCTGCTGGTGAGCAGAGGTGGGGTCTGTTCATCGCCACCAAATGATGACCCAGATGCGCAACAAATAAAACGGCTTCATTTCATGTGGCCTTTTTATTATATTTGGTGTTGCATTTGTTATTCTGAACTCAGTGAGCTTGTATTAGTACCTATCCTATTTCTTTGTGGTTTGCGAAATATGGCTTTTACGGTCCTGTACTGTTGTTATTTGTTAGATTAAGTGTGATGTACCACCTATCTGTGAGTCTAATAAGCTTTATGCAAGTAAGCCCTAATCCCTACCACCTATATGTGATATATGTGCTAATTATTTCCTTTAATGGAATTTACGAGTTACTTGAGAAATTAGCTAGGGATGCTACATCCATTGCTGTTAAGTTGAATCTGAACAAGTTGTATGATCACTGCTGCAACTTGGTGAAAGCAAAGACCTTACTTAGCATATGGAAATGATAAGCGGATCAATCATCAAATACATGCATGACAGCATGAGATGAATGCAGTAATTGTATTATCGCTGCCGTTTTATCTTCAGTTGAGATCAGATGTTCCCTTCACACCAATTGTGAAGCTTTGCTATTGGTTAGTAAGCATGCGGATCTATTCCCTTTTGATGGTTTTGTTGGGATATAAAACAGAACAGAAGGCCGAGAGCAGCAGCCTGTTTCCCAATGTTCTCGACTTGTCGTTGAGTTGGAAAGGAGTCTATTTCGTAAAACAGAAGGCCGAGAGCAGCAGCCTGTTTCCCAATGTTCTCGACTTGTCGTTGAGTTGGAAAGGAGTCTATTTCGTAAGGCAAAATATTGTCCCAGGGCAAGCACAGCAAGGAGGGCGAAACAACCTAAAGAAATCGTTTCCTGTCTGAAACTTGTCGCTGACAAAAGTATACCACCGATGCTTTCTTGATGCACGTCTCGCAACTCAATTCTCACGTCACAGCTACCCCCTCTTGCTTCATAACTTGAAATCGTCAGTTTCGTCAGAATCACACATGTTTCCCATTTCCACGAGAGAAGGCGAATGCCTCACGTCCGTTCTGTGGCCTTGCAAGTCAACCTGAATCGAGCTGCCGTTTGACTGCTCGCGTGAGAGGTCATGCAAATCAACCTAACGAATCTCCCCACGCGCAACGAGCGGGCGGAACGCGACGACAAGTGGCGGAAGGGATGCAGAGCAACACGGGAGGCATGGGCGATGACTTCCGACTTCACAGCCCCGACTCCAGAATACTCGTACTGCTGTGTGGCTGCGCGAGGTAGCATTAGCATGTGCCAGGCAACACCGTAGCCTCTCCTTTCCTTTCCTTGACAGCCAGGGCTGCATTCCTGTCCAAGTGTCCATAAGTGCAAGTCACACGGACTCAAGAGTTCCATGATTAATCAGCTGTTCGCCCTTTTTCTTTTTTGGGAAGAATTAGTTGCTCTACTCATCTCAGCTCCACCTCATGGGTGTGGGACTGTGGGGGCGTGAAGCTCGTCCCGTTCACAGTTTCACCACGGTAAACATCACACCGTCCGTTGTTTTGTTCTTTTTTACCCTGCATCATTTGTCTTCTTGTTTAACTTGTAATCATATGATTCGAGGGCGACTGTTGGGTTTTTTTTCTTTCTTTGAGGCCAAATGATTCTGCTTGCACATGCCGTTGATTTCTACTGGTAAAATCTAGATGTCCTGAAATTCCAAAAGGGCGTCGGCAACTCGGCATAGACCAAATCCTAGAACTCCTTCGAAAAGAAAAGAAAAAAAATCCTAGGAGTCGAGAACTCATTAACCAATCTCAGCACCAAACGTAAACCCCGTAACAGATACAGGTCGGATACTCCGCGGATCCCCACCCAGCCCGCGCCCGACAGAGACGCCGCGCGCGTCACGAGACCAAAAAATTGCACCAAAAGCACGGCAAAACAGGCAAGAAACACCACGCCACCGCCACCACCACACATCAACGCCGTCCATCTCCACTTCTCTCCACCCCGCGGTCGCAGCCAGGCCAAGTGCCCGAAACGCCACGCCTCTGCCTCTTTTAGCCCCGCGGCGCCGGGCGCAAAAACTCCTTTTATTATTCCCCTTCGCCTTTTGAATGCCACCGCGGCCCACGCCGAGACCGCACGCCGCTGCCAATCCCGTGGCCACCTCCACCGATGCCGGTGAAGAGGTCGTCGTCGGCGGCGTCGGTGGTGGCCCTCCCGGCCGGCCGCCGCGCTCGCGCCCGCCTCTGCCTCCGCCTCGCCGCGCCGCTCTCCTTCCTGCTCCTCCTCGCGGCACTCCTCCGCACTCAGCCACTCGCTGCGCCGCCCGCCGCGCTGCCGCCCTCCGCGGGGCCCGGGAAGGTCGCCTTCCTCTTCCTTGTCCGTGGGGGCGTGCCGCTCGACTTCCTCTGGGACGCCTTCTTCCGCGTAAGCTCCAAGCCGCCGCCTCCGATTCGTTTCTTCGTTCATCCGTTACGTTTGGTTCGGGGTTAACTATTTACTATTTACTATCCGATTGGTTCTGATCACCGCGTGGTTCGGCAGAACGGCGACGAGGGGAGGTTCTCGGTGTACGTGCACTCGGCGCCCGGGTTCGAGCTCGATCGCACCACGACCAGATCACCGTACTTCTACGGGCGGCAACTCGCGAAGAGCGTAAAGGTATCATGGTCTCTTACCTTTGATGTGGGTATCGATGCAGTTGCTCTCGTTGAGTCCTGGGCTTGATTTGAGTTGGGGAAATATGGTTGTGTCTTGCAGGTGTCGTGGGGCGAACCGACCATGGTCGAGGCGGAGAGGGTATTGTTCGCCGCCGCGCTTGAGGATCCCACCAACCAGCGCTTTGCTTTGCTCTCGGATAGGTGTGGTACTTTCCCCACATGTGTGTACTGATATTGTTCGTACATAGTTTAAGGGGCATGCTTGATTCATATACTAAGGTTGCCATGCCATATACCGATATTGTTCGTACATAGTTTAAGGGGCATGCTTGATTCATATACTAAGGTTGCTATACTTTGCTATAATTTTTTTTTGCCAAATTTGCATAAGGTTAGGTCATTAAAATTGAAGCCAGTAAAAAGAATTTTGCCACACTTTTTTGTGTCACTGATGCGTGGAACTTGGATGGTAAGGAAGGAATTTTTCCATAGGTGTGGCTTGAACCAAACAGGTGACTAACTCGGTCAAACTTGTCTAGTTCGATGTGTGGCAAAGTGTGCCAAGGTTTGGCTACAAACCAAACAGACCCTAAATTTTGTGGGGCTGGTCCATGATACCTAATGTTCAACCGTGGTTGTCTGACTTGTGATAAGTTTAATAATTGGATGTCTAGTTAATGGAAAAAGTCTATTTTACAACCCTAACTATAGCCTCGGTCCGATTTTTAATCTCCAACTTCGAAACGGTTACTTGTCACCCTTCAATTATCAAAACCGTTCACTTTTCAACCCTGAGTTGGTTTCACAAGCGGTTTTCGCCATGTTAGCAGCCACATCATTGGTTTTGGCTTAAGTGGTATCCTAATCAGCAGCAGAATTATAAAAAGAAGTAAATTTTTATACATGGGCCCATGGGACCCACATATCGGCCCTATCTCCTTCCTTCCTGCCTTGCAAGGAGAACAACAAAGATGGTAAGCTATAGGAGGCGGCAAGCTGGGCACGGTGCCGGTGACGAAGTGGTGGCAAGGCATAGGTGAGGGGCAAAACGGAATGATTGCGACGTAAGGAGCCTCATGGAGGCGGTTGGCGGTCAGGTCATGGGGGCAACGACAATATGGTGGGAGAGAGGCAAAACTGACCGCGTCAAAATATAGGGGAGGAAGGTAAGATTCTCCTGTACGAAGGAATCAGACATATTCTCACTGGTCGCGACGAACCACGTGGAGAAGCTTGATGGCGCCGGAGAAAAACTTTGATTATGAGCAGCTGTGGCCTGTGGACATGAAACTCAAATTATTACGAGCAGTTGTGACACAGACGGTTTTGAGATTAGCTCAAGCTCACTAGGGTGGCAGGCGGCTATAGGTGGAGGGCGGCATGGTGTCCACGGCCATGGCTCAGGAGTCAGGACACTAAGAAATTATTCTGATTAGATGAACCAAGAAAGTAAAGAACAAAATGCTCTGGATTGATGATCTTGCCAAAGCAAGCCTTACTCTCATTCGTGACCACCTCATCATCTTTGTTCTTGTCGCTGCCCAACATGGTGCCTTGATCTGGCCAGCATCGTAGCTCCTGCAGCAATGGAGTCAGATCGGGGCAATGGTTTTCCAGAGATAGTTGCTGGAGATGAAGATGGGATAGAGGCGGAGGAGAGGTCCCGCGACCGGCGATGGGGCCCTGCGGCTGGTGAACTGAGTTTAACCTGGCTCAGCCATTAGCACAAAAGAGAGAGGAGCTTGGAGATGGGATGGCTTGAGATAGATGAGGAAGAAGGGGATGAGTATGACTGGTGGGTCACACTGTTTTTTATCTAACTTTTGCCAGCAAGGATGCAATGTCTGCATGTCAGCAAAACCAGTCCATGTCAAAACCGTCCTGGAATGGGTTGGGGGTGGGGGGGGGGGGTCAAGTGGCTTGATTTTCATAGTTCAAGGTCCTGTTTTGGACGGTTGGGAGGTTGAAAATTGGACTGAGGCTATAGTTTGAGGGTTGAAAAATGGACTTTTTCCTTATTTAATTGACAAGTGAACTCGAGTGAAACAGGGATTTTCATGGCATCACACAGTCATGTATAGTACACAGTAAATGGCATGGAATTGTCATTTCTGTTGAATTTAGGTGGGCAGCCTTTTCAGTGACACGTTTGGATTCTGGTTTCTTGTTGCAGTGCTTCTACCGATTATCATTGTAGGAAGAAGCTCCTTTGTTTTGCTTGGGAAACTGCTAGGTGAAGGTAGGAAAATAATTTCAAAAATGGAGCTGTTCTGTGATTCCTTGTTTCTTGGTTTTCCTCCTGGGTGCTTCTACACTCAAGGGTTTCCAGATTCCTCCTAATGGAGCGGCCTGCATTTCCAGACTTAATAGAGAGTTTCTGGAGTGATATTCTGACTGTTTTCCTTAATATGCATGTCTCTGTGTTGTAGTTTGGGTTTTGCTTTCCTTTGCCGATACCATCATTTCTTGACTTATTTTGTAGAGTTTGCAGTTTCTACAATAACATTTATCCTTTGTATGCTGCAGTTGTGTTCCTCTGTACAATTTTAGCTACATTTATACTTACTTGATGACATCACCTAAAAGTTTTGTAGACAGGTAAAGGAACCTTGCAACCCTTAAATTTACCTAGAAGATGCAGTGTTACAACTTTTAGTTCTCAAAATTAGTCAATTTGCCTTCTAGTTTCATTGACAAGGCGGGAAAGCGTTATAATCCAAACATGTCTCCTGCCATTCCGAAGGATAAATGGCGCAAAGGATCCCAGGTTCTTGTGGTTTGTCAGCTTTCTTGTTCTTACAAATTTTTCATACTTACTAAGGGTTTTACTCTCCATCTGCCCTCTTATTTCAGTGGGTAATGTTAATCAGAAAACATGCAGAAGTTGTTGTTGGCGATAAACATGTCTTTCAAGTATTCAGGAAGCATTGTAAGGTATGTTGCTGTGCTGTTCATGTTGACATTCGAATCCTTGACATTCTTTAAGTTCAAGATAAATAATTGTTAAATGGCTTTTCGATGTATCTGTTTCAGTTTCTATTCATTTCTAGAGCCTTGGACGTTTGAACTTTTAACTAGTTTAACAAAAATGTTAGCTATAGGTGTCCCTTTATTGAAATACATGGGATGTGAGACTGGCCTTCTTCATTCCCTAGTCTGGAGATATGGCTATGTGTGCTGTGATGACTATCACTGGGAGAATTTATCCCATGATTTTGTCAAATCTATTAAGATTGCTAGCACCCAATATTCTTGTGCCTTTCTTTGTGTCCTTGGATAAGTGCCAAGCAAGTTGCAGCAGGCTTTTCAGGTCTAACTCCTCTACTGATTTTGACTGTTGCTTTATCATATCTATCCGAACCAGAGGTCTTGTGTCCACATTTACATTTTGTCAGCAATAATCTTTATCTGTAGTCTATACCATGATTACTATCCAGTTAATCATGATCGTCATTTTAACAATTAAATGATTTTCCCATGATCAGAGCCTATTTTCCTCAACACCATTGTTCTTGGTTCTTTGTTCACATGATCAATGAAGATTGATTATGAACCTGTTAGATATTGCTTCCCATGAGGTTGTGAAAATACTATACGAATGGAGTTAAACTAGTCCTGTGCTGAATTAAGTCCATTCTTTCTGTTATACTGATCCTTCATATTCTTCTACATATGACATGAAGTTATCAACAATTGTTTTTGGTTGTACCTAAATTTGCAGATGGTAGTGACCAAGACTTTGCTTGGACGAAAGGCAAATGCTGTAAGTTTTGAGTTCAGATTCATATACAGTTTTTATTAGATTACTAAAAAAGTACTACCTCCTGATGTAGTTTTGGGCCAAAAAGTAGTGTTCAATAGTTGTTGTTTGCACTTCCTAGGCATCTTCTTTTCCTGAAGTAACATTATTAAAGGCTTTCAATATTTAATTGTTTCCAAGTATACATTAATTACTTTAGCTTTTCTCGCCAATATGACTTCTAAAAGCATTTATATGAGGTGAGACAATAATCATTGTCTTAGTCTATGTAATCTTAGCTAAAATGACATCCATTTTGCACTGGATGTAGTAATAAACTACTTTGAATCTGTACAACTGTCCTATGTTCCATGATATAAACTCAAAAAAATTTCTACAAATATTGCTGATGAGAACGTTTTTCTGAAAATGAAAGTTTTCTGAGGCGAATGCTTTCTTTTTGTTTCTCTGGATCATCAACAATCAAATTGGCATTCCCGTTTTTATCCCCTGCTCAGCAATGATTCTTCATGCACCCAACAGTAATATTGATCCCCGAAATTGAATTGTATTTACCTGTACCTCTGATTATTATTCTCATAAAGTATTATACTTTTTTCTCTCTCAGAGACGATTAGGATTTGAACTTCGGCGAAAGCAGATATTGGTAAAGATTCAGTTATCCACATTCTCTTATCCACATTCTCTTAATTTATTTTCAAGCATGTATTCAGATAAAAGTTCATATGGATTGTAAAGCTTGTCCATTTGATTGCATGAAAATGTTGCACTCTAGTTTTCACTGGTTCTTCTTTTTTGATATATGACGTTCATGTTGAATCTCGTAGAAAGGAGCCGCTCGGAAGGAACATGATTGTCTTCCGGATGAACACTATGTGCAGACATTATTTTCTGTGAGGCTTGTTATTGCTAATATAGATTTGAAATTTGGAACTGAGAAGATAATTTCTTACATCAATTCATAATGCTTGGCTCATTCTTTTATATTCTAGATCAAAGGACTTGAACATGAACTGGAAAGGAGGACTTTGACCTATACATCATGGAACCAGTCATCATCAGATCCTATAGATAAAAAAACTTGGCATCCAATGACATTTGAGTATGACACAGCAAGTCCTGAGCATATCAATGCTATAAAGGTAATCAATGCTGATTTTGTTTTTCATGTCTTTATCTTTTGTCAGTTGTCACTGGTGTGTGAATGTTAAGAGACCTAAAATAATTTAGTGCTCTATGTTGTCCTTTTGCCTCCAAATTTGCATGGCTAATAGCAAGTTCCAGTTATATTCTAGCTATCCTGGTCATCACACAAGATAATGGAATCTGTAGTAAGAATCCAATCTCTATTTTTCCAGAATAGAGAAATAATCTGCTCTGTTTTTGTCTGTATGGTAGAATTCCTTGCCGATTTGTTACCAGGAACCTTTGTGGTGAGGAATAGTTTTCCTTTTCGGGAGAATTGATCATTTTACCCGTATATCTCATTGACATACGGTCTCAGGCATGTCAGTGAGATATCACGGGACAAATGATCAATGGTACAAGTAAATAAGGGCAAATCATCAATTATTCCTTTTCGTGTGTATGACACATTGCAAAGTATATGGCTTTATGCTATGATTCAAGCCTTGTAGCGAGTTGCATTGTTACTTACTGATATTCTTAAGATACACACTTGAAACAACAATTTGAAAAGACCTCCATTACATACGGTTTATCATTCAGTTAACATCGTGGCACTTATAGTTTGTTACGAATAATTTTGCAGAGTATCGATCATGTGAACTATCAGATGGAGTACAGGACTGAGTGGTGCCAATGCAATGGTACCTCCGTTCCATGTTTTCTGTTTGCCAGGAAGTTCTCCTACAGTGCGGCCATGCATCTATTAGAGAAGGGTGCACTTGGTCCGCTAAAATCTGCTCAGCTACTGGTTCACTTTTAACAAAATTTTGTGTATGCAAGTTCTCATTTTTCGCTTGTCGTAGCTGGGCACAGTTCATAGTCAGTACTAGCCTCATTGGGCACAGTAGCATTTGCAGCTGAAGCTACTGAGCCATGGAGTACCATAGTATATTGCTAGTGATCAGATTGTGCATAGGCCGTTGCAACGGAAGAGGTTTAATGTACAGAGAGCATCAATTTTGAAGTTTGTCAGCTACATCACTATGCATCTTCAAGTGACAGTTTGAGGCATGGACGCAGGGCAGCTATCTTGTAACAAACAATGAAGCATGCGCAGCCCTTCCCGCAACGGTGTTACTAACAGAGTAAGAAAGCTGTAACAATAACTTGATAAATAATCTTATACGTACAAATAAAAGAACAGAAAAGGAGTACATTTCTTATTTCATTCTTTCATGACGACAGTCATTTGTTTGTTACATACACGCTCTTAGCCATATTCGACGCAAGCAGGATATAATATTTTTTTACCTAACTGTTCAGTATGTTCGGTATACCTGTCATATTGGCCAATGTGAAATATCTTGCTGGGAGCATGGTCCGTAGAACATAGCAAAAACTAGTGTGCTTTTCTTTATCTATGGACACAAGTTTCTTGAAGGTTCAGCAGTCCTACAAGTCGGCTTACCACACCTACGTGTAGGGCTGTATACGAGCCGAGCTTGAGTAAGCTTAGCCCTCCAGGCTCGAGCTCGGTAAGACTCGAGCCGAGCTCGAGTTGGGGTCCGAGCCTTGACCTAGGCTGGAGCTTTGCTCGGTCCAAGCTCGAGTAGGCTCGAGCTCGGTTTGAGTAAGCTTGATAAACTTGAGTAAACTCGGTAATACTGGTAAACTCGGTAGGCTCGGTAACAAGCTTGAGTAGGCTCGGTTCGAGTAAGCTCGGTAACAAGCTTGGAAGCTCGGTCCAGGCTCGAGGAGGCTCGCGAGCTATTTGAGTTTGGCTCGGTTAAGCTCGCGAGCTTGAGCTTGAGTTCGACTCGTTCGGAGCTCGAGCCGAGTTTGAACCGAGTCTCTCACGTATCGAGGTCAAGTAGCTTGTGAGCCTCGAGATTTTTTTCAGCCCTACCTAAAGTACAACAATACACAAGAACACAAAATGATTACGCCAGATTTTTTTCTTTGCATGAGAATATCACTACTTACTCCTCTCGTAGATCTTCTGCAGAAAGGATTTCAACACCGCTTGTATTGCTTCATTCGGTTGCGCTTCAATGCATGATATCAACTTTTCATAACTCTCCCTTTCATACTCAGAGAACACCCTCTGAAAGGGTTGAAAGATCGAAAAGGCGACTAGAGGGGGGTGAATAGGAGTCAAATAAAATTTTCGAATAAATTCTCCCCCTAGAATTCAATCCACCAAAAGACCAGAAAGAAAGAAGCGAACCATCGATCGGGCAATTTCAAAGCAGAGGCTCAGACCCGTTAAGATAGGGTGAGCGATAAAAAGCGCCTTTGGTCGAGTAGCTCTGTCGGATGAAACGATCTTCGCGAATCGGTCGTTAGTCTTGGTCGGATGAATAGTACTCCCGACACGAAGTGGTCGGATGAGCGATACTCCCGGCCGGAAGTGGTCGGGTGAGCGAACTCCGGCCGAAGTGGTTGGATGAGCAGTGTTCGGGTGAGCGATACCCGACCGGATGAGCAGTACTCCCATTGCGGAGGTCGGTTAAGCGATACTCCATTGCAGAGGTCGGATGAGCGATACTCGGGTGAAATAGTGTTCGTATGAGCAGTACTCCCGACCGATGAGCGATCGCCCGACCTCAGAGGTCGGATGAGCGATACTCGGGTGAATAGTGTTGGATGAGCAAGTACTCGACCGATGAGCGATCGCCCGACCTACGGAGGTCGGATGAGCGATACTCGGCGAATAGTGTTCCCGACCGATGAGCGATGCGTCCGACCTACGAGGTCGGATGAGCGATACTCGGGTGAATAGTGTTCGGGATGGATAGTGCCCCGACCAATGAGCGATCGCCCGACCTACGGAGGTCGGATGAGCGATGCAGGGTCGGATGAGCAGAAAAATCAGCACGATCTTAAAAGCAATCGATGTAACTTTTGATCGGTGATCCAAAAGCAGGAAAATTGGTGTGCACCTCCTAAGGATGTCGGGAACCTATTTCAATCATCAATCGAAGGAATTGATACCAAGGTTCCGTCTCTTTTCGATTAAACAAATGCAACACCAAAAGCAGTCACGAACACGGACTTCACCCTAACTTGCGGTGAGAGTTGATGATCGAATATCCTTGGATGACTCTACACAAATCACAGCAAGTAAGTACACGAAGAAACAACCCTTCAAACAAATAGAAACACTATCGAAAACTAGTCACGAAATTGGTTTCTTGCAAAGCCGAATAGAAGAGGTTGTAGATTGCCTAGATAATTGGGATATGATCTATAGAAGATTCATCCGACAATCTTTCATCCTTGGCAACAAGAACGAAGCCAATCGGGACTAAAGAAGCGCAAGTCACACGTTTACGCACTTCAAGAACACAGATTTACAAACTTGCAACAAGAGCGCAATGATTGCCTAGATGATTGAAAGCACGAATCTAGAGAAGAGTTCATCAATCATGAATTTCAACAAAGACTCGAAGCATGTAGAAGGAGATGAGGCAAATCCAAATTACGTAAAGAAAATTGCAAGTAAGTAAATGCGAATTTAGATAATGAGAATTTAAGTGCGTAATGTAAATACGTAAGGAAATGAAACAAGAACATAGATGAAGAACATTTCATTTACGGAAGGGAGGTTTACAAAGCCTCACAACAAAGTGGGCAAAACTCAAATGAGCGGCAAAAACCTCGGAACCTTCAGAGAGGAAGGCGCCCTACCCTCTATTTATAGTGACACAGGATCAATTCCCACCCTTGGATATCTTGCTTCAATCCTAAGCCAACATCCAAGAGCCGAGATTTGATCCTTACAACATCACTCTCAACAACTCTCAACTACTCACTTAGACTTTCCTCACTGCTCACCACGTCCCGGGAGACACCCCTCTCCTGTCTAGTAGCGAGCTAGGAACACCTACCACCCTTGGATGAGCCTCTAAACCTAGAGCACTCCATCAAGGGTGAGATTTTACCCACTCACTGACTATGCATGGTGACCGAAACCCAACAACACAGCGGGTTTTGCACGCTGTTCAAAGCATACCAACTTGACCCTTCTCTCTCTTTCGACCGCGATCCAACGGTCCTCCTCGTCGAGGCGGCTCAAGTTAGCATCTCATCCATTCCTTTGTCTTCTTGGCTTGCGGCTACTCCACAGCCTCAGTCATCTTTGGCGACACCACGATCATCGGACCTCGGCTCTCCCGGCCTAGTCACGATCCCTTCGCCTCACCATGACCTAGCTCCAAAGTCACGCAACCATCATAGACAAGGAAACCACATCACATAGCAATGTCCAACAACACATATCCATCTCAACAGAAAGATATACACTTCACGGCCAAGAAACCACGACCACACATGGTGCGACCACTGGTCTCCATCCCGACCACGGACGACCACTGGTCTCCATCCCGACCACTCGAGTCGACCACGGTCTTCGTCACGACCACTCGAGTCGACCAGCGGTCTTCTTCCGACCACTCGAGTCGACCATCGGTCTTCGTCCGACCACTCGGGTCGGATGGTGGTCTCCAACCAGCCAAAGCTCAGACCACTCGGGGTCAGACAACTGGTCTCCGACCAACCAAAGACCTGACCACTCTGGGTCAGACAACTGGTCTCCGACCAACCAAAGACCTGACCACTCTGGGTCAGACAACTGGTCTCCGATCAACCAAAGACCTGACCACTCGGATCAAACTCAAATTCAAGCACAACAGGCTAAACCACAGTCAATTACTCATCACCATCAGGGATAGACCTCCACATGGTCTTTCAAGGGTAGATAAAAGCATGTCATGCGTGGTAGAGAAGTATGCAGTATCTACAAACAGATACGGATAGCTCGCAGTGAGCTCTCTCTCTCTCTCTCTGAACTTTCTCTTTGTTTCTATAAACCACGGCAAGGTTTAGTTGAGGAAGCATCTTGGCTGCCCCATGTTCCATATGAAGGGTTGAACAAAGGGAAGTGCTAGAACGATACTATAAGGCATCTTTTAATGGGGGAATGATAAACAGTCTGTAGATATTGCGATTCAGTTGTAACAAAGTTTGGTTGTAACAAAGTTTGGTTGTAACAAACTCTGTTTGTTATCTTCTAGTTGTAATCTAAACTAATGTTCTGTTCTTTATCCGGCAAAGACCGACGTTATAGAAGATTGCATCTGCTGCACAGATTCGTGCGCAGAATCAGTTCTCCAAACTATCTATTCTTCTTCTTCTATTTTTCATGGTATCAGAGCCAAGAGGTCTCGAGTTCAAGACCTGGTTGGCGCAATTAAAAAATAATAATTGCAGCCCACTTCTATTCCACGTCCTAGACCCAAGGGAGCCCTATATGTGAGAGAGAGTGTTGAAGTATAAGTGAATTGCCCATATTTCCTCATTAGCTTAAGCTTTTGGGTGAACTGGTTAGTACATGCAACTCAGTATGGTATCAAAGCTTTTGGCATCACAAAAGCAATGAATACCTCAACCTCACCTTCCTTGAACAATGGCGTCAGCAGATCTGCTGAAACTGCGACTGCGACCTCCGTCATGGGAGGATTGCTTCCAACTCCGGTTCCGTCGTTTGGTCATCTTATCAATGTCAAACTGACAAGGAACAATTATCTTTTGTGGAAAGCACAACTTCTTCCATATCTGCGAGGCCAGCAACTTCTCAGATATGTTATTGGCGAGATTGTCTGTTCGCCTCAGATGATCACACAGACGACTAGAACTGAAGTCACGCAGGTGCCAAATCCGGCGTATTTCCAGTGGCTACAGCAAGACCAGATGGTATTAAGTGTCTTGCTCTCTTCGCTATCTGAAGAAGTTCTGTCACAAGTGCTCTTCCTTACTAACTCGGCTGAAGTCTGGAAGGCTCTGGAGCACATGTTTGCTTCTAGTTCTAGAGCGAGGAAAATACAAATCAGGATGCAATTATCCACAGTCAAGAAAAATGATCTTTCAATGACCGAGTATTTCACCAAAATGAAGAATTTAGCAAATATGTTATCAGCTGTTGGACAACCACTTGAAGATGAAGAAGTTGCATCATATATCCTAGCAGGATCAGGAGAAGATTATGATGCATTGGTAACATCTATCAGTACCAGGTCAGATTCCCTCTCTCTGTCTGATCTTTATGCACACATGTTGAGCTTTGAGCTACGCAAGGAACAAAACACTAGTGCCTTGCAAATCTCTTAAGCAAATAACATAGTGCGCAGCAGCAAGAGTGGCCGTGGTCAGTTCTCCAGAGGAAGAGGTCGTGGTGGCAGAGGTAAGCATCAAGCCAACCATAGTTCAGGGGGATTTCAATATGGAAATTGACCTGTTTGCCAAGTATGTGGAAAGATTGGGCATAGTGCAATAAAGTGTTATCATCGTTTTGATCATTCATATCAAGCAAATGATTATCACTCAGCTGCAATGGTAACAACACCATCTTATGGTTTGGATTCAAACTGGTATACTGACACAGGTGCTACTGATCATATTACTGGAGATCTTGATAAACTTTCTGTAAAAGAGAGGTACAATGGGAAGGAGCAAGTGCAAGTAGCAAATGTTAAAAGATTGCCTATTGTTCACACTGGTTATTCATGCCTACCTTCTTCTGATCGAAGTCTTGCTTTGAACAATATATTACATGTACCTAGAATCACTAGAAATTTGTTATCAGTTCATCGTTTTATTGAAGGCAATAATGTCCTTATTGAATTTCATCCAACTCATTTTCTTGTAAAGGATCGGGACACGAGGAAATTGTTACTCCACGGCAGATGTGAAGGAGCCTGTATCCTTTGAAGACTTCTGCTGCGAAGACTCCTGATAACAAGATTGACCAGAAGGCAAATATTTTTTCCAGCGTGAAGATGTCACAAGACTTATGGCACAATAGGCTTGGGCATCCATCTTCTTCCATTACTCATCGTGTTTTGCAAGAAAATAAGATTCCTTTTATTCAAAATAAAGACAGCATATCAGTTTGTAATGCACACCAGTGAGCCAAAACCACGATTACCTTTTATGCATCAAATAAAATGTCCTCTTCACCTCTTGAACTTATATTTTCTGATGTATGGGGTCCTGCAATCAATTCAGTTAATGCAAATAAATATTATGTGAGTTTTATAGATGACTTCAGTAAATTTACTTGGGTATACTCCATAAAAGCAAAGTCTGATGTTGTTCCAGTCTTTCTTCGATTCAAAAAGTTCATAGAAAAGTATCTAGACAACATCATTCGTTCTTTTCAGTCAGATTGGGGAGGAGAATACCAATCCCTGCACTAAGTGCTGCAAAATGCTGGTATTAAACATCTGGTTTCTTGTCCGCATACTCATCAACAGAATGGGTCTGTAGAAAGAAAACACAGACACATTGTAGAAGTGGGTCTCTCTCTATTATCTCAAGCATCAATGCCTTTAAGGTTTTGGGATAATGCTTTTGAAACAGCATGTTTTCTTATAAACAGAACTCCAAGTCGGGTCATAAATTATTCCACTCCTCTTGAGAAATTGTTTGACACAATGATTACTCCTTCCTTAGAGTATTTGGATGTGCTTGTTGGCTGAATCTCCGACCATATAATACAAGGAAGTTGCAATTCCGATCACAGCAGTGCATCTTCATTGGGTACAACAGTCTACACAAAGGATATAAATGTCTGCATAAACCGTCAGGAAGAGTTTATATATCTCGAGATGTCATTTTTGACGAATCAGTGTATCCCTTTTCTCAAACACATGAGTCTATAAAGTCTTCTATTCATCAAAATGATATTCTTCTTCCTCTGCAAGTGCCAGTCATTCATAACAAGCCAATTGAGCAGTCAGTTTCTTGCCAGTCTTCTTCTGAAAATAGCACTCAGAACGACTATATTGATAGCAGTAATTATATTATCTCTGCTAACTCTGAAAACACACAAGCTAGTTCATTACCTATTGCTTCTGAGTCGACTCAAAATGAGACTGAGAACAGAGTTGGAGTGCGTACTCGGCTAAGCAATAAAATTGTCCAACCCAAGCAGTATACTGATGGTACCATTCGGTATCCACTAAAAGGAAAGGCCTTTTCAGCCATAATTGAGTCAAAGACTGAACCTTCAAGTCATGAAGAAGCTGCACTTCATTCAGAATGGCGTCATGCAATGGACACTGAACATGAAGCATTATTAAGAAATCATACATGGCATTTAGTTCCACGACGTCAAGATCAAAATATAATTGACTGCAAATGGGTGTTCAGGATAAAGAGGAAAGCAGATGGCAATATAGAATGATACAAAGCTCGATTGGTGGCTAAAGGATTTAAACAGAGGTATGGCATAGATTACGAGGATACATTTAGTCCCGTAGTCAAGCCAACTTCAGTTTGAATCATTCTTTCTCTTGCTGTATCCAGAGGTGGCTGCTACGGCAAGTTGATATTCAAAATGCCTTTCTTCATGGCATTCTTGAGGAAGACGTCTGCATGAGATAGCCACCAGGGTATGAAAGTAAAGAATTTCCGCATCATGTTTGCAAACTGGATAAGGCGATCTATGGTTTAAAACAAGCACCTCGAGCTTGGTATTCCCGACTTGGTGGAAAACTGCAAGAATTCGGATTTATCTCTTCTCAAGCTGATTCATCATTGTTCATATATAATAGTAATGGAATTATCATCTATATGCTCATATATGTTGATGATATTATTATTACTAGTTCTTCCACACAAGCTATTAATGATTTGATTCAACAGCTTAGAGGAGAATTCGCTCTTAAAGATCTTGGTGATCTGCATTATTTCTTGGGTGTTGCAGTGGTATCACAATCAGATGGTATCCTTCTCACCCAAAGCAATTATGTACACGATATTCTCAAGAAATCACGAATGGAGAATTGCAAGCCGGCTCGTACTCTAATGGCAACCATTGAAAAATTGTCAAAAACCTAGGGAACATTGCTTTCTGATACTGCTGCAACTCTTTACAGAAGTGTTGTGGGGGCATTACAGTATTTGACAATTACTCGACCTGACATTTCTTTTTCAATCAATCGAGTGTGTCAATATTTGCATTCTCCCACCAATGATCATTGGTCAGCGGTGAAGAGGATTCTTCGGTATCTAAAACATACTAGTGATATGGGTTTGCACATCAGGAGGACGAATTCCACCCTTCTCAGTGCTTTTTCGGACTCTGATTGGGCAGGATGCCCTGATGATCGACGATCTACAAGTGGGTTTGCTATATTTCTTGGAGGTAATTTGATTTCCTGGAGTTCACGCAAACAACAGACTGTGTCACGATCAAGCACCGAATCTGAATATAAAGCTATGGCTAATGCCACAATAGAATTAATATGGATTCAGTCATTGCTCAAGGAGTTAGGGGTATTCCAAACGAGACCACTGTCTCTATGGTGTGATAATCTGGGCGCAACTTATCTCTCTGCAAATCCTGTTTTTCATGCTCGTGCAAAACATATAGAAATTGACTTTCATTTTGTCAGAGAGCGGGTTGCGAAGAAATTACTGGAAGTTCGGTTTATTTCTACCCATGATCAACTTTCAGATATATTCACCAAGCCTCTACCGATCAGATCTTTTGAAGACTTTCGGCGCAATCTCAACTTGCAGAGACGAGTTGTGATTGAGGGAGGATGATAAACAGTCTGAAGATATTGCGATTCAGTTGTAACAAAGTTTGGTTGTAACAAACTTTGTTTGTTCTATTGTTTGTTATCTTCTAGTTGTAATCTAAACTAATGTTCTGTTCTTTATCTGGCAAAGACCGGCGTTATAAAAGACTGCATCTGCTGCACAAATTCGTGCGTAGAATCAGTTCTCCAAACTATCTATTCTTCTTCTTCTATTTTTCAAGGAATACTAAATTTTTCCTCAAAAAAAGAATCCAATGATAAAAACTAAAAAAGCGAGGAAAGCCTCGAGATCGAGCTCTTTATACAGAGCCTTCACTTTTGCGACACAAGCAGGATTCACACCAAAGCTAGCTATTGACACCAAATGTGAAAGCAGAAATACCAAAAAGATTTTTTTTACTCAAGCAAAAAGATAAACTGTAGTGTGAAGATGACTATACCTGAATTTGGAAGTAAACACCCATTTCAACTAGGATGTGCTTCACTTGAACATAATCATGCAAACTTTGCCCGGACAATAGCAGGGCACTTGCGACCTTGTAACAGGTTAAAAGAATTTTTTTTGAAACTTAAGTTTCTATTAGACATCTGATGTAGAACAATCACCGACCACGGAATCTAAAACAAAACCAGAGAATTCTTCGAGCCATATGCATTGGCTCTCCGAATCTAGAGAAGCACCAAATTTGGCTAATTCGTGCGCTACCCAGTTACATACTCTAGGACAATACATGACATGAAATACATCAAAACTAAGCATCAACGTAAGCCTTGCTTCTCTCATCAGAACCACATTCATGTTACTGTCCTTCTCTTCCTCTGTTAAGGCTGTTTTCAGATTATAAGTGTCAATCTCTAGAATGATACATCCCATACCGAGATTCGCAGTAGTCCTCAAAGCATAAATGCATGCCATAACTTTAGCTTGAAGAGCATCTTGGAGATTTTGGAGCTTCCCTCGCAATTATCACCTTAGGACTTCCTTGACTATCCCTCACAATAGCCCCCCATCCGCCAAGTCCGGTTTGGTTAGAGAATGAACCATCAATATTTATCTTCAGAAGTCTCTTTATGGTGGCTTCTACCTCTGTAAGAAATTTACGAAACTGACCCGAACTCCTTTCCTTAGATGGTCCATGAAATCGGTTAGCAGCAAATCTACTAACTAAATGACTGACCTCATCAAGGGAGACAGAGCTTTCACCTTGTGAAACCTGTTGTGAGACGACTATCAAACTTACATCAGTGTCAAAGATTCCAGTTGCTTTTTTTCTAAAGCTTTTAGATTTTCTCTAAAACCTGCATTGCAGAAAAAATTTTGATAAGGTGAATACAAACCTCCTCAAGTTGCAACATGTGGCACACTGTCATACATATTTGCATTTGAGAAAAGGGTGACCCTGTCTTCATCCAGCCGCTAACATTTGCTGCTGGTGAATCTGAAGTCCAGAGTAAGGAGGTATCAATCACAAAAAGTGAATATGACTACAACATGTACATCAACACTTTCGACAGAAACAAATTAAAATAAACTGTTGCTTCTAGGGTCAACTTCACACTTCGCCACAGCTGTGTGTACCCTTGGAGTGAGGAATCTTACTCATGACGCAGTGAAGAGGATAGGAAGCAGTCATCATTTGAATCGTATTGCTAGTTCTACTTTGACCAGATACAAAGAGTAATGATGCAAGTATTCACAATAGCAGGAAAATACTTTCCATGTTTCTGTTATGAATAGCACTTGTATTCATCATGAGACTAATAGATCAGGATATATACATGTACATGAGGGTACAAAAGGAAAGCCTATATAAGACGATATCTATACAATACAATATAAAATACTGTCTAACAGTTTCCATCTAGAGCCTATTGATGAACAATAACCTGAACCAGTGCTGTCAAAACGTGTTAAATGAGCACAGTTTCTTTTACCGACAAATAGAATGAATAGTAAGATATCTTGTCTTCTATAATGCGTCGGTAACTGCATAAAAGTCAAAACATTTTCTATTAGCAGTAAAAAGAGTAAAATACAAAATGACAAATAATTGTTTTCTAAGGCATTAAGCATGCAGAATAACATCACATAATTACATATTCAGGTGGCATACACATGTAAATTATACTTGCTCAGATCTTTCCTCCCTTCATTTGTTGTAATTTGGTCTAACAATGCGCCTGAAGTTGTCCGAAACTCAACCTAGATGAGTAGTAGCAATTATGCTCCTGTAAAGAAAGTGGCCATAAAACGAGAGAAGTTTTAAATATAACCAATTACCTCGTTGAATAAATCCAGGAGATCGACGTAGTAAATTTTTTCCGAAGAAATAACGCCTAAAGATCCGGGACATTTGGCTGCGAAGGACAAGTGCATCATTTATAGCAACGAGGCCAACCTGCTCAAAGTTAAGACAACACACTAAACTATAACAAAATCATCAAAGTCTACCGAATGACTAGAATTCAAAGAATATTTAATCTTTATAGTTACCTAATGGTGCTAAATGCTAAATAATCAAGTCAATAGCATGATAGCATCTAATTTGTAGTGACATAATACCCTTTTGATTGGCTTTGAGTCAAGGAAAGACTGCATAGTCAGGCAATAATATTTACTCATGCATTTCTTTAGTTGGTGGTTTGGTGCACAATTTTAACATTCTATTTTTTAAACAAATGTAACACTTTAATGAACAATTAAGCATATACAAGAACACAAGTCAATCTTTAGACATAGCAACAAGTTACTTGACAAACCTTTGGAAGTCTATACCAAGGTTTTCCTCGCCTAGTTTGAGAATTATCCATAATATCATCCAGAATTAGAAAATATAAGCCAGAAGCTGCACGTTCAAAGAACAATCCAAGGAAACAATTGAACCTGCTAATATGGTTTCATAATCCTCAAATCACTAAATCACAGAAGTATCGTATACCCATTCGATGCCCCAACCAAGGATGTAAGCTAGAAACACTTCCTCGCCGCTCGGTTCAGATCCAGCTTTCAACAACTTATAGCTTTCAATAACAGCCAACCCACAGTTCAGCTTTCCTGTACATGAGAAAATCTAAATCATTTGGCAACCACAAATCGTTGTGTACCATCCTGTGACTTCATTGTCTCAAAAAGCAAATATTTGCTCACTACCAAGCACGTTGTAGTCCAGCATTTGCTCGGAGAAAAGGTTCAAGAAAATTTTAGCAAAACATGTACAACTAATTGTAATTAACAAAATAAATTACAAATAACCGAGGAATAAGTTATATAGCTAGAAAGGCCAGCAAAAATGGATAAAGAAAGGTGAACAATAACATCATGCCTAACAGTGAAGTCGGTAGCAGCTTGAAGATTCAACACTATTAGATGTTCTCCTCATTTCACAGATTTAAACATTATAAACAAAGTAAGGTCTGCGATATGCCATTCAAAGTTTCAGAGTTATCTGACCATTGCAATGCCATTTTGAACAAGTTGCAAAGTTGCATTTCATCAATTTGGTGGATAATCCTTCTTTGGGTGCATTTTTTTTTGAAAATTTCTCTTCTACATCAAACTATAGATAACCTTTAAGCATCGGATAATTCTTCAGTAACTCTTATGCAAACTGCAACAGTTAGCATCACTTGAGCCTCATGCCAGTGATAAAAAACAGAGCGAACTGCTCAAAGAAAGCTAAAGGTTACACCTTTCTTTCTTGCATTAATTTCACAACCACAAAGCTTTCCCAAGTTAAAGTCTAAACTGTTATGAATAGCACTTGTATTAAACATGAGGTCAATGGGTCAGTATATATACATGTATATGAGGGTATAAAAGGAAAGCCTATATAAGGCAATATCTATAAAGGCTAGCAATCTCTATACAAGGCAACTATCAATCTCTTATATAAGTCAACTAGGATACGATCTAACACCCCCCCTCAAACTCATGGTGGATCAACAACACTGAGTTTAGAGAGATAAAAGATGCGCTGAGCTCTAGTCCGTGTCTTCGTGAAGAAGTCTGTTAACTGAAGCTCTGAAGTCACATACTGAAGAGCCACAACCTGATTCTGTACCTATGACCGCATATAGGAAGCATCAACATCAATATGCTAGGTAGGCTCATGCTTCACTAGATCTTGAGCAATGCTAATAGCATCTGTACTGCCAGATAAAAGAGGAGTAGGTGTAGACATAGAAACACCAAAATCCTCAAGTAGCCACTGCAGCCAAGTAACCTCTGCTGTCAAAAGAGCCATAACTCACAACTTAGCCTCAGCACGCGAACGAGAAACTGCTGTCTGCTTCTTAGTCTTCCAAGTAACGAGAGAATCACCAAGAAAAATACAATAAGTAGAAACAGACCGACAATCAGAGTGATTACTAGCCCAGGTAGCATCGGTGTATGCCTGGAGCTGGAGCGAGGAAAGAAAAGACAGCGAGAGATAGTTCCACAAAGATATCGTAGAATACGAAGAAGATGACTACAGTGGAGCTGAGTGGGAGCAGAAACGAACTGACTCAAGAAATGAACCGGATATGATATGGCAGGACGAGTGACACCAAGGTAAACAAGACTCCCAACAATATAGCGATAGTGAGTAGGATCCTCAAGAGGTTCACCATTAGTAGGTCAAAGGTGAATATTGAGCTCCATAGGAGTCTCAGCTGTGCGCTGATCAGTGAGAGAAGCACGATCAAGAAGATCCTGAATATACTTCTCTTGGAATAAAAAGAAGCCCTCAGGTGTAGAAGAGACCTCAATCCCAAGAAAGTAGCGAAGAGGACCTAGATCAGACATGAGAAACTGCTCACTGAGACTTGCCTTCACAAAGGCAATATACTGAGAATCATCTCCAGTAATGATCATATCATCAACATATAGAAGAATAAGAGTCCGTCTACGAGGTGAAGTGTGAACAAAGAGCGCAGAATCATGAGCACTAGCAGAAAAGCCAGTAGCAGTGACCACAGAAGAAAAACGCTCAAACCAGGCATGAGGGGCTTGCTTGAGCCCATAAAGAGAGCGACGAAGCCGACAAGCCATGCCCTCAGGAACAGAATACCCCAATGGTGGCTGCATAAAGACCTCCTCACGTAGCTCACCATTAAGAAAGATATTCTTGACATCAAGCTGGGAGATAAACCACTCACGAACAAAAGCCACAACAAGAAGAGTGAGAACGGTGGTTATATAAGCCACAGGAGCAAAAGTCTCATCATAATCCCGACCATGCTCCTACTGAAAACCACGCGCTACGAGACAAGCCTTGTAGCTCTCAAGAGAACCATCAGAGCGAGTCTTAACCTTATAGACCCACTTGCATAAAATGGGATAGACACGTGGAGGAAGGGGCACAAGATCCCACATGCTAGTGTGCTCAAGGGCAGCAAGCTCCTCTGCCATCGCATGCTGTCATTCCTGATGAATAACAGCATCGCGGTAAGAAGTCGGCTCAGCAAGAACTACACCAGCAAAGCCAAGGCGCTCATGAGGCCGAATAGACTGACGATCACGAAGAGCGTAGCGAGGAGGAGGCATTGAGGAAGGTGACTCAACAGGAGAAGATAACACATCAAAAGAAGATGGTACACCAGAAGAGTCCTCAACTCACGAATGACAAGTGTAGTATAGAGGATAAGAAGGAACAATGTCAGAAGAAGCATTTGGAGGAGGCACCGGAGGTGAAGACCTCCGGTGGAGAGGCCGACAAAGGAGATGCCAATCGTGGAGAAGGAAAAGTGACAACTGGAGTATTAAGAAAAGTCAGGAAAGAAAGTGGCTCGACAAGAGATGCTGGAGTCGAAGAAGGACGAGGGTAGAAGGGATGAGACTCATCAAAAGTAACATCCCGAGAGATCCACATTTGTCGCCCAACAGGATCCCAACAATGATATCCCTTATGCTCAGCACTATAGCTGAGAAAAACGCACTCAACAGACTGAGCGGTCAGCTTGGTGCGTTCATGAGGTGTGAGGAGGACATAGCACACACACCCAAAGAGGCGAAGACTAGAATAATCGGGAGGTATGCCATAAAGACACTCCACTGGAATCCCATCCTTAAGAGTAGAAGAAGGTTGAATATTAATTAAGTGGCAGTGAAAATAGCCTCAACCCAGAAGTGAGGTGGAATAGCGAAAGAAAGTAAAAGAACATGAGCTATCTCAAGAAGATGACGATGCTTGCGCTCAGCTACACCATTCTGAGCATGAGCACCAGGACAGGAAAACTGAGAAAGAGTGCCCTGCGTAGCAAGAAACGCACGAAGGGCTCCTGACAGATACTCTCTTGCTGAGTCAGCACGAAGAACACGAATAGGCGAATCAAGTTGAGTACGGATCATGGTGGCAAAATTTTTATAGATGGATAAAACCTCACTACGAGAAGACATAAAGTATATCTAGATGTGGCGAGAGAAATCATCTATAAAAAAATATAATATTTATAATCTCCTTTTGAAACAAAAGGAGCCGGACCCTAAACATCAGAATGAACAAGATCAAAGGGATGCTGGGATACAGACTTACTGGAAGGATAGGGCAGTTGTAGCTATTTACCAAGTTTACAATCTGCACAATCTAAAGAGGTATTACCAGACACAGATCATAAAAGGCCACGACGAACTAAAGAAGGCAGATGTGACCTACAAAGATATCCTAAACGGCGATGTCACTGAGCAAATGACCCGGTAGAAGATGCAATAGAGGTGCAAGCAGTGGACGAGACGAAAAGACTGGTAGGGACAGCGGAAGAAAGATGAAGCTAGTCAAGCTCCCAGAGACGTTGAGAGTCACGACGACTAGGGCTAGCACCAACCAGAGACCCCGTGCGGTGATCTAGAACACAACAAGAGTCAGAATCAAGGATAACACGATAGCTATTATCAGTGAACTAGTCAACGGATATAAGTTGCACAGTCAGTTTGGGAACATGAGAAACATAAGGAACATGAAAAGAGGAAGATAAAAGAGTGCCTCGTCCTGTAACAGAAAGAGAAGTACCATATGTGATCTGCACAGTGATAGGAGCAACAAGATGACTAATGGAATGGAGACTCATGGGATCAGATGTCATATAAAAAAGCTCCAGAGTCAAGAATCTATGGTGTGATACCTGATGAGGAGGATTGTGGTCTCTCACTGGAAGACTAAGTAGCAGAACCAGCAAAACTTGTCGGTGTAGAGGCAGCCATGCGATGTAGCAGCGTAAGAATCTCCTGAGTGGAGTCAGAACCAGCAGATGTCCGCTGAGGAGAGGCGCCCAAGAGTCCAGTGCCTTTAGAAGGGCGTCCACCTCGATGAGCAAGATCCTTTTTCTTTCGGTAACAGAACTGCTCCACATGTCCATTCTTATTGCAGTAGTTGCAGTGAAGCCCTCCACCCCCAGTAGCCGACATTGGAGTAGGCACCACTGGTGGAGGAATAGCACGAGGCATCACTAGGACTGAAGGAGATACTAGCAGGCCCGCACCACGAAGATGAGTCTCCTTAGTACGAATAGCTGCAAGAGCCTCCAACAAGGTCACACGAGGATGGCGAGCAAGCAGTTGGACACGAATTTGCTCAAACTCAGTCCGAAGACATGTCAGGAAGTCGTAGATGAGACGAAGCTCCAAATGAGAGTGATGATGCTGATAGCACTAGCAAGTGTGGCAAACCTCCGGTACAAGAGAATCAAGTTGACGCCACACCGAAGACAGCTGTGCATAGAACTCATCCATGGTAGAATTAATCTGCTGCAGCGACTGCTCTTATCGCACAACAGAGGGTACAAAGAATCGTCAGCAGGCTCATATTGGTCGCGAAGATACGCCCACATCAATTATGTTGAAAACAAAGCGAAAATATCACCAGTGAGATGCACCTCCATGCTAGCTACCAAAATAACGGAGGCACGAGCATCTTCATCAATCCATATCTTGTATGCAGTAAATTGAGTCTGAAAAGACTCCACAACATCAACATAGTCATCGGAGGTCTTCTGTTGAGCAGCATCATCGGCCTCCTTGAGAATAACAGGCGCGGTAGGGGGAGCAGGACGAGGCAGACATGATAGCTTGTCAATAAGAAACTCCCACAAACGCTAACCATATATGTGAAGGTGCATATGGAGAACCCAGTCTCGATAATTAAGACCATCGAAGATAACCGGGCAGCGAGGAACAAAGACGGTGCCCGAAGAAGAACCTAAAGATGACGGCATTTTTCTCTCTCTTTTTTCAATCGAAACTCTTAAATCCGGATTAAATCCTCTCGATTGGATTCATGCCCGAACAAAATGTTGGTTCGGTGCTTGGGTCTCGAGCACGGGCGCGCTGGACTCTGGGCAGGCGCGTGCTAGCCGGCAAGGTGGAGGCGAGCAGCGTCGCGCTAGGGGTAGGAGGCCGGGCACACTGAGGCGCGGGCCGGTGGCAGGAGGGTGGCCGGAGCCACTGCCGAAGATGGAAGGCCGGCGCGAATGAGCGGCAGGCCGAAGACCGAAGGTGGACAAGCGACAGGCCGAAGACCGAAGGCAGCTGAGGCAAGTGTGCCCCGCAGAGAACGAATGGAGACGGCCGAGTGCGATGGGCCTTGGCCGATGCGTAGCCGAGGTTGTTGATGGCAGAGGGCGCGTTGAGGGTTGGCGTGCAGGCAGAAGATGACCGCGCGAAAACTGAGCGGACGTAGCACGTGGGGAAGACGAGCTGGCAGCTGGCGCAGAAGACGAAGCGACGGCGCGGATCCAGAAGTCGATGCGGGAGTCGGAAGGGCGACCGGCTGTCGGTGGCTGGAGGCCGAGCGACGCGTGCCTAGCCGAAGGGTGCGTGAGCCACCTGCACCGACGGGGTTGGTCGGTGGAAGCCGGGTCGGCAGCGGTGGATGACAACAGCGCATGATGAAGGCGGTGGAGGTCGACAGTCGGGCAACCAAATGGCGACGAGAAAAAACGCCGGAAAAATACGCAAGTGCAAATGCCGGTAAGCCCTAACCCTAGAGCCTATTGCTCCGATACTATGTTATAAATAACACTTGTATTGAACATGAGGTCAATGGGCCAGTATATATACATGTACATGAGGGTATAGAAGGAAAGCCTATATAAGGCAATATCTATACAAGGCTAACAATCTCTATTCAAGGCAACTAGCAATATCTTATATAAGGCAACTAGAATACTGTCCAACATAAACGACAACACAACATGTTGCTAGATGAACTATGCATAGTTCATTTTCTTTCTTCTTCTTTTTCATGGAAAACGCACCGTTTAGTGTTCAAAGTTCCTTCTGAGAAATACATATAAACATACTTTTCTCCTGTGATGCATTGACATGGATACATCGACACGCCACGCCACACCACCGACACAGGATTCGTCATTTGTTTTCAAAAATACCGACACTGTGACACATCTATATATATTTAAATAATAACACTATACATGTGTATTATTTTCTATTTTTCTACATGTTTGTCAAACTAAAATAATGTAAAATGTAAATTAGGAATATGTACCTGAACTTTTGCAACTTCACTTCTAAGCTGAGTGAGAATAAATACAGTTAGTTACCTTAGGACATATCTTTCAATCATCATTATTAATTTTACAATACTTGTATCTCCATTTCATATTTCCTCTAAATGGATCACCCTTATCTAAAAAATTAACATGGTTTCATAATGAAGCCTTGATGTTGTTGTTTTACTCCTCTCGGGTGGCTAGGGTTACCCTTTAGGTGGCTCAGGTGGGTCGGGCTGTGTCACCATATTTGTCAGATAGGTGTCGATGAAGTGTCGAAATCGTGTAGAATATTAAAATTATTTATTTTAACTATGTAATTGTCCAATACGTGACTGACATGTGTTGAGCGGTGTGTCGGTGTCGGACACCAATACGACACTAAACCAATGTGTCGGGGTGCTATAGAGCTTTTCTCAAGTATTTGTTCTTACCTTATGCATCATATCATAGTGATCTCCAACTCCAACTTTTAGCCAACAATAAGAAAAGGAAAGAAAACCTAAACGGCTGTTTTTGGAAGGCACAAGAAGTAGGAAGTAATTAGTACTCATGCCGTCGAATCATTGGATGGCGTCCTCGTCGAAGTCAAAGGAGGGGTCCTGGAGGATCTCGACCTTGAGGGTGTCGTACACCCGTCGGAATGCCGCCGTCGTCTCCGGTCGCGCTTCGCTCATCCCTGCCGGGACCATAAGTGTTGTATCTTGTGTGTGTGTGTGGTAGGTGCGCGCGTGTACGAGCAGATGAGCGAAAGTCGTGGCCGATAAGACGTGCGGCGAGGCAAGTGTGCCGGTCTTATTTGTCTTGTTGTTTACTAGATGCGGAAACGTAGTGCCACGTCGCGTTAGCTACCATACTGTTCAAATAAGGTATTATTGTAAAATATGAGTAGTCAACAAGTTGTGTAAAATTGTAGTTATGTACATAATTATGTATGAACACCTATTCTTACGAAGTTAAGTGATACCTTCGATCATAAAAGCGTGACGTGTTCGACTTTTCAAAGTCAGCAAAAGGCTCATCGGACTACTAAATTTTATTATCCTATATTTGGCAGAAGCTATAAAAACACAATATTATAAAAGTATTTTTTATGAAAAATTCATCTGTACTATTTTCATGTATCCAAACTATATGCTTTAAACAATAGCCTCAGTCAAAGTTAAGCTTGATTACATGCATTTTAGGGCGCCACTCTTTTATGACTGAGTATCTTTTTATATCTAGTTTGATATAGGTATCTTAGTTTAAATAAGATCCCTAACCTAATAACATCTAACGGTTATAGTTGTGATTAGCTATGAAGTGACATCAAGAGTGTAACAATGATCATACCTTTGTATGATAGCTATGAATTCAGTCAATTAAATTCTATAGATGTAACAAAGTAAATTTAAAATAAATTAAGATATTTAGATTAAAACAGAATAGCTAAAACTTTGACTAACTCCATTAGCTATAGCAGGGGAACAATAAGGGTCAAAAGAAGAAAACTCACTAAAGCATGCTTATTTGCAGTAGGTACACAGTTTGGTCACCTTTGGCCATCTAGGAAGCTCTCATACTGCATTCCCTTCAAAGTATTATTAGCGGCAAGCCAATTATCAACATGATCACGCAATTGTTTGGTATGGATTTTGACATGATTGAACATATTTGTCTTATGCAATTTCACAAAATGTAGGACATCCATGAACTTCTGAAAGCAAGCACAACGTATATTATTTAGATAAATAAAGGTTTATTTATCCCAAAACAAGGGTATAAAGAATCATAGACTCACAGTGCGATTGCTAACAACATCTTTATAGTATAGAACAATATTCTGGGTTTTCTTGAAATTCATCAAAGCATCAGTTTTTTTGCGTTCGGGTTCTTTTTCGTAAAAAAAAATGTTTATTGCAATTACCTATATTATAAGAATGAGGACACCTATTGATATTATGATTTGTTGGTTGTATATTATAAGTACCGTTATCTGTATGTGATTTTCCGGGGCCTGAATATACATGAGATTATCTTTCGGTTGATGCAGGTTTTTGCTGGAGCATTTATTGGCTGTGCTGTGTCCTATTTCATGGGAGAATCTTTATAGGAAATAGCTGATCTTTGCCCTTGTTCTATTACAAATAGCTTGTAGTTTACTATATGTATAGCAGATTTGCAATTTTTGACATCCTTTGCACCACATCATACACAAATAGTAGAAGCTTGCTTGGCGCAGTAATGCACATTTAATTTGGTCGTGACGGAGCCTTCGCCGATGGGCAAAAATTGTCCGCGTGTCAGTTGCTCTTCTTCGTGGACTCATGGTGTAGTCGTGAAGGTCCCACTTGGTGAAAAAGCCATTCGGAGGAGATAAAATTGTTTACTCGTGGTGGGCATCCGTCGGCGAATGCGGAATTGTAATACGCTAATGGAGTAGCTTTGCACCCGCCACCGGCAGGTCGTCCCTCGTCTGCATGGCCGCGCCCATGTCCCGCGCGCCACATCCACCGCCGAAGTCGGTCACCAGCCACCGCCTCCGCTGACCACCCGCCGGGGCGTTTTGGTGGGCGCCGCGCGTGCCAAGGAACCCGCGCGGGCGTGGCTGGTAGGCACCGCATCAAGCAAGGACGCAGGCATGCGGCGAGTCAGCGACGGTGCGGGCTGCGGACGCACGAGCTGGCGCGATTAGTTACGTTGGCGGCAGGTGACCGGATCATAGAAAACCACGGTGGCGCCCTAGCCCCCCGAGTTGTGTATATTCTAGAATTAAGAGCTTCGCAGAGCTGTGACATTGCATGTTTGAGTAGCTGATCGAGTTGTGCCGCAGGTATGCTTGACGAGACGCTCGCTTCCAAGATCACAGTAACAATCGAGTTGTCAACAGCATGCAATATTAATTCATTTGCAAGGACCCAGGAAAACGCGAAATGAACTTCTCGTTTGCGCATGAAAACGATGGGTTGCTATATCTTGTCCATTGGCGTCTCATCATGTTAAGGTGGTTCATATGTTCAAACAGAAAAAGGGGGAAACTCAGCCAGCACTTGGGGGTCAGGATGGCAGGATCATGGATCCTTATCATCGAGGATAATATGCCTTCAAAGGGCAATCAATTTTTTCGTGGAGTCATCGTCCGACGTCATCGTGATAAAAGTGGTCGTTATGAACCATAAATATGTTGGGGCCAATCAACTTATTTCGGAGTGTTTGAGGCTATACAAGGACTCTAAGATCATGATGTCATTTCCAAATTATTCTCACGAGTAAAGGGAAATGGGCCAATGAATCTTCTTTTGTTTGTTCCAAGATCATAGTGCATATTCCAAATTTGCAATATTTGTATAATGCACTAAGGTTGGTCTTGTACAGTTGCACTAAGGTTGGCCTGCTTAAGATTGCTCATTTGTGGTGAACTGTGGGGAATATCTTTGAGCTAATCCAAACAGGCCAAGGGTTCCGCCTGTATGAATCATCACCACTTTGGCTCTACTGTCTCCACAGCATAGATTGACAGCTTCCTCCCAAGCAGCCAAGGTGTACATTGGATCGAGAAGGATACCAGTTTGCTTAGCAATCTGGCGGCATGATGCGATTTCACCATTCAACACCTTGCCGAATCTGAAGAAAAAGGTGCAAAAAAAAAATCAATATTTAGAGTGCATAGTCTAAAAGATTCTCTAGCAAGGTCTAAAGATATGAGGACTGATGTTATGATCTTGCTTTCATAATGGGTAAACACCGCCAGCCGAGAAAGCGCCGGCGGTGCAGAGAATAAGAGAGGGAGGAAGGAATTTCTATATTTCTTCGTTTCTTCATCATTAGAATGGTGCGGCTCCTCTCTTTATATAGATGAGGTTAGCCCCTAACAATATATAAACTATCTTATCTAATGCAACCAATCATTAAAAATAAGTTTATATCTTATCTAATGCAACCAATCATTAAAAATAAGAAAATATCTATACTATCCAAATATAGAGATATGTATTTAATCATTTCTAGTATAAAGATATGCATCTAGTTATTCCTAATACGAAGATATGCTTCTGGTAACCTTCCTTGCATGCAGCCTCCTAATGGGCCGTGGCTACCCATGACAGATATCTTCGGTAATTTAATTCTAGTACCATTCAGTAGATGCTTACGAGTAACACTCAGAACTTATTCATGACTTCGTAATTTGAGGGTATTTATTTACTAACTCTTAGTTGTACTTTGATTGTGATGTAGGATATCCATCTACCTTTTTCTTCAAGTGCATTGACATTCCAATTTTGATTTTTTTTTGGTGAACAATTCAGTTGTCATGAGCATGTGCCCATGGATAACCATAGGCTGCATGCAAGGAAGGCTACTAGATGCATATCTTCATATTAGAATAGTTAGATGCATATATTCATATTTGGATAGTATAGATATTTTCTTGTCATTAGTGATTGGTTGCATTAGATAAGATAGTTTCTATATTGTTAGGGGCTAACCTCATCTATATAAAAAGAGGAGCGGCACCATTCTAATCAAAGAATAAAGAAATTCCTTTCTCCCCTATCTTCTTTGCACCGCCGGCGCTTCCTCACCCAATCCAGCGGTGTATTGCATTGAACACTATTCTTTAGCAGTTTTGCAGTGTTTAAAAGTTCCAATGACTTAGAAATACAGTATATAATGAACAAAAGGAGTTCTCAGTAAAATTATTATTGAAGTATAGGATTGAACATACCTTCTTGGGGAAAAGCGCTCCACCCACTGAACTAAACTATAATCAGTATCATCTGCCCCCACCATTTCTTGACAGAAGATATGGTAAAGCCTCTTAAATTCAGATATCAGGGACTTCTCCCGTTCTTTATATCTTTCAAGTGTGTCAGCAAGCATGACAGCAGTTACCCTCCACTGAAGTCTGCAAGGAGGAGAATGATTAAATTGTGATCTCTAGAGAAGATGCACGCAGAGAGCGATACTGAATTGATGGAGAAATTAGGTGATGAAAAATCATAACTGACACGATTTTTTAATTCTTGCTGCCATAATTAAAGAAGTACCCCCAACAAAACACAAAACAATTGTCTCAATTGTATCTTTCTTATCCCTCTTTTCTTCGCTGGATCAAATTAAAGAGCTCTTCTCATTGTTGCGCACCAGATGTTTGAGAAGTACTTCTAAGATGAGAATTATAAGATCTTTCAGACCACCATTAACTTTTCAAATTTTCAAAGTATATAAAAATATTGGACAGGATGAGTCATATTTCGTTCCTGCATGATGTCAGTCAGTATATACAAGTATTAGTGTCAAACGCACCCTAGACATACCGCTCCAAGAGCTAACCCAACAGCCGTTGTGCCTGTCCCAGCATCCACCACGATATGAATGTTCTCATCCTTTTTAAATGATGACAAATTAGAAAGATACTTCACTAGCCGCATAACACCTGAAAAGACAATGAAATTGTGTGAAAAATTTGCGTGATCTCCTTTGTCTATAGGGCTGGAATAAAAGGTTTCTGTTTTAGACTAACAAGGGACAAAAGTAATCAGCATTGTAGGACCAGAAACTGGATGATTTGATCCTAATGCTCAAACTGGAATTTTGAAATCCCAATCAAATATAGCTAAAATAGAATGGAACTAACCAAAGAAGCATGCATCAGAAGTTGAGTGTATTAATTTTTTCTGTTGTCGAGAAATCATTTGTAGTAAAGAATGCAAACATGGAATTAGAGCACTGAGAGTCCATTATTTACCTAGCAACGCTTGAACACTACCAGCACCTTCCTTAACAATCATTACTCTTCTTGAACCATTTTTACAAACATTGTCATCATCAACAGCTAAATCCTCTCCGACAATATCATCAGCCCACAGCACTGTGCCGCTGGTACCTGCAACCTTTCTGGCATGCTCATAAAGCATCTCATCTCTGTGTGCATACACCGACCGAGAGGCATATGTCACATTGGCAAACATCAAAGAGATCAGATTGTAGCCAGTAGGGACATCCGGCTGCTCGCCTCTCAGCAGTATGTGTGGCCTGATTCCCCACTCTGCAGAATGGACCGCTGACACAGGAAGTGAAGAATTTGTGAACCAGGCTACCAAATTACCATTTATATTGGACATGAGCAATTCAAGAAACAAAATTTGCATTTAATCATGCGAATCAAGAAGCCAAATTGGAATGATACTGCAAAACCAAGAAAGCAAATTTGCAGGGTCATAGGGATACATTGGAGTATAAAAACCAGATTTACATGGGCACGAGGCATCTAAACCAAGAACTGAAATTTACACACATATTCAAGTGAAATGAAGAAACCAAATTTACATGGGTGATCCGTATCTTACCAACGGCTGCCGCATGGGCGCTCTGGCAACCCCCGCATGTTATCTGCAATCGAAACAGTGACGATATCATATGATTAGTAAACGATATGTTGAGAGGAGGAAAATTTGGCGGCAGGTAACTGGGTACCGACCACGTCAGTAGCGCCACGGCGGCGGAGGAGCGGCAGGAGGGCGTCGAGCTTGCGGGCCTTGTTGCCGTTCGCGAGAGGATGGAGGAGGTCGTCGCGCACCACCTCGAATCGAGGGCTCCCCTGTTCGTCCCCCTTACCGCCGTTGCTCTTGAGCGCGGTGGTGAGGTTGGAGAAGGCGAGCTCACGAGGAGGGGTCGGTGGGTGGGAGGGGAGCACGGAGATGGTGTGGACTTGGGTGGCCGGAGAGGGAAGAAGCCACTCCGTGGAGGAGAGAAGGTTTGCGACCGTCCTGCCACCGCCGGCGAGCGCCGGCGCTGGCCGCATGAGAAGACGGCGGCGGGAGACGGCTGCAGCGCTATGGACGGTGAACTGGTGACACACAGACGCAAAAAGGCAAATCCAGATCACGTAACCGTACAAAGACGCTTTCGTGAATCGTTGGCGCCTTGGCGGAGACTCAAGTTTGTCACCACGGTCCCTGGTGTTTCACCGAGTGCTATTTCGGTCTCTTTGCATAGTAAAACCAAGGAAATTTTTACATATCTAGCCTCTTTCTTCGTATTTTTTCCGAAATTAGCCTCGTCCATGAATTAATTTCAAAAATGGCCTCGTTACAGTACATTCCAGCGGTGGTTGAGCGCGGGTTTTTTTTTTTAAATTTTTCGCCCCCTTTTCCAGCGGTCACCGACCGCATGAAAATTTTTTAACTTTTTTTCGCCAATTCCAGCGGTCGGCGACCGCTTGAAATCTTCTTTTTTTTTTGTATTTCTCCTTTTTTTTTTGCGCGCGGCGGAGGAAATTTTTTTTTTAAATTTCGGTGACGAGCTGGCGGAATCCAGCGGTCAGCGATCGCTGGATTCCGGGGACACGCGGCGCCGGCGGCGCGACGATGGCGGTGACAGTTTTTATTTTTTTATTTTTTCACAGATTCGAATTATTTTACGATGATCTTTAATTTTTTAGAATTTTTCGTTGTTCTAGCACGGCACGTATAATTTCCGAGGATCTGGATCACTGGAAATTGCAAAACTAAAATTCCGCGATCCGCTAGATTGTAATATTTGGAGGCGTTTTGTTTATCCGATGAATGTCTAATCGCGAGGAAAATTATACGCTACGGGTTAGAAAACGATAAAAAATTCAAATTTTTCAATGCAATCGAAATATAGTCTTCATGAAATTTCAAAATTAACGGACTTGATGCACATATTTTTTGGAGGAAAATTAATTTTTGTGGAAGTATTTCGATCGATTTTATTGAAAAATCATTGTAACCAATGAGCTCTAATTATTAAAAGTCTGTGTTATTTTGACGGTTGCTAGAATACTATAGTTAAAAGTATGGTTAATAAATTCAGGAGAAATCATATTTGTCGATGATAACTATTGTAGTGTTTCGCAAAATTATTTGTTAGTCAATTATCTTCAGAAAAAATAAAATTTTGTTGTCCGTCATGCTCTTTTGATGTGCGACAAATTTGACAACAAATAAAACCTGATATTCATATTTGAAAGTCACAAACTGAGATACAAAGTTAGATACATTCATATTTCAACGCCCTCTTCCGATAGTGTTTGAACGCCAAGGTGGAGGTGAAACGAAATCATCATCATCGTCATCATCGTTATTTGCATAGTTAGGAGCAAGCCCCCCTCCGGTGGTGCTTGAACGCCAAGGCGGAGGTGAAACGAAAGCGTCATTTTATTTTATCTTCATATATATAAATACAAAGATATTATTCGAATCTGTGAAAAAATAAAAAAATAAAAACTGTCGCCGCCATCGTCGCGCACGGCCGGCCAAGATGTCTCGAATCCAATGATCGCCGATCATTGGATTCCGCCACCACATGAAATCTAAAAAAATTTCTCCGCTGCGCAAAAAAAAAGGAGAAATACAAAAAAAAGAAAGATTTCAAGCGGTCGCCGACCGCTGGAATTGGCGAAAAAAATTTAAAAAATGTTCATGCGGTCGGTGACCGCTGGAAAAGGGGGCGAAAAATTTTAAAAAAAAACCTGCGCTCAACCACCGCTGGAATGTACTGTAACGAGGCCATTTTTGAAATTAATTCATGAACAAGGCTAATTTCGAAAAAAATACGAAGAAAGAGGCTAGATATGTAAAAATTTCAAAACCAAGGTGAGTACTAAATAGCAGATAGCGGGGTCGTAGCGAATTGACGTCGGTGTAGCGGATAGTGACTGGGTAGCGGACAATATTGCAGGGGCTCTATTTCAATATCGGAATATAAAAAACACCCACAATTTTGAGTTAGTTATGTATATAGCATAACTTACTAGCACGATAAATTACAACTGTATGGCAAAATTTATGTTGGAGTTGGGAGAATAAGCACGGCTGTTATTGAGAAAAAGGAGTGGAGGCGACACTAAAACGATTGTATCTTACAGGCAAGAACAATTAATTTGGTTAGGACTTCTCAACTATTTGAACGCTGATCTAATGACTTATACATATTTCAAATTTCAATAGCACTGGAATATTGTGTTGGTAGTGGGTGGCCGCAATCGGGCTCTGACAAGCACTGTATGGGCCGCAAAGTTTCAATCCACTGTTTTCGAACAATTCTTCGAGTTGGTACCCCGCCGCGCTAAGACACAGTTACATACGCTACCAAAGCTATTTAGTATCTCGAGTAAGTAAAACCAGTGCTTACTGCTCTTAGGGCCTGTTTGTTTTTGCTTTTGATTCTGGATTCTGGCCCTAAAAGCAGAATAAAAAACAAACAGCATGTGTGCTGAATTTTAAAGAGAGTTTGGATAAATACCTCCATCTTGTTGAGTTTGCCTACAACAATAGCTATCAATCAAATATTCAAATGGCTCCATATGAAGCTCTATATGGTAGGAGGTGTAGATCCCCAATCTATTGGTATGAAGTAGGAGAGAAATCACTAATGAGACCAGAGCTAATCCGTCATAATGATGAGAAGATAAGATTAATTCAAGAAAGGCTGAAAATTGCCCAAAGTAGGCAAAAGAGATACGTTGATAAGCATAGAAGGGAATTGAAGTTCCGACCGGAAGAGTATGTGTATCTAAAAGTATCCCCAATGAAAGGAGTACACTGGTTTGGAATAAAAGGAAAGCTCAGCTCTCGATATGTCGGACCATTCCGGATTCTAGAACAAAAAGGAGCTTCTGCTTATCAATTAGAGTTACCTCCTTAGTTATCAAGGATCCATGATGTCTTCCATGTCTCCTAACTTAGAGCCTGTCTTAGAGAGCCTTCTCAAGTAGTGCTAAATCTAGATATCCCTCTACAACCAGACCTAACCTATGAAGAGCGCCCCCTCAAAATCTTAGCCACAGAAGAGCGTCAATTCAGAAGAGCCACTACAAAGTTTTGCAAGGTCCAATGGAAGCACCACACCGAGAAGGAAGCTACGTGGGAGAAGGAGGAGGATCTGCGGGAAGCCTACCTTCATCTGTTTAGGTGAGTCGGATTTCGGGGACGAAATCCCTTTTAAGGGGTAGGATGTGAGGGCCCTAAAATTTAATCAAGCTAATGAAGTCATTAAGCAACTAATCAAGCAAGATAATGATTAATCAAGTGAATAATCATATTTGTGCATAAGCATGTAAAATGACCAACATACCTTCAGGTAGCCTGTAAAATGGTAGGGTAAAATGGTAATAGAGTGCACAGTCAAGAGATAAGGCCACAACAGATTCAGCCCCCATTGCACATCACCAAAACCAAGAGTAGCAGAGGATTCATTTCCCTTTCCTAATTTCCCAGCCGAAAGCACATCATTCACCGCCCTTTTCCAGTGAGCTCAGCAGCCAGGCAAAGCAAGATCCATCCCCCATTGCTCCCATTTCCAACCGAGCCAGTAGATCTAGCTAGAGAGCAAGACAGTGCTTCCCTCCACCATTTCCAAACCAAGAAGGAGAGCAAGAGCCAGAAGGAGCCAGCCGAAGCAAGCAAGGAGAAGAAGGCCAAGAAGAGGAGCCAGAAGGAGCAACAACCGAACCAAGCCAGGAGTAGGAGCATAATCGTTTTTGTTTTTATATAAAAAAAGAAGCAAATCACTCCTTATAATTTTCACATTAGATGAAGATGTGCATTTTTTGAGACATCATGCAATTTACCTTTTACTATTGATATATTTCAAGCTTACCATCAACAAAATGTGGTTCTTCCGAAGTATTATAAAATAATTTCTCCTACAACTAATGATTGCTACAAGTGATGTATGAAGATGCAAGTCAAGTTGTAACTGAAGCAATTGGCAGTATTCGGACTGTAGCATCTTTCTGTGTAGAGAAGAGAGTAATTATAGTGTATAGCCAAAAATTCCAAGCTTCAATGAAACAGGGAATTAGAAGTGGAATGGTTGGCGGCCTCGGTTTCAGTTTCTCATACTCAATGTTGTATCTCACATATGATATTTGTTTCTATGTTGGTGCACAGTTTGTACATGAAGGAAAATCCACATTTAAAGATGCTTTAGAGTAAGAGATATAAATTTAACATCATTTATGTGAGGTTGTTTTATTTAATGACTAAGGGCATGTTTGTTTTAGCTTTGGATTCTCTAAAATCTGATTCTGGATTGTGGTTATAGAGAAGCTGATTCTCCAAAAGCTGGAGTCCAAAAGCACATATGAAGTGGATTGTGGATTCTAGTGTATATGGGTGGGTTGGATTGTGAGAATCGGATTATAGAATCGGGCTGTTTGTTTTTTATTCTGCTTTTGGGGCCAGAATCCAAAATCAAAAGCTAAAACAAACAGGCCCTAAATACATTAATCTGGTACTTTGCAGGTTTACTTTGCTTTGGTTTTCACAGCTTTTGGAATTTCCCAAACAAGTGAGATGGCATCAGATTCAACAAAAGCCCAAGAATCCACAGCTTCCATACTAGCTATCATAGACAGTAAGTCCAAAATTGACTCAACTAGTAATGAAGGCATAAAGCTAGAAAAAGTTGATGGTAAAATAGATTTTAGCCATGTAAGCTTCAAGTACCCATCCCGCCCAGATGTCCAAGTATTCAATGACTTCACTTTGGGCATTCCCTCTGGAAAGGTACAGTTCTTGTCAAGATTTTTTCCTTGTAATAAATATTAACAGTTATTGATTGCAAAAAAGGAAAAAAAATCTTACTCTACCTAGGTTACTGCCTGGTATTGAGATTAGACCATCCATTGCAAACATTGATGTATTACCATGCTACACAAACTCACAAGAGGTTGCAGCAACGTTGAACTACTTTATTTCAACATCAATGACAGAGGAATATGTGAAGACCCCCCTAAACCCAATTAAACTAATAAAGTCATTAAGCTATTAATTAAGCATGATGAACACTTAACCTGATAAACACATTTTTCAAAAGCAACTAAGGAAACCATTAATCAGTTAAGCATATAGATAATGAGCAATTGAACCTAATGATCATATCATGCATGAGCAACTAATTAAGAAAGATAAGGGTTAATCAAGTGAATAATTATGTTTGTGCATGAACATGTAAATTACAAGCATACCTTCATGCATGTAGTCAGTCAAAGGTGGGGAGTAAAATGGTAAGAGTAAAATGGTAACTAGAGCACAATAAAGAGATAAAAACCAGGCAACAGGATACATCTCCCCTTGCCCATTCTTCAACCAAGAGCACAGTAAGGGCAACAGGCAATCAGCTAGGTTCAATTCCCTGACTTATCTTCAAAACTGAAAAGCTAGCAAAAGCCAACTGAGAGAGAGCCAGCAGCCATTCCCCATAGCCAAATTCCCACACAAGAGCTAGAGGGGGAGAGCCACCACCATGAGGAAGCAAAGCAAGGGAGCAAGGCCAGTAAGAGAGGAACCAGAAGGGGCTGAAGGCAGGCGCAAGAGAAGAGGAGGACCGAGCTCGACCACATCGCCATCAACCCCAACCATCAGCACTTTTCCAGCACCACTTCAATCTCAAATCAGTCCTCATCCACACCGTCTATCTTAGGTGCACACAAGGAAACCCTTACTTATTTAGAATCCAAGAACTCAAGTGCAATAGTGGGGTAAACCCTAGAGGGAGTCGAAGGGGAGAGATACCACCCAAATCATGCAAATTGGGAGGAGGTGGAGCTCGATGGCTAGTAGAGAATCAGAACCCTAGAGGGAGTCGAAGGGGAGAGATACCACCCAAATCATGCAAATCGGGAGGTGGAGCTCGACGGCTAGTAGAGAATCAGAGGGGCAATGTTCGGGCGTTGAGGTGACTGGAGGAAGGCTAGGCGTCGGGCAGAGGTGGCCCAGAGCATGGCGAGCAGGCGCGGTGGCCCGGTGGCACCGTGGCCTGTGCGCGAGAGGGGAAGAGTGAGCGGCGGGGTTGGCGAGGTGGCGGGCTACAAGGCGACAGAGGCGGAGTCCGGTGGGGCTGGTGGGTGGTGTGCCAGTGTAGGAGGGGATCAGGCTCGGGCCTCGGGGGCGCAGAGCCAGGGCGGCGCGGCCTGGTAAGGGCTCGCCCATAGGCGGGCAGGAGAGAGAGAGGGAGAGAGAAGTAGAAGTGGGGTGGAAGCAGCTCCAGAGGGAGCCGATCGGAGAGGAGAGAGGCGGGGTAGGGCCACACCAGTGCACCGGCCAGAGGAAGAGGGAGGTGCGGAGGGAGTAGAATTTGGGGAAAGAAGGAAGAAGAGAAGAGACCAGGGGGTTCGACCAAGTGGAGAAAGAAGGAAAGAAGGAGGAGAAGAAAAGAAAAAGAAAGAAGAAAAGAAAGAGAGGAAAAGAGGGGAGAGTAGGAAAATAATCCATTGTCACGAACTGCATTCAGTTTAGTTGATCAGCTTGCGGTTCGCCTAACAATCAAAAGACCGTAAATAACGTGATGAATCAAGTAATGAGGCATTTAAAAATTGTAGATCTGTAATAGTTAAAATGAAGACCTTAAGACCGCTCTAAAATAAAATATAATGCCAAATTAAAATATGGGAATCAAAATTTCTGTAAATTAAAATACACTATAATAAAATATGCCAAGTTAAGAACTGTTAGCTGAGCAGCACATCTGTTAATAAATTCAATCAGTTCAGAAAAAGGATTGGACACATTAAAACACACCATAGTTTAATTGCCGCATAAATTTAATATTTCATGATTTCAGGAATTGAATCAAATCCAACAGAAGGTTGTTATCAGAATTCGAGTGAGGCTGAGTATTTTAATTCCATATCAGGCAAGTTTCTTTTGATCATATTTGTGAAACCGTTTTCAAATGTTTTTAGATATCATGTGTGCATGGAAAAATATCTTCTATATCAAAACCATGCACTGAATGGAATGTTGGAAAGATGGATATGTGACCTGTGGTGGCAGAAATTGTTTAACCTGTGGTAGCGGATATTGGTTATTGTCGGGGATCGGCACCCTCGCCACGTGTAAGCATCCCCCCGGGCCTCGTGGTGGCTTTCCACGAGCTTGGGGGCTCGTCTCCGACCTAGGAAAGTGCACTCCTCAAGCTCGGGCTCGGGTCTAGCGAGCTCGGGCTCGGACGCAAGGACAAAGACCCTGCTCGACCCCGACGCCACAACCTCTGCACCTCCCGGGGTAAAAGGCATTTGTAATAATTTATTTATCTCGTGTAAAAACTCTCCCCTGCGTGGGAATCAATGCCAAACCTGCCCCTGCGTGGGAACTAGGGCCTAGCAACTCCCGTCAACTCCCAACGGCTCTCGTCAGCTCACAACGACCGTCGACGCCTCTCAACAACCCCCGTCGACTCGCCATGGGCACCTGACATCAGTCTCGGGACCAGGTAGCGAAGCTCCCAAAGGACTATAAAAAGACGATGGATCACCCCGACCAAGGGGGGGAGAGAAGAAAAGAGGGAAAAAAAGAGAAGAAAGAAGAGAAAAACAGACACGCACAAGGCGAAGCGCGGTCGACCTGGTCTTCTCGTACCCGCGGCTTCGCTCCTGAGCGACCCCGAGCTCGGGCCTTGCTTGTATTCTCCCACCAAGCTTCATATACATCTTTCGCCTCAAGGCAAGACTGGAGTAGGGCTATTACCCGACCTCGGAGGCCCGAACCAGTATAAACCTCGTGTTCATCGCCTCCTCTCTGACATACATCCCCGCGACGCGTTCCATTCCCGGACGAGCACAACTTCGGGCCTTGCCCTCACACGATCTACTCGTATCCCCCCTCTGCGGTTAGCGGTTCCAATCGTCGATAGTTATGAATAAGTCGTATTGTTGATGAACTGTTGTTAATCGTCTGGGATACTGTACTACCATTGTTAGTGAGAGTACAACACTACCGTAGTCATCTGGGGTATTGTACTACCATTGTTAGTCGGAGTATAACATCGTGAAGTGCATTAAAGTTAGAGTATTGTACTACCATTGTTAGTCAGAGTACAGCACTGCCGTTGTCGTCTGGGGTACTGTACTACTGTTGTTAGTCGGCATACAACACTGTGGCATGCATTGAAGTTGAAGTACTGTACTACCGTTGTTAGTCGGAGTACAGCACTGCCGTTATCGTCTGGGGTATTGTACTACCGTTGTTAATCGGAGTATAGTACCGCGGCGTGCTCTGAGGTCAAACTACTGTACTACGTTGCTAGTCAGAGTACAGTACGTAGGGGGTGTACCACATATGTGCTTTGAAGTCAGGGTATAGATTGTATATATATGGGGAAGGGTAGTAGCATGTTTGATAATTGGAAACTGGAACACATATTTTCATAATTCAAAACCTTGTTTTCTGAAAAAGGATTTGAGAAAGGATTAATGAGATGGTTTGGAGAAAACTCATATGGTCTATTTTATTATTAATACTTGCTGAGTACTTTTGTACTCACTCTTGCTTAACTCCCCCCTTTGCTTAGAAAATTGCTCTGGTGGTCAAGCGTTTGGTTTGGATCTAGATCCTAAGGGCGCATACGAGGCATCTGAGTATTACCAGGAGGGATAGAGGGAAGGGTAGCCGTGCATCGACTTGCCAGTCTTTTGTGTAATTAGTATCTATGTAGTATATTTTTGTTGTACTTGGATCCGATGTGTAATTATGGTATTGGACATTTAGCCTGCGTGGCAATGGCTGTAATAAAGTTTTTATTCAGTCTCTAATTATTGTTCTGTTGCAACACTCTGGACACGGTGTACTAACTGATAAAATATCGAGTGTGCTTGATGTTTTGATTAGCTTGTATGCCGAGATTCGTATAGTTATCCCAGAGTAATGGTGTGTTACTGTCGTTACCCTGGATTAATTATGCGGATCGCCATAAAATATTCAGTGCTTCCTACAAATACAGTATCCATATCCTCCCAAGTGTTGAGTGTCCACTCAATCATATCATAAGCTTCACAAAAATTCTAGACAGGTGATACAATAACAAAATTCATCTAGGATTCTACAAAATTTCAAGTTTCAACACCATGTACACAAGGAGAACCAAAACAGACAATATGAGCTAAAGTTAGAAGACAAAAAAGAAAAAAAAGAAAAGGTGATAAAGTTACTATGCACCAAGATTTGCTTTGTCAGTTCTTTTGTCACTACTGGATGTTAGATTTGCCCCCAAGCCCCCAACCCTACCTATTATGATTTACATGTCATTCAACACGAGTATAATAGGGGCCCTTGGATATTTCTTGACAATGAAAACTACCATGAACAATAATGGAATCTCTTTGTGTTCATATTTTCCTCTACAATTGCACTGACGGGTTTAAAACCAATTGTTATATGCAGACTGTTGCATTTGTTGGAGAGAGTGGCAGTGGAAAGTCCACAATAATTGCTTTGCTGGCGCGATTCTACAATCCGGATTCTAGCACAATCTCACTAGACGGAATAGAACTCAAAAACTTAAAATTGAGTTGGTTAAGAGACCAAATGGGATTGGTAAGCCAAGAACCAGCACTTTTTATTGACACAATTCGTACCAACATAGCATATGGAAAGTAAGGAGAAGTAACTGAAGAAGAGAGTATCGTTGTTGCCAAGGCAGCCAACGCTCATGAGTTCATATCAAGCTTGCCTCAGGGATACAAAACTACCGTTGGTGAGAGAGGAACGCAATTATCTAGTGGGCAAAAGCAATGGGTAGCTATTGCAAGAGCCATCTTGAAGGACCCTAGAATTCTTCTACTCGACAAGACAACAAGTGCACTGGATGCTGAATCAGAGCGTATTGTTCAAGATGCATTGGACCAAGTGCCGGTCAGCAGGACCACCAGTGTCGTAGCACACCGTATGTCCACAATCAAAGGGTCAAGTATGATTGCAGTCATCAAAGATGGTTCAATTACCGAGAAGGGAAAGCATGAATCCCTCATGGGCATCAAGGGTGGAGTTTATGCATTGCTGGTAGAACTACACTCGACGACAGCATAAGGAGATATGCACATAATTATTTGTCTCTTTCCATTTTGTTTTTCATCCACGTGATGAAAAATGCATGTGGTGTTTTAAAGTACTAGTTGTGTAATGTAAACAAATGTTAAGGCCCTGATTGGATGAGTGGTAATTCCTTAAAAGGTTTTAGGATTTAGTTCAAATTTGAACTATATGCTAAAACATTCCAATGAAATACCCCTAATCCAAACACCTCCTAAGACTAATCGCGTATACTCCTGGTCTAGTTAGGCCCAAGACATCAAAGATAATATTGCCTCAGCATGTGTTTCAGTTGTTCTGGGGTAGAGATCCATGCATTAACAGTGCAAAAAACATATCCCTCTAGTCAGTCAACAAAATCTATAGCAATAACAAAGGAAATGATGAATAGCAACATCTCTGGCCTCTACAATCCCACTAGCTGAAAATTCACACAATACATGGCCAAAAACCTCACAACAAATTTGCATACATCAATGAGCTATGACATCCACGTTTTCAGGGAAGAATAAATTTGGATCAAGTGCAGCTACCAATTTGCGATTTTGCGAGCATTAAAGATGTGGCGTATGTAAAATTTAGAGCGGCGTACCTTTGGTCAGTGGCGGATCCAGGATTTTCATAATGTGTCTTCGGAGTTACAAAAATATTGTTCAATGTAAAAATAAAGGTTCACAATAGGGAAAATATAAAGTACAAATTGTTCTTACTAGAGACAACACCTGAAATAATTGAGAGAGATTACAAAATAATAAAGAAAATTATAATCTAACTCGACGTTCCTTCATGGCTTGGAAGCGAGATATGATGTCATCATCACTAACTTGCAGAAAGAATTCTCGCTCAAGAAATGTAACCAAGCAATCATTCAAATATTGCTCTCCCATCCTATTCCTTAGCTTGTTCTTCACATAATTCATTGAAGAAAATACTCTTTCAACACTTGCAGTTGCTACGGGAAGAATCAACACCAGTTTGAGAAACTTGTAAACAAGTCTATACGTGATGCTCTTCTTTGTTTCAACAAGCATTATAGAAAGCTCGGCAAGATTTTTCACTTCTCCAAACCTTTCATCTCTACGCATGTCAGCAATGAAGTAGGTAAGTTGAAATGGAAGATGCATCAATTCTGTGTTTGAGAAATCCTTAAGATAAAACTAGGCAAGCTTAACCAAGTTGTCCTTGTCATAAACAGCAAATGAATCGACATGATTGAATGATGCCATGCATAGAAGCAAATCTGTGTTTACCTCATCAAACCTGTCATTAAGCTCTCGAAGTTGCCTATCAATGACACTTAAAAACATATCAATACGGAAACGATGGAGATTGTTCACTTTTTAGAAGAACCTTTTCGATCTTGCAACTGGCTTATAGAAACTATCCATATTAGCAACTCTGACGCCATGCTTCACACAAAAAGAAATGACATCTTTTAGAAAAATTTCCCATCCATCATCCTCCCGCAGTAACTGCAATTGAGTTTTTGTCAATTAAATGAGATCAATAGCATTGACAATATCTTGATCCCTTTTCTGCAAAGCATTGTTTAAGTCATCTGTGTAGCCAAATATAATTAGCAACAAATGTGCCATAAAAACAAACTCAAAGGACTCAAATGATGTCAACATAGTTTGAGCATATATAGCCTCCGTGCTTTGAGAGTGGTCTTCTCCAATCTTTACGAGAACACACCGAATTGAAGGATACAAAGAAACAACATGCATAACAGTTTTGTAGTGAGATCCCCAACGAGTGTCACTTGGCCTACCCAAGCCCATCCCTTGATTCAAACCTCGGTCAGTTTCTATGTCACCCAATTCTAATGCTTGTATAATCTGTTCAGTTTGAGCTACTCGAAGCATTTGTATCTTTTGTATAATCTGTTTAGCTTGAGCTACTCGAAGTATTTGTATCTTTTTACAAGACATTCTAAGAACATTCAACAAATATGTAAGTTGGTGAAAGAATTAAACACAATCACCATTCTCCTTAGCAACAGTAACAAGAGTTAACTGAAGTTGATGGGCAAAACAATGAACATAATAAGTAGAAGGAGACTCATCCATAATTAGTTTCTTTAGGCCACTTTCAGACATATCTTGCCACAATCAAAGTATCAGACAATGAGACATCAGACAAGCAGTACTGCAGTACCAAACTAGCAATCAATGAATCAACATAACGATTTTCAGACAAGCGTGAATAACTGAATAAATTGCATGAATTAATGAATCAATTGCTCAGAGCTGAATAAGTGAAGGCGTGAATAACCGAATAAAATTGCTCAGGCTCAGGCCTTAGGCCTCAGGGCGGTCCGGCGGTGAAGGCGAGAGCGTGAAGTAGAGCGCGCCCGCCGCGCCTCGCTCCCTCGCACATCGGGCACTGGCGATCGGCGGTCGGTGCACGGTGCGGCGCGCCGCTTCCCCGCGCTGCGCACCGCGTTCCTTCGCGCGCCTTCGCGCTCTTGCCTCTGCGAGCTGCGGCTCGCCCCGCGCCTCACCGTCGCCTGCTCAGTGTCGATGGTGAGCCCTCTGCGCGATCGCGCCTCCACGGGCCTGGCAGCGACGCCGGCGCGGCGTGCCTCAACGGCAAGACCTGGCGTGGCCCATCGCCCGTGACCCCGCCAACCTCCGCGCCATCCGCCGATCCGAGCGGTCTTGCCGGCGACCGGTGGGGTGGATCTCGGGATTTGCCGATCTGGACACTGGAGGCAGGAGCGCTGGTCGCTACTCGCTGGAGCTGGCGAAATATAAAGACTGGAGGCGGCGAGCGCTGTGCTGCAGGCCTACAAGCAAGGATGAGTTAGGGCACTTGGGGCTGGGCTGCGCCGCGCGAGTTGGGCCAGCCGGCCAGGCTGCGGCCTGTGGACCAGATTGGAGTGGGTTGGACCGGCAAATACGTTTATTTTCATATTTTCAAAAAACTTTCTAGTATATATATATATATATGTAATATACCTATTAAATAATTTTTTTGCCAAAATTTTTGGGTGTACGTCTATATAGCCATGTCTCATACCAGATCCGCCCCTGCCTTTGGTACGGCGAGGTTGCCTTCCTTTCGTCCTGGACCAACGGACACCAAGCTAGCCGCGGCGACCGAGTTAGTGCCCGCCAGCGAATCCGCCATTCCTTGCCTCACGGAGCCAGCCGCCTCGCTGCCTCCGGCTGGCTGCCGCCGTTCCATTGAAACTGCGAGCGCGTGCCTTTCGCCTTTCCACCGTTCGCTTGCTGCCAGCCGTCTGAAAAACTAAATCAAGGGCTTAGATCGCTTGGGCTCATCTTCTGACTACGTTGCGTGGTAGGAGAGGAAGCTGTGTAAGTCCATTAGCTCAAACCAGCAAGGAGATTGTCGAGGAGATCGCCGGCGATGGCGGCTCGGTCGATGGCGGCGGCGGGACCGTGAGGAAGAGCTCGCCAGCCCAAAGGTATGCCCTGTCCTAAAACTCGCGTGCATTTTGCCCTTCAGATCAGACACATTCGGTAGGAGCGATTAGCAGCTTAGCCCATGTCGCCCCTTTCATATAAAGCTGTAGCTGTTCGTAGTCATTTGATCTTCTTTTCGAGAGACGGCGGTTGCTCATCGCCGCGCGCGAAATTGTTGGCGCGTAACTACAGTTTCGGTGTGTTAGCGGGTTAGAGCTTGAGATTTGGTCTATGCGTTTATTATGATTATTGATGCAGATTATTATTTGAAGTAAAAAAGAAAGTGCAATGCTGTTCATAGGCTCATTCTTGTGTTCATCTAGAAAGGGACCCAATTTTGTGGTGTAATCAGTTAGTGCGTACACAGTAGAATTACTCTCATTACCTACCAAGTACCAAGATCAGAGATCAGAATCATAGATCTTCCATGCAACGACCTGCAAAATGATTCACCTCTAATCTTGCATTCACTTCTGAAATCAGAAGCAATTGGACCCTATGGCCGAGTAATAGTTGTAGAAGCAAAGAAGTGTCAAAATATACATAATTCTACTCAGAATTTGAGCGGAGTTCTACTAGTGAAGCATAGACTCCATCCTTGATGCGCATCAGGGACTCATGCCTTCCCTTCTCTGCAATTTTGCCTTCCTTGAGGACTGCAATCATATCAGCCCCTTTGACTGTGGAGAGGCGGTGTGCCACGACAATTGTGGTTCTACTAACCATGACTCGATCCAATGCATCTTGAACGATGCTCTCCGATTCCGCATCCAGGGCACTGGTCGCCTCATCAAGTAGTAGTATCTTAGGGTCCTTTATAATGGCCCTTGCGATAGCTACCCGCTGTTTCTGCCCACCAGATAGTTGCACTCCTTTCTCGCCGACCACAGTGTCGTATCCTTGTGGCAAGCATGATATGAACTCATGAGCATTTGCTGCCATGGCCACAGCCATGATCTCTTCCTCTGTTACCTCTCCGTGTTTCCCGTATGTTATGTTGGCACGGATTGTGTTGTTGAAAAGCACTGGCTCCTGGCCTACTAGCCCCATCTGATCCCTTAACCAGCTAACTTTTAAGCTCTTAATTTCAACTCCATCTAGTGAGATTCTACCAGAATCAGGATCATAGAAACGCTCCAGTAAAGCAATTATTGTGGACTTGCCACTGCCGCTCTCTCCAACAAGTGCTATGGTCTGTGGAAAAGGAAGGAAAAGTTTGCATCACAACTGTTCAACTGTTTGGGAATGATAATATGTGAAATAAAGCAGCTAGAGGTTGCATCTATGATATCGCTGGAACTAGATAGGTCACATCCATTTTTAAGTATGCATTATTGGTTTATGTCAACAGGTTGCAATTCAAGTTAATTGTCCCCATGGGAAAATTTTGGGTGCAACATTGTTGCAAGAAAACAATAAAAAAGGCGATAAATAGTTGCAGGTTTAATGGTACCTTTCTGGAAGGAATCTGCAAAGTAAAGTCACTGAATATTTGGACATCAGGGCGTAATGGGTACTTGAAACTGACATTGCTGAAATCAATGTTGCCGGTAACGTTTTCCAATGTCATGCCCTCATCACTAATGGAGTCAATTTTGGACTTCCGATCTACAATACTGAAAATGGAAATAGCAGAATCCCTTGCCTTTGTTGCATCAGAGGCCAATGCACTTGCCTGTGAAACCCCAACAGCTGCCAAAACTAAAGCAAAAAAAACCTGAAAAGCATCCAATCAATTTGTAAATGATTGATAAAAATTAATAATTATACACAAATAATAACTTGAAGTGATTTAGGAGTTCTTACTTTGAAAACATCTGAGAAAGTAGTCTTTCCCTGGCGTACAAACTGTGCACCAACATAGAAACAAAGACCATATGTGAGATACAACATCAAGAATGAGAAACCAAAACCAAGTCCTCCAACAATTCCACTTCGGATTCCCTGTTTTCTTAAAGCTTCACATTTCTTGTTGTATGTTGTGACCACTCTTTTCTCTGCACAGAAAGATGCTACAGTTCTGATACTACCAACAGCATCAGTTGCAACTTGATTTGCGTCTTCATACATCTCCTGCATAATAAGACGACATTATCATGATGAGCGATTCAAGGATCGTTAGAATAGCCCATTCTCAACAAAACAGGGAATAATTTTTACGGTTATTATGTGTCACCTTAGCTTCTTCACTAAACCCCTTCAAGAACTTCACTTGAGCATAACCTTGTGCACCCACTAAAGGGATCACACATGTGATGATCAGTGCTAGTCTCCAGTCGGCCGTGAAAGCTATGACAAAGCCAGTGATTAGTGTAGCTACAGACTGCACTATAAGAGCCAGGTTGTCTCCTACTAAGCGCCGGACATTTAATGCATCAACTGAGAGCCTTGTGCCAAGTGCTCCACTGTAAGTGATAAAGCAAACTCTTAGTATTGGTGTAAATCTAAATATGTTTAGGAAAGATATGATAATTAAACCATTTGAGTGTCATACCTAGAATTTAAGGGATTGTCAAACCAAGCAACTTCTTGACGCACAATGCTTTGAAATGACATAGTACGAACACGCTCTATAAGCTTGCCGCCAGCAATTCCAAACAAAAAATACTCTGCTGGGATTGCAATCAAAGAAGCAATCCCCAGAACAACAGATATCAGTGCCCAAAAGCTAGTGTCTTTTCGCAGCTTATCTGGTGGTTCGTAGAATGATTTTATAACACCAGACATTAATATGCCGAACAATGGGAAAATGACTCCATGCACCGATGCTGCTATAGAGCCTAGCAGAAGAAATGGCACCTCTGGCTTGTTAAGTTTAAAAAGTCGTCCAATTTGTGCTTTCTTAAGGGCCTCGCCATCGGGGAGCTCATCCTTTTTCTGTCCACCTGTGATTCTATCCTCATGCAACTCAACAGATAATTCTAAGGGGTTCTTGAAGGAGAATCTGTTGCTATTGCCAAAAGAATCTTTAGTTATTGACCGTCTAAGTGACAAACTACTGCTTTTTGATCTGGAATATGGCACTCCAGAATCTGGTGTTTTATGCCTTTCGTCACGATGAGTTTCTTGTAGCCTAATAAGCTGGGAGTAAGCCCCATTGGGATCCTTCACCAATGCATCATGAGGACCTGTGTATATAGGATATGTTTGTGGGACATTTGAATCATCACATAGAAAATTTTCAGAATGAAAAAATAATGTATATTCAAGATAATCTAACCTTGTTCGACTATTTTCCCTTGACGAACAACTGTTATGCATTCAACATTCCTTACAGTGCTCAAACGATGAGCGACAACGAGTGTGGTTCTTTGACCCATTATCCTATTCAGTGCCTCCTGAACTATCCGCTCAGATTCCACATCCAGTGCACTTGTTGCTTCATCCAGCAGAAGAATTTTTGGATCTTTAAGGATGGCTCTTGCAATTGCAATTCTTTGTTTTTGTCCTCCAGAAAGCTGAGCACCACGCTGGCCAACCAATGTATCATAGCCCTGGTATGACATGAAAACATTGTTAGCTGATTATTGTAATAACATACACTTAAACTTGAAGAAGTTTTTGGAAGCATTAAATTTTTCTTTACATACATTCGGTAACTTGTCGATGAAGTTTGCTGCATTTGCAAGCTCGGCTGCTCTCTTGATCTCTTCAAGTGTCGCATCTTCTTTACCGTATATTATATTATCTTTAATGGAGGTCATAAAGAGTAGCGGTTCTTGGCTAACAAGACCGATCTTCCCTCTTATCCAATCAAGCCTCAGATTCTTGATGTTAAATCCATCTATCAAAACTTCACCAGCCTGTGGATCATAGAATCTTTCTATTAGGCTGATAACAGTTGACTTGCCACTTCCACTCTCTCCAACTATGGCCATTGTTGTTCCACTGTCTACTTGTAATGACAATCCATCTAAAATCAACTGCTCAGGTCTTGCAGGGTAGCGAAAGTACACATCTTTTAGCTCAACATCACCCTTGATATCTTCTAAAATCGTGCCACTGGTATCATCTGAATCTATCTCCGGTTTCCTTTCGATCGTTTCGAACAATCTCCATGCTGAAGATTGACCTTCCGCAATTGCAGAAACAGCGGGTGTTGCATTACCTATTGAACTGCCACAAATAATTGAAAAGTTCCATGTTCAGGACATTATCATACTACATGCAATTTTCAAATTATTATCTATTGATTTTTTTGATATGAAGTATGGTATTCAATAACTGCTGGTTGAAGTCATGCATATATGTGTGCTTTGTTGTGACATAGTGATAACATGAAGATAGAGCAATTTAAATTAAATAAATACCATGCTATGGAGGGCTTACGGGCTATTTATCAGGTGAATTATACTCATGTATGAGATGTAAATCAACTAGTAATTTGATTCTGGCTAATGTATTCTAGTTCAAACAGTAATTTAATTCAAACTCATATACATGGCATATAGATACAGCAGCATAACCCAATCTTATGCATATGACATGTAACATACTTGTATACTTATTCCCTGTCAATGTCCAAAAGTACATTTTTCTCTGCTTTTCCATTTAGTGCAGAACAGCACATGCTTTTATATATTACAAGAAATACTAATTTTAATCTCACGCATTGAAAGCTAACATTGTCTATTACTAAACAATAATTAAGAAAACAAACATTTACTCGTTAACGATAATTTCTGAAAAGCACCTTGAAAGGAACATCAAACTGTGATATAGATTTCCTTATAGAAGTTACATGTTTAAGGAAAACAGTTGTCTAGATTTTAAAATGGTATGCAAATCTTTTATATTTCCTTCTGTCCAAATAGTTCTTAAATAATTGAAGTGTCACTACAGTAAACACCAAGTGTTGTTAATTTATCAACAGTGGTGTTTTCGATGGTAGGATATCAGAAACTCACGTTGCACCGGTCAACACAGCAAACAAAACAGTGATGATCTTCCCTCCAGTATAACCTTTGTCAATGATTAGCTTTCCACCATACCAGAAGGCTAGGCCATAGCTGCTAAACAAGATGCAAAAGACAGAGCCCATGCCGAAACCATTGATAAGGCCTTCCTCAATAGCAGTCATGTATGCCTTTTTTATGAAATTGCTGTACATTGCCACAGCTTTCTTCTCACCGTTGAAGGACACAACCTGTTAATGTGAGATATTTTGCAAACTTATTGTCAGCAATCCACTAAACAATTGATATTGCTTGAAATAATTGATATAATTTGAACTCACCGTTCGTATAGATCCAATGGTCTGTTCCACAGTGTCCCCAGCATCACTATATGATGTTAGTCTCTTGCTAGCAACCTTGGTTAGCAGCTGCGCAGAAACTGCTCCAGAAATAGCAACTAGTGGTAGTGATGTTAACATGACAAGAGTCAGGAGCCAGCCTTTTGTGAATGCTATGATAAAACCACCAATGAAGGCTGATGAGAGTTGTAGAAGCTTCCCTGCCTGTGAATGGTAAGTTGAAGAATGCATGAATGTCAGCACCAGCAGCACAAGGTGGGCCTTACTGCCTATAATTAATGAAATACACTAAGCTAAGACAAAAATTATGTCCGTAATATATTTTCTAAAAATGAAAATACTGATGTTTGCCATTAACTTGTCTTCTGTGCAGATCTGTGTACACTTGTGTTCTGCAATGTGATGAAAATATTGTTTCCTTTATTTAGTACCCAAGGAAGGTATTACCTTCTCACCAAGAGCATCTTGAATTAGGACGGTATCGCTAGACATTCTAGAAATTGCCTCACCAGTTGTCATCTCTGTGTCGAAGAATGCAATATCTTGCCTCAGAATTGATTTCAGGTATAAAGAACGGATGCGGGCGGACTGCCTTTCTCCTGCCATCGTCCAGCACGACACCTCTGGGACAAGTGAAGGTGAGTCTTTTTACTACTAGTTGTGCCATATGCTTGTAACTCAACCAAACAAATCAGATTATTGAAAATTCTGGTAAATTATGGTTGGGAGATGCAATTGATACTTCCCATAGGATGAATGCGTGATAATGTTTACTCCCTCCGGTCTTCAAAAAGATGACGTTTTGGACATCCACACGGTCTTCAAAACATAACTTTGACTACTAATTTTTATTATAATATATTTATAAAACTCAATAAAATTATAATATTACGAAAGTATTTCTCGAGACAAGTCTACACATATAATTTTCATGTATCCAATTTAAATATTTAAAAATATATCAATATTCAAAGTTTTGGAAGTTTGACTAACACTATGTCCAAAACGTCATCTTTTTGAAGACCGGAGGGAGTACTACACTATTGTGTATCATAGTCGAGATCTGTGCCACTCGGGAGTGTCCAAGTTGTAACATGTAGTGAGTAGTAGCAACTGACAAGCAGGATATTAATAATGAGTGAGTAGTGCTTCAATGTTTTCCCTCTTAATACAAGTTGCAAAAATCTTGAAGCAAGCGAAAGGGTAAGTAATTACCATCTACTCTCCATTCATGCTTTAATATTTGTGCAATTGTAAAAAAGAAAAGCATGGAAGCCCCTCTAAAAAAATAATGAATTTTCTCTTCCGATCGTTGTACATTCATGCGAGAACAAATTTGCTAGTCATATATAGTTCCATGCTATTCTATTCTGAAGATCTTCAAATTGAAGTATTACGTTATGCTTCGGGATCTAACGAATAAAAGGTGAAATGAACATTGAGAGAACTGTTTTGAGTGTCCTAAAACACAACGATATATATGATTTTTATTTTTATTTTTTGCGATGATATATGACAGCTTCGTTATCTCAAGTAGTTTTATGTAAAAGGTAAAATGGATATTGAAAAAACTGTTTCGAGTAGTTTAGTTCTTTGTGACATGCCATATATTGCACATAACTAATCTTCCCTGTATATTTCTCTGTATGTATGTCATCGCTTGACATCGATAGTTTCAATCGACCAGCTTGCACAAATTCGGAAACAGAGTGAAACCACACTTACGAAGAAAGGAGGCCACCGATGTTCCAATGCCCAAATATATGAAGTTGAGAACAACCTGGAGACCGAAAGAAAGAGGAACAATTCTGACTTTGTGAGTTACGACTTACGAGTCACTATCAATTAAATTGGCCGCGCGCCAGTTTATTGCGATGATCAGTACACTGACCTTGGTCACGCTGCGGAGGACGCTTTGGCTGGTGTTCTCCCCGAAGGAGTTGATGACGTTGCCGAAGAGGAGCGACATGAGGGGCTCCGACACGCCGTTGGCCACCGCCCCTACCGTGCCGACCACCATCAGCAGCACGTCGACGCGGTCGGCGTACCTGAACATGCCGAACAACGGCACCTTCTTGACCTCCTCCTCCTCCTTCCCGTCTTTTGATCTGCCTGCTTCGTCCATTTCTGGCGCTAGCTCTAGCTTCTTTGCTGATGTGCTCTAATGTTGAGTTGTATGTGCAGTTTCAGCCCCGGCGTAGTGGATGCACTATATATGCGCATTTTGGCGCAAGCTACGTTTTTGACTGTTTGCCCGCCGTTGTTGGTGCCTGGAAGCGACCGGGAAGGATAGCGATGGAAGAGGCATGGACTAGGCGGGCGGCTCATGTTATGACATGTGATTATGCTAAGCTTTGAATTGAACTTACTTGCGACAAGTGCACAACAAAGTACTTCAGACTTGAGAGTCGTGTTCCTCTCTTCTGCTGGTAGTTTCAGCTATAGCGTGGTCAGCTGAATTCCGTTTCTCTTGGGATCTCCTGATATGCGCTGGCTCTCTACTGTGCACAAATAATACTAAGTTGATACAATAATTTTGGGTGGATTACTCCAAACAGGAGAAACTCACGGGACAGTTCTTGTCTCGCATCAATGGAACCTCGACCGGCCGGTGCCTGTGCGCCCCAGTCGACGAAAGCGAGCGCGCCGAGGCAGCTTAATTGGGGACAGAGCGTGCCCAGTCCCACGACAGCATGCAAACGCCATGCACGGTAAGAAAACACACAGGCGTCCTGTTCTGTGGTTGGTTCTTTCATTGTGCCTTCGGTTCCAAGCAGATGTAGACTTTAACTAACTGAGGAGTGCTTCAATGCTTTCTCTCCTAATATAAGTTGCACAAATCTTGAAAGGGGTAAGTAATTACCATCTATCATTCATTCATACTTTAATATTTGTACAACTGTCAAAAAGAAAAGCATTGAAGCACATCTCTAACTACTTGTCAATCTTTGACTGGTATAGAGGGCAAAGGTGACTCAGGCCTACCGGACCCGAGGTAGACGTTCCTTGAGTGCCAAGCATGCGATTGTTCGGGAGCCGCACGAGGTGATAATATTCCACGAGATTGTTCGTTGTTGACTTCGGTCGGCTTATCGTTGTTTGTTCCCCAAGAGACCAGGACATGTGGGCCGGGCGGCCCTGGCCCAGCGGACCACGGCTTAGCGTGGAAACTACTCCTAATTAGGCCCGGTTAGGACAAGTTGGGCCAGGCCTAACAACCATTACATTGGAGAAGGCCTAACACAACGTACGGTTGTGGACTTGTTGTGCGTTCTAGTTTGGCAAAAGAGGCTAGCGACCCAGAAATTTTCGCCGTCTCCTTGGGTAGAGCGTGACGTGAATGATGCGGTGCAATTCAATCAAATCACCACGAAATTCCTCCGTTTCCGAAAACGCAACAGACCGCGGCGCAGAAGAAATAAACCACCCCACCGACCGCTACCTCTCTGGGAGGTTGCACTGCGACACACGGCGAGAAAAGCGAGCAAACCTCTCCCAAGTAAAAGCGATCGAGCGCACTGACAGCACTGAAAGCTGGCGAAGCAGAAGCTTTTCCTCTGCATCTCCACGTACGTGCGGAGACTAGAACTCGCGCGGGGATCGATAGGTCGATGACGCGGAAGCCGCCGGCGAAGCGGGGAGGCGGGGGGGCCGGCGCGGGGCCGGCGACGGTGCAGCTGAAGCGGGGGCCGTGGACGCCGGAGGAGGACGACGTGCTCGCGCGGTTCGTGGCGCGTGAGGGGGAGGGCGGGTGGCGCACGCTGCCGCGGCGGGCGGGACTGCTGCGCTGCGGCAAGAGCTGCCGCCTCCGGTGGATGAACTACCTCAGGCCGGACATCAAGCGCGGGCCGATAGCCGACGACGAGGAGGACCTCATCCTTCGCCTCCACCGCGTCCTCGGCAACCGGTAAGCGCACGTAGCTTCCTGGCATTCACATACGAACATTTGATTTCCGCAAGAACTGAATGCATGCATGTGTCCGGCCGTGCAGGTGGTCGCTGATCGCCGGGAGGCTGCCGGGGCGCACGGACAACGAGATCAAGAACTACTGGAACTCGCACCTCAGCAAGAAACTCATCGCGCAGGGCATCGACCCGCGGACACACAGGCCGCTGGCGCCGGCTGATCGCCGCCACGCCGCCGCTGCTGACAAGACGGCGGGGCCGGTCGAACCGCCGCCGCCGCCGCCAGTGCAACCAACCTCGTCCGCGGTTGGCAGTGGAGGCGCCGGTGACTTTGCAGCGATGGTGAGCCCCGACGCTGAGGGTTTCGAAGGATTCGGTGATCCGTTCCATGACGCGGATGCTGCTCGTGGCGGCTTCGACGACATGGGTTGCGCCTTGGTGGATGATGACGCGTTTCTCGATTCTTTGATCAACGAAGATTATTTCGTCAATTACCTCATCGACGGTGATCGCGACAATGTTAATGTTCAGAACGATCAGGGTGGCGCTAGCTAGCTGATGCAGGAGTGTCACTGTGTCAGAACTAAGAAATCAACAATACGCTGTCGTCGGAAATGCATGATTTATGTATTGTTAATTAATCGTGAATTGGCTTGTGAATAAGTTGATCATGAGCAGATACATACAAACTGCTCTGGCGACCGGTGATGTTGTCAGGGGCGAATCTTGGAGAAAAATTCATCGGAGTTGCCGGGTTATTACAAACTCGTAACACTACAGTCTAATTTGTAATAAAAGAATTATATCTTTATATACTAAAAGATCCATGTGTGCTGAATTAGAAGGTATCGGAGTCGTTTGATACTAATTTGTACCCTGTAGATCCACCCGTGTTGTACCGTCAAAGTGGGCGACGAAAGAACTTATATATGAGAACATGTATATGGATTAACTATCGTAAGATGTGACTTAATGTGCGCACCTACTACTCATATGCATGTGCATTATGTCGACCTGTCGATCGAGTGATCAGTTTGAGTGCTTGCAGCTCATAAACCTGCAGGTCTATCCGTCTATATATGTACGCACAGCTCATTTGTGTAACTAATTGCAATGGGCATTGCATGCTCGTATTCGATTCAATTGTCGATTGGATTCAGGAAATACCTGGCAGTTTCTCTTTAGGTTTCACCAATGACATGGATATGTGTTACTGTACCCGTGCAATCAATCCTGCATATTGACAGCACGTACGTAAACAAATATCAACACGTAAGAAAGAAAAATAATATTCACACGTGTATAAAAAGAACATAGTTTTAATATTACATATATACTCATTGTACGTGAATATACTGATTTGAAATTATGCAATTAATTAAAAGCTTAACGGAATAGTTGATCCAATGACTATACACTTAAAAGCTATGCATTTCTTTTTTAAAATTACACATATATTAAAGTATGAAAGAAATGTAGATGATTAATTGTATATGCTTCTTCGTTTGATTTGAGATATGTGCAACTTGTTTGTAGTGTGAAAAGAAAACATCGAATTAATTAAACTCGCCCCTTGTTCGGTAGTTATTCCTCCTCTCCACAACTCGCTTCTCAGTGTCTTCGTTCTCTCAGAGCATACACCACCGCCCCCGTCGTCTGATCTCTCGCCATGTTTCAGCTTTAGCCAATAGCCAGACAACACTGCGGCCACCCCCTTGTCAGAGCCGAGAGAAAGAAGTAAAGTGTAGTCGTTTGGAAGGATACCGCTTCGCCGATTCTGGCTTAAGTGGGAATCGACTGCTCAGATTTAAAGTGACAAGATAAGGAGATCTAATGGCTAATCAGCAATTCGGTAATGGGATCATTAGTACTGCAGATGTCATGTTTTTGTCAAGGCTTCAGATTACTGAAAGCTTCTATTTTAACTGTGTAGTTTACTTTCTTTACTGTTGTGAATTATCGCTGTAACAAAGAGATGGTTATAAACCTTTCCAATGAGAAAAATAGAATCAATACTGGATTCCGCACATGCTAGTGTCTCTTTAGTTGTTAGACTAGAACCCTAGTTCCGCTCTCGTTTTCCTCATCTTGCCCGAGTTTGATTCAGACTTTTGTTCGGATTTGAATTGGGTACTGAGAAATTTTGGTATCAGAGTAGTGGCTTTCCTCGGCAGTCTGTTTTGGCATTGGAAGAAGGGGATTGAGGTTGGTGTAGCCGTAAAATCCCTCAATCCAGGAAAGAGGATTGGAGATTTATGTTGACTGGGACAAGACCGTAGGGGAATCTTGGAGAAAAAGAACTAGAGATGGATCATCGGAGTGAGATCGAGAAGATTAAAGATAGACTCACAGATCTGGAAAGGTTGAGGTTAGATGTGGCTGAGATTAAGTCCTTATTCAGTAAGCCCTGGTAGGCAACAAATCCAACAGAAGAACTAAGTGGCTCACCTGTTTTGGAGTCAATCATCACCTAAAGACATGCAAGTTCAGTTAGCCAGGTGGTCACTACAACCCAACCCCAAGTAAATAGACATGCATCTTTCACATTGGAACATCAGACAGTAACAAACAATTTCTTACCGGTCTACACCTCTGCAATCAGAACATCATCTCAAGTTAATTCAAGACCTTATAGAGGTCTAGAAACAACTGAAATGTTCCTTAATGTACATTCACCTGTGCCCCAGCCGCCAAGTAGTCACAATTAGGCTTCTGTGTCTAACCCTCATATACAGATGGGATATGGTACAACCGGATATACCTCACGGCTTCCCTCCTATTATCACCCAGCTCTTACCCAGGGACCTTATTCTGGAGCACATTACAGTAGTGTCATGACTTCACAGACAACACACTATTCAGGAATTCATCTCTGTGATACTAGACATAACTCTTGTATGGGAGACAACAATGGCTCACATCACTATGCTGAGACTATGATTAAGGGACCAAAGTTGGAATTGACTTTGTTTGCTAGAGAAAATCCATTAGGATGGGTAGAATAGTGTGAGAATTTCTTTGAGATGGTTGGCACATCGATTGAATAGTGGGTAAATTTAGCTACTAGGCATTAACAGGGATGGCTAGTACTTGGTTCAAGGGTGTGGGTGTACCTTGGCAAATGTTGAATTGGCAATAATTCATATCCATTTTGTGTGATTGTTTCTCTGAAGCTAGTGCACACGAGGCAATAGAAATATTGCAAAACATGAAGCATCTCAGCACTGTGAGCAAGTACATTGACTATTTTGAGAAAAGTGTGGAGTTGGTTAAGAGGGATCATCCTTACATCTAGGAGACATTTTTACTGAGATGTTTCATTGGTGGTCTTAAAGAGGAAATTAAGCATGATGTGAGTAGCCATCAACCAAAGGGATTGTTGGAGGCATATTGGTATGCTAAGCTAGCAGAGAAGGCAGTTATGGCTAAGAAAACTAGTCAGATGTGAGGTAGTTCTAGGCATAAGACATAGCCAAGCATTCAGAAGACATTCACACAGAAGATGACTAGTGTTGAAGGAAATGATAATCAGAAGGTAATTGCTCCAGATAAGAGGGTTCGAATGTGTTGGCATTGTAAGGAACCTTGGACACCTGGACACCAACTCAACTGTAAGGTCAAGAAAGCCTTACATGTCATTTTAATGCAAGGGGCAAAAGAAGAGGTAGGAGCTGAGGATGATGAAGTTCCAACTGACACAGGATATGTAATAGCTCCAGGAAGTCCTACTTTAGTTGGAACAACTGAGAAAGATGACCAGTTAATGCAGATTTCAGTTCATGCCGTGAATGGCAGTAACCTTCTCTTTGATGATCAATATTAGAAGCAAGCAAGATGTGGCCTTAGTGGACAGTGGCAGTACTGATACTTTCACGGATTATGAGTATGCAGTCAGGAATGGCTGTACTTTAAGTTATGTGCCTCTCAAGAAAATTGCAGTAGTAGGCGGTGGTGAATTGACATCAGATGCAAAAGTGGAGGGACTGCAGTACCGAATACAGGATGCTCAGTTCAGAACCACTTTTAAACTGCTGACTTTGGGAAACTATGACATCATCTCAAGGGCTGACTGGATCTACAAACATAGTCCTATTAGACTGGATCTCAATGAGAGAGTGTTGACTATCAGAAAAGAGGGGCAATACATCTAATTTCGAGATTACACTTAGCCAAATTGAATTGTAGTATCAATCCTGAAAAACTGGGAAAGTTGGTTAACAAAGGAGTGAAAGGACTTCTGATTTAGGTCAGTCTTTTGGAATATCAGACAGTGAGCCACCAAGATACTATTACCTTGATTATTGAACAAGTATTGGGACAATATTCAGATGTATTTACTGAACTGAAGGGGTTACCATCGAGGGAGAGATTGTGACCATGCTATTCATCTGATGGTTGGTTTGGAGCCACCTAACCTTCGCCCCTATAGAGTTCCTCACTACCAAAAGGATGCATTAGAGGAGATTATCAAGAACTTGTTAAAACCCAAAGATATTAGACCTAGCACTAGTCCATAATCTTCTCCAGTGGTAATGGTAAGAAAAAAATATGGAGCTTGGAGGGTGTGTGTGGATTTTAGACAATTGAACTAGGTGACAATCAAAAATAGATTTCCAATGCCAGTTATAGAATATCTGCTGGATGAACTAAATAGGTCAACTATGTTCTCCAAATTGGATCTAAGATCTGGGTATCACCAAATCCGAATGAAGGATGCAAACATAGCCAAGACTACTGTCAAGACTCATTTAGGTCATTATGAATACATGGTGATACCATTTAGACTTTCCAATGCACTAGCCATATTTTAAGCTTTAATGAATATCATCTTTGTAGAGTATGTAAGAAAATTTGTCTTGGTATTTTTTGATGATATCCTGGTCTATAGTAAGAACATGACAGATCATAAAGCTCATTTAGAAATAATATTGACAGTCTTGAGGAACAATCACCTAGTGGAGTAAGTGTGTATTTGCAGTATCATCTATTGAATACCTTGGACATATTATCAGTCCAGAAGGAGTAGCCACTGACCCCAGAAAAATAGTTGATGTGGTAAGCTGGCCGAAACCTGATAATATCACCAAGTTGAGGGGATTTCTGGGACTAACCAGGTACTACAGGCGATTCGTCAAAGGGTATGGTCAGATTTATCTACCACTCTATGATATATTGAAGAAGGAAAATTTTAATTGGGGATTGGAACAATCTGAATTTTTTGAAAGATTGAAACAAATCATGACTGCATGCCCGGTTCTAGCACTACCAGATTTCACATGACCATTCTAATTTGAAACTGATGCCAATGGATCGGGAATAAGTGTTGTGCTGATTCAATCCAGTTGACCAATAGCATATTTTAGCAAAGCTTTCGGGGTAAGAGCTGCAGCAAGGTCCATCTATGATAAAGAAGCAATGGCCATCTTGGAGGCTTTGAAAAAGTGGAGGCATTACTTATTGGGCAACAAGGTAATCATCAAGACTGATCAGCAGGATTTGAAATTCATTACCACTCAGAGATTGGTGGAAGGGGTTCAACACAAGCTAATGCTGAAATTATTGGAATTTGATTACCAAATTGAATACAAGAAGGGAAATGAGAATATTGTGGATGGTGCCCTATCAAAGAGGGAGCATAATGTGAAAGATGCACTTCATGTCAAGCAGTTACTTATGTAATTCCAAATTGGATACAAGATCTTAAAGCTAGCTATGAAAATGATCACCAAGTAGCAAAAATCATGGAGGAGATCTAGAACAATGCATAACTTGATCCTAGATACAAAATGGAGGATAACATTGTCAGATACAAAGGAAGGTTGTATGTGGGTGAAAACGAGGGTGTCAGACTCAAACTGATGGAAGCATTCCATAGCTCTGCTATTGGTGGACATTTAGGAGCTAGAGCTACTTATCACCGATTGGATAAACTCTTCTATTGGCCTAAGAGGAGGGATGTTGACCATTATATTAGGGAATACCTAGTCTACCAAGTCACTAAAACTGAACATGTTCATGTACCCGATCTATTAAATCCTCTTGAAATTCCTGAAATGGCCTGGACTCACATCTCCATGGATTTCACAGAAGGATTGACTAAGGGAAAAGAGGTGATTCTAGTGGTGGTAGATCGGTTTACCAAGTATGCTCACTTTATGGTATTGTCACATCCCCACACAGTTCAACAAGTGGTACATGTATTCATGGATAACATTTTCAAGTTGCATGGGATGCCTTTAGCAATAATCACTGAAAGGGACCACGTTTTTACTAGCAAGTTGTTTCAGGAGGTGTTCAAAACACTCGAGATCTCTTTGCGGTTTAGCACCGCTTATCACCCACAATCAGACGGTCAGACCGAGAGTGTAATGTGTCAGATTCTTCTCCAAGTCTTGGAATTCTCCGTGCGTGTATTTGGTGGACTTTCCTGTGATCTGCAGAGTCAATTTTTTTTCTGTGTGGGAGTTTTTCCTGGCTCCTCCCTCCCTCACCCATTTCTTCTCTCCTCCCCCACCCCACTCTATTTCTCCTCCATTTCCTGGATCCTCCTCCTCTCATGGCTTCCTCCCCTTGGAGCTCTCCTCCATGGGCGCCTCCCCTTGGTGCTCCCCCCAGCCCAAGCTGCTCCTCCTCCTCCCTCTTGGTTTCCACCCAAACTGAAAAGGAGGATCTTGAGGTAAATCCTAGGGTTTTGGTCCTGCTTGTTGGGTGGTGGAGTTCCTTTGCTAGGGGTCTTGAGTTTGAGGTAGGATTAGTTGAGGATTTGAGTTGAGAGGGATTGTTCTGTTTTCGGGCAAATTTTGTCCCTCTGTTAGGGTTCGATTTTGCGGATTTTAGAGGCGTTTCCTGATGGTACGACTTAAGAGAAAGTTGTAGATCTCTTTCTTTCGATTCAATAGAGACCAAGAACTCTCAATTTGGTTCAGCCGTTTGAAAGTTATGCTCGTTTTACAGCAGACTGCACTGGATCTGCTAACAGTCGAAGCGGTTATAGTAATTTGTTGATTAAGCCAAGTTAGAGGCCGAGTTGGAATTTTTCAATACTTAGAAAAGATGGGAAATTTACTGTAGATACTTAAAATGTCTTCATTTGCATTATTTGGAGTTGTATAACATTAGTTATGCCCTGTTGAATACGCTGTCCAGAACAGCCTCTTTGCTGAAAATTCAGAGATTGGGCATTTTGCTGATTCGAGGTTCAGATTGAGAATTGGGGTCATTTTGTGCAGTTCCAAAGGGGTTGGTTGTTGCAAAAGTTGTAGATCTTCATCTTAAGTTTTATTAGAGCTCAAGAACACTAATTTTGGTTCAGCGGTTTAAAAGTTATGGTCATTTTAGTGTTGGCTGTCCTGAATCTACGTGTGTTGGTAGCTGAAAGTTTGAAATGCTGTTAAAGACTAGATGTAGGTCGATTGAGAATTTATATTTGCTTAGAGAAAGTTAGGAAATTTCCCGTAGATTAAGAAAATATCCTTGTTTGCTTGATTTGGATTCAAGAATCAAAAGTTATGCTATTTGGAAGCTCGCTGCCCTGAAATTAGAATCTGCTGAAAGTTCAGAAATTTGGACTGAGATTTAGAGTGAAATTTTATGGTTTTAGAGTCAGCTCCTGAATAAATGGCTATAGGGTAACTGTAGGTTATCCTCTTGTGGTCATTTAGAGCACAAGAACTCAAAGTTTGGTTTAGCCATTTGGAAGATATGCTCATTTGCGCGCTTGCTGTCCAGAATTCCATTTGTTGGGTTTTGGGGCTGTTTTGGGGTTGGGTGTAGAAGTGTTGTATGTTATTATGGACTATATAGTCTTTGAAAAATGAGTATGCAAATGTTATTTTCAGGTGGTGTATCTTCGGGAGTGGCTTCATCCTCATGCCACTCCACTCCTCGCGGTTAAAGGCAAGTACATCGGGTGATGTTTGCGATTGATTTGAGTGTTTTGGTGTGTAGATTAGATGTACAAGTATGTTTTCTAGGGATTATGTATATGAGAAGTTTAGTGCAGTTTTTAGGATCAAAAAGGGGTGTAATTGCTATCTTAATGCCTATGATGGAAGTTGTATGTATCAATTAGTCCCAAAGTGGTCCCTCTCTGGAAGAATCGAAAGTTCCAACCGTTTGAGTCGGGAGTTCCGACTGGTTGGATCGGATGTTCCGGTATGGAGACCGAAAGTCTTGAGTACACCCGGAAGTCCCGGATTTGTCGTGGGTGGTTTTCGTGAATTATGCAGGTAGAGAATGTATTCCAAACTTGTGATGATGAGGATGGATGAACGATAACAAATGAAAAGTGAGTATTTAATTGCAATTGTTGCATTGCATTATGGATTGTTAAAGGTGATTATGTTTATGATGGTGTAAATGATAAGGTGATGAATGTAAGTATATGATGACGTGCATGTTTATATTCATGTTCATGGTTTATGCTTATAAACATTGTCAATTGCATATGTGCATTCATGATGGAAGAGGCGACCCATATCGATGTGGGCCTCTGTGCTCACACGTAGTGAGCACAAAAGTCCTACCTCGTAGTCCTATCCACAAAGATGGATGGGAGTGAGTCAGTAAGAGTAGACACCCTCCACGGGATAGAAAGGGATGAGAGGGTGTACGCTGACGGGCGTGCACTCAGTATACCGGTATAAATGATGAAAAGGTGCATGAGCATAAAAGCATACAGCATTGCATTGCATTGCATTGCATTGCATTGTTAATATTATTTGAGGAATAATGTGAAGAAGGTTGAGACATTGAGTTGTGAACTCAATCACAGTTGATAAATGGGTTGAAATTGGGAAATGATTAGGATATTACCGCTTTGCCTATTTGCTGAATTTAAGTAAGTTATGTAGTTAAATTAATCGTCTCAAGCTATGCTATTTAGCTATGTTTATGTTCTTCGATGTACTTGTTGAGTCTTGGACTCACGCTTGCTGTTTGTGTGGTTTTAGGTACTCTGAGGACTCCAGGCTGGGATGGGAAATAGAATCACCCACACTCACTCTCATGCCATGATCAAATAATAGTTTGGAATAAAGTTTTACATTGGTGTTTAGTGTGAGATCTTTGTGATATTGTATTTGTGGTTTTGGTTATTGTATGCTTCATCGTGCAGTTAAGCTTATTAGTTGCTAAATGTTGATATTAGTTGTTATGCTTGTGTTGGTATGATTATTATCCACCTTGTCTATTGAGTGGATGTCCACTATTTTAGGGGAGGTGCTGCCGAAATTCTTTAGTTGGATTTCGAAAATTTATTAGAGTTGTTTTATGGTGTAGTATGTTTGAGGACACTTTTGTCCTATGGATCTACCTTGTATAGTTATTTATTCTTGTTTTGGTGACACTCGGGGCACTAGAGGTGCTGGGGTGTTACAGAGAGAGTAAACCGATGTTTGGAAGCTTACTTGAGGAGTATGATCTTCCAAGATCCAAAAAAGTGGCTGAGTTGGTTAGCCATGACTGGACGGTGGTACAACACCATTTACCACACTTCATTAAAGGTCACTCTATTTCAAGCTTTATATGGGTATCACCCTCCACAACTAGCAGAGGTATCTATTCCTTGCAATGTATCGGCTAAAGCAAAGATAACAATTGAGACAAGAGAAGAAATGTTGAAAAGGATTAAAGAAAATCTGTAGAATGCGCAGAACTGAATCAAGAAGTTCTCAGATAGATTGAGATCAAAGAGGCAATTTAAGGTGGGAGATATGGTTCACCTGAAGATGCAGCCTTACCGGCAGAACACTTTTGGATTAAGGGGATCATTAAAACTTAGGTCTAAATTTTATGGGCCATTTCAAGTGATGGAAAGAATTGGGTCCATGGCATACCAGCTTTAGTTACCTACTGATGCTGCCATCCATCCCATTTTCCATATTAGCCAGCTCAAGAAGCATGTTTGGCAAAATGTTGTTCCATTGCTTGGATTACCGCTGGTTGATGCGGATGGCAAGGTAAAAATTGAACCTCTTGTTGTGTTAGATCGAAGGATCATCCTAGGAAAGGAAATGCTGTGACTCAGTGGCCTATTCATTGGCTTAATCTACTGAAGACAGATGCTACATGGGACGATGCTACATTTATTCATAGTACTTTTCACAGCTTTAAGCCTTAAGGACAAGGACTTGCTTGAGAGGCGGCCATTGTTAGAGTTGGGAGAAAGAAGAAGCACAGTGTAGTCGTTTGGAAGGATACCGCTTCGTCGACCCTGACTTAAGTGAGAATCGACTGCTTAGATTTAAAGTGACAAGATAAGGAGATCTAACGGCTGATCAGCAATTCGGTAATAGGATCATTAGTACTGCAGACATCATGTTTTTAAGGCTTCAGATTACTGAAAGCTTCTATTTTAACTGTGTAGTTTACTTTCTTTACTGCTATGAATTATCTCTGTAAGAAAGAGATGGTTATAAACCTTTCCAATGAGAAAAATGGAATCAAGACTGGATTCTGCATATGCTAGTGTCTCTTTAGCTGTTAGACTAGAACCCTAGTTTCTCTCTCTCTCTCATTTTCCACATCTTGCTCGAGTTTGATTCAGACTTTTGTTCTAATTCAAATTGGGTCTTGACACCCCCATCCTCCTCGACGCTGCTTCAGTGCCTTCTCCGCGTGCACTGCCTTCGCTTGCCTCCTACACGCTCTCGCACCCACCGAAGCCTCACAGAATCCTCCGTGTGCGCCGTATCGCCTCTCCTCCTCCTCCTCCAGCATGTGGCTTCTTCCTTCTCCATCGCGTGGTGGGAGACGTTGATTCTATGGCGGGGTGACTGGATCGAGCACGTCAACATTGATTCGGCTAGATCGAGAGCGTCGACGCCGACCCCAACCATCTCCCCCAAGCGCTGGACTCCACTCGACTCCTCCGTCAATGCCACCCTCCGCCTAATGCACCACCTATGGCCTCCTCCGTGTAACACTGCCACCTACGGCTTTGTCTGCCCAACGAGCCACCCTCCGGCTGCCTCGATCTCCATGCTATGGTAATCCACCATCTTCCCCTAGTTCCTTTATATCTGAGTTTCTGAGGATGAGTAGGCCCTTCATATCTCTATTGTGATATTCTTTGTTGTTAGATCTGCTTATGCTTAGATTTGGTGTTCATTTTTTATTGTTGTTCTTGTTGCCTAACACATGCTTCATAGAGTGCTTCTATGGCCTCACAGTTGTTCTTGTTTTTCAGTTTTCAGGGGATTGATGAGTTTAAGATCAATTAGAGATTTACCAATGCACGAACTTGCAATTTCTATATGTGCATCATCTATCATTCAGAGAAGAGGAAGTTCAAGAAGAACTTGCAATTTCTGTGTAGAGCTAAAACTATGTCGATTCATGGTGTAGTGCAAGTGCTTGATTGGGTCTCTAGATGTTTATTACTAGTACTAGTTCTTGATCTACAGAAGTTGTGCTTAGAGAATGATTATTAGAATTTGTGACAAATTAATTGCTTGTTGTATCAATGCTAAGATTTCTAGTTTGTAAGGCGCTCACTTGAATTGATGTAAAACCTGGAAGCCTCATTGTCATCTATGGTTCATTTAGTTTTTAGCATTGTAAAGTGGCTAGCATTATCTAATACCACTTTCTAAATTCGTGTTCAATTGATTCCTTCCTACTGATGCAAATGCTTGTATGTAGCTCAAGCTTGTCTATCTGTACCAAATTGAATTGCTGAATGCAAAAATAACTTGTATGGATGTTTCCTGAGAAATTTCTGTAAATTTGTTTTATCCTTATTCAAATATGCTTGTGTTCAATTGGAATTCGGGTTACATAAGTATGCAAAATTAACTTGTATGGATGTGAGTTTATGAACTAGAATGGCATTCATTTGTACAGATATAAAGTCCAATGGCAACAATATCTTTGGTACACTAAAATGATATGTATACACAACGAACAATATCAAAGTTGTCATATTTGCTATGAAATGATACATAGAAATTAGTGTTTTTTTCGGGTTCATATCAACACTTATGTGAAGTTCAAAGCAAAGATTATATGTGACTTTTTGTATTTCATACTTGAAAATTCTCAATTTTGTACATTTGATGGTTAAAATTACATTTCTATGTAAACATGCAAAAAAATTAAAGAAATCCATTCATAATTCCCTTTAAACAACATCAAACAAACCATCATTTGTTTTTGTGGTATTTCAGATATTTTCTTACTTAGGTCCTGTTTGGTAGAGCTCCAGATCCCAGCTCCACGTCAGATCTGAATCTTGTAGGCTAAAATAAATTGAATTAAGTTTATATTTTTAGTCTAAAATGTAAATAAAGTGACCAACCTAAACACTCTTAATATACCTACAACTCCAGCTCCACGGATCTGTGGAGCTAGAAATACCCAGTTCTAACAGATCCATGGATCTGGTGGAGCTGGAGCCGTACCAAACACACCCTTAGAACTAAACGCCAAGTTTCTTTAACTCTAGCTCAGCTTTTTAACCATACAACCATACTGAACAGCGCCACTATTTGTCTACCGTGCGATCCGCATAGTTGTCGTCCAAATGGAGGTGCAGATCCCCTAGATTTGCTACATGAATCCACCTGGTGGAATTTTCAAAATTCAGACCTTTCCTTGTTTCCTAGGGTGTTGATTATGCCACGTCACTTCTACTCTCTACGTCTTCGTCTTCCCCAAAGTCCTTCAAGAAAACTGTAGCGATGGCTATGTTGTCAATGTCAGGAGGACAACAAAGTCAAGAACGTTGTAACAAAGGACATTCAGCCGAGAGGACAACAACCTCTAGGGTGGCGGCGATCAGTTGATCAGCTCCGTAAGCAAGTTCCAAGTGTTGTGCACAATACACCATTTGATGAATACTTCGAATCATCTTGCTCTACGCAAGGCAAATTGACAAATGCATGTTATTTTTCCTCGTGGTTCTTCTTGATCTGCAACACAGTTTCACATTATTTATATTACATTCAAACAAATGATGTAAGAGGGAAAAACTTAAGTGTTTTATCATTTATGAAAAGTACACGAACAACATCATTCTATTTTATTGTATACAAGTTGTTTGACAATGTTCACAGAGCAGAAGGAATTAGAGGAAATGAATGAAGTGGGAAGAAAAGGCCATGTAGTCATCCTGTTACGTGAGATTTTGGAGGGAACAATATAAAAGTTAAGTTAGTTTCCCCCAAATTCGTGAGAGGACGTAATCTATACCATAAAGAAAGAAAGCAATGGCCAAGATTGGGGTAAATCCACCTGGTGGATTCCATAGCATATTCAAGGGATCTGAACCCTTCAAATGGACTGTCAGGTTGAACTTGACTATGAAACTTGGGCAACTTTTTCTATGTGTGATTTGTGCAAAAAATGCATTCGATTCCAAGTACGAGGTTATATATCGAATTGGCCGGTAGCTGCGAACTTGATTTCTGAACGCTATATGAATGACCGTGCTTTGCTACGGATAAAATAATGTTATCTAGTACGTTAAGTTGTTGTTACTATACTTAATTTGCGTCATGCTCTCGGTTTCACCACAGTACATGATCAAATTCTATCCTAGCCCACACTATGTCTCTGTTGTTAAGTTTAGCTTACACCACGCTCTTGGTTTTATCATAGTTGTCCGCTTCTAGTGCCCATCCGATCTCGTTCGTCCGATTCCACCGGTGGGAGCCGTGCCGCGACGAGCGGACGAGGGGACACTGGGACGGAGAGGGGATGGCCTTCGCCGTCGCGTCGCTACTATTGGCGCCGCCGCTTCGGCTGCCTCTTGCGGTGGCGGCATGGGGGAGGCGCGCAAGGTCAACAACTCGGCGGTTCGTCCTGGCGGCATCTAGCAGAGGCGGCGACCCGTCCCCGCTGACGTTCGAGCGGCTACGGGAGCAGCTCCTCCAACTCCACGCCGAAGCCGACCTCACCCAATCCAAAGGTAGTTATATTCCTGAACTCCATGGGTATTCCTCTGATTGGCTTTACTGGTTTGGAAATTGGAATGATGAATCTAGGAGGAACTTATCTGTTTTAATCTCCAAACTTGTTCTAGAACATTCCAGACAATGAGTTTGATCCACAAAATTACAGTATGATTCATCGATCTCGAGTAGATTCTGTCGGGACCAAAGATCTTTGAGTGAATGACCTGATCAGAGTAACGATTTGTGGACATGGGTACAACTTGGGAGTACTGTAGTATTTGTTGCACTGCACATCATTCTTATTACAAATTTTGTGTTTTGTTCTTGTAGCAAATAGCACGAGGGTAAGGCTTGTGCGGTTGACTGAAGCTACTGAGAATCTTAAGAAAAGAGCTGCGGTCAGCGTCCAAATGGGCAAAGAGAATGAGGCAGTGGACTTACTTGTGCAAAAGAAGAAGTTGACCAAGGCTCTGGAGAATATAAAAGAGCGCATTGAGGTTCTTGACAAGCTTTCCGCAAAGATTAGCGAGGTGATGGAGTGTTCTTTTATCATCATTTAACATGTGATTTTTTTTTTCTAAAATGGATATATGTTCTCTAACTTGTTCCAAAAACTGATGACAACTGGCTGAGTCATTATTCGGCAGTTATATGTCATACTGTTGTTGTGGTAATTCAGCTGATTGCATCAAGTATGAAAATTTACAAACTTTTCCTTGAAATATGCCATATAACAAGCACATATATGACGCCTCAAATATACCATTCCCACTCAGGAACTAATATTTCACATTTCAGTTCATCTGTCTATTTGAAATGCTGTCATATGCATGATCATACTATTAACTACTTTGTTGGATCCAGGCAATTTCGTTGAAGCAGAATATGTTAATTGAACATGCGTTGCATCCTGGGATGCCTAATGGCGAAGGCTCCAATGACAAGATAAGAGTTTTCTCCAGTAAAGTTGATGATGGGGCTGACGAGACTAGTGATTCTCTTTCCAAATCAGTTGAAAAGGGGTCTTTTGAGATGAAAAATGATGTATATTCAAGCATGGCTGGCCACTCTAAGCAAAGTGAACTTCAGATGGCCGAAAGCTTCACATTTTCAAAGGATCATGACCCAACAAACAGCATAAATAATCATTCTTCATATGATGATTTTCTAGAGCATATTGATTCACAGCTGAATTCATTAGAATATGAAATTGAGCAGTTCATCAGTTCCCAACTAGCAGAAGAGGTGGACATTCAGAAGCCGATACATGGCAAGCGGCACAAATTGTCAGACATATTGAAGCTTGTAACTGAAACTAGAGAAAGGTGAGTCTGGGAGGGGAAACACAATAAATTCAAAGTGCATGAATTCCTCTTTTTCATGAGGCAGTCATTGCATCGTTACAAGTACAACAAATATGCTTGAGCTTCATTACAATAGACAACTGTTTCAGGATTGCAAAGATTTTGGATAATACAGCAAGTGCGACTGGATCTGAAGACTTGAGATAATATTAAAGTACAAAACAATGAAATTGGTAATATCAAGCCTTGCCTCTCTCATTGGTAAGTAGTTTCTGCTTCAATTGCACTGCACAAATATCAGATTATCCAGTACTGCCTTGTATGAGGCTATCTTATGATTCTCAACATTCTGTATCAATTTTTCATTGTGTATCTGCCTCACTGCCTGTATACCTAATTATATATCCATACAATCCAAAAAAAAATTTGTAAAGAAATCATGAAGCTGCAGCTATGATTGAATTCATTCACCCAGCATATGGACCTTTCGTGCAACTGTAATACAACAATCAACTGTATACGACAATATACGACTCAAAGTTCAGCTGTAATAGACAATTTATTCCAGTACTTCTAATATGCAAGGGTATAAAATAGGTTACCTTTACATTTGCATGTCTTGGTGGCTATTCAACAAAGTAATAGAGGATATCAATCATTGTGGTATGAGATATTCCTCATGTGCATGTTGTGATGTCTAGTTATCAAAGTATCAGATGATATCTAGCATTGTATTATGGGATATTTCTCTAAAGTTACATTAGTCATACTCATAATTTTACTATTATATCGGCAAGAGTGACTTTTCCACATTTTGCAAGGCCTATCTGATCAAACTGGTCTGAGATCATTGTGATGTCTTTCTCATCGATCTTCCCCATCTCTTTGAGCTTGTAGATAACAAAATCTGATTTGCTGTTACATAGGAAGAAGCCGATCATAAGTCATTGACTAAGTAACTTTCATATAAAAGACATGGTCACTCTGTAATGCAACATAGTAACATACTTTTGGAAGTTGCGGAGAATAGTAAATTTCATGTAGGTTTATGAGGTGTTGATGCTCATCATATCATATCCATCACTGGCATTTTTTAACTCCCTTTCTTGATCTGTAACATTTTTTAGACAAAATGACACTTTGCACCTAGTTTCATTATTGGGGCAATTCCTTATATGCCACTGAAAATTAACCTTGTCTCTTATATGCCACTCATTGTGTCACTAACATGTGGGTCTTGACCCCACATGTGAGTGACACATTCATGGATTCCCCCCAAATTCCAGTGGCATATGAGGAATTAATCCTTCATTATAAGCGAAAAGTTAATTCTTACCGTTGGTCATTGAACTCTTGATATTTCATTGCAAAAAATGAAAACATACTTTTGTATCAGAATAATCTTATTTACCAATGCATGAAGGCAGTATGGAACGTACAAATGCAGCATATGTAGAATATCTGTATTTTTTTTTTATAAAAAAGGCCCAATCTAATCACCTTGTTTGAGTTATGATATCCTTGCCCAATCGATGAAAGGGATGACAAATTATTGCCTCTTTATCATGTAAGACATTGAGAAATGACCTATCTTCTGATAAAATTAACTTCCTCATAAGGAAACAGCATGATAAAATCATTGAACCCAAGATAGACAATAGATTAGAAGTTTAATTGCTATGAAAAAGATGTTACTTTTTAGGGGTTTGCTTCAGTACTCCTCTTTTAGAAAAGTTTACGAATCTTAAAGCAAAGTAGTTAATCTTAGGTGATGACAAATCTGTACCAACCTATAAAAAATAAATCAAATTGAATATTAGATGTAGATATAGACTTGAATATTAGGTTATGCATATTTGCCCCCACCTAATATTAACTACTTTGCTTTAATATTTGTAAACCTTTTTAAAAAGGGGTACCAATTTAATGGTCTTAATGTTCCAAGTGCAGTTTTAAGTATAAAATTTTGTTGACATAATCTCATGGAAAATTATACAATACCTTACAGCTGCGTCATTATCTAGGTCTGCTGCAAGTGGCTCATTGTCCATTTTCTTCTGGAGGATCCATTTTGTAGTTCGCCGGTTCCTTTTGTCCATCCTTAGATCTGTTAGGAACAAAAAGGCCTTGGCAACTGCCAAAGTGCTCACCAACAGACACGTGGTTGCAGAGAGCCTTCCTGCTGTTGTTGAGAAGCCATAATCTCCATATCCAACTGTTGTCACAGAAATGACTGATAAATAGAAGCTATCAATCCAATTTAGGCCCTCCACCTCATGTACTATGATTGTACAAATTGAGATAGATCCTGCAACAACACCTAATGCAAGTAGTATTTTCATCCTCCCTCTTGACCTTTTCTTTTCAGCATCGATCATATAGGTGTCAAACACCTTGTTGAGCTTATTATCATCCATTGTGCTAAGTAGGACTGTCCTCTGCTTGTTAAGTACATTTGTCAACAGCCCGTTTAGCATAATGTCAACAAAGCGAACACCGATTAGAAGAAACAAGCATGTGAACATCTTTGTGAAGGTAGTACAAGGAACTATGTCACCATACCCTATGGTGCACAAGCTTATGATGGTGAAGTAAAGGGCATCCACTAACTTGAACGTGGATTTCCCCTTGAAGCCTTCAACATTTGTCATGTACACAGAGACTCCTATTGAGATGTATAAGATGACACTAACAATAGCCTGCCTTGTAGCTGATGGTGTATATTGTGCAGCATGGCTTTGCTCATCAAGCTCATCCGTGTAGGGAGCTTCTTTGATTGATGTGAATATAGAAGGTGAAGAATGCACCCGCTGGAAAGTTGATGTGGATACTATATTGGTGTTTTCGTTAGTGGGTGGTGGATGATTGGGAGTATTGAAGTTAGCTTTGCTATTACTGTTTGGACGAAAGAAAGTTGCGCACCTGTTTGGAACATCCCAGGGTTTTCTTCTGTCTTGCTTGGAAGAGTACTTTTGGTCACGGTGGACTAAAGGCAGCAGAGACTCTTCCATGGAAGACATATTAGAGTTTTGATTCATCAGCTTGCAGCTTGCAGTTCCCAGGTTGGACTACGATCACTTTATATCTATGGTGGTTCTGCTGAGGCCTTGACTATGGAAGTGGTAACCATCAGACAGATGTACACTTCCCTGGGGTTTCTGGGATGAGAGGATCTTGAAACATATCTTATTTATTGCAACATTTATAACGTGCAGTTTCTAGTATCTTGCGTAGTAGTTGATACAAGAGGCAACTGATGAAAGGGAAAGAAAGGGTGGGCATATTCTTTCTTTTGATATCTGAAACATAATTGCTAGGTTCATTTCCAAGATTAAATCATATTTACTATGCTGTGATTTCCCACTTGTAACCTGTAATAACTCGTTGCACACTTTATGCTAACCATTGTAGTACATCGTTAGTATGAAGGTTAAGGGTGATCTTCATAGTTCCTTGCGTTGTGGTAGGGATAATCATGCACCGAGTCGCTACTTGCTGCACGTGCGCTAAATAGGTGCTCCTGAATTAAATTTGGTGTTACAATTTGATGCAGGTACCAAAGTTGACAATGGCTTATCAACATTCTGATCTTGCAAGTTGGTCTTCCCTTCTCTGGGATGATCCATTGGATTTAAGGCAATGCCATATTCTTCCGGACATCGTTCTACAACTGGGGGGGTTGCCTTATTTTTCTGTATGGGAACATGTCAATTTTCTTGCGGTGCTGAGATCTTATTGGCGGTGAGGGAGATACAGATTGCGCCGACTGAAAGCTTCTCAAGCTGAAGATCTTGTTTAAAGGAACTTGGTTCTGGATCGTCTATGTCTATTCGAGTGGTCTTTATCTGTATATGGACCTTGATTGAAGGAACTTTGTTCCAGATCATCTGTCTCTGCGTGCATACATCTGGACAGAAGGCTGTAGGCAAAATCGTGCGACTTTGTGTAGATTTTACAGAAGACTGAAGAATTTAGAGGTCCCAAGCAAGCATTCAAGCTTCTGACATACATGTAGGTAATGAAATTGCCATAATGGTTATCTGTATCCAGTATCAAGCATTTGTAGCTTCATCTCATCGATTACCAAATGAAGAAAATCAAAGCATGGACTTTTAAGGGCCTCGTAAGACATCTTGATACATGATGACACAAATAGTTTTACCCCTCAGCACTGTGTGATCGACAAAATTATGTAATCGATTTATATTATGTACAAAGCTGTACGCTTGCGAGATTTTCAACTTGCTAGGAGCGCTTGCTTAACGGCCCACTAGATCTCACTGGACTTAAATTTCATGGACGTTTAATTGAGCCTCGCCAAACCATTGTGACTTGTGAGAGGCTTAGAGCTTGCCAAAGGTCGGATCCGTTTTCTGGATCTTGCACACTGTTTAACTTTCGTCACAAAGCACCATCTCAAGAGAAAACTGTACTCTTTGACCCAATTGGCCAAACACCCACCTCAGCTACTCGATCCCACTGTAACCATGCATTCGAAGTTCGGGATTTTCAATGCCGCAAATTCCTTAGAAAAGTGAGTATACATCACAACTGTTACTATGCCTGCAAATTAAGTTCGAGTCCATGGCAAAATTATCATTTAGTACAACTGGATCATGCATGCTATATTCAGATTTTATGTTTTGCAAGGCAGCAGCCTTGCCTTAGAAAATGCGTTGGGCTTGTGTCGCACAAGCATCCACGACTGCCGCCTGCTCCACCGCCAATCAGCACAACATGCCGCTGTCGCCCGTCGGCGGCTAATAAGTGTACCGGAGGAGATCGATCGAGCAAGCAAAGCTAGACCGGCTAGCGCGGCCTGCAGCTATAGTCAGCAGCAAACCGCGGGGGAGGCAGCAGCAAACGCGGCGTGCGCGCAGCACCGCTCGACGCATAAGAGTCGGCGCGCGGTGCTGCACGCGGCTGGATGGCGAAACGTGTAGCACAGACGCGACACGCCGGATATCAACGTGTACCGACGCGGCCGGCCGGGCCAGACTTGGGAGGGAGATCGACGGCACGCAGCGGGCGAACGAGTCGCGGTGCGATCGGGAGGGGAGGAAATAGCTAGCAAACGTGGCTGAGAGGGGCGTTTTTCCCCCTCCGCGAGGGCGGGGCCGGACGCTTTTGCCGTCGGCGTTCCCGGCCGTCAAATCAGGCTACTGCGCTGGTAGAGTGCTAGGCTCCATTCCACGTCGGGCCGGCCGCTATCTACGGGGCTACCCCACCCAAGCAGGCACGAGCACGACTAGACGGCTTGTCTCGGCTGCAGCCGCACCCCTACCGTGTGGGCCTGGCTAGCATGTGCGTAGCGTAGAGAAGGCGACTGGAGGTGGCCCGCCGCAGAAATTAATCTTACGAGATCTCTTTATCTTTTCATTCTTACTTGGATCTACTTTTAAATAACGACATGTGGTCATACAAAAAGTTTGTTAATCTATTTTGTCATGTGTCGTGAGATTGAAAAGGCCTAATAATAGTACAGAAATGATAGAATCTAGTGGAATTTTCTTCCGCCGACTCCTGGCTAGCCTATCGAAATGAGTAAAACTAATTAGTTAAAATCCCGCGCGTTGCCGTGGGCGACATTTGAATTTTAACAGGAGAGGGGGAAATTTCTTAAAAAACAGAGAAAATCTAAAAAAAACTGTAACTCAATGTTAAGACAGAGAGAGGGGAAATTCGTTTCAAAAAAATTCTTTTAAAAAATAATTAAAAATATTTGTTTTAAAAATACTGTATCTTCAAACAGTAAAAACCACAGTGCTTTGGGAGCGCGAATCGAACATGCGACCCCCTCATCTAGAGCGAGACACGCTATCACTGCACCACAGAGCTGGATTGTTGGAGTAAGCGCTATAAATTACTTAAGCTATGTAGATGAGGACGGTAGTTTCTGGCTGCTCCCCAATAATATAGATATCTATAGATTTCTACAATGAAAAATGCCAAGTGGCAGGCTTCTGCAGCTGCTCCCCAACAATATAGATATCTATACATTTCTACAGTAGAAAACGCCACGTGGTGGCTTGTGCAACTGCTTCCCAACAATATAGATATCTGTAGATACAAGGGAGAACAGTGCGAGTTTTCATTGTCCATTGTTTTGCGAGATAAATGCTACATGCAGTTGCAATCGCAATTGTTAGTTAGTGTTGGAATTAATTTAATAAAAGAAGTCAAATGGTTGTTGAGTTGAGGGTATGGGATTTTAGTGCTATATTGGTTAGCTAGGGGTGGGAAACTAACTTATATGGGAAGTTTTTGTATAGACTCTAATATGAGTTGGTGGCAAGGTTAGAGGTATACATGGTTGACTATGTTAGGCTATGTGCACACGTGTATATCGTGTAACTTGTGACTTAACCTTTTGACACGTGTACTTAACCTTTTGCCATGTGTACCGACGGTGCCACATCATCTCACACTTCGACTATTGACGTGGCGCCGCGAGCTCAGCGAGACGCACGTTCTTATGCGGATAGTCCATTCGCTCATAGTGCAAGATTCCAGGGGGGGTTCCTGGAATCATGGCAATTCGATCCGAGTTCTAGCAAGGCGATTTTGGGTTGACGCATCTTCATAAAGGATACATCCTTGTACGCGAAAGATAGTAAGGAAAAATCGATCTCGTCTCGTTTTCCTTCGATGCTTGCTGCCACCTGAGCCATTCCATCCTGTCGCCTGTCGTGCAACGGATGTGAGGGAGAGCAGTGTCTTCGATCCGACGCCAGCCTTTGACGACCTGCACGGGAGACCGGCGATCAGGCTTCTAGGAAGCACCGTACTGCACTACCGCTCGTCTTCGTCTTCGAATGCCATGTCGCTCCTACGTAGCTTCCTATTTTTCACCAAGCCTGCAGTAAGTGTCTCGGACCGACTAGTTGTTGGTCTAAGCGATCTTTCCTTTCTATGATTAAATTTGTCGAGAATGCATGCTGCTATGATAATATTGTTTACATCTATGCATCAGTTGGGCTATCTAGCATGTGTGGGCGTGCATCTTTACTAGCATGTTATATGTTCTTTGAATATTTGCTGGCTTCTAGTAATTTTGTCGTAGACGCAATGTTCAACTTCATGTTTTTATTACGTAGCTATGGAATTAAATTAATATTATGCCATGTTAATTTTCCAAGTAGCATACATTTCTTTGTATTGGGATACATATATTTCTTATACATGAAACTCCCATTTTCCATCTCTCTAGCACGAGTATATAGCATCTAGTGAAAATAAATTAGTGTTCAACTTCTTTACTGTGATTGTTCCATGCACTTAGATAAGCATCATTGGTGTCCGCATCTTTGTGTAGAAAATACTGAAAAACGTAAAGTTGTAGCAACAGCATGAACAAAGCTCTAAAGCACCAGCATGAACAGAGCTCTAACGCATCTTTGTGTAGAAAATACTGAAAAACGTAAAGTTGTAGCAACAGCATGAACAGAGCTCTAAAGCACCAACTGCATAAACTTGTAGCAACTGCATGAACAGAGCTCTAGAGCACTAAATCCACAAGGAAATGCCCACGATCTGTTAACGAATAGATGTCATTTTTGCAAATTTTTCACCATCTCTAATATTAAAGTATGATTCGATTTCATCATCGTGTTTGCGCCAGATGCGGTGTAGAGTGACGCAAGTGACTCTAATTCGGTTTCCTTCTCTATTAGGGACTCTTATTCCATAATATATATATATGTACCCGTATAATCATATGCATGGTTAGATGTGTCAAAATAGCCTGGTGCTTGTAATTTCTCTTTATATAGTGAATTTCGCCTTTATGCGCCTATGGTTTTTTCACAAAGATTTTTCATGTAAAATTCATGTATTTTAATTTTTTATTTTGTCTTACGTTTTATAACTAATGATATTTGAAAGACCATATAGAGGTATATTCATGTTTGTGATGAGTTATTGACAGTATTTAAACATGTAGTGCTTAAATTTGAGATTGTTGATTTGGATTTGAATTTGAAGCAATTTGAGGGGTGTCAGGTCAAGGGCGGCACTGCCTGGGATGGCGGTAGTACCGGCCCTGAGGAGCTACCAATCTGGGTGCAATAGTCTTTTTATAGAGAGGTGTTCCTCTAGGTTTTTGCACAGCGGCTCTACTGGCGTGCTAGGAGCGGTAGTGTCCGGGGAGTGGCACTACCAGCCCAAAGACGCGGTAGATATTTTCTAGATAGGATACTCTCGGGTGTAAGATCGAGGATGCCAACTAGAGGGGAGGTGAACAAGCGGTTTTAAAAAATTATCTCTAAACGCTCTTTGGCCAAAACCTAGTTTATGTGCGGAAGTGTAAATCAAACGGTTTTGTCCAATTAAATCCTAAATCGACTAGTCTCAACTATATGCACCAACAACCTAAGTCTATGATCAAGGTTTGCAATTCTAGGTTGACAAGCAAGCAATTGAATTCTCAAAAATGTAAATTGCAAGAATGTAAATGAGCAATAGAAAGCAAACCAAAAGATTAACACACGATCCTTTTTACCGTGGTGTTCGGAGATTTACCGGTCTTCTGTAACATCCCGAAAAATAAAATAAAATGAAAATGAATATTTTGGATTTGAATATATTTATATCTGAGTTTTCTGAGAATTATTGGTTTTATTTGGATTTATGCTTTATATGAAAAGTCCAGTAAATAGAATTATTAAGTGGGAAATGATAAGAATATAAAGAGGTAAAAGTAAAAATGGGAAAAATTACCATGAGACCTTATTCATGCTGGTAAACCAGTAAAACTATCTAGTAAAAATCCTAGGTGCTGAAATGTAATTAAATAAAATAATTGATTGTCTCTTTTTGACTAAAAACAGTGAAGTTAGAATTAATGAAAAAATAATAGAAACTTACCAGGAGCCATAAAAATTACCATAGCACCCTCAGAGAAGTATACAAATCTGATAAAAATCTCAGGAATTTATCATGTCGGAAAAGCCTTCTAAAAATTCAAGAACAGAAGCAATTAAAAAACTGAAAATCATCATGTCAGAATTTTCATAAAATATTTACTTGATATTTCGGCTTGAAATTTTTATTGAGATATCCATAATCCAAATTGAACTCTTATAAAAAGTTTTGAAAATAATTGATATGAATTACACCCTTTAATAATAAAATTTTGAAATGTAAATCCTGTACAGTGCACAGTGTCAGAATTTTAATTAATCCATCATAGGGTATTTTAGTCCGAAAATTTTACTGGAAGATCAAAACTTCCAGGAGATGTCGGTCAAAAAGTTTCAGAAAAATATACCACGATTTGACAGCCATTTTAATGCCCACATGACGCTGTCCGAACGGAGTTTATCTCTTTTGTCAATCTGTTTCGTTGACATGCGGGCCCAGGGCACTGTAGCCGCTCGACGCGCTGGCAGCCGAGCTGGAAATTTTCTCTTGCTGTCCGGTGGGGTCGGACCCACCCGTCAGCTCCTGGTTTCGCTGCCCCATTTCTTTTCCCCTCTCGCCCGAGACGAGCTCGAGCTCTCCCGAGCCTTCGTCGCCAACTTCTCTCCGCGCCTCAGTGCAAATCCCGCGAGCCTGCACTTGCGCGTCGCCACGGCTTGTCCTCGGCCTGTCTACGCCACACCTCGGCCATACCGCGCTGCCTGGGGCACGCGAGACCCGGGTCAGCTCACCTCCGCGCAGCACAGAATCGCCGCAACACACTCCGCGAGTTCAAACCCTGTGAGACCGACTTCCTGGGCTATAAATACCCCACATGCGTCGCATTGAGGCCCTTCACTCTTTGCTCTTCGCTTGAACCTAGCACTCGTCTGGATTTCTTCCTCCTCGCCGTTATCTCGTAGAAGCCAGAAAAAGGGGGGATCGGTGAGGTAAACCAAATGAGCATCAATCTTCGAAATTTCTTGGCCTTGGAGATTCGCCGTGCCCCCTAGAGTACTGATCAAGCTTTATTTTGCCCTTGTTTTACCCGCAGTTCACCCATTCCGCCGCGTTTCTCCCTCAGCTCCGACGCGTGTGGTCAGCCACCTGCGTCCTTTCTCCGCTTTCTCTCTCAGGTGAAGCAGTTCGCCCATAGATCACTGATGCTCATGCCTTGCTTTCCCAGCAAAATCATGGTCGGCGGTGAGCTTTAGCTCGCGCAGCCATGGCGGCCGCCGCCCCTCCACAGTGGCGACCTACTTCCCGGCCCTCTCCGGTGGAATGGGTACCATCCTCCAGTGCGCACCGACGCCCTGGTCCTCGTGGTGCTGGACATTCCACCGCGGAGGGGCTAGTTCGCCGACGGCGAGTCGAAGACCGAAGCTCCTTGCTTCGAGTCACTGACGGGTGGGGTCAGGTTGTCAGTCGCACGCGGTCTTTTGACTCACCAGTCGCTGACAATCGGGACCACCGTCGATCTCTCCCGACCTTACCGCGCGCGCGCGCCTTCTTGTCGACAGCGGGTCGACTGTCGGTCAGATCGAGCCGAGTTCAAAACTCGCGCCAAAAGCGAGCGTTTTCTCGAGGCGAAACGTATTTTGGAATTTTAGTTGATTTTTAGAAACCGGGTCACTTCAAATGTCCATAAGTTTTGAATCATAACTCCAAAATTAGTGAAACAAATTTTTATATGCATGTAAAATCAAGTCCTTTCAGAATATGCAAAAATATTTTGAAAACCATCTCTGGGTAATTTTGAAATTCAAATTTGAATAAAAGGGCTAAAGATATGCTTTATACTAAAATTTTGCAAATAAACTTAGAACTTAATGGAAGTAATTTTTATAGAATCCTTATGTTATCAGGAACCCAAATATATATAAAAATTTAAGTTTCATGCATGTTTAAATCATTTTCTATTTAAGTCTTGTTTTCAATACATTAAGGATTTACATATGTATAATAGTATGAAGGCAATATGAAATAAGTAAGAATTCATTCCCGGAATACTAGGGTGGCATTAAAATAATTGAATTGACTAAGGAGTAATCTTGACTTGAATTACCTCTAAGACTATGAAGTAACCCAAGTGTCAATTGTGCACACATATACATATATATATGTATATGTATATATATATATATATATGTATATATATATATATGTATATATATATATATGTATGTATATATATATATGTATGTATGTATGTATATATATGTATATATATATATATGTATATATATATATATGTATGTATATATATATATATGTATGTATATATATGTATATATATATATATATATATATATATATATATATATAGGAGGTCAACCAGTCGAAATATAGATTTTTGGTGGGCTTAAATTCATGAAACAAAATCTAGTAACCTAACTTCATAAACTTAACTTAATCAACCCCCTTTCTTCATGTATCGCTAAGATAGGTGCTTTTCGCACAGAACCCTTATTTTATGTTTAAAATTTCTTTAGTTTAGATAACTTTAACATCTATAATTCGAAGTAGTAAATATTAGAATTCACAATTTTTAGCCTCTTGAATTCGTAATTTAAGAATAAATAATCTATAAGAAAACTCATGCTGTTCATCATAAAAAGTATTAACACTTTGAATGAATAATTATTTACATCATGAAGTCTTAAAATGTTATAATCCAAACCCTAAGATATACCCCTGTTTTCTGCAGTTAATCTTTATTTGGTTTACTGTCTGTTTTCTTTTTGCCCTTATTGAAATTTAATAATTGCTGTATTTCCGGTTGATCGACGTGTAGAATCCGACGTGCTCGAAGAAGAAGACGACGCCGTCGCTGATCCACATCCGGAGCTAGACAGCGAGTTGCAAGGCAAGCAACCCCTTGATCTTGTCGAGCCTGATACTTTACCTATATTATGTTATTTCTGTCTATGTACTATGCATCCGGATAATTCTCCCTAGAAATGCTAATTTGGGTTGGAACTGTAGTTAACCCTGTAAATTATGGTTTACCTCAATCTGTATGAATATGTGAACCTTGCAAACCTTAGTTTGATCTAGACATGCTAAATGTCATTTTGGGTATAACCGCTAGCATAATATACCTGCTTAAGCTGCTCGATGTTGCTTTCAGTCTTTTCAACAAAGGTATGGTCATCATTTAGAAAATGTTGCTGGTATTTGGTTAAAAACCCAAAATAAAACTATGATTTGACGCGGGCGATTATTGGCAATAGCCGGAGGTGCAAAAGGGAGTCGCACGTAGAGTAGGGTGGAGTATCGCCCGTGTCGGATTAAGGACCGAGCAATGGGACGCTATAGATCCAAGAATTTCGTACAACCACGAGGGCTTGTATGGGCGGGTCTTAGCCTATTAAGTTGTTTAGATGTGGCTTTGCATCTAAGGAAGGCGAGAGATTTGCACATGCATTCCGGTTTGGTTTGCTTGTAGGGGTTTCTACATACCAATGCAACGGTTGACGCCTTGCCATGAACAGAAATGTTGTGTTGGGTGTGATGAAAAAGGATCCACGACTTGGGTGAGTGTTTCTGTTTTCATGGCGAGGGTTAAACGTCCCGGGCTGGTTCAAAGCCACATCTAGATAATGTAACAGCTCTGTATGATCTCCTTGCCGACACACCAAAGGAAGTGTGTTATCTGGCCTGGCAAAAGAGGTTGATCATTCCTTGTGGGTAAAGTTGTACACCTCTGCAGAGTGTAAATCTAATCGATTAGCCGCGTCCACGGTCAAGGACACTTGGTGAAGTCATTTTAATGTTAGAGTTTTGGTAGTTTTCTGGAAAAATGGATTTGGGATGGAAACCAATTTTGCAACTAGCTTTTGTGTCAAAGGATAGACACCGGGGATTTCTTTTGCAGTCGGGTAGACTAGGTTGAAAGACTTGAATATTTACTTATCAAATTATGCTTCAACTTGCCAATTTAAAGATGTGATGTTTCAATCTACTGTATTGGTATTTTAAATGTTTATGCAACTGCAAAATAACTTGTAACCTGCCTTTGCTTAGCCTGCATGATTAATTATTTGCATTTGTTAAACACTATAAGTCTTGCTGAGTACCAATGTACTCAATCTTGCATCTGCTGTCTCAGAGGACGAAGCCTACGAAGTGCCAGACGATTCTTGCTTTAACGCAGGGTACGGGGTGTTTGGTGATGATTTTCATGGGACTAGTACAGTAATCACATGGAGGTTCCTGTTTGCAAGAACGGGGTCTCACATCTTCCTTAATCCACGTTGAGGTAAACCCAAACGAATTGGACCGTCTCCACGAATTAAGACAAGCACATCAATTCCACTAGCGGAAGCTCTTTCCCCCTTCGGGTAGACGAGCTCCAACCTTCACAACTTGCTAGGCCTTCTTACAAGCTTCTTTGAGAAGGTCATCGAGCAACAACGCCTTCACGCTGTCTTGGTGTCAGCAAACACCAAGAGTAATAGGTCAAGCCTCTCACTTGATCCTCACCAAGTGCAACACATGCACAAGGATACTCAATCTTCCTCTAGATGCAACACATGCAACTAGAGGATTCTCTCCTTGCTCACAAAGTGCAACACATGCATAATGTAGAGGAGAGGCTCACACTAGCTCATAAGAATGCAAAGGAACACCAAAGAGATTCTACACAAGAAACTCTAGTTTAAAAGCTTATCAAATCACTCAAATGTTGCTCTAGGAGCTTTTGAGGTTTTGCTTCACAAGAATATCTCAAATGGGTGCTAGAGCAGTAGCAAAACCCTCCAAGCTCGGGCCCTTTTATAGCCTCACAAAGAAATTAGCCGTTTGGAGGTAAAATCCATAAAAACAAAGCAAAACCAGCACTACTGCCCATGTAGGATCGGTAGTACCGGCCTCAAAGGTAATAGATTGTTTCTGGGCATTAAATGCACTAAAACTAGCCATTGCTACGGTGCCCCCGGCACTAACGCCCATGTAGGATCATTAGTACCGCCCTTTAACCCTAAAACAACTCAAAACACCTTCTCTAAAAATAAATACCGCAATATTTAGGGGTAGTGCCGCTCCTATGTAGGATCGGTAGTGCCTCTCGAGCGGCACTACTACCCATGTATGATCGGTAGTGCCATATTTTTCAGCAGTAAAAAAATCATAACTTTTTACTCCGGAGTCCGTTTTAAGTGTTCTTGGACTCTACGAAAACCTTATCAAGAGGGCTACAACTTCCACCCAATTTCAAGATTTAAGAAGTTATAGATATATCCAAAGAACACTAAAAATCCAATGCAGCCACAAGAGTCCAAAATATGATTTCCTCGACATCCTTCACATAGACTTGATCAAGAGCATGACTATAAGCTAGCAAGAGTCAACAAGATTAAATATTGAGCCATGAGATATCAACTCATGATCAAAACAATTTGTAAAACACATTTGCAAATCCTAGTCGCATGCTCAAAAACCAAATTCATAAACATCAGCTTATTTGCAAAACACATTTGCAAACAACAAATCCATGCAAATAAAGGTTCAAAGAACACACATAAACTCAAACATAGCTATATGATGATCAACACATGATCTCTAGTAATTTTCAAAATATATTTGCAAACTCTAGTCACATGCTAAGAAGAACACTCACATAAACTTCAATATTTTGCAAAACAACACAAACATGAGCTTCTCCCATTTGCAAAACACATTTGCAAATCAAAGCTCCATGCAAAGAACACATCAATAAAATTGCAAGCATGAGCTACAACTTTTTGCAAAACATATTCGCAAATATTTTCTCTATGCAAAAACCAAATCAAGAAGTGAGCTAGTACAAGTAGGGATGGCAATGGGGAAATCCCCGCGGGGAGCGCCCTCCCATCCCCGTTCCCCGATAACTAAAACTTCCCTATCCCCGTCCCCGAACACGAGGCTTAATTCCCCCCGTCCCCGATCCCTGACGGGTTTGCGGGGCCCCGACGAGGGCTAATCCCGAAAATGCTATATGAAAGATCACATGCTTCATGAGTGAATCTCAAGAGTAATGGTGTATGTGTGATTGAAGTGTGAGTGAATCACTAGAGTAATTCATATTTAGAGTGTTTATTAACAATGACCTCACATATATTCTTTTTTCTTTTGAGAATGATCATTTACTCCTTCCTATTAGTGATAACGTGGGGGCGGGGATGGGGATCGGGGAACGGTGGAATATCCCCGGCCCCGTGATCCCCGACGGGGGCAATATTTTTCCTAATAAGCCCCCCACGGGGGGAGATTTCCCCCGTCCCCGTCCCCTAATAGGGGAATTCCCCGAGGGGAAACGGGTATCGGGGCCCAATTGCCATCCCTAAGTACAAGTGGGTTTGAGCCATCAACACATGATGAGACTCAAGCTATAAGACTTGACCCCTCTTAATTGTATGACAACTTATACTAGCAACCCGGTCTCCCAACAAAACACTAAGACTGGTAAAAGATTAGGAACACATCGATAGTCCTATGCTAGTTATACCATTGTCTCGCGCAACCACTTGGAGCTTTTGCTTGATGACTATCATCATCTTTCTAAGTCCGAGTCTTCGTCTTGTTCATCAACACATGATGGACTCCCTTCTCTTCGGGATCCATCTTTGATGCTCATCGAAAATGATGACATCCTTCTTCCCGAATCTTAATTTGATGACCATCAACGCATGATGTCATCCAAAATCTTCATCTTTGGACTTAGCCTATTTCACAGCTCATTGAAAATGTTAGTCTAACATGTATGGTTGTCCCAATCATCAATGCACTCCATTAACACATAATGGATACCCCAAGATCCTTTGATCTACTCCTTTAATGATTGACCACAACCCAAATCAATTGAATAAAATTTTATATTTGTCTTGAGTATATTAGTGCTACTAAAGCTTCATATACTCAAGCACTTTCGATTGTCATTAATCAACAAGGCACACCATCAACACATGATGGAGAGCCTAGATCTATTGATCTAGTTCTTTGATGATTGAATGACAATCAAACAAAATTTAAATTGCATTTAAATTGTTATGAGTATATTTCAACTATGCAAGCTTCATATACTCAATTTGATGAGCTTCAAAGTAATGATCCAATTGATATGGAATGATGGAAAGGGATCAATACTATTGAGACTATCAAACACAGAATAAACTCTATTAAATGTGTGCATATATATAATTGAACTTGAACCAATATGCACATATTCAATTTGAGATTTCTTTGGAATTTATCCTATATTGACATGAGTATACTACGACTACACAAGTTTTATATACTTAATGATTTGTTTCAAAGTAAAGATCATTGAAATGTGTGGCAAGATGAAAGGGATCGATACAATTGAAACTTCAAAATAAAGCATGAACTCCCCCTAAATGTGTGTATTCATGTATATATGGATTGAAAACATTATACAAACCTTAAGATTGAGGCTACGGTGAAGTTAATCCTTTATCTTGAATCTAAGGAATGCATCTAGAAATAACAGAGTTGTATTTGATGCATACCTTTGGGATTTCTATTTTTCAATGAGATGAGACTAATCAAAGATATACTCAATAAAAGAGTTAGTCTCATATTTGAATTTATCAATATGATCATGAATATTATATCCAATGAATGCAACAAGATATGATAATATGAACTCGAATGCATAACTTTGTTATTTCCATCTTTTTCATCCAAAAGAGACTAATAAGAGTTAAGATCAACAAAAGAGTTAGTCCCATAGAAAGATTTGTCATCAATTACCAATTGAGACTAATCAATATTTAGATTATCAAAAAGGTTAGTCTCAATATTAGATTTGTCATTAACACTAAAACCAAATAAATGGAGCTTGAACTTTCATCGGGTGTTCCAGAGCGAGCAGTACTACCGGCCAACTGGGAGCGGTAGTACAGGTCCTGCGGTACTACCAGCCTCAGGAGGTGGTAGTGCCTACTTTAACTACGAATTTGAGCTTAATGTTTGCATTATAACTTGATTAATGTATATCTTTGTGAAAAGTGCTATGTGATATGTTTCTTATCAGTGTGTTTGTAGGACTTTGAGACTAGGTCATGGTAAGGCGAACGTAAGACTAGGACGACTAGCCTAGGAGAGCTGAGGTCCAGAACGATCGAGGGACGCCGAAGATGATCGAGGCCGGGAAGTGGTTGCAAGCCGGGAAGACAAGGAGCTAGAGCTTGAAGCACTGGTGATGGACATGTCGGGCAACGGTATGGACCGGGACTAGGCTCAGGGAGTAGTTGAGGTCCAGAACAATCAATGAAGCCGATGCCGCCATGGTGAAGTGGTCAAGGATACGTGGCGCGCCAAGTGACTTGGGCCCATTTGCAAGCGATGACGGTTCGGGAGAGTTCGGACGTGTGAGAGGCTTTGCAGGAAGTCATTGAGGCCACGTCGAAAGCGACGAAGCATGGACGATGCTTCTAGGAGAAGGAAGATCGGTCATTGCGGTAAATTGGTAATTTATCCAATACCAGTGGTCGAGGCGGTTTGGAAAATCGCAACGATGGCCTAAGTGGTTTAGGTCACACCAAAGTAAAGTTAGACGCAAATTCGGGTTTGTGGAGTGAATTTGACGTTAATGTAATGGCTGCTTTGAGAAGCGTTCTTGTGTGAGTAAAAAACCCTCTAAGGGTGTTGGGTTTCGAGTTAGCCCATGTAAGAAGCGGATGGTATCCACTCTAGTGTCCAGGTTTAGGGTTAGGGTTTCCTCCACTATATAAGGAGTTCTAGTGGGAGGAGAGGCCTCAAGCCTTAGACTAATACATTAAGAGGTTTAGGGTTTTCACAAGATTTCTATTTTCTTGTGTGTGTGAGTGCTTATTGGGAGTTTTGCCCTCAGGAGGATAGGCTTTGTAATCATCCATCTCGCTCTGAAATAAAGATCAAATTCGTGTTCAAGATTTGGCTTTTGGTTTTTGATCTTTCTACTTCTTGATTCTTGATCTTTCTTGTTGATTTCTTCTTCTCTTGATCTTGTATTGTCAAAGATGAATGATTGATGGATGAATCCTTTGTGGATCATATCCCAATCATGTAGGTAAGCTCTCACATGATCATCAAGAGATTTCTTAAGAAACCAGTTTTTTTGCTTGAGAAGAAAGGATTTGAGGTAAATCTTGGTCTTGCACGTTTGGAGCAATCTCCTTGGTGTTCTTGCTTGTTGGGACATGTGGAAGGTCCTATAGGATCATCAGTATTAGCGAAAATCGAAGCCTTCGACGAATTTCGAGCTACTCAGAGAATTTCGCTAAATGAAGTCGGTTTTCACTCGGTTTGGCTCGGTTTTCTCTTGGTTTTTATCGATTTTCGCTCGGTTCTAGTAGCTATGTCTCGTTCATGCATGTATTTGCATTTTACTTCAACATTTGTGAGTTGAAATAGTAGCAATACTTGTTTATGCATTTTTGACAAGGTTCAACCACAGTGACAGTGACCTAACAATATTTGTTCTTGAATTTTTAGTAGCAATACTTGTTCGAGTATGTCAAGGAGCAATATTTACTTCAACATATTTTAGTAACAACATTTGTTCAATTATATTTAGTAGCAATATTTGTTCAAGTATGTCAAGTAGCAATATTTGTTCAATTGTGTCAAGTAGCAATATTTGTTGAAGTATATGTAGTAGCAATATTTGTTCAATTATATTTAGTAGCAATATTTGTTGCAATATTTGTTGAAGTATATTTAGTACCAATATTTGTTCAATTATATTTAGTAGCAATATTTGTTGAAGTGTATGTAGTAGCAATATTTGTTCAGTTATATTTAGTAGCAATATTTGTCAAAGTATATTTAGTACCAATATTTGTTCAATTATAATTAGTAGCAATATTTGTTGAAGTATATTTAGTACCAATATTTATTCAATTATATTTAGTACCAATATTTGTTGAAGTATATTTAGTAGCAATGGAGAGACACCCGCAAATGGTACTATTTGTTCAAGTAGCGATATTTGTATGTATGCTTACTTTTATTGTTTTCTATTAGCAGATGGCAGACCATATCGACGTGGTGTAGGTGCACGATGAGAAGTTATGTGCTGGATTTCGATGTAAGCACTGTCTCAAAGAGAAAAAGGAGGGGGTGCAACCCGAATGAAGCAGCACTTGGTAGGGTGCCATACGAGTGTCGTCCATTGTAGTGAAGTTCCTATGGAAGTTCACGAGTACTTTCAGCGTGACCTAGCCAGGACGAGGGATAAGAAAAAGGACAATAGAGAGGAGAGGCTGAGAAAAGGAGCAGCTGGAGATTTCCCACCGAGGCGAAGTGTATATTCAGAGTACATGGGTGATGCTAATAAGGAGGACCAACTCCAGTATGCCATGGCTGCCTCCAGGGCGGAGGCAGAATTTATAAGCCAGGCAGGTGGCAAGTATGAGCACGGTGGTGGTAGTGGCTCCTCCAGGGGGGCTGGAAGAGATCGCAACAGTCTGTTGTCAAAGATGTTTCGGAGTTCGTTTCAGCCCGATTAAAAAACAACATGACCCGTTTCGACCCGGCTACTAAATGGGTCGTGCCGTGCTGACCCACGTGCTGGGGAGGCGACCTAAGCACGACCTGCAAGGCTAACGGGCCGTGCCATGCTGGCACGGGTCCGACGGGCCGAAACGGGTCGGGTAGGCCCGTTAGCCCGTTAGCGTCAGAAAAATTAAAAAAAATCAGAAAAATTAAAAAAATATAAAAAGTATGAAAAAATGCAGAAAAGTATGAAAAATTCAGAAAAATGGGAGAAATTTAGAATAATTAGAAAAACTAGAATGATGTAGAAAAACTTTTTAAATATATATAAATTAAGAAAAAGCTAAAATATGAGATAGATTCTAAAATGAGATAAATAATTTGAATTAAATAATGAGCTTTATTGATGTTTAGCTGCCTCGTTAAAAACTTTGCCAAGTAAAAACTCAACACAAGAAAACCTTGGCAAAGAAAAAATAGTACAACCTATAGCTCAGTGATACAGGAAAAAAAGTGAAGATTACAATTATTCTTCTTTATTATCTTGATAAAGATTTTCGAACGTCTCCGCCAGCTCAGCATTTTCTACGGTATGTTAAGCTCGTTGATCAGCTTGTTCCCAATCATTCACAGTGAGAAGTATTTCCACCATCTCACTTGTCAGATTTGTTCTTCTCTCCTCGATTATTCTTCTGGATAGACTGAAAGCAAACTCCGAAGAAACTGTGGAGATAGGAACTGTTAACACATTCCGTGCTAATATGGAAAGCACCGGATATGTTATCTTGTGCTCGTGCCACCACTGCAAAATACTGAAGTCCTCCTATTGCTGCTCTTTGTAGTTGACAGTGTCACTATTGATATAGGCAGCTAGCTCCCTACTACTTGATGTGTCCGCACTTATCATTGATGTAGTCGAACTCCTTGAGGAAGAGCCACCTGCACCTCATATCTTTCCCCCACGCGGTTTTCTTCTTACCTGTTGTGGGTGCTGGTGGAGGTCGCTACATGTAAAAATTCGGCCCATAACACGATTTCAGATCTATGCCTGCGCAATTTGTGCCAGCAATCTACTCATGTGCTCAATTAGAAAAAAACGAATTAGCATCATATAGTTATAGATTCGCATCATCTCAAAATATCATTTTATTGTCTCTCGCATTTCACAAGTGGCATGATCACAACCCAAGTGCAATCTCATTTAGTAGATTACTCAACCTCATTAGTTTTCGTATGATCATTTATCAATCTTAATCACTCAAAAACTTCAGCAAAAATATTCATATATATATGCATTTACATTCTAACATAGCACAACTCATAATCATCCCCAAATGACTAAAACATCTAAATTATCATCAAATACTTAAGAGTTCTGTACATTCGAATTTTCCAAAGAATTAAATAAATTTCGAACCAATTAGTTTACAATAGGATTCACATCTCAAGGGAAAATCTCATGCCGTCAATGCACACTTCAGACCTAAGCACTTAGCAAAAGCATAATCATTTACAATCGAACTACAATCAGCTACAGACAACCAGTTTGTAAAAGAAACAAAAAGAACACTTGTGTGCTCTGCCATCCCAGCCAAACCGACCTACTCCTTCTTAGTCGGCCAACCGCCTCACTCCCACTCCTGCCCATTCTTCCAGCTAGTAGCCACCATCTTGTTTTTTTGCCCATTCTACTAGCTGAGGACAGTGGCTTTTTGCCCTTTCTTCTCAGCTAAGTGGCAAGGCCAATAGCTACATGCCCTCCACCTAGCACTAGCCCCTATTTTTTTCCTGCACAAACCAGATTCCAGCCTTTCCCAAAGTAGTAAACCCAACAATATATAAGCAAGTTAAAGTAGTACTCGTAAGAAACTTTACTACCTCACCTAGAGCCATCCACCAGAGCAACAACTGTCCCTTGACCCTCTCTGCCGAAGGAAAGAAGTAGCAGGCCAAGGAGGAGTAAAGGCAGCCAACAGCCATCCATCTCTCATCTCCTTCCCATTGTCTTCTCTCCAACTGATCCTGCAGTCATAAGGTGCCCATTAAATGATGTAGTTATTTTCATGCTTGGGTTTTCATTTCTTTCTAGTTGGTTAGTCAGTAGCAATCATGCAAAGAAATGTTTGCACATTGAAGTCATCAAGTTAAGACTAATGGCATAAACAACCTAAATCCATTTTAAGCTTTGGATAAGAATGTATAAGAATCAACCTTGAGACAAGATTTTATTTCAACATCATAAATGCTACCCTATGTCAAAACAACACAAGTTTACTTAAAAGATGTCACCGTATACCTACCAGATCAAGGACAATATAGCACACCAACCTGCTGATCTTAAAGATCAAAAGAAGCAGTTGCAATGTGACCTACTCATTAAATCAGTACAGAATTAAGTGATGCATGCATGACACTCCAAGATACAAGGAAGGTTTAATTGAACACAATCACGCAAATAATGTAGCCTATTATCAGTTATGGCTTTAAGCTATTTGACAATTTAATAGACTACTTTCCATTTTCAATGTGCTATCAAGGATCTCATAAACACACTAGTACCAAGATATGGGCACACTACAGAACCTTGTTATTGATCGCAGTCAGGACCATACACAACTGCATATCAGAGATCATAGCCATTTACTAGATAACAGAGCATTTGGAAAACACTGGTAAATCAGAAACCCGCATGCACTTCCTGTCAGGAGCAAGAATATTATTAGAACGTCAGTCATGCACATGAATTTCTTCTCACGTTCTAGCAATCATCACTAGATTTTAATCTACTGAAGAATTTTAACAACGAGTCAGAAACTAATGGATGCATCTACAAGTTTACACAAACACTAAATACATACACTATTTCCTAATTCTGATCTTCAAAGGTATCAGTATATATATTTGTAACCTAACATCAAGACCTGAAGATCAATCATCTAAACTTTACAATCCTAACAACATGTTAATCACAAGCATACATTTACACTTTTATCTAGCAGCAACAATACATCCCATAGGTTCCAGTTCCATCAGCCGAACCAAGAATAGATGTTTCAGTGTATCATCTTGCAAGTTCATAAAGTTTTCAGCATACTCATATAAAATCTAAAACAACACTCTACAGTCTCCAATTCAGCAATCATCTCAGGTACTATGCTATCATGAAATTTTACCATTTAATCAAGAATCTACTAAATATACTCAATCATTCGGTAACCCTAATAAAAAGGGGAAAATGGGCTTAGCTCATGAAGTAGGCAGTGAACCTGTGGCCAAGCCGTGGTTGCGTGCGGTGATGGCTTGCTCCTTGGAGTGCCAATCTCCTCACCTTGGTGTCGACGTCGCTGGTGTGGTTGTGGCCGACCGAACAAGGAACCGCCCAAATTGCCATAGCCTAGGTAAAAGAAGGAAGAAGGGGGGGTGAGGAAATGGAGAAACCATGGAGGAAGAAATAAAGAAAAAAAGGGGGGAAACTTAACTTTGGTGCCGTCGGCTTTGAGGGAGACGGCGGATCCGGTGAAAAATCGTCGGATCTGCGAGAAGGGAGACCGAAGGTGCGTGAGAACTAGAGGAGGCGCGAGCAGTGCTCGGTGAAGTCAGGAGCGCGGCGCAGACGAATTGTGGCGGCGGCGCCCGGGAGGCGAGCGTTGACCAGGAGAGGAAGGCGGTGGTGGGGAGAGTGAGAGGCGGCGGAGCAAGCGAGAAAGAGGGGCTGAAGGCCAGAGGCCGAGAAGGCAGCGGCGCGCAGCGGCGAGGCTAACCCGGGGCCGAAGGGAAAGCGAGAGAGAGGGAGGAGGAGCCAGGGAAGGCAAGAGCCGGCGGTGGCATGGCGCAGAGAGGATGTTGGTGGAGCTCAGGGGCGCAAGATATAGGCGGCGGCGCTCGTGAGTAAAGGCGGCGGTCGGGAGTAGAGGCGGCGGCGTGGGAGGAAGGAGAGGTGGCGGTGCGCAGCGAAGGGAGACGGAGAGGGAGAGGAAGCGGCAGGTGCGGTGGCTAGGTAGGATTGAGGCAAGGCAGAGAGTGAAGAGTGGGGTGTGAGGTGTGTGGCCGAAAAAAGGGGATAGGGTTAGGGTTAGGAGAGGTTAGGCTGGGCCGGATGGGCTAGGTAAGGGGCCGGCCTAGACCGAAATAATCAAATAAATAAATAGAATGTTAAATAGTAAAATAAATATCCAGATAAGCAAATGAATAAATGAGTAAATTGGTATACAAACTAAAGTAACATATGTTGTATCCGAACCAATATAGATAACAGCATAAGAAAATAGACCAAGACAAATAGTAGGAAACAAAATTCAAATTTATTTCTTGTTTTCTCTTTTATTTTCTCTAAATTAAATTGCAATCCAACTTCCTACTCAAACATACTTAGATAAATCGAGAAAACATCAAGCACCTCAATCTCGAGCACATTAGAATTTTTTTTCGCAAATCACTTGATGAAAAATTTACATTATAAATTAAACCCAATTTGAGAAATATAAATATTAAAAACTAGATACTCTCTTTAGGAAATCTACCCGATAATAGCAGAAGGCAGATAGAACCACTTCCGGCTGTGGACAGCTCTGTGATCTCCCATCCAGGCAAGTCGCCATTCGACCATGTCTTGTGAACTGATTTTGTGGCTTGGGTTGTTTGAAACTCTTGCATTCATTTCAAAATCTAATTTCTAAAAGAAATTAAATCACACTAATTGGATCAGATAGATCCAGTGTTAGAACCATAACCTTGGTGAGGTTATGGAGTAAATAGTGGGTGGAGGAGTTCAGGGTATGAACAACCCGTGTTGGGTTGCTATGAAAGTCAGGACTCCTTCACATAGGATATCATTTAAGGACAAACAAAACTAGTGCTTACATCAAAAACAACGCAAACCGTGCTGACCATAGACCCGGTATGGGATGGGCTGAACTAAGTAACCGACAAGTAGTTGACTCTGCCAGGGTGAGAAAGGTGGCTGTGCCAGGTGAGGGTAGTCACCCTAGTGCGAGACATCGAGGGAGGAGTCTCGACCCACGTGCCTTTGGTGAGGCGAGGCGGTATGGCAGAGTACGGTTGGCCAAATGCTCTGTTTCCTTGGTTTATTAGTGTGCCTAAGGAAGCGCATTGTGACAATAAGCCAAGTGATGCTATGGGCAAAGCAGTACACCTCTGATCAGAGTCAAAAGTGATATCACTCCTAGCTTCTGGGTTTGGAAGTGCGTCGTGTGGGTTTTCCTCTAACACAGGATGTAAAACCCCACGTTGTCTGGCAATCAGTAGATTTAAATTTTAAAACTTGACTTTTTATAACAAATGGGGAAAGAGTACTTTTGGTAAAGTACTACTTTGGTGTAACGGCTCGGTGGCCGAAAAAGTAAATATATATACTCATGCATAAATTTTCCGCGGCTTGCTGAATACTGGAGTACTCAGCCTTGCTTTCGTTGTTGGTTTTCAGAGCTTGTTGAGTCCACTAACACAGATGTGGTAGGTGATGATTTTCTCGATGATATGAATTGTTATGATGATATGGATGTTGCTGTGGAGGGCTATGAATATGAGGGAGCAGATGACCAAGACCTGACGGAATAAAACACCATCAAGAGGGAGGCTTTTAGAATAATATTGTAATATTAGGCGGGCAGTGTAGAAATCACTGTAGCCAGACCTAAGACAGTACTATATGTACTTTAAGAATAATTCCCCAAGTACTATTCGGTGGAAGTTTCTGTTCTACATGTGTTGTTTTCCTTAGACTGATTCTAGCGCACTCTGCTCTGTGATGTTTCCACTGGTTCTGGCCCGGTCAGGCAAAGTGGGGGTGTCACACTACATGCGAACTCCAGCAAACATCCGATCATACTTATTATAAACTTGAGATAAGTTAGCACGGACATTTGAAAAATAACTAGAATAATCAGTACCTACCGCATCACTTAGAAGTGAGAGAACATTAGAGAATCCTCGAACTTTAGCTCTAGGATCTAAAATAAATGCAAATGCATATAACATAGGAATTTCTTGCCAATATTTCAAAATTTTAGTTTTCATAGCATAAACAACTTCACGCAAAATATTATCATTTTCGTGGCTCTTTAAGTGGGTAGCAATTTCTAAAATATGTTGCACAATTAAAGGAGAGGTTGCGTAATAAACTCCAGATAAAGCAACAGTAGATTAAAAAAGTTCTAAAAATGACAACAAGTATTTAGCAATATACCAATGTTACTCTGTGAGTAGCGGTTGACCATCCCGTGTACGACACTGCGTGTTCATAAAAACAAAAAATGTGCTCTCATATGGTATGAGATTTTTAAGCATCAAGTAAGTAGAGTTCCATCTAACAGGCATATCCAAACCAAACTTACGCGGACGCGCATTCATTGCAATACAATAAGTCTTAAATGCTGCTACTCGTTGATTAGAATAATTTAAGTAAGATATTGCAGTGCGAAAAGGTTCAAGATACTGATCTAACCTCTTCAAACCAGATTTAACTATAAGATTAATAATATGGCAAGCACAACGCTGATGTAATAAGAAAGATTCAACATAGGAATTGAAAAGCAGAGTAAGAATGTTCATGGCAGAAGTATTTGCAGAAGCATTATCTAATGTTATTGCAAAAATCTTATCACTAAGACCAAAATCTTCCAAAACTTTTACAATATAATCAACAATATTTTCACCCGTGTGTGCTACATCAATTAATTTGAATCCTATAATTCTCTTTTCTAGTTGCCAATCATCGTTTACATAATGAGCAACTACACTAAGGTAATCCTCTTTAGCTCTACCACTCCATATATCAAATGTCAAATACACAGAAAAAGTACAGGTACTAAATTTTTCTTTTAGGTTATTGCGACAATTATTATAATATTTAATCAAATCTCTAGTTGTCTGTCTAGAAACTGCAGAGAATCTAGGATTATGAGCAGTCCTAATATAGCTTTCAAATGCATCTGACTCACCAAAGTTTGAAGGAAGATCTTGAGAAGTGATTAAAAGACAAAGAGATTCATGAGCTACCTCAGGATTGTAGTCCCAGTTACATACTGTACTATCGGGGTTGTACTGCAGCTGCGTCTGTCTCAAAGCCATCCCCGCTTTTTTTCTACAACTGTCATCATGCCTCTTTAAGTGCCCTGTTCCACCTGAAGATTTCGCAGTTAATTTATGCTTACAATATTTACAAACAAAATACCTGCTCTGGACATCGTCTGATGTCTAAAAAATCTGCTCGAAATCTTTCCAGACTCCCGATGTACTGCGTCTTGTTCTTTTCGCCCCGGTGCTTACCGACGCAGTAGCACATGTAGAGCCTGAGGATAGTACAGCTCCTGCAGCTTCTTGGGCTTTATATGATGCAAGAAGCTCCTTGGGTGAAATCCCAAAATCAGAAGCTGGGAACGATGAAAAATCCCCATGCTCCACAAGCAAACTACAAGAAATAATTACGCTATTAATAGTAAAATATGATTTAAAATACTAACAAAATGAAAAAATAAATCACAATTATCAACTTGATTTCTTGACAGAAGCCGGAAGCCGAATTTCGGATTTTTGGATTTTTGGCAAAACTATTTTGAATTTTGCCAAATTACCACCAAGACCGAAAGAATTTTCACAAAAAAATGAATAGAAGAGATGCAAGATTGCTAGTGTGGAAATGGGGGGCAGCCACCTATTTATAGGGAAAAAAATCGAGATTTTTTTTTATTTTGTCGGATTTTTTTCTCGATTTTTTAAACCTCCAACGACTCTAAAAAAAACTAATTTTCAAATTAAACAAGCTAAACGGGCCGGGCCGGGCCGGGCCTAATCGTGCCTACTCAAGCACGGCACGAGCAAGTGGGCTGTGCCGGCACGACCTGCTTACGACTGGGTCATACCGTGCTCGGACAGACCTATAGTGTCGTGCCTCGGGCCAGCCCATTTGGCCATCTCTAGTTGTATGTAATATATACCTATATATCGTCTTATACAGGATCAATGACAATTTATATAATAAATTGTTTATATAGTTGTTTATAACAACCTCATATAATTAATAGATTATCTAACAATACTATATATAGTATAAAGTCTATAAAACTATCTGTTAAGTAATAGCCAGCACCACTCACCTAAAATTCCATGTAGCCTAGACTTACAGAGAGATATGCCTGGAGCAACTTGTAGCATGTGACGTGTGTTCGTGTTCCAAAAAAAATCAAGCACCAACGATAATGCCACTTGCGCAGTTGCATGAACAGAGCACAGACAGCTACGCTTCCTTCTAGAAACTAATTAGTGACAAACAATATTAAATAAAGAGCTCTCAACACACCCCAAAAATGATGATCCTCTCGAATCTCGATGCCCTTGATCTGGCAAATAAAGGCGAAGTCTAATTATAGGATTCGGACCAGTGCATAATCACGCGAAATCGTACAGTTCGACTATATTTAATCTGATGCTTACCCATGAGATGGGATTATAATATGCAGTCGATGTGATTCGCAGCATTCGCTCGAGCCCCGTGAGATCTACCAACAGCGCACGGTACCAGCTTGACGGAGTAGGTTGCACTGTGTCTTTCTTCAACGGTTTAATTAATTAGCTAGAAACTCAAGTTTTTTTACGCGAATTAGTATATGAAACTCAACATACTGAAACGGGTTGATCTTAGCCAGAGACTCGAGAGAAAAAGAAAGTGCTGTGGAATGATGCTACGTTGCTACCGATGAGATCTCATCGCTTGCATAGCCGCTGTAATTTAATATGAATTTTCAAAATTATTCTGCGTCCTCTATCATGAAAAGTGTGATAGGCGATACGTATCCTCTGTCACATCTAGAAAACACAGAAATTGGCCAGCATCACGACAGCATACGGGAGAGCAGGAGGATATCTTCTGAGCTACACTGATGCGACAGCAAGGTGTCTCGCACTCTGCCGCCCTCCCATGTTCGTGCTCGCCTGCCCTACTTGCGCGGTTGGGTTTGGGGTGGGGGGATAGATTTAAAAAAAATGCACATATGGCCAGGTGTGTGATGACCACTACCGATGATCCTCTTGGTCGATGAACCAAGTTGACCTGCACAGAGGCGCCGCGCGCCTTGGGACCTTGAAGACCAAGCATCTGCTGATGCCCAGATCAAAAACGGAATGGGCAAAGAGTAAGGAATCCATCTGCTGGTCCTCATGTCCTAAATAAAAGTAGGACATTTTTGAAACGAGGGATAAAAAATACTATAGGGGATTTGACCAGCGGTGCAAGCATGAACCTAGCAAGTACCTTGGATGCCACATCAACCCAATGATGGGTTAGCCGAGGCTAGAGCCTATCCTGCTAACAGCCGGAACATAGATACACCGTATATCACCGTCATCTATCTACGATGGAGTGAGTTATTTGGTCCGAAAGTAGAAAAAGATCTCTTCATTTAGTTTTGGGTCTGTGGTGGTCACCAAAATCATAGTTGAAAATGGACGAAGAACTACCTTTAGACCTCAACACTCTAGAAGGAAGACAAGATCAGTGACAAATGCCCTACTAAATAACAACTGGATACGAGATATCCGTCATCATCTGACCCCACAGCTGCTAGGGAATACATCTGCCAACGGTCCAAATTAAATACAATAGTGCCTCTTCGCCCGGAAATGGATGACGCCGTTATATAGATGCAAACCTCAAATGGTGTCAACTCAGCTAGCTCAGCGTACCACTTGCAGTTCAGTGGATGCACTCAAAAACCCTTCATTGCTACAATCTAGTCCGCATGGGCATCATTACGCTGTAAAATCTTCCTTTTGCTTGCATAGCAAAATCGACTATGGATAGCACAACGTTTGCAGCTCAGGGGATGGCCTGACCTATATTTCTGCCAAATGTGCTGTCGGAACCTAGAAACAGTTCTTCACCTTTTCGTCGATTGCCCCCAAATTCGACGACTGTAGTCGTCCATTGCATGATGGGTTCGCATACCATCGCTCCTACCGGACCAATGGGAGCCGTCTGCACACCTCGAGTAATGGAATCTCCACCGCGTAGACGGCCAAACGAGCCTTCGGAAAGGTGTAAAAACCTTGATTATCCTAACATGCTGGTAATGGTAGAAAGAGCGTAACAACATAATCTTCCAAAGAAATTAGGCAACCCACGAACAAAATTTTCAATTGGTCAAAGATGAGGCTGTGAACTGGACTTTAGCGGGAGCAACGTAGCTTAAGAAACTACTACAAACAACAATTTTAAAGAATCTGGCCGTTTTTTTCCTCTTTTTCTCCTCTCTTTTGTCTCGGGTGCAGTCTCTTCTACCTTGTAACATTCTAAACTTTGTACACTATCTTTTTAATTTAATCACAGCTTTAGTTGTCTTGAAAAAACACCGACGTCTGCCTGATGGATCGCATGATTGTAGAGCACTTAATATAATATATATGAAGGGTTTATTACTGTACTGTCCAAGAATATAGCTATCTGTATACCGCACCTTAGCTCGTACCACTGCTAGTGTGCAATTCAAATACGCGACCGTATTCACAGAGTTAATGTTGGAAAGCTAATGTACCTGAATCGTTAATGTGGTCAACCATTCAAAATCCGAGAGCGGATCATATCGTGTTGGCACTTGGCAACCGGCATGGGCTTGGGAATCGGCGCAAGAAACCGCAAGGTGAACGTTCAGCTGGCGCAGCGTATGCACGTGATGAACTCGGAGAAGAAGGTGAGACCCGATCAAGCAAACGAGCGACTTTTAATTCGATCGTGCACGTTAGTTATACAAGCGAAGTCGTCAAGTAGGAAGTACGAACACGATCATTCAAATTTATAAAAAGTATGGCGGAGCCTAGCTAGCTTGCAGAAGAACGATAAGTCATAACGTGATAGATAATACCCATATAATCGTACATGTAACATCATATCATGCCTCTTCTTTTTATCATTTTTTTTGCGAGGGATATCATCCCTCTTCTTAATTGTTTGGAGGCGTCTAGAGATTGGTATGCCGTTGCTTTTATCAAGTCTCAGGAAGTTCTATGAAAACATTTGAAAAGATTAGCTTCGGTGAGTTTCGTGCGTTGCGAGAAGTTTTTAGGAGATTTCAACAAAGATTTGAGACTAAGTTTCAACAAGTTTCATAATTTGGAAGCCATGTTTTATCCGAAGAGTTCTAAAAAGTTTCAACAAGTTTCAATCTAAAGTTTTAAAAAAAATTAGTAAGTTTCAACATGTTTTAAGAAATTTCAACATGTTTCAACAAGTTCAATGAATTTCAATAAGTTTCGACAAGCTCAACATGCCTAGAATGACGGTAGAAGCAACGGTGCTCAAGACCGAATTTGCTTGACCTCTCCGTCTGCCACTCTATGCCGCCCCTCTCCGGTGGCACCCTCGCTGGCCACTACTCAACCCCGCCCCTCCCGACGAGGAGGATGCTAGATCAGGCGCGATCCGGCCACACCGACGTGTTCTGCCTCATCGCCAACTCCTCTACGGCCGCGCCTACTATGGCAGAGGAGGAGGGTGGCGCTCCCCTTCTGTTGCCTACCTTCCGATGTTGCGCTCGCATATGGCTGCTCAGTGTTTGTTACGCTTTGTTGCCGTCATGCGATCAAGCTCATTGATGCTCGCAACCTGCCGCTTGGGCGAGTCCGCACCCCTTGACACTCCGTAGCATTGACACAAAATCGATAGCATTGACACAAAACCAATCTGTAATACCACAAAATTTCAAAAACAAATTCAATCTAGACATTGAGAAACAAAATAAAAAGATAAAAGACACTGTTAACTGATTTTTTTTTTTGTTTCTCCTAACGTAGGTCACGTTTGTAGTTCAATTTTTTTTGGGAATGTTTTGTGACTATTTGTCTGAAGAGAGGGAGTACAAGAGTACCCGAAGGGTGTGGAGTACAAGATATGTCGTCCTGAAGCATGCAGTTCTACCAACGTGCTTATCAAAATCTACCATAATATCAAACAGAGCCTAAATCATATAGCAAATCCACTGACGAATTTAACATTTAGTCACTGTAACTTGAACCTATCCTTTAACCAGAAAACACTGACGCTATGTTGATTAGAATACACACAAGTTTAAGCGCTAATGTCATAAAAAAATGTTCAATTTAACTACTCACGGTTTCTCTTGCGGGTGGAAAAGCTCTAGGAGTTTAAGAAATATATGGTCGTACAACGAGGTAGTTAATCTATTTTGTTATGTGTCATGAGATTGAAAAGGTTTAATATAAGTCTAAAGATGATAAAATCTCACAAGATTTTCTTCCACCGACCGGCGGCTAGCCACCGAATTGAGTAAGATGCAACGGAGAACAATGCAAGTTTTCATTCTCCATTGTTTTGGGAGATAAAATGTTACAATCTGTTGCAAGCGCAATTGTAGTTAGTCGGAGTAGCATACATTTCTTTGTATTGGCATGCATATATTTATTAAACTCCCATTTTCCATCTCTCTAGCACGAGTATGTAGCATCTAGTGAAAAGAAATTATACTTCTTTACTGTGATTGTTCCATTCTTTTTTAGTTTTGTGAATTTATGCACGCACTTAGATAAGCATCATTGGTGTCCGCATCTTTCTGTAGAAAATACAGAAAAACATAGACTTGTAGCAACTGCATGAACAGAGCTCTAATGCACCAGCTGCATAAACTTTTAGCAATTGCACGAACAGAACTCTAGAGCCTAAAGCACCAAGGAAGTGCCCTCGGTCTGTTAAAAGGAATAGATGTCCTTTTTGCAAAATTTCACTGTCTGTGATATTAAAGAATGATTCGATTCGTCGTCGTGTTTGTGTCGGACGTGGCACATGCGCAGATTAGCACAAAATGTGGCGTTGAGCGGCGCAACTAACTCTAATTCGGTTATCTTCGCTGTTAGTGACTCTTATTCCATACTTTATATATGTACCCCTAAAACCACATGGTTACATGTGTCGAATATCCCTGTACTTATAATTTCTCCTTATATAGAGAATTTCACCTTTATACATCCATAGTTTTTCTACCAATGTTTTTCACGTAAAAACCATATCTCTCTATTTTTTATTTTACCGTGCATTTTATAACGAATGGTATCAAGACTCTGGGTTTGAAACTCATGCAACTGCCCTTGGTAGGATCAATCTGCGCTCTTAGGGGGCATTATCGACGTTTACAAAATCGGTTTAAGGTTGAGAATCGCTTTGAGCTCGAAACCGAAAATCGGTAGAAATTAAATGGTTTCGAATTCAAATTCTTTGAACTCAACGGTAAAAATAATTGAAAAAATTCAAAATTCGACCTTCCAAGCGAACTTGTTCGATAGCTTTTTAGCGATTTTTACCGATTTACATCGCATAAGTTTTTCCGTATTTTTGAATTTTTGATACGGTAGAAAATCACGATGTTTGAACGATATTCGTCGATTTTTGAAACACTGTTGTCGACGCATAAAGGGCGGCACTCAATATGTGGCGTCTGCAAGGCATCAAAGACGGCATCCAGGCGACATCAAAAGACTGCGCTAAGATCTCGTATAGCGGTTGCTTTTGTTTTGGATTGACCTGCAACAACAAATTGTCTTCGTCGGGCAGGTGGATCTTCATTCTATCTCCTCATATGAGTCGTCGATTTTTGTTCGAACTTCCGAAGCAGGGACTCGCGAGCTGGGTCAGAAACTGCCAAAGAGTTTTTCCTTCAGATTGCAGCAAGCCAGCAACAGTATCTGCTTCTGTCACGAAAAGAAATTCCATCTAAAAAACCAAGTTGCGAATCAAGGAGCAACTTCCTTCATGTGTCGTCTGTAAAATACATCTATATCATCTTATACAAGACCAAAGATTACCTATGCGATACTCCCTCCAAGTACAAATAGTTATCGTTCATATGTGTAGATTTTCTCGAAAACTACTTTCATAATATTACAATTTTAGTGTATTTTATAAATATATTATAATATAAATTAGTGCTTAAAGTTGTATTTTGGAGATCATATCAATGTTTAAAACAATAACTATTTGTGACTGGAGAGAGTAATAATGATTACATAGTACTCCCTCCGTCCCTGAAAGTAAGGGAGAGAAGCGTTCAAATTGTGTCCTCCAATATTAGGGATTGAGAGCTCTCCTCTCTTAAATTGTGTTCTCAAATTGTGCCCATGCATGCAGATGCACGCAGATACATGCGACCACACATATTCCAAAACAAAAACGCGGCAGGTCATTTTCTATAACCGTGATTAATTAATGCATGCATGTTGCCAATTAATAGAGACACAATATTAAATAGGGGCATTAGAGTCTTTTGACAGAAACTATAATTTGTTTTAAAATTTCTTCTGTCCCTTACTTTCTAGAACGAAGGGAATATAAAGGAGTTTATAAGACTTTTAAATAGTAGATATCTTTCTCTCTCCTCCAGATTACTCAAAATTCTACATAATATAGATTATCATTATACATGCGCTAGAGTAACTTCTAGCCTGTGACCTACGTTCGTGTTCCCAACTTAGAAAAAATTCCAACGACCAAGGATAATGCCACTTGCGTAGTTGCATGAACAGAGCACAGACAACTACACTTCCTTCTAGAAGGTAATTAGTGATAAAATAAGATTAAAGAAAGAGCTCTCAACACACCCCAAAAATGATGGTCCTCTCGATGCCTTAAATCCGAGCAAATAATGGCGAAGTCTAATTATAGGATTCGGACCAGTGCAGAATCAAGCGAAACCTTACAATTCAACTATATTTAATAGAAATTTTACGTGTAGTATATAGCGTGTAGTAGCAGATCTGGTCGTTGATTTGTTATAGATATTTCTGCTACTCAACTGATAGAGGAAGTATAAGTAAATACTAACTAATTTGATTTATTAGATTGAAAATAATAGAGAGTCTATATTGAATTCGGTGTACTGTAAATGAGTTCCTAATCTAAGCGACTTTTTACCATTATTAGGAGGTACTAAAATTTATATTCAAAGTAGTATCAAGAGATGTCGAAAAATTAAAATATAGAGGTATCAACTTTTAGTATCTCTTATTACTACCTTACTGTAAATTTTAATACACACGAAAGATAGTATTCTATGCTCTGGCTAGAAAAGCACATGCAAATAACACCATATTAAGTTAATGCGTTACAAACAACCCTAGTAAATGCAGCCCGATAGTAAATCACGAAACACTTTACTACAGAACAACTAATGAATTTCCTGACGACGTGCATGCAAAGTACACCGTAATGATTGAATCCAATTCGGTAGTAAATCACAAATACGTTTTACTATATAACAACAAATTGGATTACCACCGAATCAGTTACTAGTTTATGCGTTGGTCAACCCAGCTAGTTAATGCATATTGTAGTTTGTACATGAATCTGTTTCTTATTTGTCTTTTTTATATCTTTCAGCTGGTATAGATTTTGATATTCAAATTTTACAGGGTTGTATAATATCACTTCCCCTATCTATAGTAATTTTTCGGAATGTTTGAAAATGTGTACCGTTGGTTTTTATGAATAAGAATTTAGTTTTGTTTGCCGAACCTGTAGTAAAATATTTAAAAAATTCTTAAAAATTACCACACGTAGGAGAGTTGAGCTTCTACAATACTACAAAATTTAAAGACCAAACACAATTGGATTTGAGAGATGTGAAAATAACAAAGTGCCAAACAACAACATATACTATATTTTACTATTAAAAAAATAATATTTTACTGTGAAAAAATCTCAAAAAATTACCACACGTAGGGTAGGTGATATTTACAACTCTGTAAAATTTGAAAACCAAACTCAATCTGATTTGAGAGATATGAAAATAATAAAATACCAAACAGCAACATATACTATCTTTTACCGTCAAAGAAATAACATTTTATTGTGAAAAATTATCAAAAAATTACCACACGAAGGGGAGGTGATATTCTATATCCATGTAAAATTTAAAAACCAAACTCAATCGGATTTAAGAGATATAAAAAATAATAAAGTAACAACCAGCAGCATATACTAACTTTTACTGTCAAGAAAACTGCATTTTACTGCCTCTTGCTCAATGTGTTACTGCATGCTATACACAGTAGCTATATAGTGTGAAGTCTATAAAAATCATATACATAATTTTTCAAAAATTCACAAAAAAATACCATATATAGGATATGTGAGATTCTACAAATTTACAAAATTTGAAGACAAAACTCAATAGCATTTGAAAGAGATGAAATTGATAAAGCATTAGACAGTGAAAAATCACTAGTCAATCGAATTTATCTTTTTTATATATTTTAGCTGGTATTGATTTTGATATTCAAATTTTATAGGGTTGTATAATCGCACCTCCCATATCTATAGTAATTCTTTTAGAATTTTTGAAAATGTGTACTGTTGGTTTTCATGAATAAAAATTTAGTTCTGTTTGTCGGACCCGCAGTAAAATATTTGGAAAATTTTCGAAAAAATTACCACATGTAGGGGAGTTGATATTTTACAACTCTATAAAATTTGAAAACCAAACTCAATCGGATTTGAGAGATATTAAATAACAAAGTACCAAACAACAACATATACTATCTTTTACTGTAAAAAAAACATTTTACTACGAAAAATTCTCAAAAAAAATTACCACACGTAGGGAAGGTGATATTCTACAACCCTGTAAAATTTTAAAACCAAACTCAATCAAATTTGATAGATATGAAAATAACAAAGTACCAAACAACACATATACTAACTTTTAGTGTCAAAAAATCTATATTTTAGTGCCTCTTGCTGTCAATGTGTTAGTACATACCAAAGATAGTAATAGTAACGTAAATTTTAATACATACAAAGACAGTGAAAAGTTTAGTAATCTAACGCTTACCCTGAGATGTGATTGGAATGTGCTGTCAATGTGATTCGCTCGAGCCCCGAGAGATACACCAACTGCGCATGGTACCAGCTCGACGGAGTAGGTTGTATGTCTTTCTTCAACAGTATAATTAATTAGCTAGAAACTCAAGTCTTTTACGCGAATTGGTATATGAAACTCAACATATTGAAATGGGCTAATCTCAGCCAGACTCGAGAGAAAAGGGAAGTGCTGGGGAATGATTCCAAGTTGCTACCGATGATCCTCTTGCTCGAGGAATCAAGTTGACCGTAGGAGCAAAGCATGCGCCTTGAAGACCAAGCATCTGCTGATGCCCAGATCAAAAACAGAAGGCGCAAGACCGCAAGAGTAAGAAACCCGACAGCAAACGAGCGACTTTTAATTCGATCGTGCACGTTAGTTATACAAGTAAAGTCGTCAAGTAGGAAGTACGAGCACGATCATTCAAATTTATAAAAAGTATGGCGGAGCCTAGCTAGCTTGCAGCAGAACGATAAGTCAAAGCGTGATAGATATACCGATATAATCATACATGTAACATCATATCATGCCTTTTTTGTTTGCGAAGAATATCATGCCTCTTCTTAATCGTTTTGAGGCCATTAGAGATTGGTATACCATTGGTTTTTATCAAGTTTCAGTAAGTTCCACGAAAACATTTGAAAAAGATTGTTTAAGTGAGTTTCGGGTGTTGCCAGAAGTTTCTATAAGATTTCAAAAAGTTTCTTTCAATAAGTTTCAAATTTTGAAAGTCAAGTTTCATCCGTATCGGCCTTTATACGGATAAATCTTATCTTTGAATCAATATCGATCATAATTCTATCTTTAACTTAACTTTTTCTTTCTTAACCGATATCGGCCAAAAATATCTCTTTTGTTCTTAGCCTAACAAATTGGCCATGACTTACCAAATTTCGGTGCTAACATATGCCTCCCATTTTTGGGAGATAATATGTTATCTTTCAAAAATCTTCTTCGCCGGCTTTTATCATCATCGGCTTAGCGCAATACTACTATTGGTAACCGCTCTATTTATGACACCGTAAAATCTTGAGATGCGTATATTCTCCATTAATCGCTCGCATCGTTTCGGAAATTTTCCCGCTCTTTACCATTCCTTTTACCCCCTATAAATATGGGACCCATTCTCCCGTCATTATCACACGCTCAAGCTTTCGCATCCTTCACTGTCGTCTTGCTTCCTCATTTTCTCTTTCTTCAAGACTCTTCTGGTAGTCTCAACCAATCGGCTCAAGAACAATGAACTCAAACCAGGTATTTATCCCTGTGCCCGATAGTGAAAACCAGTTTTACTTAGACCCAGTAGGTAACCTAAATTCGTCGGCTATCATAGAACAGGATATACCTAAGCTTCCTCTTCATACTCCCAAGTACAATATCAATGGATGGAGCAAAGGTTTCAGAGCCCGGCCGACGGCTTTAAAAGGTTGGCGAGATTGGTATAATAGAGTGTCTGCACAGAAAATGCCTTTGTGGGAGTAAGTGGGCATATCGGAATGCCTTCCTCTTTCTTTAGCCGATCCAGAAGCCAATGAGCCCTTAGTGGCCACAACATGCTACTTCTGGTCGGACACCCTGAATGCTTTCATGTTTAGGTCAGGTGCTATCGGCCCAACCCTTTTAGACGTAGCTCAATTGTGCTACTTAAGACCAGATGGAGATCAACTGTCGGCTTTCAATGCCAAACCGCAACATAAACTGATCTTAACCAAAGGAGAAGGCTAGAGCACATATATTGGAAATAACAAAGGGACTGGCCCTGTATCGAACAAAGAGCATGATGCATTTTCAAATATGTGGCTTGACCGATACATCTTTTGTGTAGCTTCGTTCGAGCCAACACAAGTTTATCAAGTCATAGTCGAACAACTCGTGGAAGGACATCGGCTTGCCTTAGGAAAATTATTCTTAGGAGCAGTCTATCAAATGATGCATATCATCAGAAGTCGACTTTTCATCGGACTTGGCCAGTATTCTGTCAGCAATATTGGTGGACCGTTATGGTTCATACAAATTTGGCTCTATTATGCTTTCAGCTAGCAATTTCAGATCAATTCATCGGTGACAACTATATTTCCTTGTGAAGATTATTTGGAGCATGAGACCGAGTCTTTCAAAGATAGCCGATCATTTGGTGAACGATTTATACTTTGCTCATCGGACACAAAGATGACACCATCTAGGGCAACCAAGTATTTATCCTTCTTCGAGTTGAACAGCCGATATTACCCATCAAAAGAATATTTTAGATACAAGGATGCCGACGGATACCTTTACCCATCTTTTCTGCATCTGACAACTAATAGCTCGGATATGCCTGAGGAAACACTAGATTTATATAAAATTTTCTTATCTACTTGTGTGCTTTCCGTCGGCTTAAATGCAAAGGGTCGGGCATTTCAGCCATCATACAAATTCTACCACCCGACAATCTACTCCAGGCAGTTTGGTTTTGGCCTAGTACCTCCCAACTTCTGCTCCTGGATCGGCTTCGCCCGAGAGATAGAGTGCGCCGTGAATCAATGGCTCAAATAGCCATATATCTAGTTGATGATCTGCGACTTCAACTTCTGCCCCATTTCCTGCTCCATCAACGTCAAGCCGAGATATTCAAACAATGGTGGTTGACAAACTCCAACAGGCTTTATCCTGAAGAAGTACATTGTTAGCCGTCATATCTGATTTTCTACCAGATTATCAACCAGAGCCGACGGTAGTTTCTGAATCCATTAGTATGAGTTCTAGCAGTGACGCTAGTTCATCGAGTTATACTAACTTAAATTCTAGTGATACGATTGACAAAGAATCGGCTAAGGTAGCCTACTTTTAATACTTCACATTTTCCTTTCTTCTTCAATTCCACTTATCGGCTTGAATTATCTTTTAGGGAAAACAAACTGGCAAGAAAACCATCATAGTATCACCGGGCACAGGGCAATCAAGCAAACGACCTCACCCAGATGTTGGAATCGCAATGGTTGGTTACTCCTCGGCCACTCTGAGTGCCCACGCACAATCTCTATCGGACTTTGACAAGCAGCAACTAAGTAAGTACCCATCGGCTTTATCTTACATTTTTGTCACCTGTTTTATTAACTAACCTCTTAGCCGATTATTTAACAGAGAAAAAGCGTGGCCGACCCAACAAGAAAGTGTTGGCCAAAAGAGGGGCAATAAGCCCCAGGAGCAATCGGGTGAAAGCTCCCCACACGCCTCAAGCACCGGCCAGGTAAAATCTTCTTCATACCAATTTCCAACGCATGCTTTATTGAATCGGCTAATAATATTTAAGATATTCTTTGCATCCTATTCTCTCTATCGGCATTCACAGCCGATGTCATGGTCGATCTGCCAATTGAAGCAGATTTCCCTCCTCCATCACAGCCGACGTCGACAGCTACAATTCCTAAAGCAGCACCGGTCACCACTGCCACTCCAGCTACTGCCAAGCCAAGCGCCAAGTCGATTGATTCCATGAGCAACATGCTTGGTTTCGATTGGTCTGACATTAAGGATGAAGCGGAGTTGGGTGTGGGTAGCTTCCTGGAGGAGATCCGGAAAATCTTGGCCATGTTAAAGGATGCATCGGCTCAAGTGACGTCAGCTTCGGGCATGGTAGAAATATTGAACCATTTTTTCAAGCTGGTCTGCTCCCCATCAACTAATATTCTTTGGAAAGCCCAGCCTCTACGGGATGCCATGGTGGCGGTGCAAGTCGACATGCGGGAGGAGGCCATGGCCGCTTTGTTAGAGGTATGCCACCTCGATGCAAAGAAAGAGGCAGTGGAGGCGGCAAAGGCAAGGATTGCACATCGGGCAGCGCAACATGAAGATCAGAAGCTGCTTGATAAGCTTGTGACCGATACCAAAGTTTTGAAGGCCAAATATGACGAAGACTTTAAGTCTTTAAAGGAAACCAAGGAAAGGACGCTCAAACTAGAATCGACCAAACAATCCCTTGAGGAGTTAGCCAAAGTCAATGCCTCCCTGACTGAGTCACAAGAGCACTTGGCAACCGACGCATCGACCTTAAAAAACCCAGAAAGTTGGTCTGGGCATAGCCATTGCATCGGTCAAAAAGCAATCGGGCAAGATCACTCCCGTCTCAAGTTCAAAAAAAAGAAGACAACATTATCCTTGGTGACGTGGAAGAAACCATCTCCAAGGCTGCTACTACTCTGTCGGTTTTGGGGGCCAGACTCAACAATCTAGGAATATAATTGGCTTATGTCCGCTCTTATGTAATCAGCCAAAAACAATGATGAATGTAATAGGGAAGGCTTTTCTTGAAACAATCTTGAATATTTGTAATATTTATAATCGGCTTTTTAAACGATTATTTATTTATTTTTTAATTTCTTTTTCTTTTAAATATGATGTTCTATAATCGGCTTATTCTAACTTTTGCAGTTAGTCTATAGCCATAATTAACTGCAACGAGTTAATTTGGCCTTATATGTTCGATAATTAGTTTTTAGCCGATCAAGAGTCTATTCAAACACTAGGGTGATACTTCTTTAAGTACTTGCCATTAATCGTTTTAGAAAATACCACACCTCCAACGTCTCCAAAATATAAGAATTTCTATCCACAAGCCGATGAATTCTATACGGTCCTTCCCATGTTGGAGACCAATTGCCAAATTGATTATCTCTAGAACCGACAGGCAATATAGTTTTCTAAACCAAATCGGCTTCACAAAATGGCTTAGACATTACCTTTTTATTGTAAGCTCTTGCAACTCTCGCCTTATTCTTCTTAAGCCGATCCAGCGTATGAAAACGTAATTCTGCCAAGTCATCCAAATTATCGATCTTTAAATCCTTATAATCTTGAGCCGACAAACCATTTTGCCTGGCCGTTCGTACGGAGTCAGTACTAATTTCCAAAGGCAAAACAACCTCCTGCCCATAGACCAATTGGTAAGGTGATAACTTGGTCACACCATGGTATGCAGTTCGATAGGCCCATAATGATTCCGATAATGTTACATGCCAATTCCTCGGCTTTGTTCTTCAATTTTACTTTTGATTAATTTGATCAACGTTTTATTTGACGACTCGGCTTGACTATTAGCCTGAGCATAGTAAGGTGACGAATTCAATAACTTTATACCCAAACGCTATGCAAAGCTTTGAAACTCATCGGACATAAACACAGTACCATGATCGGTCATAATAGTCTGTGGAATCCCAAATCGATGAATAATATGCTCTGTAACAAATTCGATAGCTTCAATACTTGTAACCTTTTTAAGCGGGATTGCCTCAACCCACTTAGAAAAATAATCGGTCGCGGCCAATATGAATTTATGACCTTTGCTTGACGTAGGAAATATTTGCCCGATTACATCTATTCCACATCCTCTAAATGGCCAAGGCTTGATAATTGGATGCAAACCCGATGCTGAAACCAATTGTACATTGCTAAATTTCTAACAAGTCTGGCACCCCTTGTAATATTTGAAAAAATCGTCCAGCATTATCGGCCAAAAATACCCACTATGCCTTAACAGCCACTTCATTTTATGAGCCGATTGATGGGATCCATAAATGCTCTCATGCGCTTCTCCCATGACCACTTTAGCTTCTTCAGCTTCAAGACATCTTAGCTAAGTTCGATAATATATTACATTATTGAGGACAACAAACTTCAAAGCTTGTCGCTTAATTCTCCGATCAGTAGGTTTCGAGGGATTGGTCAAATACTCCACTATCTTTGCCCTCAAATCACTGGTAACACACATGATCATCTTTTCAATCGGCTCACATTCCTCTAATCGGCCAAAAAAATTATAGCTCAACGCTTGTTGGGCTAGCAAGTAAGCATTGTCATTCAACTCCCGATGAATATGACTAATGGAAAAAGAAGTGAATGAGCCGATCACAACGAGACATTGCTCTAAGTATTTGATCAAAATTTCATCGTAGTAGTTATACTCTCGTTTAATATGTTGAACCACCAAAAAAGAATCGCCATAAGCCTCAATAGAATCAGCTCTGATATTATCGAGTAGATGTAGGCCCTTAAGCAATGCTTCGTATTCAGCTTGATTATTAGAACATCGGCAATTCAGCCTGAATGCAAACTCAAAACTATACTCTTTTGGCGAAACCAATACTATTTCAATACCATCACCCTCTCGAAATATTGATCCATCAAAAAATATTTGCCAAGGGGCAACAGATATTAGATCAGCATTTATACCAGTTTCATATCCTGTTATAAAATCAGCAATTAATTGACCCTAAACTGCTTTAGCTGATTCATATGTTAAGTCAAACTCGATGAGCGTATAAGCATATTTACCAAGTCGACCTCGCAAAATTGGAGTTGACAACATATATTTTATAACATCGGTTTTACAAATAACCTTACTAGCCAATCCTAAAATATAATGCCTATCTTTGTGCAAGCAAAATATAATGATAAGCAGAGTTTTTCTACAAAAAGGTACCTAGTTTCTGCATCAATTAACCATCGGCTTAAGTAAAAAATAAGTTGCTCTTTTCCATCAACCTCTTGCGGTAAAACAACTCCAATAGTCACCTCTTCAGCCGATATATATAACTTGAATGGTATACCTTTTCGAGGTGCGGCTAAAACTGGAGGATTAGTCAAATAATCCTTTATGCACTCAAAGGCTTTCTGCTGATCGGCTCCCCAGATGAACTCTTGAATATCTTTTAACTTCAACAGTGGGGTAAATGAACTAATATGGCTAGATAAATTTGCAATAAATCGCCGTAAATAGTTAATCTTGGCGATCAATTTCTGTAAATCCTTCTTGTAGGCTAGCGGCTTAGTTTTGGCTATGGCTTTGACTCTTTCTTGAATTACTTCAATCCCTCTTTCGTGAAACATGAAGCCCAAAAACTGCCCAGCCGACACACAAAAAGAACAGTTGTATGGACTCATCTTTAGGTCTTGCGCTCTTGTATTTTTGAACATTCCTTCCAATTCGGCCAGATGCTGCAAATCTTTTTTGATTTAACAACAACATCATCGATGTAGATTTCCACAATATGGCTAATTAAATCATGAAAGATTAAATTCATAGCGCGTTGATATGTTGCACCAGCATTTTTCAAGTCGAACGCCATTACCGCCCACTTAAACAAACCTAGGGCACCAGGGCACCTAAATGCTGTTTTAGGTATATCGGTTTCTGCCATGAATATCTGGTTATATCCAGCATTACCGTCGAGAAAACTAACGATCTTATTCCCCGATGCAGCGTCGATAAGCATGTCGACTATTGGCATTGGGTACTCATCCTTTGGTGTGGCTTTATTTAAATCTCTAAAATCAACACACACCCTGAGTTTTCTATTTTTCTTTATAACAGGAATGATATTAGAAACCCACTCAGCATATCGACAAGGCCTGATAAACTTAGCCTCCAATAATTGCTCAATTTCTTCTTTTATAATAGTATACAAGACTAGATTAAATCGTTTAGGAGACTATTTAAATGGCCGATAACCTGGCTTTATAGGTAGCCAATTTTCAACAAGCTGTATGCTTAAACCAGGATCATATGATACTCCCAAGCAAAACAATCTTAATAATTCTTTAATATTTTTATCAACTTTTCTTTATAATCTATGGCTAATTTCGAACTAATAAAAGTTGGTCTTTTTCTATCACTATCACCTATGTCGACTTCTTCTAGCAAATCAGTCGACGTGAAACCCTGGCCTAATTTCTCGATTTCTTAGAAATCTTCAATGGCCTCATAGCTATCTTTTGCTTATTGATGGCTTCACATTTTGTTCTGTAAATCCTTTACTGCCGATTTGGACTCCATCAGCGTAGAATCTCGTCTGTCCGATCAAGTGTGCTTGGCCTTACGTTGATCGGAATAAGCCCTGTTTTGTTGATGCAGATAAAATCACAAGTATCTAGAGCTTTACTCGATATACACTCGACTTCTTCATGCTGCCAATTTGCATTTGAACTCGCCATAACGATATGAGTCGATGTAGCAACTTCAATTACTTCAACCTCGTCCCCGTTCCATTGGACGAGAATGTTGTAATTACCTTTAGCGTCAACCATGAAAAAAGCGGTCGACAATGTTTTGCTACCGACTGTCAACTCAGTCACCATAACCCCTCTTGCTTCAGTAGTAACACCTGTGAAGTCATTTAAAACCATGTTAGTTTTAATAAGATCATCGTTAGACTTACCCAACTTTTTGCAAGTGGTATACAGTATCAGATTGACAGTTGCTCCTCCATCGACAAGCATCCTTGATATCGGCTTGCTGCTGATGTGCCCTTTCAAGTATAATGGCTTTAGATGTCGATGATTATCTTGAGGTTTTTCAAAAACTACGTCTTGAGCCCCCAAGCACAACTGAGTAAACGTCTCTTTGGCCGATGCAGTATTTATCTTAAACTCGGCCGGTAAGGTGAACACCATGTTGATGTCCATCGGCGGTGGAGAATTATTTTAAATTATGAATGAATCCAGATCATCGGCTGAATCGAACTCTTCTTCAACTAGTTCTTTTCTACTCTACTCCTTTTTAGCAGATTTAATCGGCCGGAGTTCATTGAACGCTTCATCTCGTTGTTTTCTTGCTCGGCCTCTCTCATCTCCTGAGTTCTTAGCCATTGAAGTCGTTTGCATTGTGACCGACTAAGCCCTGGAGGACACCACCTGGGTTTAGATTCAATTGGCTCACGTATTTTTCTAGCCAGATTGACTTGGGTTGCAGAACTTGACCCCTCTTCTGATTGTGGTTGTATTCGGATCGGCCTGGAAATCCTTTGATGAACCAATATTTTATGATTCCCATCAAAACGGCCTTGTATCGGCTTAGATATTCTATCTTTAGCCGATCGCCGTTGCCAGTCACCTTGACGAGGATAATATTCCATCGGATATGTATATGGTGATGGCAAAGGTGACCCCCCCTCTCAACATAATTGCCAAAAGGGGCATCGTTGGTGAGCCTTTCCGAGTAATCAGGCCAATACATATTATTTGGTTGACGTGCAAGATAACACAGCCTTTTACTTCTCTCATATTCTCTAACAACTGAGAGAAAGTTGACTTTGGCTTGTGAATCGACTTGTGTGGTGGTGATGCTCTCTCAGCCTTGTACCACTTGCTGATCTGCAAGTCTCTCTTTGGCTTAACAGTCCTTGAACTTCTCTCTTCATGGTCGGTTTCTATTTGCAGTGAGCCGACCGTAATCTTTATTGTAAGTTCAAACTCCATTGGTTTGGTGATTGGTTTAATATTAATGCTTAATCATTGTTTAATGACAAATCTAATCATTATGAGATTAACATGTTTAATTGAGATACATTCTTATTAGTCTCAAATTCGGATGAAAAATGGAAAACCCAAGGTATGCACTCATATTCACTCTATTGTCTTAATGCATACTTAGGATTCAAGTTAAAAGATAAACTCTTCCACTACCTTAGTCTAAATATGTGCATTATGTTTCCAAATCTATATATACATGAATGCACACATCTAGGAGGAGTTAATAATTTAACTTGATGTTTCAATTGTATTGATCCATGTCCTCTTGCTATATAATATAAAGGATCAAGACTTTGAAACAATCTTTTGAGTATATATATAACTTGTGTAGTTGAAGTATACTCATGCTAATATAGGATAAACTCATATGCAATCTAAGATTGATTATGTGCATATTGGTTTCAAAGTCCAATTATCTATATGCACATATCAAATAGAGTTTTTTCTATAGTTGATGGTCTTAAATGTATTGATCCCTTTCCATCACTCAAAACATATTGGATCATTACTTTCCATCAAATTGAGTATATGAAACTTGTGTAGTGATATATACTCATGTCAATTTAAATAAGTGTAAATTGAGTTCGGTTGTCTCTCAATCAATCAAATAACATTTCATCATGTGTTGATGGTGTCTCTTTGTTGATTAAAGACAAGCGAAAAATTCTTGAATAAAGTGAAGCATTATTTGCATCAAAGTACTCAAGACACCAATTAATCTTTCAAGTTGATTTGGGTTGTGCTCAATCGATCTTAGAGGCATCCATTATGTGTTAGTGGAGTGCGGTGACGATTGAGACAACCGTGTTTGTTGGACTAACATCTTCCATGAGTTGTGAAGTAGGTTGAGTCCAAGATGATAAAGAATCGGGAAGAACAAGAAGTCATCATGTGTTGATGAGCTTCAAGAGGTGATCCCGAAGTGAAGAGAAAGGCTAGAGAAGGTTCATCATGTGTTGGTGAACAAGAAGAAGAAGATTCGATCCCGGAAAGAAGATGATTGGAAATCATAAAAACTTCAAGTGGATCGCTAGAGGCAAAGGTATAACTAGCTAGGGCTAAGGCTGTGTTCCTAGTCTTTTACCGGTCTCGGTGTTTGGATGTGAGACCGGGTTGCTAGTTAGGTGCCGTACTATTAAGAGGGGTTGAATCTTTTAGCTTGAGCTTCATTATGTGTTGATGAACTTAATTCGGTTCACTTTAGCTCACTCTCCTGTTTGGTGTTTGCATGGAGCTAACCATTTGGCATGTGTTGCAAATGGGTGAAGCTCGTGCATTGGATTTTGCATGAACAAAGTATTTGCATGTGTTGCAAATAAGGGTGCTCATGCTTGCATCTTAATTGAATCTTATTTGATTTGGGTTTTGCTTGGAGCTAAGTTTTGCATGTGTTGCAAAAGGAGAAAGCTCAAGCAACTTGATTTGTTGTGATTGTTTGCATGGTGCTAGAGATTTGCATGTGTTGCAAATAGAGAGCTCATGCTTTGGTGTTCTAGCTTGTGATTGGATCATGTGTTGATCATCACAAGGCTAAGCTTGGTTTATGCTTTGTGTTTGCAAAATGTGTTTTTGCAAAGTATTGATTTGTTATTTGCAAATGTGTTTTCCAAATAAGCTGTAAGTTATGAGGTTCGATCCTAGAGCATGTGTTGGCATTTGCAGATGTATTTTGCAAAGTGTCGGGATCATGTGTTGATCCTTACATGGCTAAGAGGATTGATCTTATAAGTTTGTGGTTTATTTGCGAATGTGTTTTACAAATAAGTTGGAGTTGTTATTTGCAAATGTGTTTTCCAAATGAACTTGAGATTATGGGTTTCGATTCTAGAGCATGTGAATAGGGTTTGCAAATGTGTTTTGCAAATTGACTTGATTATGTGTTGATCATCACATGGCTAAGAGGATTGATCTCATAAGTTCTTGGTTTATTTGCAAATGTGTTTTGCAAATAAGTTGTGCTTAATGCGATTCTTTGGAGTATGTGATTAACATGTGCAAATGTGTTTTGCATAGTGTTATGATCATGTGCTGATTCTCACATAGCTCAAAGAATAAATCTTTAATGGTTTGGAGAAAAGTTTTTGTAAAAAACTACGTTTTCTCCATATGGCCGGTCGTACCGCCCATATAGGACCGGTAGCACCGCCTAGCCGGTAGTACCGCTTATGGGAGCATGTACTGCCACTCAGTCCGGTGCTACCGCCCCTCTGGCCGGTGTGGAAATTCCAGAGAGGGTGTTTTGGGGGTTCTGGCAGGCAGGTGCTACCGGCCATGTTAGCCCGGTGCTACCGAATGAGCGGTAGCACCAGATAAACCCCCGGTGTAAAAATTCCAGAGAGGGATGTTTTTGCGGTTGACTCGGGTCCGGTGCTTCCGGGGTGAAGGTCGGTGCTACCGCCCGAGCGATAGCACCGCTCCCAGTTGGTCGGTGTTACCGGATTTCTTGCAACGGCTAGTTTTGTAGCCATTGGCAAGGAGGCCGGTGCTACCGGTCCTAGTAGGGCGGTAGCACCGGGTTTGCTAGACTTTTGCCCAATTCGTCCCCAACGGCTAGTTTTGGCTTGGAGGCTATAAAAGGAGGCCTTGGGGGGCAAGGGCAGTTGTTGTTGCTGTTCCTAGAACATTTGGGTGTTTGTAGGAGTTGAGTGCATGTGTTGCCCTCTTTTATTTGCTTCTTGAGCTAGTGTGAGCCTCTAATTGCATGTGTTGCAATTAGGAGAGAATTGAGAGCCTCTTGTGCATGTTGCATGTGTTGCACTAGGTGAGGTTCAAGCTAGAAGGCTTGACTTGTTACTCTTGGTGTTTGCCGACACCTAGACGACGTAGCGGCGTCGTGCTCGAGAGCTCTCAACGGAGGTTGTGAGAAGCCCCGACAAAGTTTGTGAAGGTCGGAGCTCTCCTACCCGGAAGGGAAAAGGAGCTACCACTAATGATTCGAGGTGGGTGCTCAATTCGTGGAGCCGATCCAATTCGTTTAGGCTAACCTCAACGTGGACTAGGGGAAACCGGCAAGTCTCTGAACACCACAGTAAAAAGTATCGTGTATCTTGTGCTTGCTTTCCATTCATTATTTATATTCAAGCAATTTACATTCATAGAATTAAATTGATTGATTGCTTGTCTTTAGGATTGCAATTTATTGTTAGAGACATAATTAGTTAGTGCACATAGTGAGCCTAGAGAATTTAGGCTTTGATTACCAAAACCTTAGTTTATCGCTTTCGCATTAATAATTGTTAATGTTTTAGTATTAGTGTAATTAGGAGTGAAATGCTTTGTAGAACTTAGTAGAGAATTTTAAAAGCCGCCTATTCACCCTTCTCTAGTTGGCATCCTCGACCTTACAAGTGGTATCAGAGTTTGGTCTCTCATTTTATTAGACTTAACTGTCTAGAGAGTAAGGATGATGACTAGCGGATTAGTGCACTACACCGATTCACAAATATTTGATGGCTCAAATTATGCTTCATGGAAAATATTTATGATTTCTCATTTTAAATCCATGAGCCCCCAAATATGGTGGATCGTAGATGTAGGCTTTTCTCTTCGGTTGAATGAAGTTGCTCCAACTAAAGGAGAAGAGAAATGCTTACATCTCGACGCTCAAGCTACTAATGCTTTATTTAGTTTTGTGAGCGTAGATGTCTTTAATTCAATTTGCAATCTCAAGAGCGCTCATAAAATGTGGATCAAGCTTCAAAAATTATTTGAATTTTCCACGTCAACAAACGATGATTGCATTGAGGATTGGACATCGGTATAAGAAACCTCCACTTCTACCTCAAGTAATGAAGAAACCTCAACCTCCGCCTCAGGCGACGATGAGCATGAAATCCTTTCATCATTGACCCGTTGCTTCATGGCTAAAATTAAAGTTGAGGTAAGCGATAGTGATGATGATGAACCCTCTTATGATGACTTATGAACATGCTAGAATAGCTCAATAATTATCTTGGGAAAGAAAAAGCAAAATATAAAATTTTAAAGCTTGAACATGATTCTCTTCAAAATGATTATAATGTGCTTAAAGAAAATCATGAATCTCTCCTTCTCAAAGAACTCACTAAGTCTAGGGTGGACCAGGGTTCGAAAAATTTGAAACTCCACGAAATCGAAAATATCGAGCCGAAACTCCACGATTTTTGACGATTTTTGACCGATTTTCGGCTCGATATTTCCGATTTTCGAAATTCGAATTTCGGCCGATTTTTCCCAAACCGATTTTGTTAACCCTGGGGTGGACATAGGAATTAATTGTGATTTAATAGATGATATGCCATGCTTAAATGTTAATTATTACATTTCATCTAAAGTAAATATGTCCACCTCTTGTGAGGATTTAATTGATATACCTTATTGTTCAAATGAAATTGCTTCTACTTCCTCTATACAATGTGAGACTAACCTTGTAGAGAAAAATAAAAAGCTCAAGGCTCAAGTCATTAAATTGGAAAATGACTTGAAGAAGTGTTTCAAATGAAAGGCCACCCTCGACGATATCCTAAGCAAGCAACGGGTTTTGCAAGACAAGAGAGGGATCGGCTACATTCCTAAGAAGAGGGAAAATAGCAAGACAAGGCACAACACAAGACATTCAAAGTTTATCAAGTACTTTGCTTGCAACAAGAAGGGACACCTCGCCTCCGTGTGCCCAAACAAAGTAGATATCAAGCCACAAGTATCAATCATGAGGCAAACTGGCAAGTAGCAAGTCAAGACGATCAAGAGAGGGCCAAATAGCGTGACTTGCTTCAATTGTCGGGACAGGGGACATTTCGGTAAGGATTGTCCCAAAGGTATCACTCCTAAGCCTACTATTGTCAATGATCATTATCTGCTTAGGAATGACAAAAATGGCAATGTGTTTGTCAAGTTTGTCGATTCTCCCAAGTACTTGCAAAATTATGATATTCATTTGCTTAGGAGGAATAAATCTAGAAATGTGTTTGCTCAAAATACTAGATTTCCTAAGACCAAGAAAAATCATGTTGATCATGTGCTTAGGAAAAATAACAATAGCAAACTATTTGCTAGATTTGCTAGATTCTTTAAGTATTCTCATTATAACGATCATTGTGTGCTTAGAAAGGATCAAACTAGAAATAGATTTGCTAAAAATGCTAAAACTCCTAAGCATTCTCAATTTAATGCCAATAATTCGCTTAGGAGTAATAACAATTGCAAATCCATTGCTAGTCATGTTAGTTCACCTAAGACTATTAATTTTAAGGCCATATGGGTTCCTAAATCACTTGTGACTAACATTCTTGGACCCAACAAAAATTGGGTACCAAAAAGCGCTTAAAAAACTTTTAGGTGTTTGGAGATGCATTAGAAGCCTTGGCTCAATCAAGAGGATTATTTTATCATGTGCAAAAGGGAGCCAAGCTTGAGGATATTCACTTCAATCATAAACCAATACCATCTCGGGTAACAAGTATTAAATTGATTCTTATACCTTATAGCCTTGTGTATGTTATATTGTTTTATTCATGGAAATCAATTTAAATTGCTTTTTTATGATTCTTGCTCATGCTTATTAGTTGTATTAATTGCAATCTTGAGCAAGTTTGGGGTAGTGGCACATTAAGGGGGAGTGCTAAATCATAACCATATATATCACATCCCTATGTGTGTCCGTATCTATATAAGTGCTAATATATAACTTTCAAAATCAAGCCATTTAGCCAAAAGACAAAAAATTTGTATGCTATTAGTAATCTTTTGAAAAATATATACAAATGATTTCAAAAGTTTTTCCAGTAGTCTTGACTTCACAAAAATCTATTTTACAAAGAAAATGAGTTTCATACCCTAAAACTAAGTAACTAGTATCTTGTTTTGGATTTAAACTTATAATTTTGATAGAATTAATTATGAAATGAATTTGTAAGAAATTCCAAAATGAAAAACCTAGAGTTGGTCATTCTTAACAATCCTTGTGTTCAAAAGATTTTCAAAAGACCAACCAATCCAAATTTATTTGATTTTGAAACTCGCCGAAAAACTATACTTGACCCACAATCAGCGATGCGCAACTTAATTGATCAATATCGGATTACAAGAAAGATTCTAAATTATAGAGCTACTCCTAGTTGATAGGAAAGTAAATGCGAGTTGTTTGATTTATTGGGTTTTTTTCTTTTGCTCGTCCTTGATCATCTTTTATAGTGCATCGGCCGATCGTATCCATCTCCGATGCGTTGTCGATCACGATCCGTATCGGCCTTTGTACGGATAAATCTCATCTTTGAATCAATATCGGTCGTAATTCTATCTTTAACTTAACTTTTCCTTTCTTTACCGATATCGGTTAAAAAATATCCCTTTTATCTTTAGCCTGACAAATTGGCTATGCCTTGCCAAATTCCGGTGCTAACAATATCATAAAAATGTTGCTCGAGGAGCTTTTTTTTTTTTTAAACAACGTTGTTCCATATCCTTCAATTAAGCTTTTGAATTTCAAATCAACTCCGATACATCCCTAGTCAAGCTTGTGCAAGGCATATATGCATGCACCGCCTTTTATCCCCTTGAAGATGCGTGGTGAGAAAGCATCTGCACTCCTTTCCTTCATTTTTGTCCAAGCAAGCAGAAGTAAAAACCATCTGATATAGTATAGTGTATAAATTAAGAACAATCAGGCCGCTCACAGCGTGTCAAAATTGACAAGTTAACCAATCAATGTGACAGCAAGTAGTGTTGAAGCTCTTCCGTACGTAAGTCCGGCCAGACACTGTTCCACGTTCGTTCTCTCGTACTACCTCTCTACTTTTTTTTGCCATCCTTGTTCTACGGAAAGCATCAACGTGCAATATCTCATTCACTGTGTGAGAAAGTTAAGGTGTGTTTAATTGCTTATATCAAGTGATACATGTATAAGATAGTTTAAGAAAAAAGTCATCCATGTATTTGGTTGGAACCATTCCATTCTAGATGATGAGATACAAATTTAAGAAATATTACCTATAGATGCTAAAACATTTGATTCACCCAAAACAATATAACCAAATGGTATAGAATTATCATATCCTGCTCAACCTTATCGTACCAACCAAACACACCTTAGCTACCTGCCTGACTGTCCCTCTTGTCTAGCTGCATGTACATATCTCATCGTCTATCTGCAAGTACTTCGTGTTGACTCTTGTGTAACTTAGGAGAGGATACTTTGTTCAGTAAGTATTACATCAAATTGAACCTGCAGGTACAAATTAAATAAATTAGCTAGGCTTCATTAGACTACACATGTATTCATTTACCCAGCAGGTACAAAATAAATAGCCTATTTTATTAACAAGTCCATCATGCATCCTGATGATCGACTAGATGACAAGAGGTTAGGTCACCAAATGCATCGATCACTCCTGTAAAGCATGTGCGCTCAATTAGGATTATTCTTGGAAGTTTCCCGAGTGCATATCACATCGATGCAAACCATAGCTGATTTTGTTGGATTCTGACCCGGCCTTTACCCGTTTATACAGTTTACTGCATGAAATTAATGTTTGGCATATATGGTTGGTTCAATTGTGGATCCTGGCCCATGGATGGAAGCAAAAATTTTAATGCATGAAATGGGAAGACGAATGGCCGAATGGTGGATACGTACGGATAAGCTGTTCATCTTTTGACCGAGGTGGACGTAAGTAGAAAAGAAGGACGGCCATACTTTATTTGCTGGGTCTACATAGATCACACGTGATTGCGGCTACAGAAAACGAAAGCTTTTCTGCTACTTTTCCATGTGCACGTCAAGGGGCATGGGCAATAAGGACAATCGCCTGAGATCTACGAGAGCTAAGTGTCTCAGGCTCTCAGCCCATATACATATATATTATATGTATATATATATATATACATACATATATATGTACATACATATATATATATATATATATACATATACATATATACATATATATAGATATACATACATACATATATATATATGTATATATATACATATGATATACATACATATATATATACATATATATGTGTATATATACATACATATATATATATATGTATATATGTATGTATATATATACATATATATGTGTACATACATACATACATACATATACGGTGGCGCTATTCTACAGCTACGTGTAGAATAGCATATTCTACACGCTAGCCAGGTTTGTTTTACCGATCGAGTCCGCGCGACTTAGTCCAATTGACTAAGCGTGTTTGTACATAAATGACTAATAAATGCTACTTAGTATTTGTACATGAATCTGTCTTTTTTTTATTTAGCTATAACTTTCAAATGTGATTGATTTTGATCTTCAAATTTTATAGTTTTGTAGAATCTCATCTCCTCTACATATGGTAATTTTTTGATAATTTTTTAAAATATTTACATGTATTTTTTATGAAATTTAGAAAACACCGGATATGTTGCTTTTTACTTGATAAGAGTGCTATACACAGGTATAGTAATACTTTGAGTAAAAGGCAGTAAAATCTATAAGTCCCATTGATAAACATTAATTTTTCTGACTGGTAACAAATTTTACTATCCTTATATATAGATTTTACTATCGATATATATATGTCTTACTATCATACAGTAGTAAATCGATGTTCATTTTAGCAGTAAAATTTGATTTATGCAACGTTTATTAGCAAAACTTATATCATGTTGTTCCTCTAGTCATCAGTAATCTTCGGGTGAAATTTGTTCATGAATCAGAGCATCGAATAGAAAGTTACAGCTAAAATAAATAAAGAACAGACTTGTATACAAACTAGAAAATGAACTAATTAGTGAAGCAGTATGGGTGGCCAAAACAACTAGTAAGCGCATTTGTTAGTTTGTATATGATTATGTTCTTACTTTATTTTAGCCATAACTTTTTATTCGTAGCTCCAATCAACGAAAGATTTTCACTAGTAGTTTACTGACGATAAGAGGAATATAATAATATAAGGCTCGCTAATAAACACTGTATGAATAACTTTTTACTACCAATTTACCGAATGTACTGTAAGATTTTACTACCACATGGTAGCAAAATCTATGTATACTGATAGTAAAATCTATAAGTCTCGTTAATAAACATTAATTTTTTAAAACTTATACATATGATTTTTGTAGACATACACCATATAGCTGATGTGTACAGTATGTAGTAACACATTGGGTAATAAGCAGTAAAATGCAGTTTTGTTGGCAGTAAAATGCAGTTTTGTTGGCAGTAAAATGTAGTATATGCTGTTGTTTGTCATTTTGTTATTTTTATATCTATCAAATTCGATTGATTTTGGTCTTCAAATTTTACAGAGTTGTAGAATATCACCTCCCTTACTTATGGTAATTTTCTGAGAATATTTCACAGTAAAATGTTAATTTTTTGAAAGTAAAAGATAATATATACTGCTGTTTGGCACTTTGTTATTTTCATATCTCCTAACTCCGATTAATTTTGGTCTTAAAATTTTTTAAGATCGTAGAAGCTTAACTCCCCTACGTGTGGTAATTTTCTGAGAATTTTTCAAATATTTTACTACTGGTTCGACAAATAGAACCCATTGTTTATTCATGAAAACCAACATTACACATTTTCAAAAATTCTAAAAAAATTACTATAGATATGGGAGCTGAGATTATACAATCTTGAAAAATTTGAAGATCAAAGTCAATACCAGCTGAAAGATACGAAAAAGACAAATTCGATTGACTAGTTATTTTTCGCTGTCTACTGCTTTTGTTAATTTTTTATCTTTTAAATGCTATTGAGTTTGGTCTTCAAATTTTGTAAAGTTGTAGAAGCTCACCTATCCTACATATGGAAATTTTTTGAGATTTTTTGAAAACTTATACATATAATTTTTATGAATATCTGCTGTGCACAACATGTAGTAACACGTTGAGTAAGAGGCAGTAATATGCATTTTCCTTGGCAGTAAAACGTAGTATATGCTGCTGTTCGGCACTTTGTTATTTTCATATCTGTTAAATCCGATTGAGTTTGGTCTTCAAATTTTATAGGGTTGTAGAATATCATCTCCCCTACGTGTGGTAATTTTTTGAGAAATTTTTCACAGTAAAATATTTTTTTGACAGTAAAACATAGTATATGCTGCTGTTTGACACTTTGTTATTTTCATATCTCTCAATTATGATTGAGTTTGGTCTTCAAATTTTACAGTATTGTAGAATCTCAACTCCCCTACGTGTGGTAATTTTTTGATAATTTTTCAAATATTTTACCGCTGGTCCAGCAAACAGAACTAAATTCTTATTCTTGAAAACCAACAATACACATTTTCAAAAATTCTAAAGAAATTACTATAGATAGGGAAGGTGAGATTATACAACCTTGTAAAATTTGAATATCAAAATCAATACCATTTGAAAGATATGAAAAAGGCAAAGAAGAAACAGATTTATGTACAAACTACAATACGCATTAACTAGCTGGGTTCAGCAACGCATGAACTAGTAATGAATTCGGCAGTAATTCTATCTGTTGTTCTATAGTAAAACATGTTTGTGATTTACTACTGAATTGGATTCAGGTGTGCTGTGCATGCACTTTGTTAGTAAATTCATCTGTTGTTCTGTAGTAAAATATTTCATGATTTACTACCAAGCTGCATTTACTGGTGTTATTTGCAATGCATTAACTCACTACGTTTCGACCAGCGCGTGGAATTTATTTCTCTGGGGAGTAGAATAGCGCCACCGTATACATACATACATACATACATACATACATACATACATACATACATACATACATACATACATACATACATACATACATACATACATACATACATACATACATACATACATACATACATACATACATACATACATACATACATACATACATACATACATATAGTTTGTGTACTCACAGCTAGATGTACAAGCCGAAGTATATATATATATATACACACATATACGTATATATCACATATAGTTTGTGTACTCACAGCTAGATGTACAAGTCGAAGTATATAAGGATATGGATCTATATCGTCAATTCCCAAGCAACCATTAGTAAGAACACAAAATTAGACCACCAGTAACAATACTGAGAACTTGTCCAAGCTAGTCCAAGTGCCCAACTCACCATTTGGAAACACATGTTTTTGGTATGTCACAATAGAATAAACGAACGAATGCTCGATCACAAGATCTATGACTAGCTCGACACAACTCGCTTCTATCTTATTACCTGCTAATTAAGATAAGAATTTGATAATTGGTGGTTCTTTATATATTCGAATTTCTTGGTTCAAATATACGAAGAAAACATTTGATTCAAGATTGGTAATTTGGATTTCCAGCGTCTATGGTGGTTGGTTGGTTGTGTTTGGTGGCTAACAGAAAGTTCCTTATCAGTTAAAGGATATGAAGAATTTTTTAGTTAAAGGTTGGTGCTTTGGGCTTTCAGTGTCGGCTGATGATTGCTTAGTTGTATGTCTTGGCTAACCGAAAAATCCCATAAAATGGTTTTTATGTAGTTTTATACTCTTAGAGCATATTTAGAATGCATAAATTTCATATAAAACAGTTCATTTCATATAGCTATATGTAAATTTCTCAAGTTTCATGCGAGGCCTTTAGTTATATGTCGCTTGAAACTTGCACGAGAAATTTAGCACATATAGCTTTGTTCATGCAGTACTATAGTAAGATGTCGGTTATATGGAAGTGTTCGCACATGTTATCGATACGCATTAGGTTTTGGCTGTAAAAATACCAGAAATTGCTCTAAATAGAATTGATGTATATAAAATGTCAGGAACTACCTAGGGCCTCTACTTTCATTTCGCCCTAGGGCCTCTGAAATGTTAGGAACGCCCTGCATCAATCCACCATATATCAATCGCGCCTCGACTCGTGCATGCATGTCACCGTCTCTCTACCCTCGTGTTCGCTCGATGCCACCCTCCGCGCGTGATTTCACTGCTCTTAGGATTTTAGTAATGTGGAAGAGAGAGAAGTCTTATAGACAGCTTTAGACAGTTTGTACCATTGCATATGCAGTCTATTAATTATATGAGAAGTCATTACATACGACTATATAGATAATTTATTGTATGATTTGTCTTTAAACATGTCTATAAATGACACATAGATGTATTATAGAGAGCTACTGTATATACTACTATACATGCCCTTAATGTCGCCGCTCTATACCGATAACAACATAACCCCTATTGAGTCGTTGACACCACTCAAGTGAAACTGTAAATAGGGACTAGTGAGGCTGCTATATGGGTTCACACAATCAGACTCATTAGAAGAAATGGTTAATTATAAACCTGTAGTTTTGTGATACAATTTCGCCTAAAATCTATAGTTTTGTGAAATAGAAACTAATATATGTAGTTTTATGATATTTGTACAAGAAACTTGTAGAATTGTTAAATTTACTCTATTATTTTACTTATCATGTGGGAATTTCCTCTCCGAGCGAGCATGGTAGTTGGTTCAATAATTATATATATAACACTTTGAACTTTGATCAAAAGTTACCCTAAAGTATGAAACCATACATTTGATCCTCCAAACTTTACAATCCGGTTCAAATAACGCCCTATCAGCCCCGTTCTTTTTAAATTTAGGAAGAGAAGCTCCTATGGACTCTACCTATCATTCACCTCACATTGCACATCGTATCATTCTACGTGGCAAAATCGCTTACTCATCACGCCATGTGCGCAATACCATAATGCGAAACTAGGTTAAGATGTTTTTGAACCAGATTGCAAAGTTCAGGGGTCAAATTGATGGTTTTAAAGTTTGTAGTGCTGGACGGACTTTCAAGCAAAGCTTAGGGTATTACATTAACTTTTTCCTTATATAAATTAGCCTAATTATAAGAGCAATTGCACGACTAGATAATTCGACATATATTTATATATTGAAGTACAATTGTACTTGTTGTACAACTCTAATTCTTGTAATTAAACATAAAGTTGTATTTGCTAATAAATGTATGTATGTAATAACTCTAATTAATATCTATGTATGATAAATTTGCACCATTATAATTTGGATCTAGACCCACCAAATAAGAAGTATAGTACAACTTCTCCTTTTCTTCTAATTAATATGGAAATTTCTAGCTAGCTTCTCATATCGAATATGCTTTAATTTTCAAAAAGCATCGAATATGTTTGCTTTTTAACATAGTTATAACTGATACTCCCTCTATTCTTGAATAGATGTTATTTTAGAATTTTGCACAACAAACAAGGCAAGTATACAAACATCACATTGCCGTACTTTATTCGGTCACTTATAGTCTATGGTAATAAATGACGTTAGGAATAGGAATGACAAGATATAAGAACGAAAAAAAGCTACCTTAAAATAGTATAAAGTAGTGCTTCTATGTTTTTCCTCTTAATACGAGTTGCACAAATCTTAAAGTAAATGAAGGGGTAAGTAATCATCATCTATCATTTATTTATACTTTAATATTATTATAGACTTTTAAAAAGAAAAACAAAGAAGCACATCACAAAAAACAAAATTTAAAACGTAGAATAACATTTATTCAGGAAGGAGGGAGCAGCTTATCGTTCACTGTATTACCAAAAGGATGTTATTAATTGACTATGTAACAGTCATCTGCGTTTAGCTGTACGCACTACATATTCTTTTTTCTTTCCTTCTTATTTTCAAGATATTTTCTAGGCAACAATTTCCAGTCATCTTCTCTATAATCTATTTGCTATATAAGTACTCCATTTGGCAACGGAGGGAGACCAACCCTAGTAGCCAACCCCATAAATACACTGCAAATTAGGGCCGTAAGAAACAGGCTTAGACAAGCCGTGTATTCTATCCACGCTAAACTGCGAGCGAGCAATGGACGCAGCGGCAGCTGCGAACGGGAGGGATGGCGAGGAGAAGAAGGAGAACGGCGAGGCGGGGAAGAATGTCTCTTTCACGGGGCTGTTCCGATACGCCGACGGCACAGACCTGCTGCTGATGCTGGTCGGCACGGCGGCCGCGCTGGCCAACGGAGTGTCGCAGCCGCTGATGACGGTCATCTTCGGCGAAGTCATCGACGCCTTCGGCGGTGCCACCACCGACAACGTCCTCCACCGCGTCAACAAGGTGAGCCAGCTAACCATCGCTGGCCAACTTCCGGCCTGCTAGATTTCTTCAGTGGCATGCCTGCCGTTTGTTAAGATCGAACACACGAAAACAAATCATGGATTACCGTGCTCGATCGAGCTAGGCTAATTCCATTTCATCTCGGGCCTTTAGATGCCCGATCTTGAGAAAGCTCCGTAAATCCCGTTGCTGTTTATGTTCGGAGAATGATGCTGGGCCGTATCTTGACTTTTGGCGCTATTGGCTCTTTGTTGCTTTGCGTCCAGTTTTCTTTTCTTCGTCTTTTCATTTCTCTTCTATTCCTTGCGTCTTGAGAAAGAATGGAGTGACCGCTTATGGAATCAATTCTTCTTAGAAATCAGAATAATTCCTTCATCCATTTGTTGATATAAACTTCGTCAGTGGCCTTCCTTGTCAATGTGATGCCTTTCGATCCAACTACTGCATCGATCCTTTCCTTTTTTGGATTTTTTTTCCTTCATCAGTTCAGTTATGTCATGACTCATGATAGGATTTGTGTTAGCGAACTCTATGAGGATCTTGAATGAAAAAAAAACACTGAACCAATTTTTCATCAATTTTGTCCATGAATTTCAGCTTGAAGTAAAGTCTAGTAAGAACGAGATTGATTGCTCCATGCAACTGCGCTGCATGATATAGTGTGCTAGATTTATAAAATTTCAAAACTCAAACCTGACTTACACTTTATCTTAATAAAAGTTGTTTTCAAGATTCGTTCTTATCTTTTGAGTTTGCATATGTAGCAGATAACACACCAAATAGTTGTGGATTGGTCATAATTAGTGTCCACCATTTGCGAGAATTTCTATATATTTCTCTTAACAGAGAGCTTTTAACCACGTATCATCGTTTTTTTATTTAAAATAGATATATTACTTTCCTTACATATGTTACATTATTGTAAGAGGGCGAGGACAAGAATAGATTTTCACCCTGCTTTCATTTCATTTCTTTCAGGCGGTTCTGAACTTTGTCTACTTGGGCATTGGAACAGCAGTCGTTTCGTTTCTTCGTAAGTACGAGTAGGCTATGTTAACATCTTCATACGCGTTTGCACTTTGCACCACATTCTGAGATTGTTACTGCCAGTTCTTGACCATCATTGGTACTTTTTCTATCTTAGGAGATTAAGATATGTTTGAGAAACAAGAAGCTTATGCCCATACTAAGGTTTCAAACTTGCAAGTAATCATCATGATGCAAAGTCTAATTTTTGACTTCCGTATTCTTCCAATTAAGATAACAAACTTTTCTGACCTTGTGTTCCTAAAATTCCTGTCCAAACAAACAGTACGCAATATTGAATATACAAGAAATAGAGTGCATTTTTTTACTGGAAGGTGATATATTAAGCCTATGAAAAATTGCAACAGTAAAGGCGGTGGCGATGCTACAATTTTTGTTTAGTAAACGCAACTGATGGAAAAAAAATGAAAGCAGAATTCCACATGTTTAAGCCATATAGTGCTCGTACCAAGGTAGAATAACTGAAGTATGAAGCCAACTTGTAACCTGTGCAGAGGTGTCATGCTGGACAATGACCGGTGAAAGGCAGGCGACACGCATTCGATCTCTGTACCTCAAATCTGTCTTGAGACAGGATATAGCATTCTTTGACGTAGAAATGACAACCGGGCAAGTAGTTTCAAGAATGTCTGGTGATACTGTGCTGGTTCAGGATGCTATTGGTGAGAAGGCAAGAACTTTTCCTTCGAGTAAAATGAAAAGCAAAGAAGCAAAATTCTGTTCATTATATTCCAACTCATATAAAAAATGACATAATTTGACTGTTGTAAAATTCTTCAGGTCGGTAAGTTCCTACAGCTTGTGGCTACCTTCATCGGTGGTTTCGTTGTAGCATTTGTGAAAGGATGGCTACTATCACTTGTCATGTTGGCATGCATACCTCCAGTAGTACTTGCTGGAGGAGTAGTCTCGAAAATGCTGTCCAAAATATCAAGCAAGGGTCAAGCGTCATACAGTGATGCGGGGAATGTTGTCGAACAGACAATTGGATCCATAAAAACAGTAAGTTCAGTTCGCTTAGTAATTTGAATAATGGCTACTATCCATGTTCTTCGCAAAAAAAGAAAAAAAGTTATGATTACTCACTAATTATCTTGTGGCTACCCCTGTAAAATAGGTTGTCTCCTTCAACGGTGAGAAGCAGGCCGTTGCATCGTACAATAAACTCATACACAAGGCATACAGGTCTGCTGTTGAGGAAGGACTTACCAATGGTTTTGGCATGGGTTCTGTTTTCTTCATATTTTTCTCAAGCTATGGTTTGTCCATATGGTACGGTGGAAAGTTGATTCTTAGCAAAGGATACACAGGAGGAGAAGTCATCAATATCTTGTTTGCTATCATGACTGGAGCAATGTGAGTTATTTACATCAAAATAGAATTCATAAAATAAATGCTTCATGATGTTTGATAGGTAGAGACAATTTCAAATTGTTCGTTGCAGGTCTTTAGGCAATGCAACCCCATGTATGACAGCCTTTGCAGAAGGACAATCTGCGGCATACAGATTGTTCTCAACAATCAAGAGGAAACCAGAGATTGATCCTGACGACACAACTGGTAAGCAGTTAGAAGACATCAGGGGTGATGTTGAGCTGAAGAATGTGTACTTCAGCTACCCAGCGAGGCCTGAACAACTGATATTTGACGGATTCTCGTTACATGTGTCTAGTGGCACTACAATGGCTATAGTCGGGGAGAGTGGAAGTGGTAAGTCTACTGTGATTAGTCTAGTGGAGAGATTCTATGATCCACATGCTGGTGAGGTTTTGATTGATGGGTTCAACATCAAGAGTTTACAGCTTGATTGGATAAGAGGGAAGATTGGTCTAGTTAGCCAAGAGCCCTTGCTCTTTATGACCTCCATCAAAGATAATATAACATATGGCAAAGAGGATGCAACAATCGAAGAAATCAAGAGAGCAGCAGAGCTTGCTAATGCAGCAAATTTCATTGATAAGTTGCCTAATGTATGTGACCAATTCAATAAGCTAACTTGTGTCCAAGTTCTTCTGTTGAGCTGAGTGCTAATATTTATTTTTATCTCGTACCAGGGTTATGACACAATGGTTGGCCAACGTGGTGCTCAGCTTTCAGGGGGACAAAAGCAAAGGGTTGCTATTGCAAGAGCAATCATTAAAAACCCAAAAATACTTTTATTAGATGAGGCTACTAGCGCATTGGATGTGGAGTCAGAGAGGATAGTTCAGGAGGCACTGAACAGGATCATGGCGGACAGAACTACGCTTGTGGTTGCACATCGTTTGACTACTGTGAGGAATGCTGATTGCATATCAGTTGTCCAACAAGGAAAAATAGTTGAACAAGGTCAGAATCCCATCCGCATTTTTCATTTTCTTTTCATCACATGTTTGAAATATTTTAATTGAATCGATCAATTTCTTTTTCTTTTTTTTGTATAGGTCCCCACGATGAATTGGTACTGAACCCTGACGGTGCTTACTCTCAACTTATTCGGCTTCAAGAAAGTCGCGAAGAAGGAGAACAGAAAGTGGACCATCGCATATCTGATCCAAGGTCTAAAAGTAGAAGCTTGTCATTGAAGAGGTCGATTAGTAGAGATTCTACAGGGAATAGTAGTAGGCATTCTTTCACCCTCCCCTTTGGCTTGCCTGGCTCAGTTGAATTTTCTGAAGGCAATGATACAAATTGGGAGGATCAGAAAGAGCAGGGTGGTGATGGTGAGGTCCCAAAGAAAGCTCCTGTTGGACGGCTAGCAATTCTTAACAAGCCAGAGGTACCGGTTCTTCTGTTAGGATCACTAGCTGCAGGAGTTCATGGAGTGCTTTTCCCAATGTTTGGCATAATGATTTCCAGTGCCATCAAAACTTTCTATGAGCCAGCAGATAAACTAAGAAAGGATTCTAGCTTTTGGGGTTTGATGTGTGTTGTGCTGGGTATCATTTCGATAGTCTCAATACCAGCAGAGTACTTCTTGTTTGGAATAGCCGGAGGGAAGCTTATAGAGCGCATTCGTACCTTGTCTTTTCGAAGCATCGTGCACCAAGAAGTTGCTTGGTTTGATGATCCTAAAAATGCCAGGTTGGTTACCGTTTTTTTCTTGGTTTCTTCTTCCTCCGGATTCTATGAGCTTTGCTTTTCGGGTACTAATGTTCAAATTGTATCTTACAGTGGAGCACTTGGTGCAAGACTGTCAGTTGATGCTTTGAATGTCCGACGATTAGTGGGAGATAACTTGGCCTTGGCAGTTCAGGTTACCTCAACACTTATCACAGGATTTGTCATTGCTATGATAGCAGACTGGAAGCTCTCTTTGATCATCGTCTGTGTGATTCCACTAGTTGGTCTTCAAGGTTATGCGCAAGTGAAATTCTTGAAGGGGTTTAGTCAAGATGCTAAGGTAATCCATCAAAGAAAGCCTTTGAGCTGTTCTTCTTGTGATATGACGATTTGCAAATAATTACTGAAATAAAATGTTAGTAAAGATATATCATGTTCATATTCTTTTTTTTTTTTGAAATGGAATCATGTTCATATTCTCACTGGCTGAACTACGATTTTATGAAGTTTATGAAATACGATCGAGTTTTTGAATTTCTTCGAGAATAATAAGAAACAACGTGCATTCCAGATAATTGTTTTTCATAACTTGCTAAGTTAGTGACAATGGATTGCTGGTTCTCTAGATGATGTATGAAGAAGCAAGTCAAGTGGCCACTGATGCAATTAGCAGTATCAGAACTGTAGCTTCTTTTTGTTCTGAGAAAAGAGTTACAAGAATATATGATCATAAATGTGAAGCATCAATGAATCAAGGAGTCAGAACAGGAATGGTTGGAGGCCTTGGATTTGGTTTCTCATTCTTGATGCTGTACCTTACATACGGTCTTTGTTTCTATGTTGGAGCGCAATTCGTGCGTCATGGCAAATCAAATTTTGGTGACGTTTTCAAGGTTTGTAAATGCAATTTCAGTAGTATTTTTTCCCTTCAGTTTCTCTTGTTCCTATTCGGTCTTTGTAGTCTTAATCTGTCCATCCTTAACCACAATCACTACTTTTATGAGGTGATTTGACACAGTAAGTCATATGTTGCAGGTTTTCTTTGCACTGGTGTTGGCAACTATTGGAATATCTCAAACAAGTGCAATGGCTTCTGATTCTACAAAAGCCAAGGATTCAGCTATCTCCATATTTGCTTTGCTGGACCGAAAGTCGAAAATCAACTCAGACAGCGATGAGGGTTTGACATTGGACGAGGTCAAGGGCAACATCGACTTCAGACATGTCAGCTTCAAGTACCCAACTCGTCCAGATGTTCAGATTTTCAGTGATTTTACCCTGCACATTCCCTCCGGCAAGGTTAGCCTACTAGTGTCCTTGTTGGATTGTCGTATCTTCTACAGTAATATAATTAGCAACTTACTTCCATTTTGGTTTTATACAGACTGTTGCCCTCGTTGGAGAGAGTGGTAGCGGCAAGTCAACAGTAATTGCTTTGTTGGAGAGATTCTACAATCCCGATTCTGGTACCATCTCATTGGATGGAGTGGAAATCAAGAGCTTAAAAATCAATTGGTTGAGGGACCAAATGGGACTGGTAAGCCAAGAACCTGTGCTCTTTAACGACACGATCCGCGCCAACATAGCCTACGGGAAGGACGGGGATGTCACCGAGGAGGAGCTCAATGCGGCCGCAAAGGCATCTAATGCACATGAGTTCATATCAAGCCTGCCCCAAGGATATGACACCACTGTCGGGGAGAGGGGGGTACAGCTATCCGGTGGCCAGAAGCAGCGGGTGGCTATTGCGAGGGCCATATTGAAAGATCCTAAGATACTACTACTTGACGAAGCGACGAGCGCTTTGGATGCAGAGTCTGAGCGGGTTGTGCAGGATGCCTTAGATCGTGTGATGGTTGGCAGGACCACAGTAATTGTGGCGCACCGCCTGTCAACGATCAAAGGTGCCAATATCATTGCAGTTCTCAAGGACGGCATAATAGTGGAGAAAGGAAGACATGAGGCGCTGATGAAAATCAAAGATGGGGTCTATGCTTCACTTGTCGAACTTCGTTCGGCCTCATCATAATACCTAGGATAAATGTTTCTACCTATCAATAGGCATGTTATACATCTTCCATGACCCTTTTTGTTTAGTTTCTACAGTTGGGGTATATTATTTCTTTGGATTTTGATGAGGAATTCAAGAAGTAGACCCTTTTTGTTTAGTTTCTACAGTTGGGGTATATTATTTCTTTGGATTTTGATGAGGAATTCAAAAAGTAAAGTGCTCTTCGTTGTATCTATGCAGTGTAAGACTGTAAGCATTTAGAAAGAAAGCTTAGCTTCTGATCTTGATTTTGAAGTGTGCATTGCCCACGTCGATGGGAAATGAGTGTGTGTTTTGTGTTGTACCTAATACCTATATAATTGGGGTATATTAATTCTTTTGATTTTGATGAGGAATTCAAGAAGTAAAGTGCTCTTTGTTGTATCTATGTAGTGTAAGACTGTAAGCATTTAGAAAGAAAGCTAATGCTTCTGACCACCTTGATTTTGAATTGTTAGATCTTAGGGTTTTCTAAAACATGAACATCATAAGCTAGTCTAAATCATGATCACACAAAACAATAATGCAGAAATAAACATTAGGTTGATGCACTGACCCGGTGATGAAGATGATGCCATTAGTTCTTTGTCGGTGTAGTTGATTCGGTTGGTGTAGAAGCATGGATGCGCGATGAAGAAATCGGGCACCGAGATCTTCTCGGTGATGGATGCAGTCTTCGTTAGCCTTGGGCTTGAGAACCCAGATCGGATGGGTGATTTTCGGGAGTAAGTAGACTCGTGATTTTCTCTCACACACACACAAGTGCGGCATCTCCCTCTTATTTGTAGCGCTGGCTAACGGGACCGAGCCAACTAATCTTTGGTAAGCTCCCGATCAGAGCGCAAAATTAGTAGGATTAGCCCCTAAATTTAGGTCTTTCTGTTATTGACTGAAGATCATATCCAATATTCTCCCACTTGATCGAAGGCTGATTTCATAAGTCCATACTCAACAGAACAACACACCAAGATAAAGTATTACAACGATTAATTTAAGCACCGCTGCAACCCCAGTATCTATAGTGCATCATTCTATCTTGATAGGATAATTACTTATTCTTAACGGGAGTTGGTTTTATACTTATAGACCTTTTGTGCAGTTGTTTTCATTTGTCATCATGTGCACATTGAAAGGAGTGAAAACAAACTTTGTAATTTTCAGAGTCGAAGTTTTGAAATCTCAATTTATCCCAGAAGTATAGGCTGTCAATAAATCTTATTCCAGCACTAATTTTGAGACAAGCCTTTAACAGGGAATCATTAAACTAAATATGATGGATAAATTTATATATTAAACATGATACTTAATTCTTATAGGCTGAACATCAATAATTCGATTCTTGATTACATCTTTCACAATGTCATGTGTTCCGCAGCACCACTTGACAAGTTGTTACTTGAAGCAAAAATTGCTCTCTTACATAATAAATTTCGGGGTAGGATCTTAAGCCAAAATAAATTTTCTTATTATTAAACCACAACAGCCTATTGTGGATTTCTCATTATCTAATAGTCTTATGACATGCCACAAGTCTGTTTGCATCATTAATGATGCTTTAAGATTAGAGCCATTCCACAATATAGCTCTTTCTGTAAGGTTGAAGATTCGACTTGATATGGATTTCTTAGTATCAACACACCTTGCATAATCAGTGTCTGAATAACCCACAACTTTACAATTATCAGACTTCTTATATGTGAACATGTAATCATTAGCACTTTGCTTATGATGCAAAGTTGTCTTTAGTAGTTTTCCAGTGGTTCAGTCCTAGATTAATATTTGCCAAGTGTCCTGGTAACAAATGTTAAATAAGGGCGCATACAAACTTAAGTGTACATAATGTGCATGACAGCGGAACGTAAGAAAAATATTTGTCGCCCTTAATAATCGAAGTAAACTCCCTTAATATTGGACCTATCTTGGTGAATCTTAATAGTCAAAACATGAGAGATATCACGAAGACAATCTTAGTTCCCAGAAGAGAGAAAATATTTAGGTCTTAAACATTAATGTCCCTATTGCAGATAATCAACAAGACATCGTCTATATAAACAATTAAATCCATATAAACAGATAAGAGGTTAAATTTACTCCCACTGGTCTTAAGGTTAAAACTTAAGATATATTTATGTGAGGTTCGCATTATTCATAAACTCCAGAATCAACTGGAGGTGGAACTTTAAGAGACCAAAGATTGCTATTCTCTCGGACTATCGGCATTGGAACATAAGCACGATTATCGTCAAGTATAGTTTATCTTACCTCAGAGCTCCCACTAGAATCAACATTTCTATAAACTCAGTGGTTTACAAACTCAATGGTACCCTTTATCTGGATGGAAGCTTGACAATCCTACGTATATAAATATCTTAATTTTTCCAGAGTATAAGATATTGATATTGATTATCTTTAATCCTTCCATCCATTAAACTTATTGACAAGGAGAGTATCTTTAATAGAGTAAGGAATTTGTTCATTGGGTTTATGTCTCACATAATGAAGTTTTTCTTTTCTCAATGAGACATTCCACTCTACCCCTCGAAATGTGGTACAAGCGTCAATGCCACAATTTCGATGAACTCTCATAAATATTTCACTTTTGGTGAAGCCAATAGAGTTAGTAACATAATTAATGTTCCCCAAATAATTATTAGAGTGTAAGCAAATTACTTTTTATAATGGGAATATAAATTATATTATTAGGATGGAGGGTGAAAACATAACTTAGTACTGATGGAAAGCTTCCAACAGCTTCAACATTAGCCTCCTATTCATTCTCTAAGGCTTCGCTTTAAAACTTTCATAGTCTTAAGGTAATATTGGCAGCATAAACGTAGTCTTTTAGTATTTAGCCAACTTTATTTATGAATGCACACATTCATGGGCACAATCATAGTTCACTTCTCATTCTTCATTATTGTTGTTACATTTTTTATGAATGACGTAATAAAGTGAATTAGAAAGGCTCCAATATATATATATATATATATATATGTCTTAGCTCAATGACTTTGAGCTCTCTTATGATCAGTATACTGGCAAGAACTTTTGAGGAGATTTATAATGCTTTTTCATTATTGCCAGATAGTCATAATTTAACTAGAGGATTGCTCCTCAAGATCCTAAATTTTATGATCAAAAGGGACATTTGCTTAAATTACTCCCACTAGTCATCAGAATATTGAATTCTTATCAATGTCTAAGTTATTAGATGGTTCTTCTAATGGGAGCCAATTATCAACATTATGTTTGTATGCATAATCAATAACCTCAAGAATAATATGCTAATAAATTACTCTATTTCTTATTAGGGTACTAGAAACAGCCGAAGAACTTATGGCTAAATTGATAATAGGGATATAACACTGATCATTACTTAATATTCACAAAAATATGAATGATTGTCTGTCATGAAATTAACCATACGCTGATCAGGTTAATAACATACTAATGACAAAGCTTAACAATTTTAATTCGCTTCACCATCAGGCAAAAACGAAGAAGAGCTTAACTTGAGGAAAGAATCAGCAGTCCATCTTCGCATCACGTTTTGGTAGAAAATGAAGAATAACTGGATTCACTAATTGGGATAGCAAATGATCACAAACAACGCTGGTCATTATGTTACTATGAGCCATCAAACGTAATTTTTTTAAATTAACATGAAATCTCTAACCAAAACTTCTCGTTGGTTCCATTTTGATTAGAGAAGCTATGGGAATGACACATGACTATAATCAACTTTAGTCGGAATATAACCGTGTGTCACAACATAATCCCAAAACATGACTATAGTTCTAAACCGTATCACCTTTGGGTATGTAACGAAAAAGAACTTAATTTATGGGAATGGTACACAATTGCAAACAACTTTGGTCAGAATATAATTATGGCCACACCATAATCCCAAAACTTCATTAAATCTCTAACTAAGACTTCTCATTAGTTCCATCTTAATTAGAGATATTAATTATAATGTAGTCTTTATCATATAAATGCTTGAAAAGATTCAATGACCTAATTAATATGAGAATTAATTAAATGTCACATGACCCATAAAAGATGTTGGTTAATATATAGTCATGAAGCACTTAATTAATCATAATCACATTGTCTCAAAGCATAATACATTAATAAGAGACAAAATTAATCACATGATCAAAATTACTGAGCATTAGACATCAAGTACTTAATTGCGGAAGCGTAAACAATTAATAATTAATGAGCAGTAAATTAAATGTTAAATTAAAAATAAGGGAAAAACTTAAGCTCATAATTTAGGGCATAAGAAATTGTAACATATGAGGAAATATAAACAAATCAAGTAGTAACATAATACTTAACTAATCCCATCTTAACTTATTCCCGGAATGCACTAAAGCGTTATTTGTGGCCCGCCTATCTGAGAAAACATCCATAAACTAGCTTAAACTTATGCCCAAAGATGGGCTCATAAATAATGCATGGCTTAAGATTTAAAACATTTCATCAGTGAGCAATAAATTTTGACAATTCATGATTATAAACAACTTTGGTCGAAATACAACCATAAAAAGTCAACACTTAAATATATTAATGTCCAAAACTTGGTTATAGTCCCAAATCAAAATTCCCCATTGATTCTATTTTGATTTGAGACAAACTTAATCATAATAGGCCAGAAAATATTAACTAAATTTGTGCATTCCTCAATTATCATAATTGCATCACTTAGGGCAACTAAACATAAATCAAAAGGTGTATAAAATGATGCATTATTACTGGGCAATTGACATTAATTATTGTAGTGCATAAAGAAGAACAACATTAATCTTAAAAATGCACTGAAATTAATTAAAGACCAAAATAAATATTAGATCACATGAAAAAAAATTTAAAGTTCAAATTCGCATCACCGTTGGGCAGAAACAAAAAAGAACTAAGTTATCTTATGGGTGACACATGTTCATAAACAATCATTATATGAAAAAATTAATTACCACATTAAATAATATACCCAGAAAATTAGTCATGAAATTACTCATAACATTAATGCCTAGGAAATAACAATTAAACAGTGTTAAAAGACCGAATGGAATAAATTGAAATGGGCTAAAAAACTGTACATCCAAATCACCAAAATCAACCCATAAACAAATAAAGCTGGCCCAGCTGCCTGGCGCAGCCCGGAACTCATTCGCGCAGAGAAAATGGCCGCGGCCCAGCAACATCGAGCTCAGCAGCAAGCAGCCCACGCGCGGGCGCAACCCACTCAGACGCACGACCCAGCATAGAAACGTGGAGCAAAAGCGATGGCCGTCGATCTGAACTGACGGCTCGGATTCACCGAAGGCGGAACAAAACGCGCAGCCATCAAAAACCTAACCCTAATGCCATTCCTCTTCTCTGCCACGAAAAACTCGCTATTGCGGCGACTCGATGACCGAGCAGGCGGGAGGGCAAGCGGTGGAGATGGCGCACGCGGATGGCGGAGCTAAGGCCGGCGCGGCTCTGACAAAGTGGAAACCCAAGCCGAGGCGGGAGACCGGCCGACATGGCCGTGTGCGAAGCTAAGGTCCGTGGGGAGACATGATGCCGAGCGCGGAACGACGGGAAGACGACGACGCTCATGGCGCGGTCGACGGCTACTGTAACATCCCAAAATTTGGCTTATTTAAGTTTTTATTGCTTAAATGTGCATTTATGATTTTCTGGAATTTATTTGGATTTTTCTGGATTTATTGGAATTAATTTTAAATCAGGTTTATTGCCCTTTTATTCAAATCTATTTAAATCTGTACAAAGTTAAAATAAAGTTTTGGCAAAAATATTTTATTGAGTCCAGAATGTCTCAAAGTATTTTTGAGATTTTTCTTTGATTTTTCCTGATTATTTTATTGCCTAAAATAAATAAAACGAGTTTCTGTAATTATTGTTAAAAAAGAAATCTTTTAAAATCAACCTAAATGATCGGGCCGAGCCCAATCATGTCGCGGTTAGCCCATTTCGGCCTGACCAGCGCCGCACCGCCCCGTTTGGCTGTGTTCCAAAGGAAAGCACCGCATCCATCGATCTTGATCGGAGGTGGACATTTGTTCTTAATCGGAGAAACCCTAACGATCCTCGGTAGTTGGATCGGGTCGTGTGAAGGGTTACGATCTCGCGCGTCGCAGCGACGGAGTCCGTCCGATTCACGACGCGTGGACGGTTGAGACTTCGTCGTCTCCGGGACTCGTCGCCGTAACGGACTCGGACAGCGCCGCCGCGTACGGAACGAACTCCGCCACGGACACGACAGCCGAGGGGGCTATTTATGCCGCGGACCCCGCCCCGTGGTTGAACCATCTGCGCCGCTTCATTTGCCCCGCTCCTCGTCGCTGGAATCGTCGTGTCTTGTCGCCAGAGCTCGCCGGAAGTGACGCAAGCGCCGCCGAGAGTTTTCGCGAGATTCCGACGGCAGCAGGGAGTTCTTCGCCGCAACGGAACCAGTTTCGGACTCATCTCATCGCGCTGAATCAGATCCGCAGCGTCGTCTCGCCGGAATCACGCCAAAACGCCGCTGCCTTGGTCTTCGTCTTCGGGTCCGGTGAGAGTTCGCCGCCGCGTCTTCATCGCCGAGCTCAGAAGCTTTGGACCGTCCGATCTAGGTCCTTCGGTCGAGATCGTGCCGCATAGCCTTTCAGCCCCGTCCGTTCGATCGGATTCGTGCACCCTGGATCGCGCCGTCGCCGCAGCCAATCTGGCCGTGCCGCGTGTTGGGCGCAAGCGCCGAAGCGTCGTGGACCGGGTCTGCGGTGGACCAGAGGAGGTCTCGTGGACCCAGTCTATGCGCCGGAATACGTGGCAGCGTCTGATTGGCTGGCGCCAGGGCTGACGTCAGCGTGATGTCATGCTTGCGTCATAAATCGCTTTTTCAGAATAAAAATAAATCTGTTAATTCCGAATTTCTGATTTTCTGATTTCAGTATTTATTTCAAACTTCAAAAGGCTATATCTTTTGCATCATAACTCGGATTTGAGTGATTCAAATTTCTAAAAAATTGTAAAATTGAGATCTATTTAATGGTGAATTTTATTTGATTTTTGGAGTTCAATTGCTCTCTGTTTTGGTATTTATTTGCTTTTCTCATTCGGTACGCGTAGACGTTGAATTGTGCGACACTTCGGAGGAAGATCCAGCAACTCAAGAGCAAGTTCCAGAACCAGATCAGGACCTATTCCAAGGCAAGTTGTTCTTTGATCATGTTGAACCCATGTTTATAAAATTGCTATGTCTGATTTACCCTATTGCATATATTTCAAATATACAATGGTTTCAAATTAGATTGGGTTTAGCTAATATACCAGATTGATCTACACCCTACCTTGTCATTGTATGCCATGATCCATTGTCACCCTAGATTGGTTAAATATAGTTGGTTAATAATTATAATCAACATTGGAGGATTAGTTCGTATTAGTTGCTTAGCCTTGCCACGTCATCACATGTGTCAGAATCATTGATAATTAATCTTGATTAATGGAATATGGAACAATGTTATGAACTTGTGTGTCATGTGGAATCACACGATGAGATTGAGTTGTTGTGGCGAGTCATGTCACGCAACGATGTTGAATTGTTGATGGCACGTGGTGCTTGGTAATCAACTGGGTGATAATAACTTGGATTGGGGCAAGTGACAAGGGGCTAGGATGCCAAGGTGGGCCCGATGGGCAGAGGGTATGTGGATGTCTTGCCTTGATCGCACTAAGGACTTAACCTTGCAAGCCTTTGACCTGAGTCAATCATACAACCACATGTCTGGTATGGGCCAGCCTAGCTGAGTAATTTGCAATGTCTTAATTTTGGTACTATCGTGGTCGGTGTGAGTTCCCGAGTTATGGAGTAATTCACATGGTGCAAGAGGGGGGCCCTGGATGTGGTAACCAGTCCCACCAGTGTTGAAACCTTAGCGGGTAGTATCCGGTTAAGCCAGCGCATTGTAAAGGCTTTGTTATAATCACTCGCCTTGGTGGTGTTTGGTTGTATCGCGTGGGTAAAGTGCATAACCTCTGCAGAGTGTGAAACTATTCGGATAGCCGTGCTCGAGGTATTGAGCAATGCTCGGGAATTACAGTTAAGGGTTAGTTTAATTAATTGGACAACTTGGTTGGGATGGCGGAATGCCATATGGAAGATGGAATTTGACTTAGGATTGGAAACTTGGTTTACTTGAGGAATACTGAATTTATTTACTATTGATATTTGTTTTACAGTTTTACAATCTATTTACTGTATTTGTTCATAAATGATGCTTATTGCAAAATAACCATGATAGCCTATCCATTGGAATAAGCCTTGCATATAGATACATAGAATTGCATTCTGTGCACAACTTGTTGAGTGCTTAAGTACTCACCCTTGCCAAACAACAATAATCAACAGTTGAAGAATCTACACCTGTGTTGGAAGAGGAAGTCCAGAAGACACGAGTCATTAGGGTCCGAGCCTTGTCGGTTGCTGTGGTGAATGATGAGCTATCTACGTTTTCTACTTTCCGCTGCATAATTATTAGTTTATATTTCCAGTCTTGCCCTGCGTGGCTTAATAATGTAAGTTGGTCATAAGATCATACCTTTAGATATATCAATGAATGAACTATTATTCTATTATCGTTGTGTATGATGTGATATGTACCAATGTTGAGCTGTGTGCACTAGCGTTGATCCTGGGACTAGTGCGGTAAACACAGTGGGTTTGAATCAGTGGATTCGGGTCCTTACAGAGGTGGTATCAGAGTATACTGACTGTAGGTCTTGGCCCTAGATAGTATGGAGGTGTCTTGTGTGTGTCCAAACTATTTTCTAAAAGAAAATCTAAACTTGACTAATAAAACACTCTCGACTCATCTCATTCTCTACTTCTCGCCTTTGCTGAATTTACCCGTTTTACTTGCCGTTTCGGGTGGAGAACTTATTCAAAGTTCTTGTGAAGCAGATGCCGATCGTTCCGACCTTTGAGGAGTCAGCTGGTGGCTACGCCATGGAGTTGTGGAGAGTTCTTCAGACGCTGGGAGGCTTCTATCGTCCGCTTTATCGAGGAGGCAGCTGGTCAGTTAATGGTATACACCGAGGATTTTTTTGCAAGCTGATTATCTACGCTCGGGAGAACGAGGAAGCTAGCAGGCCAATCAACATCTCCGCCAGAAGATTCTCGTACGAGGTTGCGATTCAAGAGGTTGCCCGACTTGCTCTTCGCCGTGTCTGCCGCAACTACGCTGACGAGCTTCACGACTCAGTGTTCCGGCTTCACCCAGACGTTCAAGCATGCCGACGCCGACGGATCGTGGAGGACGAGTGTGCCACTGCGGTACACCTTGCGGAGTTCACCCTTGCCCAGGAGGATCATATGAGAGATACTACTCAGGAGTTGGAGACTGTGTACGAGGCACTCAGAGTAGCAGAGCAGGAGCTTGAGGTGACCCATGCTTCAGCCATCGGGATGATCACTGAGCTCGAAGAGGCCCTAGAGGCGGTCGAGGATGAGTTGGAGCGCGTGACTCGAGGAGTTCAGGAGCCAGTTGGAGAGTCCGAGGAGGATCCAGAGGAGCGAGAGTGGGAGCCAGAGGAGAGTGTAGACCCTGTTGTCGCAAAGGACCCGAGAGTAGGTCATCGGGATAGGTTTGCTCCCATGCGGCTCACCCACCGGTGTATGCGCGGGTCGACCTCACCTGGGTGGTGGATGAGTGAGTGTCGACCTTGGAGTGTGTTGAGACTCGAGTGTGAGTCGCGTCTTTAAGTTAGTCTTTACCTTTTAGTTGGCGTTAATGTTTCGTGTTTAGTTTGCTTCTTTGTAATCTTGAGTGTGCGTTATGTGTTGCAAAGCTTGTAGGCTTAAATAAGCGGTCATACCAAGAATAATAAAGAATTATTTCAGTTGGGTATAACCTATCTCCCCGCTTTAGAAAGTCTTACTTCTTATCTATGCTACATCTACCTTTCCTAACCCAAGAGGCAATCATCAGATGGTGAATACTCGAGGAAACAACGGTGCTTCAGGAAGTGGACTGCGCCAGAATGACAACACCAACGACGGGGGCAGCCCTCAACCACCGCCAGTGGACATGCAGAATCTGGGAGCATTTCTTGCAGCGCAGACTCAACTGATGCAGACTATGATGCAGCAGATGCAGCAGATGACCAACGCAGCAGTCAACAACAACAACTCTGTAGCTCAGAACAACCATGGTGGACCCAGACCTCACTCAAAGCTATCAGATTTTATGAGGACTAGGCCACCAACTTTTTCAGGGAATGTGAACCCTTTGGAAGCCGATGACTGGCTTAGGACAATTGAGAAGAAGCTGCACATCACTCAGTGTGAGGGCAATGAGAAGGTGCTCTACGCCTCTCATCAACTTGAAGGAACCGCCGCAGAATGGTGGGAGAATTTCTGTGCCGCTCATGGAGCCCCACAAGAGATCACCTGGGAGGAGTTTACTAATGCTTTCCGCCAATATCATGTCCCGGAGGGAATGATGGACCTTAAGAAGGAAGAGTTCAGGGCTTTGAAACAAGGAGGCCAACCAGTGGCCGAGTACCTGAACAAGTTTACTCAGTTAGCTCGCTATGCCCCTGAAGACGTAGCGACAGATAAAGCTAGGCAGTCTCGTTTCATGAAGGGACTGAATTCAGGACTGCAGGTGGGACTGATCACCCACAATTTTCCAGACTTTCAGGAACTAGTCAATAAGGCTTTGATCCTAGAAGATAAGCGCAAAGAGCTGGGTGAGAACCGTAAGCGCTTAATGACTAATCAGGGTGGACGTCCAAACCATCTACGTTTGAGGATGTCACCACAGCAGTTTGCTAGATTCCAACCACCAGCTGTGAACAAGACATCAACCCCTGCACCTCGCCCTGCCAATCAGAACTTCCAGACACCAGCACAGGGCAACAATGCGCCAGGAGGGAATCAGCAGTCTGCAGTGAAGAGATGCTACACATGCAATGAGCCAGGGCACTTTTCTAATAGGTGTCCACAGAAGGGAGGCATCACGCCAGTTCGTTTCAACTTGGGAACAACACCTGCCAAGGCACCAACCTCAGGAGGAAATCGTGCGCCAGGTCAATCTGGAGCAACCCCGCAATCAACAAAGGCGCGGAAGGATCAACCACATCACCGCGGATGGAGCTCGGGAGGCTACGACGCGTTATCGGGTAAGTTTCGGTCAACTCGATTACACCTTTCGCTTTGTTTGATTACGGAGCTTCGATTCGTTCGTTTCTCAAAGTTTTGCAACCAAGAATGAATTTAAAGTGGTGAATCTTAAGTGTGTGCTCTTAGTCTAAGCCCGTGATCCGAGCTTAGATCTAGCCTCGGGTGTTTGGGAGCTAAGTTGCTTATGGATGGGATAGAATTTCTAGCGAATCTTATTTTGATAGATCGCAATCCTAGACGTCATCCTTGGAATGGATTGGCTATCTAAGCATAAGGTCGTTTTGGATTGTGGTAGAAGGATCGTAACTTTGGAAGGCCCTAGTGGCAAGAAAGTAGAATTTCAAGCAACCGATTCGTGATGGGCGTTAGTGGTCAGCAGCGTGAAAGCCATCAAGCATGGAAGATGTGCGATGGTCGAGAATACCGGATGTGTTTCGGAAGATTTGCGGGGATCGCCACGGATCGCGATATCGAGTTTGTCATTGAATTAGCACCAGGGACAGCACCGATATCAAAGAGACCATATCGGATGCCTACCGACGAGTTAGTGGAAATGAAGAAACAGATTGAGGAACTGCAAGAGAAAGGTTTCATTAGACCTAGTTCATCACCATGGGGAGCCCCGGTTTTGTTTGTTCATAAAAAGGACGGAAGTCTTAGAATGTTCATCGATTATCGTGCACTAAATGAAGTAACGATCAAGAATAAGTATCCGTTTCCCAGGATCGATGACTTATTTGATCAGTTAAGAGGAGCTGGAGTTTTCTCCAAGATAGATCTTCGTTCGGGATACCATCAGTTGAAGATCCGAGCGGAGGATGTGCCTAAGACTGCGTTTTCTACGCGATATGGACATTATGAGTTCACAGTCATGTCATTTGGATTGACGAATGCCCCTGCATATTTCATGAACATGATGAATAAGGTTTTTATGGAATATTTGGATAAGTTTGTTGTAGTCTTTATAGACGATATCTTGGTTTACTCGAAGATAGAGGAAGAGCATGCAGAACATCGAGGATGGTTTTAGGCAGTGCGAGAACATCGACTATATGCTAAGTTTAGCAAGTGTGAATTTTGGAAGGAAAAGGTTGAATTTCTTGGTCATGTAATGACTACTAAAGGAGTTGCGATTGACCCGACAAAGTGGATGCGTGTTGCATTGGGAGCAACCAAGTCATTACTCGGATCCGTAGTTTTACGGGAATGGCGGGATATTACCGTCGGTTCATAGAAGGATTCTCGACAATTGCTAAACCCCGACGCAGATTGTTGAAGAAGGAAAAGAAGTTTGCATGGACGCCTTGAGTGCGAGAAAAGCTTTATGGAATTAAAGAAGCGTTTAACGACAGCCCCCGTATTAGTGTTACCAGATGTGCAGAATGGATTTGATATTTATTGCGATGCTTCAAAGCAAGGCTTGGGATGCGTGTTAATGCAAGAAGGCAAAGTCGTTGCTTATGCGTCGAGACAGTTAAGATCGCATGAAGTGAACTACCCAACGCATGATTTGGAGTTAGCAGCTGTAGTGCATGCTTTAAAGATATGGCATCATTATCTCATAGGAAATAGATGTGAGATATATACAGACCATAAGAGTCTGAAATACATTTTCACTCAAGCAGATCTGAATATGAGACAGCGAAGGTGGCTAGAGCTAATTAAGGATTATAATGTGGGAATTCATTATCATCCCGGGAAAGCCAATGTGGTAGCAGATGCTCTGAGTCGAAAGAGCCATAGCGCAAATACGCTAACAATGGAAGATCAACCAAAACTATGCAAGGAATTTCAGAAACTAAGGTTGGAAGTCGTTCCGCAAGAAATGGTAACTGCACTGGAAATGAAGCCAACACTGGAGGATCAGATTAGTGAAGGCTAGAAAGATGACGATAAAATTTCTAAGATCAAGGCTAAAAAGGAAGAAGGCCTAGCCGTAGATTTCACTCTAGATGAGCAAGGAACCATGTTTTTCAAAGGCCGAATTTGCGTGCCGAATAAAAAGGGACTGAAACAATTGATTCTTGAGGAAGCTCATGATTCTAAATACTCGATTCATCCAGGAAGTGCCAAGATGTACCAGGATTTGAAAGAGAGATTTTGGTGGCCTAACATGAAGCGTGAAGTAGCTGAGCATGTTGCTTTATGCGACGTATGTCAGAGGGTAAAAGCTATGCATCAAAGACCATTGGTTTGTTGCGACCATTGAAAATTCGGAATGGAAGTGGGAGGAAATCGGAATGGACTTTATCACCGGTTTACCTAAAACTCAGAGAGGGTACGATTCTATTTGGGTTATTGTGGATCGTCTAACCAAGGTCGCCCATTTTATCCCAGTAAAGACCACTTACTCGGGAGATCGTTTAGCGGAGTTGTACATGTCCGAGATTGTATGCTTGCATGGAGTGCCCAAGAAGATTGTGTCGGACAGAGGTACCCAATTTACCTCAAGGTTTTGGAACAAGTTGCATGAAGCAATGGGGACTCGTCTGAATTTTAGTACTGACATATCACCCGAGATGGATGGTCGATGAAAGAGTAAATCGATTTTAGAGGATATGTTGAGAGCTTGTGCTTTAGCTTATGCTACATCTTGGGATAAAAGTTTGCCATATGCGAATTGATTACAATAACGGCTATCAAGCTAGCTGCAGATGTCACCATTTGAGGCGTTGTATGGACGTGCTTGTCGTACTCGTTAAATTGGAATGAAACAGAGAGCGTTTGGTTTTGGGCCGATATCCTCGAGAAGCCGAAAGTCAAGTCGCAATGATCGGAGAAAGGTTGAAGATAGCACGATCAAGATGAAAAGCTACGCAGAACAACCGTCGTCGAGATTTGAGTTTTGAACCGTAAGATCATGTGTATCTCGGGTTACCCTCTTAAGGGCGTTAAAAGATTTCACGTTAAAGGAAGCTCGCGCCAAGATATGTCGGTCCGTTCAAGATTACGAGCCGTCGAGAGAGGTAGCTTATCGATTAGAGTTGCCTCGGTCATTGGCGTGGAGTGCATGATGTATTCCATGTGTCGCAGCTTAAGAAGTGTCTCGAGTGCCAACAGAGCAAACCCGTTGGATGCAATAGAGTGCAAAAAGATTTGACTTACAAAGAGCAACCGGTCGAATTTTGGATGTTATAGAGCGCAAGACCGAAACAAGTCTATTCGCTTTGCGAGTTGATGGAGCAATCATTCCGAAAGTGAAGCCACTTGGGAGCGAGAAGAAGATTTGAAGTCAGAATTCCCGAACCTATTCTCTAGTTAGCCCTGAATCTCGGGTCGAGATTCTGTTAAGGGGGGGAGGTTTGTAAGATCTCAAAATTTGGCTTATTTAAGTTTTTATTGCTTAAATGTGCATTTATGATTTTCTGGAATTTATTTGGATTTTTCTGGATTTATTGGAATTAATTTTAAATCAGGTTTATTGCCCTTTTATTCAAATCTATTTAAATCTGTGCAAAGTTAAAATAAAGTTTTGGCATAAATATTTTATTGAGTCCAGAATGTCTCAAAGTATTTTTGAGATTTTTCTTGGATTTTTCCTGATTATTTTATTGCCTAAAATAAATAAAACGAATTTCTGTAATTATTGTTAAAAAAGAAATCTTTTAAAATCAACCAAAACAGTACCGGGCCGAGCCCAAGTATTGTGCGGTTGGGGCCCATTCAGTATGACCAGTAACCCGCACCGCCGGCCGCTTGGCCGTGTTCCAGAGGAAAGCACCGCATCCATCGGATCTTGATCGGAGGGTGGACATTTGTTCTTAATCGGAGAGACCCTAACGATCCTTAGCCGTTGGATCGGGTCGTGTGAAGGGTTCTGATCTCACCGCGTCGCGCGCACGGGAGTCCGTCCGATTCACGACGCGTGGACGGTTGAGACTTCGTCATCTCCGGGACTCGTCGCCGTAACGGACTCGGACAGCGCCGCCGCGTACGGAACGAACTCCGCCTCGGACACGACAGCCGAGGGGGCTATTTATGCCGCGGACCCCGCCCCGAGGTTGAACCATCTGCGCCGCTTCGTTTGCCCCGCTCCTCGTCGCTGGAATCATCGTGTCTTGTCGCCAGAGCTCGCCGGAAGTGACGCAAGTGCCGCCGAGAGTTTTCGCGAGATTCCGACGGCAGCAGGGAGTTCTTCGCCGCAACGGAACCAGTTTCGGACTCATCTCGTCGCGCTGAATCAGATCCGCAGCGTCGTCTCACCGGAATCACGCCAAAACGCCGCTGCCTTGGTCTTCGTCTTCGGGTCCGGTGAGAGTTCGCCGCCGCGTCTTCATCGCCGAGCTCAGAAGCTTTGGACCGTCCGATCTAGGTCCTTCGGTCGAGGTCGTGCCGCGTAGCCTTTCAGCCCCGTCCGTTCGATCGGATTCGTGCGACCTGGATCGCGCCGTCGCCGCAGCCAATCTGGCCGTGCCGCGTGTTGGGCGCAAGCGCCGAAGCGTCGTGGACCGGGTCTGCGGTGGACCAGAGGAGGTCTCGTGGACCCAGTCTATGCGCCGGAATACGTGGCAGCGTCTGATTGGCTGGCGCCAGGGCTGACGTCAGCGTGATGTCATGCTTGCGTCATAAATCGCTTTTTCAGAATAAAAATAAATCTGTTAATTCCGAATTTCTGATTTTCTGATTTCAGTATTTATTTCAAACTTCAAAAGGCTATATCTTTTGCATCATAACTCGGATTTGAGTGATTCAAATTTCTAAAAATTTGTAAAATTGAGATCTATTTAATGGTGAATTTTATTTTATTTTTGGAGTTCAATTGCTCTCTGTTTTGGTATTTATTTGCTTTTCTCATTCGGTACGCGTAGATGTTGAATTGTGCGACACTTCGGAGGAAGATCCAGCAACTCAAGAGCAAGTTCCAGAACCAGATCAGGACCTATTCCAAGGCAAGTTGTTCTTTGATCATGTTGAACCCATGTTTATAAAATTGCTATGTCTGATTTACCCTATTGCATATATTTCAAATATACAATGGTTTCAAATTAGATTGGGTTTAGCTAATATACCAGATTGATCTACACCCTACCTTGTCATTGTATGCCATGATCCATTGTCACCCTAGATTGGTTAAATATAGTTGGTTAATAATTATAATCAACATTAGAGGATTAGTTCGTATTAGTTGCTTAGCCTTGCCACGTCATCACATGTGTCAGAATCATTGATAATTAATCTTGATTAATGGAATATGGAACAATGTTATGAACTTGTGTGTCATGTGGAATCACACGATGAGATTGAGTTGTTGTGGCGAGTCATGTCACATAGCGATGTTGAATTGTTGATGGCACGTGGTGCTTGGTAATCAAGCGGGTGATAATAACTTGGATTGGGGCAAGTGACAAGGGCTAGGATGCCAAGGTGGGCCCGATGGGCGAGGGTATGTGGATGTCTTGCCTTGATCGCACTAAGGACTTAACCTTGCAAGCCTTTGACTGAGTCAATCATGCAACCACATGTGCGGTATGGGCCACCTAGTGAGTAATTTGCAATGTCTTAATTTTGGTACTATCGTGGTCGGTGTGAGTTCCCGAGTTATGGAGTAATTCACATGGTGCAAGAGGGGGCACGGATGTGGTAACCAGTCCACCAGTGTTGAAACCTTAGCGGGTAGTATCCGGTTAAGCAGTAGCATTGTAAAGGCTTTGTTATAATCACTCGCCTTGGTGGTGTTTGGTTGTATCGCGTGGGTAAAGTGCATAACCTCTGCAGAGTGTGAAACTATTCGGATAGCCGTGCTCATGGTATTGAGCAATGCTCGGAATTACTGATTAAGGGTTAGTTTAATTAATTGGACAACTTGGTTGGGATGGCGGAATGCCATATGGAAGATGGAATTTGACTTAGGATTGGAAACTTGGTTTACTTGAGGAATCTGAATTTATTTACTATTGATATTTGTTTCTGATTTTACAATCTATTTATTGTATTTGTTCATAAATGATGCTTATTGCAAAATAACCATGATAGCCTATCCATTGGAATAAGCCTTGCATATAGATAAATAGAATTGCATTCATGCACAACTTGTTGAGTGCTTAAGTACTCACCCTTGCCAAACAACAATAATCAACATTGAAGAATCTACACTGTGTTGGAAGAGGAAGTCCAGGAAGACACGAGTCATTAGGGTCCGAGCCTTGTCGGTTGCTGTGGTGAACTCGATGAGCTATCTACGTTTTCTACTTTCCATTGCATAATTATTAGTTTATATTTCGGTCTTGCCTGCGTGGCTTAATAATGTAAGTTGGTCATAAGATCATACCTTTAGATATATCAATGAATGAACTATTATTCTATTATCGTTGTGTATGATGTGATATGTACCAATGTTGAGCTGTGTGCACTAGCGTTGATCCTGGGACTAGTGCGGTAAACACAGTGGGTTCGAATCAGTGGATTTGGGTCCTTACAGCTACCACGATATCGACGTCGGCGACGACGACGGCCGTGCGAGGTAAGCCCCAAAACCTCCTTAGACATTAGGATTTGCTTGATTGATTTGGGATTTTGGGGGAAAACTTTTGGAATTAGGGTTCGGGATTTTGGGCACTGAGGTTTGGATCTACTCTTATCCCCTCCTTCTTAATGCTAACCAAGCCGAATCAATCCAGACCGACAAGAACATGATAAAAATCGAGGCATAAAGGGTGTAAACCGAGCTTAAGGGATCAAGCATAGACTAGCACTGCTCTGATACCAAATGTTAGATCTTAGGGTTTACTAAAACATGAACATCATAAGCTAGTCTAAATCATGATCACACAAAACAATAATGCAGAAATAAACATTAGGTTGATGCACTGTCCCGGTGAAGAAGATGAGTCCATTAGTTCTTTGTCGGTGTAGTTGATTCGGTTGGTGTAGAAGCATGGATGCGCGATGAAGAAATCGGGCACCGAGATCTTCTCGGTGATGGATGCAGTCTTCGTTAGCCTTGCGCTTGAGAACCCAGATCGGATGGGAGATTTTCGGGAGTAAGCAGACTCATGATTTTCTCTCTCACACACACACGAGTGCGGCTTCTCTCTCTTATTTGTAGCGTTGGCTAACGGGACCGAGCCAACTAATCTTTGGTAAGCTCCCGATCAGAGCGCAAAATTAGTGGGATTAGCCCCTAAATTTAGGTCTTTCTGTTATTGACTGAAGGTCATATCCAACATGAATCTCAGGTTAAGCGTTAGACTGTAAACATTTTTTTAGACTGTAAACATTTTTTGAATTTTTTGAATCAGACTGATTTATCAACCGGTATAGTTTATCGAGCTGGCTCGATACAATCGAAAATCATGATTTTCGAATGATTTTCGTTGATTTTTGAAACCTTGTTGTCGCTGCACTCAATATGTGGAGTCTGCAAGGCATCAAATACGGTATCCGGGTTACATCAAAAGACTGCGCTAAGATCTCGTATAGCGGTTTCTTTTGTTTTGGATTGACCTGCAACAACAAATTGTCTTCGTCGGGCGAGTGGATCTTCATTCTATCTCCTCACATGAGTCGTCGATTTTTGTTCGAACTTCCGAAGCAGGGACTCGCGGGCCGGGTCAGAAATTGCCGAAGAATTTTTTTTCTTCCGATTGCAGCAAAGCCAGCAACAGTATCTGCTTCTGTCACGAAAAAAAATTCCATCTAAAACACCAAGTTGCGAATCAAGGAGCAACTTCGTTCATGTGTTAGGTATAGACGGTGGTTGTCTGTAATATATATTTATATCATCTTATACAGGACCAAAGATTACTTATGCAATACTCCCCCAAGCACAAATAGTTGTCGTTCTGGACATAGATACTGTTAAACTTTCAAAACTTTGACAGTTTATATCTTTTTAAATATTTAAATCAAATACATAAAAATCATATGTGTAGATTTGTCTTGAAAGGTACTTTCATAATATTATAATTTTAGTGTATTTTATAAACATATTATAATATAAATTAGTGCTCAAAGCTGTGTTTTGGAGACTATATCAATGTCTAAAACGATAACTATCTGTGACCGGAGAGAGTAGATTGTCTATATAGTTGTTGACAATTGACTTATACAATGAATATGTTATCTAACAATGATTACATGGTATAAAGGAGTCTATAAGACTATATCTTGCTCTCTCCTCTAGATTAATCAAAATTCTTTGTAATATAAATTTTCAAACAGATGACACGTACCATTATACGTACGCTAATGTAACTTCTAGCACGTGACGTACATTCGTGTTCCCAACTAAAAAAATTCCAACGACCAAGGATAATGCCACTTGCGTAGTTGCATGAACAGAGCACAGACAGCTACACTTCCTTCTAGAAGATAATTAGTGATAAAATAAGATTAAAGAAAGAGCTCTCAACACACCCCAAAAATGATGATCCTCTCGATGCCCTAAATCCGCGCAAATACTTGCGAAGTCTAATTATAGGATTCGGACCAGTGCAGAATCTAGCGAAACCGTACAGTTCAACTATATTTCATAGAAATATTACGGTATATTATATTAATAGTATACAGTGGGTAATAACAGATCTGACAATTGATTTGTTAAGGATATTTCTACTATTTTACTACCAGAGGAAGTATAAATAAATACTAACTAATGTGATCTATTAGATCGAAAACAATAGAGGATCTATGTTGAATTTAGTGTCTCGTAAAGGAGTTCTTAATCTAAGCGACTTTTTACCATCATTAGGAGGTACTAAAAAAATTTATATTCAAAGTAGTATCAAGAGATATCAAAAAATTAAAATATAAAAGTACCAACTTTTAGTATCTCTTGTTACTACCTTAATATAAACTAGCAAGGTGGAAATCAAATTACTAATTTTCTACATATTTCTAATTTGTAGGATCATACATGACATAGAGTTTTTTTTATATAGTTTTAGGTTGGAATCGTGTACAAATCTAATTGTATTTTTGTATTATGAATTTAAGCTATTTAGGGATCTTAGTATAGAAATCAAATTGCTGATTTTATTTTATTTTTTTATTTCGAATTTTGATTTTAGGTTGGAATTCGTATACAAATCCAATTACTAATTTTCAATTAGTTTTTGTTCCAAATTTGATTTTTATTTTGATGTTCGTACAGAAATCAAATTGCTAATTTTCTTTTATTTTTTACTATAAAATTAAGTTTTTTTTATTGTACTTAACTTGGACCCTTTTTTTTAATCGTATAGAAAGTAAATTGCTAATTTGTATTCTAAATTTTAGTTTTTTACGTTGGAATTCATATACAAATCCAACTACTAATTTTCATTTAATTTTTATTCTAAATTTTTGTTTTATTTTGATGTTCATATGGAAATCATATTACTAATTATCTTTTATTTTTTATTCTGAATTTTATTTTTTCATTGTACGTTATATGGACTCTTTCTTTTAATAGTATGGAAATCAATTTTCTAATTTTATTTTAATTTTATTCCGAATTTCAGTTATTTTTGTATCGTCAAGGACACGAACTCTTTCTTTTAATCTAGACCGTTATAATATGGACCCAACGTGATCAACAGTGTAAATACACAATGGTCCCAGCTCAACGGAGTAGGTTGTATGTCTTTCTTCAACGGTATAATTAATTAGCTAGAAACTCAAGTTTTTTACGCGAATTAGTATATGAAACTCAACATATTGAAATGGGCTAATCTTATCCAGAGACAGAGAGACTCGATCGAGACAAAAGGAAAGTGCTGGGGAATGATGCTAAGTTGCTAAGCATGCGCCTTGAAGACCAAGCATCTGCTGATGCCCAGATAAAAACAGAAGGCGCAAGACCGCAAGAGTAAGAAACCCATCTGCTGGTCCTCATGTCCTACATAAAAATAGGATATTTTTAAATAAGGGATAAAAATACTACATGAGATTGACCAGCAGTGCAAGCATGAATCAGACAAGCACCTTGGGTGCCAAGAAACCAAAAGGAGGATATAATAGGGGTTGACCTGGTCAACTGAGCCTAAAGCCCATCGCCGGAACGTGGAACCCAAAGGAGGATAGAATAGCGTATGCACGTGTTCAACTCGGAAAAGAGAGTGAAACCCGACAGCAAACGAGCGACTTTTAATTCGATCGCGCTCGTTAGTTATACAAGCAAAGTCGTCAAGTAGGAAGTACGAACACGATCATTCAAATTTATAAGAAGTATGGCGGAGCCTAGCTAGCTTGCACAGAACGATAACTCGATAAGTCAAAGCGTGATAGATAATACCGATATAATCGTACATGTAACATCATATCATGCCTCTCTCTTTTTTTATTTAGGAATATCATGCCTCTTCTTAATTAATCGTTTGGAGGCGATTAAAGAATGGTATACCATTGGTTCTATGAAGTTTCAGTAAGTTCCACGAAAACATTTGAAAAAGATTGTTTAAGTGAGTTTTGTGTGTTGCCAGAAGTTTTTAGAAGATTTCAAAAAAGTTATAAGATTAAATTTCAACAAGTTTCAGATTTTGAAAGTCAAGTTTCATCCAAATAGTTTCAAAAAAATTTAGTAAGTTTCAACCCAAAAGTTTTAAAAAGTTTCAGGAAGTTTTAATTTGTTTTATCAAGTTCCAATCCAAAAGTTCCAAAAAGTTTCAACTAGTTTCGATAAATTTCAACAAACTCACCATGCCTAGTAAGGCGGTAGAAGCAGTGATGCTCAAGACCTAATTTGGTTGACCTCTCCGTTTGCCACTCTACCTTGCCCCTCTCTGGTCGCACCCCTTCCCGTCCACTACTCAACCCCACCCTCCAGGCTAGGAGGATGCTAGATCAGTTGCAATCCGGCCGCACCAACGTGTTTTGCCTCACCACCCGCCCTTTTATGGCCACACGGACTATGGAAGAGGAGGAGGGTGACGCTCACCTTCCGTTGCCTACCTTGTAAAGTCGCGTTCGCCTATGGTTGCTCAGCGTCCGTTACGCTTGTTGCCACCATATAATCCTCAGCGTCCGTTACGCTTGTTGCCACCATGTAATCAAGCTCATTGGCACAAAATCAATCTATCATGACACAAATTTTCAAAAACAAATTCGATCTAGATACTGAGAAACAAAAAAAAAGATAAAAGTAAATGATAAAAGACACTATTAGCTGATTTTTTTTTTGGTTTCTCCTAATGTAGCTCACGTTTGTAGTTCAATTTTTTTTGGAATGTTTTGTGACTATTTGTATCGTGTTCTGAAGAGAGGGAGTACAAGAGTACCCGAAGGGTGTGGAGTACAAGATATGTCGTCCTGAAGCATGCAGTTCTACCAACGAGATTATCAAAATCTACCGTAATATCAAACAGAGCCTAAATCATATAGCAAATCCACTAACGAATTTAACATTTAGTCAGTGTAACTTGAACCTATCCTTTAACCAGAAAACACTGATGCTATGTTGATTAGAATACACACAAGTTTAAGCACTAATATCATAAAAAATTATTCAATTTAACTACTCACAGTTTCTCTTGTAGATGGAAAAGCTCGAGGAGCTTTTTTTTTTTAAAAAAAACAACGTTGTTCCATATCCTTCAATTAAGCTTTTGAATTTCAAATCAATTCCGATGCATCCCTAGTCAAGCTTGTGCAAGGCATATATGCATGCACTGCCTTTTATCCCCTTGAAGATGCGTGGTGAGAAAGCATCTGCACTCCTTCCTTTTTGTCCAAGCAAGCAGAAGTCAAAACCATCAGATATAGTATAGTGTATAAATTAAGGACAATCAGGCCGCTCACAGCGTGTCAAAATTGACAAGTTAACCAATCAATGTGACAGCAAGTAGTGTTGAAGCTCTTCCGTACGTAAGTCCGGCCAGCCACTGTTCCACGTTCGTTTTCCCTCTCTACTTTTTTGCCATCCTTGTTCTACAGAAAGCATCAACGTGCAATATCTTATTCATCGGAAACTTAAGGTGTGTTTAGTTATTTATACGAAGTGGTGCATGTATAAGATAGTTTAAGAAAAAAATTATCTATGTGTTTGGTTGTTTGAATAGAACAATTCCATCCTAAATGGTGGGATACAAATTTGAGGAATATTTTCTATAGATGCTGAATCAATCAATTCACCCCAAAACAATATAACCAAATGGTATAGCACCATCCTACCCTTATGACTACACATGTATCCTGATGATCGACTAGATGACAAGAGGTTAGGTCACCAAATGCATCGATCACTCCTCCTGTAAAGCATGTGCGCTCAATTAGGATTCTTCTTGGAAGCTAATATATGTAATTTTGTGATACAATTTCTCTTAAAATTTATAGTTTTGTGAAATTGAAACTAATATATGTAGTTTTATGATAGTTTGTACAAGAAACTTATAATTTGTTAAATTTACTCTATTCTTTTACTTATCGTGTGGGAATTTTCTCTCCGAGCGAGCATGGTAGTTGGTTTAATAATTATATATATAACACTTCGAACTTTAATCAAAATTGTATTTAGCACTGAAGTATGAAACCATATATTTGATCTTCTAAACTTTACCATCCAGTTCAAATAACGCCCTATCAGCCCCTTTAGCTCCCTCTCTATTTTTTAATTTAGGAGGAGAAGCTCCTATGGACTCTACCTGTCATTCACCTCACCTTGCACAGCGTGTCATCTTACATGGCAAAACCACTTACTCATCACGCTATGTGAGCAATACCATCCTGCAAAACTGGGTCAGGGTGTTATTTGAACCAGATTGTAAAGTTGGGAGGTCAAATATATGGTTTTATAGTTTGGAGTGCTGGACGGACTTTCAAGCAAAGTTTAGGGTATTACATTGACTTTTTCCTTATATAAATTAGCCGAATTTGCATAATTGCACGGCTAGATAATGCAACATATATTTATATACTCAAGTACAATTGTACTTGTTGTACAACTCTAATTCTTGTAATTAAACATAAAGTTGTATTTGCTAATAAATGTAAGTATGTAATAACTCAAATTAATATCTATGTATGATCACTACTATAGAAAGGCTTATATTAGACCCTCATCACTGACCTTTGTAGCCATAAACCGTCAGTGATAATAATCGTACTAATCACTAACGATTTTTGGCTTAAGGGTCAGTGATGAGGATCATATTACAGACGGTTCTATTAAAAAACCATCAGTGATGACTATGACACTTAAAACTGACGGTTTTATTTTAGAACCGTCTATGATACGGTCTTCATCACTAACCCTTCTAGCTAAAAAAATTATCAATGATGAGTACGATTGTTATCATTGACGGTTTATAGCTAGAACCGTCTGTGATGTGGACACCTATCACTGACCCTTATAGCCAAAAACCGTCAGTGATGTCTCACTTACGGTTTTTGGCTGGAACCGTCTGTGTGGAGGTGTTATCTCAGACGGTGTTTGGCCAGAACTGTCTGTGATGAGCATTTCCTGGAAATAAGTACAGAGAGTCGTGAGGCCCCTGACCCACTTAAGTTTTCCTGAGCTATTTTTGATGTGGGTGCGATTGTGAGGCGATCTGGTGCAAGGAGTATAGTGGATTTGGAAGAGTGATTGTAGATCTTTTTGTTCTTGGTGATCTAAAGTTAGTAATTGGTTCTAATTGCATTATATTGATCAAAGATCTAGCTTGGTAGAGAATATTTTGAAGATATTAGTTTAGATCAAGGTTGGTGTAGATCCATTTGTTCTTTGTGTTCTAAAGTAGTAATTGGTTCTAATGGTATTATTCTGAAGATGTAGCTAGCTGCTAGCTAGGTAAAGAGAGAATTGAAGATCCATTTTGTTCTTTTTTATGTAAGAAGCTAGCTAGCTGTAGCTAGATCCAAGCTAGATCTTCTAGTGTACTTCATTATTTAATTAACACTTATTTGTTATATATGTAGCATATGTAGATGGACCGAAGCTGGATTTACGCTATGAACCGTGCGAGTGCTGAGTACATTAATGGTGTGTCTGCTTTTAGAAGAGCTGTAGAGTAGGATATGCTTAATAAAGGGTCCAATTTATGTCTTGTCTATGCATTGACTGCGACAATCTGAGGTTGTTTGGCAACTCAGCCCAGATCGAAGCACACTTGATTCTATGGGGTTTCAAAAGGGGGTATACATGTTGGATCAGTTACGGTGATGTAGAAGGGAACCATGATAACAGAGAGTATGGTAAATTTTAGGACTTGATGGACGACTTAGAGAAACCTTTGTTCCCGGGCTGCAAGTCGAAATACACAGGGTTGTCGTTCGTGCTTGAACTGTTAAAATTGAAGGCAAGCAACAGTTGGTCCGATAAGAGTTTTATGGCGCTGTTGGGTCTGTTAGCGGACATGCTTCTGGAGGAAAACGAGTTACCGACAACCACCTACAAAACCAAGAAGGTTATTTGTCCCTTGAGAATGGAAGTAGAAAGAATGCATACATGTCCGAACAACTGTATCCTCTACCGTAAAGAGTACGCAGACTTGCATGTATGTCCGATGTGCAACGCATCCCGGTACAAGTGTAAGGATTAACCAGATGACGACGATGAGGGCATCGAGGTGAAGAAAGGACCTCCTGCTAAGGTGGTGTGGTATCTGCCTGTAATTCCCCATTTGAAGTATTTATTTGCCAACCTAAGGGATGCAAAACTGATGCGTTGGCACTCAGAGGAGTGTAAGAATGATGGAATACTAAGACACCCTGCTGATTCTTTCTAGTGGAGAAACATCGATCGAAGGTTTGCAGAATTCGGTGTGGAACCGAGGAACATAAGGTTTGGATTGAGTACAGATGGAATGAATCCTTTCAGTATCATGAGCAGCCGACAAAGCACTTGGCCTATGAATCTCTGTATCTACAATATTCCTCCTTGGTTGTGTATGAAGCAGAAGTACATTTTGCTGTCCATACTTTTCCAAGGGCCGAGGCAACCTGGGAATGATATTGATGTGTACCTAGTACCGTTGGTGGAAGATCTAAAAACACTATTGGTTCATGTTGTACAGGTATGGGATGCGTGCAAACGAGAGAATTTCACTTTGCAGTATCTGTTGTTCTGCACCATAAATGATTATCCTGCCCTTGCTAACCTGTCGGGCTAGAGTACAAAAGGAGTAAAAGCATGTACTCACTACTTAGATGATACCGAGAATGTGTGGCTAAATCACTCGCGTAAAACCATGTACATGCGTCACTGTAGGTTCCTTCGGAGGAATCACCCATACCGCAAGATGAAGAAATAATTCGACAGAAGGAACGAGGTCAATTCAGCTCCAAGGCCTTTAAGCGGGGGAGCTATTTATGATATGGTTAAGGATTTGGATGTTGTGCTCAAAAAGGTACGTAAATTGAGGACCCGCGAGAGGAGCATATGGAAGAAGAGATCAATATTTTTGGACCTGCCTTATTGGGAGCACCTAGAAGTTCACCATTGCATCGTTGTTATGCATGTAGAGAAGAATGTATGTGATAGCTGGATTTGACTCTTACTGAACATTAAGGGCAAGACAAAGGACGGTATCAACACACGGCTTGACTTGGTTGATATGGGCATCAGACCTAAGTTAGCACCGAAAGAGACCAATAAAGGCCGAATGTACTGTGAACCTGCTTGTTACATACTCCCTCCATATCACTATTAGATGTCGCTGGAGAGTTTTGATAAAGGATCACTATTAGATGTCGTTTAAGCTTTTTATGTGCTCTTTAGCCCATTTTACCCTCCAATTAACACACGCTAGCTGGTAGAGTAATTTATTGCTTCGGTTATGTATTCCTAGGCACTCCTCTTCTTCCATCCAGGAACGAAGCTCAACAAATATACTAATCGTTGGATCCATATGATCGCAAGTCCTTGTAAAGTTTAGAGAAGAAAAAACCACCATCAGTGTTGTACTCCATGGAAGGCTCACCAAGGTTGATGCTGTCGCTGTCATCGTCGTCGTCGTCGGACCTGCTGCCGTCATCGCCGGACCTGCCGCCATCGTCACCGGACCTGCTGCCACCGTCGTCCTCACGGCCGTCGTCGCTGAAGCTTCTGCCGACGTCGTCGAGGCTACCACCTTCATCGCCGAAACCGCCACGTACACCGTTGCCGTCGTCGATGTTGACAGCCTCACCAAAACAAATGCCATCGTTTTGCATGGGAAGCAATGGAGTTGATTACGTAGAAGATTCATTTGAACCCGATGTGGTCGAGGATTCATTTGAACTAGACGACGTTCTAGAATCAAATGAGGTTGAAAGCTTCAATCCAAGATGTCTTCCGGATGGTTTTGAGGATTTACCAGTTTGGCAGCAAGAAATCGCTAAGGTCATGTATAAGATTCTTTTCTCTAGATTTTTCTGATACATGTTGTTAAGAGATGTGATTAAGGTGTGCATGATTCATGCACACCTTTTAATCATAAGCTTATCTCTTAACACATGTGGTGCTGCTACTAGCTTCACGCTTGTTTTGATCAAGTTAGTGATATGCTATGCTGATTCCGTCGGAGCATTCATGCAAAAGAGACTATGTAATCAGTTAATGAGCCGTACTAATCCAAAGTTTGCATGCATGAATTAAAGACAAAGTCATGATACATTCTCTTTGACAAACTAATCAGCGAGTATTGTGTTTGCCTCATCTATCAGTGAAGATTCACAACTGATTTGCAAAGGTAGGCATCCTTGTCTTTCTAACATCCCTTTTTCATGTGGGGAATTTTGAATTTGTTTCCTCCTACTTTCATAGCCTCCTTCATAACAAGCAGTAGCGTCAAGAATATTCGATTCGACTTGTGTACAGAGTATTCTTGAAATGCCTGATTTGTGTAAACATGGTTAGTTTTGATGGGGTAAAATGATAGAGTACAAAGTAAAAGAAATATAATTACCTCCTCAACAACCGGAACAAGTTCAGATATTGTCTTCACAGTTTTTTTGTACTGAATGGATTGGATAGCACGAAAAAATCCCAGATCCAAGATATTAAAATCTGGTGAATTTGCCGGTTGACAAATGAGCCGGATATCAAATCCATCTTGCTTAGCAGCTTCACAAAACAATTGATCCGTAGGTAGGATATGAGGCTTAGCATTGTCTTGTTGGATGAAGATAGGCTTGTTGATATCTTCATGTGGCCACTTAGCTCGAATAGCCAGCAGGACTTTATCAATCAAAAAACTTCTAGTGGCTTCCTTTGTAACAGATGTGATGGGCTTTATTTCCATTGTTCCGGCTACCCGGTTAACACTTGTTCTCTTAGCGGCTTCATATGTTACAAGAGGGAAGCATCCAATTTTTCCATCAAAAGTACAATTTCCATCCATATCAAACCTTGGACGAGCAACAGCACATAAGAACATAATTTTAGGAATAAAATTTTTGCTTTTACACGTCCGTATGGGCTCATCTTCATCAAGAAGTATATAATATCTCTCTGTTTTTCTTGTAAGATTGAACCATTTTTCATCAATAAAAACAATATCAAATAATCCCTTAAACATTGGATCATTTGGTATGTTGTTTGGGTCAATCATAGATAGACACCACTCTAGCCTGCTCTTCTTATTCTCCTCTATCAAATGTGGTTTTATGCTGTTTGAATGGCACTTTATGTGGCCTTCTCGTTTTAGCGCCATGAACTTGCCTTTACTCACATGCAATTGACCACATACATCTTCTACCGTTGTTCGATTTGAAAAAGGAACATCACGCAATGCAGATATATCCACCTGAACTCGCTTACGACCACAGTTGCCACTCTTTTTATTAGGAACATCAACCACGGTGCCTTGATCAAGATATCCTTTGCCTTGTTTCCAAATGCGTTGAATCGTTCTGATATTCACTGAGAATAATGTAGCAACTTCCGTGGTTATATGACGCCTCAGCTTTCCATTATTGCTTTTTCTTAGCAAAGCTTGAAATATTTCTCTCTGCGTTTCACTGGACAACTCTTTCATGCGTAAATTCTTGCTAGCATCTGTATATACAAAAGCATGATGACTTAGGGAAAAAAATCATGAAGTTACAGTACGTGCATATATACTCATTTTACAGTGCATATATACTCCTACGGTCAGAAATGCACATGTGCAAAGATCAACAAATATACGTGCATATATACTTTTACACATACAAAAGCATGATGACTTAGGGAAAAAATCATGAAGTTACAGTACAGGACGTGCATATATACTCATTTTACAGTGCATATATACTCCTATGGTCAGAAATGCACATGTGCAAAGATCAACAAATATATGTGCATATATACTTTTACACATACAAAAGCATGATGACTTAGGGAAAAAAATCATGAAGTTACAGTACAGTACGTGCATATATACTCATTTTACAGTGCATATATACTCCTACGGTCACAAATGCACATGTACAAAGATCAACAAATATACGTGCATATATACTTTTACACATACAAAAGCATGATGACTTAGGGGAAAAAATCATGAAGTTACAGTATAGTACGTGCATATATACTCATTTTACAGTGCATATATACTCCTATGGTCACAAATGCACATGTACAAAGATCAACAAATATACGTGCATATATACTTTTACACATACAAAAGCATGATGAATTAGGGAAAAAAATCATGAAGTTACAATACAGTACGTGCATATATACTCATTTTATAGTGCATATATACTCCTACGGTCAGAAATGCACATGTGCAAAGATCAACAAATATACGTGCATATATACTTTTACACTTGTGTGGATGGCAAAATGCACTTGTGCCTTGATCATGAAGTTTACCGTTTTCTTCCGATGGTTCCATATTTATATCGTCTATCCCATGGCTAGGAAAAATCTCTTCCGGTGGATTCAAATTCAAATCAATATTTTCATGAGAGTCTATAGAGAGAGAGATGACATTCAAATTTAGAGAGAATGTTGCAAAGCAGAAGGAAAATATCTAAATTACTCAAAATGACAAATATAGATGAGAAAGTTTACCATTTTCTTCTGGTGGTTCCATGTTTACATCTATCCCATGACCATGAAGAATCTCTTCTGGTGGATTCATGTTCAAATCAATATCTACTTGTGGTCTTCTAACTCCAAAATCGTTTGTCATGTTTGATCTAGTGTGATGAGAAAAGTTACTCACCTTGTCTTTATAAAGGCAATTTTTAGTGGCATGATTGGGTCACACAGTGAAGAGATCTGGCGGCAAGGAAAAATTTTGGCGCTAATTAGAAGGAAGCAAAAATTATGGCGCTAATTAGAAGGAAAAGGTAGCGCTCTCAAGCAAAGAGGAAAAGTAGACTTTGCCAGCTTGGAAAAGCAGGAAAATTAGCGCATGCATTGCCCAGGTTTCGAACTTGAGATCCATTATTAATGAGCAAAACCTCTTACCACCACACCCAAAGGCCACTACTAACTTTTGTGTTTTCAGGCTTTTATTTAATATGGGTAAACACGTCCATATACCCTCTAATTAATAACGTCTTGGTATGTGTTTTGCTGCTTAAAACGACATCTAATAGTGATATGGAGGAAGTACTATCTAAGGCCAAGAGAACTGAACTATGTCAGTGCTTGTATGGTGTGAAAGTTTCGTTCGGTTACTCCAACAATATAAAGAGATTTGTTTCGATGCAAGATTTGAAAATCAACTGGTATGAAGTCTCATGATTGCTATGTACTAATGACACAGATGCTCCCTATCGCAATTAGAAGTATTTTGCCGATCAAGATCCAGGAGACAATCATGAGGCTTTGTTATTTCTCTAACACAATTGCTCAAAAGATCATCGATCCCGAAGGACTAGATGCTCTGCAGGGCGAGGTGGTCATGACTCTATGTAATCTCGAGATGTATTTCCCTCTGCCATTTTTCGATATCATGGCCCGTCTCATTGTTTACCTTGTGAGGAAGATAAAGGTGTGCGGCCCCGTGTTCTACGTAGTATGTACCCGTTCGAGAGGTACATGGGAATTCTCAAATCATGCGTACAGAATCGATCAACATGCATACATGTACAAATATCGCTTATCCCTACTGGGGACACCTGTCATGCTCTCGTCGGTGTTCCTTATTTTGATTCATACGAATTCATACATGTATATACACATGCAAGATGTTATACATGCTCGACTTCTGCTTGTCCCATGTCGGTCGTTTCTCTTATTTGATATTGGCTAACTCAATGATGTTGCTTCCTCACTAACCCAATGGATTTATATCATTTGTATTGAATTTTTTGTATTGTACTTGATATTTTCTCTTTATTTCAATCATATGGAAATCAAATTGCTATTTTTATTCCAAATTTTAGTTCTTTTTTTTGTTTGGAATTCATATAAAATCCAACTACTAATTTTCATTATGAATTTCAATTTTATATTATGTTCGTATGGAAATCAAATTACTAATTTTCTAATATATTTCTAATTTGTAGGGTCATACATGATATAGAGTTTTTTTTATATAGTTTAGGTTGGAATCGTATACAAATCCAACTGGTATTTTTTTATTCTGAATTGAAGCTATTTAGGGATTTTACTATATAAATCAAATTGCTAATTTATTTTATTTTTTTATTCCAAATTTTGATTTTATGTTGGAATTTGTATACAAATCCAATTGCTAATTTTCAATTAGTCTTTGTTCCAAATTTCATTTTCATTTTGATATTCATACAGAGATCAAATTGCTAATTTTCTTGTTTTTTACTATGAAATTAAGTTTTTTATTGTACTTAACGTGGACTCTTTCTTTTAATCGTATAGAAATCAAATTGCTATTTTTTATTCTGAATTTTAGTTTTTTAGGGTGGAATTCATATACCGATCCAATTACTAATTTTCATTTAATTTTTAGTCTCATGATTGCCATGTACTAATGACACAGATGCTCCCTAGCACAATTAGAAATATTTTGCTGATCAAGGTCCAGGAGACAATCATGAGGCTTTGTTATTTCTTTAACACAATTGCTCAGAAGGTCATCGATCCCGAAGGACTAGATGCTCTGCAGGGCGAGGCGGTGACTCTGTGTAATCTCGAGATGTATTTCCCTTTGTCATTTTTCAATATCATGGCCCATCTCATTGTTCACCTTATGAGGGAGATAAAAGTGTGCGGCCCCATATTCCTACGTAGCATGTACCCATTCGAGAGGTACATGGGAATTCTCAAATCATACATACAAGATCAATCTCGGTTGGAGGGTAGCATTGTCGAAGATTATGCAACCAAAGAGGTCATCGAGTTTTACGTCGATTACATGGCTCGGGTTGAACCTATAAGTGTGCCTCGATCTCACCATAAGGGGAGGCTCGAGGGTATCGGGACCATCGGAAGGAAAGCAATCACGCCTGATCTAGTAGCCTACTCTCAAAGCCCATTTCACGGTTTTACAACACATGGTTGTAGTGTCCCCGTATATCGAAGAGCACAAGCACTGGCTACGGTAAGAGAATTCGGCACAGCGGGAGTCTTGGATTACGAGACAACACAACCTTCAGTTCAACAAATGATTGAAGGATCAACCCATCACTGGGAGCTCGTCAAGTGATCATGATACGTTGACATGGTTAAGCATCTAGGCCCCTAATTTGATCTGGTTTTGGCAATTAATGACAATTATGGTTAAAGGACTAACATCTCCAATTTGAGTATTTTGATAATAGGTTGGTCCAAATTTCAACGACAATGAAGCATGAAAATGAAGTGAAATGTGATCAATACGTCAAGCAAAAAAGCCAAAGTATAATCTTAAGGACCTTTTCATAGCTTTTACTGATCTCGGAGTTTTGGAGAAAGAACAGATTGCTAGAATAGGTGCCGTACTATTAAGAGGAACTCTTGATTAGTAGATTGATGTGTTTTTAGTGAAAATGGCTAAATCAATGCTCTCAAATGATTATTTTTAATTTGAGCCAAAAAAAAAGAACAAATCCCTCTTGGTCAGCCTGGATCGGCACTACTGCCCATGGTAGTGTGGTAATGCCGCTTGGGTAGGCAGTATCGGCCCCAGGCCCAGTACTTATATTACAGAGAGGGGTGTTGGTGATCCTGTGCCCAGCCGACACTACCGACCTCATGGGGCGATGCTTGCTTGGCAAAGACTACTGACCATGTGAGGTGGTCTGCAGCTCGATCGGCGATCTGCAGCCCTAGGGAGGTAGTCTTTTTCTAGAGGAGGTGTTTTTGAAGCCAGCTCGATCGGCACTTGTAACATCCCAAAATTTTCCCATATTATTATTTTATTCTTATTTATGCATTTTGTGATTTCCTGGAATTTATTGGATTTTTTTGGAATTTATTTGAATTAGTTTCAAATTATGTGTAATAGCTTTTTGTGGAAATTAATTTAATATAGACAAAATTAATATAAAGTTTTGCCAAAACTATTTTATTTGAGTTCAAAATGTCTTAAAGTATTTATGAGGATTTTCAGGGAATTTTGTTGATATTTTTATTGCCTAAAAACAATAAAAGGAATTTCTGAAATTATTTTAAATCGCAAACCCAGAGAAAATAGCTTGAACAGTACTGGGCCGAAGCCCAGCGCTGTGCATGTGTGCGGCCCAATCGCTCCGCGCCGTCGGCTGCCGTTGGATTTCAATCGAAGGGCCTTCATCAAGCCGCGTCGCTAGTATCGTTTCAACCGTCAGATCAAGATCGCACGGCGGGTGTCAAGGCGTACTAGTTCGGGTTTCTTCTGAATCCATGCCGTTGCGGGAGACGCGTGTGCGGTTAGGATCGTGTGGCGTCGGGAGTGTTTTGTGGCCGTTGGATCACCATCGAGCGGAGCCGCGTCGTCGTCTTCGCGAAGGACTCAAAGCCGAAGCTGCCGTGGACTCTTTGTCCGAGTCGCCGGCAGAGAGGGAGGCGGCACTAAAAAAGAGGCGCACCGGGTTCGCCTTGCAGTCGCAAACGAAAGCCCTAGGATAGTTAGTCAAGAAACGCCGCCGTTCCGCCGCAATCAAAGACTTTCGGTCGAGCACCGCCGTGAGGGAAAGCCGCCGATTCATCGTCGTCTGTGGGGGAGAAGGCTCAGGACCTGCGTTGTTCGCTTCGCCTTGTCACGGGCCATCTCGTGCATGCGTCTGTTCTGCAAGAGCACCGCCGGAGAGGATGTTCCCCTTGGAGGTCGTCGTCGCCGAAGAAGAAGACCGCGCCGTCGTCAGACCTATGCCCAAAACCCAGATCCGTGCACGTCAGGAGGTAGGCAACATCGAGGCACGTATGTAGATGCCCTCACCGGCCGCCGCCGGCAACCATAGGGTCCCGTGCCAGTGGCGGTGACGTGGGTTGATGCTTCGTCGATGCGTGGCAGCCACGTGTGCGGCATGGCAGATATGGCGGTCACGTGGCACTTGCGTAGCGGCTGCGTGTACGTCGTGCTGGCGCTGAGTCGTTGTGCCGCAGGCCCGCATGTCAGAGAGGCCAGAGGCTCATGGACCGGGTCCACGGTGGACCAGATCCAAACCGTGGATCGAGTCCATGGACCGTGGCACGCGTCGTTGTCTGATTGGCCTAGGTCAAGGCTGACATCAGCAAGATGCATTAATGTGGTTTTTCAGAATGAAAATAATTCGGGAAAATCGGATTTTGTATTTTCTGTATTTTTAGAATTAATTCAATCTTTGAAAGGCTATAACTTTTGCATTTTAACTCGGATTTGGGTTATTCAAATCTCTAAATTTTTTTAAAATTGAGATCTATTTAATGGTGAATTTTATTTGATTTTTGGAGTTCATCTACTCTCTTTTTTGGTGTTTATTTGTTATCTTTGCATCGTTTCGCGTAGACGTTGAGTTGATCGATACTCCAGGAGAGGATTCGTCACTTCAAGATCAAGTTCCAGAGATAGACCAGAACCTTTGCCAAGGCAAGTTGTGCTTTGATCATGTCGAACCTATGTTTATAAAATTGCTATATTGTTTTACTCTATTGCATGTTATTTCACATATACAATTGTTTCAAATTAAATTGGGACTAGCTATTATACCAATTTGATCTATACCCTACCTTGTCAATTGTATGCCATAATCTATTGTCACCCTAGATTGGTTCATTATAGTTGATTAATACTAAAATCAACATGGGAGGGTTAGACCGTGTTAGCTTCTTAGCCATGCCACGTCATCACATGAACTTGTATCATCAATGTTTAATCTTGACTAATGGAATATGGAACAATAATATGAACTTGTGTGTCATGTGAGGTCATACAATGAGATTGAGTTGTAGTAGCGAGTCATGTCACGCAACGATGTTGAATTGTTGTTGGCACGTGGTGCTTGGTAATCAACTTGGGTGGTAATCATTTAGATTGGGGCAAGTGACAAGGGGCGAGTATGCCAAGGTGGGCCCGATGGGCAGAGGGTATGTGGAAGTCTTGCTTCAATCATCCTAAGGACTTAACCTTGCAAGCCTTTGACCTGAGTCAATCATGCAACCACATATGTGATATGGGACAGCCTAACTGATTAATTTGCAATGTCTTAGCTTTGGTACTATCATTGGCGGTGTGAGTTCCCGAATTATGGAGTAACTCACATGGCGCAAGAGGGGTGCCCTGGGCGTGGTTTTCAGACCCACCAGTGTTGAAACCTTAGCAGGTAGTACTAGTTAAGGTAGTGCATTTTAAAGGCTTTGTTATAATTACTCGCCTTTGTGGTGTATGGTTGTATCATGTGGGTAAAGTGCATAACCTCTGCAGAGTGTAAATCTATTCGAATAGTCGTGCTCGCGGTATTGAGCAATGCTCGAGAATTAAAGTTAAGGGTTAGCTTAATTAAATGGAAAACTTGGTTAGGATGGCGGAATTGCCATATGGAAGGTTGGAACTTGACTTAGGATTGGAAACTTGATTTACTTGAGAAATGTTGAATCTATCTATTACTATTATTTGTTTTACAGTCTTTACAATCTATTTATTGTATTTATTCATAAATACTGCTTATTGCAAAACAGTCATAATAGCTTTTTCCTTTGGAATAAGCCTTGCATATAGTTACATAGAATTGTATTCTGTGCACAACTTGTTGAGTGTTTTATGTACTCACCCTTGTCAACAACCACAATCAACAGTTGATGAGTCTACACCTTTGTTGGAGGAAGAGTTCCAGGAGGACACGAGTCGTTAGGGTCCGAGCCTTGTCAGTTGCCTGTGGTGAATTGATGAGTCATCTACGTCTTCTATTTCCGCTGTATATTTCTTAGTTTATATTTCAAGTTTAGCCCTGCGTGGTTTAATAATGTAAGTTGGTTATAAGATCATACACTTAGCTATATCAATAAATGGAGTATTATTATTATTATTATCGTTGAGTATGATGTGATATGTACCAATGTTAAGCTATGTGCACTAGCGTTGATCCTGGGACTAGTGCGGTAAACACAGTGGGTCTGAATCGGTGGATTTGGATCCTTACAGCACTACCGACCCTAGTTGGGCGGTACTACCGCTCGACCGGCACTACCGCTCGACCGGCACTACCGGCCTAGCATGAGCGGTAGTGCTGGGCCTCAGGACAACTGCTAGTCTGTCAGTGCATTTAATGCCCATAGTCGATCGTTGAACCTAAGGCCGGTAGTACCGGCCCCGGATAGGCAGTAGTGCTGGCCAACCTGAATTTTTCAGGGAATTGATTGCAATGGCTAGGAGAATTGATGAGGACTATAAATACACCCCCATATGCAACTCTTGGACTCCCATTTCATATTCTTGAGTTCTAGTGTGCATCTCTTCTACTCTAGTGCATTAAACTCACATTTAAGGAGTAGTTGAGTGAAAATCAAGTGAGAGCATTAAATTGAGCCATTTAGACACTTAATTCACCTCAAGCAACCATCAAAGTTTGTTACTCTTGGAGTTTACCGCCTCCTAGACGGCTTGGAGGTGTTCGTGCGCGGTGAGGTTCTCAACAGAAGTTGTGAAAATCCCCGACAAGTTGTGAAGGCTGGAGTTCACCTACCCAGAGCGGGGAAGAACTACCTTAGTGATCGAGGAAGGCTCAAGTGAGTGGAGCCGGCTTGAAGTTGTTCAAGTTACCTCAACGTGGATTAGGGGATATCGGCAAGTCTCCGAGATCACGGGATAAAATTCTTGTCTCTCATTCTCTTGTGATTTGCTTTTACAATTCTTGTGCTCAATTCTTGTTTCTAGCAATTTGAGTATATTGTTTATAATTAGAATCCTTTATTGCTCATACTTGACTTGCTAGAGTACTTGGTGATCACTAGAAATCATAGTTATAAATTACCATTATTGCAATTCTAGCTTAGTGATTTAATTAATTGCAATTAGAGTCAAAAAATTTAGAAACCTCCTATTCACCCCCCTCTAGCCGGTTATCTTTGATCCTACAGATTAGCAAAAGGGCCAACATTTACAGTTGTCACATGGAAAGGATACGATTTAAATGGGTACACATTTTACACTAGAGATCATGATATGAAGAGCAGAAACCAGAATAGCGGTGTCGATATTGATGCGTTCAATACTGCTAAGTCAACGAGGAGCTCCTACTATGGGTTCATAGAGGAGATTTGAGAGCTCGACTACATAATATTCAAGATCCCCTTATTTTGGTGCCATTGGGTCCACCTCCAGCATGTGAGGGTTGATAAGTACGGTGTCACTACTGTGGACGTCGAACATGTCAGATATCAAGATGAATCGTTCGTATTCGCTACCCAAGTTGTTCAAGTCTTCTGTGTAACCGACCCGTCTAACAAGAAGCACCACGTAGTTCTTCAAGAAAAAAGAAGAATTATTGGAGTTGACAATGTAGTAGATGAGGAAGAGTACAATCAATTTGATAAGTTGCCTCCTATCAGAAACGCCAACATGATCCAAGAAGAACAACCTGAGGAAGCTAGCTACACATACGTCGATCATCGTGAAGGCCTAATTTTCATACAAAAGAATAAGCAAGTGAAGTTATGAGGAGGTGTCTTCATGTTTATTTGTTATGTGTAAAATGCTGAACTTGTAAGCAAGTGGATGATTGTAATGAACTTTGCAAAATGTACAATTGCTAACATACTAAATAGATTTTATGATTTTGGCATAATTAAAATAAAGTACTTAAAATTCTATATCTAGGTTTAAGAGCAAATTGTCAGTGTATCTGGAGTTTTGTAGCTTGTGATCAGATTAAATGAACTGAAAGTAAGTGCATCTGGGTTTTAGTTCCATCACAGATGGTTCGATTGTAGAACCATCTGTAATGTATCTTATCGCAGACGGTGCTTAAATGGAACCGTTTGTGCTAGAGGCTATATAAAAATGTCCCTCACGCAAATCGATCAGTTACCACTTACCACTGCTCAAAACCCTAGCCGACACTTCGTCTCCCCCCTGCGACGCCTCCCCTTGGCCTCGTCGATCTCCTCCACCGCATCGGTCTCCTCCACCCGCGCCGGCCTCATCCACCCGTGTCAGTCTCCTCCACCCGCGTCGGCCTCCTCCTCCACTATGTTGCCGAGGTTAAGTGTGATGTAATACCCATAGACTATGTCCTCAGTTTTTTAGGTTTTTATGTCCTTAGTTTTTTAGGTTTTTTTAGTTGACTTGAGATATTTTATTGAATGTCTCGTCTACACCATTGTGAATAATTTTGTTAAGTTGACATATGTCAGTAAAGAGTCTTCCATAATTTATTGGCAGTCTCATTTCTTTGTTCTAGTAGAAACTTTAGCATCAGTTTTCAGCTAGATATTGCTAATTGCTTTGATACTATTTAACTGATTGATTTTTATCTCTTAAAATGGTGGCAGTTTCTGATTATAGAATTGATTGATCTCCAAGAGGGATAATTATGTTGGTGTTAACAATAAAACTTAGGAATGCTAATGTTGCCTTAAAGAGCTTTTGAGATTGTTTGCTGTATTGTAATATCTTACTTGGATCGAATATGTGATATTGCGATTATTGATTTGTGTCATCTGTCATATATTTCTCTTGCATGTATTTGTCTGCCAACTGACCTTCAAGAAGAATCCTTTCATTATCACCTTTCCTCTAAGATTTGAATGAACGGTTGAGTTGGAATGCCCGATTATTAAGTTGGTGCATGTTTTGAAGTGTGAGGAGGTAGACGAGCAATGTGCTTAGGTCAAATTGCTTAATTTACTAATAACAGTGTGTGTACAAAATGACAAAAAGCTAAAAACATAATGTAGAATGAGCTTATTTGAAATGTACCTGCACATTGCGTATATATGTCCTACTCCACAAAGGTTCAAACACCAAATTAGAAAATCTCAAGATAGTGAGATAGTTACTTCCTTAAGTACACTTCTCTGAACTAGATAGTTACTTCATGTTAATTTAACCATTATATCGCATGCATGAAGAAATGCATGTGTTGCTTGGCTAGTTCTACTTCTACACATGCATGCAAAAGTCTGAATAAAGGAAGAGGAGATTAGAAGGAGGGTTGCTCGGCTGGAACTAGAAGGCCAAATTCAAGTAGGAAAGGATGACCAAAGATTCTATTGCGTGAATTATTTTGTTGCTTTATTTACTTTTGTTTCCATGCACTCCTTAGGATACTATATGTGGGTTACAGGAAAGACAAGGGCAGGATGATTAATTTTTTGACTAGATATGAATTACTAAGAACAAAGAGAGAGTTATTGCTTCCATGTTCTTGTGATTCCCCATGAATTGCACCAGTCCGTGCTACTACACCTTCGTGCGTAGTTTGTGTGGATTAGTTTTTTAGTTTGTGGACTAGTGATTGTTCGGACAGCAGGCTATGGTTGTTTTCCTCATCGTTGGGTCACAATTCCACCAAGTTATCCAAGAATCCTACGCCATGAAGATCGAAACTCCTGTGTACCGATTTTCCCACGAAGTTGGTGCATATAACCTCAATCCTCACCACCGAATGGATCCAATGAGCTGAAGATAGGAAAACCAATGCGTGGTCCAAGAGGCGTAAATAAAAGACCCTAGAGCCGATATACCATCACGGTGATCAATCCGCAGGATGGGGTACCCACCGAACCTCCAAAGGCAGTGAACGCATTTCGAAGCTTGCGCGGGATAGTTGGACAGGAACGGGTGCCCATCACTTGTCCATCTTGGAAGTAACTGACCGACGAGGCGCGCAACAACATAGTCACTGAAATTTTTGCATCATTCGAGATCCCGGAAGACGTCGTGCACCTAGTGCGACGATACACATTGCTAGTGGTGGGAAAAGCATGGAAGAACTTCAAAAGCACGCTTGTCACAAATTACGTCAAGAAGGAAAGGACTCCATTATCTAAGTATGGTTTCATTGACGAAGATTTATGACAACAATTTATTGAGATGAAGACGTCAGAATAATTCGTGCCTAAGAGTGAAGTGCTCAAGACCCCCCAGGCCCAGAACACCCACCCCCACAGACTCAGCACCGCTGGGTATGCGGGTAAGATCAAGCAATGGAGGAGGGAGGACGGGGAGGCACTTCTGACGGGGGCGTCCCCGCCATTGCCTCGATGAAAACCTGCGTGCCCAAAACTGGCTAAGAGCGAGGTCAAATACCACGACTTTAGGCACCGTGTCCTTTAGGAACCCCGCAAACGAGGAAGTGTCCCAACGCCTGGTAAGATATCGAACTACATAGTTTGTAATTGCTTTATAAATATAAGTGACATGACATGCCTTACTCTTGCAGCTCACGTTGAGTTTAGAATCATCGCAAACCTCTTTCTGGCTGGACAGGGAGAAAGATGCACTATCAATGGCCTTGGGAAGCAAGGAGCACCCTGGTCGCACGTGAGGCTTGGGTGTTTTCGTCCCTTGAAAAATGGGATTTCCACAAGACTCTGACACGTATCAGAGTAGGAAAAGATCCAAAGCCGAGCACAAGAAATGGCTAGTAGCATCAATTAAGTAAGAGCTTAAGGAATAAATTGAGGCAGAGCTAAAAGCGCAATTTGATAAAAAAAACTAAGAAGACTTGAGGAAAGGTGGGAGCTAAGGGTGGCTGCGGACAAACTCATATAGACCGCGTAAGCCCTAGAAGTACCAACACAGTTCAGCCCCACTCACTGACAAAGCAGTTGTGCATCCGCCCCTGAGATAGACGTACACGACGGCACATTGCCGTCGATGATATCCAGGTACTACATATCTCTGGAATACTCAGTACATAGAATATGTTGGGTGTCATAGCTAATTAATTGTGTACCGTTATGTAGGAGGTCACACCATGCAAGCTCCAAGTGCGGCATACCAACTAGTGAAGCGATAACTGTTCACGTTCACCCGGTAGCATCGGGTTATGTGAAGGTCAGTGTGGACTATGTGAATGTATCTTTCAAGTTCGTCTCGCTGGAGATGCTCCTAAATAACAAGATCATGACACTAGGGGATGCCGCTGACACATTCATCCAGTGGCGCAAGAAGGACATCTTAATCGATGACCGTCCTCCAGCATCGGAGCAACATACACAACATGATCCACCAGCTGCACTGAACCGGCCCACACAATCGGCTATTGTGCCCAGAGCATCAGTGCAAGCCGATAGAACACTTCATGCCCACTCCTCTCCCGTGAAGACGACTAAAAGTAGAAAGGGAGACAAGGCCATATCCAAGCAGATTATGAAGGAGCTGAAATATGAATATGCCCTGTTAGCCCGAAAATTCAAACTAGGAGAGCCTTTAGTAACGAAAAAGGGCCACAACAACTTTTGAAGGAATCCATTAGATTGCATGATTGGTACATGGAATAAGCAAAAAAGGCAGAGGCAACACGTGTAACAAGTGTAGGATCAAGGATAACCGACTAGAGAGGGAGAATAGGAGGTTTCTAAATTTTTCAATTTTAAGCACAAACAATTTAAACACTAAACAAGAATTGCTATCTCCTTCAACTATGCAACTAAGTTCTCTAGTAAATATCACAAACTCTAGCAATTTAAGTAAGAATCAAGTAGAGATCTAAGCACAAATAATATACTTGAGAAAACTAGAAGATTGAACCAAACACTAGAAGAGTAAATGAAAATCACAAGAGAACGAGAGACAAGATTTTTGACCCGTGGTCTCGGAGACTTGCCAGTCTCCCCTACTGCACGTTGAGGTGACTTGAACAACTTCAAAACGGCTCCACTCGCTTGAGCCTTCCTCGATTACTATGGTAGTTCTTCCCCGCTCCGGGTGGGCGAACTCTGGCCTTCACAACTTACTGGGGCTTCTCACAATCTCCGTTGAGAAGCTCACCGCGCACGATCGTCTCCAAGCCGTCTAGGAGGTGGCAACCTCCAAGAGTAACAAATCTTGACGCTTGCTTGAGGTTGAATGAGTATCTAAAGGCTCAAACTAAATGCAACACTCAATCTTTTGCTCTTCACTCTCTTAAATGAAAATTGAATGCTCTTATAGAGAGGAGAAGACTTGCTAGAGCTCAAATATCATCAATGAAGACCAAGAGAGCCTCTAGAATGCAGGTGGGGTGTATTTACAGCCCCTACCAATTTTTCTAGCCGTTGGAGCTCGAAATGAGCTAAAATCAGGTTTTCCGGTGCTACCTCCCATGTAGGACCGGTAGCACCAGGCTCCAACTCAACGGTTGGAACAGTGCATTAAATGCACTACTAGAGACCGTTGTACAGGGGTCCGCTGCTACCGCCCAACTGGGTCTAGTAGCACCAAGCTCTTTTTATTTTTACTCTGCCCGAACCGGATTTCTCTGGAATTTTAGCACCGGGCTGAGGAGCCGGTGCTACCGCTTGGCCGGTAGCACCGTGCTATCATGGGCGGTAGCACCACCCTTCCAGAGAGCACAAAAGGGAGCTCTCTGGAATTTTCACACCGCCCATATAGCTGGTGCTACCGCTCGCCCGGTAGTACCGCGCTACCATGGGCGGTAGCACCGCTCTTCCAGAGAGTACAAAAGGGAGCTCTTTGGAATTTTCACACCGCCCATATGGCTGGTGCTACCGCTCGCCCGGTAGCACCGCGCTACCATGGGCGGTAGCGCTGCCCTTCTAGAGAGCACAAAAGGGAGCTCTCTAGAATTTTCACACCGCCCATATGGCCGGTGCTACCGCTCGCCCGGTAGCACTGCGCTACCATGGGCGGTAGCACCAGGTTTCCAAAAACTTCATATTTGTCTCCATAGAATTTTCAATGAGACTTGAATCTTGACACAATGCATCATCTTGAGTATTTAATTTGAGCCTTTAGAACTTTAAACGACGTTAAGTGAACGTCAAGACCTCTCTTAATATTACGGCCCTAATCCTAGCAATTTGATCTTTTCTTCAAACTCCGAGATCGGTAAAAGCTATGGAAAAGGTCCTTAAATGATTATACCTTGGCCATTTTGTCTTGACGAATTGATCTTCTCTTTATCAACTTCATGCTTTCATCATCATCGAAACTTTGACCAACCTATTCTCAAAATGCTCAAATAGGAATTGTTAGTCCTTTAATTGTGATTTTCATTAATTACCAAAACCAAAAAAAATTGGGGGCCTAGATACTTTCAATATCCCCCTTTTTGGTAATTGATGACAACCCACATGTAGGAATTTTGAATTGAGTTTGATCTTTGAGTGTACAATTTGGAAAACAAGTTGTAAAGTCAAAGGGTTTGGCTTAATCATTCAACCAACAATAATTGAGAAGAAAAGAAACTCCTAAATATGTGCGTATGAGTGAAGAATGAAGTTTTGCACATTATGAAAAAAAATAAACATTTTGACAGAGTTTCATTTAGATATTAGAATTCATGGATGAACACAAACAAATATGATATATATGCAATAATCATGAGAGATTTAAAAAAACAACTACAAGCATTTAAACATCCACAGTATTCATCACAATAAAAGATCACCCAACAGAAGATCGTCCAAACACAAGTATAGCTACGTATATAACCACAAGAAACAGATAAGCTAATGTTCGGTGCCTTCAGCTTCTTCATACTTCTCCCCCTTTGTCACCAAGTACCAAAAAGGAAGGAGATCAGTGGTAGCTCAAGAAGATGGAGGATGAGAAGGAGGAGTGCGAGATCCATAACGCTGAAAAGCAACTGTAGCCTGCTGAGAGCGAAACTCCTCAAAAGATGAGTGGAGCTCAGAAATGGATGAATCAAGGGAGCTCATTCGCCCTCTAACCTGCTAGACTGCTCATCGGATCATTTCTTAGGCTGTCAAGGAACTGATCATGAGAAGTCTGCTGAGATGATGGAGGGGCCTCTGCGGCAACTGGAATTCCTGCATCTGAGGCTGTTGAGAAGATGACTAACCTCACTGACTGATAGCCTGAGGAGCTGCCTCACGGGGCCGATATGTCTTATGAACACCACCACACCCCCCTCGAAATCCAGTAACAATATTGATGATCATCATAATGTATGGAGCAAAATATATTATTTTACCTTTATCACAGGCAGATGAAGCCATCTCTTTGATCATAAAGTCCACCACATCAAACTTGTGCTTGAACATGACTTTATTCATGATGTTCCATGCATACCCTTTGATCTCATCATAATTTCCGCTCTTAGGATGAATAGTCACCCTGATAATTCGACTAATAAGGCTTGTTGAGAGAAGAAGATGTGTCATTTTACCTGGACGCTTGACTAGAGCGGCTGGATCATAGAACTCAAGCTGCCTGGCGAGGAGAAGAACTCTGTCATTGTGTACACTTGGATATCCACTATGGTAAATCCCCCATGCCTCCTCTATCTCATTCTTAGTAACTGTGTGCACTGCAACATTTGTCATCCAGGTGATGGACTCGAAAGACTCAGAGACATGCAGTGTAGCATAGAATTGCCTGACCAAATCTTCATTGTAATCACACTTCTTGCTCACAAAATCTGACAAGCCAGCCCCATGAAATAACTCTGGAACTCCCACAAACAAAGGAATCTTTCTAATATGATCCCAGTTGGCCCATTTGTGATCAACAAATTCCTTTTTCTTGTAAATCTCATAATATAATTTTTGTTGAAACAGGGTTCTAAATCTATCCTCAGAGGCACTCCTAGGCAGCATGTATTGATTTGCTTATCGGAGAGAGATGAAGGTGTCACCTTTAATTTTGCTTAGATCGACTGATGGATCAAAATTGTCAAAGATTTCTTGATCATCCCCTGATCCTTCATCCCTATCTCCATCATCATCAACAACATCCTTGAGCTCATCTTCATCTATTCTCTCACTGCTAGACTCTAGTTCAACTTGTTTTCCTTTGGATTGCTTTGAGCTACCACCAATGTCTCGCTTACTCTTTTGTCTAACTTCGAAAAGTCTTGAGGCAATGGGAATATCATCCTCACTGTCAGAATCTTGAGGAGGAGGAGGGCGACCTCTATTTGCCGCAATTTTCTTGTAAGAGCTAGTACCTCGGGTTTTAGGCATGATTACTGGATACAAATAGATAATTCAAGGAGTAAGATCAAGGTTATATGCCCTAGAGATAGAATTTTCAGTGAAACACAAGCCTTTGTGCACAATTTGACTGCAATCTCGGTGCTACCGCTCATGCTATTTCGGTAGCACCGGACTTAGGGCGGTGCTATCGCACAGAGACCAGTAGCACCGGCCAGTTTGTAGTTCAAACCTAATTTCGTTAGAATTTGTGGTTTTGAGTGATTTGATTCAAAGGAAATATCCTAGAGGCATAAAGATCCCTCATAACACTCTTTCTATCCACAAATTTTAACCAAATTTTCACAAATTTTTGCCGCATTTCACATAAACCCTAATAGATGAGAAACCAAGCACCTAGGGCATGAAGAAATCAAGGATTTTAAGAACAAAAAGGTACCTTTGAGTAGAGGATCGAAAGAGGAACAAGAAGATTGAAGAAATTTGAGATCTCTGCACGCTTTTCAGAGATTTGGGTAGAGAGGAAAAATGGAGGAGTGAGAAAGAGAGAGAGGAGAGCGGTATGAACTGGAGAAGGAACCGGTTGCACCGCGCCTCACTTTAACCCCCAGACTCGATATTTTCGGTGCTACCGACCATGTATGGGCGGTGCTACCGGACCTGACAGTCTGACAGGCTGAAATATCATCTAAAGGTGCTAAATGAGTTGAAATAGCTCATATGATTGCAAATTTTGATTGAAAACATATATGAGCATCCCAACCTTATACACCAATCGAGAATTTTACTTTACAAGAAGTATTTGCATTAGATAGATTCCTTTTTGCCCCCAAAACATTTTCTCGGTGACAAAAACACTTGAATAGCAAAAGTGAAGTTCATTTGCATGTATGAGTTGAAAAGCACCTTTTGGTAGACTAGAAACTAGGTTATTTTAGTTCCAAAGGTGAAGACTTAGAAAGTGCATTTGGTTGATCAAAATTGACCAAGTTTTGATTTAAGGAATTTTGAAGAAAAAGTAAGGATTTGTCAAAAGATTGAAAAAGAGTATTTCTAGTAAAATACTCCCCTTAATGTGTTTCTCATCTAAACAAGTCAAAACTAGAATAAACTTCAATGAAGCACCAAATTTTAAGAAGTCAAGCAAAGTACAAAAATTCAAATCACATTTGAGATATCTATGACGTTTAACTCATTCCTCAATTTACAAAAGCGAGCTTCATCTAAGGGCTTGGTTAGGATATCTGCCGATTGATCTTCAGTTCTAATATGACTAATCAAAATATCTCCTTTGCTAACATGATCTCTCAAGAAATGATGACGAATTTCTATATGTTTGGTTCTTGAGTGTTGGACCGGGTTGTTGGCTATTTTAATGACACTTTCATTATCACATAATAGAGGCATATTTTTAAAATTTATTGCATAATCCATTAAGGTTTGCCTCATCTATAATAATCATGCACAACAACTACCGACGGATATATATTCGGCTTCGGCGGTGAATAAAGCTACGGAATTTTGTTTCTTGGAGAACCAAGAAACGAGGGATCTACCTAAAAATTGACAACTTCCCGATGTGCTTTTTCTATCCACTTTACAACCCGCATAATCCGAATCCGAATATCCAACTAAATCAAATTTAGCACCCTTAGGATACCATATCCCTATATTTGAGGAATGCTTTAAATATCTTAAAATTCTCTTGATGGCTACTAAATGCATTCTTTAGGTGAAGCTTGAAAACAAGCACACATGCAAACACTAAACATGATATCGGTTCTAGATGCGGTGAGATAAAGTAAACTACCAATCATAGAACGATAAAGCTTTAAATCTATCGGTTTACCTCCCTCATTTAGATCAAGATGTCTGTTTGAAGCCATTGGAGTTTTGATAGGCTTGGTGTCTTCCATGCCAAACCTCTTGAGTAAATCTTTCCCATACTTGGTTTAACTCACGAACGTCCCATTTTTGAGTTGCTTGATTTGAAGTCCAAGGAAGAAGTTCAATTCTCCAGTCATTGATATTTCAAATTGCCTAGACATCATATTACCAAATTCTTTGCAAAAATCTTCATTAGTAGAACCAAATATGATATCATCAACATAAATTTGACATACAAAGAAATCTCCATCAATTATTTTGGTAAAGAGTTTTGTATCAACCTTTCCAATTTTGAAACCTTTTGATATGAGAAAATATCTAAGCCGCTCATACCATGCTCTAGGAGCTTGTTTGAGACCGTATAGCGCCTTAGAGAGTTTGTAGACATGATTTGGATGTTTAGAGTTTTCAAAACTGGGAGGTTGTTCTACAAATATCAATTCAGATATTTATCCATTTAAGAATGCACTCTTACATCCATTTGAAATAATTTGATATCAAAGCAAGATGCAAAGGCAAGTAGAATTCTAATAGCTTCTAATCTAGCTACGGGTGCAAAAGTTTCACCAAAATCTAATCCTTCAATTTGTGTAAACTTTGCGCCACTAATCTTGCCTTATTTCTTACCACAATACCATTCTCATCTTGCTTATTTCGAAATACCCATTTAGTGCCAATAACGTTATGATTCTTGGGTCTTTCGACTAGCGTCCATACATCATTACAAGCAAAGTTGTTGAGCTCTTCATGCATTGAGTTTGTCGGCGATTGAGATCGCCGACCGCGAGGGGGTGTGGAGGATCGTGTGAGGGCGGAGCCCGAGGTCGTGTTTGTCCGGGAAAGGGCATCGTCGCGCGTACGTTGGGGAAGAACAGGAGAGAGAGACAGCGCCGTGGACACGATGATTATACTGGTTCGAGCCCCCAAGTTCGGGTAAAAGCTCTACTCCAGTCTTGCCGTCGGGCGAAAGATGAATGTAATGCTCTGTGGAAGATTACAATGGGAGCTCAAGCTCGGTTCTACTCGAGCCAGAGCGTACGTGGGAGGTGTTGTCCTTTCTCGCCCGGATCCCCTTTTTCTTGAACTAGCCCCCTTTTTAGAGCCCTTCAGGAGCTTCTGCTGCTCTTTCCTGAGACCGACGCCGTGCAGTCGCTGTGAGCAGACAGGAGTTGTTGTGAGCCGACGTGAGTAGTTGTGAGCTGACGGGAGTTGTTGAGAGTGTCGGCCCTAGTTCCCACGCAGGGGATGGGTTGGCTCTAGTTCCCACACAGGTGAAGGTTTCTACTTCTCCAAGACGGACCGTTACAAGAAAAGGCTTGGTCTGGAGGGTATGAGTGGTACGGCCCCGAGCCCAGGTTGGAGCTTTATCCTTCTGCCCGAGCCCGAGCTCGTCGGATACGGACTCGAGCCCGGGAGGCGCATGCTCGAGCTTGTATGTACGAGCTCGTGCCTGGGGACGCGCGCTTCGGATTTGGGGGAAACAGGCTTGAGTCCGAGGGGTATTCTTCCGTGCCGATGCTACCAATCCCCGACAGAGTTCATACAATCCGGGTCATCTAAAGCTTCATCTATATGAGTAAGTTCAAAGGAAGACACAAAAGGATAATGTTCACAGAAAGAAACAATGCGAGATCAAGTTTGAATACCCTTACTAACGTCACCCAAAATTTGATCTATTGGATGATCCTTGGAGAGTCCATGATGAATTCTTTGAGGTAGAGGTTGAGCTTGTTGATCACTCTCCTTCTCATCCACATCTATAGGTTGAACTTGACTTGGTGTTGCGGAAGTAGAGGTTTCAACTTGAGTGGATAAAGGTTGATCATCTTTATCCTCCTTTGGTTTGATGTCTCCAAGCGTCATGTTCTTCATTGCTTCTCTTAGTCCTTCATTACCCACATCATCTAAATTTTCTTGCTCTTCTTGAGAGCCATTAGTTTCATCAAATTCAACATCGCAAGTTTCTTCAACAAAACCTTTATTTTTGTTAAACACGCGATATGCTTTACTATTTGAGGAATACCCAAGCAAGAAACCTTCATCATAACGACTTTGGAATTTCAAAAGTCGAACACCCTTTTTCAAAATATAGCATTTACAACCAAAAACTCGAAAATAAGGAATGTTTGGTCTTCTTCCAATAAGAATCTCATAGGAAGTCTTTTTTCAAAAGACGATGCAAATCAAGCATATTTGTTGCATGGCAAGCGATATTAATGGCTTCCGCCCAAAAACTATCGGAAGTGCCATACTCATCAAGCATAGTTCTTGCCATTTTGATTAGTGTTTGATTTTTCCGTTCTACAACTCCATTTTGCTCCGGAGTGTAGGTGGCGGAAAGCTCGTGCTTTATTCCAAGTTCATCACAATAATCTTCAATTCTTGTGTTTTTAAACTCGGAACCATTGTCACTACGGATTCTCTTAATTTTGAAATCGAATTCATTTTGAGCCCTTTTTGCAAAACTTTTGAAAATACCGGAGGTTTCGGATTTATCATCTAGAAAGAAAACCCAAGTATATCTTGAATAATCATCAACAATAACTAAACAATAAGAATTACCTCTGATTCTCTTATAGGTTGTCGGGCTAAACAAATCCATATGTAAGAGCTCTAATGGTCTAGATGTGGACATGATACTTTTTGAAGGATGAGAACGAGCCACTTGCTTGCCGGCTTGACAAGCACTACAAAGTCTATTTTTCTCAAACTTCACATCCTTAAAGCCCACAACTAAATTATTTTTAAAAAGCTTTTTGAGTTGGATCATCCCAAAATGAGCTAGTCTTCTATGCCATAACCATCCTAAGGATGTTTTTGCAATCAAACATGTTTGAAGACATGACTCATTTGAGGTGAAATCAACTAAATACAAATTTCCAAATCTAAAACCTTTGAACACTAACGAATTATTATCTTCTTTAGACATTACTACTCCATTCTTAGAAAACATGCAAGTAAGACCAAGATCACAAATTTGGGCTACGGATAGCAAATTGAAATTCAAAGTTTTAACTAATGCGACATTTGAGATAGAAAGGTTGTTTGAGATAGCGATTTTACCCAATCCTAATACATTTCCTTTACTATTGTCTCCAAATGTGATCTTATCATGTTGCCCATTTCCCAATTCAAATGTAGTGAACATTTTTCGTTCACCGGTCATGTGTTGAGTACATCCACTATCCAACACCCAATGCCGTTCGCCGATCTTGTAGTTCACCTACAAAGAAAATCAATTCCTTTTAGGTACCCAAATTTGTTTGGATCCTGGGAGGTTAGTAACCAAGGCTTTGGGCACCCAAATGGCATTCTTTATACAGCCAAGTATAGGAGTGCCAACGAACTTAGCAATAATTTTACCAAAGCTATCTTTCTTAAGCACATAGCATGAATCATTAACATTATTCTTCGGTGCCTTGCCTAAGGGACAATCATTGACTAAATTTCCTACATCATGACATTTATAACAAAGCTTCCCATTTGATTTAACAAACTGGGGAGCTTTGTTACTTATTTTCTTGCCCTTCTTAGGAATGTACCCAAGACCTTCTTTATTGTAATAATATCTTTGACTATTTAAAATTTTATTAAGAGTGTCCTTACCCTTAAAGCATCTATCTAAACTTTTGCTAAGTTTATCCACTTGTTCTTTAAGTTCATTATTTTTCACCATTAAATTTGCATGCCAAGAATTTAAGCTAGCACATGAAGTTGAAGGCATATCAAGCAAATCATCACAAGAAGTTGATATTCTAGTTTTTGATATACAATTTGAATCAATTTCTATGCTAGGCATATCATTTATAATATTGCAACTAATTCCAACATCATTTTGAGGCCTTGAGTGTCTCTCGGCAAGAAGAGTCTCGTGAGCTTCCTTTAGCTCCTCATAAGAACCTTTGAGAGAAAGATATTCTTTTCTCAAATCTTTATGTTTAGACTTATCTTTACCGAGATACTCATTTAAGTCCTCAAGCATGTCCATGAGCTCATCATAAGAGGGTTCATCTCGTCATTTGATTTTACCTTAAAATCTCCTTTTGCCATGAGACACAAAGGAGTGACAAAATGGTGAGGAAGCCTCCTTGATAGCAATGCCGGTAAGACCCTTCTTTGAAGGTGTATCAACTTTGGAAGTCGGAGTCCGAATATTCTTCTTCGGAATCACACTCTCCAATGTGAGCCTCGCCTTTTCCATCCTTATTAAGCTTCTTGAAGAGCTTTTTCTTTCCATGAAAGAACTTTTTCTTAGGCGACTTGTTCTTGTCGTCCTTTTTCTTGGGACAATGAGAAGCAATATGTCCCTTCTCATCACACTCATAGCACGGAATATTTGCATATCGATTAGTGCTTGAGTATTGTCCCTTCTTGAATTTTTGAGGAGCACTTGTGCTTGAGAGTCTCTTCATGAATCTCCTTATTCTTCTTACAAGGAGAGCCATTTCCTCCTCGGTGTCTTCATCATCCTCGGAGTCATCAAGCGCATCATCGCTTGACTCCGCTTTCGCTTTGAAGGTGATATTCTTCTTCTTCGAAGAGCTTTGCTCCAAGATCTCTTTCTTGTCCTTCTTGTAGAGCTCATTGGTTATGAGGTTTCCAAGAAGTCCCGTTGGCGTCATCCTTGGCAACTCCGGTGAGTTGAGAAACAACGTCACCAAAGTCTCATACTTATCCGGATGTGCCCTGAGCATCTTACGAACAACATCGAAATCGGTTAGTGACGCCCCAAGACCCTTAAGCTTATTTACTATGTTGTTCAAACGTGAATAAATTTCATTTATGTTTTCATGAGGCAACATAATAAAACTCTCGTATTTGATCTGAAGCATATGCAATTTGGCTTCTTTAACCGAGGATGTCCCCTCATGAATTTCCGAGAGGGTTGTCCATATCTCATGAGCGGTTTCAAGGTTGCTCACTTGATTGAACTCATCCGCGTTCAAAGCACCAAAGAGAACGTTCATAGCTTGAGTGTTGAGATGAGTGTTTCGCTCTTCTTGTTTCATTGTGAGTGTGGGATTAACTCCCGGAGTGAAACCCTCATCTACAATTCTCCATATGCTTGGGCTCATGGCCTTTAGATAAACGGTCATGCGAATTTTCCAATAAGCGTAATTTGTGCCATCGAAAAATGGTGCCTTGCCTATTGACACTCCATCACTAGTCATCCTTACTCTCTAGGCGGTAAAGCCCCAAAAGAGAGTCTAAGCTCTGATACCACTTGTAGGATCAAGGATAACCGACTAGAGGGGGTGAATAGGAGGTTTCTAAATTTTTCAATTTGAAGCACAAACAATTTAAACACTAAACAAGAATTGCTATCTCCATCAACTATGCAACTAAGTTCTCTAGTAAATATCACGTACTCTAGCAATTTAAGTATGAATCAAGTAGAGATCTAAGCACAAATAATATACTTGAGAAAACTAGAAGATTGAACCAAACATTAGAAGAGTAAATGAAAATCACAAGAGAACAAGAGACAAGATTTTTAACCCGTGGTCTCGGATACTTGCCGGTCTCCCCTACTGCACATTGAGGTGACTTAAACAACTTCAGGTCGGCTCCACTCGCTTGAGTTTTCCTCGATCACTATGGTAGTTCTTCCCCACTCCGGTTAGGCAAACTCCGGCCTTCACAACTTGCCGGGGCTTCTCACAATCTCCGTTGAGAAGCTCACCGCGCACGATCGCCTCCAAACCATCTAGGAGGCGGCAACCTCCAAGAGTAACAAATCTTGACACTTGCTTGAGGTTGAATGAGTATCTAAAGGCTCAAACTAAATGCAACACTCAATCTTTTGCTCTTCAGTCTCTTAAATGAAAATTGAATGCTCTTATAGAGAGGAGAAGACTTGCTAGAGCTCAAATATCATCAATGAAGACCAAGAGAGCCTCTAGAATGCAGGTGGGAGTGTATTTATAGCCTCCACCAATTTTTCTAGCCGTTGGAGCTCGAAATGAGCTAAAATCAGATTTTTCGGTTCTACCACCCATGTAGGACCGGTAGCACCGGGCTCCAACTCAACGGTTGGAACAGTGCATTAAATGCACTGCCAGAGACCGTTGTGCAGGGGTCCGGTGCTACCGCCCAACTGGGTCTGGTATCACCGGGCTCTTTTTATTTTTACTCTGCCCGAACCAGACTTCTCTGGAATTTTAGCACTGGGCTGAGGAGCCGGTGCTACAGCTCGGTCGGTAGCACCGCGCTTTCATGGGCGATAGCACCGCCCTTCCAGAGAGCACAAAAGGGGGCTCTCTGGAATTTTCACACCGCCCATATGTCTGGTGCTACCGCTCGCCCGGTAGCACCGCTCTACCATGGGCGGTAGCACCTCTCTTCCAGAGAGCACAAAAGGGAGCTCTCTGGAATTTTCACACTGCCCATATGGCCGGTGCTTCCTCTCGTCCGGTAGCACCGCGCTACCATGGGCGGTAGCAGCGCCCTTTCAGATAGCACAAAAGGGAGCTCTCTGGAAATTTCACACCGCCCATATGGTCGGTGCTACCGCTTGCCTGGTAGCACCCGCTACCATGGGCGGTAGCAGCGCCCTTTCAGAGAGCACAAAAGGGAGCTCTCTGGAATTTTCACACCGCCCATATGGCTAGTGCTACCGCTCGCCCGGTAGCACCGGGTTTCCAGAAACTTCATATTTGTCTCCATAGAATTTTCAATGAGACTTGAATCTTGACACAATGCATGATCTTGAGTATTTAATTTGAGCCTTTAGAACTTTAAACGACATTAAGCGAACGTCAAGACCCCTCTTAATAGTACGGCCCTAATCCTAGCAATCCGATCTTTTCTCCAAACTCCGAGATCAGTAAAAGCTATGAAAAAGGTCCTTAAATGATTATATCTTGGCCATTTTGTCTTCACGAGTTGATCTTCTCTTTATCAACTTCATGCTTTCTTCATCATCATCGAAACTTTGACCAACCTATTCTCAAAATGCTCAAATAGGAATTGTTAGTCCTTTAATCGTGATTGTCATTAATTACCAAAACCAAACAAAATTGGGGGCCTAGATACTTCCAAAAAGTGTCTCAATCAGCTTTAAGCACAAGCATATTTTCAACCAGTCATCTAGGGGCTTCTTCACGGTTGACTTCAAGGACTTGTTCCATCTCTTCAACCTCGATGCCATCGACGCCGCGCTCATGAGATGCTGGACATTGTAAGTGCGTGCAATCACAACCTATACATTCGTGTATTACCGATAAATGTCAAATAACTCCTTGCTTTTATGTGTATAGATACATGATCCTTCAAGCGAAAAGGAACAAAATACCGGTTGGTTTCCTTGACCCACACATATTCTCGAGCCAAACAATGAAAGAAAATGCTACTTACGTCGAGGATTACGTGATAGAGGCACCGTTGGCTCATCGCGCTATAGAGTACATAGTTCTACCATACAATCTGTCGTAAGTGTTGCACTACATGCTATACTTTGATTTATACTTAACACGCAACTCAAAGTTAGCTTGAGTAACCATGGCTTTATCCCTGTGTAGGTTTCACTAGGTTGTAATTGTATTTGAATCAAGAAAAAATCGGGTTGGCTACGTTGATTCCTTAAGTAAGAGCAGCCACGACATGAAGTTTATCGGAAAACTACTCAACAAGTAATCACGTTTCCTCCACAGATAACTCTCCTGTAGCTAGTGGAATGGTGAGTCTAACTTTTTTGTAATCACATGGTGCATTCAAAGTGTATAGAGTTCGTGGAGGGCCACACAAGGACGCGTCGAAGCTGAAACACAATTTTTCCTTTCTGGTAGCCGCTAGTACACAATAATCCTATATCACTCTGTAATAATACCCCTAGAACTAACCAATTCTATTTTCGTAGTGCGCCCAATAGGGACTGGGAAATAACCTATGTGCCTTCTACATTTGCCATAACATGTGATCCCTTGTCGGTACAAAGAAGATTAGCATTACAACTACGTTGAAAAAGACCCATCTGGAGGCAATTCGAGAACACCTCTCTGGCTTCTTGATGAATGAGGTCATAGCTCCAAACGGCACATTCCACACTACCTAATTTGTGAAACTTGAGCATTCTATTGGTTAATTTGTGAAACTTGAGCATTCTATTGGTTAATTTGTGAAACTTGTGTGAATTTGTCAATTCTAATTACGCATTCCATTGGTTAATATAATATTTTGGTTGATTTCTAAAATGGTGGTGTAATCTATGATATGTTGGTTAATATAACATTTGAGTTGATTTCTAAAGTGGTTATATAATATGTGATATGTGATCTGCTTACGATATAATCTGCTTGTGATGTGTAATCTGCTTGTTTCAGAGGGCATGGCTAGCATTTCCTGAAGCTAGAGAATAAATAAAAAATATTTAGTAGTAAAAATTAATATCACAAACGGTTCCATATAAGGAACCGTTTGTGATATATCACATACCACATGGTTCTTTAACATCACAGATGGTAGTAAAGAACCGTCTGTAATGTGAGTTTCACTGACGGTTCATAAACTGTCTGTGATACATCGTTGTCATCACTGACTCATGTTTCTAAATGGTTTACAAAACCGTCTGTGATGACCTTTTAGAACCGTCTGTGATGACTTTGTCTGTAGTAGTGGATAAATTTGCACCGTTATAATCTGGATCTAGACCCACCAAATAAGAAGTGTAGTACAACTTCTCCTTTTCTTCTGATTAATATGGAAATTTCTAGCTTCTCATATCGAATATGCCTTAATCTTCAGAAACATCGAATATGTTTGCTTTTTAACATAGTTATAACGGATACTCCCTCTATTTTTGAATAGATGTTATTTTAGAACTTTTCACAACAAACAAGGCAAGTATACACAAGATCACATTGCCCTCCTTTATTCGGTCACTTATAGTCTATGGTCATAAATGACGTTGGAAATAGGAATGATAAGATATATGAACAAAAAAAGCTACCTTAAAATCGTATAAAGTAGTGCTTCTACGCTTTTCCTCTTAATATAAGTTGCACATATCTTAAAGCAAACGAATGGGTAAGTAATCACTATCTACTATTTATTTATACTTTAATATTGTGCAACTTTTAAAAAGAAAAACATAGAAATACATCTAAAAAATGTAAAATAACATTTATTCAGGAAAGAGGGAGCTGCTTATCGTTCACTCTCTTTAGTGTGTCTCCATACTTATTGTATTACCAAAAGGATGTTATTAATTGACTATGTAAAAGTCATCTGCGTTTAGCTGTACGCACTACATATTCTTTTTTTCCTTCTTATTTTCAAGATATTTTCTAGGCAACAATTTCCAGTCATCTTCTCTATAATCTATTTGCTATATAAGTACTCCATTTGGCAACGGAGGGAGACCAACCCTAGTAGCCAACCCCATAAATACACTGCAAATTAGAGCCGTAAGAAACAGGCTTAGACAAGCCGTGTATTCTATCCACGCTAAACTGCGAGCGAGCAATGGACGCAGCGGCAGCTGCGAACGGGAGGGATGGCGAGGAGAAGAAGGAGAACGGCGAGGCGGGGAAGAATGTCTCTTTCACGGGGCTGTTCCGATACGCCGACGGCACAGACCTGCTGCTGATGCTGGTCGGCACGGCGGCCGCGCTGGCCAACGGAGTGTCGCAGCCGCTGATGACGGTCATCTTAGGCGACGTCATCGACGCCTTCGGCGGTGCCACCACCGACACCGTCCTCCACCGCGTCAACAAGGTGAGCCAGCTAACCATCGCTGGCCAACTTCCGGCCTGCTCGATTTCTTCAGTGGCATGCCTGCCGTTCGCTAAGATCGAACACACGAAAACAAATCATGGATTACCGTGCTCGATCGAGCTAGGCTAATTCCATTTCATCTCGGGCCTTTAGACGTCCGATCTTGAGACAGCTCTGTAAATCCCGTTGCTGTTTATGTTCGGAGAATGATGCTGGGCCGTACCTTGACTTTTGACGCTATTGACTCTTTGTTGCTTTGCGTCCAGTTTTCTTTTCTTCGTCTTTTCATTTCTCTTCTATTCCTTGTTTCTTGAGAAAGAATGGAGTGACCGCTTATGGAATCAATTCTTCTTAGAAATCAGAATAATTCCTTAATCCATTTGTTGATATAAACTTAGCCAGTGGCCTTCCGTGTCAGTGTGATGCCTTTCAACCCAACTACTGCATCGATCCTTTCCCTTTTTTTGGATTTTTTTTCCTTCATCAGTTCAGTTATGTCATGACTCATGATAGGATTTGTGTTAGCGAACTCTGTCAGGATCTTGAATGAAGGAAAAAAACACTGACAAATTTTTCATCAATTTTATCCATGAATTTCAGCTTGAAGTAAAGTCTAGTAAGAACGAGATTGATTGCTCCACGCAACTGCGCTGCATGATATAGTGTGATAGATTTATAAAATTTCAAAACTCAAACTTGACTTACAGTTTATCTTAATAAAAGTTGTTTTCAAGATTCTTATATATCTTTTGAGTTTGCATATGTAGCAGATAACACACCTAATAGCTGTGGATTGATCATAATTAGTATCCACCATTTGCGAGAATTTCTATATATTTCTCTTTAACTGAGAGCTTTTAACCACGTATCATCGTTTTTTTATTTAAAATAGATATATTAATTTCCTTACATATGTTATTTTATTGTAAGAGGGCGAGGACAAGAATAAAATTTTCACCCTGTTGTCATTTCATTTCTTTCAGGCGGTTCTGAACTTTGTCTACTTGGGCATTGGAACAGCAGTCGTTTCGTTTCTTCGTAAGTACGAGTAGACACTACTACATAAAAGATCATCACAGACAGTTCGAAACCATCATCATAGGCAATTTTCTAAACCGTCTGTAACCGTGTGTCAGTAATGTTATGGCATATCACAGACGGTTTCTGAACCGTCTGTGATAGAAAATATCACAGGCGGTTTTTAACTAGGTCCATATGTGATATAGTAACATCACAGACGATTTTTAATTAGAACCATCTGTGATGTTATGATATCGCAGATGGTTTTATTTTGAAGTCATCTGTTATATCATAACATTACAGACGGTTTCTAATAAAAAATCGTTTGTGATAAGTCTTCCCATAGGCAAGCATTTTTTTGTTTATTGGCTAGCCTTAGGAAATGCTAGCCATATCCTCTGAAAAAAAAGCATATTACAGATTAACTCAACTCAGATTACAAGCATTATATCCATTTCAGATGACAAGCATTACATCCATTTCAGATTACAAACATTATATCCATTTCAGCAGTCAACTCAGATTACATCACAGTGCAAGCAGATTACGTATAGATTAATATTGCACGACACATCTATTTCATAAATGAACTCAGATATATTAACTAATGGAACTCAATATTATTAACCAATTAATTGAATGCACATCTACAATTCACAAATTCACATCACAAGTTTGACAAATTAACCCAAATGGTGATTCAAAAAAACACAACTCCTGAAGTTAGGCAGTGTGGAACTTGCCTTCTGGATTAAGACTTGACTGAGCAAGAAGAAACAAAGCTATCCTCGAATTCGCATCAAATCGGCATCTTCATGCAGTTATAGCCGGACTGATCTTTTTTTTATTGACGAGGACTTGCATGTTGTGGCAAACGTAAAATTCACAACGGTTATTTCCCTTTCCCTGCTGGTGGCACTGCAAATATAGAATCGGTTAGTTCCAGAGTCATTATTACGGAGTTTGATATAGGATTATTGTGTATAGCGGATACCAAAAATTTAAAATCGTGCTTCAGCTTCGGCCTGTCCTTGCCAGAACGCCCTCCATAATATTTGTACACTATGAATGTCTTACGTGATTGCAAAAGGTTAGTCTTAGCCATTCTAGGAGCAATGTACACCTTGAACAACCTACATGACCATGTTATCTATGGAGGAAACGTGATTACCTGGTGAGTAATTTCATAATAGGATTCAAGTTGTGGCTGCCGGTCTGTAAGGAATCAAGGTAAATAACCTGATTCGTGGCTAGAAGAATTACAATGAGAACCCAGTGAAACCTACACAGGTATGTCGGTATGGTTAATTAACAAAATAGAGTTGCGTGCACAGTACAAATCAAAGTATAGCAAGTAGTGCAGCACTTACCCTGGGTTGCAGGGCAAAAGTATGAAATTTTTATCTTTTTGAGTCACCAAGGCCTATTCGACGTCTGTATCGACAAATTGTACACCATGTCCCTATAATATTTGTAATCAAAAGATAGTTGCCTACAAAAAGCACAATTTAAGTCATAAACATTCGTATGTTCAACTCATGATAGTCAGCATCTAATTACATGAATGAAATATGGGTTTATACAGAGTAAAATCAATGTCAATAGGTGAAAAACACAAACCCATAGCCAACGTAGTACACCGCTAAAATGCAGTAGTATATTATACTATACTGCACAGATAGTTTTTTCTTCCACACATGCATCACGAGTGCATCTGCAAATTGCAAGGGGCACAGTCCAATGCATAGGTGTTTAAGTGGCTTATCTTTCAAGCTCTTTTATGGTACATTAAATCTAGTATATGTCATTCATTCATTTCAATTCAATCATTCAGATTAGATGGTATGTATTTATACTTCCTCCTGTATTAGATTAGTAGAAATACCCTTAAAAAATCAATGTCTAAATCTAATTTCTACTATCTATCATATACTACTCTCCCCCAATCCACCACATTTCATGCAAGTCTATCTAACATACTGCAAGCCACCGACTTTCCTCCCATCCTCATCCACCGTGGCCCTATTGATTTTAGCCCAAGATCATGAACACACGTACGACGGCAAAAAATCAAACACAAGAACTCATGAACATAAGCATTTTGGTGGTGCAGCACAACTAGTACATTATCTTGTTTTCTTGCTCGCTTGCTTTTCTCATCTTACATCAAAAATAGAATACTAGGCTCTTGCTTATATAGCCTATCTTCCGACTCAAGCTCACATACGTTCTACCACAAGAATACGATAGCCAATTCGAATAGGCCTATATGCACGGTTAGGTTCAGAGCACGTCTCAGATTTGACTGCGATTACTAGCAAAACAAGATTAAGTCCAACATCTGAGTTTCATTAACCCAAGTAGAAGAAGAGGCGAGGGGAAGAGGCTTACCTTGGCGAGCAGGAGGAGAAGAGGCGAGGGGGCAGCGTCGGTGAGCAAGGGCGACATCGGTGACCGGCGGGAGGCGCCATGTGTAGGGAGACGTCGGGGGTGAGGCGCCGCGGGGGGAGACGATGGTCGAGGAGGCGGCGAGGCGGGGGGCATCGGCGAGGTCGCGGGGAGACGTCGCAATAGGAAACGAAGCGTCGGGAGACAAAGCTAGGGTTTTTAGCGCTGGAGAGTGGTAACTGAACGATCTACGCGAGGGACCTATTTATAGAGCCTATATCATGGATGGTTCTAGTTTAGAACCGTCTATGATAATACATATCACAGACGGTTCTAAAATAGAATCATCTGTGATAATAACCTATCACAAACGATTCTATTTCAGAACCGTCTGTGATAGTGTTTTACCAAAAACGATTCTAAATTAGAACCGTCTGTGATAGTGTTTTACCACAGACGGTTCTAAACTAGAACTGTCTATGATAGGTTATTATCACATATGGTTCGATTTCAGAACCGTTTATGATAGTATTTTACCACAGACGGTTCTAAACTAGAACCGTCTGTGATGTCCATCAGCACCCAATATTAGCGAAGGAATTGCATAATGTAAATGGAATTGTGGATAAACCAACATCGTGAAGGAATTGCATAATGTATATGGAATTGTGGATGAACCAACATCAGTAAAAGAAAGGAAACTTTATTAAATAAATCAGATGCATACACAAAGTTGTTTTGAATTTCGTGCATCTCATTATAAATAACTCTATTATGTTGGAGAGTACACTTAATATCATAACCCCACTTGCTTATTATTTTGTATAAAAATTAGTCCTTCACGATGATCGACGTGTGTGTAGCTGACTTCCTCGGGTTGTTCTTCCTGGACCATGATGCCGTTTTTGATAGGAGGCAACTAGTTAAATTGATTGTATTCTTTCTTATCTACTGCATTCTCTACTCCGACAATCCTTCTTTTTCCCTGAAAAACTACATGTCTCTTCTTGTTGGATGGGTCGATTACATAGAATACTTGAACAGCTTGGTTAACGAGTACGAATGGTTCATCTTAGTATCCAACATGTGCGAGGTCGACAGTAGTGACACTGTACTTGTAAACCTTCACCTGCTGGAGGTGGACCTAATGGCACCGAAATAAGAGGATCTTAAATAGTACATAGCTCTCAAATCTCCTCTATGAACCCTTAGTAGAAGCTCCTCGTCGATTCAGCGGTATTGAATGCATCTATGCGGACACCGCTGTTCTGGTTTGTACTCTTCATATCCTGATCTCTCGTGTAAAATATGTACCCATTTAAGTCATATCATTTCCATGTTACAACTATAAATGTTGATCCTTTTGCCAACCATGTGAGCGTATCACCTGCCATCTGTTGAACTGAAGGTTATGTTGTCTCGTGATCCAAGACTCCTACCGCGTTGGATTCTCTTGCCGTAGCTAGTGCTTATGCTCGTCGATGTACGGTGACACTACAGCCATGTGTTGCAAAACCGTGAAACGAGCTTGAGCGTAGGCAACTGGATCAGGCGTGATTGCTTTCCTTCCGATGGTCCCGATGCCCTAGAGCCTCCCCTCATGGCGAGATTGAGGCACATCTATTGGTTCGACCTGAGCCATGTAATCGATGCAGAACTCGACGACCTCTTTAGTTGCATAACCTTCGACAATGCTACCCTCCAGTCGAGATCGATTCCGTACGTAGGACTTGAGAATTCCTATATACCTGTCGAATGGGTACATGCTATGTAGGAATACGAGCCCACACATCTTTATCTCTATCATAAGGTGAACAATGAGATGGACCATGATATTGAAAAACGACGGAAGGAAATACATCTCAAGATTACATAGAGTCATCATCACATCAGCCTGCAAAGCATCTAGTGCTTCGGAATCAAAAATCTTCTGAGCAACTGTGTTAAAAGTGGAGACGCCATTAATGTACTCGGCACTCGCACGGTTTCTCAACGTACATCCAACTTCGGCCCATCTACGCTACGCATATAACATTTAGTGTTAAATATTGAAGTACACTGTACACATTCTTAAATTATGCACTGCTAGCTACTTCTTGAATATAATGCAATTATATAACCAATTACTAGCTTAGAACACAAAGAACAAATGGATCTAAATATTCAAATTCTCTCTTCACCAAACTACCTACCTAAATCTTAAATATAATAATGTAGTTAAAACCGGTTACTAACCTTAGATTACCAAAATCAAATAGATCTACAATCACCCTTCAAAATCATTTGTCTTCTTTCATAATATCGCCTCACAACGGTAGCCACCTCAAAAATAGATTCCAAAACCCTAAAAAGCACTAAGTGGCTCGGGTCTCTGTATTATATATCGTTGGGAGATATCACAGATGTTTCTAATCATAAACCGTCAGTGATTTACATAGAATCCATTCTAAAACCGTCAGTGAGATATCACAGACGGTTTTATAATAAAACCTTCTGGGATAATACATGTTATCACAGACGGTTTGGTACTAAAACCGTATGTGATATTGCTGTATATCATTGACGGTTTACGAAGAGTATAGTCTGTAATGATGTCACTGACGGCTGTGCCATAGAACTCTCTAATATATACCTTTTTGTAGTAGTGAGACTATGTTATCTTTGTATGAGTTTGCACTTTGCACCACATTCTGAGATTGTTACTGCCAGTTCTTGACCATCATTGGTACTTTTTCTATCTTAGGCCATGATGAGATTAAGATATGTTTGAGAAACAGGAAGCTTATGCCCATACTATGGTTTCAAACTTGCAAGTTATCATCATGATGCCAAGTCTGATTTTTGACTTCCGTATTCTTCCAATTAAGAGAACAAACTTTTCTGATTTTGTGTTCCTAAAATTCCTGTCCAAACAAACAGTACGCAATATTGAATATACAAGAAATAGAGTTGCATGTTTTTTTTTTGTACTGGAAGGTGATATATGAAGCGTGTGAAAAATTGCAACAGTAAAGGCGGTGGCGGTGCTACAATTTTTGTTTAGTAAACGCAACTGATGGAAAAAAAAATGGAAGCAGAATTCCACATGTTTAAGCCATGTAGTGCTCATACCAAGGTAGAATAACTGAAGTATGAAGCCAACTTGTTACCTGTGCAGAGGTGTCATGCTGGACAATGACCGGTGAAAGGCAGGCGGCACGCATTCGATCTCTGTACCTCAAATCTGTCTTGAGACAGGATATAGCATTCTTTGACGTAGAAATGACAACCGGGCAAGTAGTTTCAAGAATGTCTGGTGATACTGTGCTGGTTCAGGATGCTATTGGTGAGAAGGTAAGAACTTTTCCTTCAAGTAAAATGAAGAGCGAAGAAGCAAAATTCTGTTCATTATATTCCAACTCATATAAAAAATGACATAATTTGACTATTGTAAAATTATTCAGGTCGGCAAGTTCCTACAGCTTGTGGCTACCTTCATCGGTGGTTTTGTTGTAGCATTTGTGAAAGGATGGCTACTATCACTTGTCATGTTGGCAAGCATACCTCCAGTAGTACTTGCTGCAGGAGCAGTCTCGAAAATGCTGTCCAAAATATCAAGCAAGGGTCAAGCGTCATACAGTGATGCGGGGAATGTTGTCGAACAGATAATTGGATCCATAAAAACAGTAAGTTCAGTCCGCTTAGTAATTTGAATAATGGCTACTATCCATGTTCTTCGCAAAAAAAAAAGTTATGATTACTCACTAATTATCTTGTGGCTACCCCTGTAAAATAGGTTGTCTCCTTCAACGGTGAGAAGCAGGCCATTGCATTGTACAATAAACTCATACACAAGGCATACAGGTCTTCTGTTGAGGAAGGACTTACCAATGGTTTTGGTATGGGTTCTGTTTTCTTCATATTTTTCTCAAGCTATGGTTTGTCCATATGGTACGGTGGAAAGTTGATTCTTACCAAAGGATACACAGGAGGAGAAGTCATAAATATCTTGATAGCTATCATGACAGGATCAATGTGAGTTATTTACATTAAAATAGAATTCCTAGCATAAATACTTCATGCTGTTTGATTGGGAGACAATTTCAAATTGTTCGTTGCAGGTCTTTAGGCAATGCAACCCCATGTATGACAGCCTTTGCAGAAGGACAATCTGCGGCATACAGGTTGTTCTCAACAATCAAGAGGAAACCAGAGATTGATCCTGACGACACAACTGGTAAGCAGTTAGAAGACATCAGGGGTGATGTTGAGCTGAAGAACGTGTATTTCAGCTACCCAGCGAGGCCTGAACAACTGATATTTGACGGATTCTCATTACATGTGTCTAGTGGCACTACAATGGCTATAGTCGGGGAGAGTGGAAGTGGTAAGTCAACTGTGATTAGTCTAGTGGAGAGATTCTATGATCCACATGCTGGTGAGGTTTTGATTGATGGGATCAACATCAAGAGTTTACAGCTTGATTGGATTAGAGGGAAGATTGGTCTAGTTAGCCAAGAGCCCTTGCTCTTTATGACCTCCATCAAAGATAATATAACATATGGCAAAGAGGATGCAACAATCGAAGAGATCAAGAGAGCAGCAGAGCTTGCTAATGCAGCAAATTTCATTGATAAGTTGCCCAATGTATGTTACCAATTCAATAAGCTACTTGTGTCCAAGTTCCTCTGTTGAGCTGAGTGCTAATATTTACTTTTATCTCGTACCAGGGTTACGACACAATGGTTGGCCAACGTGGTGCTCAGCTTTCAGGGGGACAAAAGCAAAGGGTTGCTATTGCAAGAGCAATCATTAAAAACCCAAAAATACTTTTATTAGATGAGGCTACTAGCGCATTGGATGTGGAGTCAGAGAGGATAGTTCAGGAGGCACTGAACAGGATCATGGTGGACAGAACTACGCTTGTGGTTGCACATCGTTTGACTACTGTGAGGAATGCTGATTGCATATCAGTTGTCCAACAAGGGAAAATAGTTGAACAAGGTCAGGATCCCGTCCCCATTTTTCATTCATCACCTGTTTGAAATATTTTAACTGAATCGATCAATTTCTTACAAAAATGTTTTTTTTGGTATAGGTCCCCACGATGAATTGGTACTGAACCCTGACGGTGCTTACTCTCAACTTATTCGGCTTCAAGAAAGTCGCGAAGAAGGAGAACAGAAAGTGGACCATCGCATATCTGATCCAAGGTCTAAAAGTAGAAGCTTGTCATTGAAGAGGTCGATTAGTAGAGATTCTACAGGGAATAGTAGTAGGCATTCTTTCACCCTCCCCTTTGGCCTGCCAGGCTCAGTTGAATTCTCTGAAGGCAATGATACAAATTGGGAGGATCAGAAAGAGCAGGGTGGTGATGGTGAGGTCCCAAAGAAAGCTCCTGTTGGACGGCTAGCAATTCTTAACAAGCCAGAGGTACCGGTTCTTCTGTTAGGATCACTAGCTGCAGGAGTTCATGGAGTGCTTTTCCCAATGTTTGGCATATTGATTTCCAGTGCCATCAAAGCTTTCTATGAGCCAGCAGATAAACTAAGAAAGGATTCTAGCTTTTGGGGTTTGATGTGTGTTGTGATGGGTATCATTTCGATAGTCTCAGTACCAGCAGAGTACTTCTTGTTTGGAATAGCCGGAGGGAAGCTTATAGAGCGCATTCGTACCTTGTCTTTTCGAAGCATCATGCATCAAGAAGTTGCTTGGTTTGATGATCCTAAAAATGCCAGGTTGGTTACCGTTTCTTTCTTGGTTTCTTCTTCCTCCGGATTCTTTGAGCTTTGCTTTTCGGGTGCTAATGTTCAAATTATATCTTACAGTGGAGCACTTGGTGCAAGACTGTCAGTTGATGCTTTGAATGTCCGACGATTAGTGGGAGATAACTTGGCCTTGGCAGTTCAGGTTACCTCAACACTTATCACAGGATTTGTCATTGCTATGACAGCAGACTGGAAGCTCTCCTTGATCATCCTCTGTGTGATTCCACTAGTGGGTCTTCAAGGTTATGCGCAAGTGAAATTCTTGAAGGGGTTTAGTCAAGATGCTAAGGTAATCCATCAAAGAAAGCCTTTGAGCTGTTCTTCTTGTGATATGACGATTTGCAAATAATTACTGAAATAAAATGTTAGTAAAGATATATCATGTTCATATTCTCACTGGCTGAACTAAGATTTTATGACGTTTATGAAATATGATCGAGTTTTTGAATTTCATCGAGAATAATAAGAAACAACGTGCATTCCAGATAATTGTTTTTCATAACTTGCTAAGTTAGTGACAATGGATTGCTGGTTCTCCAGATGATGTATGAAGAAGCAAGTCAAGTGGCCACTGATGCAATTAGCAGTATCAGGACTGTAGTTTCTTTTTGTTCTGAGAAAAGAGTTACAAGAATATATGATCATAAATGTGAAGCATCAATGAATCAAGGAGTCAGAACAGGAATGGTTGGAGGCCTTGGATTTGGTTTCTCATTCTTGATGCTGTACCTTACATACGGTCTTTGTTTCTATGTTGGAGCGCAATTCGTGCGTCATGGCAAATCAAATTTTGGTGACGTTTTCAAGGTTTGTAAATGCAATTTTGTCAGTAGTATTTTTTCCCTTCAGAGTTTTTCTTGTTCCTATTTGGTCTTTGTAGTCTTAATCTCTCCATCCTTAACCACAATCACTACTTTTATGAGGTGATTTGACACAGTAACTCATATGTTGTAGGTTTTCTTTGCACTGGTGTTGGCAACTGTGGGAATATCTCAAACAAGTGCAATGGCTTCTGATTCTACAAAAGCCAAGGATTCAGCTATCTCCATATTTGCTTTGCTGGACCGAAAGTCGAAAATCAACTCAGACAGCGATGAGGGTTTGACATTGGACGAGGTCAAGGGCAACATCGACTTCAGACATGTCAGCTTCAAGTACCCAACTCGTCCAGATGTTCCAATTTTCAGTGATTTTACCCTGCACATTCCCTCCGGCAAGGTTAGCCTACTAGTGTCCTTGTTGGATTGTCGTATCTTCTACAGTAATATAATTAGCAACTTACTTCCATTATGGTTTTTTACAGACTGTTGCCCTCGTTGGAGAGAGTGGTAGCGGCAAGTCAACAGTAATTGCTTTGTTGGAGCGATTCTACAATCCCGATTCTGGTACCATCTCATTGGATGGAGTGGAAATCAAGAGCTTAAAAATCAATTGGTTGAGGGACCAAATGGGACTTGTAAGCCAAGAACCTGTGCTCTTTAACGACACGATCCGCGCCAACATAGCCTACGGGAAGCACGGGGATGTCACGGAGGAGGAGCTCATTGCGGCCGCAAAGGCATCTAATGCACATGAATTCATATCAAGCCTGCCCCAAGGATATGACACCACTGTCGGAGAGAGGGGGGTACAGCTATCCGGTGGCCAGAAGCAGCGGGTGGCTATTGCGAGGGCCATATTGAAAGATCCTAAGATACTACTGCTTGACGAAGCGACGAGCGCTTTGGATGCAGAGTCTGAGCGGGTTGTGCAGGATGCCTTAGATCGTGTGATGGTTGGCAGGACCACAGTAATCGTGGCGCACCGCCTGTCAACGATCAAAGGTGCCAATATCATTGCAGTTCTCAAGGACGGCATAATAGTGGAGAAAGGAAGACATGAGGCGCTGATGAACATCGAAGATGGGGTCTATGCTTCACTTGTCGAACTTCGTTCGGCCTCATCATAATACCTAGGATAAATGTTTCTTCCTATCAATACGCATGTTATACATCTTCCTTGACCCTTTTTGTTTAGTTTCTACTGTTGGGGTATATTAATTCTTTGGATTTTAATGAGGAATTCAAGAAGTAATGTGCTCTTTGTTGTATCTATGTAGTGTAAGACTGTAAGCATTTAGAAAGAAAGCTTATGCTTCTGATCTTGATTTTGAAATGTACATTGCCCACGTCGATGGGAAATGAGTGTGTGTTTTGTGTTGTACCTAATACCTATATAATTGGGGTATATTAATTCTTTGGATTTTGATGAGGAATTCAAGAAGTAAAGTGCTCTTTGTTGTATCTATGTAGTGTAAGACTGTAAGCATTTAGAAAGAAAGCTTATGCTTCTGACCACCTTGATTTGAATCTCAGGGTAAGCGTTCGACTGTAAACATTTTTTGAATTAGATCGGTTTTTCAACCGGTATAATTTATCGAGCGGGCTCGCTCGATACAATCTAAAATTATGATTTTCGAACTATTTTCGTCGATTTTTGAAACCTATTGTCGACGCATCAAGGGCGGCACTCAACATGTGGCGTCTGCAAGGCATCAAAGACGGCATCCGGGTGACATCAAAAGACGGCGCTAAGATCTCATATAGCGGTTGCTTTTGTTTTGGATTGACCTGCAACAACAAATTGTCTTCGTCGGGCGAGTGGATCTTCATTCTATAGATCTCCTCACATGAATCGTCAAGTTTTGTTCGAACTTCCGAAGCAGGGACTCGCGAGCCGGGTCAGAAATTGCCGAAGAATTTTTTTCTTCAGATTGCAGCAAGCCAGCAACAGTACCTGCTTCTGTCACGAAAAGAAATTCCATCTAAAACTCCAAGTTGCGAATCAAGGAGTAACTTCATTCATGTGTGCATAGACGGTGGTTATCTGTAACATACATCTATATCATCTTATACAGGACCAAAATTACTTATGCAATACTCCCTCTAAGCACAAATAGTTGTCGTTCTGAACATAGATATAGTCAAACTTTCAAAATTTTGATTATCAATATCTTTTTAAATATTTAAATCGGATACATGAAAATCATATGTGTAGATTTGTCTCGAAAAGTACTTTCATAATATTATAATTTTAGTGTATTTTATAAATATATTATAATATAAATTAGTATAAAAAGCTGTGTTTTAAAGACCATATCAATATCTAAAACGATAACTATTTGTGACCGGAGAGAGTAGATTGTCTATATACTTGTCTACAATTGACTTATACAATGAATATGTTTATCTAACAATGATTACATGGTATAGTCTATAAGACTTTCGGTTAAAAAGTGGATATATTTCTCTCTCCTCTAGATTACTCAAAATTCTATGTATTATAGATATATTACGTACCATTATACATACGACTAGAGTAACTTCTAGCACGTGACGTACGTTCGTGTTCCCAACTAAAAAAATTCCAACGACAAAGGATAATGCCACTTGCGTAGTTGCATGAACAGAGCACAGACAGCTACACTTCCTTCTAGAAGATAATTAGTGACAAAATAAGATTAAAGAAAGAGCTCTCAACACACCCCAAAAATGATGATCCTCTCGATGCCCTAAATCCGCGCAAATAATGGCGAAGTCTAATTATAGGATTCGGACCAGTACAGAATCAAGCGAAACCGTACAGTTCAACTATATTTCATAGAAATTTTACGATGTATTATACTAATAGTATATAGTGGGTAATAGCAGATCTGATCATTGATTTTTTTTTAAGAATATTTCTAATACTCTACTACCAGAGAAATTATAAATAAATACTAACTAATCTGATATATTAGATAAAAATAATAGAGGATCTATATTGAATTTAGTATACCGGAAAGAAGTTCTTAATCTAAGCGACTTTTTACCATTTTTAGGAGGTACTAAAATTTATATTCAAAATAGTATCAAGAGATATCAAAAAATTAAAATATAAAGGTACCAACTTTTAGTATCTCTTGCTACTACCTTAATATAAACTAGTAAGGTGGCCTGCGCATTTGCGCGGCTAGATTTGTTTTAGAAGTTTGTAGTATTAAATGATATAATTTACATGATTGAGAATATATTAACGTATTTTGTAGGTTATTTAGATTTTTAAGATATCATAAACATTAGAAATGTCAATAGAAACTTGAATGAAAACTCAACTTGAGAACGTAATTAAAGTATAAGCTTTGGTAGAAGAAAATTATTGAGCATAATAAAAACATAGCAACTCTTCACCTTGTATAGATCATGTAGCTATATATCTCTATTCTTTCTCTATCAATAACTCTTTTTTAAAATATATATAGCACATGTACCTTTATTTAATCTCAACCAATATGCTGATTATTTTACATGGTATTAAAATACATTGCTCATGTATACACCGATGAATCATGGGCGACTTACTTTGATCTTATTTTCTTCACACGCTGGCTACCCCACTGAACTGTGTGTCTTCTATCTCTTCTTGATCACCTCACAATTTTTCTGATTCAACCTCCAATAGCAATCCCAATTCTTGATTAATCCCTCTCAGTTGATACATTTTTTAATGCAATGCTCTACCGCGCATAGCTATCTTATATTTTTCTCCAATTATTACTTAATGCCAAATGTTGCGACATCAACATGCATACATGTACAAATATCGTTTATCCCTACCGGGGACACCTGTCATGCTCTCATCAGTGTTCCTTATTTTGATTCATACGAATTCATACATGTATATACACATGCAAGATGTTATACATGCTCGACTTCTGTTTGTCCCATGTCGGTCGTTTCTCTTATTTGATGTTGGCCAACTCAATGATGTTGCTTCCTCACTAACCCAATAGATTTATATCGTCTGTATTTAGTTTTTTGTATTGTACTTGACATTTTCTCTTTTTTTTAATCGTATGAAAATCAAATTACTATTTTTATTCCAAATTTCAGTTTTTTTAGTTTTGAATTCATATAAAATCCAACTACTAGTTTTTATTTAATTTTTCTTATGAATTTCAGTTTGATATTGATGTTCGTATGGAAATCAAATTAATAATTTTCTAATAGATTTATAATGTAGGATCATACATGACATAGAGTTTTTTTTATATAGTTTTAGGTTGGAATCGTATACAAATCCAATTGGTATTTTTTTATTATGAATTTAAGCTATTTAGGGATTTTACTATAGAAATCAAATTGCTGATTTTATTTTATTTTTTTATTCCGAATTTTTATTTTAGGTTGGAATTCGTATACAAATCCAATTACTAATTTTCAATTATTTTTTGTTCCAAATTTGATTTTTATTTTGATGTTCGTACATAAATCAAATTGCTAATTTTCTTTTATTTTTTACTATGAAATTAAGTTTTTTATTGTATTTAATGTGGACTCTTTCTTTTAATCGTATAGAAATCAAATTGCTAATTTTTATTCTGAATTTTAGTTTTTTAGGTTGGAATTCATATACAAATCCAACTACTAATTTTCATTTAATTTTTATTCTAAAATTTTGTTTTATTTTGATGTTCATATGGAAATCATATTACTAATTATCTTTTATTTTTATTCTGAATTTTTTTTCATTGTACGTTATATGGACTCTTTCTTTTAATAGTATAGAAATCAAATTTCTAATTTTATTTTAATTTTATTCCCAATTTCAATTATTTTTGTATCGTAAAGGATACGAACTCTTTTTTTAATCTAGACCGTTATAATATGGACTCAATATGATCAACAGTGTAGATCTTTCTTTTTTCCTCTATTTAATGTGGAAATATCTGGCCTATCTTTGTACCGTAAAGAACACAAACTCTTTCTTTTAATCTAAACCGTTATAATTTGGACCTCACCATGATTAATGGTATAGATCTTTTTTTCCCTCCGATTAATATGGGTATTTCTAGCCTTGAGAGCGAACGTGATAGCTTCTTTTGTCTTTAATTTAATATTATAATAGGATATTTTAATACATACCAAAGATAGTAATAGTGACGTTAATTTCAATACGTACGAAAGATAGTAAAAAGTTCCGTAATCTAACGCTTACCCTGAGATGTGATTGGAATGTGCAGTCGATGTGATTCGCTCGAGCCCCGAGAGATACACCAACTACGCATGGTCCCAGCTCGACGGAGTAGGTTGTATGTCTTTCTTCAACGGTATAATTAATTAGCTAGAAACTCAAGTCTTTTACGCGAATTGGTATATGAAACTCAAAACATATTGAAATACATATTGAAATGGGCTAATCTCAGAAAGAGACTCGAGAAAAGGAAATTGCTGGGGAATGATGCTAAGTTGCTAAGCATGCAGCTTGAAGACCAAGCATCTGCTGATGCCCAGATAAAAAACAGAAGGCGCAAGACCGCAAGAGTAAGAAACCCATCTGCTGGTCCTCATGTCCTAAATAAAAAATAGGCTATTTTTAAATAAGGGATAAAAATACTATTGGAAAACCACGTGGCCCAATGAAAAGTCCACGATGGTCTCTTAGCCGAAACCCTAGATGAGCGCTATCTAAGGAGGAAGGGGGTCCCCCTATGTACAATCAATCAGAAATCAATAAAGAATTCTGCCGTCGCTCCCCATATACATGTGTCTCTCTCTCTGTTCTCCAATTCAGATCTGTTCGGGAACCCCGGACTATTCGATAGCGAGGTTCCTTAACACGTTATCAGCACGAAGCTCTACCGGTGAACAGATTGAAAAGGTGAGAAAATGTGGGAATTCCGCGACTAAATCTAACCGCTGTTGTTTTCTATGCATACATCTAACCTACGCATCGGTACTGCGTTCGTCGCGTGGCATGAAGCTACAAGCGGTACAATTTACAGTACATGAAGTTACTGTTCATCCAAAAAAAAACAACGCCGCCGCACGAATCGCGGCCTCGGTCGCCACGCCGCCGCATGAAGTGCCGGCCTCGGCCTCGAGCCGCCGCCAAGACGGCGCCGGCTCGGCCTCGCGATCGTCGCCGCCGCCTCGACATCGCGCGTGCCGCACCGCCCGGCCGGCCTCGCGCTGCGCCGCCCGGCCCGACCTCGGCCTCCGCGCTGCGCGCCGATCGCCCGGCCGCCTCGCGCGCGCCGCCCCGGCCCGACCTCGGCCTCCGCAGCTGCCGTCGCCCGGCTAGGCCTCCCGCGCGTCGACCCGGCAGCCGACCTCCTCGGTGGCTCTGCGGCTCGGCCCGCCCGGCGCCGCGCCGCGCCGCAGCGCCGCCGCCGCCGCCGTTGCCGCCGTATGTACTGTGATGGCCACCTCTCCTCGCCGCGCGCGCCGCCTCTCCTCGCCTCGGCGGTGCCATGCACGGCACCGGCATCGCTCGAAGCCGCACCAAGACGGCGAAGTCTTTGCCGCCCGGCGACCGTGCGCCACCTTGCCTCGCTCGCCGCCGGCTTGGCGCGCACGCAACAATGTTGCGCCGACGCCTCGGCCTCGGCCGCGGCCGCCCTGCGCCTCCGCCTATAGCCGCCGATCCGACCTCGTCGTCGCCACCTTGGCTCCAAGACGGAGCGCTACCGCCACCGACCTCCGCACGGCCGTGCCCTCCGGCGCTCGGCCCGTCGATGCCGCCCCGCCCGCCTCGGCCTCGGCTCGCGGCCGCTCCGCCGTTGCCTCGGCGGCGTCGCCGCCGCCTCCGGCGCGCCGCCGGCCTTGCGCGCGCCGCCCGCCCTGCCTCGACCTCGCTCGCAGCCGCTCTCGCCGTCGCCCGGCCGCGCCGCCTCGCGCCGCACCACGCTTAGCGCCCGTCCGTTGCCGCACGCGCCGCACAAAGTCGGCCGCCGGCCTAGGCCAGCGCCTCGCCTCGCCGGGACGCGCCTGTGCCTTCGCCTCGCCGGACGCGCCGCGCCTCGAGCCTCCACCTCGCCGGTGCGCGCGCGCCGCGCCTCCCCACGCCGAGCCCCGCGCCGCACAGGGCAAGTAGAAGTGGCGGCTAGGGGTGGGAACCCTAGCCGCCAAGCTCTGCTGGGCCGTATGATATAAGGTGCGGCCCAGTGGAGGCTTCGGCCGGGAGAAAAGAAAGAAAAGAGAAAAGAAAAAGAAAGAAAAGAAAAAGGAAACAAAGGAAAAAATATAGCAGAAAATTTGAAAAAATTGCCATAAAATTCCAGAAATTAAGTTGGCTCTGTTTTTTAATTTTTCTAACTTTATTTCTCTGTTTTTATGAATATTCTTTATGAAATTTGAAGTCATTGCTTTATTTTATATACTGCAATGCATTTATTTTCTGAACTTTATGCTCCGTGCTGCGATTGGTCTAAGGTCCTCGCAGGACGCGAAACCTACCGTCGAGCAGAACGATCAAGCCTTGCACTGCCATTTAAATGCATGAATTGCATTTTCTTTTTAGATTATGGTTGTTAGCAATTTCTTTTGGATAATGAATTGTAAGCTCTAGAAGAGCATACTTCTCTCATGAATAAATATGAAATTTATTCTTTATTCCAGTATTCTTCAAATTTGCAAGCAATATTTGGATTATTTTGCCTCTATCTGATTAGAATTATATTTCTTTTATCTAGAAATCGTGTAGCGCCCAAATAGAAGAGATATGCATTGTTGATAGTGGCACAACAAATACCATCTTAAGAGAGTCTAAATACTTCCAATCGATCACGAAGAACGCTGGAAAGATTACTACTATCGCAGGAAGCGACTCAAATGTAATCGGCTCAGGAAGAATCACTATTATATTGCCTATGGGTACAACTTTGGTAATCGAAGAAGCCTTTTTGTACCCTGAATCAACACGCACTCTCTTAAACTTCAAAGACATCCGCGCCAATGGTTTTCACGTAGAAACCAATGAAGAAAATGCCAAAGAATACTTGTGCATTGTGAAGCACGCGGTATGTGAAAAAATGGTATTAGAAAAATGTCCCTCATATGAATCTGGGTTGTACTACACGAATATTCATGTACCCGAAGTGTATACTTCCTTGAAGACTGTTTTTAGAAGCTCTGAGTTATTTTCTTTATGGCATGGTAGATTAGGCCATCCTAGTCTTAGAATGATGAGAAATATAGTGAACAACTCACAAGGTCATGGCATTAATGTTAAAAATTTCTCGAATCATGAAGATTTTGTGTGCCCTGCATGCGCCACCGGGAAATTAATAACTAGACCCTCTATTATGAAAGTGCAAAGTGAAATCCCTGTATTCCTGGAACGCATCCAGGGGGATATTTGCGGCCCGATTCAGCCCTTATCAGGGCCGTTTCGATACTTTATGGTGCTCATCGATGCTTCCTCAAAATGGTCGCATGTATGCTTATTGTCAACAAGAAACCATGCTTTTGCAAAGCTGATCTCGCAGATCATAAGAATTAAGAATGTTTTCCCTGATCATCACGTGAAGTCCATTAGAATGGACAACGTCGGAGAATTTACTTCAAAGGCATTTGATGATTATTGCACTGCAACAGGGATAGCAGTTGAGCACTCCGTACCGCATGTCCATACGCAGAATGGGCTAGCTGAAGCACTAATAAAGAGGATTAAGTTCATTGCCACACCACTTTTGCAGAGTTGTAACTTGCCCAACACTTGTTGGGGACACGCAGTCCTGCACGCAGCAGCTCTTATCAATTTCAGACCGTCGGCCTACAACATCCATTCTCCTATGCAGCTTGTGCACGGGATCATCCCGAAGATCTCCCATCTCAGAAAATTTGGGTGTATGGTATATGTACCTATACCACCCCCTCGTGATCGCAATGGGCCCTCTCCGCAAGTCCGGAATATCGTTGGTTATGAGTGCATCCATAATCAGTATCTGGAACCCATGACTGGAGATTTGCATACAACCCGATTCGCTGATTGCATCTTTGACGAGGACCGTTTCCGTCATTAGGGAGAAATCAACCTTTGGATGAAAAATACAGGAAATCATATGGCATTCCACTGGGATCCCGCACATGACCCGCACTAATGAAGCAAATCAAGAAGTCCAAAAGATAATTGATTTGCGAATTTAGCAAATGAACTGCTGATCATTTTGTGATCTGAGGGCGTGGTTAAGTCGCATGTACCGCAAGAAATGCACCGAGATGGTGGAAATACCAAAGAAAATAGAAGGTATCCTCATCTGCTCAGAGGCCTCAAAGAAAAGAACAGAAATCGGCTCCTCAAACCCAAAGTACCGGAGGCGCCCGAGAAAATCAAGCAGAGGACTTACCACAACCAATCATGAAAATACCCCAAAGAAAGAAGGGGAGCTAGTTGAGACCTAGTACTGGAAAGAAGCCAACGGAAAAGGTAATTCCAGACTTGAATCTTCCACTGCAAGAAGCCGCCGGAAATAATGTGTGCGCACATATAGGCGATGAAAAGCTAAAGGAACTTGCTCCTGCGATAGGGAAAAGCAGCGAAGAGCAAGTAGAAGTGCATGAAGCACCCCATGAAGAAATGGCCATAAACTTTGTAATAACAGGAGAATCCCTTAATAGAGCAACAACCAACGTTGATGCATACTTCGCAAAGAAGATTGCCTCAATCATTGATCATGATCCCGAGTCTGCATCTCTCGCAGAGTGGAAGAAAAGGCTAGATTGGGAAGAATGAAAAAAGGCAATCACTGCAGAGTTAGTCTCTCTGGACAAGAGAGAGGTGTTTGGGCCCGTATGCCGCACACCTCCCCATATAAACCCTGTAGGTCACAAATGGATCTTTGTTCGGAAGAGGAATGAAAACAACGAAGTTGTAAGGTACAAGGCAAGGCTTGTAGCTCAAGGTTTCACTCAACGTCCTGGAGTTGATTATGAAGAAACCTATTCTCCGGTCATGGGAGGAATTACCTTTAGATATTTGATCGCAAAGGCAGTCAACTTGAAGTTGAGAATGAAGCTAATGGATGTTGTCACAGCATATTTGTATGTAAACTTGGATTGGAGATATACATGAAAGTACTGGAAGGAATTTCTATCCGAACCAAGACGGACAAATAGAAACTCAGATGAGTGTGAAATTAGAGAAATCCTTGTATGGGTGAAGCAGATTAGGAAGAATGTGGTACAATCGCTTGAGTGACTTTCTCGCAAGAAAGGCTACACAAACAGCGAAGATTGTCCATGTGTGTTTATCAATGATCCCGAATGGATTTCAGATAATCTCCGTCTATGTAGATGACTTGAACATCATTGGGACGGATGAAGAAATTGAAGAAGCATGCTCATACTTGAAGTCTGAGTTTGAAATGAAGGATTTGGGTAAAACCAAGTTTTGTTTAGGCTTGCAGCTTGAACATGTCCAAGGAGGAATCTTGGTACACCAATCAACCTACATGCAGAAAGTGTTGGAAAGGTTTGGATTTGAAAAGGCATATCCTGCGAAGACTCCAATGGTCGGAAGGTCACTCCAAGTAGACCTAGATCCGTACATACCTAGAGAAGAGGGGGAGGAAGTCCTGAGAGCAGAATTCCCATATCTGAGTGCAGTTGGAGCGCTCATGTACCTTGCGAATAGCACTAGGCTGGACATTGCGTTCGCCGTAAATTTGCTAGCCCGGTACAGTGCAGAACCCACCAAAAGGCATTGGAAAGGGATCAAGGACATCTTCCCTTACCTCCAAGGAAGCAAAGATCTTGGTTTGTTTTTCTGAAGAAATAATGAATTGAATTTGGTTGGCTACGCCGATGCTGGGTACTTATCAGACCCGCATACTGGTAAGTCCCAAACTGGCTATGTTTTCCTATGTGGAGGAACAGCAATTTCTTGGAAGTCGTCTAAACAGACTCTCGTCTCGACGTCGACAAACCACTCGGAAATCATCGCTTTGTATGAAGCATCTCGTGAATGTGCATGGCTTCGAAGAATGGTTCACCACATCCAGAAGTCATGTGGCTTGAACATTGAACAAACTCCCACGATAATCTATGAAGATAATACAGCTTGTGTTGCCCAAGCACAGATGGGTTATGTGAAGAGCAATCTCACGAAGCATATCAACCCCAAGTTCTTCTATGCTCACGAATTGCATAAGATGAACGAGATCAAGATATTGCATACTAAGTCATGTGAAAATCTTGCAGATTTGTTCACTAAATCACTCCTAGCATCTACCTTTGGAAGGTGCGTAAAAGGAATTGGAATGATGAGACTTAGAGAAGTGCAGATTTCAGGGGGAGATATTTCACATACTCCCACATAAATCTTGAAGATGAATTATGAATACCCAACATGAATCTCGAAGATTAACAATTGAAGCTTGGGTGAATTGTACTCTTTTTCCTTAGCAAGTTTTTCATGAAGTTTTCTTGTATAAGGTTTTAACGAGGCAATTCGTGCAACATAGTAAGCGTATGCTATGTACTCTTTCTCCAAGTATTTTTCCCACTGGGTTTTCCTGGAGTTTTAATGAGGCATATGCATCTCGCGGCAAAGGGCCCAAGGGGGAGTGTTGGGAAACCACGTGGCCCAATGAAAAGCCCACGATGGTCTCTTAGCCGGAACTCTAGGTGAGCGCTATATAAGGAGGAAGGGGGTCCCCCTATGTACAAGTAATCAGAAATTAATAAAGAATTCTGCCGTCGCTCCCCATATACCTGTGTCTCTCTCTCTCTGTTCTCCAATTTAGATCTGTTCGGGAATCCCGGACTATTCGATAGCGAGGTTCCTTAACAAATACTACATGAGATTGACCAGCAGTGCAAGCATGAACCAGACAAGCACCTTGGGTGCCAAGAAACCAAAAGGAGGATAGAATAGGGGTGGACCTGGTCAACTGAGCCTAATGCCCATCGCCGGAACGTGGATAACCCTCTACAGCACCGCCATCTATCTATGAAAAGAGTGAGTCATTTGATCTGGAGATAGAAGACCTCCTTAATTCACAAGCATATTCTCTAATTTAGTCCTGAGTACGCCAATGATCCGGTCGAAATGATCTGCTCTCTAACAAAAACAGCGATGTCTGCCTGATGGATCCCATGATTAATTGTAGAGCACTTAAAATACTTAAAATAATGAGCAGTGCTTCAATGCTTTCCCTCTCAATACGAGTTGCACAAATCTTGAAGCAAACGAATGGGTAAGTAATCATCATCTACCATTCATTCATACATTAATATTTGTACAACTGTAAAAAAGAAAAGCATAGAAGCACCTCTCTAAAATAATATATACGAAGGGTTTATTGATTTATGTCCAAGAATCTAGCCACCTGAATACCGTAACTTCAAAACGTGAGCATATTCTAGTTACTATTGGAATTAAAGCTAACGTACGTAAATGGTTAATGTGCACTACTGCGGATCGGGCATGCACAAGCGGTTCAAAACCGCTTTCAGAAGCGGTTTTAGAACCGCTTGTAAACAGCCGCGAGTGATACCCCGTCGGGTATCACAAGCGGTTCTCCGAACCGCTTGTGGTTCGACACTTCCACAAGCGGTTGGTGTTACCAACCGTTTGTGGAGAGGTTCTCTCCAAAAGCAGTTGGTCTTACAAACCGCTTATGGAGATGCTCTCTCCACAAGTGGTTGGAATTACCAACCGCTTGTGAAGAGTCTGACAGCATAGCGTTTTGATTATATTCAATATAGAATATGTTTTCAGAGGGGTTTTAGATATAGATTTTGACAATTAAAATAAATAGAACTATATGAGTTTTTTGACATAATTAAATATATATTATTCATGCGTACTCATTCAGATAATTACAAGTTCATTTACAGAAAAATACGAACTTAATAGACTAAAAAATAAACAAGTTGATGGACACATGAAATAATAAGCCACTTTTACAAGTTTAAAAGAATAAAAGGGCGAATCTTGAGCTCATTCCTTGCGTGCGTCGCTCTTTGTGCCCTTGGTCGACATCGATGTCTGTTCACCTGTCTTTATTTCAGGACAATCTCTCCAACCATTTGCGTGGAACTCGCCTTTGGTGGATACAATCTCGTCGACAATAAAGCCGATGAGTTGTTCTTGGATTGCTGCAACCCGGTGCGGCGGGATCACGCCTTGCACATCGATGTTGGGCTGACAAAGCGGGAAGTAAATAAATCTTTGGACATATAATTAAAGTGTAAGTACTAAGAAATTGACATGTGCACACTACCTCGGCGTTGGTTGTCGGCACATCACCGTGGGTAATACTTTGTATATAGTGGCACACATAATAGCCACATAAGTTGTTTCCACCCGTCTGTTGTAGAACCTGCGATGAAATTTGAAAAGAAAAAGATTATTGGGATGAAAAACTATTACGGCATATTAATATTCTTTAATATGTACTCGAGTGCTTATTTGTACATCAAATTCGTTCTCAAAATCTCCTTGTTGCTTCTTTCGAAACCTTGCGAATGCCCTGTGTGATGCGTTAGTATGAATAGTAATTATCAGAGTTGGAATTAGCAAGTTATTTCAATATATATAATAAGGAAAACTATCGTATATATGTGCTATATACCTGTTTAGGGTGTCAATGATAAATTGATATTTTTCCACCGGAGTCCTTTTTGAGTCTTGAACAACGATTTGGCTGCTATCAAGCTTGATGACAAGAAGGACCCAGTGAAACCTATTCATGTATTGCAACATATATGTAACTAGCTAGTAGTATTATAAATGCCTTGGAAAATATAAGAACGAGAGGTTGTATATATACGTACTCGAAGTTGAAGGGCAGAAGTATGTACGGTTTGTAGTGTTGTCCCAAGAATGCATCGAGAATGTAATCTTCAATATCCTTTCGGTTGTATCCAAAGACGAACTCGTTAACAATCTCTGGGTCGATGAAGCGCACGTTGAAGATATTCTCTTTTCTACATCGTTGTATCTCCATTCTACATAGAAAGGTATAAGTTTAAGAGTTGCAATTTTATTGTACGAGGAAGCACACGGTAAAGGTATGAGCTTGACACTTATAGGCACCAGCAGCTCATGAGAGACACATTGATGGCGGTGGCATGGTAAATATTGTATAAGTCGTCAAATTCGAGCCATATGGTGTTGTCCCCGCGATAAAAATCATCTTCTTTGATACGGAGGGGGAACATCGTTCTTCCTTGAGCGGACTCTGTCATGTACCATTCGTGAAATTGTCGTATCTTGGTTGACAAATCCTTTATCTCATTTGGGTCAATCAGCTCCCGGCCCAACTGAAATTGCCATCTGACCTTTGTTGCCATTGGGATATCATTTATTAATCCAAGAGCTGCAGCTGTGGAACTGAGTCCTGCCTCCTTCATAAACCTCTCGAGGTTCTCCTGATCTTAGTCTCTCTTCTTCTTCTTTGTCGCCGCCGCCTGACCACGTTTATTCTTCTGCGTAGCCTTTATTATTGTCTGTTCATAGTTGGACGGCACAGGCAACGGCTTTGCACGGCATGTCGCGAAGTGTTCCGCCGCTTTTGGATCAGTTGGTACCTTTGGCTCTACCTTCTTTTTTGCGAAGTGTGTAGCCAATTATGCTTTAGTGACCGCGTCACTCTCCTTTTTATTCATATCATATGCCCTCTTTGGAGGTTCCTTTATCTTTGTCGATCGGCTGGACTCCGCCTTTTTGGGAGCAAGTGGAGGAGCCTTAATTCTGCTATTGAGCTTCTTCCTCGGAGGAGATGGTAGAGGCGTGGTTTTCCTGGGGGGTTCTTTTTTGTTTGAGATGCTGGTGGTGGAGTAGGGCTTCTGCGTGGAGCGGGTGGTGGAGGAGGCGTGCTCCGTTTTACCGGCGAGGCATTGCGTGGAGGTGACGTTGGAGGAGGCGTGGGTTGCCGTGATGGAGATGATGCGTCCACACCATCTAGAAACATGATGTACCGTTTGCGCCAAAGGATGATATTGTGGAGGGCCTGTCCAAGCTTGGTCACGTCGTCGCCTCCAGCAATATCGAGGTGATGTTCTTCAAATCCGCTCAGCACCTCCTCCACTGCGACCTTTGAGTAACCCGGGGGTATCTCGTTGTAGTGGAACATCTGGCCCGGCTCCACCAGATATGCCATGCCGTAAGCCACCTTGATGGAGAGGTTACGCGCATCAACGTGTAGCTCACACTGGCGGCGAACCCTTATGTCATCCACGGGATAACGGGCAGCAAGTTGTCCGCTTGGGGCCCCGGTGGGCCGCAGCCTACTCGCCGCCGCGGAGGGCGATCACGGCGTCCGGTGATTGCTCGGACCTAGTCCTTGAAGCTTGCCGAGGGCAATTTGTACTTGTTGCGCAACTATATCGCCGATGCTAGCCTGGGTTGCTCTGAGCTCTTGTTCCAATTGGTACACTTTATGTGATTCTCTTGTTTTGCTTCTATGTCGGCTCCTGTACGTATGTGCATCCTTGGCGAAACCATACTTCCACGGCGTTAGCTTGCCCATACCTCGTGTCTGTCCTGGGTGCTCAGGGTTTTCAAGGGCATGTGTTAGCTCGTCATTCTCCCTGTCTGCCACCAATGTACCTGCCTAAGACTGCTCGACAGCTTGTACAATCCTTTGGCCAACCTCTTGTACTCCTGGTGCCATCACCAAACTGTCGTCATCTGAAAGGCTCCCCCATGACCCATGAACCAATTGCGCAGGCGCTCTTCCCACAAAGCAGTAGCCGGTGTGACGTCCTTCGCCATTAATTCTTCTTCCCGCTTCTCCCATTTTGCTACAGCCTTGAGGTAACCACCGGTGCCAAGATGATGGTGGTATTTATTCATCGTGAATTGGCCTTGTTCTTCCGACTCGCGGCACGGCCTTGGTGACAGCTTGAACTCCTCGAATGCTTCCCAGTGATCCGCCAACTTTGGAAATTGGTTGAAGTCGGGTCTTTCTCTCTTCTGCACATACTTGCGGCTGAGAGACGTCTTCCACGCTTGAAACATTGTTGCCATCTTCTTCAAAGTGAATTTCTTGGCCTTGTCTTCGGACCCTTGAGGAAATGTGAAATTTTCCATAATATCTTGCCAGAGCAGGTCCTTGGTAGTTTGAGGAACTTTTGCCCATTTTCTGATGCTAATTGGGACGTGATCCCTCACGTGGTAACCGCAAGCGTTGTTGTACGGCCCAACTGCTAAAATAAGAGCAACCGACATCCCTTCGTTGTTAACGTCGGTAAACACGTGCTTTGTGGATGGCTTCTTGTTAGGTCCCCGATGCTTGGATTGGTTGCTCGATGTACAGGGCTTGAAATACATAAACATATGTATAAACGTGTCAGAGTGTATTATATTAATGGATTGCGATTAATTAACATGTCTATGGGGATTATATTCTTCTAGCTATACCTCATCCTGGCCTGACCAGTGTCGATGGCTTCATCAGCTGCAGCCTCAACGGCCTCACCGGAACCAACATTAGCCTCAGCGGCAGCAGCGTTAGCATCACCTTCGATGCTACCCAGCGTGATGGAGTCCAGCAAGAACTGTTCTCCCTCATCGAAAGTAGGGTCACCACGTCCTGGTTGCGCCATCTATCCTAATCCTGAAAAAATGTTGACATAAATATCATATTACTATACAAAGTCCAAATAAACCAATTTTCTAGTTGATGATATAGGTTGCTTCCCCTTTTAAAGGAGATCAAAGGAAACACCCAGAATTGAGTCCTTCCTACAAAAGAATGGAACCCTACATCCAAAAAGATACACTTACACACAAGTGAAAAGAATGACGAAATCTTTTGCCGAAAAGCTAGGTAAGTGATAATTACTTCTTGTAATCATTTTTCTTTGAGTATGCTTTCACTTTGTGCAATGGAGAAAGAATGCATTTTTGTTCGTGGTTTTAGTTTAGCTTGTTTGTTTGACTAGCAAGGGATGGGAAAGCCGTTTCCTTGATTCTTTCCCCCTAATTTGGTCAGTTCGCTGCAATTGTAGAAAGGGCACTTTGGTATCTAGTACACTGGATTCCAGAAATTTTAGGTTTACATCAGACTTGCTACTAACAACTCTAAGCGACCTTGTGGGCATTTCACCGAACACCTTGTGGGCAGCCGAATTAGAGAGGGAGGACGACGGCGAGCACAGCTGTACCTCGGTCCTCCGGGGTGGAATGGCGGTGTGGCGGCCGCTTGGTGGTGGAGGAGGCGTCGGCGAGGTGGCGGAGAAGGCGCCGGCGGGTTGGAGCTAGTGGCGGCGGTGACAAGGTGTCGGGACCGGATCTCCGAATCTGAACCCTCTGTGTATAACCTGTGCTAGTCCAGGAAAAGCTAGCACACACGGTGGAAACAGTGATGACAACACATCCATATCACAAATCAAATAATATTAATTAAGCAAAAGAATATTAGCCTTATGGCCAATTATTACAAATAAGAAGCATCATAGCTAGAGTTCAATAAGAAACAGCGGAAACGAAATAACAAAAGCAAAGTAAGCCCATCCATTTGCCCAACAGGCAATCGACTGGGGTTCGCGTCCTAGCATTCCGGATCGCCTTCATCATAACCACAAGCGTAGAAATCGTAGTCACCTTCAGCTTTTGCGAACTCTTCAGTGAAAGATTGGGGATTTGCAAGGGTGAGCACAGAATGTACTCCGCAAGTCTTGGAAACATAATGCATGATAACTATATGCAAGGCTAAACAATTGAAGGCATAATATGGCTCTTTTAGCATAAAGCCAAGTTTAAATGTAAATACCAATAGTAATTTCATAAAGCATCATTTGATCAAAATGTAATTGAATAGTAATTGAATTTGATATGACAATTAAAGCAGGTTCCATCTACCTGACTGGCTCCATCCGCCAAACCATAACCCAAGAGTTCCATCTACTCTCGGATTCCCAAACCATCATTTTCCTTTAAAACAAAACCATGAAATCTACAATGTGCAAGCGTACCTCGCCTGCCCTTGACCGTGGGCACGGCTACTTAAGTAGTTTTAACTCTGCAGAGTGTGTACACTTTACCCACAAGACATGATCGACTCTTGTTGCCATGCACTTAACACACTTCCTTTGGTGTGTCGGCAGAGAGATTATGACAAGGCCTTTACAATGCACAACCCCACTATTAACCTCGCCGCTAAGGTTTCACATTTGTTAGGGTTCTAGCCGCCCAATCTGAAGCCCCTCTTGCGCTGCCAACATCCGCACTCACCAATGGCGAAGCTAATAATGAGACGCACAAATTATTTAGCAGTCGTACCCATATAGACTTGTGGTTGTGCGGTAGTGCTCGGTCCATGGTAACACACGCTTGGTCCTTAATTAACTAGGCGAACATTCACATACCAAGGTCTCGTGCTTTCTGCACCTGCCAAACATCCATCCGCCCCGGTCTAAACCATTTCCACTTTATTTCATTTAAATCACAGCAGCAACACCAATTGCCGCAATTTCACAAATAAGTTTGAACAATATTTGAAATGATTCCAATAATGGCACAATACCGAAACGCTTAAGCTGGACTAAGCAATTCTACCGTTCCATGCTAATCTACTGGACATCACCAAATAAAATAGCTAGTATATATCATCTAGGGTGTCAAAGGTTCGACATGATCAATACCAATGAGGGTATAACAAACTGGAATTTAACTATACTCTAAAACTATATTTAAAGTATATTGCATAAAGTAAGCATGCATAATTTAAAACAATATAGGCATTTTGTAAAATTTGGGATCAATATGTTCAAGGAAGACTTGCCTTCGCTGCCTCTTCTTTGGTTCTACCTCGATTGTTGATTCGACCGATCTTGATTGCGCTGCCTACACGCCAAACGAGCAAATAAATAAAACAAATTCAAATAAAATTCAAAAATTGAAAATAATGGTACTGGAAGATAGATCTTGAATTTAGATGAATTTAGAAATTTGAATCACTGGAATCGGAGCTCGAACGAAGGAGAACGGGCTTTTGGAAGATTCCCAGATCAGAAAATCAGAAAAAACATAGATGCTAACACGTGGCAGACTGTGATTGGCTGGGATTTCGGATTTTCTGGAAAAATCAGAAAAGGAAAAAGAAATGCCGCAGACACGTGGGGCCCACATGTCAGTGGCTCGGTCCACGGTAAAACGGGAGCACCAAGGAGAGGGGATGCCGACGTGGCGGACCACGCTGAGGTGGCGACCACGCGGCGGGCTAGGGTCGACGTGGCGACGCCACGCGCCGCCCACGCTGCCTTGGCCGACGCGCGCGGCGCTGGAAACGAAGTGGCGCGCACGGAACGAGGGCGGCGACGCGGCGACGCGACGAGGCGACGCGACGAGGCGACGCAGGCCGACGCGCGGCGCAGAGGTGGCGCAGAGAGCGGGCGACGCGTGGCGTCGCAGGCGCCGACGCGGACGCCATGAGACACGGCGGCGCGGGACGGAGCGGGAGAAGAAGGCGACGGCATGGGCAAAACTGCGACGGATCCGGGGTGGGGCGTAGGGAAAAGGAGAGAGGGAGACGCGGGGACCTCGGCGAGACCAATAGAGGCGGCGGAGGCTCACCGGCGAGGAAGAAAAGTGGCGGAGAAGCGCTCGGGCGGCGGCGGAACATCGGCGAGCGAGATCTCCGCGACGGGGGCGACTCGGGCGGCGAGGCTTGGGGCGGTGGGTGCGGCGCGAGGAGGCGAACCTCGGGATGGGTGCAACAGCGGCTTAAATAGCCTGGGGAGGCGTGCGCGGCACGGACGCCGAAAACGGTGCGGACGCGGTTAGGTTTAGGGTTTTCGGCGGCGGCGGCGGCATGGGCGACGGCGGCGCGATCGCAGCCAGACGCGTGGCGCGCATCGGACGGCGGATGCGGAGCGGGCTAGCTGGGCCGAGGCGCTGCGGAGCTGGGCCGAGAAGCAGAGACGGGCCGGGCGAAGATTCAGCCCACGGAGGAATTTCGAAGTAAAAACATTTTTCGTTTTAACAAAATTCCAGAAATTCAAATAAATTCAAATAAATATCAAATAAATTCAGAAAAATCTCCAAAAATACAGAAAAATTCCTTGCAGCATAATGAAGCCAACTAAAACTGAAAATATTTTGTTTGATGGATAGATTAGCCAAATTAAATCCTTTTATAAAAAGAAAATTCAAATTAAGCTGAAATTAATTCAAAGAAATTGCAAATGGTGAATTTTGAAATTCAAACAATCTAAAATCCAAATTTTTGGAATGTTACACAAGGGCACCAGCGCGGGGGTGGAGTGGCGCCTGGGGTGGAGTGGCGCCGGGATGGTTGGGTGGCGGAGGAGGGTGACGGCGTCGACGAGGACGGCGGCGCGGGGTCTCAACGGAGGCGACGGCGGTCGGAGAGACACAGGAGGCAGCGGCGCGAAGAGACACAGGACTTACAAAATTTTGGGTGTGAGAAAAGGGCGGGCCGTGTAAACTTTATACAGGGAGCACATCTACAAGCGGTTCTTAGAACCAACCGCTTGTAAAATATCTCTACAAGCGGTTTTAGAACCAACCGCTTGTAGAGAGATGACTTCCACAAGCGGCTCTTAGAACCAACCGCTTGTAAAATATCTCTACAAGCGGTTTTAGAACCAACCGCTTATAGAGGGAGGACTTCTACAAGCGGTTCATATTACTAACCGCTTCTGAATGTTACGTTATAGAAACGGTTCATATTACTAACCGCTTCTGAATGTTGTGTTCTAGAAACGGTTCATATTACTAACCGCTTCTGACAATCAATGTCAGAATTTTTTAAAAAGCTTTTAGAACATTAGTTTCATTCCAAAAATTTTAAAAAATGCTTTTAGCACTTCAGTTTCATTCTATAATTTTTAAAAAAGCTTTTAGCACTTCAGTTTCATTTCAGAATTTTTAAAAAATTCTGAAATGCACTTTACTTTCATTCCAAAATTTTTAAAAAATTCTTTTAGCACTTTATTTTCATTCTATAATTTTTAAAAAAGCTTTTAGCACTTCAGTTTCATTTCAGAATTTTAAAAAAAAATCTGAAATGCACTTTACTTTCATTCCATAATTTTTTAAAAAAGCTTTTAGTACTTTAGTTTCATTCCAGAATTTTGGCACTTTACATTCATTCCAAATAAACACTTCATACAGTAGAAGACCCGTGTTACATATACGTAGTTCATACAGTAGGGGTACATCTTAAGTAGTAACGTATTTTGTCTTTACAAGTGTTCCTTCATTATGATCGCGACGTATGAAAGGAGTATCCACGTCTGTGTCATTGAGGAGGCTTATGTCGACATCCACAGCGAAAGGAGGGATCTCGTCGAACTGACTATACTCTTCCTCGTCTGTGACGTCCTCAACTCCAACAATCCTTCGTTTGCCTTGGAGAACCACGCGTCGCTTTGGCTTAGTACTACAATCTTTCTGCTTCTTAGGTTTGCTTGACATATCCATTACGTAGAAGACCTGTCTCACATCGTTCGCGAGGACGAACGGTTTGCGCCTATAGCCGACTTGCGTGAGGTCCACAATTGTCATACCGTATTTGTCGACCTTCACGCCGCTTGAGGTCAGTTTGACCCATTGGCACTTAAATAGAGGGACCTTCAAAGGTCCATAGTCAAGCTCCCATATCTCTTCTATGAAACCATAATATGTATCCACCTTGCCTTTGTTGTCTTCGGCGTCTATACGGACACCGCTATTTTGGTTGGTTCTCTTGTTATCCTGGGATCTGGTGTAGAATGTGTAATCATTTATCTTGTACCGCTTGAATGTCACGATTTCACTAGATGGTCCCCGAGCCAAGCGTTGCAACTGTTCATTGTCTGACCCTTTCAAAAGGATGTACTTTTGTAACCAAGCGCCGAAAGAATCCATGTGCTTCAGTGTTATCCAATCCTCAGACCTCCCCGGGAAATCGCGGCGTAGAATATTCTTGTGCTCAAGGACATACGAGGACACTACAGTTGATTGTTTCAAAACCGTGAAATGTACTTACTTAAATGTAAGAAGATCATTGCATGCAATTGCTTTCCTTCCTAATGTCCCTTTTCCCCGTAGCCTCCCCTCATGGCGTGATATAGGGACGCCGATCGGGTTTAGATCATTAATGTAATCCACACAAAACTCAATCACCTCCTCTGTCCCATAACCCTCGGCAATGCATCCTTCCGGACGAGAACGGTTACGAACATACTTCTTTAGCACACTCATGTACCTCTCGAAAGGGAACATGTTGTGTAGATACACGGGTCCAAGAATACCTATCTCTTTGACAAGGTGATCAGTGAGATGAACCATAATATCAAAGAATGCAAGAGGAAAGATCATCTCAAGACCAACCACACTTAGTACCACGTCATCCTGCAGCTTACTTAGTTTATCTGGGTCGATGACCTTCTGTGAAACCGCGTTGAAAAAAGAACACAGCTTTGTGATTGTCCCCCGTACCCACTCGGGCAATATGCCTCTCACAACCACTGGGAGCAACTGTGTCATTAACACAAGACAGTCATGGGATTTCATGTGTACGATTTTCTTCTCTTTCGTGTTTATGAGTCTCTTTACATTCGAGGAGTATCCGGAAGGGACCTTCATACTGTTCAGGAACTCTATCACGCTTTTTTTCTCTTCTTTGCTTAGAGTGTAGCTCGCAGGATGTAGGTAATGTTGTCCTTTCCCTCTCTTTTTGGGATGTAGGTCGTTCCTCAGTTTCAGGAGTTTAAGGTTCTTTCGAGCTTGCAGTGTATCTTTCGATTTTCCGTACATATCTATGTAGCCTAGCAGGTTCAAGCAGACATTCTTCGTGATGTGCATGAAATCAAGTGAGTGACGAACCTCCATGACTTCCCAATAAGGCAAATCCCAAAATATTGACTTCTTCTTCCACATGGGTGCATGACCATCCTCATTCTGCACATGTTTGCTTCCAGGACCCTTTCCAAATACTACTTTCAAATCATTTACCATAGCAAACACACGTGGCCCACTACGATGCTGAGGCCTTGCACGAAGGTCTGGTTGCCCGTTAAATTTCCTGCCTTCCTTCCGCAACGGGTGACTCGTAATAAGAAACCTACGGTGACCCATGTACACAACCTTTCGAGAGTTTTTCAGGTACATGCCGTCTGTTTCATCTAAGCACTGGATGTAGGCTCTATATTCTTTGATAGTTAGGCCGGACAGGTTACCGAGAGTAGGCCAGTCGTTGATTGTTACAAATAACAATACACGTAGGGTGAAATACTCCCTTTTGTACTCATCCCATACCCTTGCACCATCGTCTCACAACGTCACAAGATCTTCAACCAATGGTTTCAGGTAGACATCGATGTCATTTCCAGGTTGCTTGGGGCCTTGGATCAACAACGGCATCATGATGTACTTTCGCTTCATGCACAGTCATGGAGGAATGTTGTAGATACATAGTGTAACAGGCCAGGTGCTATGGCTGCTGCTCAATTCTCTGAAAAGATTCATCCCATCGGTACTCAACCCAAACCTTATGTTTCTCACCTCATTTGTGAAGTTCGGGTATGTCCGATCGACTTTCCTCCACTGTGAGCCATCTGCAGGGTGTCTAAGCATCCCGTCGTCCTTACGCTCTTCCTTGTGCCAACGCATCATCTGAGCATGCGCTTTGTTAGCAAACATACGGTTCAATCGGGGGATCACAGGGAAATACCACAACACTTTAATTGGAGGTCTCTTCGTCTTACGCTCTCCATCTATTTCACCTGGATCGTCACGCTTCACCTTATACTGTGATTCTCTGCACACTGGACAAACATCCAAATCGGCATACTCATTACGATACAGGATACAATCATTAGGATATGCGTGTATCTTCTGTACTTCCAATCCCAAAGGACTGACGACTTGCTTGGCTTCATATGTAGATTCGAGGCGAGTGTTATCTTACGAAGCAACTTCTTTACGAGTGATAACATCTCATCGAATCCTTATCGACACACCATTTCTAGCCTTCCATTGCATGAGTTCCAGTGTGGTACGCAGCTTTTTTGGCCCCGCCTACGGTTTGGGTACAAAGGAGTTCTGTGGTCCTCTAACATGCGCTGAAACTTCTCGAACTGTCTTTCATCGTAGTCTCCCTCTCAAATCACGCAAAGATCTGGTCTAGCTCATCATCACCAAAGTCACCAAGTGTTCCTTCCACGGAACAGTATTGCGTGCCGTCCGGGATACTGTTGAATCCATCTTCCTCTTCCTCGCCTTATTCATCGTCTTCCTGGCTAATCACCTCAACTTCGCCATGGTTGGTCCAACAGGTATAGTTTGGAATGAAACCTCTTATGATCAAGTGGTTCATAACTTGCCATCGCTGGGAGTGCTCCTTCTTGTTCTTGCAATCTACACATGGACAACATATGAAGCTGCCTGGAGGCAAGATTGCAACGGCCACATCGAGAAAAGCCTGCACGCCATCAATGAACTCTGTCGAGCGACGGTCCGCATTGTACATCCATTGCCGATTCATCTACACCAAGTTATAATTTCATTAAAAATTATAACAAATTTCGTTACCAAAATTATAACCTAACTTGAATTTTGTTACATTTAAACCCAACAAAAAAAAGCACCACCTACACCGTCATCCAATTAAAGACCTACCTTTCTAATTATTTTGTATCTCTTCCTACCTTTGTAATTATTTTTTATCCTTCTACATGTTTTTCTATTTTATTTCATACACCAATAATTACTTCCTTGCAATATTGTACCTAGATCTCCCCCAACTTATTGTGATATTTAAGATTCTAAAGCTAACAACCACCTAGATCTAAAGCTTCCAATCACATTTACCTTGTAATGTCATATTTTGAACTAGATCTCCACCCTACATCTTCATACAACAACAAAAACAAGCATAGAAAATAAATTTTTGATCATGCTTAAAAAGTTCAAGATTTCTTCACATCCATTGAAAAAAATAGCAATATCTAGGTAAGAAGGATGTTCACATGATGTTACTAACCTTAAAACACTTCATTTGGAGCTAATCACCTCCAATTAAAAATTTGGACAACACCTTCCTAAGAACAAAGCTGGGCCGGCCTTCTCTGTTCGATCGTACCTCTGCTGGCTCATGGAGGAAGAAGGGTTTAAATGCGCTGCGCGGGAGGGCTTCCAGAAGCGGTTTGAGACACGAACCGCTTCTGAATGTTGCGTTCTAGAAGCAGTTCTTTTCTCAAACCGCTTCTGAAAATGCGGTTCGTGTCTCAAACCGCTTCTGAAATCCCTCTCCGGACCGTTGCCAACGAACCGCTTTTGGTGCGAACATCACAACGGATTCGCACCAAATCGCTTCTATTAGACCGGTTGTGATGTCCAGTTCTGTAATAGTGGTGGTCAACCATTCAAAATCCCAGAGGGGATCATATCGTGTTGGCAACCAAATTCGCAAAACGTTCGGCTAGCTAGCGCAGCGTATACGCGTGTTCAACTCGGAAAAGAGAGTGAAACCCGACAGCAAACGAGCGACTTTTAATTCGATCGCGCTCGTTAGTTATACAAGCAAAGTCGTCAAGTAGGAAGTACGAACACGATCATTCAAATTTATAAGAAGTATGGCGGAGCCTAGCTAGCTTGCATCAGAACGATAAGTCAAAGCGTGATACATAATACCCATATAATCGTACATGTAACATCATATCATGCCTCTCTTTTTTTTTCTTTTTTTTAGGAATATAATGCCTCTTCTTAATTGTTTGGAGGCGATTAAAGAATGATATACCATTGGTTTTATGAAGTTTTAGTAAGTTTCACTAAAACATTTGAAAAAGAATGTTTAAGTGAATTTCATGCATTGCCAGAAGTTTCTAGAAGATTTCAAAGAAGTTTTAAGATTAAGTTTCAACAAGTTTCAGATTTTGAAAGCGAAGCTTCATCCAAATAGTTTCAAAAAAAATTAGTAAGTTACAACCAAAAAATTTAAAAAAGTTTCAGTAAGTTTTAACATGTTTTATCAAGTTTCAATCCAAAAGTTCCAAAAAGTTTCAACTAATTTCGATAAATTTCAAAGAATTTCAATAAGTTTCAACAAGTTTATCATGCCTAGTAAGGCGGCAGAAGCGGCGGTGCTCAAGACCTAATTTAGTTGACCTCTCCGTCTGCCACTCTACCTTCCCCTCTCTGGTCGCACCCCTTGCCATCCACTACTCAACCCTGCCCTCATGGCGAGGTGGATGCTAGATCAGTCGCAATCCGGCCGCACTGACATGTTTTGCCTCACCACCGCCCTTCTATGGCCACACGGACTATGGCAGAGGAGGAGGGTGGCGCTCACATTCCGTTGCCTACCTTGTAATGTCGCGGTCGCCTATGGTTGCTCACCGTCCGTTACGATTGTTGCCACCATGTAATCAAGCTCACTGACACAAAATCAATCTATCATGCCACAAATTTTGAAAAACAAATTTGATCTAGATATTGATAAACAAAATAAAAAGATAAAAGGAAATGATAAAAGACACTATTAGCTGATTTTTTTTTTGTTTCTCCTAATGTAGCTCACGTTGTTCAATTTTTTCGGAATGTTTTGTGACTATTTGTATCGTGTTCTAAAGAGAGGGAGTACAAGAGCATGGTTTACAAAAACCAAATCGACGTTAAAAATCGAAGATCCGACGGCACTGATTTATCGCGAAAATTGAACGAAAATAGTCAAAAAACGAAGGGTTTCGAAATCAAACGGTTTGGAAAAAAAAAATCAAAAATCGATACTGGCGAATTGAAATTTTCTTGCGGCCAATTTTTAAGCGACTTTTGTCAATTTTCACCTTTTTCGACCAGTTTACATGACATAAATTTTTTTGAATTTTTTAAATTTGACCGGTTTACCGATCGGTTTATGATTTCGAACCAGCTCGATACGAAATTTTCGCGATTTTACCTGAAGGGTGTGGAGTACAAGATATGTCGTCCTGAAGCATGCAATTCTACCAACGAGATTATCAAAATCTACGTAATATCAAACAGAGCCTAAATCATATAGCAAACCCACTAACGAATTTAACATTTAGTCAGTGTAACTTGAACCTGTCCTTTAACCAGAAAACACTGATGCTATGTTGATTAGAATACACACAAGTTTAAGCACTAATATCATAAAAATGATCAATTTGACTACTCACAGTTTCTCTTGTAGATGGAAAAGCTCGAGGAGAAAAAAAAAAGAAAAATAAAAACAATGTTGTTCCATATCCTTCAATTAAGCTTTTGAATTTCAAATCAACTCCGATGCATCCATAGTCAAGCTTGTGCAAGGCATATATGCATGCACCGCTTTTTATCCTGGCCCTTGAAGATGCGTGGTGAGAGAGCTTCTGCACTCCTTTAATTCCTTCATTTTTGTTCGAGCAAGCAGAAGTCAAAACCATCTGATATAGTATAGTGTATGAATTAAGAACAATCAGGCCGCTCATCACAGCGTGTTAAGATTGACCAGTCAACCAATCAACGTCACAGCAAGGAGTGCTGAAGCTCTTCCTTACGTAAGTCCGGCCAGGCACTGTTCTACGTTCGTTTTCTGGTTCTCTCTCTCTCTACTTTTTTGCCGTCCTCATCCATGTTCTACAGAAAGCATCAACGTGCAATGTCTCACCCGTGGACACTTTATGGTGTATTTAGTCGTTAGTATCAAGCGGTATATGTATAAGATAGTTCAAAAAAATCATCTATATATTTGATTGTTTAAACAGAATCATTTTATTCTGAACAGAGGGATACAAATTTAAGATTTCATTTACCTAAAACAATAGAACCAAATGATATAGGACTATCCTATCCTATTTAACCTCATCCTACTAACTAAACACACCCTTAGCTACCTGTCTGACTGTCCGTCTTGTCGAGCTGCATGTACATATCTCATCATCTATCTGTCTCCTTTTAGTCCGTTATTGATCGGATCGGACCTTTCTTCCGGCGCAAGCACCTCGTGTTGACTCTTGTATAACTTAGGAGAGGATACTTTGTTCAGGAAGTATTACATCAAATTGAACCTGCAGGTACAAATTAGACTTCATTAGACTACACATGTATTCATTTACCCAGCAGGTACAAGTCCATCATGCATCCTGATGATCGACTAGATGACAAGAGGTTAGGTCACCAAATGCATCGATCACTCCTGTAAAGCATGTGCGCTCAATTAGGATTCTTCTTGGAAGCTTCCCAGTGCATATCACATCGATGCAAACTATAGCTGATTTTGTTGGATTCTGACCCGGCCTTTACCCGTTTATACAGTTTACTGCATGAAATTAATGTTTGGCATATATGGTTGGTTCAATTGTGGATCCTGGCCCATGGATGGAAGCAAAAAAATTTAATGCATGAAATGGGAAGAGGAATGGCCGAATGGTGGATACCGATAAGCTGTTCATCTTTGACTGAGGTGGACGTAAGTAGGAAAGAAGGACGGCCATGCAGATGCTTTATTTGCTGGGTCTACATAGATCACACGTGATTGCGGCTACAGAAACCAACGTGCTTACGTAGCGCTCACGAAAGCTCGTGGATTTTATTTGAAAGATCAGAACATGTATAATAGTAGAGACAACTATTGTCTTTATACTTCTCTATATTATCTATTGATAAAATTATAGACAACTTCTACAATAAATAAAATCTTAAAATTATCTCTATGAGATTTTACGGTCTTTTAATTATGATATAAAAAACGAAAAAGCTAGAAAATGGTATAGCGTGGAAACCATTTGCAACGGAATAGTTCCTCACCGTTCGATCCGTTCTCCCACAGCCACGCCTCGCACGCACACGACGCAGAGCCAACTCACTTACTCAAACCCAACATGCTAGGTCCCGTTGCCTTCCAACTTCCATTCCTCGTTCCTCTCTCTCTCTCTCTCTCTCTGCAACGGAGGTACTGGCTACATCCCAAGCGAGCTGCCATATCAACCAAAAATCCCAGGCATGCTAACTGCAAGTAGCCATAGCAAGCAGTTGAGCGTGGCCGTGGGCTCATGAAACGATAGTGGACAACGAGTGGTCTAGCATGGCCGCGGCTTCGTGTGGTGGTGGTGGACGCATTTAACTACGAGCAGCCAAGACGTGCAGTTGAGTGGGCTCGTGCGGTGGTACCTGAGTTGGCCTACAATGACAATGGTGTGAGCTTTAGCTTTGACGGCCTTGGCGTGAGCTCAAAAACTAGCTTCTAGATCCATGCAAGTACTTTTTCATCCACTTTATTTTTGTATGAAACTTACATAAATTATTATGAAACTTGTTCAAACAAGGATGAAACTTGTTGAAACCTTTTGAAATTTCCTTGAAACCTTCTGAACTACATGAAACTTTTTATTTTTTTCCGAAACTTCATGAAACCTACTTAAAAATTCAACATTAAAAACTTCAAACTTCAATAAAGCTTGTTAAAACATACTTGATACTTTGAACTCGAAATCTTCCATGAAACTTGATGTATGGTTGAAACATGCTTGATACTCGATCTCAAAACCTTCTATGAAACTTGATGTATGGTTTGAAACATGTTTGATGCTTGACCTCGAAACCTTCCATAAAACTTGATGTATGGTTGAAACTTCTATGAAACTTGCTATACCATTGAATTTTCAAACATATTGAAACTTGAAGTTCTTTTTTGAAACTTCTATGAAACTTAAAAATTAATTTGAAACTTGCTTGAAACCTACTGAAACTTGATCCAAAATCTTGAAACAAGAAATCTTCTAGAATTAGCTTGAAAGTTGAAACCTTTATGCATGACTCGGCGGCGGGCAACGTCATTCGGCTCCATGGCGGCAACGGTAGCCGAGGTAGGAGCTAGAGAAGAGGGTCCATCGGTAGCGGACGGTATTGGGTGGTCTTCGGCGGCATGGTAAACTATCATAGCCTGGTGAGCTCATCAGAACTTCTTGAAAAGTTTGTTCGAAACTTATTGAAACTTTTGGTTGACACTTGTTGAAACTCATGGGTTGAAACTTAGTGAAACTTGAAATATTCTAGAAACACGTGAAACTTACCGAAACATGAAACTTTTCAAACGTTCTCTTGAAACTTGCCATAACACGCATGGAACTTACTAAAACTCACTGTAACATGAATGAAACTTGCTGAAACTTATGAAATACACATGGAATTTGCATAAACTTACCGAAACACGGATGAATATTTGTTGGAAACTTCTTTTGAAATTCGACGAAACATGCATAAGTTTCCTCTCGGCTGCACTTAAACCTACTAAATTACATTGAATCTTGTACTGCAATCTTAGATGCCTCAAATAAGTAAAGACAGAAGGAGGGTAACACACATATTAGTTCTGTGATTAGCATGAATTTCAGAATTTGTAATGTCTATACCTGAAACCTAGGAGAATAAAGGTAGGAAAATTCATTTGTAATGTCTGTAGTGAAAGAGCTTCATTTGTTGCATTTGCACACATCCATCCATGCGTGCTCGGTGCTTCAGTAATCTTGCTGTTTTCGGTTCATGTTTGGCACTTTGGATTGCTCCAATTTTCGAGGATTAGTCCCCATCGGGGCCCTGTGAACCCGTCGGGGGGCAGGGATGGGGAGAATTGAGCCCCGCATACGGGACGGGGACGAAGGAAGTTTTAGTTATCGGGGATCGGGGATTACAGGGTGCTCCCCGCGGGGATTTTCCCCGTTGTCATCCCTAGACCGGATCATCCATCCGTCCACAGTTCCGCACGAGGCGTCTTCGCTGCTTTTCCATGTTCACGAGCACGACGCTCCCCCGTCAATCCACCATATATCGATCGCGCCTTGACTCGTGCATGCATGTCGCCGTCTCTCTACCCTTGTGTTTGCTCGATGCCGCCTTCTACACGTGATTTTGAAAGTGCATCTAGGCACTTATGTTATTTTGGTGATTAATGACAAACACTCATAATGACAATCTATACAAACACTCATAATGCTTAACTTAGTGCTTAGCAAATGACAAACCTCTAATATGATTATATTGCTATGAGACTAACATGTTATTGCCTAGTTAAGTATCAGTCTCATCTTTTAGAGGAAAACCAAATAGGAAGGTTAAGCAAAGATAAGGTATGCAATTTTGGTGTCTATTCTATATTTGTTATTGCATTCCTTTCGTGCAAATGCATAGTGAACTCCAAGTAGCATGTTGATTTTATATATGCACATTGGTTCATGTCATATTTATTTGTGCATATATATTCATTTGAGTTCATTATGGTATGCATGTATTAACTAGAGTAAAACTTCATATTGCTATAGATTGACTTGGTGCATGCATGTTTTATTTGTATATCTTCTCATGCAATTCTCTTAGTGAAGTTTATCTAGTATTGGATCACATATTTACTCTTACTCCAAATATTATTTGCACATGTACAATTCGTGTATATCTATCATGTGCTTCATTTAAGTAAAGTCTGTGATCCTTGCCATGATTTAATTGATTCATCATATTGGCAATTATCTCTCTAGTGCATATAGATCAATTACACATTCATCATGATGTACTTAGTAGAGAACATTTCTTATGTCAAGTGTTTCCAGTTATGTTGTGTTTCTTTTTATGAAACACTTGTTGTAATCAATTGCTCACAAATATCAACTTGTTCATATCTATTGAGCTTTTGGGACTAATGTCTTTCATGAGTAGTTTGGAAAGAATTAGGTCCCGTCTGTGTATGATGACCAAGGTATCTTGGAGGATGATCATTAAGCCGAGGTCAACAAGACGGCGGTGTCACCAAGAGCTGAGGACTAATCAAAGATTGACTTGGCGTGGAGATCGTCAGAGAGGATGATCAAGTCAAGGTTGATAGGACGAGAGTCTCATGAGGTGAATCGAGTCGAGTTGGACAAGGCGAAGATGTCATCAATTATTTGGTGAAAGTCTTCATGCATCGACATCAAGAAAGAAGACGGCAAGTGACTAGTTCTAGACTTATATTATCTTTGATTTAATTTGAGTCTAAGGATTGCCGTACTATTAAGAGGGATGCGATGTCGAATGACTTTTAGATGTGTCAAGTGCTCAAGTGATCCATCCTTGTGAATCTTAGAAAGAGAGTGGTGTTGGTGGTACCGGAAAGTGAGGGTTGTAGGTCTCCTTTGGATTCTTTGTGAAATCTGTATTTATCCTTTGAGTTTTGGGTAGTGAGACCTTGTTGGTTGTGTAGCCCTCGTTCTTAGCTTTCGGTAGAGTCCAAGATCTCTGAAATCGGAGTCCGGAGTCAAAAGTTATGCTCGTTTTCGTCGGGCTGCTCAGTGTTGTTCGGACAATCCGGAGTATCCGGTGTTTAGTCCGGACACTCTGGGTTGAGTCCGGAGTCTCCGGGGTAATGTCCGGAGTCTCCGGGTTGTGCGCAGCCTGCCCCCAACGGCTAGTTTTTTGGGAGTTCTATTTATAGCCCCATCCTCCCTCTTTTTGAAGAGGCTTTTTGTGTGGATTTTTGAGAGGCTTTTGGGGGGCTATGTGGGGTCTTTGAGGAAGCTTTTACCCTTAGATCTAAGTGATCCCCTTGTGAGAAGGGTTGGGAAGAGTTTGGGGAGTGAGTGTTGAGTTGTTTGAGCACTTGATTTCATCTCCAAGTTTGTTCTTCGTGAGCATTTGTTACTCTTGGAGGTTGAGGACTCCTAGACGGCTAGGAGGTCGCCTACGAGCCACCGGAGCTTTGTGTGGTTGGTCGTGGGAAGTTTGTGAAGGCCGATTCCGCCTCCGTAAGAGAAGGAATCAAAGGAGTGAAGACCGGCGAGTGCATTTGTGCAACACCGGGAGGAAGAGGGTTGAAAGAGACCCCGGCTCAAGTGTGACCGAGCCGCCTCAACGGAGACGTAGGATCCCCTCAAGGATCCGAACTTCGGGTGAAAAATCTTCGTCTCAAAGTTTGCTTCTTCTCTTGCTTTAACATTTGGTTTTGAATCTTTGGGAGCCCCGATCTACTCTTTTGTTGTGTTTGGCTCCAGATCTACAATTTCCCAGGTACCTGATAGCATATATATCTTTTGTATTCAAGTAGATTGTTGAAAAATTGCAGGGATTTAACATCTCATTTCGAGGTCTTAAATCCGGAGTATCCGGACTCCTGAACCCAGATAGTCCGGTCATTTCGGAGTATCCGGATAAAAATCCCGGACACTCCGGTCTGAGTCCCTTGGATCCAATCCGGAGTATCCGGACTCCTGAACCCGGACAGTCTGGACATTTCGGAGTATCCGGATAAAAATCCCGCACACTCCGGGCTTAGACCCTCGGGAGATTTTATTTAGCTGCAAATTCTTTATTCCGCTGCATTTAGTTACAAAGTTTTTAATTCGCCTATTCACCCCCCCCCCCCTCTAGGCGACATCCCCTGTCCTTTCAGATTTCACTGCTCTTAGGATTTTAGTAATGCGGAAGAGAGAGAAGAAGAAGAGAGAAAAGTGTTGTCTATTATTTAACATACGGTCTTATAGACGGCTTTAGACAGTTTGTACCATTGCATAGGCAACCTATTAATTGTATGAGAGGCCATTACAGACGACTATATAGATAATTTATTGTATGAGTTGTCTTTAAACAAGTCTATAGATGACATAGAGATGTATTATAGACAGTTACTGTATATGACACTGTATATGCCCTTAATGCCGCCGCTCTATGCCCATAACAGCATAACCCCTGTTGAGTCGTTGACACCGCTCAAGTGAAACTGCAAATAGGGACTTGTGAGGCTGCCATATGGGTTCACACAATCAAACTCGTTACAAGAAATAGTTAATTCTAAAAACAATAATTTTGTGATATAATTTCTCCTAAAATGTGTAGTTTTGTGAAATAGAAATTAATATATGTAATTTTATGATAGTTTGTACAAGAAACTTGTAAATTTGTGAAATTTACTCTATTCTTTTACTTATCGTATGGGAATTTCCTCTCCGAGCGAGCATGGTAGTTGGTTTAATAATTATATATATAACACTTCGAACTTTGATCAAAAGTGCATTCAGTACCTTGAACTATGAAACCATACATTTGATCCTCCAAACTTTACAATCTGATTCAAATAACACCATATCAGCCCCTTTAGCTCCCTCTCTCTTTTTTAATTTAGGAGAAGAAACCCCTATGGACTCTACTTGTCATTCACCTCGTCTTGCACAGCGTGCCATCCTACATGGCAAAACTGCTTACTCATCACACCATGTGAGCAATACCATCATGTGAAACTAGGTCAGGGTGTTATTTGAACCAGATTGCAAAATTCGGGGGTCAAATGTATGGTTTTATAGTTTGGAGTGCTGGACGGACTTTCAAGCAAAATTTAGGGTATTACATTTACTTTTTTCTTATATAGATTAGCCTAATTATATGCGCAATTGCACGGCAAGATAATTCGACGTATATTTATATACTGGAGTACAATTGTACTTGTTGTACAACTCTAATTCTTGTAATTAAACATAAAGTTTATTTGCTAATAAATGTAAGTATGTAATAACTCTAATTAATTTCTATACATGATAAATTTGCACCGTTATAATAATCTGAATCTAGACCCACCAAATAAGAAGTGTAGTACAACTTCTCCTTTTCTTCTGATTAATATGGAAATTTCTAGCTTCTCATATCGAATATGTCTTAATTTTCAAAAAGGATCAAGTATGTTTGCTTTTTAACATAATTATAACAGATACTCCCTCTATTCTAAATAGATGTTATTTAGAATTTTGCACAACAAACAAGACAACTATACAAAAGATCACATTACCCTCCTTTATTTGGTCACTTACAGTCTATGGTAATAAATGACGTTGGAAATAGGAATGACAAGATATACGAACGAAAAAAGCTACATTAAAATTGTATAAAGTAGTGTTTTTATGCTTTCCCTCTTAATATAAGTTACACAAATCTTAAAGCAAACGAAGGGTAAGTAATCGTCATGTACCCTTCATTTATACTTTAATATTTGTGCAACTTTGAAAAAAAAAGCATAGAAGCTCATCTCAAAAAAACAAAATTTAAAATGTAGAATAACATTTATTCAGTATGGAGAGAGCAGCTTATCGTTCACTCTCTTTAATGTGTCTCCATATTTATTGTATTACCAAAAGTTATTAATTGACTATGTAACAGTCATCTGCGTTTAGCTGTACGCACTACATATTCTTTTTTTCCTTCTTATTTTCAAGATATTTTCTAGGCAACAATTTCCAGGCATCTTCTCTATAATCTATTTGCTATATAATGCTCCATTTGGCAACGGAGGGAGGCAGTAGTATAACATTCCTCCGTCTTGGCACTTCTACACCTGCAGCTGCGAGTCCGTGACCAACCCGAGTAGCCAACCCCATAAATACACTGCAAATTAGAGCCGTAAGAAACAGCTTAGACAAGCCGTATTCTATCCACGCTAAACTGCGAGCGAGCAATGGACGCAGCGGCAGCTGCGAACGGGAGGGACGGCGAGGAGAAGAAGGAGAACGGCGAGGCGGGGAAGAATGTCTCTTTCACGGGGCTGTTCCGATACGCCGACGGCACAGATCTGCTGCTGATGCTGGTCGGCAAGGCGGCCGCGCTGGCCAACGGAGTGACGCAGCCGCTGATGACTGTCATCTTCGGCGACGTCATCGACGACTTCGGCGGTGCCACCACCGACACCATCCTCCACCGCGTCAACAAGGTGAGCCAGCTAACCATCACTGGCCAACTTCCGGCCTGCTCGATTTCTTCAGTGGCATGCCTGCCGTTCGTTAAGATCGAACACACGAAAACAAATCATGGATTACCGTGCTCGATCGAGCTAAGCTAATTCCATTTCATCTCGGGCCTTTAGACGTCCGATCCTGAGAAAGCTCCGTAGATCCCGTTGCTGTTTATGTTCGGAGAATGATGCTGGGCCATATCATGACTTTTGGCGCTATTGGCTCTTTGTTGCTTTGCGTCCAGTTTTCTTTTCTTCGTCTTTTCATTTCTCTTCTATTCCTTGCTTCTTGAGAAAGAATGGAGTGACCGCTTATGGAATCAATTCTTCTTAGAAATCAGAATAATTCCTTCATCCATTTATTGATATAAACTTCGTCAGTTGCCTTCCTTGTCAATGTGATGCCTTTCAATCCAACTACTGCATCGATCCTTTCCTTTTTTTGGATTTTTTTTCATTCATCAGTTCAGTTATACCATGACTCATGATAGGATATGTGTTAGCGAACTCTATCAGGATCTTGAATGAAAAAAAAACTGGTCAATTTTTCATCAATTTTGTCCATGAATTTCAGCTTGATGTAAAGTCTAGTAAGAACGAGACTGATTGCTCCATGCAACTGCGCTGCATGATATAGTGTGCTAGATTTATAAAATTTCAAAACTCAAACTTGACTTACAGTTTATCTTAATAAAAGTTGTTTTCAAGATTCGTTTTTATCTTTTGAGTTTGCATATGTAGCAGATAACACACCAAATAGTTGTGGATTGGTCATAATTAGTGTCAACCATTTGCGAGAATTTCTATATATTTCTCTTTAACTGAGAGCTTTTAACCACATATCATCGCTTTTTATTTAATATATATATATATATATATATATATATATATATATATATATATATATATATTAATTTCCTTACATATGCTACATTTTGTAAGAGGGCGAGGAAAATAATAAATTTTCACACTGTTGTTATTTCATTTCTTTCAGGCGGTTCTGAACTTTGTCTACTTGGGCATTGGAACAGCAGTCGTTTCGTTTCTTCGTAAGTACGAGTAGACTATGATAACATCTCCATATGCGTTTGCACTTTGCACCACATTCTGCGATTGTTACTGCCAGTTCATGACCATCATTGGTACTTTTTCTATCTTAGGCCATGATGAGATTAAGATATGTTTGAGAAACAGGAAGATTATGCCCATACTAAGGTTTCAAACTTGCAAGTTATCATCATCATGATGCAAAGTCTAATTTTTGACTTCCGTATTCTTCCAATTAAAATAACAAACTTTTCTGACTTTGTGTTCCTAAAATTCCTGTCCAAACAAACAGTACGCAATATTGAATATACAAGAAATAGAGTTGCATTTTTTTTACTGGAAGGTGATATATGAAGCGTATGAAAAATTGCAACAGTAAAGGCGGTGGCAGTGCTACAATTTTTGTTTAGTAAACGCAACTGATGGGAAAAAAAATGGAAGCAGAATTCCACATGTTTAAGCCATATAGTGCTCATACCAAGGTAGAATAACTGAAGTATGAAGCCAACTTGTTACCCGTGCAGAGGTGTCATGCTGGACAATGACCGGTGAAAGGCAGGCGACACACATTCGATCTCTGTACCTCAAATCTGTCTTGAGACAGGATATAGCATTCTTTGACGTAGAAATGACAACCGGGCAAGTAGTTTCAAGAATGTCTGGTGATACTGTGCTGGTTCAGGATGCTATTGGTGAGAAGGTAAGAACTTTTCCTTCTTTACTTGAAGAGCAAAGAAGCAAAATTCTGTTCATTATATTCCAACTCATATAAAAAATGACATAATTTGACTGTTGTAAAATTCTTCAGGTCGGTAAGTTCCTACAGCTTGTGGCTACCTTCATCGGTGGTTTCGTTGTAGCATTTGTGAAAGGATGGCTACTATCACTTGTCATGTTGGCATGCATACCTCCAGTAGTACTTGCTGGAGGAGTAGTCTCGAAAATGCTGTCCAAAATATCAAGCAAGGGTCAAGCGTCATACAGTGATGCGGGGAATGTTGTCGAACAGACAATTGGATCCATAAAAACAGTAAGTTCAGTTCGCTTAGTAATTTGAATAATGGCTACTATCCATGTTCTTCGCAAAAAAAAGAAAAAAAGTTATGATTACTCACTAATTATCTTGTGGCTACCCCTGTAAAATAGGTTGTCTCCTTCAACGGTGAGAAGCAGGCCGTTGCATCGTACAATAAACTCATACATAAGGCATACAGGTCTGCTGTTGAGGAAGGACTTACCAATGGTTTTGGCATGGGTTCTGTTTTCTTCATATTTTTCTCAAGCTATGGTTTGTCCATATGGTACGGTGGAAAGTTGATTCTTAGCAAAGGATACACAGGGGGAGAAGTCATCAATATCTTGTTTGCTATCATGACTGGAGCAATGTGAGTTATTTACATCAAAATAGAATTCATAGCATAAATGCTTCATGCTGTTTGATAGGTAGAGACAATTTCAAATTGTTCGTTGCAGGTCTTTAGGCAATGCAACCCCATGTATGACAGCCTTTGCAGAAGGACAATCTGCGGCATACAGATTGTTCTCAACAATCAAGAGGAAACCAGAGATTGATCCTGACGACAGAACTGGAAAACAGATAGTAGACATCAGGGGTGATGTTGAGCTGAAGAATGTGTACTTCAGCTACCCAGCGAGGCCTGAACAACTGATATTTGACGGATTCTCATTACATGTGTCTAGTGGCACTACAATGGCTATAGTCGGGGAGAGTGGAAGTGGTAAGTCAACTGTGATTAGTCTTGTGGAGAGATTCTATGACCCACAGGCTGGTGAGGTTTTGATTGATGGGGTCAACATCAAGAGTTTACAGCTTGATTGGATAAGAGGGAAGATTGGTCTGGTTAGCCAAGAGCCCTTGCTCTTTATGACCTCCATCAAAGATAATATAACATATGGCAAAGAGGATGCAACAATCGAAGAGATCAAGAGAGCAACAGAGCTTGCTAATGCAGCAAATTTCATTGATAAGTTGCCCAATGTATGTGACCAATTCAATAAGCTAACTTGTGTAAATCCAAGTTCTTCTGTTGAGCTGAGTGCTAATATTTACTTTTATCTCGTACCAGGGTTATGACACAATGGTTGGCCAACGTGGTGCTCAGCTTTCAGGGGGACAAAAGCAAAGGATTGCTATTGCGAGAGCAATCATTAAAAACCCAAAAATACTTTTATTAGACGAGGCTACTAGCGCATTGGATGTGGAGTCAGAGAGGATAGTTCAGGAGGCACTGAACAGGATCATGGTGGACAGAACTACGCTTGTGGTTGCACATCGTTTGACTACTGTGAGGAATGCTGATTGCATATCAGTTGTCCAGCATGGAAAAATAGTTGAACAAGGTCAGGATCCCGTCCACATTTTTCATTTTCTATTCATCACCTGTTTGAAATATTTTAATTGAATCGATCAATTTCTTATATAATTTTTTTTTTTTATAGGTCCCCACGATGAATTGGTACTGAACCCTGACGGTGTTTATTCTCAACTTATTCGTCTTCAAGAAAGTCGTGAAGAAGAGGAACAGAAAGTGGACCATCGAATATCTGACCCAAGGTCTAAAAGTAGAAGCTTGTCATTGAAGCGGTTGACAAGTAGAGATTCTGCAGGGAATAGTAGTAGGCATTCTTTCACCCTCCCCTTTGGCCTGCCAGGCTCAGTTGAATTCCCTGAAGGCAATGATACAAATTGGGAGGATCAGAAAGAGCAGGGTGGTGTTGGTGAGGTCCCAAAGAAAGCACCTGTTGGACGGCTAGCAATTCTTAACAAGCCAGAGCTACCGGTTCTTATGTTAGGGTCACTAGCTGCAGGAGTTCATGGAGTGCTTTTCCCAATGTTTGGCATATTGATTTCTAGTGCCATCAATACTTTCTATGAGCCAGCAGATAAACTAAGAAAGGATTCTAGCTTTTGGGGTTTGATGTGTGTTGTGCTGGGTATCATTTCGATAGTCTCAATACCAGCAGAGTATTTCTTGTTTGGAATAGCCGGAGGGAAGCTTATAGAGCGCATTCGTACCTTGTCATTTCGAAGCATCGTGCACCAAGAAGTTGCTTGGTTTGATGATCCTAAAAATTCCAGGTTGGTTACCGTTTCTTTCTTGGTTTCTTCTTCCTCCAGATTCTATGAACTTTACTTTTCGGTTACTAATGTTCAAATTATATCTTACAGTGGAGCACTTGGGGCAAGACTGTCAGTTGATTCTTTGAATGTCCGACGATTAGTGGGAGATAACTTGGCCTTGGCAGTTCAGGTTACCTCAACACTCATCACAGGAATTGTCATTGCTATGATAGCAGACTGGAAGCTCTGTTTGATCATCCTCTGTGTGATTCCACTAGTGGGTCTTCAAGGTTATGCGCAAGTGAAATTCTTGAAGGGGTTTAGTCAAGATGCTAAGGTAATCCATCAAAGAATGCCTTTGAGCTGTTCTTCTTGTGATATGACGATTTGCAAATAATTACTGAAATAAAATGTTAGTAAAGATATAGCATGTTCATATTCTCACTGGCTGAACTATGATTTTATGAAGTTTATGAAATAAGATCTAGTTTTCGAATTTCATCAAGAATAATAAGAACCAACGTGCATTCCAGACAATTGTTTTTCATAACTTACTAAGTTAGTGACAATGGATTGCTGCCTTGCTGGTTCTCCAGATGACGTATGAAGAAGCAAGTCAAGTGGCCACTGATGCTATTAGCAGTATCAGGACTGTAGCTTCCTTTTGTTCTGAGAAAAGAGTTACAAGAATATATGATCATAAATGTGAAGCATCAATGAATCAAGGAGTCAGAACAGGAATGGTTGGAGGCCTTGGATTTGGTTTCTCATTCTTGATGCTGTACCTTACATACGGTCTTTGTTTCTATGTTGGAGCGCAATTCGTGCGTCATGGCAAATCAAATTTTGGTGACGTTTTCAAGGTTTGTAAATGCAATTATTTCGGTAGTATTTTTTTCCCTTCAGAGTTTTTGTTGTTCCTATTCAGTCTTTGCAGTCTTAATCTCTCCATCCTTAACCACAATTACTACTTTTATGAGGTGATTTGACACAGTAATTCATATGTTGCAGGTTTTCTTTGCACTGATGATGGCAACTATTGGAATATCTCAAACAAGTGCAATGGCTTCTGATTCTACAAAAGCCAAGGATTCAGCTATCTCCATATTTGCTTTGCTGGACCGAAAGTCGAAAATCAACTCAGACAGCGATGAGGGTTTGACATTGGACGAGGTCAAGGGCAACATCGACTTCAGACATGTCAGCTTCAAGTACCCAACTCGTCCAGATGTTCCGATTTTCAGTGATTTTACCCTGCACATTCCCTCCGGCAAGGTTAGCCTACTAGTGTCCTTGTTGGATTGTCGTATCTTCTACAGTAATATAATTAGCAACTTACTTCCATTATGGTTTTTTACAGACTGTTGCCCTCGTTGGAGAGAGTGGTAGCGGCAAGTCAACAGTAATTGCTTTGTTGGAGCGATTCTACAATCCCGATTCTGGTACCATCTCATTGGATGGAGTGGAAATCAAGAGCTTAAAAATCAATTGGTTGAGGGACCAAATGGGACTTGTAAGCCAAGAACCTGTGCTCTTTAACGACACGATCCGCGCCAACATAGCCTACGGGAAGCACGGGGATGTCACCGAGGAGGAGCTCATTGCGGCCGCAAAGGCATCTAATGCACATGAATTCATATCAAGCCTGCCCCAAGGATATGACACCACTGTCGGGGAGAGGGGGGTACAGCTATCCGGTGGCCAGAAGCAGCGGGTGGCTATTGCGAGGGCCATATTGAAAGATCCTAAGATACTACTGCTTGACGAAGCGACGAGCGCTTTGGATGCAGAGTCTGAGCGGGTTGTGCAGGATGCCTTAGATCGTGTGATGGTTGGCAGGACCACAGTAATTGTGGCGCACCGCCTGTCAACGATCAAAGGTGCCAATATCATTGCAGTTCTCAAGGACGGCATAATAGTGGAGAAAGGAAGACATGAGGCGCTGATGAACATCGAAGATGGGGTCTATGCTTCACTTGTCGAACTTCGTTCGGCCTCATCATAATACCTAGGATAAATGTTTCTTCCTATCAATACGCATGTTATACATCTTCCTTGACCCTTTTTGTTTAGTTTCTACAGTTGGGGTATATTAATTCTTTGGATTTTGATGAGGAATTCAAGAAGTAATGTGCTCTTTGTTGTATCTATGTAGTGTAAGACTGTAAGCATCTATTATATATTAAAAGCTCATGAGAGTCGCTAAGAAAAAAGAGAATAGACTAGAAATTCCCACAAAAATGCAAAATATCTAGCCCTTAATCTTATGGGCTTTATTTACAATTGCCATTGAATCTTTAAGAAATAGACTAGAAATAAAGCCCATGAGAGTTAGACTAGAAATTCTGACAAAAAAAGCAAAATATCTAGCCCTTAATCTGGTGGGCTTTATTTACAACTGTTATTGGATCTTTGAGAAATAGACTAGAAATTTTCACAAAAAAACAAAATATCTAGCCTTTAATCTGGTGGACCCTAATTAAAAATGCATCATATTGACTATTAGATGCTATTGAGTAGATATATATATATTACTTTGTAGTATAAAATCAAAATAAAATACAAAACTTACATGGTAGGGGCGGATCGATACATCTGGATTTCATGCGTGATTAAGACTAATTATAATTTTGATTAGTAAATCATAACCAACAAATCAGCACATGAACTCTGATATTACATTGGACGCACCTTGGCCTTATACAGACAATACACACCGATGTGACTCAATGCATGCAATTAAAGAAAATACAAATGACCTCATATTGGTTCAGCCATAATATAAAAGTCACGCAGCCCCAAAACTAATTTGTATTTGATTTGATTTTTCTAAGAACTCCCTAAAACTAGATCGGTTTTGTCGAGAAACAAATAAATCAAGACATTTACTGTATATAGACTTATCCCCTAGACGCCATGATGTCTGCTGGTGCTCCCCGTCCAAGTGCTCCCGAGGAAAGAAAAGAACGGGAAAATAATAACATTGCACGAGCTCGATCCCCCTTTGAATCCTTTTACTTGCGTAGCCAGAAAAAAAAACAGAAATCATTGCTTCTTTCTTGACATGGAAGAGTGGCCTCCTGATCTCCCAATCTAACTCCCACAAAATCAGAATTCCTTAGATTTGTTCTTTTTTATCTCTTGGTTCATCTATGATAGATTCAACACCAAGTATGGCACCGACCTGATCTAAGGAAACAAATTGATGTGGTAATAGTGTTCTGGGCTTCACCAGAAAGCATTACGCCCATCCTATATTGGGTCACGGGGTCAAGACCGGTCCTACGGCGCTTCAATAGTATATCATGTAGAGTTGTTAAGAAAATAAAATGCTAAAAATTCTCATAAAAAAGCAAAATATATAACCCTTAATTTAGTGAACCTTAACTAAGTTGAACTATAATAGCCATAAGATTTGATGTTACTATTTCAAAAAACGTCTAACCGTCTATCTAGCGGATCCAAATTATAACGGCTTAGATTAAAAGAAAGAGTCTATGTGAAGTACAACAAAAATTCGGAATAAAAAATAAAAATAAATTAGACATTTGATTTTCATATGAACTCTAAATTAAAAACACGTACATTACTAAAATTCAGAATAAAAATTAGGTAAAAATTAGCAATTGGATTTGTATTATCAATTGTAATCCAAAACTAAATAAAAATATATCAATGGCTTAGATTAAAAGAAAAAACCCATACTAAGAACAATAAAAATAACAGAAATTCAGAATAATAAATAAATAAAAATCAACCATTTAACTTTCATATGAAGTCCAAATTAAACATGTACATTGCTAAAATACAGAATATAAATTATATAAAATAGTAGTTGGATTTGTATACGATTTCTACAATACAACCGATATGCAAAATTAAATAAAAATTAACATAAATTTAGAATAAAAAACAAAATGAAATTAGTCATTTGATTTTCATACAAATTCTAAATCAAAACTTGAAATTCGAAATCAAATATAAATAACAAAATAATAAAAATAAAAAGAAATTAGGGATTATTTTTTAATTCCATACTAAGTGAAAAATATAATTTTTCATTTTATTCAGAATTAAAATTTTAGAAATATGCTAATTTAAGGGGGGAAATAAAATAAGGTAAGTAATTTGATTTATATATATATATATATATATTATTAACTATTATGTAATAAAAGTCGATTACACGTTTTTTATAGTCGCTAAAATAATATAGGATATACTAAAAATTCTCAAAAATATTCTAACTCTTTATTTGGTGAATCTCCACGGAACGAAGAGATTAAGAGGGTGATACATCGACAGTTGTTCACTCAGTTATACCAGTATGAGCAATATGATGTGCAATAAAAGAAGTACCGAAAGAAAGAGACAAACATTGTAATAATGAAATTAAGAGATGATGATATAAATAGAAAATATTATGTTATACTATGTTTACTATTTTTCTATGCAAGCATTCGTAGAAGAAAGTTTCCGTCACATGTGATAAGTACTGAGAAACGGAGGAAATACATTCTCTCCTACAATATACAATATCAAAATATCACAAATTGAGTTTTGTATTGATCTATTTTTGAAAAAAAATCACATATATATTATAAAGTCATTTAAATATACTTTAAAAATGATGCACGCGCAAATGCGCGGGCCATCTTGCTAGTTTAGAAAGAAAGCTTATGCTTCTGATCTTGATTTTGAAATGTACATTGCCCACGTCGGTGGGAAATGAGTGTGTGTTTTGTGTTGTACCTAATACCTATATAATTGGGGTATATTAATTCTTTGGATTTTGATGAGGAATTCAAGAAGTAAAGTGCTCTTTGTTGTATCTATGTAGTGTAAGACTGTAAGCATTTAGAAAGAAAGCTTATGCTTCTGACCACCTTGATTTGAATCTCAGGGTAAGCGTTCGACTGTAAACATTTTTTGAATTAGATCGGTTTTTCAACCGGTATAATTTATCGAGCGGGCTCGCTCGATACAATCTAAAATTATGATTTTCGAACTATTTTCGTCGATTTTTGAAACCTATTGTCGACGCATCAAGGGCGGCACTTGTGCGGCACCCAGGCGGCACTCAACATGTGGCGTCTGCAAGGCATCAAAGACGGCATCCGGGTGACATCAAAAGACGGCGCTAAGATCTCATATAGCGGTTGCTTTTGTTTTGGATTGACCTGCAACAACAAATTGTCTTTGTCGGGCGAGTGGATCTTCATTCTATCTCCTCACATGAATCGTCGAGTTTTGTTCGAACCTCTGAAGCAGGGACTCGCGAGCCGGGTCAGAAATTGCCGAAGAATTTTTTTCTTCAGATTGTAGCAAGCCAGCAACAGTATCTGCTTCTGTCACGAAAAGAAATTCCATCTAAAACTCCAAGTTGCGAATCAAGGAGTAACTTCGTTCATGTGTGCATAGACGGTGGTTATCTGTAACATACATCTATATCATCTTATACAGGACCAAAATTACTTATGCAATACTCCCTCCAAGCACAAAACATAGATATAGTCAAACTTTCAAAATTTTGATTATCAATATCTTTTTAAATATTTAAATCGGATAAATGAAAATCATATGTGTAGATTTGTCTCGAAAAGTACTTTCATAATATTATAATTTTAGTGTATTTTATAAATATATTATAATATAAATTAGTATAAAAAGCTGTGTTACCTAATATCTATATAATTGGAGGCATATAGGGAATATCACACTAATTTTACATTGAAATATGAAATATGTTCTATATTTCTGAATAAAACTACTGAAAAATATCTCTACTACTTCTAATTTGGAGTTGGTGACGGTCCGTTCTCCACCCCCAACCTACCTCTGTGAAAATAACCACTGCAGAAAAAACGGACCGACCCAAAAAAAAACAAACAATGCTTTTTTTTCGCTCCGCCCGACCACCTCTTCCTCCTTATGCCACCCGCGACAAAGAGATTTGACGGAGATGGGCGACGCCGCCGTAGTCTTGCTTGCCGCCGCTCTACACCGCATACCTCCTTGATCTCTCGTGCTGCGTGCGGGCTCCTCAAGGTTACCGCGGCGGCGGCGAAGGAGAAGGCGGGGAGGCGGAGGAGGAGAACCAGTAGTAACCCGACTTCTTGGACCGGACTTCCCGACATCTGGACCGGTCCCCGCGCTCCACGGTACGGCCGCCTCCTCTGCGAAGCACCGGAGGTGAGCGAGACTTACGGGCTTGCTAATCTTTGCTTAACTTTTGTGCTTTTGTAATCGGGAGAAATAGATGTTTGATCTTGTAGCAAAATTTTCGTTATTGTTTAACCTTTACGTTTCGTTAACAATTTATTTTTCGTAGCAACGCATGGGCACTGAACTAGTATTCTAAAAACTTAGACGGAGGGAGTATTTTATAGTCTCCCTAACTCTCACCGTATCAATGATTGCAGATCCCTGTCACACGTGTGAATTCCCTGTGTTTCAACTCGAGTCCACAACGTCCAAATCGAGAATTTTGCCATTCACCCACATTCAACTCGAAACGGCGGCCGGACCATGGATAGATGTTGGGTGTTGGAGGAGGGGATTTGGGAAGAATTAGAAGGGGAAATGGGAAGGGAAGGAGTCGTGGCGACGGGAACGCGACTCATGGAGACCTCCCACGTCCAGGGCGTCATTGTCCTGAGACTAGAGTGATCAGGATGCGATCCGACGGCTCCGGGGGGTGTACGCTAGAAATGTATGTACTAGTCCGCAAATTGGTCAATACCCATTGTGTAGTGTACCCATGTCTCCCAAGAGCAAGATCCTCAGTTCCGTAGTAGATGAAACTGAAATCACACGCCAACGACCGTTGGTTATTTGCAATTTTGCACAGCGAAGGAAAGGAAAAACGATGTTGTTACTGCAGCGGCAGTATTTCGACGACCAAAACACCCACATGACCATGTCTGCGGTGGCCCACCTGTGCTGCTGTCCATCTTTGCGCCACCCTTTCTCATCTAGAGATGATAATGGGTTTAGACGGTCCAGTTTTTTGAATTAGATCGGTCCAAAATTTATTTTGAATCTATATCTATTGGATTAGATCTATATCAAATTGGATCGAACTTGGACCTTTTTTTTTACTAAATCTCTCACCACCACTCAAGTAAACCAATTGATGTTGCTTTTAGCACTAATGTTTTCTTTTTTATTTTACATACTTCAGCAGTATATTTTAAGTTCTAATTTTCGACATCTGCTTCTCGTAAATGAGATATGTAATTATAAACCTAGTTTTATCATTTGAATATTGCACCGTAAAATATCAACTCATCAAACAAACAGTTTGTCTAGATAAAAAACCAAATTAAGGCTAAGACTTTCATTTGGGTCTAGGTCAGACTTAGGCCTCACTATTTTTAAATCAGACTAGATACAGATCTATGAAAAAAAAAATTAGGTTTCGATCGTTAGGCTTCGGCCCATTAGCATTTTACTCTCAGCCCATCAAGCGCTTCTTTTCCACGCGTCCATCAGCCGCGCCAAGTCGCCTCCGACTCCCGCCTCTCTCACGCCTCCTTTGCTCGCCGATGGCCGCCAAAGATCCGCTCCCGAGCACCTCCCCTGTCGGAGTCCATCACCACCTCACCTTGTCCGCCACCTCCTCGATCTCCACCACCTCCTGTCGTACCCTTCCACCGCCACGGCCACCGCAGCTCCTTCTCCAGAACACCTTGTTCATCCTCGCTCGCTGCACTGGCCACGCCGCCAACATCAGACGCCTCTATGACCGACTCAAAGACCGAAGTTCCACCCGCAATCCGTCACGAACCCGCCCACCGCCTCGCAGGCGCCAAAGACGCCGACCGAGCCGCCACGACTTGACGACGAGGCCCCCGCTTTGGTCCGCTCCAGAAGCCCTCCGGAGGAGCGCGTCTGTGTCCGGCCCCAAGCTTCGAACTTCTTCGATCGGTCGTCGCTAGGCGGGCTCGACGACCCATGAATCGCCGCCGCCGCCTCCCACCGACGCCACCTCCTCGATCGCCCAGACCGAATCGGGCCGATGCCGCCAAGCAGAGGAACACACACTGGCCTTGGGCTGCGTGTCCAGCCATGCAAGGCACTCCTCGCCGCGATTCATCCTCCGACTTTATTGTTGAATAGAACGTCAAAATATTTTGGGATAGTTTTCTCTTTATTACTTCTCGCTCTGTTCTATTACAAAACTCAAGTCTAGCCTTATATTTATATCGAAAACTACAGCTCTATTTAACGGAATAGAATTCTATTTTCTTGTCTAATCGGACTCCTCATCCTGAACTTTCTTAATACAAACTTTCCAAACTAAAACTTTCCTATTACAAGATTATTTCTATCAATCACCCCCTTAATCTTGTAATGCAACTCTAACTCATTAAGGCAATCGGCCTCAACTACGATTTGCCCAAACACTCGATACAGGATGGTGAACGCATCTCTAAGGAGTTTCGTCTTCTTTTTGCTGGCCATACCACCGGTGACGCATTTCGCCGGCGATTACGACATTTGCCTCGGCTCCAATTGTCTTTTCACCGGTAACGCAACTTAACGGTGATGCAGACTCGCATTAGAGCTTAACCACGAGAGAACTTGGACACACCTGCAAGAACTCTCATGCGCACACACATCTAGAACAACGACCACAACTCCTCAACATCCCGGACTCATCTTCGACGAACTTAACTTTGGACGGCGAACACACCTCCTCAACGCCCCGGGGTCAACTTCGACGAACTTGACTTAGCACACGCGGCAGCTTCCTTTTGATCTTCTAGTGCAACATGATCTCTTCTTATGCACACGACATCTCTAAGGAACTCGCACACGTTTATCCTGTGGACACAACTCATACAAGAACTCATTTTTTTTCTTCACAACTTTTTGCTCTCACCATGAGCAAATCGCCAGGTTTTTTCTTGGACCAATTTTTTTTGTAGCAGCACGCTTTTCATGACGCCTTTTTTCTTCATGGCCGACCACACCTTTTTCTCTCTCTCTCATTCTTGTTTTCTGTCGCTGTGCACTGCCAGGGAATTGATCTCCTCACGCTCACATACATGAACCAGGACTCTCGACACGAGGCCTCGAAATCCGGGTCACCTGTAGTTCCTGTTTGAGATAGATCTTGATTTTACAGATTCTGGATTCTACAAAAAGTTGGTCGGTGACAACTTCTGATTTTGTGTATATATCTGATTTTGATTATAGAAGAAATTGTCCAGAATCCTCCTATTCGGCAAACATGCTACTTTTTTTTAAGTAGAAGCTGTGCGAAGCTGTCCCGAACAGAGAACACAAACACTTAAACCAGGTAAACCCTCGTGCTCCACCTAACCTACTAGCAAAAACATTACTCCCTCTGTCCAGAAATATAATACGTATTTTGATTTTGCACAAGGACTAAGATTGCGTTGAAATTGAGGACTAGTCTGTGAGCTGCTAATTATAAAGTCTAACCGTACTACTACGAGTCTAGTATGGGATAGACATGGCTAATTAATTTACAATGTTCTAATGCCAGTTATGTCGTTGAGTTGAATGTGGGGTTGAGTAGACTGCCATTCAACTCAATGGATTTGACTTTGGATTTCAAAAATAATTTCAGAAAAATAGTTTATAAGTGGAGAGAGTCTACAAAGGGGAATTTGGGATTAAAATCCGGGTTAGATCCAGTGTTAAAAATTGAATTACAACTCAGTTTTATTTTATCAATTAAGCATTGAAAATTCTTTATTGTATTTAAAATGTTGCTTTATTTAAAATGTTGCTTTATGCTCAAATTAGCTTTATTATATCTTCCTTTGTGACCCTAAATTGATACTATATTTACAGTGTGACTTATGGAGTACTTCATGTACTCACCTTATTATATCTGTTGTTTTTAGAGAATGAGCATTTCTTCCCCAATAAGGATCTTGATGACTAGGCCGTTGCTTCAGTCGATTGCCTGTGACAGATTTGCTAGGCACTACTACTCGTTTTGTTTTCCACTACTATATTTTCAATTGGCATGTAAACTATTAATATTGTAAAATTTTGATAATTAAATGAATAAAATTTTATATGATATATTGTGGTATCAACTATCAACTTTATTTATTGTATGTATTAGTTTTTTCTATATTAGTACAGTAAATATAAAGGGTTCGGAGCTATTACTCCTGGAATGACAGTGCCGTCCCATCTCGATGGTGCCAGGCGCCAGCGACCACATCTCCGAGCACTACCTTCCTTCTTCCCCGCGCCTCCAAGTCCAACCACTTCACCCACGCCAGCACCCCCTTCTCCTTGTAAGGTCCTCCCATGCTAGAAAAGAGGCAACCCACCGCTCCCCTCCTCGATGGCCTCGCCGCCCCGGCGCGCTCCCAACCCCCTTGGTGCCAAGCCGCCGCCTAAAGCTCCTCCTCTACGCCAGCACCACCTCCGCTGACGCCTCTGTCGACTTCTCACCAGATCTGGCTGCGACTGATCTCAAGCCACGGAGGTGGTGTAGCTCCCATGGCCAGTCTGTTAGGCTCACCACGGCTGCCGATCTAAAGGTAGCACACCCATTCTCTTTCCTTATATGAGTACTAGTAGCACGATTTGATTCTCTTGGATGAGTGTTAGTGACACCAATACTTGTTTAGATTCAGAAATACCAAAAAAAGTTAATATTTTGTTCTGTTTGCAAATACGATCTCATCTATCATTACATGTAGCAGCATGTGTGATTGGAAGTGGTTCAGATTTTGGATGGAACAAAAAATAGTATGGAAGGCAATGAGAAATTGGCTCCATAGATTCTGTAATGCTTTGCCTATCTAAATTTAGCTGTTAAGATTAGCATGAGAAATGCATCAATAACACACCAACCTAATCAGCTCTTTATTTCAGTTTTTTCTGAAATTTCCTTGACTTGAATTTGTTATGAACTTTTTGTACACAGTTTTTGGAAGATCGGTTTTAACCAGGAATGTTTGGATTCTTATGTACTAGTAGCCTTGTTCGGTTCCTTACTGCTCTGAAATCATGGCTAGCTTTGTACATGTTTTCGTTAAGTTCTTGCTAGACTGGGTTAGATGCAACACATGTAATGGAAATCATGAGATTCGTCTAGTTGGCAGCAAATATAGATGTATGTATCAATTTGAGTATTTGTATTCTGCGATCACATAGGATTCATTGAGAACCCACTGACAAGCTACAACCGTGAATGTGTTTTTTCCTATGGTAACATTGAAATAACAATAGATGACGGACGGCATCATGTTTTGCAAAATATTTGATTTTTTAATTCAAATTCACTAATCCTCTGATGCAAAATTTTTGAAATTCTATAGTTACATATACATGCCATTTTCAATTTTATGCAAAAAAAAATAAATAAAAAACATTCGTAATTCTCTCGATTATTTCAAACTTTCCAACAATAAGCTACACAATCACTCAAGATATCAAATACCTAAACACTGATTAAGCTATAAGTAGAAAAAAAAAACCTAAACACTAATAAACAAGGACACGGACAAACAAGCACACGGTAGATGAAACTGAAATCACACGTCAACAACCGTTGGTTATTGCCACAGCGTTGGCAAACCCTTTAACTGCTGCAGTATTTCGACCAAAGCACCCACGCATGATGGTGCCTGCGGTGGCCCACCTGTGCTGCTGTCCATCTTTGCGCCACCCTCACAGTCTCTGCCCATCAAGCGCTTTTTCTCCACGCGTCCACCAGCCGCGCCAACGTCGCCTCCGACTCCCCGCCCTCGCGCAGCGCCTCCTTCGCCTCCCGCATGGCCGCCAGCGTCCGCTCCCGGAGCACCCTCCCGCCGTCGGAGTCCATCAGCCACCTCACCTTCTCCGTCACCTCCTCGGCCTCCACCACCTCCTTGTCGTAACCTTCCACCGCCACGGCCAGCTGCAGCTCCTTCTCCAGGAACACCTTGTTCATCCTCTGCTCCGCGTACAGCGGCCACGCCAGCATCGGCACGCCCGCCATGACCGACTCCAGCACCGAGTTCCATCCGCAGTGCGTCACGAACCCGCCCACCGCCCCGTGCGCCAGCACGTCGCGCTGCGGCGCCCACGACTTGACGACGAGGCCCCTGCCTTTGGTCCGCTCCAGGAAGCCCTCCGGGAGGAGCGCGTCCAGGTCCGGCTCCGGCGGCTTCTCAAACTTCTTCGACGGGTCGTCGCTGGGCGGGCTCCGCACGACCCACATGAACCGCTGCCCGCTCGCCTCCAGCCCGGACGCCACCTCCCTGATCTGCTTCGCGCTGAACCGGCCGATGCTGCCGAAGCAGAGGAACACCACGCTGGCCTTGGGCTGCGTGTCCAGCCACGCAAGGCACTCCTCGCCGCGATTCGCGCCCACCTCCTCCGACTTTATCAGCGGCCCGATACAGTGAACGGGCGGCGTCGGGAGACCGGGAGGCGTGCAGTGCCCGGCGACGACGGTGTCGATGGCGCGCAGCTCGAGCGAGCGGAACGTGTTGACGATGATGCCCTGGGAGCGGCAGAGGTCGGTGCTCGCCTTCACGAATGCCCCGTAGGCCGCGTCGTCACGGTCCATGAGCGGCTGGATGGAGTCCGTCGCCGAGAACGATGGGATGCCCGGCACGTGCACGAGCTCTTCGCCCATGTCCCGGAAGCTCGCCGTGGTCTTCGCGTGCAGGACCGGGAGGTGCAGGAAGAAAGCCAGGATCTCGGCGCCGGAGGTGAAGAAGAAGTACGCCGGGATGCCGAGCTCGGCTGCGACGTCGAGGGCGACGCTGCAGAAAAAGTCGACGACGAGGACGACCGGGGAGGCGCCGGCGAGGAAGTCACGGAGGCGCGGGTTGGATACTCGTGCGACCTCGTAGGTGAGCGCCTCGTGGTGCTCGGACGCCACGGGCGGGAGCTCGACGTGCGGGAGGCGGTGGAAGGAGATGGAGGGGTTTGCCGCGGAGACGCCGGCAAGGAAGGGGCCGGTCGCGCCGGTGTTGTAGGGCGGGTCGACGACGACGACGGTGACAACGAGGCCGCGCTGGGCGAAGATCTTGCCGAGCTCGATCATGGACACCAGGTGGCCCATGCCCGGCGACGGGTAGAGCACCACCGGCTTCCTGGGTCCCATGGTGGTTGCGGCGCCGTCCATTTTTGCAGCCATACGTTTGTTCCGGAGCAGTGGTGTGGAGAGTACGAACGTTTCTGCTGTCGAGTGTGACGAACCGAACATTTAAAGAGGCGCAAAGCAACGGCTCATGATCATCCGGCCGAGAAAGCAATGAGTACAAGACACGCCAGCCTCACCGGAATTGGCACGACGTGTTGCTGCGTTGACGTGGACAAGTCTGTCACCACATTTTCAACGGTATACGAACAGATTCTATTGCTGGAAGAAAAAGACGTCTCCACGTCATCGCTGACGAATGGAACCGCTTTAGGTACCGCCTGTCATTTGCTATGTCCCATGACGAATCAGTTCAGTAGTATTAATTTGCACCGAAATTAGTACTAGCTAGTAGAAAAGCTCGTGCCTGGTCAAGGTTGACGTCTGATGTCATTGCTGAGTTCAGATTTGGTGCAGGGCACCCTCTGCTCGGAGGAGGTGAGGTCGGTAGTCAACCCGGCCGGCGGCTTCCTCCACGGCTCCGGCGGCGGCGTGCAGCAGCACGTCGTCCAGGAGAAGTTCATGGAGGAGGTTGACAAGGTCCCACGCGCCGGCCACCACCACCACGGGCACGGCCACAGTATACGGATTCATCATGCACGTGCCTGCGCATGCATGTATGTATAGTGTTATTCAAGGTGGGTGAAAACAGGTCGAATTTTATCCGCCCGATTCGGATCCAGTCGAAATCAGATTCGAGATGGATTTTAGATATCTGGTCAGATCCGGATCCGGATACCGGATCAGATTCGGAGCATGAAGTATCTGGGGAATATGGGTCGGAACCCGGATATTGGATATGTGACCATTCGGATATCCATTTTGATTTGCCCATCCAGATTCAGGCCCACCCCATCTGGCGACTCCTCCGTGTGGTTATCACAGAGAGCCATGGTTAACAAAACCACGTTAAACCGCTCAGTTTTCGCGGTTTTCGACCGTACTGCTTCGATTCGAAAATAGAAACCGAGCGGTTTACCGATGGAATTTAAAAAAACAAAAAAAATTATGCGTTGAAAACTGCTCAAAAACTGTTGAAAACCCGTGGTTTTCGCAAAAAAAACAGCTCAAAAAACGCTCGAAAAACCGTTTTTCAAGAACGTTCAATTGATCGGCTGGTTTTTCATGAAAAACCGCGGTAAACCGCGAAAACCGAGTGGTTTTCGCGTATAGATTTGACCAAAATTCAAATTTTTTGAATTTGCAAACCGTTCGGTTTTTCGCGGTTTTCGAGCGGTTTCTCGCGAAAACCGCTACCGTCGGGTTAGCTGTTTTCGTCTTCGAAACGAAATTGTGAACCTTGCAGAGAGCACACATAGTTATCTCCGGCTCGAACCCAAAAAATCCCCGCAAGCACGGACGGCGACGCTGGACTGGGTAGTTCTCGGCTCGTCGTGGGTCAAGTACGTCTCCGCCTTCGGGGCTCTATGGCGCGTCGCCGCCGCGCCGGAGGTCGCCATCCCTGACCTCTGCTCCCTTCTCGCAAGCGAAGACGAAGAATCGCGCCTCGCGGCGATGAGGAGCCTCGTCCGCGCAGCCCCCCGAGGCAGGTTCCTCGTCCCCCCAGGATCCGGTGAGCACTGCATTGTCACCAAGCACACCTAGACGGTGAGTCACACTGTCTCGCGCTGAAGATTTCGAATGTTTTAAGGTTCCGATAAAGCAGTAGCTATAAGGCAGGTGACAGGTTTGGGCATTGGAGCGGCTGTGAAACTTTTTGTGTAGTTTTATGTGCTGTTGTGCTAATTAGATACATGTCTCAAATTGTTGTAGAAATCTTAGAGAATCTCCATGCTTAATGCTATTCTGGTAGCTATGATTTAATTTTAGCTGTAGTTTCTAGGAATAGGAAGGCAAACAGTATCGAGTCCTGCGATTTCCTTATGCAGAATTGGATAGTTTGGAGAAGTAGAAACTAATTTTGAGGGTTTCTAATCATGTTCTTCTTGCATTCAAATTTCTGAGGTTTGAAGATTGTTGTGTAAGCTTTGAGAATATTGATTATTAATATATGTGAAATAGCTTTGGGCTTATATTGCATTTGGAAATAGATGATTAATGCTGATGGTTGAATTCTCCAGTTGCAAGAGATTTACAAGCTGCAAAACCAACCTTCAGTAACCTGTTATGCTTTCGTGGATTTAGGCCCTTAGAACAGTGTTGTTGTAAAATCTCAGGAAAAGTGGCACGCAATAATGGTGCAATGCAGCCACTTTTGACTTCTGATGGTATCAAGTGACTAGAAGTCCATCATGATGTTGTAGTCATAGGAGATTGTTCTAGATTCTTAAGTGAACTTGTGAAAATAGCAAAAGCAAGGGAAGCCAATTGTGATGATCCTGGGTTATCAACTTGTTAGGATTTTGAACTTTGCTTAAACACCTTCATAGACTGAAGAACAAAATGCCTTTATATGGAGTAGCATATAATTTTGTTATTTGTTGTTGCCGTGGAATCTGTTAACTGGGATTCGGTTCTGAATTTCTACTGGGTCTCTGCAGTAACAGTATCTTGGAACAATATGTTGGATTCCACTGGTTACTAATTTGGATGTAAACTATAAAATGTTCCAATGGCTTAAAACTATGGTGCAAAGCTACTTCTGGACATATTTTTGTATATGGTTGTTATTCACCTTCGGTAAGGAGTATATTAATTATCGATAGTTTTAGGATCTTCATGGATTCAAAGATATACATGGAATAAATTTGCAAATTCCCCCTTTTTTGTTATGAATGAAAAATAGAATAGCACTTTTACACCCCAAACCCTGCCTTTGTGCTTTTAACATACGGTTGTGTATCTGTTATTCTCTCCCTGTAAAGATATCTGACTGGTGTTTTGTGATCTCATACTTAAGTAGTGCTTGTTCAACGAGTGGAGAGGAATCTTTGGACGGACCTTTGATCTGTATGCTCTCTTTTTTAAATCATTGAAAGAGCAAATTACAACATCATTTAGATGGGTATACTATCTATACTTCTTACATTGTGTCATTGTCAGAATCATTTGTACCCTAAACTTTTTCTATATTTTTCCTTTTTCAAGGTTCTATTTGGTCTTGTGGACACTGGAGTATTCTGGCTTCAGACATCCGTATATCTCTATCCGTTTCCGATCTGAATCCGTCACATATCTGACCCGTATCCGTATCCCAAATTATCCGGATTTGTATCCGGATCCAGCTATCATGTATCCGGTTCCGAATCCGGGAAAAAAATATCCGTCCGTATCCGATTCATTTTCACCCCTAGTCATATCGTATGCATGTGTGCGTACTTGGCTAATAGCCTAGCATGGCAACAAGTGCAGCCTATGCACTTTACGGTTCCACTTTCACATGTATAATGTATGTATTGCTCCATGGCTTCACTCAGAGACTCTACCAAGAGTCTAGTTTACTGCGTGTTTCTTCAGTAATTCATGCAGGCAAACGAGAAGACGAATACCCGGCCAGTCTTTGCTTACATCTCACACCCGTACTATTTGCTAACCCATTTGGCTCTCTATTATATCTCTGTGCTCGATTGATCGTCTAGTTTGGTTTTGTCAAACAAATGCAAACGGAAGTTACTTCCAGTAGCGTTACTGCTACAAGGATGCAAAAGGATGGAGTGCTACTACTAGAGATGGCCAAATAGGTTGTGCCTAATGGGCCGACCTGAGGCATGCCACTATAGGCATAGCCTGCCCGATCAGAACGAAGTGTCATGCGCACGCCATGAGCGATGCCATGCATGCTTGGGCCAAGCACACGGCACGGCTCGGCCTGCATGGTCCAAAGTGTGGCTCGACACTGTTCTGCACGATCCGTTTAGTTTGAAAAATATATATTTTATAGTCGTTGGAGGATTAAAAAATCCAAAAAAAACTACATACTTCGAGTTTTTTTAATTATTCTAAATTTTTCCTATTTTTCTGATTTTTTTTCTGATTTTTTGCATTTTTTTATACTTTTCCTATTTTTCTATTTTTTATATTTTTTTTGAATTTTTTTTACGCTAACGGGCTGACCCGACCCGTTAAACCTGCGAAGAACTAGACCGACATGGTACAACCCGAGAGGCTAATGGACCGTGTCTGAACCACCACCCAGCACGTGAGTCGGCACAACACGACCTATTTAATAACCCAACCTAAATACCGTACCACCCGTTTGACTGTCCCTAGCTGCTACTAGTCTACTACTACCAGCAGTGCTACTAGATCAAATAGATGCAAAAGGATGGAGTGCTGTTTCGTGCTACTTAGAAAAATACATTGTACTATATATATATTTTACTAAACAGTTTATAAAATCTCCGTACATATCTGTCGGTTTGGTCCCGTATTTTCCCACGAAGGACCACACACCACTTTACATCCATAGGGAGGGTAGTGAATCTAGTGATAAATTGGTGTGGCTGCGTTGCCGTGGTCAAGTCTGTCACCACATTTTCAACGGTATACGAACAGATTCTATTGCTGGAAGAAAAAGACGTCTCCACGTCATCGCTGACGAAACCGCTTTAGGTACCGCCTGTCATTTGCTATGTCCCACGACGAATCAGTTCAGTGGTATTAATTTGCACGGAAATTAATACTAGCTAGTAGAAAAGCCCGTGTATGGTCAATGTTGACGACTTATGTCATTGCTGAGTTCAGCTTTGGTGCAGGGCACCCTGCGCGCGACGTATAATGCTATTCTATAGCTGTGTATAGTCTACACATCAGTTACCGATCAAGCCACTTATTCCTGTACATGGCTCACCGAAATCAACTAGTAAATACGTTGCTCTAGTTGACTAAGCCCATCAGTACATAGCAAAAGCAACTAGTTGATGTGTTTCATTGTTTATACTAGAATATATTTTTTCTTTGTTTTAGCCATAATTTTTTATTGGCAAATCTGATTGATGAATGGTTTTCATCAGTAGCTTATTGACGACGAGAGAAACAAAATGATATAAGTCTCGCTAATAAACATCGTATGAATGAGTTTTACCATTAGCTTACTGACGACGATGAATGGTCTTCAAATTTTACAGAATTGTAAAAGCTTACACCTATACGTATGGTAATTTTTTAAGAATTTTTCAAAACTTGTACATATAGTTTTCACAGACTTTACATGATAAAGATGGTGTACTGCCAAATAACTGATCTGTGTAGGATTTTACTACTGAATATACGCTTAACATGTTTATGAACGATTCTCAACTGATTTTATCATCTATACAACAACGTTTACGATCATCCATACAATATTTTACTACAGAATCGACAAATAGAGCTAAATTCTTATTCTGATAGGTCACTTCATTTCAGTTTAGTAACATCTTGTGTAATAGAAAGTAACATGTTATTTTCTGGACAGTAAAAGGCAATATATTTTGTGTAAAATTCATAAAAATCATATGTATAAGTTTTCAAAAATTCTCATAAAAATTATTATAAATAGGGGAGGTGAGATTCTATATACTTGTAAAATTTGAAGACCAAAATCAATATGATTTGAAAGATATGAAATTGACAATAGCTAATCAGTGATAAATAGTAAATTTGTCATTTTCATACCTTTCAAATGTGATTGAGTTTGGTACTCAAATTTTACAAGGTTGTAGATGCTCACATCCCTTACGTATGGTAATTTTTTGAGAATATTTTTGAAATTGTACATATAGTTTTCATAGGCTTTTACTGCCAAATGACTGATATGTGTAGGATTTTCCAATTATATTATACGATAGTAATTTCTATTTGTAGATGTAGTAATTTCATGTTATAAAAATAGTAATTTATTTTAGCAGTCAGCAAAATTACTATTTAAGAGCGAGACTTATACCATTTTATTCATCTCATCGTCAGTAAACTGCTGGTGAAAACCATTTACAAATCTGAGCTACCAATAAAAAGATATGGCTAAAATAAAGAAGAAATAGATTCATGTGCAAACTACAATACGCATTATCTAGTTGGGTTAACCAACGTATTAACTAGTAACTAACTCGGTAATAATTGTAGTTTTATAGTAAAATGTATTCGTGATTTACTATTGAATTACTAACAATCAGTACGTGGTGTGCTTTGCATTCGACCGGAGCGTAGAATAGGTAATCTACGCTTATAGTAGAATAGTACTATCGTATATATATACATATACATATACATACATACATATACATACACATAGAAATGCTATTCTACAGCTGCGTGTAGAATAGCAAATTCTATGCGCCACCCAGTTTTCCTTACCGACTGAGTTCACGCGTGGTTTTAATTAGTGCAACGGATTGTCCAGTTGACTAAGCCCATTACGTGGAAAAACTAGTAGTAAACGTGTTTGAATATGAATGACTAATAAATGCTAATTAGTGCTTGTACATGAATCTGTCTTTTTTTTTATTTAGCCATAACTTTCAAATGAGAATGATTTTGGTCTTCAAATTTTTTAGGATTGTAGAATCTCACATCCTCTAAGTATGATAATTTTTTGAGAATTTTTCAAAATATATACATGTGTTTCTCATGAACTTTAAAGAACAATGGATATGTTGCCTTTTACTATACAAACAAATGACATGTTACGAGCAATTACACCAGATGTTACCATATACTAAAATAAAGTGTTAGACAACAGCTTTACACAGGATATAGTAACACTTTGAGTAATAGGAAGTAAAATGTTATTTTCTTGACGGTAAAAGATAGTATGTGCTGCTGTTTGGTATTTTGTTATTTTTATATCTATCAAATCAAATTGAGTTTGGTCTTCAAATTTTATAGGATTGTAGAATCTCACCTCCCTTACGTATGGTAATTTTTAAAGAATTTTTCACAGTAAAATGTTATTTTAAAAAAAGTAAAAGATAGTATATGCTGCTGTTTGTCACTTTGTTATTTTCATATCTCTCAAATCCGATTGAGTTTGGTCTTCAAATTTTACAGGATTGTAGAAACTCATCTCCCCTATGTGTGGTAATGTTTTGAGAATTTTTCAAATATTTTACTGCCGGTCCAACAAACAGAACTAAATTCTCATACACAAAAACCATATGTATATATTTTCAAAAATTCTCAAAAAAAATTATCATAGATAGAGGAGGTGAGATTATATAAACCTATAAAATTTGAAGACCAATATCAATATAAGCTGAAAGATAGAAAAAAGATAAATTCGGTTGACTAGTGATTTTTCACTGTGTTAGTGCTTTGTCAATTTAATATTTTTCAAATGTGATTGAGTTTGATCTGTAAATTCTGTAGAGTTGTAGAAGCTCTTCTACCCTACATATGGTAATTTTTTTGAGATTTTTAAAAACTTGTACATATTATTTTCATATATTTTACACTATAAGACTGTTGTATACAGTAGTAACACATTGAGTAATAGATAGTAAAATATAGTTTTCTTGACAGTAAAAAGTAGTATATGCTGTTGACAAATTAGGGTTTTACTCAATATAGTGTGACCGGCCACTATTTTCTTTTCTATTCGTTTTTTCTTTCTTTCTTGGCCTTTTAGCTCTTTCTTTCCCTTTTTTCGCTCTTTTGTGACTTTCGGCCAACACTAGTACGAACAAAGATTTGAAAACCCTAAATTGATGTCACAAGATATTATAATGATATGATGATTCAAGATTATGCAATGTATCAATATGAACAGCCCTAAGCAATATCAAATAGCTAGTCTCAATTGGAATCAAAGTATTCGCAAAAGGATGAATTTGGTTCGCAAAGGTATGGTTACTAATATTTTTGTGATTTTATGTTTTGTAGATGCTACCGGACTCAAGAAAACAAAGGAAAAGCTAGAACTCAAAAACAAACCAAGAAACCCTAATTCGGTTTTTCTAGGGCAGCACAATTGTTGGCTGGATTAAAGTTCAAAAACGACCGAATCTGGAAGGTTCACTATGGAATGAATTAAAGATTATGTTCTAAGCTTTCAATATAGTACAAGAATGCAACAATCCAAGTTCATATGAAAAATTTATGAGCAAAACACCGAACTGGACAGAATTGAATCAAAAAGGCTACGCGAAGGAAAAATGATCAGCAACTAATGCAAGTAATCTAATGGATCAAAACTTAGCAAAACTCACAAAAATAACATATTACACTATGGGTTTATTTTTTGTGGGGCAATTTTTGAAATAGGACAAAAAATTAAAACTAATATAGGGATAGAAATTCGTCACCACTCAACCATGCTCTGATACCAAGATGATAGGGGGTGGCCCGATCTTGCGATGACGAATATGATAACTTGGACCCGTGAACCCTGACGAATACCGGCGCCAACCACCATCTCGATACGGCAACCTGCGACACGTGAATTCGCCCAAGAACACGCTTTGATCCTCGCCTATTTGACCACGTGAAAGTAGACGCACGTTTCCTTGCAATCACCCCGAAGAAGTTGCAAGAACAACGGTGACAATTTCAGATTGAAACTCCCTATTCTAATGGGGCATTGGAGCACAAGCTATATGTCGGGACCGGATTTCCAAATCCGAACCCTCTGTGTATAACCTGTGCTAGTCCAGGGAAAGCTAGCACACACAGTGAAAACAGTGATGACAACACATCCATATCACGAATCAAATAATATTAATTAAGCAAAAGAATATTAGCCTTATGGCCAATTATTACAAATAAGAAGCATCATAGCTTGAGTTCAATAAGAAAACAGCGGAAACGAGATAACAGCAGCAAAGTAAGTAAGTAAGCCCATCCATTTGCCCAACAGGCAATCGACTGGGGTTCGCGTCCTAGCATTCCGGATCGCCTTCATCATAACCACAAGCGTAGAAATCGTAGTCACCTTCCGCCTGCGAACTCTTCGTGGAAAGTTGGGGATGTTGCAAGGTGAGCATGAATGTACTCCGCAAGTCTTGGAAACATAATGCATGATAACTATATGCAAGGCTAAGCAATTGAAGTCATAATATGGCTCTTTTAGCATAAAGCAAAGTTTAACTGTAAATACCAATAGTAATTTCATAAAGCATCATTTGAACAAAATGTAATAGCATAGTAATTGAATTTGATATAACAATTAAAGCAGGTTCCATCTACCTGACTGGCTCCATCCGCCAAACCATAACCCAAGAGTTCCATCCGCTCTGATTCCCAAACCATCATTTTCCTTTGAAACAAAACCATAAAATCTACAATGTGCAAGCGCACTCGCCGCCCTTGACCGTGGGCACGGCTACTTAAGTAGTTTTAACTCGCAGAGTGTGTACACTTTACCCACAAGACATGATCGACTCTTGTTGCCATGCACTTAACACACTTCCTTTGGTGTGTCGGCAGAGAGATCATGACAAGGCCTTTACAATGCACAACCCCACTATTAACCTCGCCCGCTAAGGTTTCACCGTTTGTTAGGGTTCTAGCCGCCGATCTGAAGCCCCTCTTGCGCCGCCAACATCCGCACTCACCAATGGCGAAGCTAATAATGAGACGCACAAATTATTTAGCCAGTCGTACCCATATAGACTTGTGGTTGTACGGTAGTGCTCGGTCCATGGTAACACACGCTCGGTCCTTAATTGACTAGGCGGAACATTCACATACCAAGGTCTCGTGCTTTCGCACCGCCAAACATCCATCCGCCCGGTCTAAACCATTTCAACTTTATTTTACTTAAACCACAGCAGCAACACCAATTGCCGACTTTCACAAATAAGTTTAAACAACATTTGAAATGATTCCCATATTGGCACAATACCGAAACGCTTAAGCTGGACTAAGCAATTCTACCGTTCCATGCTAATCTACTGGATATCACCAAATAAAATAGCTAGTATATATATCATCTAGGGTGTCAAAGGTTTGACATGATCAATACCAATGAGGGTATAACAATTTCTGGTATTTAACTATATTCTAAAACTATGTTTAAAGTACATTGCATAAAGTAAGCATGCATAATTTAAAACAATATAGGCATTTTGTAAAATTTGGGATCAATATGTTCAAGGAAGACTTGCCTTCACGCCTCTTGTTGGTTCTACTCTCGATTCTTGATTCGATCGATCTTCGATCGCGTCTGCCTACACGCGAAACGAGGCAAATAAATAAAACAAATTCAAATAAAATTCAAAAATTGAAAATAATGGTACTGGAAGATAAATCTTGAATTTAGATGAATTTAGAAATTTGAATCACTGGAATCGGAGCTCGAACGAAGGAGAACGGCTCTGGAAGATTCCTGCATCGTAAAATCGAAAAAGAGAGGTCGACACGTGGCGATCGCGATTGGTGGAATTTTGGGTTTTGGAAAATCGAAAAAGAAAAAGAAAAGCCGCTGACACGTGGGGCCCACATGTCAGTGGCTCGGTCCACGGTGACCCGGGAGCACCGAGGCGGAGAGAAGCCGACGTGGCGGACCACGCGCGGGCTAGGGTCGACGTGGCGGCCGACGCACCGCCACGCGGGCTAGGGCACACGCGGCGGTCGACACGGCCGCCACGCGGACGGTGACGCGGCGCGGCTGGAGCCGAGGCGGCGCCGACGCGGCGCGAGACGGCGACGCGCCCGACGGCCGCCCACGCGGCGGCATCGGGCGCCGAGGCGGATCGGACGGCTATGCACACGCAGCAGGGAGATGGCGGCGGCGATGCGCGCGCAAGCGGCGGCGCGCGGCACGCCGAGGCGGAGAAGACGGCACGGCCGAGGGGAAAACGCGACGAGGCGGCGCCGTTAGGGCAAAATAAAGAGGACGACGCGGGAGTTCGGCGAGACCAAAACAACGGCGGAGGCTCACCGGAGGCGCGAACGGCGGCGAAGAGATGCACGGCACGGCGGCGAACGGCGGCGAAGAGATGCACGGCACGGGCGGCGAAGAGACGAGCTCGGGGCGGACAGCGGCGAATCTCGGAAACGAGATAGGGACGCGCGGCGGCTTTATAGACGCGGATGCCGAGGAGTCCGACGCGGATACGGCGCGGCGAAGCGCGAAAACGCGGCGGCGGTTAAGGGCGAACGGGCGCGGAGTCCGGCTCGAGACGACGACGGCGCCGGCCGACAAAGGGCCCACGCTACGGGCGCTTGTATGAGCGAGCCAGTGGTCTGGGTGGCCCGGCGGGCGGCGACGCGAAGGGCCAAGAAGGAAAAGGAAACGGGCGGGAAGGATTCGCACGCAAAGGATTTCGAAATAAAAACATTTTTCGAATTAACAAAATCCTGTGAATTGAAATAAAAGCAAATAAATTCAAATAAATATCAAATAAATTCGAAAAATCTCCAAAAATACGAAAAATTCCTTGCAAGCATAATGAACCAAGAAAAACTGAAAATCTAATGTTTGATGGATAGATTAGCCAAATTAAATCCTTTTATAAATAGAAAATTCAAATTAAGCTGAAATTAATTCAAAGAAATTGCAAATGGTGAATTTTGAAATTCAAACATTCTAAAATCCAAATTTTTGGAATGTTACACTATAGAATCAAGAGTATATGTTTAATCTGAAAATTCGTGGTTCTTTTTACAATAGAGGGTGTACACATATATATACATATGAGAGGGGGCATGAATAGTATGTGTGATGAACAGTACCCGGATATGAATCCGTGAACAGTGCTTGTGCTACAGTTCTCGGACGAAACTTGCCATGCGAAGCGCACTTCTTTCTCTGTTATGGTGATCACCTTCTTTTCTAGGAGATTGCTGAAATTCTTTCTTGCCCAGGCATGGTGATCTCTTTCCTTGCTTGAATATTGCCCATATCTCTTGCCTTGTTATGCTGATCTCTTTCCTTACTTGAAGCTTGCTAATATCTCTCTTTCTTTTTCTTCTTTTCCTTCCTTCTTCTTTCTTCTTTCCTTTCTTCTCTGATGGTATATAAGGAAGGATATGGAGTACATGAACTGTGCACATGAATAGTGTCTCCATGTGGCTCACATCCTCTCTCGCCTCCCACTGGGGTCCACCATAATACATTCAAGCAAATTGGTTTCAATAATGATTTTTGTGCAACCTTCATACCTAATAACAAGGCAGTACCCTCTATTAGGTAGTATAAAATTCTCGTGAAAATATAACAAAGATTGCTTAATGAAATGATTCACCTGTTGATATTTGATGCGGCTTAGTAATTCTTTACAGTTAATTAAAATGTTAAACCAAAAAGTACTAGTCGTGTGCATATCCGCATCAAGACTATTGTATACAGTATGCAGTAACACATTGAGTAATGAGCAGTAAAATGTAGTTTTCTCAACAATAAAAGGTAGTATATGTTGCTGTTTAGTACTTTATTATTTTCATATTTCTCAAATCGGATTGAGTTTAGTCTTTAAACTTTACAGGGTTGTAAAATATCACATCCCCCGTGTGGTAATTGTTTGAGAATTTTTCAGAGTAAAATGTTATTTTTCTTATAGTAAAAGATAGTATATGCCACTGTTTGTCACCTTGTTATTTTTATATCTCTCAAATCCTATTGAGTTTGATCTTTAAAATTTTACAGGGTTGTAGAAACTCACCTCCCCTACGTGTGGTAATTTTTTGAGAATTTTTTAATCATTTTACTGCAGGTTAGGCAAAACAGAACTAAATTCTTATTCATGAAAACCGTAAGTACACGTTTTCAAAAATTCTTAAAAAAATTACGATAGATAGGGAAAGTGAGATTTTACAGCTTTGTAACCATTTAAGACCAAAATCAATATCATATGAAAGATATGAAAAAGACAGATTCGGTTAACTAGTGATTTTTCACCATTTAGTGCTTTGTCAATTTTCATATCTTTCAAATGCGAATGAGTTTGGTTTTTAAATTTTGCAGGGCTATAGAAGCTCATCAAAACTACATATGGTAATTTTTTTAAATTTTTTTTGAAAGTTTATACATATAATAGTTATAAATTTTATACCATAAATCTGTTGTATACACCATATAGTAATACATTGAGAAATTGGCAGTAAAATGTAGTTTTCTTGAGAGTAAAAGGTAGTATATGCTGCTGTTTGGCACTTTGTTATTTTCATATCTCTCAAATTTGAATGATTTTGGTCTTCCAATTTTACAAGGTTGTAGAATCTCACCTCCCCTACATGTAGTAATTTTTTGAGAATTTTTCACAACAAAATATTAATTTTTTTACAGTCAAAGATAGTATATACTGCTATTTGGCACTTTGTTATTTTCATATCTCTCAAATCTGATTTAGTTTGGTCTTAAAATTTTATAGGATTGTACAAGCTAAACTCCCCTACGTATGGTAATGTTTTGAAAATTTTTCAAACATTTTATTGCAGATTCGGCAAACAGAACTACATTATTATTCGCGAAAACAATAAGTACATATTTTAAAAAACTCTCAAAAAATTACCATAGATAGAGGAGGTGAGATTATACATCCTTGTAAAATTTGAAGACCAAAATCAAGCTCAACTTAAAGATAGAAAAAAGACAAATTCGACTTACTAGTGATTTTTCACTGTTTAGTGCTTTGTCGATTTCATATTTTTTAAATGCATTAAATTTGATATTCAAATTTTGCAGGGTTATAGTAGCTCACCTACCCTTTATATGGTAATTTTTTACATTTTTAAAAAGCTTATACATATGATTTTTATAAATTTTACACTATAAGACTGTTGTATACAACATATAGTAACATATTGAGTAATATACAGTAAAATGTAGTTTTCTTTACGATAAAAGGTAGTGTATGGTGCTGTTTAGCACTTTGTTATTTTCATATCTCTCAAAAACTATTAAGTTTGGTCTTCAAATTTTACAAGGTTGTAGAATATTACTTTCCCTATATGTGGTAATTTTTTTGAGAATTTTTCACAGTAAAATGTTATTTTTCTGACAGTAAAAGATAGTATATGCTGCTATTTGGTACTTTGTTATTTTCATATCTCTCAAATCCTATTGAGATTGGTCCTCAAATTTTACAATGTTGTATAAGCACACCTCCCATACGTGTGGTAATTTTTTGAGAATTTTTCAAACATTTTACTATAGGTCCAGCAAACAGAACTAAATTATTATTCATGAAAACCATTAGTATACATTTTCAAAAATTCTCAAAAAATTACCATAGATAGGGTAGATGAGATTATACAACTCTGTAAAATTTTAAGACCAAAATCAATATCATCTGAAAGGTATGAAAAAGAAAAATTCGACTAACTAGTGATTTTTCACTCTTTAGTGCTTTGTCAATTACATATATTTCAAATGTTAATAAGTTTGGTCTTCAAATTTTGCAGGGATGTAGAAGCCCACTTACCCTACATATGGTAATTTTTTTGTGATTTTTTGAAAACATATACTTATAATTTTCATAAATTTTACACCATAAGACTGACGTATACGTTATAAAGTAATACATTGAGTAATAGACAGTAAAGTGTAGTTTTTTTACAATAAAAGGTAGTATAAGCTGCTGTTTGACACTTTGTTATTTTCATATTTCTCAAATCTGATTGAGTTTGGTCTTCAAATTTTACAAGGTTATAAAATCTCACATCCCCTACGTGTGGTAATTTTTTGAGATTTTTTGCAGTTAAATGCTATTTTTTTACAGTAAAAGATAGTATATAATGCTGTTTTGTCACTTTGTTATTTTCATATCTCTCAAATCCGATTGAGTTTTGGTCTTCAAATTTTAAAGGATTGTAGAAGCTCAACTCCCCTACTCGTGGTAATTTTTTGAGATTTTTTCAAACATTTTGCTGGAGGTCCGGCAAACAGAACTAAATTCTTATTTAATGAAAACCAAAAGTGCACATTTTCAAAAATTCTCAAAAAATTACCATAGATAGGGGATGTGAGATTATACAACCCTGTAAAATTTAAAGACCAAAATCAATATCAACTAAAAGATATGAAAAAGACAAACAGACATATTCATGTACAAACTATAATACGTATTAACTAGCTGAGTTGACCAATGCATGAACTAGTAACTGATTCGGTAGTAATTCAATCTATTGTTATATAGTAAAACGTATTTTTGATTTACTGTCGAATTGGATTCAATCAGTACTCTGTGCTTTGCATGCACTTCGCCAGTAAATTCATCAGTATGAGATGCATTTACTGGCGTAGTTTGCAACACATTAACTCACTACGTTTCAGCCAGCTAGCGCTACCGTACGTATACATACATATCTACTATCTGGACTACATACTCCTACTTTCAATATACTACTCCAATGCAACATGGTTGAAAAAATTTCAACGAAGCCTTTTTTTTTGCTATATATCTTTTTTCACATGTAACAATGAGTATATACGTAAATTATATTAAAATGGACTTTTATGAAATTTTTCGTAAAAATCACTTTGAAGTGTGTCTATATATATACATGGAAGCGCTAATCTATGCGTGAGCGTAGATTAGTTATACTACGCGTTGGTCGTAACCCTAGAGAAACACGTGACCAAGCCAATAAGTAACTTGACCAAGCAATTAATAAATGTGTATTATTGTTTGTATATGAATATTTTTTTCTTTGTTTTAGCCATAACTTTTTATTGGCAGCTTCGATTCACGAACGGTTTTCACCAGTAGGTTACTAACGACGAGAGGAATAGAAAGATGTATGTCTCGCTTCTAAACGCTAGATATGTTGCTTTTTGTAATCCACAAAATAATATTTTACTAGATATTATACAAGATATTACTATATAGCTGTATGGATGAAGCATCTAGGCCCCTAGTTTATTTTAAGTTTTGGCAATTAATGATAAATGTGCTAAAGGACTAACAGTCTCTTCTGAGTTTGAAAGTACATGATGGTTATCACTACGGTAGCTCCAAGAGAGGTAATGCTTGCTCTAGAAAAGGCTACTCTTCCAAGGAAAAGCCCAAGAAATCAAGAGTAAGGTAAACTTTTCCTTTAGCAGTATTTTTTTTTACCGATCTTGGAGCAAGGAGCAAAAGATCGGGTTTATAGGATTAGTTGCCGTACTATAAAGGGGGAATGATAATAAGTAGCTTGGTGGTGATCGAAATGTCATATGGCTCAAATGCATATAAAACTTTTTCTTTAGAGAAGTGTTTGTCAATTTTGATTTCAGTTTCTTCTCGTCCGGCACTACCGAAATTCAAATACCGGTAGTACCGGAACCCCGGTACTACCGCTCTCTTAGCTGCGATACTCATTTTCCAGAGAAGCTCTGTTGTTCTCTTCCTTGGTTCTTAAAACCGAAACTACCGGAGTCGAAACTACGGTACTACCGTATGAGCGGAAGTACCGATCTTCGGTCGGTAGTCTTTTTCCAAGAGAGGACATTTTTGAGTTCTTTTGAAGTCGGCTCTACCGCAGGCTAAACTCCGGTACTACCGATATCTCGGTAGTACCGGATCTAACATGTCGGTACTTCTTTTCCAGAAAAAGTCACCGCGGTGAAAAACTCTTCAAGAAAGTCGGTACTACCGCACCTTGTACACCGGTAGTACCGGACTTCTTCCAACAGCTCTTTCCCGCTGCATTAAATGTTCAAAAACGCCCGTTGAAATAAGAGCGGTACTACCGGACTTTGTACACCGGTAGTACCGGATTTCCTATTTTTTTTAAGATCTTCCCCCAACGGGAGGAATAGTTGGTGGGGGGTTATAAATAGTCCCCCACCTGCACAATAGAGCAACCTTGTGACTCATTGAATACCTTGTTGAGCTCTAGTACATTTGCTTCTCTCTACTGCTTTGATTTTATACTTTTGAGTGAGTTAGAAGCATTCAAGTGTTGCATATAAGCATTTGAGCCATTTAGACACTTGAATAATCCTCAAGCAAGCATCATCATTCTTTTACTCTTGGAGATTGCCGCCTCCTAGACGGCCGGGAGGCGTGAGGCATCGGTGATCTTCTCAACGAAGCTTGTGAGAAGGCCCGATCGTTTGTGAAGACAAGGAGCTCGCCTAATCGGAGTGGTAAAGAGCTACCACGAGTGATCGAGGAAGGCTCAATCGGGTGGAGCCGGCTTGAAGCGGTTCAAGTCACCTCAACGTGGAGTAGGGAAGACCGGCAAGTCTTCGAGACCACAGGATAAAAATCTTGTCTCTTATTCTCTTGTGATTTGTCCTTATATTCTTGTGTTAATTTTTCTTACTAGCATATTTGAATAAACAATTTGTGCTTAGAATCGCTTCTACTACTTGAATTGCTTAAGTGATTTAAGTGATTGCTAGTGACTTATTTAATTGGAAATCGGTATCGAAAAATTTAGAAACCTCCTATTCACCCCCCTCTAGTCGGTTATCCTTGATCCTACAATGCACAATCGTAAATATTTCTGTAATAAATGGTAAAATCAAATGAGAACCATTTGTAAAATGATACATGTCTGTTCACTAGTAAAATCTTACACACATTAGTAATTTGGTGTTCATTTGGCAGTAAACCACTCTTTCTCGTGTAAACTCCGTAAAAATCACATACACATATGTTGAAAAATTCTCAAAACATTACCATACATATGGGAGGTCAACTTCTATGACCCTGCAAAATTTGACAAAAAAACTTAATGACATTTGGAAGGTATGAAATTGACAACCATCTGATGAATAGTGCTAAACATCAACAAAATACTATTCAGCTGAAATTGTATTTTTTATATCTTTCAAATGAATTTGCTTTTGGTCTTCAAATTATTCAGAGTTCCAGAATCTCACTTTTTCAACATACGGTAATTTTTAAAGAATTTTTGAACACTTTTACAAGTGATTTTCTTGGATTTTATGTGTTCATTTGGCAGTAAACACCCTTATCACGTAAACTCCGTGAAAATCAAATGTAAATATTTTAAAATTATCAAAATATTACCATTCGTAGAGAAGATGAGCTTCTACTCTTAGGCCATTTAATGTAGTTCGATTGGGCGATGCAACGCACTAACCAGCGCTACGGACTACCCCAATTACGTGGTCAAATTAACTAGTTAATGTATTTCGTAGTTTGTGCATGAATATGATTTTTCTTTGTTTTATCCATAGCTTTTTATTGGCAAATTCGATTCATAAAAGGTTTTCACCGGTAGTTTACTGACAACGTGAGTAACAGAATGATATAAGTCCTGCCAATAAACAGTCATTTTGTTTTCGTGACAGATTTTACTAGCTGTATAGATAGATATTACTATATGTATATATAGATTTTACTATCATGCAGAGTGATAGCATCCTGTGTAGTCTTTGCAGTAATAAAAACTTACAATATATGCATAGTAAAATATATTTATATAGATAGTAAAATCTATACTATTGTGTCAGAAGATTCAGCAGCCTGTTAAGTCCGTCCGATAGTAAAATTGAACAACATATCCAATAATTTAGTGTGCATTTAGCAGTAAAATTTTATTTCATTTAGTATTTGTTGGCAGTAAAATCAGTACATTTTTATGTTGAGAATGTTCTCCGGTCATACAAAGAAGCATGGCGCCCAAAGCAGTAGAGTGCGGTCCAAGAATAATAATACCCATATTAAAGCCTGCAAATTTCGTGGCTTCTCAGTGTGTCCGCGTGTATTTCGGAGTGGCGTGGCCTCTCCACGCGCGGCCGCGTCGCGCGCGCCGAAGCGCCGTGCGTACGGCTCACACGCAGAGAGACCATATCGCCCGTGTGGTTAAGCCGTTGATCCGGCTTATATATTAAATACCGCTCGCAATTCACAAACGCTCCGTTACTCAGTTGGTTAGCGCGTTCGATTCGCAGCGATCGGTCCTCAGTTCGATTCCGCCACGCGCAATCCACTGTAGCGGATATGTTCGGGGTGACGCGTGTGCGTGGGCAGGCGCGCGCTTCCCGCGCTCGTTTTTTTGCCGCGCTTTCCTGCGCTCGTTTTTTGGCCACGCCTTTCACCGCGCGTTGTTTCCTTTCCCATACGCTGAGCACTCCCACCGTTTCCTCGCTTCCTCGCATAGTCACGTTTGTAACAAAAACAAATTCAACTCGTGAAAGATTTCATGTTTGTAACAAAAAAATCAGCTGCAAAATTCCACTCGTGAAAAAATTTTGATACGAAATTTTCAAGAAAATTTCAACTCGTGAAACTTTCAGCTGGGAAAATTTCAACCTGTGAAAATTCAAATCGAGAACTTTCGATTAGGAAAATTTTAGCTCGGAAAAATTCAAATCAGAAAAAAAATCGATACGAAATTTTCAAAAAAATTTCATCTCGCGAAACTTTCAGTTGGGAAATTTTCAACCCGGAAAAATACAAATCGAGAACTTTTGATTAGGAAAATTTTAGCTCGGAAAATTTCAAATCAGAAAATTTTCAGGTGTGAAAAATTTACACGTGGAATGCTAAGAGAGAGGGCGCACAGATCTCACGATAGGGGCGACCCTAGAGTAGTCTTTCCGGTTGTTTGGACTGTTGATTGCTTGTCTGAGTTAGTATCCTAACGTTTTAATCTTTCTTCAAATCTTAGTTTTGAGTAAAACTTTTCGGCATGTTGAAATTGTCATGCAGCCCAAAAAATCCGAATTTTTTTCCTTTTTAGTGCAGCTTTTTTTTACAACCAGGTGTAGTTTTAGACGCTACATCCCAGAAATATATTTTTAGTTTGTTTCTGATTACAAATAGGTGCATTTTTTCCTCGGCAAGACTCACATAGCTTACAGGTTTTTTTCTTTTAGCACCTATTAGCTTTTTACATATGCGTACATTTTTTTGACGATGAGACTCAAAAACCTTCTAAAATTTATTCTCTTTTCACGCTAATGATTTCCTCAGGAATCCTCGAGAGTCATATGTATGTATAAAGTGTTATGCAAGGTCATACCGTATGTATGTGTGCGTACTTGGCTAATCGCCTAGCATGGCAACAAGTGCAGCCTATGCACTTTACGGTTCCACTTTCACATGTATAATGTATGTATTGCTCCATGGCTTCACTCAGAGACTCTACCAAGAGTCTAGTTTACCGCGTGTTTCTTCACTAATTCATGCAGGGAAACGAGAGGACGAATACCCGGCCAGTCTTTGCTTACATCTCACACCCGTACCATTTGCTAACCCATCTTGCTCTCTATTATATCTCTGTGCTCGATCGATCGTCTAGTTTGGTTTCATCAAACGGATGCAAAAGGAAGTTACTACCAGTAGTGCTACTGCTACAAGGATGCAAAAGGGTGGAGTTCTTCTACTACCAGTAGTGCTACCAGATCAAATAGATGGAAAAGGATGGAGTGCTGTTCCGTGCTACTTACAAAAATTAGATTGTACTATCGTGTGTGTATTACTATCATACCTAAGGGCAAGGATCAAAATACCGGCGAAATTTTGGCAAAATCTCAGATTTCAGTCTCCCGAGATTCCAAATCCCCGTGGAATAAAAAAATTTAAACGGCTACATTTGCTCCATGAATTTCGGCGAGCTTTTATCCTTTTGGACCGAAATTCCCACCTAATCGACCGGATTTGATATTTTTATAACCTGATTTTAATCAGACCTCATGCGATCGGACTAGTTAGTAGCGCGGTCTCTCACTCGAGAGATCTGGGTTCGAGTCACGTCAACTAATTTTTTTTTACATAGTATGGAATAGTACCCTCATAGTATTGTGCACACACAATATGACAATGTGGGCCGCATTCATTTCTTTGTACATGAATCTATTGTTTCTTTGTTTTAGCCATAACTGTTTATTGAAAGCTCTGATTTGCAAATGGTTTTTACCAGCAGCTTATTGACGATGAGAGGAATATAATGATATAAGTCTCACTAATAAACAGTTATTTTGCTGACTGGTAACTGAAAGTTCAAGCTCCATTAGTTTGGTTTTGGTGTTAATGATAAATCTAATATTGAAACTAACTCTTTTGATAATCATAATATTTATTAGTCTCAATTGTCAATTAATGATAAATCTAAATATGAGACTAACTCTTTTGTTGAGCTTAACTCTCTTTAGTCTCTGTTGGATGAAAAAGATGGAAATATCAAAGGTATGCATTCGACTTCATATTATCATATCTTGTTGCATTCCTTGGATATAATATTCATGATCATATTGATAAATCTAAATATGAGACTAACTCTTTTATTGATTATATCTTTGATTAGTCTTATCTCATTGAAAAATGAAAATCCCAAAGGTATGCATCCAATACAACTCAATTATTTCTAGATACATTCCTTGAATTCAAGTTAAAGGATGAACTCTACCATTATTTAGACCTCAAGATGTGCATTAATGTTTCAATTCCATATATACATGAATGCATACATTTAGGGGGAGTTCATACTTTACCTTGATGTTTCAGTAGTATTGATCTATTTCATCTCTCTATATCAAGGATCATTACTTTGAAACAATCCTTTAAGTATATGTAACTTGTGTAGTTGTAGTATACTCATGTTAATATAGGATAAACTCAAATATTATCTAAGATTGGTTATGTGCATGTGAAAGCATCTAGGCACTCGATATGTTTTGGTTTTGATAATTAATGACAACGTTGCTATATGATCTAATGCTTTTGATGAGGATATTGAAAGTAGGTCGTTTCCAAGAAGAATGATCATGGAAATACCAAGGAAAAGTTCAAGCCAATCAAGCTTATGTCAAGATCATGTAAAAGTATTTGTTTTTATATATATAAGGTTCTTTTTGGCCCTTTAACGATCTTGGAGTTTGGTAGAAAGATCTGTCTATTAGTTTTAGGGCCGTACTATTAAGAGGGATCATGACGCTTATCTTGATGTCGTTTAAGGGTTTAAAGGCTCAAATGCATATTCAATTGAGTTGCTTAATTTTAGACAAGTTCCATCTTTTGAAAAACCTTAAATTATTTCAAATCTCTGGAAATCCGGTGCTACCGCTTATGGCAGCGCAGTGCTACCGGGTGCGCGGTAGCACCGACTCAACAACCCGGTGTGAAAATTCCAGAGAAGGGCTTTTGGGCGTATTTCTGGCCCGGTGCTACCGCCCATGGCAGCCCGGTGCTACCAGGATCACGGTAGCACCGGACTTTAGCCCGGTGTGAAAATCACAGAGGGTGAGTTTTTGGGTGATTTGGTGGCCCGGTGCTACCGCCCATAGTGGCCCGGTGCTACCGGACCATCGGTAGCACCGGACCTTAATTCGGTGTAAAAATTCCGGAGAAGCACCTTTCTTGAACTTTTGAAGCCGGTGCTATCAAGACATAGTGGCCCGGTGCTACGGACCTTGATAGCACCGGATCTCATCCGTGCTATATTTCCGTGGAGGTGTGTTTCTTTGAAAGAAAAAAATAGAGCCGGTGCTACCGCCCTAGTTGGGCGGTAGCACCGGACTTCTCAGAACGGTCTCTCGCAAGTGCATTAAATGCCTTTGTTCTAGCCGTTGAAATGGAGCCGGTGCTACCGGTCCTACATGGGCGTAGCACCGAAAACAGATTCTGCAGATTTGAGCTCCAACGGCTAGAAAGTTTGGTGGAGGCTATAAATACCTCCCACCTGCCTTCTAGAGCAACTCTTGGTTCTCATTGATGATATTTGAGCTCTAGCAAGTGTTCTCCACTCTTGTGTGCATTCAATTTCCATTTGTGAGTGTGAGAAGCAAATTTGGTGTTGCATTTAGTGTTTTGAGCCTTTAGACACCGACATTCGACCTCAAGCTAGCGTCAAGGTTCATTACTCTTGGAGGTTGCCGCCTCCTAGACGGCTTGGTGGCGACAGCGCGTGAGCTTCTCAACGGAGATTGTGAGAAGCCCGGCAAGTTGTGAAGGCCGGAGTTCGCCTACCCGGAGCGGGAAGAACTACCTTAGTGATCGAGGAAGGCTCAGCGAGTGGAGCCGGCTTGACGTGGATCAAGTCACCTCAACGTGGAGTAGGGAGACCGCAAGTCTCTCGAGACCACGGGTTAAAATTGCTTGTCTCCTATTTTATTGTGCTTGGTATTCTTGTTTGTTGGAAATCCATTTGATCAATACCATATTCTTCGTAGTTTTTGTGCTCATAAGTATACTTGCTTCACTTGTATTGTCATAGCTTTTTGAGCCTCGCTAGAGACTTTAGTGCGTTCTTCATATTCTTATCTAATATTTGTAGTGTTGTTTGTATTTTCTAAATTGAGTTGAGAAAATTTAGAAACCTCCTATTCACCCCCTCTAGTCGGTTATCCTTGATCCTACAAGTGGTATCGAGCTTGACTCTCTTTGGGGCTTCACCGCCTAGAGAGTAAGGATGGCTAGCGATGGGGTGTCGATAGGCAAGGCGCCATTTTTTGATGGTACAAATTATGCTTATTGGAAAATTCGTATGATCGTTTATCTTAAGGCCATGAGTCCAAGCATATGGAGAATTGTAGTTGAGGGTTTCACTCCGGGGGTTAATCCTACACTCACAAATGACCAAGAGGAGCGAAACACCCATCTCAATGCTCAAGCTATGAATGCTCTTTTTGGAGCCTTGAACGCGGATGAGTTCAATCGAGTGAGCAATCTTGAAACCGCTCATGAGATTTGGACGACCCTCTCGGAAATTCATGAGGGGACATCCTCGGTCAAGGAAGCCAAATTGCATATGCTTCGAATCAAATACGAGAGTTTTATTATGTTGCCTCATGAAAACATCAATGAGATGTATTCACGATTGAACAACATAGTAAATGAGCTCAAGGGCCTTGGAGCATCACTAACCGATTTTGACATTGTTCGTAAGATGCTTAGGGCTCTTCCGGAAAAATATGAGACTTTGGTGACGTTGTTTCTCAACTCACCGGAGTTCCCAAGAATGACGCCAACGGGACTTCTTGAAAATCTCATAACCAACGAGCTTTACAAGAAGGACAAGGAAGAGCTTTTGGAGCAAAGCTCTTCGAAGAAGAAGAACATCGCCTTCAAGGCAAAGGCGGAGTCAAGTGATGAAATGCTTAATGACTCCGATGATGATGAAGACACCGAGGAGGAAATGGCCCTTCTCGTAAGAAGAATGAGAAAATTTATGAAGAGGCGCTCAAGTGGAAGTGGTCCCCAAAAATTCAAGACGGGACAATACTCTAGTACCAACCGATATGCAAATATTCGGTGCTATGAGTGTGATGAAAAGGAACATATTGCCTCAAGATGTCCAAAGAAAAGGGACGACAAAGACAAGTCCCCTTCAAAGAAGAAATTCTTTCATGGGAAGAAGAAGCTCTTCAAGAAGTTGAACAAGGATGGCAAAGGCGAGGCTCACATTGGAGAATGGAACTCCGAGGAAGAATATTCGGACTCCGACTCTTCCGAAGACAACACACCTCCAAAGAAGAAGGGTCTTGCCGGTATTGCTATTAAGGAGACTTCATCACCTCTCGACACTCCTTTGTGTCTTATGGCAAAAGGAGATTTTAAGGTAATCTCAAATGTTGATGAACCCTCCTATGATGAATTAATGGATATGCTTGAGGATTTGAATGAGTATCTTGGCAAAGAAAAGTCTAAACATAAGGCCTTGAGAAAAGAATATCTCTGTCTCAAAGACTCTTATGAGGAGCTAAAGGAAGCTCATGAGACTCTTCTTGCTAAAGATCATTCAAAATCCCAAAATGATATAGGAATTAGTTGCAAAATTATTGACGATGTATCTTGCTTAGAAATTGATTCATGTAGTATATCAAAAATTGGCATATCTACCTCTTGTGATGATTTAATTGATATGCCATCAATATCATGCTCTAGTTCTACTTCATGCCATGAAAACCTAGTAGTAGAAAATAATGAACTTAAGGAACAAGTAAACAAACTTAGCAAAAGTCTTGATAGATGCTTCAAATGTAAAGACACTCTAAATAAAATCTTGAATGGTCAAAGATGCTCCTACAATAAAGAAGGACTAGGATACATTCCTAAGAAGGGCAAAAAGATTGATAGCAAAGCTCCTCGCTTTGTTAAATCAAACGGGAAGTTTTGTTATAAATGTCATGAGGTAGGGCATCTATCGATTAATTGCGTCTTAGATAAAACAACTAAGAGTAATATTTATGACTCTTGCTATGTGCTTAAGAAAGATAGCTTTGGTAAAATAATTGCTAAATTTGTTGGTACTCCCATACTTGGTCGTAAAAAGAATGCTATTTGGGTGCCCAAAGCCTTGGTTACTAACCTCCAAGGACCCAAACAAATTTGGGTACCTAAAAGAACTTGATTCTCTTTTGTAGGTGAACTACAAGACCGGAGGACGGCATTGGGTGTTGGATAGTGGATGCACTCAACATATGACCGGTGACCGAAAGATGTTCACCACCTTTGAAGTAGGAAATGGGCAAAACGACAAGATCACATTTGGTGACAATAGCAAAGGAAAGGTATTGGGTTTAGGCAAAATTGTTATCTCAAATGATCTTTCTATTTCAAATGTTTCTTTGGTAGAAACTTTAAATTTTAATTTGTTATCGGTTGCTCAAATTTGTGATCTAGGCCTTACTTGCATGTTTTCTAAGAATGGTGTAGTAATTTCTAAAGAAAATGATAGTTCTTTGGTATTCAAAGGCTTTAGATTTGGAAATTTGTATTTGGTTGATTTCACCTCAAATGAGTCATGCCTTCAAACTTGTTTAATTGCAAAGACATCCCTAGGATGGTTATGGCATAGAAGACTAGCTCATGTTGGGATGATCCAACTCAAAAAGCTTTTCAAAAATGATTTAGTTGTGGGCTTGAAAGATGTGAAGTTTGGGAAAAATAGGCTTTGTAGTGCTTGTCAAGCCGGAAAACAAGTTGCTAGTTCTCATCCTTCAAAAAGTATCATGTCCACATCTAGACCATTAGAGCTCTTACATATGGATTTGTTTGGCCCAACAACCTATAAGAGCATTGGAGGAAATTCTTATTGCTTAGTCATTGTTGATGATTTTTCAAGGTATACATGGGTATTCTTTTTAGATGATAAATCCGAAACCTCCGGTATCTTTAAAAACTTTGCAAAAAGGGCTCAAAATGAATTTGATTTTACAATTAAGAAGATTCGTAGTGACAATTGTTCCGAATTCAAAAATACAAAAATCGAAGATTATTGTGATGAATTTGGAATAAAGCACGAACTTTCCGCTACCTACACTCCGGAGCAAAATGGAGTTGTGGAAAGGAAAATTCGAACATTAATTGAAATGGCAAGAACTATGCTTGATGAGTATGACACCTCCGATAGTTTTTGGGCGGAAGCCATTAATACCGCTTGCCATGCAACTAATAGGCTTTATTTGCATCGTCTCTTGAAAAAGACCTCTTATGAGCTTCTTATTGAAAGAAGACCAAATATTTCTTATTTTCGAGTTTTTGGTTGTAAATGCTATATCTTGAAAAAGAGGGTTCGACTTTCAAAATTCCAAAGTCGTTGTGATGAGGGTTTCTTGCTTGGATACTCCTCAAATAGCAAAGCTTATCGTGTATTCAACAAAAATAAAGGTTTTGTGGAAGAAACTTGTGATGTTGAGTTTGATGAAACTAATGGCTCTCAAGAAGAGCAAGAAAATTTGAATGATGTAGGTGAAGAAGGTCTAAGAGAAGCAATGAAGAACATGACACTTGGAGACATAAAACCAAATGAGGATAAACAAGATCCACCCTCATCCACTAAAGTTGAACCCACTACTTCCGCTCCGTCAAGCCAAGTTCAACCTATTGATGTGGATGAAAAGGAGAATGATCAATCAACACAAGCTCTACCTCAAAAAATTCATCAAGGGCTCTCTAAAGATCATCCAATAGATCAAATATTGGGTGATGTTAGTAAGGGTGTTCAAACTCAATCTCGTGTTGCTTCCTTTTGCAAACATTACTCCTTTGTATCTTCTATTGAACCTACTCACATAGATGAAGCTCTAGATGATCCGGATTGGGTAAATTCAATGCATGAAGAACTAAATAACTTTGCCCGAAATGATGTTTGGACCATAGTGGAAAGACCCAAGGATCACAATGTAATAGGCACAAAATGGGTATTCCGAAACAAACAAGATGAAAATGGTATTGTAGTAAGAAATAAGGCCCGTTTGGTAGCTTAAGGATTTACTCAAATTGAAGGTTTGGATTTTGGTGAAACCTTTGCTCCTGTGGCTAGATTAGAAGCCATTAGAATTCTACTTGCTTTTGCATCTTGTTTTGATATTAAATTATTTCAAATGGATGTAAAAAATGTTTTTCTAAATGGAGAAATTTTCGAATTGATTTTTTTTTGAACAACCTCCCGGTTTTAAAAGCCCTAAATATCCTAACCATGTTTACAAACTCTCTAAAGCGCTATATGGTCTCAAACAAGCTCCTAGAGCATGGTATGAGCGACTTAGAGATTTTCTACTTTCCAAAGGGTTTAAAATTGGGAAGGTTGATACAACACTTTTTACAAAAATCATTGATGAAGAATTCTTTGTATGCCAAATCTATGTTGATGATATTATATTTGGCTCTACTAACGAAGAATTTTGCAAAGAATTTGGTAACATGATGTCTAGGGAGTTTGAGATGTCAATGATTTGAGAATTAAGCTTCTTCCTTGGACTTCAAATCAAGCAACTCAAGAATAGAACCTTCGTGAGTCAAACCAAATACGTGAAGGACTTGCTAAAAAGATTTGGCATGGAAGACTCGAAGCCCATCAAGACTCCAATGGCTTCCAACGGGCATCTTGACCTAAACGAGGGAGGTAAACCGGTAGACCTAAAACTTTATCGCTCTATGATTGATAGTCTACTTTATCTCACCGCATCTAGGCCCGATATTATGTTTAGTGTATGCATGTGTGCTCGTTTTCAAGCTTCCCCTAAAGAATGTCATTTAATAGCCGTTAAGAGAATTCTAAGATATTTAAAGCATTCCTCAAATATAGGGTTATGGTATCCTAAAGGTGCTAATTTTGATTTAATTGGATATTCGGATTCAGATTATGCGGGTTGCAAAGTGGATAGAAAAAGCACATCCGGAAATTGTCAATTCCTAGGTAGATCCCTTATTTCTTGGTTCTCAAAGAAACAAAATTCCGTAGCTCTATCCACCGCCGAAGCCGAATACATATCCGCCGGTAGTTGTTGTGCTCAATTATTGTGGATGAGGCAAACTTTAATGGACTATGGAATAGATTTTAAAAACGTGCCTCTTTTGTGTGATAACGAAAGTGCCGTAAAAATAGCCAACAACCCCGTCCAACACTCAAGAACCAAACATATAGAAATCCGTCATCATTTCTTGAGAGATCATGTTAGTAAAGGAGATATAGTGATTAATCACATTAGAACTGAAGATCAATTAGCAGATATCCTAACCAAGCCTTTAGATGAAGCCCGGTTCTGTAAATTGAGGAATGAATTAAATGTCATAGATATCTCTAATGTGTTTTGAGCTTTTCCCTTGAATCTTGCTTAAAGATTGATTGGTTATTTCTTTTATTGCTTTGTTGAAAATCTCTCAAATTCTTTTAATGAAGCACTTGTTGAGGGGGAGCTCCTTATATGTTTCTCACACTTTAAGATATCAAATAATGTGGTTGTCGCAAAAAGAAATAAGGTTTAAATTTTATCAAGCCATAAATCCTGAAAATTTACTAAATTTGGATGCAATTATATGTCTTACAAAAAATTCATACTGAAGTTTTGTTGAAAAATGTTGAATTCTCTCGAGTATATGTCTTTGCTTTGATGTGTTCTCGTAGCACCGCCAGACAAGAGCGGTAGCACCGGATCCGTGTCGCCAGTAAAATCGCAGAGGACCGGATTTCTCGGGTTCTGGGGGTTAAGTCAGGTGCGGTGCAACCGCTGTCCTCCATCTCCTTCGCACCGCACTCCTCTCTCTCTCTCCCTCTCTCTTCCACTTGAAATTCCCCACAAAATCCTTCAATCTCATCCGAAGAAATCAAGATTCCTCTCAACCATTTTGTTCCTCACTTGATCCTCTGTCAAAGGTACCATCTTTTGTTCAAAAATCATCAATTTTTCATGCCCTAGCATCTTTTTCATACCTTCTTAGGGTTTTGAGAGAAAATGGCAAAATGTGTAGGAGTTTGTTGAAATTTGTGGTTGAAACGTGTTTGATAAAGGATATGCATACTGTTACTCTACATTTCCTGAATCAAACATGACAAAATCATAATTTTGGACAAATTTGCTCTAACCTGCATCTGACCGGTGCTACCGGTCTCTGTGCGGTAGCACCGACCCTAGGTCCGGTGCTACCGGATTTACATAAGCGGTAGCACCGGACTTGCAGACAACTGCTCACAATTTGCTGTTTTTTTTAAAACCTTAAGTTTCTAGGGTATATCTTTGACCTTACTCCTTGAATTTTTTTTCTCTAGCAATCATGCCTAAGACTCGTGGCTCCGGGTCTTATGTTAAAAAAACTGCAAATGGAGGACGTGCTCCTCCTCTTCCTCAAGACTCCGACAGTGAGGACAATATTCCAATAGCTTCAAGAAGTCGTGAAGTCCGAAGGAAGGCTAGGCAAGAGAAAGAAAAAGGGAAGCAAGTTGAATCTGATTCTAGCAGTGAAAAGACAAATGATGATGATATAGAAGTGGATGTGGATGAGGATGCAGAATCAGGGGATCAACATGAAAGTTTTGAAATTTTTGATCCCTCCAGAGATCTAAGGACAATCAAAGGTGACACTTATTTCTCCTTAAGAACTGCAAACCAGTATTTACGCCTAGAAGTGCTACTGAGGATAGATTTAGAACTCTGTTTCAACAAAAGGTATTCTATGGAATTTATGAGAAAAGGAATTTCTTGATCATAAATGGGTAAATTGGGACCATATAAGAAAAATTCCTTTGTTTGTGGGGTACCAGAGTTGTTCCAAGGAGCTGGTTTGTCGATTTTGTCAACAAGAAGTGTGATTACAATGAGGATCTGATTAGATGCTTTATGCCACCCTTTATGTTTCTGAGTCATTTGAGTCTATCACTTGGATGACAAATGCTGCAGTGCATACAGTTACAAAGAGTGAAATAGAAGAAGCTTGGGGAATTTACCATAATGGATATCCAAATGTTCACAGTGACAGAGTTCTGCCTTTGGCTAGACAGCTTGAGTTCTATGACCCTGCTGCTGTAGTCAAGCGACCAGGTAAAATGACTCATCTCCTTCCCTTAGCTGGCCTCATTAACAGAATTGTCAGAGTGACAGTCCATCCTAAGAGTGGAAATTATGATGAGATAAGAGGATATGCATGGAACATCATGAATAAAATCATGTTTAAACACAAGTTCGATGTAGTTGACTTCATGATCAGAGAAATGGCTTCTTCTGCCTGTGACAAAGGTAAAAGAATTTACTTTGCTCCTTTCATTATGATGATAATCAAGAAAGTGACTGGATTTCGAGAAGGATGTGGCGGTGTCCATAAACCATACCGACCCCGTGAGGCTGCTCCTCAAACCATTAGTCAGTGGGATCAATCTACTTCACAGCAGCCTCCGCCTCAGGATATACCAGCTGCCTCAGAGGTCCCTCCATTTCAACATTCCTCTCATGATCAGTTCTTGGACAGTTTGAGGACTGACCTCATAAGCAGTCTAGCCAGCATGAGATCTGATATGATGAGTGGTTTCTCTCGGCTAGAGGAGCGGCAGTCGCAGACGAGGCAGATCGTTGAGGAGGTTCGAGGTTGACTAGATTCCATTGATTCTTCCATCTCCGAGCTTCGCTCATCCCTTCCCGTTGTTTATCAGCGCTCCGGATCTCGTGCACCTCCATCTACTCCGCCTCCTCCAGCTCCTCCATCTTCTTGAGCTTCGCGACGATCTTTTTGTATTTGACGCCAAAGGGGGAGAAGTGAAAGTGAACAAAAGAAAATCTAGAAACTTATGTTTTGGTTGATACTTTTGTTGCTATGTGATGCTTTCTGGATGAATTTGTGAATTTGCTGCTATATATGTTTTGTTTTGAACTTGTCGTGGTTAATATTTGTAATTCTTATGAGATATCATATTGTTGTTTTTAATATCCTCATTTGTTTATCCACGGGCTCAATTATTAAACAAAACTCTGTCGAATTTTTGTGTAAATGAACAAACCATCTACTTAAAATTAGCATGCACATCTTTAGGGGAAGTATTTCTTAATAATATATATCATGTTGATACTCCTTTCCTGCTTCGAAAGGCAATTTGTCTCCTAATCACTTGAAGCAAAAATTTCCTTTTGTTCACCTAAAAACAATTTCAAACTATCACTATGGGTTGTCATCAATTACCAAAAAGGGGGAGATTGAAAGCATCTAGGCACCCGATATGTTTTGGTTTTGATAATTAATGACAACGTTGCTATATGATCTAATGCTTTTGATGAGGATATTGAAAGTAGGTCGTTTCCAAGAAGAATGATCATGGAAATACCAAGGAAAAGTTCAAGCCAATCAAGCTTATGTCAAGATCATGTAAAGGTATTTGTTTTTATATATATAAGGTTCTTTTTGGTCCTTTGACGATCTTGGAGTTTGGTAGAAAGATCTGTTTATTAGTTTTAGGGCCGTACTATTAAGAGGGATCATGACGCTTATCTTGATGTCGTTTAAGGGTTTAAACGCTCAAATGCATATTCAATTAAGTTGCTTAATTTTAGACAAGTTCCATCTTTTGAAAAATCTTAAATTATTTCAAGTCTCTGGAAATCCGGTGCTACCGCTTATGGCAGCGCGGTGCTACCGGGTGCGCGGTAGCACCGGCTCAACAGCCCGGAGTGAAAATTCCAGAGAAGGGCTTTTGGGCGTATTTCTGGCCCGGTGCTACCGCCCATGGCAGCCCGGTGCTACCGGGATCACGGTAGCACCGAACTTTAGCCCGGTGTGAAAATCACAGAGGGTGAGTTTTTGGGTGATTTGGTGGCCCGGTGCTACCGGACCATCGGTAGCACCGGACCTTAACCCGGTGTAAAAATTCCAGAGAAGCACCTTTCTTGAACTTTTGGAAGCCCGGTGCTATCAAGACATAGTGGCCCGGTGCTCTACGGACCTTGAGCACCGGATCTCATCCGTGCTATATTTCCAGAGAGGTGTGTTTCACTGAAAGAAAAGAATAGAGCCGGTGCTACCGGCCCTAGTTGGGCGGTAGCACCGGACTTCCTGTAACGGTCTCTGGCAAGTGCATTAAATGCACTGTTCTAGCCGTTGAAATGGAGCCCGGTGCTACCGGTCCTACATGGGCGGTAGCACCGAAAAAACAGATTCCTGCAGATTTCGAGCTCCAACGGCTAGAAAGTTTGGTGGAGGCTATAAATACCTCCCCACCTGCCTTCTAGAGCAACTCTTGGTTCTCATTGATGATATTTAAGCTCTAGCAAGTGTTCTCCACTCTTGTGTGCATTCAATTTCCATTTGTGAGTGTGAGAAGCAAATTTGGTGTTGCATTTAGTGTTTTGAGCCTTTAGACACCGACATTCGACCTCAAGCTAGCGTCAAGGTTCATTACTCTTGGAGGTTGCCGCCTCCTAGACGGCAGTGGCGACAGCGCGGTGAGCTTCTCAACGGAGATTGTGAGAAGCCCGGCAAGTTGTGAAGGCCGGAGTTCGCCTACCCGAGCGGGAAGAACTACCTTAGTGATCGAGGAAGGCTCAAGCGAGTGGAGCCGGCTTGACGTGGATCAAGTCACCTCAACGTGGAGTAGGGGAGACCGGCAAGTCTCCGAGACCACGGGTTAAAATTGCTTGTCACCTATTTTATTGTGCTTGGTATTCTTGTTTGTTGGAAATCCATTTGATCAATACCATATTCTTCGTAGTTTTTGTGCTCATAAGTATACTTGCTTCACTTGTATTGTCATAGCTTTTTGAGCCTTGCTAGAGACTTTAGTGCGTTCTTCATATTCTTATCTAATATTTGTAGTGTTGTTTGTATTTTCTAAATTGAGTTGAGAAAATTTAGAAACCTCCTATTCACCCCCCCTCTAGTCGGTTATCCTTGATCCTACAGCATGTTGATTCCAAGTTCAATTACTTATATGCATATATTTAATGGAGTTTATTCTATAGTTGACGATATTAAGAGTATTGATCCCTTTCCACCACTCCAATATAATTTGGATCATTACTTAGTAACTATCAAAATGAGTATATGAAACTTGTATAGTTAATATATACTCATGTCAATTTAAATAAAATTTAAATTGAGTTCGGTTGTCTTTCAATCAATCAAATAACGCTCCATCATGTGTTGATAGTGTTTCTTCATTGGTTAAGGACAAGCGGAAAGTTCTTGAGTATAATGAAGTTTAGTTGTATCCAAGTACTCAAGACACCTTTAAATCATTCAAATTGATTAGGGTTGTGCTCAATCGATCATGGGAGCATCCATTATGTGTTAATGGAGTGCAATTGATGATTGAGGCAACCGTGTTTGTTGGACTAACAATCTTCCATGAGTTTTGAAGTAGGTTGAGTCCAAGAAAATGAAGAATCGGGAAGAAGAAGTCATCATGTATTGATAAGCTTCAAGGATGAATCCTGAAGTAAGTGAAGCTAGAGAAGGTTCATCATGTGTTGATGAACAAGAAGAAAGGATCCGGCTTGGAGAGAAGATGATGAAAATCATAAAGCTCCAAGTAGACGTCCTAGAGGCAAAGGTATAACTAGCTAGGGCTAAGGATGTATTCCTAGTCTTTTACCGGTCTCGGTGCTTGATGGGAGATCGGGTTGCTAGTTAGGTGCCGTACTATTAAGAGGGATTGAGTCTTATAGCTTGAGCTTCATCATGTGTTGAGGAACTCAATCTGGTTCACTCTAGCTCACTCTCTTGGATGGTTCTTACATGAGCTAAGTATTTGCATGTGTTGCAAATAAGGGAGCTCATGCTTGCTTCTTATTGAATCTTGATTTGGTTTTTGTATAGAGCTATGGATTTGCATGTGTTGCAAAAGGGAGATAGCTTATGCAAGTTGGTTTATATGGTTGTTTGTATAAAGCTAGATATTTGCATGTGTTGCAAATAGAGAGCTCATGCATCGGAGTCTTAGCTTGTGATATTGATTATGTGTTGATCATCACAAAGACTAAGATAGGTTTATGTTTTGTGTTTGCAAAATGAGTTTTTGCAAAATATGGTTTAATTGGATCTTATCTTGGAGCATGTGAATAGGGTTTGCAAATGTGTTTGCAAATTGGTTTGATCATGTGTTGATCATCACATGGCTCAAAGATATGATCTTGATTACTCTTGTTTGCAAGATTTATATTTGCAAAATATTGGTGTTCATGCATTTGATACTGGAGCATGTGATTAGAATTTGCAAATGTGTTTTGTAAAATTATTTTGATCGTGAGTTGATCATCACATGGCTCAATATTTGACCTTATTGACTCTTACTAGCTTGTAGTCATGCCCTTGATCAAGTCTATGTGAGGGATTTCGAAAAATCAGATTTTAAACTTGAATGACTACATTAGAGTCTTTATTTTTATGATATTTAAAAATATCTATGGTTGCTTAAATCTTGAAAATTGGTGGATATTGTAGCCCTCATGATAAGCTTCGCATAGAATCAAAAATCATTTAAATTGAAGTTCGGAGTAAAAAGTTATAACATTTTTTCTGTATCAAAATGTGGTAGTACCGTCCCAGCATGGGCTGCAGTGTTGCCCGAGCGGCACTACTTGCCCTAGATGAGCGGTAGTGCCGCCCGAGCGACACTACCGGCCCTAGATGAGCGGTAGTGCCGCCCGAGTGGCACTACTGGCCCTACTCGTGGTAGTTACTTGCTAGAGAAAGTGTTTTTGAGTCTAAAGGCCGGTAGTGCCGGTCCTAGATGGACGGTAGTGCCGGGGTTACTGTTGCAACAGCTAGTTTCAGTGCATTCAATGTCTATTTTACCCCCAACGGCTAGTTTTCTTTGTTAGGCTATAAAAGGAGGCATTGGGGGCCATTTGCTGGAGGTTGGACTTATTGAGAGTCTTGTGGGAGGTGTTGCATATGTTGCTCTCTTCCATTTGATTTTTGAGCTAAGAGTGAGCTCTAATTGCATGTGTTGCAATTAGAAGAGGATTGAGAGCCTCTTGTGCATGTGTTGCACTTGAGGAGAGCCTTGTGCATGTGTTTTACTCGGTGATCACCATTGTACATGTGTTGTACTTGGTGGAGCTCAAGCTAGAGGGCTTGACTTGTTACTCTTAGTGTTTGCCGACACCTAGACGGCGTGTGGAGGCGTCGTGCACGGTGACCTTCTCTAGGAGATTGTGAGAGGGCCCGGCAACATTGTGAAGGTCGGAGCTCACCTACCCGGAAGGGGAAAGAGCTGCCACTAGTGGAATCGAGGCGGGTGCTCAATTCGTGGTGCCGGTCCAAAGTGATTTGGACTTTCCTCAACGTGAATTAGGGGAGATCGGTAAGTCTCCGAACGCCACGGTAAAAAGTATTGTATCTCCTTGTGTATGCTTGTAATTCCTTATTTACATTTTTGCAATTTACATTCCTAGAATTACATTGCTTGCTTGTCTTTAGGATTGTAATTTATTGTTAGAGACATAATTAGTTAGTGCACTTAGTGAGCTTAATTGATTTAGGCTTTAATTTGTTAAAACCTTAGTTTATCGCTTCCGCATATATTATTATTTAGGTTTTGATATAAGGGTATTTATGCGAGATTTTAATTAATCGTAGAATAATTTTTAAAGCCGCCTATTCACCCCTCTAGTCGACATCCTCGATCTTACAGTAATAGAAATTACTATATCCATAACTAAGGATTACTACATCTATAACATGAAATTACTATCATATATTAGTAAATTTATTAGCGAGGCTTATATCATGTTGTTCCTCTCGTCGTCAGTAATCTAGTAGTGAATTTTGTTCATGAATCGGACCGAATAAAAAGATATGGTTAAAACAAAGAAGATATAGATTCATGTACAAACTATAAAACGTGTTCTCAGTGATTAAACGCGATCACTTCTTTGTACATGAATATGTTGTTGTTTTTTTGTTTTAGCTATAACTTTTTATTGGAATCTCTGATTTGCAAATGGTTTTCACCAGTAGCTTACTAACGACGAGAGGAACATAATGAAATAAGTCTCGCTAATAAACAATAATTTTGTCAACTGGTAACAGAAATTACTATATCTATAACTAGAAATTACTACATCTATAACATGAAATTACTATCATATATTAGTAAATTTATTAGCGAGGTTTATATCGTGTTGTTCCTCTCGTCATCAGTAATCTAATGGTGAATTTCGTTCGTGAATCAGAGCTACGAATAAAAAGTTAGAGCTAAAACAAAAAAGAAACATATTCATGTACAAACTATAAAACACATTAATTAGTTGGTTTGACCACGTAACCGATTCGATAGTAATTGCATCTGTTGTTCTATAGTAAAATATATTCGTAATTTACTATTGAATTGCTAGCGATCAGTATGGTATGCTTTGCATGAGCTTCTTCAGCCAGAGCGCAGAATAGCTATGATCTACTATTTTGCGCTTAGGAGTAGAATAGCACTACAATGTATATACACACCCGTATGTATGTATGTATGTATGGACGTACGTACGTACGTATTGCCGTTTCATTGAATAGAAAGAACGGATATTCAACTCCACGTATCCCTTCTCCTCTGTAGCTTGTGGAAAAAGTTCTAGCGGCCAGGCGAGCACTCGCATCCATCGTGTATTCACAACCATGGAGCTCGCTTGGTTGTTCGTGGAGCTTCTGTCCGTGCGATGAGGATGCCAACACGCTGTTAGTAGCCGAGGTCATTGAAGCAGAGTTTCAACAAATCACGGTCAAGATCTCACGTTAGTAGAGATGCCCCACATGATTTCCAAGACTTCTCTAGTTCAAATTGAATTCATCGTCGACATCATACAGGAACAAGATTGTCATTTGGTACAATCAATGACTATCAATCAAAATTTGCAATTTAACATCGATGGAACATGTGAAGATGGGATAGCGAACGAGGTGTTTGCCATGTCTTCTGTCCGTCAAATAACGAGCCAAGGATTTGGCGCTGGTGTGTGACCGAGCGCGGGAGCAGATGGCTACCGCGCCTTCAGAGCAAGGGAGGAGCTGGCGCTCCCAGGGTAGGCAAGGGGTGGGCACTTCTAAACCGAAACCGAAAAACCGAATCGAACCGAATTAATCGAATATTTCGGTTTTTTCGGTTTTCGGTTTGCGGTTCGGTTTTTATTCTGATATTATTCGGTTTTCGGTTTGCGGTTCGGTTTTGTAGTTCTAAAAACCGAAGAACCGTTTCCCCGAACCGAATTAGCAGTACAGGCCTATTCAGCCAACCGGCCCAACCCGGCAACCCGCAACTCGCCATCGCCAAGCCCAACTGCCCAAGTGAGTCCACAGTCCAATAGTCCACGCCGACACCGCAGCCTCCCCGGCTCCCCTCCTGTTCGTGTTCGTTCTTCAATTCCCAAATCCCAATCCCGGCAAACGCAAACGGCAAACCCTACCAGTGCAGTGCGCTATAGCGGGCGAACCAGCGGGCAGCGGCCGAGCGGCGCCGGCGCGGCGACACCTACCAGCGAGGCCGAGGCGCCGCGGCTTCAGCCCCCAGTCCGCTCCGGCGCTCCGCCACTTCGCCGCCCTCCTGGCTCCCGGATCCCATCCGACCATCCCCAGGCGTCGCGACCTTCGGCCGTCGCCGGCTTGCCCAGCCGCTGGAACCTTTCAAGGCTACTGCTAGGTAAGTGAAGTACTTGAGTTACTACTTACTAGTACCTTTCTTTATGTCACCTAATGATGTAGGAAATTGGTATCCAATATAGTAATTACAGTGATCAGAGTCAAATTAGCTAAGTGAAAGATCATTTGCTTGTACTTTAAACCTTTTATTAATGCTCGATTATCTTTGCGTTTTCCCATGGAATATTTAGCACATCCATGATTGCGAAGTTTTTCACCACCAGAAATTCTGAAGATCTATTACATAAAAACTGTATTCTGGTCTACACCTTTTCTAGGATATGATATTTAGCACATCCACTATATGTTCCATCTGTGGTGTCTATATACTAAAGTAAGACAAATTCTTCATTTGGGGAAAGTTTGACATCTTCATATCTTTGAAGTGATTATCACATTACTGTCTTGTGTTACCACTGGACTGTAACATGTCGCTTTGTGAAAATCGGTTAACCGAAATACCGAATTAACAGGGGCGTGTATCGTCTTTTTATGTCTAAGGGAGCACTGCCTAGGAAAGTAAGACAAGATCCCGCCCCGGAATGAGGAACGCTGAACAGTCCAAGCAGCAGGCCTAGAGTATGGAGTTTGACGTGAAAGTAACCTCACAAATTGTTGAATATTCCATAAGCGAAAAAAGCTGCTATATATATAAATCCCTTGCCTAACGCTTTCAAAATAACTTGCCTGGAGATTCGTAGTAGAGCATTATTACTGGAATGAAGTCTTCTAAGGTAGTAGGTATCGGGTATATTTGAGTCTTTGGGGTACTTTGGGATTATATTCCGCGCCGAAGATTTGTGCCGTCGGAATCAAACGAGGGTCGAAGGACCATTCGATTCAGATGAGACCCCGGCGGAGTTCCATGCTTCGGACTAAAAACAGGAAGAAGACCCTCTAAGGGTATACTATTTATTCGGAGAGGCCCGCCTTTCAAATAAACCGAATTATTTCGGTTAATTCGGTTCGGTTTCTAAAAATTTTCGATTCGGTTCGGTTTTCTGTTCCTAAAAACCGAATTTTTTGAAAACCGAATAAACCGAACCGATAAAACCGAATAAACCGAATGCCCAGGCCTATAGGCAAGTGCTGGAGCGAAGGTGCCGCAAAAAGGCTAGCGAGGGAGGAAGGTTGCCGGCTTGCCGCGGAGGTGAGCGCCAGTTTTCCTCGGTCATAGATGCTGAAAATATCCTACAAGATAGGCCCAGTGCAAGGCCCTACTAAAAGTGCTAGGCCCATAAGTTCTCTCGGCCTGCGAAAGTGTCCCGAGCAGCGCCAAACCCATTGCGTCTACACGTTACCAGGAAGGTCGTCCATGCTTTTGTAGTTGGTGTTGGTTCTGAACTGATGATGGCACATCCATACTTTTTGTGGAATCCGGACGCTGAAGAATACATGTAGCCGATCGGGGAGTTCGTCCCGAACGTTGCTACTTTCATGATATGCCTGATTCATTGTACCAAGTGGTACATATATGAGATAAAGAAAAGTCATTATGTGTCTAGCTGCTTGAATGGAATCATTCCATCTTGGATGATAGAATATAAATTTGAGAAATATTTTTAATATGTGTTGAACTATTTCATTCATCTAAAATAATAGAATTAAATAGTTCAGAACCATCACATTCAACCACAACCGGCCAACCAAACACATTACATCGCCTTTTGCGTGCAAGGTTACAAAAACCGCCGAAATTCGGCGAAATCTCGCCGAAATCTCGGATTTCGGACCCCAGCGAGTTTGCATAGACCGGCCGGATGTAAAAAATCCGAAAAAAATTTGAAATTGCTACAGTATATTTCGGATTTTTTATTTTTTCGGCGAGATTTCGGCAAAAACCGCCGAGATTTCGGAATTTTAAACCGGATTTTGAAGTTTTTGGCGGATCGACCGGAATTATATCAATAAGTTCTCGTGAAGTGATCTTCAATGATAATGTTTGAAAAGTTTATTTTTAGACTTTTTGGCACTTTGCGTAAACACGTTCAATTTTAAAAATTGAGAATGCATTTTCATGCTATGAAAAATTTATGGGAGTATCATAAGATATGTAGGATAATACATAAAATTTATGAAAATATTTTAACATCATTTGTTATGTTTTAAAAATAAAAATCGAAATAGGATAAAAGTCAGTTCACGGGACCACTTGGAAGTAGTCCGGCGTGAACGACCTTTTGCCGGACTACTTCCAAGTGGTCCGGCGTGAACGCAACTATTCGCGGATGGAAAAATCCGGAAAAAATTGAAATTGCTCTGAAGAAATTTGAAATTTTTATTTTTCTACGAGATTTTAAAAAGCTAGAGATTTGAATTTTAAACAGAATTTGAATTTTTGGCGGATCGACCGAATTATATCAATAAGTTCTCGTGAAGTGATCTTCAATGATAATGTTTCAAAAAGTTTATTTTTAGACTTTTTGGCATTTAGTAAACACTCTCTGAATTTTAAAAATTGAGAATGCATTTTCATGCTATGAAAAATTTATGTGAGTATCATAAGATATGTAGGATAATACATAAAATTTATGAAAATATTTTAACATCATTTGTTATGTTTTAAAAATAAAAATCGAAATAGGATAAAAAGTCGGTTCACGCCGGACCACTTGGAAGTAGTCGGCGTGAACGACTCTTGCGCGGACTACTTCAAGTGGTCCGCGTGAACGAGGTTTTTGCCGGATGGAAAAATCAGGAAAAATTGAAATTGCTAAAACTTAGGTAAAAACTTAGGTAAAAAATGAACATTTAAAACTTTGTTCTAAATGCAACTTAGGTAAAAACTTAGGTAAAAATCTTAGGTAAAAACAGAACATTTAAAACTTTGTTCCAAATGTAAGCATTGAACTTTGTTTGTTATATTATATTTCTAAAAACAAAAGAAAAAAACATAAATGGTAGTGTCCCTTGTAAGAATTTTATAAATTCACGGAGTGTGATCATGAATCAAAATTTTTATGGGATATTAAGAACTTCCTTATCACCATTCTGTAAATTTTAAAAAATTAAACTTTTTTATCGCTAAATCAAATCTATGTATTGATCATCGACTTTTATCGTGACGTAGCATGTCTGAATTTTCAAACATTATTTGAGAATGCTCATCATCTAAAAATTTTAAGAAAACATTAATGTTATATCAGGACCATTCACAAAAATTTCAAAAGTTTTTAACATGATTTACATAATTTTTCATGTTTTTCAATTTTAGTAAGCATTTTAACAGGCAAGAGACCAGTAGTACTGTTAGAATTTTTAAAATTCATACAGTTTGATCATCATCTGAAAATTTTATGAGAGCATTATAGATACATCATAACCATGAAAAAAAATTCAAATGTTTTTACCATGGTTTGAACCATTTTGCATTCGGTTCAAAATTACGGTCGTTTTATCCGGACAGTTCTAATGTTTGAATTTTTAAAATTACACACACTTCATAATAATCTGAAATTTTTATGGAAACATAATAAATGTGTAATGACTCTTCAAAAAATTTGAGCAGTTTATAACTTGATTTTTACCATTTTTCGTTCGGATCAAATTTGTCGGTCGTTGTTTAATCAGACAGTACCACTCTCTGAATTTTTAAAAATTCCTCAGATGTGATAATCAGATGAAATTTTTATGAGAACATCATCAATGTGTCAGAACCTCCAAAAAAATTTCAAAATTTTTCGTTAACGTTTGGACCACTTTTACGCGGTGCAAAAAACCGAAATTTCGGCAATTTACCGAAATTTCGCCCAATTTCGCCAATTTCGCTATTTCTCGGTTTCAAACAAGCCGGATTCAAATTTTAAATTTGAAATTCTGGACGAGATTTCTCCGAAATTACCGAATTTCGCCGAAATCTCGGTATCCGGCCCACGACGGTATTTTATCCGAAAACGAAATCCGAAACCCTGTTTGCGTGCACCACGTGAAGCCAACTCGCTAGCATACTGATTTTGTGCCACCGCTCACTTGCCCAATTACCTAGCCACTTTGATGATCCAGTCGAACCACTTGGATTGGGTCAAAGAGTTCGACAACTTTCGATTTGGAGACTTTAGTAGGCCTTGTTCTCTTCTAATAGCCCACCAGAAGGTAGTCTAGCCGTCCGATAAAGATCTTCTTTTCCTTCGGCAATTGTCGTGTTGCCTTTTCAATGAACACCATGACCGGAACTCCTGCCAGCTAGGACAAACATTCATATATATAACTGATTGAGACTATTGTTGCTGTCAAAGCCTTGTGGATGGGCCGAGAAGGGTGAGCTAATCAACGGTAACAGAGTGAAGCAAGAGCAGCAAGCAGGCAACAGAACACATGTACTGCCTCCAGTAGAAGGAAGTCACTTTAGAATGCGCGCGGCCAAATTGTATTGATTAGTTAAAAATGTTATCTAAAATATGTAGTTTGGACAAATGTAAATTGTACGAGAAATTTATCGTAAAAAATACTTTCATCACAGTATATTTTTATAGCTTTTTAAAAATATAATAATAAAATTTAGTGGTCAAATTGTCGTCTCGTTGACTTTGAAAAGTCAAAGACAACTCCCTTTTATGACTTGAGAGTATAGTGCAATTGTGCAAGACTCGATTGGTGCGGAGCTTTGCTGGTTTGCCTTATTATAGCTCACACATCTCATAATGCTTCAAGGATATATGCATCCACTCTCGCCAGCTTGTCCAAATCATCTAATACGATCAGAATTATGCAGAATGCATGCCAGTACGAGCTTTTACAGTAAAATGGCCATCGGCAAACTGCACAAGTACAAATCAGCAGCAAATCCTTATGTATTCTGCATGGCTGCATCCAGACAGTTGTATTGCAACTTTGCAAACACCTAACAAATCACGCATACTCGGAAGCAGGAAGCATACAAATTAAAAGGAAGTATCGCATGCAGAAAGTAGCAGTACAGAACAAGATATTCTTAAACCCATGCAGAATTGTACTACTCTGTATGTACGTATCCGCTTGCTCTGTACTATTCTATCATCAGCACCAGCCAGCTTGAGCGTGCAAGAAGACGAGCAAACTTCACTAAAAAACCACCGTTTCGACGAGATTTTCCTCGGAATCCGCGCGAGCCCCTCTCTAATTAGCTGCAACAATGGTGCCCATCTGGAACGCGTCGGTATCCGAACAACCAGCACAGGATTAGAATGGTGATCCTCCCGTAGCTCATGCCCCCGACCACCACGGCGCCCCTCGACGCGGCGAGGAGCTCGTCGAGACGGCCGAACGCCTGCACCTCCACGTCGTCGTCGTCGACAACTTCGAGCTCTTCGAACTCCTGGTGGTCGACCGCCTCCGCCTCCACGTCGTCTACAACTTCGAGCTCTTCGAACTTCTGGTGGTCGACGTCCTCCGCCTCCATGTCGCCGTCGCCGTCGGCCTCTTCGAGCTCGAGGTGGCCGAGCGCCTCCCTCCCCACGTCGGCTTGCGGTTAGCCGAATCAGAGGTGTCGGTTCGGGAAGCGGGGTGTAGGAATTTTTTGAACTGGAGATGGAGGATGAGGGGTTCATTTGGACATGTATGCATAGGCCGGCGGGGAATGTGATGCGAGGTTTCACTTAAGTGTGAATTTATGCTACTGACATCGCCGCGAAATCATCCCTTCGAATTAATGGAGTGTTTGCACTAAAATTTGTCAGGTATGATCAAAATCGGCAAGAGAAAGTCAACGTGTAGTAACCAACGGACGATTTGAAAAGATTTGAAGATATTTGGTAACGGTAAAGATTTTAAGGAAAAACTATCCGGATTGAGACTGATACAGATCATGCTTTGTAACGTGTTGTAATAAGACACAATCGACCAACGGATATAAAAGGAGAACAAAGACGAGCTGCAAAGGAATCAACACAATCATACCCACAAATTTATATTATTCTCTTTTTCCTGTCGACTAAGAGTAGTTCCTGTAATTTAGTCTTTTTATAATTCGATCTTGATCAATAAAGTTGCGCATCGCCGATGGTTGATCTCTATCAATTACGCCCAGGTTCGATTTATTCTGATTTTGTTGCGCATCGCCTTCTTCATAATCGATCTACCTTTATCCTCTGATTAGCCTTAATCGGCTAGTTAGACTTACCCTTTTGCCTCAATTTAATCGGTTTTAAGCTATTGAGTTCAAGCCGATTGATCTTCACGATCGGTTTCGAGTGAATTTTATATTTTTACCTTATCGATTACAGGTCAAATCGACTGGCACACTCTGAACCACTTGTTCGTCTGGTGTGCTATTGTCAGAAACCCTGCTTCAAGTTTTTGACGTCACCATGGAGCTTCTCTTCGACCATCCAAAATCAGCAAATCACCCGCACAGGATTGAAGCAAAAACTACATAGAAAAAAAATGCATGCTATCAACATTGCAGATTCATTAATCATGGATACAAAATAAAAAAAAAGGTTTAGTAGGATATGCAAACGAATTGGCAAGAGAAATTATAAAAGAAAGGATGCTTTTTACCATCCTCGAAGATACCAAAATTTACATTGCCTCCTAAATATGATAAAAAAAAGTCTTAAAAGAAAGATCGCCATAATATCTCTGAGCAGAGTACATATGTATCAGTGACAATCATATCTCAAATGTCTGTATCATCTGCAGCAGAGCATGTAACAAGACGAGCAAATCAATGAACTTAACCAACAGCGATTAAACGAAACTACATTCCTCGGGAGTCAAAGTCCCCTGCGTTAATTTCTCGATCCATCTAATTTGCTCACCACCAAGAACTTAACAATGGCCGGTCGCGCGGGTGCGGTCGATCAGAAAGAAGCGCATCGAATCAAGCACTCAAGCCCCGAGGAGGAAGCACAGCACCAGATAGGAGATCCTCACGAGACTTCTGAGCCCGGGCACCACGCCGCCCCTCGACGCGGCGTACACGACCACGGCGGCGGCGGCGGTCGCGAGGAGCACACGGGGGAGGAGGGACGCGCGGCTTCTGCCGGAGGCGATGGCCCGGGCCGCGACGAGCACCCCGAGGGCCCTGCACAGCTGCTGGCGGTGCTCCAGGATGACCTTGATGTGCTCCTCGATGCCTGCCGCGAGCTCCACCAATTCGGCGAGCGCGGCCTGCTTCTGCTCCGCGGGCATGCGAGAGGCGTGGACCTTCTCCACGCAGCGCCGGACCTCCTCGAACCGGCCCACCGCCACGGCGAGGTGGGCGGTGTTCTGGACAAAGTCCGCGCGGACGCGGTCGAGGAGGCCCTGGACGAAGCCGACGTCGTGGAGGCGGGCGAGGAGGTTGTCGAGAAACTCCGCGACGATGGGGTTCTCCATTGGAACGGCCTTGCGCTTTGGAGTTTGGAGACGTGGTTGGGACTTGGGGCCTTGGGGTGTTCCGAGTTTTTTGGACTGGAAAGGGCAAGGAGATGTAGAAGGGATGGTGGGGTCGGGTCGGGATGTCAGACATCCAGATTATTGTGCCGGGCCTCGACTTGGGTGGGAAGTTAGATTAGCCAGAGTAACAGTACAGTGTGCACTTTGATTAAGAGCATGGAGACGGCATAATTAAGGTCTAAATTACGAGAAGGTGAAATTATCAAATCCTACTAACACCAATTTAATAACCCAGCGGATAGCTTACACAGTTATACCTCTCAATCACGGGTACATTCTGTAAATCTTGGAATAATTTAAGCGGAGAAGCAAAAGCAAATATGAAACTCTTGCATGAATGCATGATCATATTCACAGTAGCACTCGGTACTACATGAAGAGGCCAGTTTGTCGTTCTTTTCAACAATTGTCAAGAACAATATTTGATGAACACAAAGATCATACGAATGGCCGTATATACCCCGCATGCTTAGTATTAGCATGCATCTGCATTCATAGTACTCAAAATCATCAAAAAGTCTCACACCAACAGAATTGATGAAGCAGGCACAGCAGCCGTAACAAATATATAGTGAAATTAAGATGCTTGGTTAATTACGAAGCAAAGCAGCAGAAACAGCCATAAGTTTTCAGAAGCCGAAGGCTACATGCATTGATGCATACATATCTGAGGTCTGAACTGAACAGATCATCTTGAAAGTTAAAATCATCTATCACTGAACCGGATATATGAGCACATAACACCACACCACCACTAGCAGCATACCGTGTGAGAAGAAACGAGAGAACTTAATCAACAAACACCGATCAGAACTCAAAAGAAGTTAATCAACTACATTTCTCAAATCCCCTTTGTTAATCTCTCCAAACTACGACGTCAAAACCACCACCACACCAGCAATGGGTCCCCGCTCCTTGACGATTTGATATCAGAAGCGCACGAAGAGAAAATGCAGCATCAGAACGGAGAACCTCACGGCGGTCCTGAATCCAGGAGCCGCGCTTCCCCCCGACGCGGCGTACACGACCAGGGCTGCGGCGGCCGCCGCGAGGAGGACGGCGGGGCAGAGGCGGCGCGCGCGAGGTCCCGGGCCACGAGGAGCCACCTGACGATGCTGAGCAGCCTGCGCCGGCTCTCCACGAGGTCATCGACGGCGGCGGTGACGCGGCGCATGATCTCCGCGACGTAGGCGCACGCAGCCTGCTGGTCCTCCAGGAGCATGGGGTGGTCCAGACGAAATGAGCGTAGAGCTGGATGCGGTCGATCTCGCGCACCGCCAAGGCGAGGAGGCCGGCGGTCAGGTCGACACTACTACAGAATTGTACATCAGAATCGGTTCTTTTTTGTCATTACAGTTGGTTCAAGTGGCGATAAGAAGTCTTTGGATAGTGATGAGGTGGAGTTATCACAGTCGGTTTTGCCCCGATTGTGATAAATCCTCATTAGAATCGGTTCTTAGATCAAACCGATTCTGATGAACACATTATCACAATCGGTTTTTTTTAATAACCGGTTCTGATAAAGGGTCATCAGAATCGATTCTTTAAAGGAAGCGATTCTGATGACCTCATCATTAGAATCGGTTCTTTTGCCGAACCGATTCTGATAGCCACGTTATCAGAATCGATTCGGCAAAAGAACCGATTCTAATGAGGGGGTCATCAAAATCGCCTTTAAAGAACCGATTCGATGATCCTCATTAGAATCGGTTCTTTTGTGGAACCGATTCGATAACCACGTTATCGTAATCGGTTCAAAAAGAACCGATTCTAATGAGGTCATCGTAATCGCTTCTTTAAAGAACCGATTTCGATAATGTATCATCACAATCGCTTTATTCCAAGAACCGATTGTAATGGTATGGTTATCACTATCGCCCAGTAAAAGAACCGATTCTACTAATGTGGTCATCACAATCGCTTTCTTAAAAGAACCGATTCGATGAGAGGTCATCTGTCAGTTCCTCGTAAGAACCGATTCTGATGACCCTCATGGGGGTGTTTCAATTTTGCATATTATCCAAAATAACACACATATTATCCAAAATAACACACATATATATCACATTGAAAATACATAACACAGAATGCACATATCACATTCACAGAACACGATTACGTAAATTGCAATACATATAGCCCATTCGTTCACAACATACAAACACAAACATGCTTAACAATCAGTACACGTGCATATATATCACATTGACATATACAATTAATATTGTTTCCATATGGACTAGTAGGACGCTTCAGGATCTCTAAACCTACCGTCCTCCGATATAACTTCTAACCAGTACCATTGGCATAAGTGATCTCAGTAAATTGTTGAGTGCTTTCTTTGTCTAAGCTCTTCTCGGGATATTGATCATCGCAAAACATAAATGAGTGCATGAATTTAAGTTTCAAAATTTGTACGTGAAAGGCTAAGTATGCATGTACATATACCTTAGAAAAAAGGTGTGAGCCGCCGACCACAACCAACATGTGTTGCATGACATAGAAGCCGCACAGGTCATCGCGCACTGTTGATGACAACGTGAAGAGAGAAAAGAAATTAACACACGAAGATTAGATGTCAAAAAAATTAAACGTATATATGCTAGGCACTTGTACCGTGAATTTCTTATACTCCAGCGTCTTGCCCTTTTTGTTATTGTGTGACCCTCCTTCATCGACATAGTCCGAGAAACCTCTACATATATTGGAGAGATGCCATTGAGTAAAAAAAATATAGTTAAATTCGTAAAGTGTTAGGTTACGGTAATGTACTTACTTCTGCAAAGGACACTTGATCGTGTAGGCCATCGGTCTCTTCTTGATTGAGTTAAAAATGTAGATCGTGTTTTCACTTAACGAGGACGAGTAGAACCCAATAGTTGCTTATTAAATGGAATGTAGTGCAAGGAAATAAGTTCGCATACGGTTTAAGTGCGTATAAGTAATTGAAGGGTTTGTACTACTTACTCCTCGTGGTGCGGTATTACAACGAAGTCCTTCGTCGACTCAAGATGCAATACCCTCTTGACGTAGCCAAGAACAAACACCGGATATATCCTAGCCGTGGTCGCAAACACTAGCTCGGGTCGCATTTAACCCAACTTGGTTTAGATTCGTCGCGGCTCATTGTCTCATTGCCCCGCAACTCGTGTTGATATTAGAAAACATAATGCAAAATCCTATAAAAGTCGTCAACTCATGTTGTATGGTGCGATACTCACAGCGCCCAAGATCGTATAGTAGAAATATCGACGGCTTTTAATTGGTACACAAGAAAGCAGATCCTCAAAGCGACAGGAATATCCCATTCTCGTCACGATGGAAATGTACCCTTTATACATCACATTGAAGTCAACTCGACGCTCTTCCTCATTCACCTTATCAATATACCATCCATGGAGCTTGCGAGTCCACCGCCTAGACCATTTAGTTCGTTGGATGCAAGCGGGGGCTTTCCATGCACGTAGGCCTTAAAATCATAAGGGATGTCGTGGGTCTGTCTTGACTTTTCTTTCTGGGCCGAAGGAGTCTTCGAGGTGAGGGTAGTTGGCTTTTCAAGTACCTCAAGGGGCTTTGTGGCCTTTATCAGCTTTGCCTTCTTGGCGGAAGGAGTCTCAGAGGCCTCTTGTGGTTCTGTTGGTGTCGTGCTTGTCCTTTTACACGTGAGCTCTGCACTCCGTGTAGGACTCATCACGGTGGTGGGAACTGAATCAGAGCACGAGTAAGCACAGGTACGGTAGGAACCTACAAAGCACGCGCATATTTAACTTATTGCAGTACTACACTGGAATGGTAGAGAAGACGCGGGGGATTTTTACCTTGACCAGTACGACACCCGTCGTGGGCCACTTGATGAACGACATGCGTGCTTGCCCGAGAGTGCTGATATCTTCGTTGGGGGGGAACTCGAGCACATGTGATAAGAAGTGTTCGTGGACGTAGTCCACCTGCACCCTCATGTAGCCCTTCCCCAAAGGCTGACCATGCACAGTGTCGGTCTCCTTGCACGGAAATGCAACCCCGCGTGCAGCCTCGACAGGAAATCCGTCCTCCGTCAGGGTGGTGAGCTGGCACTTAGCAGGGGCCTGCAAGATGTACGCAACTTGAGGAGAAATATTGTGGGAGTTACACTTGTAGTTTTAATTTAGGAAAAATTAATTATTACCTTCAGATGGGGATCGATCTTATCATTTTTGGAACCACAGCTGCTAGGTCGGGGCACAGGCTTCTCTATAAGAGGTGAGGGATTCTGGCTCTGACTCTGGGAGATCATCGCCATCATCTCAGCCCTCAGGCGCTCCTCACGTGCCATCATCTCAGCCCTTATCTCATCTTCACGTGCCATCATCTCCCCCCTCATCTCATCCTTGATCTCCTCCCTCAGCTGCTCTCTGAGCGTCTCCTTGAGGCGCTCCGCGCGTGCCTCCCATGATCTTGATCTAGCACTCAAAACGTCATCTTGGAAGTAGGACTTCTTCGTATGCCCCGACCCTGCGCCGAGCACCCGGCCCTTATGATCGGGCTTCCCGATCGCAGATGACAAGATATCCTTCGACCCTTGGCTCTCGAAGGTCCCCTGCTCTTTCCACTGGCTTACCTCCTCCTGCAATAAGCGAGTACGAATTAGATCTGAAATACAACAAGCTAGGCCAACTGCAATGTACTAAGTCAGATGTCTTACGATGGCGAGACGACGCGGCGCAGAGCGGGTTTGCGACTACAAGCCGCCCGTCGGGTTTTCTTTGTCCTCGCTAATACCCGATTGCGTGCGTTCCTCACATATGTGGGAGTAAGGCATCGCCGTCCGAGTTCGCACTCCTCGGCTAGTCGCGCCCACTCGCCTTCTTCCCTCATAGCCGCTGCATCTGAGGTGGTGCGGTGCGTGTTGTGCCTCGGATAGCGGTATTCTCTCTCTTAGCCGCTCGCCTCGGGCGTACCCTTCGTCGTCGTGAACTCCTCCCAAACATCTGTAGTAACGAACGGATACCTCTCGAATGGTGTACGATCTTTTAGTACGTACTCACTGTGCATGAGGACCCTGAAGTGCCCCAAGGCCACACCCATCCTCTTCAAGGCGTACCGTCTCGCGTTGCGTTCATCTTCCTCCTCTATAATCCATTTGCCCTTAACCTCATCCCACGATCGATTCTTACGCTCGCGTGACTTCCTTCCTCCAATCCTTAATCGTTATAGGCACTCTCTCCTCACCAATTGACCGAGGAATGAACAGTATCGCCCTTGTACTTGGGAGGGCCTGTGCGGACTTCGTGGCATTGAAGTGGAGAACTGCGGTGTTCTCCTGTGGCCCCTTTGTTCGGTCCTCGGGCCTTCCTCACCTTACTCGGCCTCTCAACATTTGGAACTTGGCTCGGCCCCTCGGGAGCACCTTCGACTCTGTCTGGCGAGGAGTCGATGCTCTCTAATTGTGACATTTTGAGTTTTCTTATCTGATAAGGTCATATATTTGACATGAGAGAAAGCAATTAGTACCTATTTTGTGAACTTGACATTAAATCATGTAAAGCAATAGCTGAATAGCTAAGTAATAAGATGTAACTGTTCTAGCATATTTCAGTAGAGTAACAAATGAACGAATGATCTTCAAAAAAAAGTTTATCTGTTGACCACCTAAATACGTACAAACGATAACCCCTAATCTCTAAATAGGTTTGGTCCTAATCCCATTCGAGGATATGTGGTTCGAGCAAGTTCCTAAGCCGTTGTACAACTCTAGAAAATTTGGTGAGATCTTCTTGTTCTCCGTGTACACGTCTCGACAACAGGTCAAGAGGGGTGTATACCTGGAGAACACTGTAGGGAGATGCTACCGAAATCTACTCTGGAGTTGTACAACAAGCTCAGGAACTTACCCGAACCACATATCCTCGAACTGTCCAAAAAACGTGGACAATTCGAGACTGCTTGCTTATGAATGTGCCGAAATGGCATATTCATAAACAAGTACTCTCGAACGGGAAACGTAGGTTACGCAACGTAAACTCTAACATATGTTGAGAGAAGAGACAAAAGTATTGCGCCAAAAATGAACACATGTAATATGCTGAAAATAAACTGTAACATAGGATCAAGAGAAATTGCATTAGCCAGACTGTATATGATCCCATGACTGTATATGAAAAGCTTTGCATGAACAGAAAACCAACAATAAGCTCTGTTGTAACAGTAGTATAATTCAATCAGTTAGGCCTAACCTTTGTGTAATCTCAGATCCTCATATTGATCCAAGAAACATGGGATCGCACTTACTATAAATAGTAAGAACAAAACTAAGCATTTTGCTACGTAAGGGTGAGAAAAAAGTACCTTCCGACTAGTATTCTCCTTGACACCTTTTAATTGGATCCGCAGCTAATTCAGGCAACCGAATGGAATTCTGAATGTTTGAAGCAATAGAAAATAGACGGCCACCTCCACGAGGGCAACGCCGGCTGCAACGATGAGCTCCACAGGGGCAACGATGAGAAATGTTTGCAAAAGAAGCACAAGCAAGTAGATTTTACTTCAGGATGATGACAAATAGCCAAAGGAGTGATACATGAAAGTATATTAAAAGTTGTGTGAAAAAAGTATACAAGGAACAACGCAAAGTTACTCCTTCCTTCTAACATTTGAAGGTGCCTTATTTTTTTGTATCCTATGCTGATCAGCCTATCTATAATCATGGCAAACTAAAAGGCCTATTCAGAACTAATCTAGCAGTTTATCTAAAAACCATTTACCATTTGAAGAAAGAAAGAACATTGTATATATGCATGTAGGGCTGAGATGATACCTAACACATTGGCATGACCGATTGCGGGGAAAGAAATGTAAGAGGAAAAGGAACCAAATTGGCATGAGGTTGACCATGTATGAGTGTTAGTATTTGTAATAAATTGTTTCCATTCATGGGTCAGTGTTTACTGAAATTGATTCAACAGACATCGATGACTAGATTTTAAATGCACTCATAATGCACCAACATGGACCACATTTGATGTCCATACAAATGTCCATAAAAGGTTCACAGATATTCCAAAGAAGCTAGGAAGGCATTTGCATTTGCAGTTGCTATTACTTGGGCACAATCAACCAAAAGCGAATCATATGCAAGGCAATTCACCAATACTTCGCAAGCATATAGAGATAATAATTCACCCTGTTAATGGTGATTGGGCATTTGTACATCCAAACATACAGACATAATACTTCGCAAGCAACAAGGCACCACAGAATGTTCATCCTACTCACATCTCACTTCACAATCAGAAATTGCACGATAATTGCACTAATTTGGTTGATTTTTACCTCGAGGATGACTGACACCAGATGATGAGCTCACGGGAGGAGGCCGCCGTGGGAGCAAGCGAGGAGGAGGCCGGCAGCGGGGAGGAGGTTGCCGGGCGGCGGGCGGCGAGACGTCGGGTGGGTGGCGCTGCGTCGGCGGGCGGTGGTGTGGCGACGGGCGACGGCCGGCCGGGCAGGCGTCGGGTCGGCGAGGCGTAGGCGTAGGGCGGCGGCGGGCGGGCGGCGAGGCGTCGGTGGGTCGGCATTGCGTCGGGCGGGGCGGGCGTGGCGGTGGGCGCATGCATCGCGGCAGGCGTCGCTGGTCGGCGAGGCGCGAGCGAGGCGACGAAGCGCAGGTCGTCTTACCGCTAGGTTAAGACAAATGTATGTAGCGCCCAAATAGGCTATGCGATCATCGATGACGGTTTATAAAGAAAACCGACACAACAGTTTATATTCATCCGTATCGGTTTATTTAATAAAACCGACACGATAAGATTAGTCATCCGTATCGCTTTTAAATACAAAACCGACATCGATAATGGATATATCCGTATCGCTTTTCAAATAAAACCGACAATCGATGTATATCAATATATCTCGTATCACTTTTTAAAGAAAACCGACATCGGTGTCTATAATCATCGATGACGGTTTTTAATAGAACCGACACGGATAAGCTCAATATCTCAGATCGCTTTTTCAAATAAAACCGACACGGATGTGCATATTCATCCGTACGCTTTTTGAATAAAACCGACATCGATGTACCTCAATATGTATCTCAGTATCACTTTTTCAAAGAAAACCGACATCGATGTGCATAGTCATCCGTACGCTTTTTGAATAAAACCGACATCGATGTAGTTCGTTGTAATCGCTTCCTTTCCGCACAAACCATGAAGTCTAAATTTTTAATTAGATCAAAGAGTGAAAAACTTTTGCAAATATCGTTGGAATTATTTAAAATTTCCGGATATATACTTTGAGATACTACAAATCTTTTCAAAAAGAATTTTTGCAAAAGAGAGTTAGCATTGGAAAAGATGCCAAAATTCACTTTCTAGGCATGAATTTTCCTTAAATAGTTGAAAAGTCAAAACTTTTCAATCAAGTCCAAGTTTTTAAAATTTCCAAAAATGATTTCATATAGTTTAGCCTCATTTCGTGTCTCGTAATTATATAGATTGTACATCGCATCGAGACTACACTATATGTAATTCGGACAATAGCTCCATATATGGTCCAAGACACTTTCCTTATTGTGGCATTGCTTACTAATAATAAACTTTATCACCTATCCGCAAGTTTCGAATTTTCATCATTTCATCAAAGAGAGAGAGAGAGAAAATGCCATAACTTTTTCGTACATTGTTCAAATTATTAGAATTTTGCGAAATTTGTGCGTAAAGCGTAGAAAAGTCAAAACTTTTTCAAATTACTCCGGAATTGCATGATAATTTCCATAAATGATTATTCAACTATTTGCAAGCAATTCACCATGGATTTTTACTTTCAGAGCATTGTAAACTATTTCACATACATAATACAACAATGTGATTAACCGCAAACATTATAATAGTCCATTTATTTACAATACTGCCCTTCATGATGATCTACTCGCATGTAATTGGCTCCATGTGTGTCGTCATCCCCACTAAGACAGGCCCCATCTGCAAATGAAGGTATCTCATCGAATTGGTTATACTCTTCTTCGTCTACAACATCTTCAACTCCTACGATCCGTCTCTTGCCATGAAGAACGATGTGCAACCTCGGATTGGCCGGATCACGCACGTAGAAGACTTGAGTTGTTTGCTTCGCAAGGACGAATGGGTCATCTTTGTAGGCGAGTCTGCTGTGATCCGCAATAGTAAAGCCTCTCTTGTCGACCTTCACTCCATGTGGAAGTCCTACCCACTTACATCGGAACAATGGAACTTGGTATATTCCGTAATCGAGCTCCCAAATTTCTTCGATCAACCCATAGTAGGAGTTCATTGTGGTTGGAGAGACTCTTTTCGAGTGATGATAATCAGAGAAAGCATTTATGCACACACCACTGTTTTGGACAGTACTCTTGGAATCTTGACTCTCAGTGTAAAAGGTGTAACCATTAATATCGTATCCCCGCCATGTCTCAGACATTAAATCTTGGTCCGTCACCAACCATTTTACGTTCTCACTAAAGGAGACCTCCGCTTTTCTTTGAACCATGTGAGGAATCGATCGTTGTGTTCTTGTGCGATGGAGAGGTCATTCATTTGTGGATTCTCTTCCGTAATATCAACTTATGTCGCTCGATGTATGGACGAACCTGCTACTGTTCGCAAGATCACAAATGCGCTTTGCAATACATATCAAACCTCGGACTCATTAGTTTGGACCCAATGGTTCCTTTACCAAAGAAGTCCGCCTCGTGACGAGATACAGGAACACCGATTGCTTGTCTTTTACCTAGGTAGTCCACACAGAACTCAATAACCTCTTCAGTCCCATAACCTTCAACAATACTACCCTCAAGCTTCGACCGATTCCTCACGTAGGACTTTAATATACCCATGTACCTCTCGAACGGATACATGTAACGTAGGAAAGCGGGCCCACATATCTTAATCTCCCTGACAAGGTGAACAACAAGGTGGACCATTACGTCGAAGAACGACGGTGGGAATGCATCTCAAGCTGACACAGAGTCTGCACCACCTCACTCTGTAGGTTGTCTAGCATATCGGGGTCAATAACTTTGCAGGACATCGCATTGAAGAAAAAACACAACTTCGTGATTGCCAACCCGACATCCTCTCGATGTGAATATTTTCGATTGCAACCGGAGCTTTTGGGTCATCAATACATGAGCGATCGTGGGACTTCATGCCCAACAACTTCAAATCATCCATGGACACAAGCTTCTTAATGTTTGCGGAGTAGCCGATGGAACTTTAATACCTTGGAGACTTTTGCGAGATCTTCTTTCTCCTTCTTGGACAGGTGTAGCATGCAATGGGATGTACGGACCTTTTCCATCCTCCTCTATCACCGCAAGCCTTGGCTCGATTCCCATGTAGGCCATGTCACGACGAGCATTCACATCACCTTGGTCTTCCTGTATGTTCAGCAGATGCCAACCAAATTATCGCAGACATTCTTTTCAACATGCATGACATCAATACAATGTCGGACATCTAACTCCTTCCGAGACGGTAAGTCCCAAAATATTGACCTCTTCTTCCAAATTGTCCTTGGACGAACAGATTTCTGACTCTTTCCGATCGAACATCGATATCCTCTACACGTGAATATACTTGCCTTCCACTCATGGGTCTGCGGTGCCGAACGGACTTCCTCTTCCCATCAAATTTGTCATCCATCTTACAGTATCGATGACTTCGAGGTAGAAACCTACGATGACCCATATACACAGTTTTTCTTGAATTTGGCAGCCATAGACTCTCAGTCTCCTCTTCACAAATAGGACACGCTTTGGCTCCTTTCGATCAGAATCCGCCAAATTACCAAGAGCCAGAAATCATTTATGGTGCAAAATACCATAGCCCGTAGGGTGAAATGCTCTCTTTTGTACGCATCCCACACCACGACACCCTCATTCCACAATTTTACCAAGTCCTCGATCAGTGGTGCAAGGTAGACATCAATATCATTTCCCGGTTGTTTGGGTCCCGAGATTAGTAATGACATCATGATATACTTCCGCTTCATACACAACCAAGGAGGGAGGTTGTAGATACACAATGAATCGGCAGTTTCGTGACGATCGCTCATGTTACCAAATGGATTCATTCCGCTTGGTACTCAACCCAAATCTTATGTTCCTCATTTCGCACCAAACTCCTCATGTTTCCAATCGATGTTTCTCCATTGAGCCGAATCCAGAGGTGTCTCAGATTGCCATCTTCCTTTCGAGTTTCATAATGCCAACGCAACAATTTTGCCTCTCGGGATTTGCAAACAACCGCTCCAGACGGGAATGATGGGCAAGTACCACAAAACCTTGGCGGTGCACCTTATCGACCTCTTCACCGTCGTTGCCTCGACTCTTACGCTTCTTGTCATTACGCTTCTCCTTTTGTTTGTACCGAGGCACACCGCAAACCGGACACACGCAGCCTCGATGTGCGTTACGGACAAGATGCAATCATTCGGACATGCATGTATCCTTTCTATTTCCATTCCCATGGGACATAGTAGCTTCTTTGCTTCATAAATGCTTGTTGGCAATGGTTTCTCCGGAAGCGATCCGATAGAAGAACTAGAAGTGCATTGAAATTTGTATCCGTCCAACGGTGTTTTGCCTTCGCTCGAACAATGCAAGGACCGAACCCAACTTGGTGTATTCCGCTTTGCAACTTTGTGAAGCAATGGTTTGGCATCGTCTTCCATCAAGATTTTAAACTTTTCAAACTCTCTTTCCGTAATTACCTCCACATCCCGCAACATTTGCTCCAAATTATCCTCCTCAAACATATCAAGTCGCAACTCGTCATCCGGTTCCACTGTGTCTTCGTTGCATACCGGAAGGGTACTACCGCCTCCCGTGATGGATCCAACATGTGTAATTCCTCACGGCCACGTCGAATCGTGGTCCTCAATTTGAGCCGAGTTGCTAAATCTCCTCGATTGGTGCAATCAATGCAAGGACAATATATGAAGTTTAAACCCTCCTCACCATATCCTCTTCTCGCAATTTTTTGAACTCCTTAACACCCTATGAAATTCAAAGACTACACGGCTTTTCCGATACATCCATTCCTCACGGTCCATCCGCAATTAAATTTCGCACAATAAATTAAGGAGAAACTAGAGCGACAACTAGCTAGCTATTTTAAATATTGAGACATCATTTCAATTAATATTACCTTTGCAAAATAGAGGACGAGTTCCAAGATATATAAATGTACTCCGATCGATACCTAGCTTCTTCCCCGATTTAGAGCTTTCAATTCCTAGATAGGAGTCATAAATTTTAAAATCAACAATGATATCAAATAATCTAATTATATAGCTAGTGCAAGAGCTTGCAAATCTTTTACTACAACGAAACAAAACAAGGGTACCAACGATGACACCTAATCTCTAAATAGGTTAGGTCCTAATCCCATTCGAGGATATGTGGTTGGGCAAGTTCCTAAGCCGTTGTACAACTCCAAAGAAAATTTCAAAGATCTCCCCACCGTTCTCCATATACACGCCTCGACAATAAGAAGGGTGTGCATATGGAGAACACCAGAGAGACGCTACCAAATCTACTCTACAGCTTGTACAACACCAGAACTTGCCCAACCACATATCTTCGAATCGTCAAAAACGTGGACAATTCGAGAATGCTCGCTTATAAATATACCATTTCATTTAAGCATATTTGTAAATAAGCATCCTCGAGCGGGAGACGAGGTTCCATAACCTAAACTCTAACATTTATCACATGATAGCAACAATAATTCCATATTAACATGAGAGCACTATAATAATTAAATAGATGTGTGCTTATCAAATAAAGAGTGTGAAATCAAGGCACGTACACAATTCCAAAGGCAACCTAAACTTTATTCACGACATATCGAAATTACCTAGTGCAAAATTGAAGGGGTTTAAAGAATTGCCCACATTTTGAAGAAAACCGCAAATGAGGGCAAAAAGAGGGAATCTCCTCAAGATAGGGTTTCAAATTTGCCTCTTAATACCCACCCATGAGGATTTCAAATTTTCTCACCCAAGTATTGCTTTGAACCACACAATATGAGGTGTTTTCTCGGGTGGCGAAGAAATCTCCTCCGAGCAACAACGAGAGAAGAGTTCACTTGAGTGCTATATATGACCTAGCGAGGCACATCGTAATCGGTTCTTTTCAAAAGCGATAGTGATGTGAACGCTCATCACTATCGGTTCTTTTATGAAGCGATAGTGATGAGCACGTGACATCGTAATCGGTTCTTTTAGAGAAGCGATAGTGATGTCTGCGATCATCACTATCGCTTCTATAAAAGAACCGATAGTGATGATCACGCACATCACTATCGCTTCTTCTTAGAACCGATAGTGATGTGCATAGTCATCACTATCGGTTCTTTTGATAGAAGTGATAGTGATGATCACGTGCACATCAGTATCACTTCTTTTCTTAGAACCGATAGTGATGTATATGCACATCACTATCGCTTTTATCAAAGGAACCAATAGTGATGTGGATATGATCATCACTATCACTTCGTTTGTTGGAACCGATAGTGATGACCATTCACATCTCTATCGTTTTTTAGTTTAGAACCGATAGTGATATGCCCAATGTTACATCACAATCAGTTATAATCTTAGAACCGATAGTGATTATTACTAACACCTCTCCGAAGTTATTTATCACAATCGTTTTTTCCTAAAAACTTAAGAACCGATACGGATAAAACGATAGTGATGTGCCGTTCTGTAGTAGTGTCGGTTCTTGCTCAAAACCGATTGTGATAATACAGTGTCATCACAATCGGTTTTGATATAGAACTGATTGTGATGAGGTGGTATTATCACAATCGATTCTTACCGAAGCGACACGGATGAGGTGTTTCATCACAATCGGTTCATAGCTAGAACCGATTGTGATAACACCCTCATCACATCACCTCATCCGTGTCGGTTCCGAAAGAACCGACACGATATAAGTGTCATCACAATCGGTTATAGTTAAGAACCGATTGTGATGATGGGCACTCATCCGTGTCGGTTCGAGATAGAACCGATTGTGATGACACCCCTCATCACAATCGGTTCTAGCTCAGAACCGATTGTGATGACCCTATTTTCAAAAATTACAAATTACATACACATATCGCAATCGGTTTTTCCATCAAAAGTTAGGAACCGACACAAATGAAGCGATAGTGTTGTACCATTCTGTAGTAGTGCGAGCTCGACGTAGGCGTCGCGGAGGAGGACCTCGACGCGGTCTACGTCGCCGGTGAGCTCGAGGAGGTCGCGGAACCACGCCTCGCCGTTCGCCATTGGACCGGCTCGGGCGCCGCGCTTTGGTGCCGCTGCCGCCGGTTTGGGGGTTCGGGCGTCAGGGTTTTGGTGGGGCATTAAGCAAGAGAGAAGGAGAGGACGCAAAGTCGTTAGGAGGAGTTTTGGACATACGTGCGGACTTGCGGGGCAACTTCGTAGTTGGGCCCACACGTGTTAGGGGAGGGCCCACATGTCAGTATATCTTGGCAGGCATGGCTCGTGGGGAGGTTAGATAGTGCTGGGAGTTGGGTTGTGGGTTGTGCACTTGTGCCGTGCCACGATGAGGCCCAGGTATAGCCTGACGGCAAAGGCCATCTCTATGGCGGGCTGGTATGAGCACGTCACGAAGGAGCCATGAGCGACAATGGATGACGCCCATGAAGATAATGGTGTGTACACGGAAGAGGGGTCAGCGACGCGCACACATGAGGTAAAAGGCGGCATCAATGGAGACGGCATGTGGGTGTGGAAGAGGGACACGGCATCGACAGTAGGGGTGGATATGGCGAAATGGGCATGAAAGAGGAGTTAGCGGCATGTACGCGAGAGAGGTGAAGACAGTGTCGATAGAGGATGATGTCTATGGTGACAACAGCATAGGCAGAGAAGAGGGGTCGACGACGCTAGAGAGGGAGAGGTGAAGTGGAGTGGAATGAGGAAGAAGTGGAGAAAGACATATGAGATGACTATTATGTTTAATGGGTTAGGTTTATAAGTGAAATTGTATTTTGTCATGCCGGGCCTGACCTACCATGCCACCCATCGAGCTAAATTTCTAGACCTAGCTCAGCCCATTGTACGTGCCATACTGGTCCAGCCCGCTAGATTCGTGCCGGCTCTTTATGTGCACGGCCCAAATTCCCAGGTTAGGTATAGAGGTGCGAGAACGATGGACACACCTTGTTGGCTTCTTGCCGTTTGCTGGTGCCAAAACCATCAGCGGGTCAAAATATGAAGCCTCTGAAGTTCGTTCAGAAAACTTTACAATTTCGGCGAGGTCCCTAGCAAAAGAAAAATGATGAAAGAAACACTAGTGATGAAAGAGAAGAAAATAAATAGGGTAAAGAGAGATTAAGTTCCTCTCGTTTAGACAGTATACCTATTTTGCAAGTTCTACAACGGAATGGTTTCTGCGCATCTATGCGAGCAGGCACGGTGTTGGACAGCGCAATGCTTAGACAATTCTTACATAACAATTTGAGCTTATGTGGCCTCCAATTAACTGCTCTATGAATTGTGCCAGAAATCCTCTGCAGAACTAGAGGCAAACTAACACGGCAACACCTACCACACAACAGAGAGATTAACAAACCATCTGCAGCGAAAATTAAAAAGGGATAACATAAAAAGCACAGGTAATGCAGAGAAGTTAGAGCAAATGAAGAAACCTCGTAAGAATCGTATAACACGTCCATTAGATCCTACAAATCGTCGCCCTATATGATAACCAGCCATATCAAGCTTCAATCCTGCTCAGGTTATAAAGATCATCCCCATTCCAAGACCATAAATCAAAAATAGTAATTGGCAGCCGTCATTAACTCAGCTCATTATGTCAGAAAAACTACTAGTTACCTACGAATCTAAACTTTTTAGTAAACATGAAAAACTTTCATCAAACGAATGAAAGCATGTTATGAAAAATCTTTGTTTTTTTTTACCTGACGGGATGAACAACCTTCTTATCGCACAAACAAACAAGCATCCAATCTTTCAAAATAACTCACTGTACCAATATACTTGTATAAGCAATTAGTTGATTTCCACAAGGAGAGGTACCTCCATAACCAATCAGATCTGGAGCTGTTAGACAGGATTTTACCAGCCAACAAATACGTTAGCTACTCTTGGTCTTGGATGCAGAGTGAAGTTTATGGCAAATAGATATCAAAATTCGAAAAAAAAACCTCTAAATGACATGTCAGGCATGTACATATGGATTACTAGGTGCCCACCAATATGAACATATTCATGGCAACAGAAATGGTTGGACAAGCAAACACTGTTATAAGCCTTGGTAGTTTATTACATTCGACCAATTCCGAATAAAGTAGAAAGTAGCATGGATCAGAACAGAGTTCTACCAAACATTCTCACAAACGCAACTCCACAAAAACTATAAATCTGAATTGACATGTATTAAATTTTATAAGCACTCGTTCCTAGCTACAGAAAAGAGAGAACCAGAATTAAACCCCTCTTGCCCTCTACAATGGTCAGAGACTAGAGATGAATTCATGATGATTACAAACGGTAAATCAGCAGCCAGGAGAAGATAAAAAGCTAGCGATAGGTACTCTAAAGTCTACACCCTCCTCAGAAATGATGAAATAGTAACAACAAGAAATGGATCTAATTATCTCTAGCACCTCGGACACAGACTGTAAGATGAATTCAATGATGATTAGAAATGGTAAATCAGCAGACAGGAGAAGATAAAAGGCCAGTGATACGCACATTCAAAACAGATACTGGAACCATAGCTACAATCCACTAGTACTACCTCAACAAGAATCAAGCAGAAGAATGTGCCTAAAGAGAACATCGCAATAACATAATACTAATCAGTTGCAACACATGTCTAAAGTTAAGCTCATTTCATCAATCGATTAAAAAGGGACATCTCCAAACCATCAAGCAATCTTTAGTATAAGTAAGCACACTCATCCAGAGATGCAAACTGCGAACCATCAATAACGATTAATAAGTAGATCATAAACAAAGGGCAGAGCCACAGCAGTAAGCCAGTAACCATAACGAGAACATAACAACCATACAGCATTGCTCAGTTGCGCATCATTACTCCCAGGCTCCCAGCATCAACACGAAGAACTCATAAACTCTTCCATAAGCTGTAGCAGCAGAGCAAAACTTCCTGCGCATCAGACAGCAGATTACCTCTTGAGGCGGAGGTAGACCAGCACGAAGGCAGCCGTGGAGGCGGCACCAGCGGCCGCGGCCGCCGCCATCCCCTGCAACGCGACCTCCGCTTCCTTCGGGGCCTCAGCAGCCGGAGCAGCCGCCCTCTCCTCCGCAGTGACGGCGGAGGCGGCGGCGGAAGCCTTCAGAGCCTCGATCTCCTTCTGGAGCTTGAGCTTCACCTGGCGTACGGCCTCCACCTCGGCGGCGAGCAGCTCGGAGTTGCGCTTATCCGCCTCGCGCTCGCCCTTCTCGGCCTTGAGAAGGTTCCGGAGGCGCTCGACCTCCGAGCGGAGCGAGGCCACCTCCCCCTCGGAAGTAGCGGCGGCGTGATTGGCGGTGGCGACGTCGTCCCGGGCCTGGGAGAAGAGCCCCTCGAGGCGGTGGGCCTCCGCGGCGAGGGCCTTGTTCACCCGGTCGGCAGCGGCGAGCTTCTCCTCCAGGTCGTGCTTGGCGGCGCGGAGGTCCTCGATCTCGGCGCCGGCGGCGACGGCGGCGTATGACTTGGCGGGGTGGGCGGCGGTGACGGCGGCCTCCTCCTCCGCGATGCCACCGTTGAGCGCGGACTTCTCGGCTGCGGCGACGGTGGGGGAGGCGAGGGTTTCGTCACCGTTCTCCATTGGGAATCGGTGGGTTTTGGAGCGTGGTTCTGTGCGTGATGCGGCGGCGGGGATGGGAAAGGCTATATGGAAAAGTGGAGGCTTCTTTCCCCCTTGTTTTGTGATGCGCGCAGGGGTTGAGGGGCACAAGATTATCTGGGTGGGAGGTTGCGCATTGGCTCCATGACGTGTGGGGCTATGGGTTTGGTGTTGCGCGGTGACCGCACCTGTCAGTTGCTCTAATAGCTCTGACGAGCGTGCTGACGGCGACGGCGGTGCGGTGGGTCCCGGTGTCAGTGTGCATGCTGGCTCTTTCGCCTCCAGTCTCTCTGTGGTGCGCGGCATCACGGCAGGATCGTGAATCTAGCCCCCTCCATCTCTCTCCTCCCCCCGAGACAGACACTGGAGAAGCGCGAAAGCTAGTAGAGCTTCGCCTACTATGACAGTAGTGTGGTTTATTGGTGTAAAAAAAATATGGAGAGGGGCCTATCACTCATAACATATCGGATGAACACTTGATTCTGAGATTTGATGCGTGTCAACCAATTTGATCCTGCAATCGGTAAGATAAATATAAAATATGCTCAAAGCCGATCTAGCGAAACAATCGGTAAAGATCTAAACAGCTAGAAAGTCGATCAAATCTAGGGTAACGATAAGTCTAATTAGCCGATTAATGCTAATTAGATAAGAGGTAGTTCTTTTTCGAAGAAGGCGATGCGCAACAAGATCGGAGAAAATCAAACCTGATTGGAGTAATCGAAGGTGATCAACAATCGGCGATGCACAGCTTTATTGATTAAATCAGATTATAATAGAGAATCTAAATTACAGAGGCTACTCGTAGTCGACAGAAAAATAAAGGAGTAAATACGAGCTGATTGATTGTATTGTTGTTGTTCTCGCTTGCCCTTGACCATCTTTTATAGCTGTTGGCCGATCGTATCCACCTCCAATACGCTGTTTACCATTATCCGTATCGGCCTTAACTACCATGATCTGTATCGGCCTTAACTCGGATAGTATTTCTCTTGTTTAGATAAATATCGGTCACAATCCATACTTAAACCCTTTTTCCATATCTGATATTGGCCAATATATCTTTTGATTCTTAACCTGACAACTTGGCCACATCTTGCCAAATTTTGATGCAAAAAAGTCCACTGCAGCAGGGTGATTTTTGTGCTACCTGGGCATGGTAGTGAGCTTCTGCAATGCTCTCCCTACCGCGGCGTCGATCGACTTCTTCTCTCCTCGAGCACGACATAGGATACATGTGGCCTATCATGTCTTCCGTGGTGGGGGAGAAAGCCAAAATTGCAAATGTATGTGCAAAGAGGCTATTTTTTTTAAAAAAAGGATGGAGCTAGACAAGGCAGGGCTTTTTACTGGGCCGTAGGAGCAATGTAATTAGTGTCACGATTTGTGTTGTAGGATCTTACTTCCTACCATCATATCTGACGAATACTAATAACAGGGGTACCCCAACGGCCCAAGGTGACCAAACCAATGCCTCAAGCACACTCAAGCCCAACAGCCGCTTCGACTTACTCACCGACCGGCGCTACCGCAAAGCCACACGGGACTTCCCTTCCCGACCGACCAAGGGGAATGTCTCCGACCGAGCAGGCTCCCGACCTCCTCAGCGAGACGGCCCCCCGGCTCCGACCAAGCAGGGCTCCCGACCCTCACGGCAGTCGAATCCCCGACTCGATCGTGCAAGACCACCGCCAAGGGCCGCGTGTCAAGCCTCCACCGACAACCGCCACGCACTCTACCTAACGGGTCAATCAAAGTGACTATACAAGGCGGTGGCTCCTTCCTAGAGGGTTTAAATGATCGATCAAGTCATGCTCCCATCCCATCAACCGGTCGCATACAAGACGAAGACACGCCTCTCCCGAGGCAAAGACTCACGCAGTGCAAAGAACGCCAACACCGTAAGGTTCGCAGAGGGCGTGCACGCCATTTCCGGAGAAATACCTAACCGCCTCGACCAACTAAGCTACCGACCCAAAGATGGGCAAGACCGAGCGATGATCGGTCCACAGAACGAAGGACCGAAGCTCCTAGTGTAGGTCATCTCGTCATCTCCCAATTCTCGATGTAACCTGCCCCTTCCTTCCGTATAAAAGGAGGCAGGAACTCCCATAGAAAAGAGAGAAGGAAAAGGAGAGAAAGAGAGCGCCATAAAACCCATCTCGCTAAGTCATTGGCACTCTCGCTTGTAAACCTTGTGCAGTCATCTGTGCTAAAGAAAATACAATGCCACCACACGAATTGAGTAGGATCTTCCGCTCAACCAAGATACATCTTGGACTTCTGAGTCTAACCATTCAGGGAGTGGAACGCGCGACCCCTTAGACTTACAAATTTACTTGCCGGCGCTCGAAACGCCGACAGTTGGCGCGCCAGGTAGGGATCTTCGTGCGTCTTCATCACCATCTCCGGATTCCGCTTGCCTCCCTGATGGCATCTTCCACCTGCGACGGCATGGCCGCTACGGGAAGCCAGATCCGCTTCGGCTCCCTCAACTTTGCCGTCACCTCGGCGGGAGGGCTTACGCTCATCCCCGCCGCCACCGGAGTTCCGGCGCCCACCGAAAGCCTGGGCGCCATCTCCGACGACCGCCCCACTCGGCTTGGGGCGCTCGCGAGTCCCAGAGCCGGAGTTCGAGGAGCGCCCGCCACGTCTGGCGAAGCTCCGCATGGCTCGGACAGTGACCGTGTCACCTCAGAGGCTCGCGACTTTAGGCTATGGCCGCTACATACCGCCTCTATCCACGAGTTGGAAGACTCTTCCACCACGACTCCAGCTCCGTCACGGAGTACCGCTCATGGACGGCACTCGTGAGTGCAACATGGCGCACGGCCGATGATCATAACCCGATTCACGGGGCCCCCATCCGCGCGACCGAGGCGCAGGAGGGGGAACACCCGCGCGATCATCTTCAACGCGCCAAGCCCGCCGCCAACTCCGGCCGACAACGCCAAGAGTCGGATAGGCAGCGGTCGAAGCTCGACCAACTCGTGCCAACTCGGGCGGGATGAGCCCGCGACTCAACAGTGCCGGCGGCGCGCGACGCGCGCGCCAGCACACCACAAGCCGGCGGAAGAACCGACGGCCCTCGCTTCTTCCCCATACAAGCGTAACGCGCGGCGGCCGCGATCTTCGCCGAGGCCTTCCGAATCGGTCGACCCGGAGGCCAAGGCCACATACCGTAACCTCCGGCCGGTAGAGCGTCGGCCGTGCAACACATGCAGCCTCCGGCCCTATCGCTCGGCGCCACCTGCCACCGGGCCCGCACCGCCGTCAAGTCGGTGGTCCGCGGCGGTGCCACACCACGAGCCGCCCGTGCCTCGCGACACTCCGTGCACCCGGCGCCGCCGGACGCGACGACGCTCGCGCCACCTCGAGGCGCGAAGAAAGGCGGGAGGAGGCCGCCCACTCACAGATAGTGGACTGGGCGGGCGCCACCGCCGCAGCCTCAAGCCCCGATGGTCCCGGACCACGGGCTTCGCCAGGATCCGACAGCGGATTTCGCGCGATTCCGGCGCCACTAACATCGCCAAGTACATGGGGCCACGAACCTGTGTGTCGGCTTGAAGACTACCGTCTCGCATGCCGGGCGGGGGGAGCGACGGATGATCTCTTCATCATCCAGTACCTCCCCATCTACCTTGCGGACTCGCCCGAGCTTGGCTCGAGTACTTGCCCGCCGTAACTATCAGAATGGGCCGACTTGAAGATCCTCTTCGCCGGCAACTTCGTGGCACTTACAAGCGCCACGCAACTCCTCGACTGGCACGCAAGCGGCGGCCAGTGAAACCCTCCGGATTATATCCGGCGGTTTTCCCGCCAAGGCAACGAGCTCCCGACATCTCCGACGCCGATGTCGTGGGAGTATTCATCTGGTACCTCCCGCAGCATCGGTGCACAAACCGGGCCGTCTCAAGCCCAGACCACCAAGGAACTCTCGACATCGCCATTTCAACCACGCCCGGCGAGGAGGCCGGGGCTATCTTCGAAGGAGGAAAGGCCCAAGCAAGAGCCCGGCGTCCGAATCGATCCTTCCACCGCTCCGGCAAGCTTAAGCGCATGGAAAACAGTCCGCGAGCCGGTGGTCGCCATCGCCGACCGCCCTATCAGCAGCGTGGCGCGACCGACCGCCGCTACCGACCACTTCGAGAAATTGATGGACGGCCGCGTTCAACCACGGGTTCCCGTCAAACATAAGTACCAGGATCGAAGTCTCGAGGCACTTCCTTTCCGCGCCCGCAACGCCGCGGGCAAAGGAAAGAGCGACCACGGCCCGCGGGCCGTGGAGAAGAAGGCGACGACGAGTTCCCGAACTCGACGGCCGCCTCATGATCTTTGGCGGACGGCGTGCTACGCCGACAAGCGCCGCTCAAACCGCCTACCATGAGGTCCACACCGCTTCACCGGCCGTCCCTCAATACCTCCGGTGGTCGAATTCCGGCCACCTTTGATCGGCCGATCACCGACCACGCCCCCACCGGAAAGATACTACCGTGGTCGACCCGTCGTGGGAAGAAGCGCTCACCAAGGCGCCATGGATGGCGGAAGCGGCCTCAACATCTCTCACGTTGAAACGCCGACGCCATGGGGATTCCTCGCTCGAATCTCCGACCGAGCAAGGCTCCTTTCCACGGCGCCATCCTCGCCAACAGCCCATCCGCCGGCATCGACCGCCCGTCACCTTTGGGAACCAGGAATTTCCGCACCGAGACCCTCACTTTCGAGGTTGCGGATTTCCCCGGCTCCTATCACGCCATCTTGGGGCGGCCATGCTACGCCAAGTTCATGGCAGTCCCCAGCTACGCCTACCTCAAACTGAAGATGCCCGGGCCACGAGGAGTCATCACTGTGGCATCATCTTTTCAGCTTTCCTACAATCGCGAAGCGCGTGATTTGCCAGAGCTCGCCTCGCCATCATCGCGTCTGCCGAGCTCGATAACCTCAGGAGGGAAGCCTCCGAGTCCGCCCCCGAGTCCAGCAAGTCGAGGGCGGGATCCTTCAAGTCCGCCGAGGACACGAAGGAGGTCGCGGTCGATCCCTGCGATCCGACCAAGACCGTTCGGGTCGGAGCCACGCTCCCCGCCAAATAGGAAAGCGCGCTCGTCGACTTCCTCCGCGCCAACAATGATGTCTTCGCATGGAGGACCTCCGACATGCCAGGAATCCCAAGGGAAGTCGCCGAGCACTCCTTGAGCATCCGACCAGGCTCAAAACCGGTCGCCCAATGCCTGCGCCGCTTCGACGAGGAAAGGCGCAGGATCATAGGGGAGGAGATCGCCAAGCTTTTGGCTGCAGGGTTTATAAAAGAGGTTCGCCACCCCGAGTGGCTGGCCAACCCCGTACTTGTAAAAAAGAAAAATGGGCATAGAGAATGTGTGTTGACTACACAAGTCTCAACAAAGCGTGTCCCAAGGACCCGTTCCCCTTGCCCCGCATCGACCAAGTCGTCGACTCCACCGCGGGGTGCGAGTCTCTTTCCTTTTTGGATGCCTACTCAGGCTACCACCAAATAGCACTGAAGGAGTCCGACCAACTCGCGACTTCCTTCATCACGCCATTCGGCTCGCTCGCACGCTACAATGCCGTTCGGCCTAAAGAACGCGGACGCTACATACCAACGATGTATGCAAACGTGCTTCAACAACCAGATCGGCCGCAACGTTGAGGCCTATGTTGACGACATCGTCGTGAAGACCAGGAATGCGCACGACCTTATTGCCGACCTGGAAGAGACTTTTGCGAATTTCCGACGGTTCCAGATAAAGCTCAACCCCGAAATGCGTCTTGGGGTCCCCAAGGGAAGCCGCCGGCTTCATCGTCTCGAGCGAGGAATCGAGGCCAATCAGAGAAGATCTCGCGATCGCAAGAATGGGCCCGATTCCTAATCTCAAAGGGGTCCAGAGGCTAGCGGTGCCTCGCCGCCTTGAGCCGCTTTCGTGTCTCGCCTCGGCGAGCGAATGCCGCTCTACATGTCGCTCAAGAAACCGACCGCTTGGGCTTAGACCCAGAGGCCCAGAAGCCCTCACCCGCCAAGGCCTTCCTATCCTCCTCCAATCTCGTCGCCCCAAGCAGCGACTGGCCGCTTCCTACATCGCCGCCATCGCCAAGTCGTCGGTCGGCCCTTGTGGTGGAACGAGCGGAGGAAGGCCGCGAACTCAAGGTACAACGGCCAATTTACTTCATCACGAGGTTCTCTCCGAGTCCAAGGCTCGGTACCACAGTGCAGAGCCGCTTCACGCGGTGCTCACCGCCAAGAGAAAGCTCAGACATTACTTCGACCAAGACGCCATCATCGTGGTGACCGCATCCCCGCCGGCGAGATCATCCGCAACCGCGACGCCTCGAGGATAGCCAAGTGGCGCTCGGGCTCAGCCGATTTACGCATAACGACGCCCTGACAACGATCAAGTCGCAGGTCTTTGCAGATTTCATCGCCGAATGGACCGAAGCCCAGGCGCCACCGGTGATCGAGGACCCCGAGTACTGGACAATGTACTTTGATGGATCCTACACCAAGAACGGCGCGGGCGCAGGAGTCGTCATCATTTCCCCACTCGGGAACAAACTTCAATACGCTATCAGGTTGCTCTTCGACGCGACCAACAACATAGCCGAGTACGAGGCTCTCGTCAACGGTCTCCGGATCGCTGCCGACCTCGGCGCTCGCCGACTCTGCGTCCGCGGGGACTCCAAGCTCGTCGTCGACCAGGTCATGAAGGCTTCAGAGCCGCGAGACGCCCATATGGCTGCATACTGTCGGGAAGTGCGCAAGCTCGAGGAGCGGTTCAAGGGTTTCGAGCTCCACCACGCCTACAGAGCGCTACAGCAGTGAGGCCGATTGCCTAGCCAATCTTGCCAAAGAAAGGTTCGCCCCACCGGATCTTCGTCTGCGACCTCCGCAACCTTCCATCCCGTTGGACTTGGTCGCCGGCGGTCTCCGATCCACCTAGCACGGTCATCCGACCGCCGCGGTCGGCGCAGACTTGGTTGGATCAAACCGCAGCTTTGTCGGTACCGAATCCGATCGAGGAAGCTCTTCATCAATCGCTTGTGGATGGGTCGCTCCCGACCCGACCGAGGCGGCGCCGCCGCTCTACGGCAAAATCTTTCGTCTGGTCGGCCTGCACCTTTACAAAAGGAGTCCTCGAGGGTCCTCCAGAGGTGCGCTCGCCGACCAAGGGAAGCGACCATCGCCGATATCCATGGCGGGGTTTGCGGCCACCATGCCGCACCCGATCCTCGTTGGAAAAGCCTTTCGACAAGGTTTTATTGGCCGACCACGTGTCCGACGCCGAAGCGGATCGTGCGCGCTGCGAAGGGTGCCAATTCTTTGCCCGGCAGACACATCCGCCACCAAGCCTTGCGAGACGATCCCCATCACTTGGCCGCTTGCGCTTGGGGACTTGATCTGGTCGGGCCCTTCAAGAAAGCGCCCGGGGGCTTTACTCATCTCCTAGTCGCGGTGGATAAATTCACCAAGTGGATAGAGGCCAAGCCGGTCGTGAACGTCACGTCGGTACAAGCAGCCATCTTCTTCCGCGACATCATTTTTCGGTTTGGAGTCCCCAACTCTATCATCACCGACAACGGAACACAGTTCACAGGAAAGGAGTTCCTCGAGTTCTGCGATGACTTCAACATCCGTGTCGATTGGGCAGCCGTGGCCCATCCGCGGACTAACGGCCAGGTCGAACGTGCAAACGGAATGATCCTTCAAGGACTCAAGCCACGGATCTTCAGTCGGCTCAAGCACTTCGCGGGGCGGTGGGTGGCCGAGTTGCCCTCCGTCCTCGGAGCTCGCGACCACGCCCACCCGAGCAACGGGTTTACACCGTTCTTCATGGTGTTCGGCGCCAAGCCGTTTTGCCAACGGACACGAGTATGGCGCCCAAGACTACAAGCTTCGATGAGGCTCGGGGCTCGCCGCAACAAGACGCCATCGACCACATTTCGACGAGGCACATGACGTGGCCATCCTGCGATCACCAAATATCAACAAGCTCTGCGACGCTACCACAGCCGCCAGGTTCGAGGGCGATCCTTTAATGCTGGCGACTTTGTCCTTCGGCGGGTCCAAACCAGCAAAGACAAGCACAAGCTATCGCCGCCCTGGGAAGGCCCCTTCACCGTCGTAGAGGTACTCCGACCTGGCACCTTTCGACTCAAGGACGCCGACGGTCGCATCCTTCCGAACGCTTGGAACATAGAAAAGTTAAGGCGATTCTATCCCTAAACTCTTTTTTCCCTAGCGTATTCTTTACCTTTATCTTTCCGAGCACCTGGTCGCCCTGCGACGCTCGGGGGCTGCCCCTTGGCGCCCCCGTTCAGGCCGCCTCTAGTCGACGTTTATGCGGGTCGGTGACCTGACTAACCATAAGGTCGATCCCGAGCGATAACCCTCTCGACCCAAGCGTTACGACCTACGCCCCAGCGGCTATGGTTGCTAAGTAGCGCTGCGGAAGAAGGAAGTGCCCGAGTGGAATGACCTTTAGTCGATCGGGAACACTCCTCCCCGCGCCAAACTCGGCTAGCTCGCCTTCAGGCGGGTCGGTGACTGGCTAACCATAAGGTCAATCCCAGCGGTAACCCTCTCGACCCAAGCGTTACTACCTCGCCCGGCTATGGTTGCTAAGTAGCGCTTTGCGGAAGAAGGAAGTGCCCGAGTGAAATGACCTTTAGTCGATCCGGAACACCTCCCGCGCAAACTCGGCTAGCTCACGCTTATGCGGGTCGGTGACCGACCGGTCACGAGGTCCTCCCAAGCGGTAATCCTCTCGACCCAAGTACTATGGCCTACCCGGTACGCTATGGTTACGATACTTTGCGGAAGAAGGAAATGCCCAAGTGGAGCGATCTTTTGTCGGTCGAGAACACTCGATCCTCACAAGTGCGCATAATCACGACTAACCAAGATTCCTATCCTCTTAGCCCCTCTCGAAGCAACTCGATCTACGCATAAGTGACCTTTGCTGTCCTTAGAGCTATGGCCGGTCAAACGTTCGCCAAAAACACAGAAGGGGCAAGGGCGTACTGGAACTTGTTAAAATTAAAAATTGCTTGCGAGCATGATAGTCTTTACAAATTAAAAAGGTTAAATCTAACTATTTCATCCTTCCTCGAGGGCGACCTGCGGCGAGATGTGGCTGGCGACCTCCCGAGCATGCGGCTCCACCAGGAGCTCGAACCTGTCGATCTCTCCGTCGGTCCGGTTCCCGGCGACGCCACTGCTCACCATCGCAAGGTCAATACCATCGTAGTGCGAGATGGTGTCGACCAGCGCGGAGGAAGCTCCGAGCGCCGCGCCGGCGATCACCGCCTTCTCAACGCGCTCGGGACTCGGGCTAGCAAGGCGCTAGAGAACTCGGCTGCTGCGGCTCCAAGGACGTGGCGCAGGTCTGGCCGGCCTGCGAAGAGCCTCCACTCGCGGCCGGCTCGGCCGTCGTTCGCTGCAACCTCCAGCGCCAGAGCCACGCCCCCGGCCAGGACCGCCGTCACGGGCCTGCTGAGCGTCCTTCCGCTCCTCAACCGCAAGGCCCAAGTTCTTCTGCGTCTCTGCAGATGGCAACGGCCCCAGATGATCACGACTCACGAAAAGTCCCCGCAGAATTAAATAAAAAGCTGAGACCCTTACCGGCCGCGGAGTTCGCCAGGTTGCCGACCTCTTGCCTGACCGCCTCGTAGGAGGTCTTCAAGGAGGACAGATCCTTCCGAGCGGCCTCCCGCTCGGAGCGGACTCGGTCGGCGTCCTTCCGAGCCTGGTCTCGCTCGGTTCGCAGACGGTTCGCCTGCGCTTGCACGGCCCCCTGGGCGGTGGTGGCGGCATCCCTAGCGACGGTGGCCTCTGCCAAGGAGGACTCGAGCTCCGCCACCTTCATCCTCGTGGATCGGGCCCCAGCGCCATCGAAAAGAGTCCGGCGGCCCCTCAAGCTCCCGTGGACCTTCGCCTCCGTCGCCTCGCCAGCGCCCTCTTGAGCCAGGCGCAACTCAAGGCGCAGCTGGTCGCGTTCTTCCTTGACAACCGCCCGCTGGCTGTCTGAGCAAGCTCGCAGATGCTGCAAAGTGATGACTAACCATTAGTCTCACGGCGCGTACGTCAAAATTTTATAAGTTGGGTTCTTTCGCCAACTTACCAGACTGATCGGCTTGACTCCGCCGACCATCGCGTCCAACGCTCGGTTGGAGGATTCCAGACAAAGAGTCAGGCCTTTTCGGACCAGCTCCATCTCCGCCGGCCCGTAACGCTTTTCCAAGAGCGACCCACTCGCTCTCTTCGCTCGCCATCGACCCGACTCGGGGGCCTCTCCGCGCGGGCCTCGTCGTCTGCTCGGCGGGCGCTACCGTCGAGCACCATCGGCAACGATGGTAGGATCGTCCCCGTGGTCCTCGGCGACCTTCGCGCGGGACCTCGGTCGGCGCCTCCCTGTGGGCGAGGGTCGCACTTGTGCACCAGGCCGTCTCGGCTGGCACGATCGCCGGCGGCGCCGCCATCTCTTCCTCCGCAGGGGCCACCACATCGGACGGCGGTGTCCCCAACCGAGGCGTTGGAAGCTCCTCGCCGGCCTCGACCTTGTGGGCAGGCATGCCCTCGGTCGCCGGCACCACGATCGGCGCCGAACCGATTGGCGCCTCTGGAACTTCCTGCGGCGTTGTCCCTTGCGGAACCGCCACGAGATGCCCCATGGTCACACCAGTATAGGCGCTGCACGTGGCAAAACTCTAAAAAGCGGTTCGAACGGCTTCTCTGCAAAGGTGTTTGAACAAAAGAAAAGAAGTACTTACTGAGCCGAGCGGGTGCGCGGCAGGCGCGCTCTCTTCACCGGTCCCCCTCCGAGGGGCAGATCTGCCGGTCGCTTCCCTAAAGCTGCCTCCACTGAAGGCGCGACGACGGCAGCGACCGCACCCTCCGCCTGAGGCCCCTCAGGCGCGATGCCTGTGGTGTTCCCCCCCGGCAGGTCCACGACCGGATCACCACCGGTCGGCGGGTCGGAAGGAAACCCACAGTACGCGTGACCGGGGGTGCTTCCACTGCTGTCGGTGGAGGTTGCACCCACAGCAGTGGCCTCCGACACGTCCTCGCCGCGCGCGGCCCTCGCCGCGCGCTCCTTTTTCTTCTTCTTCTTCCTCTCCTCCTTCCGCTTCTTGCGGGAGGAGTCGCAAGCCGCCTCGCCCGAGCGGCCGCCCTCACCTCCTTGTCTCCCGGGAGCGGTGCCCGGGAGGACATGCCCAAGAGTCCCTAGAAGATAAAAAGCACTGGTCAGACCAGGCGTTAAACGCAAAGAAAACAGGGGCGGGAAGAAGACCGGCCGACCTACCAGATTTGGAGGGTGGGCCGAGAATGGCTCTGGGGCCGCTGCCGCCCCATGGCGCTTCCTCCCATGACGGCGGCCACCCGGGCTTCGACCTCCGTCGCGGCCAGCTCGGGCTCCGCCATCCTCATCTGGTCGGACGCTCCCCCGTACCGGAACAGGGGGCGGGGTCTGTGCGCGAGAGGTTGTACGCGCATCCCCATAAAGGCACGCACGACCACATCCCCGATGAGCCCTTGCCTCCTTAGGGCCCTGATCTGCTCCACGATCAGGGCCACCTTGTTCTTCTCTCGCTTCTCAGCGCCCCAGTTCCACTCCTCCCCCGCCACGGGAAGATTGCCGGTGAAGGGCGGGGCGCTGTCTCCGACGTTCTGAGCGTAGAACCACTCAGAGCGCCACCCCTTGTTGGACGACGGCAGCTTGACCTCGAGGTACTCCGTGCTCCGGCCGGACCGAAGCTGGAGGGCCAGGCCACCAATGGCGCCATGGGCTCCGTCGGCTTGTCCTTCCGAGCCTCGCTTGGAAGAAATGCCTCCACAACGCCTAATGCGGCTCGATTCCGAGGAAAGCCTCGCAAAGGGTGATGAATATGGCGAATGGAGGACCCGTTGGGGTTAAGATGGTGCGCCGCTTTGTAATGGAAGAGTAGCCCGGACGAGCGGATGCAACGGCAAGCGAGCGCGCTCGAAAAAGAGGCGAGCACCACGACTCGTCGTCCCTCGGCGAGGGCGGCCGCCCCGTCGGCACCCTCCAACCGGAGAGATCTTGCGCAGGAGGAAGCCCTTCTTCACCAAGCCAAGCGCACGATCGCTCAGGCGGAGCACTCCGCCACGACATCCTTGCGAAAGAGGCGGAAAGGCGAGGAGAAGAGAAGGTTGAGTTTTCTTTCCTTGGCTCTTTGTCGATCTTTTTGTCTTAGGGACGAGACGAGGAAAGCCGCAAGCGTAACTACTCAAAGCGCCCAAGGCGTATATATAGAAGACGAGCAGCGCCGACCGAACAAGCGCCCCTCGGCGAAGTGTCGTGCCCACTCACGCCACTGGTAACTCCGGTTTCCAATTCCACTCCGCATTTAATCGACAAAACGGCAGAGCCATAAAGCCGCCGCCCGGCAAGGCGCGCCCTAACCTCTCGGTCTCGCCTTGAGGCCGGGGCGGTTGCTCGGCACGCGCGAGGCCCATGGGCCGCCGCGCCCCTAAAACGGCAAAGCCCGTGGCTTGCGCGGGGCCCACTAAAAGCCGTGGGTTCAAAAGGCCTACCCCACGGATGGGCGTAAGGCGCCCAATAAACTTGAGCGAGGGGCAAGTATGAGGTGAACCCCACGGTGGGCCCTCGGTTAGGTCGGCTGACGACCCAATCACCTCTACTCGCGTCCGAGACCATATTTCACACTCTCCCGGGAGCTCATCGATGAGCGACGGCCACCGTGCCCTGTGTGGCGATCCACGGGGCCCATACGGGATTGAGTAGAAAGGTTTTTATGGGTCGCCCACGCAGGGCAGACACCCTACTCGGGACCGTCCGCTCGGAAGGGTCCCCTTGGCGGACCTCCCAAGACCCACTCGGACTACCTATTATAAGCTCCACGAGCACGGCGTTCAAACCAACGCGGTAAACGCTGCCGCCACCCTCCAGTCCCACACTGCGGATGGGGTATGCGTGTGGGATAGATGGTGGCCACCTTCGCAGCTCCTCGCCAGACGAGGACTCGGGATGGATGCCCCACGTCCAGCTACGACGTAAAACGAGCCTACGTCCAGCTACGACGTTAAACGAGCACTCGGGCACTCGGACACCCGAACCTCGTGCAGAGGCATCGCGGTCGTCCCTGCCGACCAAGGCACAGTCTAGCTACGACGTTAAACGAGCACTCGGACACCCGAACCTCGCGTGGAGGCATCGCGGTCGTCCCTGCCGACCAAGGCACGGTCTAGCTACGACGTTAAACGAGCACTCGGACACCCGAACCTCGCGCAGAGGCATCGCGGTCGTCCCTGCCGACCAAGGCACGATCTAACTACGACGTTAAACGAGCACTCGGACACCCGAACCTCGCGCGGAGGCATCGCGGTCGTCCCTGCCGACCAAGGCACGGTCTAGCTACGACGCTAAACGAGCACTCGGACACCCGAACCTCGCGCAGAGGCATCGCGGTCGTCCTGCGCCACCAAGGCACGATCTAGCTACGACGTTAAACGAGCACTCGGACACCGAACCTCGCGGAGGCATCGCGATCGTCCTCGCCGACCAAGGCACGGTCTAGCTACGACGCTAAACGAGCACTCGGACACCCGAACCTCGCGCGGAGGCATCGCGGTCGTCCCTGCCGACCAAGGCACGGTCTAGCTACGACGCTAAACGGGCACTCGGACACCCGAACCTCGCGCTGAGGCATCGCGGTCGTCCCTGCCGACCAAGGCACGATCTAGCTACGACGTTAAACGGGCACTCGGACACCCGAACCTCGCGCGGAGGCATCGCGGTCGTCCCTGCCGACCAAGGCACGGTCTAGCTACGATGTAGCAACTCGGACAACTCAAAACGAAGACACCCATAAAGGAAAAAGAGATTTCATTATAGGCCAACAGGCTCAAACTTTACACAACTTTGCGATATAGTACTCGACAGATACAAAAATAGTTATGCTACACTACGGCAGGACCTCCTCCGCTCCAAAGCCTTTTAACATCCGTACGGCATCGGCGGCACCGACGACATGTTGGTAGGCCCTTGCCTGGTCAACGGGACGGCCGCCGCAGATATGGAAACGGTGCGTCGATGCGCCTCCTGCCGTTCAGCGACATCGATGCAGCCGCACCAACTACAGTCGGCGTCCTCGCGCCATCGCCTCTAGGAGGGCCCCCCTTGCTACCTCGAGTCTCGGGACGACCTCGAGCGGCGATCGACAGCAAAGAAGATCACGGCCGCGGCTTCTTCCTCCCGAAGTTCGGCCATCGCCTGGTCGAACTCAGCCCAAAGCTTAGCCAAAGGGTCCTCTTCTTCTGCCCCGACACCATCATCAAAAGCGAAGACTAAAGGGTGCCCCGAAGCCATAGTCAAGAAAACAAAAAGGATTCTCGTCTAAGGGTTCATCACTCAAGCAAGCCGTGGCGTCCTTATATACCCGGACGAAGGGAGATTGAACGTCTCCAGAATAAATGCAAGCGTCGGAAAACGAAGCGCCCTTCACCAGAATCCGAAGCAGTCCAGAAGACGAGCGGGCGAGGCGCGCCAAGCTGTGCGCGGCGTGCACGACGAGGTGATTCAAAGCCCCCGGCGGTTCGAATGACCCAGGCAAAATTCCAAGGCAGCCGTCAGATGCGTTGGGGTACACCCGGCAGAAATCGTTTGACCCAATCGGTCGGACTGACCGCATGGGCCCAGTCACTATTCTCAACCCTCAACCGAATCTGCCGAAATCGCTCGAGGGTTGGGGCTACCGACAAATACTAATAACAGGTACCCTAACGGCCCAAGTTGACCGACCAATGCCTCAAGCACACTCAAGCCCAACAGCCGCTTCACCCACTCACCGACCGGCGCCGCAAAGCCACACGGACTTCCCTTCCGACCGACCAAGGAATGTCTCCGACCGAGCGGGCTCCCGACCTCCTCGTGAGACGGCCCCGGCTCCGACCAGCGAGGCTCCGACCCGCGGCGGTCGGAATCCCCGACCGATCGTGCCAAGACCACCCCGCCAAGGGCGCGTGTCGAAGCCTCCACCACACAACCGCCACGCACCTACGAACGGGTCAATCAAAGTGACTATACAAGGCGGTGGCTCCTTCCCGGAGGGTTTAAATGATCGCCAAGTCATGCTCCCGATCCCATCACCGGCCGCATCAAGATGCGAAGACACGCCTCTCCCGAGGCAAAGACCCACGCCAGCGCAAAGAACGTCAACACCCGTAAGGTTCGCAGAGGCGTGCACGCATTTCGAGAAATACCTAATCGCTCGACCAACTAAGCTACCGACCCAAGATGGGCAAGGCGAGCGATGATCGGGCCAGAACGAAGGACCGAAGCTCCTAGTGTAGGTCATCTCGTCATCTCCCAATTCTCGATGTAACTCGCCCTTCCTTCCGTATAAAAGGAGGCGGAACTCCCATAGAAAAGAGAGAAGGAAAAGGAGAGAAAGAGAGCGCCATAAAACCCATCTCGCTAAGTCATTGGCACTCTCGCTTGTAAACCTTGTGCAGACATCTGTGCTAAAGAAAATACAACGCCACCACACGAATTGGAGTAGGGATCTTCTGCCCGAACCAGTATACATCTTGGACTTCTGAGTCTAACCATTCAGGGAGTGGAACGCGCGACCCCTTAGACTTACAAATTTACTTGCCGGCGCTCGAAACGCCGACAATATCCAACTATTCTAATTACATACGGGTTCACCCGTATCTATGAAACAACTACCTGGTTGTTATAGGGTCTTTTTTGGAAGCCATATCTTTTCTAAAAAGCTGCTTTTTGAGTTTTTGGACCGAAAAGCAACTGTAGCTTTTTATAAGAAACCGTTTGATAAATAGCTAATTTCCCTCAGTAATAAACTGCAAAAATAGGTCCCGTCCAACTTTTAGCTTTTACTAGTTATATATGGCTTCTAACTTATGGCAAAAGCCGCTTAAAAGATGAGCTGTTTGGGGGATTTACTGGCTTTTCAGAAACTGAAGCTGGCTTAAAGTCCTCCAAACAAAGACCATAATCATTAGAAACACGATTTTTGAAAGTAAGATCCCATCATAGTCGTATGTTCTAATCCTATTATTTCAATCCTAACAACACAAAAATGATCCTACCGAGATCCTGATGGTTATGAGTGCAAACTTTTATGCAAAACGAGCAATATCTTTACTCATTTAAAAAAGTGTCAATGAATGATGCATCTTCACCTTCCTAACCTTCGCCCACCTCTCGTAAAATCCCTCCTCTCTCATAAAAAAAATCTTTAATAAAAAACAAAAGTTACCCCGTAACAAACAAATTAACTATTAAAAATCTAATAGTTATCACAACAAAGAACGGATTAAAGTCAATCTTTCTTCTACTTCTCTTACTTGCTAAGCCAACTTTATTTAGTAGCAAAGCTAAGAGAAGAACTGGTTTTTCTAACCTTGATTTAGAAAGAGGGTTCTACCACTCCTTGATACTAGTCTTACTCTTCTCTCTGATCGATCTATACTCCTCTCTATACGGCGAGATAGACATCCTACGTTGCGCTACGGGGATTACAGACTTGGCTACTCCTCTCACTTTGTTGATACGAATTATAAATCCTCCCCTCCATCTAGCCATATTTAATTGGCTAGTTTCGGGGGACCTATCCATTACACTATTGCTAGATGTCTAGGATGCGGACTTTCCTCCTTGTATTTCATCAGTGAGTGAGTCCCTTGTTCTCGAGGTGTGTGTACCTCCCTTCATGGGGTATGGCAGAGGTGCAATACAAACAATGGTAGAGCAGTTAAGGATGTGGTATAAGCTAAGCTTGACAGTAGAGACATGGTGTGAATCAGGAAGAAGCTAGAATAAACACTACGGTAGAGTCGAGAGTATGACACAAGCTAAATCTAGAGACAACAGCTTAACATACTGAATAATATTATTTTCATTCGTAGCAAAGCACATACATTTTAACAAATAAGAGACCATGTGGAGGTCTAATCAAGTTTGTGATGAGTAATTGATTGTGTGGTGCTCAAGTTTGAGTTTGATTTGAATTCATTTTGAATTGGAAGCAATTTGACCTGGTGTTAGCCGAAGCGGTACTACCGGTCCATGGGGGGTGGTAGTATCGAGTTGCAGCACTACCGGTCCTTAGTTGACGGTAGTTATTTTATAGAGAGGTGATTATCTGGGTTGAGCATGAGCGGTACTACCGGCGGTGTAAGGGCGGCAGTGCCGAGGTTGCGGTACTATCGGACCTTTGTAGGCGGTAGTTATTTTCCAGAGCGTGCTCTCTTCAGTTCATCCAGGGTGGTACTACTGACTCCAGGTTGGTGGTAGTACTAGTTTTCCAGCAAGTTGTGACTTTTGTTTTGATTTTGTTATAATTATTGCATATCTTTGTGAATAGTGTTAAATGACGGTTTGATTGTCTGTGTTGGTTGCAGGACTTCGAAGCTAGGTCATGGTGAGGCGGAGGAAATCGAGACTAGGCTAGGAGAGCTGAGGTCCAGATAGTCAGGGTGACGACGAAGATGACTAAGGCCGGGGGAGTTGCTGCAAACTAGGAAGACAAGGAGCTGAAGCGTGAGCCACTGGTGATGGACATGGTGGGTGACAGCAATGACCGAGACTACGCTCAAGGAGGAGCCAAGGTCTAAAACGGTCAAGAAAGTCGGAAACGTCATGATCAAGCGGAGAAGAACACGTGGTGTGCCAAATGACTTGGGCCCGTTTGCAAGCGAGGATGATTTGGGGGAGTCCAGACATGTGAGAGGCTTGGCGGCAAGTCATTAGGGCCACATGGAAGGTAACAAAGCATGGGCGATGCTTCAAGGTGAAGGAAAAGACCGGTCGTGAGGCAAATTGGTAATTTGTCAATTATTGGGGATCGATGCGATTTGGAAAACCACTGCGCTGGCTCAAGTGGTTTAGGTCAAGCCAAGGAGGGTATGGATGCGAATTCAGATTCGTGGAGCTGTTTGGCGTCACGTGAAGGTTGCTCTGAAAAGCGTGCGTGCGAGTGTGTAAAACCCATTATGTGTTGGATTAGCGGGTTATTCCATGTAAATGTGGATGGTATCCATATGTGTAAGCAGGTTAGGGTTGCCTCCTCTGTATAAGGGCTTGAGGTGTAGAGGGAGGTAACAAGTGATCCATTGGGGTTTTGAGAGGAGTGACCTCCTAGAGGAGTAGAGTCTTTGGGTGTGTGTGAGTGCTCCTTGGGAGCTTTGCCCTATGTGGAGAGGCTTTGAATCATCCCTTTGAATCTAAAATAGAAATCAAATTTGTGCTTAAGATCTTACTCTTGTTTTGCTCATCTTCCTTCTTGATTTTTGGTCTCTCTATTTGGTTTCTTTCTTTCTTGATTTTGTGTTGCTAAGGATAAATGATTGATAGATGAATCCTTTATAGATCATATCCCAATCATTTAGGCAAACTTCAACTTAATCATTAAAGTTTTCTCAAAAAATTGGTTTTTTGGCTTGAGAAGGAAGAATTAGTGATAGATCTTGTTTTTGCACGTTTGAGGGGTGTTTCTTTGGTGTGTGGGAGATCATCTCAATCATCAAATTTCCATGAGCAAGTTTAGGGTGAAGTTTTTGCATTTAACTTGATTTTGGTGCAACCTTCGCTAAATTTGAAAAAGGTCAGAACTTTGACGTCAATCTTTACGATTGGAGGTAGGAATAGATTCCTGTCCATAGGAAGTTGCATGCAAAGTTTTGTGAATTTTTATCATCCAATCAAAAGTTCACATCAATTCTTGGATTTAAACTCGAGATGTTTTTTACTATTCGCCTTGATTTTACTGTTCATCCAGCACTACCGCCCCGTATGATGCGGTAGTGCCGCTCCAGAACTAATTTTCTCAGAAAATTTATTCTTTAGCTCTTATTTAACATATTGAGATTTTGATTGATTTCTTTGGGGCAAATTGCAGTTGATCATTCACCCCGCTCTGATGTCATTTTCGATCCTTGGACAAAACTGCATTTGAACCAAGCATGCGAACAAAATTGAGTCGTTCTTGGACCATGTGCATACTGGGCCTCATCCATCGTTACTGAGAGGCTGTAATTTGGGCCGTCCTGTAATAGTTTTGCAAATTGCAGGACCAACTCCAATTATAAGATGGATTTCTGTTTATAAGTTATGAGAACTTATAGAGAGCATTATGCAAAAACCACAAAGGCTCTAATGTACAATAGTAGAGATGACAGATGATTGATATCTATATATTTTTTCATGTCATCTAAAGATAAAACTAAAGACAACTTTTACAATAGATTGCATCTTAAATTGTCTTTACGAGATTCTATAATCTTTTAATTATAGTATAAAAAAAGTTTATTATAGATAATAACTCATATAATGATATTTTATGCTGTTTATATAGTCATCTATTCATAAAGAGACAACTGTACTCTCTCTTCTCTTTCTCTCTCTTTTATACGTAAAAAGCATATAGTACTATACAGATAGTTGGTATCGTCACTGTACATGCCGGGTAAAAATCCCCATACTCTTTCTTGGACGCCTCCCGCTGACCGAAACCCTAGAGCTGCATCAGTCGTACACGCACCCGCCGCCTCGCGGAGTCGCGGGACCGAATGTAAGCTAAGGCCAAGGGCAGAAGCAAAACCTCACTTCACCCATGGATCTGGAGATCGTGGGGCGGCACGCGCTGCTCTTTGACGACGACGCGACGGCTGAGGTCGTCAACTCCGGCGGCTCCCTCGTCCCCTGGGCCGCTGCCGGTGCGGCCGACCTCCTCCTCGACCGCCATGACGTCCGCCACCTTCTCGACCGCGTGCCCCCTCGGCCCCGACGCCCTTACTCCGCCCCCTCCCCCGACGGCATCTCCGAGGCCGAGCTCGACCGCGAGCGCTTCCTCGACCTCCCCGCCGACCACGGCGGCGGCGAGAGCCCCCGAGATATGTCCCCCTCAGGTATAGGTCTCTTCTCCTTTGAACCTTCCTCTACTATCTGTCCTTGTTGTGTATGTCACTACTCTCTGTAGCCATCAACTGTTTTTTTTTAAAACTATTTGTTGTGTAATTGGACGATGTGAGCTCAAAGCTGCAGTGTATAAGCATTTAAAGAGGGGATTGAGGAATCACACGCATAAAGCTATCGCAGTGTGTAGAAGCTGGAGACCTACTGTTTGGTCTTCTTTTGCCATCTGTTTGGGATGCGATGGAATGATTATGCTGTATGAGATCAAATTAGAGTGGTTTTGAATCTAGTTGGAGTGAAGGTACTATACACTATGATGTTGAGATCGGTGCACAGGAATGTTAAGAACTTAAAATAACTCAGTGATCTCTTGATATTGTTTTGGTGTGAAACTGTGAATTATGTGATTTGATCACCAACATGAACTTGTTTTGAATTCCATCGAGGCTTCATTTGGATGGGTCAGAATCCCACCATTCCGAACCCATCCAAACGAAGCCTCAATAAGATTTTCAAAGTTTGTCCACGAAATAAGCCCATCCAAAGGAATCTTGATGGTTGAAATGTGGAATGAATTTCTTAGTATCGCTCTCTTAGATGACCTAGAAATGTTGGATCTCTTCTGTCAGAATTTTAATTTAGTAAAATATGGTGAAGCATAGCTCCTGGACCATGGATGGATCTCAGTTGTTTGAAACTTTCTTTTTGTTAGTAGCAAAGTTAAGATTGTATACGTTGGGTTCCTGTAGTGACTGCTTTTTCTAGCATGCAAACTAGCAAAAGGAATTACAAAAATGTGTGGTTCTACCTAAAGAGAGTAACATTGGCACATGTAGCAAAGCTAGCAGTGCTAATTGAACACATATACCTTTTCCATTGCATTTTTGTAAGTTTGCAGGAAGGATGCTTGATTTAGTTGATGAGCATCTTTAATCAGTTCAAGTAAGGGACTTTCTTCTATTTCGCCTAAGATGTATCTTTGCATCTGCATGTTTTCTTCTCCACCCTATTATTTTTTTGTGATGCTTATTGTATAAGTATAACAATACTTAAGCTGACATCTTTTCTTATGCAGGAAACGGGACAGATACAGGACAGGCTGATTATAATGCCGTCCCATTCTCATATGGCAGTTCTGCTGGTTCAGATGATCCAAATAATTCGAGCTCATATTATCACCCATCATTCCCTGTGCCAGAAAGCTTGTTGAATAAGCTGGTAAATATACGAAGTCCGACTGTTCGCTTTCAAATTTTTTAATCTGTCAGAAATTTATTTCTTTATACATTTCTATTAATCTTCTCCAGTTGATCCAGCAATAATTGTCCAAGGTGCATATGTTCTTCTAAGGATTAAATGTCTGTTTCAGATGGTTGGAGCAGAGATGAAGTTCCTACTAGTGATGCACATTGTTTCCTTACAATGTATCTTGACGTAAGGAATAGGCAGGTGGGATTAGAATGATGTAAATGCTACATATAACAAAAAAAAAGTGCTGAAACGGGATGGATGTTCTTATGATATACCAGCTCTATATTAATTCATTTATGCTTAGATCATAATCTTGTGCTTTTGTGCTCTCAGACCATTACTGAGGCAATTCTTTTTCTATAAATTTTAATTTGCAGCCCCCTTCTGAGAAGGTGCATCAGATAATTGCAAGGACTGCTTTATTTGTCAGTGAGCATGGGGGACAGTCAGAGATTGTGTTAAGGGTGAAGCAGGGAAGTAATCCAACGTTTGGATTTTTGATGCCTGATCATCATCTCCACAGCTACTTCCGGTACCTTGTTGATCATCCTCAGCTGTTGAAAGATGGTGCAGATGCTGGTGACACCAATAAAGACTACAAAACTGTTAATAGTGAGAGTGAGCATGCTGCCTCATCCGGTGGGGCTTTATCATTGCTTGGGGCCGTCTATGAGTCTGCAGATGAGGATGAAGGCATGCTTCCAGCTAGTTCAAAAGGCATTGATCCTGGAAATGACTTGGTTGCACATGAGCAAGGCCATGAAGGCTCATCATTCATTATACATGACAATAAAGAAGTAGGGAAAGGTCAGACAGTAACAGCAGCAGCTGCCACTGCAGTTAAGGCTAAACCTATTTTCACCAAGAAGAACCCAATGTTCACTGGAAACAGCATTGTTGCTGCTTGCCAGGAAAAGATTAAAGACTCCATGACGAAGTCAACTACTTCCAAGGCACAAAGCTCTAAATCAGGTGTGTCTGACACAGAAGAAGTGATCCTGGAACCACCATCCTTCTTGAAGCGCACAATGGAGAAAATAGTTGAGTTTATTATCAGGAACGGGAAGGACTTTGAAGAAAAACTCATTGAGCAAGACAGGACAACTGGGAGGTTTCCATTTCTTCTGAAATCTAATCCATATCACTCGTACTATCTCAAGATTCTCCTGGAAACCCAAGAGGTAACTTTAACCACACTTATTTATGCTTTAAGATTGTAATATTTGCATTATTCCCCCCTTTCTGTTACCTGTTTGGTAGAAGTCGAATGTACGAGTCTATCAAAATTTACAATCTTGCAACATATTCTTCTTACCTTCACTCTCACCAAAACATCTGTCAGATCTTCATGTCTTCAATTTGTTTATCAGTCAATTATATCATCAAGCATGCTTTGTTTAAACCACAGTGAGCCTTCAACAACTGGACATTTTCACATAAAATTTGTAACGATGTTGTAATGAAAGAAATAGAAATGTTGGCCTAATGTTCTTCATTCATTGACTTAATAGTTGTTTGATTGCTGCAGTTACTATTTATTGTGAGCTATTTTTTTTATCATTCTTGAGGACCTCCTTTTGTCCAGCAACTGGCTTTGTTATTCATTCACTGAGATGCTTAAAAAATTGAAGTCTTGAAAATGATACGCGTCTCTGTTCTTGGTTTGGAATGATAATGGCTTGTTATGCCAAGATTGCCTGTTTTTTGGTTCTTAAGTGCACATGATGACTTACACTTGATCTCTGAACTTCAGGTAAGTTCTTATGTGGACAGTACCAACCACTGATGCACTACTTACCTTTCCCCTTCTATTTTTAGTGTTGACATTCCTAGTTACTACTAAACTTTTTTGGTTTAACTTTACATCATACTAATGTTTTCTAGCATTGTGTATAGGACTTGGTTGCTGTGAAGGTTTTCTTGTTATTTTGGAAAGTTTTTTTAATCTTTGTGCACTTGATTTGCTCTGGCATGTTCTATGTAAATTATCAGTTGCTTTGGTTTGATTATTTCTTTCTACGTGCTATTTTTTCTTGGCTCTTTGAAATGTACACCATCTAGGCTTAATTAATACATTTGTCTTGCATTGCATGAACTCTTGTGAAGAACATTCTAAACATCCATAGCATGTTTGGTTGCTAATTTTTAATCCCTCTATTTGTTTACCTAGAGAATACTGGAATATGGTGTTTCTAGGGTATTGTGGCCCCTCTCTTGGTTAGTACACCAATGGCAAATTGTAAATGCACTTTACTGTGTTCTCTGAATTGATTTTGCAGTCTAAGTCCCATGATGGTTCTTCAGAGCGCAGGGAGAGAAGACGTTCTTCAGAACGCAAAGACAGAAGAAGTTCTTCGGAGCGCAAAGACAGTAATTATGGTAAGGAAGGAACTAAAAGCAAGGCACGGGCAAGTACTAGCAAGGACTCCAGTGTTTCCGATAGAAGCTCTGAAGAGCCATCAGAGAAGCAGTTCTATGACAAACAAGTGAAGGGGAAGTTCCACATGGTCATTGGCGGGGTCAAGAAGGAACCTCCTCGGAAGGTCACTGCAGATGAAGCTGCTGCTATTGTTATGGCGGCTACTCGTGGACTGGGCCTTGCCAATTCTCGACCTGACACACTAAAAGACACAAGAGACATTGGTCACACCCGTCGGAATAACGGTCATACTTCCAGCTTTGGAAGTTTCTCTTCTTTACAGGACCCAGATGCAGCATCCAAACCTGCTTCAAATAGCGAGGCAGGCACTTTACTCACCAGTAGTGGTCAGCTGAAAAAGGAAGGTATTGGAATTATTGATGATGATTGGATTGTGAACACTATTGCAAAAGCTGCTGCTGTTGCAGCCTCTAAAGAGGCAGATTCTTCTGAAGTTTCCATGACAAAGGAGCAGAAGCTGAAGGCCGAGAGGCTTCAACGTGCAAAGATGTTTGCTGCAATTATTAAGAGTGGAGGCAACAAGATGACTGATTTGGCTACGACAGCTGATCCAACTAATGAACCTGCCAAGGCCTTTCCTGCTGACTTGAACTTGTCTGTACCTGATCCACAACCTTCAGCTGAGGAACGTGAAGGTAGCTCTGTGCCATTTGAATGCAAAGGTTTGTATCTGACAAAGCAGGAGAAAGACTCTGATGATGAACAAAACAGGGTGCGTAAGTATAGAAAGAAACATCACTCAGAATCCGACGAGGAGAAAAATGATTCAGAGGAAAGCTATAAACACTCAAGGAAGAAGCACTGTTCAGAGCATTCAAGAGGCCACAGTAAGGATGTACACAAACATAAGCACAGGAGGCACTCCAGAGATCGGGAGTCCAGGCGTCATAGGCACCGCCATAGCTCTTCAGAAGATGAGCGTGAGCACAGGACTTCCAAGTCGAGGCATGGGCGTAGGGATGACGATCGCGACCCTTAAGATGATGAGCATAGGAGGTCACATAGGCACCGGAGGGACCAGCTCCAGTTCTAAGAGGAAACATGAGGACGACCGAGATCACAGTGAGCTAACTCAAGGTCGCCCAGAGGCCCACATCAGGCCATAAGTTCGTTTCGGAGAAAAGCCCCCTAGTGACACTGCTCAATCTTCTCAGGCAACAACTGAGGTGCCAAATGATCTGAGAGCAAAAAACCAGAGCAATGCTACTAGAGACACTGTAATGCCTTGTGCCGTGCAATGTAGTATTGTAACCAGCTCTTTCTCTGCTCAACACCAGATTTACTAATACGGAGTTCTGTATTTTGGTTCAAAACATTTCTATCATGTGCGGAAGTATGTCTTGTTTCAATCTCTGGTCTACATGCTAGCGCCTGTTTCCATCTGTTGGTATTTCCGCTGCTAAGATTTATCTTCATTCGTACGGTTGGTACTTGGTACGATTATACTTAGTATTTTTTGAACTGTGGTCAGATGCTAGATCTTTAGTGAAGCTAAAAAAAGATTTCAAGTTGTCCATGACCTCCTATGCTTACTATTTTTTGAACTGTGGTCAGATGCATAGAAACACCCCTCTTACTTATTATATCCAAGAATTGGAAAAATAAAACTGCTCTTAGAAATGGAGCCCACAACATTGCCGTCATGATGACCACCACTCACCGTGCCGGAACAGCGGTCTGAGACACTCCAGCGGAGCGCTGTGCGATAACATAGCGCGGAGGTCGCGCACACGGGCACATGCAAACACCGGCGGGGCTCTGAACGCCTGGAGAAGTGGAAGGCTGAGTCGGCGCGACGTGAGAGGCTGAGAAGAGACGAAGACCGCGTGATGGCCGCGAGGGAGGAGGCGCTGCTGCTGCTGCCTCGGGAGGAGGTGGGGGAGAAGGGGTGGTGGAGGAGGTGGGGCAGCGAGGCCGGGAAGCTGGGGTACTTGGCTCTGCCTCTGGCGGCGGTGAGCCTGTCGCAGTACTACGTGGTTCAGGTGTCGTCCAGCATGATGGTCAGCCACCTCCTGGGAGTCCTCCCGCTTTCCTCCGCCGCCCGCCATCGCCACCTCCCTCGCATCCGTCTCCAGCTCCAGCCTCCTCGTTCGTACACGACTTATCCCCTTACCTATCCCCATCTTTTGTGTCTAGTTTCTATCCATGTTCTGCGTAAAGATTTTCCTGGTTGCACGCGCTGCATTTCTCCACTCTGGTTGTCGAGTTTGATCTGGGCACGATGCGGCTGCCATTTTCGTGTTCTTGGTTTCTCGAGATCGCTTGAAATGCATACAAGGAAAAAAGAAAGGAGATTCACGGTCTCCTGAGTGTTACTGGCTTACTGCTACAGCCATGTGACTGAATATTTTTTTGGGAGTGAACATTTGGACAGTACGGAATTAGTGGGTTTGTTCTGATTAGTGTACAGTATTTTGTCCAACTGCTCTGCTAGCCACAGTAGCACACTGATACTGAATGAGAAGTATAAATTGTCTTCACCACTTAAAGATTTAAAGTTTGCTTTCTTGATAAAAGCTTATGATAGTTCTGAGAGTCATTTTCCGTTAGAGATATATCAGATAAATGTTGGTATGATACAGCTAAGCTGAGAAGTTACTATACAACTTCAGTTTACTCCTCTCTTCAGTCTTCAGTAGTAACGGAAACAGTTTCCATGTCACTTGTATTGACTATTGTTTACTCACTAATATCAACTACTGAATTTGTGCAGCAGATTGGAATGGCAAGTGCATGTGGCCAAGCTTATGACTATTGTTTACTCACTAATATCAACTACTGAATTTGTGCAGCAGATTGGAATGGCAAGTGCATGTGGCCAAGCTTATGGGGGCAAAACAGTACCATACGCTGAGAGTACACACCTACAGAGACATAGTCACCCTCCTAGCCGTGAGTGTTCCGATCTCACTTCTATGGGTATTCACGGGTAAAATATTGATCCCCTTGATCTCACGGGGAGCCGGAAGATACAGAGTGGTTAATTCCAGGACTTTTCGCGAACACAATAATCCAGCCTGTTACGAAGTTCCTGCAATCCCATGGCCTAATAATTCCTCTGCTTCTGTCATCCATTAAAACACTGGCATTCCACATTCCGTTATGCTTGGTGACGGTGTTCAAGACTGGCTTGGGCTGCTGGAGCCAGGGCGTAGCCAACTGGAGAGCTTCATTGGACTCGAGCTTACCCTCTATCGGCATCGATAATTTTGTGTGAGGTACCTTTGTTGTATTTTATTTCTTTTTTTAGCTTTATTTCTCTTCTATTTATATATGAATTTAGATTGCACAAGACTATGTTTGTCTATAAATTTAGATTGTATAAGACTGTTCGATATATTTGTCTCAATTTAGCTCCGTCTGCTTCAGTTTTTGGTTAAATTTTTTTAGCTTAGTACTTTGAACGGCCCCTCTATTTTTATCCTAGCTTCGCTGCTCACTGAAGCTTCTTTGTCAACAAGCATATCATATTGGTTGAATGCCTGTATGCTCGTAGCGTACATCAATTTATCGAGTGCTCGTAAGGAAACACGCTCACCCCCGACATTTGAGGCCTTCAAGGGAATAGATGTTTTCCTGCGTCTAGCTTTGCCCTCTGCATTAATGATATGGCAATCACCAGAACCTGCTAGGGAATTTAATTTTTCCCTTATCTCTGTCTAATGAAATTTCTATTTTCAGTCGTTGCTAGGGAATTCAATTTTTTCCCCTTATCTCTGTCTAATGAAATTTCTACTTTCAGTCTCGAATGGTTTCAAGCTCCTTGTTCTTCTGTCGGGACTTCCACCCAACCCTGAGCTTCAAACCTCAGCGCTATCAATATGGTACTAGATTATCACAGTATATGTAAACACAAATCTGCTTGTACAACTATTTTTTTATAATCTTCGTGTACAATCATGTGTACCTTACGTCACAATTAGCCCTATAAACGAGCCGAACTCGAGCGAATCTAGCTTGCCAGGCTCGAGCCCAATTCGAACTGGACTTAGGCTCGAGCTCGGCTCGAGTAAGCTCGAAATGGTAAACAATTCAATATGCACTATTTTTCAACAATAAAAAATGTTAAAGCTCGAACTCAACTCGAGTAAGTTCGGTAAGTGTTAACATACAATAATATTTAACAAGTAATTTATAAATTTATCAGGCCCGTAAGCTATTCGAGCTCGGCTCGGTGAAGCTCGTGAGTTCAGGATCATGCTCGAGTTCGGCTCATTTGAAGTTCGAACCGAGCTCGAACAAGCTAGGCTTTTTAGCTTATAGCTTAAAGCCAGTTTTTTGGCTTAATGAGCTTATAAGCTATTTGCTTTTAAGCTAAGACGGACCGTTTGGCATCATAGCTTTTTTTATGAGATGAATACTGTAGGTTATTGTTGGAAAGTCTAAAGTACCCTTTAGAGTTGTCAGGACTTTTCTGTAACGGCGCGACTCGTCAGTAGAGGCGCGTCGCTAGGCACGGCCCCGTCCGTGAGTCGACCAGACTGGTGCATGGAGGCATGCTCATGTACTAGCTAACTTGCTTGATGACAAGCATGCATACGTATTAGCTGCTCCTTTGGTTCAAGTACTAGCTAGTGCAGTAGTGCATGCACTCGGACATGCGTACAGTGCTGCTGATGAGTCCATTGGCCGATTGAATAATACAGCACAGCAATGGACAAATTTTAACAAGCCCAGGTTGGAATGCAAGCAACCATGATCACAACTTGCACAGACAAGTCCTTGGACATTTTTCACAAGTTTCTTGTGTGTTGTTTGCCACATTTTACTTCCAACAATGTATGATACTGTGACAGTATGGAGAACTCGTGTAAAAAAAGCATGAAGAATTCAGAGTACAAGATAAACCATTTCCATTGCACCAAAATGCTAAATTTTAGTGCTCTGCAGTATACACAATGAAAAAGGCTAGATTGATTACATAAAGAATTGACTTGCTCACTTAATCATAAAATCGTACACTATTTTATCCAAATACAATAGCGTACAAAATTTTTATGTCATCATTGAAGAAATTTTGACAAAGGCACAGAACCCTCCTGAACCTGTAACCATGATTCGTCAACAACCATCAAAAACACAAAAGTGGTCCTAATCCAACGGAAGAATGATCTAATGCGAACTTTAGAGATATCAGATGTGAAGCCGTGTATGGGATCACACACTCATTTCTGCACAAAGAATTTCTGTACCGATTGCACCCACGAGTTCTTCAGCAATCTTTCTTTTTTCCCTAAGAAGACGACCAAAAATCAGACACTGGAGATGTCTGAATTCTGATGGTCTATTCTACATAAGAGATTAATCGATTGATTCAGAGAAAAAGCATGTAGTGTGTTAGTAAATCAGACAGCATCAAAGTGCATATTCAGGGAGGAATTCACTATCGAGGCATATAGAGATGTCAGATGTAGAATAGCAAATTTTGTGGGTATATGCAGATATGCTGGTTCTCATCCAAGCTAGAAATAGGCAGATCATACAAAAGTTCAGATACAAGTCCAAATTCTGAAGCAGAAGGATCAACATAAGTAACCAGGTAACGACAATGCTGCTTTGCGATCAAAGGGATAAGAAAACAAAGATTCTGGCTACACATAAAAAGTAGGAAATAAAAAGGAATTGTTCATCGGTAGAGGAAATATAACAGATCCTAATTATCCAACAGTAACAAATCCAAGCAACAGAACCTAATTCTATGTACAGGTAGAGAACGGGTAATATTGGCCTGTAAGCAGCAAAAGAAGCAAAGGCATATTGCCAGAATCTTTTTATTTTTGTGAATAATCACATGTAATGAAAATTCATTATCATGTACTGAATCCTAAGATGTATCATCCTGACCAAACACTGGAGGTACCCCTCAGTCCTATCCCCTATGACAGTAAAATCTACTATACCTTACGGGCTTGGAGCTGCTGGAAGGTAATGAAGAAACTTAACAGCATGGAAGATGACTTTTTTCAGTCCATGTTGACAATAGATTCTGTACTGGGTGCTGGAAGGTAATGCAGAAACTTAACAACACTAGTTACCATTTAACAATAGATTTTGTAAATTTACTCTCTCTTTTTAATGAATAGCACACGAGTAGCAAACGAACTGGGTGCTGGAAACCCTGAAGGGGCTCGATCAGCAGTCCGTGTTGCGATGTTGATTGCAGTTACGGAGTCAGTTCTCGTGAGCGGTACTCTATTAGCATCACGACGCCTCCTGGGCCATGCATTCATCAGTGACGAGAATGCCATATCTTTCGTCACAACGATGGTTCCTTTGGTTTGCATCTCTGTTATTACTGATGGTCTGCTAGGAGTTCTCTCAGCTTATATTTTCTAACATTTGAAAACAATTGCAGTACTTTTTATTTCTCTATCATTTGATCGAACTGTTATTTATTCCTAGCACTGACATTCCAACCAACATAATGTATTTGATGTTCGTTAGTTTGATTTGCTTAGTTGAGTCTGGAAGCCTTTTTTTCCATCCTGGGAAACTAGCGTTGTCAGGTGGCAAGTATCAATACTATTTGCTACTATCTGTCAATCCGAGATATATGCTAAAGTACATGTCAGGTTACTTGTTATTTCTCGTAGTTATCACTTTTTCAATGCTGAGAGAATTCTCTTGTTGTGCTATCCAAATATGTTTCCTTGCTCCTTCAAACATTGTATCTTACATGAGAAAAGAAAAGGTACATGAATGCTGGTGTTTAAATAAACAAACATCTAGCAGTTTGATACCTTGTTTTTTTCTTTCAAAAGACTGATGCCTCGGTTGGCATCCTCAATACATTAAGAGGACTCCACATTTTCAACTCACTCTTTACTGGGACTACTCACTCTTTACTGGGACTAAGTATGCAGTTACAACTTGGTTCTGGCGGTTGGTGATACAGCTGTTTGATACCAAGGTTTTTAGTTCTTTAACATCTTTCAGGTTCATACAGCCCTCATGTGTTCGAAAACATTGCCATGGAAAATAGTCGGTCATCTTGCTGGGATTTCTAGCATAAACTAATATATATAGAGGTTTAGGTATTGAAAAAAAAGTCCCTACCGAAATACAAAACTATATATACTTGGCTCTATTTCTTTCTTTCTTCTATCCATATGTAATGGCGAGCTGGATCAATGCTTACTAACATCTGTTCTTCATCAGGCATTGCTCGTGGATGCGGATGGCAGCATTTGGGTGCGTATGTGAACCATGTTTCGTTCTATTTGCTTGAAATTCCAATGGCCATCCTTCTCGGCTTTGTGCTACAGATGGAGGAAGGGGCCTTTGGATGGGCAATGTCTGTGGCTCAATATCACAGACCACACTTCTCTCTATCATCACATTTTCACTAACTGGCAGAAGATGGGAGGAAGGGGCCTTTGGATGCCGGTTGATTTTTCTTGCAAAAATAAGCACAGAAGTAGAAGAGAAAGTCCACAGAAGCAAACACAGCAGATTGAACCGAAAGAAAGCTAATATTTCGAAGGAATAACTAACCATGTTCAGTACTTGTAGGTACACAGTAACTCCCTCTGAAAGAACGTCATAGGTACTCGGTCGTGAAACCATACGAAGCTACGACTTTAATCATATCTAGTTATCTACTAATTCAACCACTAATAGCACTATACTAATTCAAAGCTAATATATATAAATCAAGCATACACGCCGATATAATCGAGTTCGACGGAACCCAGCCACATCTTGCCGTTCCGCTCCGCCACCTCGCTCAGCGTCAAGCCCTCAGCGGCCGTCAGCTCCTCGATCTCCAGGCCGTCAGCGTTGAGACGGACGCCGACCAAGTGCCTGATCGGAGCCGAGTCAGCCGACGTCGGGTTCGGCATCACGGGCCGCATCTTCTCCCGGTTGAGCGCGACCCAGTAGCCTCCCTTCCCGTCACGCCGCACGTTGTCCGGGTAGCCCGGCAGGTCCGCGAAGAGCTCGTACTGGCCGGCCTTGGGCCCCATGAGCCAGTACCTGTACACCTGGCTCGGCACCGTGTGCGCCACGACGAGGTGCGTCCTGTCGCGGCTGAGCTCGACGCCGTTGGGGTACGGCAGGTCGGCCTTCAGCACGGTGACGCGCTTCGTCTGCTCTTCGTACTTGAGCAGCCGCCCGGTCGCGTCGGCGTTCACCATAATCTCCGTGTTAAATCTGCACATAGATTCATACACACGTGATGCATGCACGTATACACGAGCACTAAGAATTATCTCCACGCTTTGTCAACAGTATAATTCGATTAAATATTTTTTTTAAAAAACTACTAAATAAGTAAAATCGATATGCATGCTGCATGTAAATTAAGACGTGAGGCTTGTTTCGTAGTACGTACGTACCTCCTTGGGTAGGTAGTGCTGCTGTCGGTAAAGTACACATCACGGGTAGCTTGATCAACAGCGAGGCCATTGAGAAAGTGGAAGGGTACGCCGTCCGCCTCGGTCGCTAGCACCCGGGCTTCGCCGCCGTCCCGCCCTACTTTCATGAGCCCCAAGTATGCGTCAGCGATGAATAGCTCGCCAGTTTTCCTGTGGAATCGAACACCCAACGGTCGCCCGCAAATGCTCTCTTTCTCTTCCGGCGGCACCCTGGAATCCGACTCCTTGCACATAGGAATTTTCCTACACACGCGTATGGGCAACACTACACGTTAGCTAATGGCATCTGATCGCGCGATCTATTTAACATTATGTTGATTACTTATACCAACCTGTTGTTGGCGTTGTATGCGAAGGTGCTCCAGCCGACGGCGCTGCCGCCCCACTTGAGGACACGGCCGTCATTGACGCCGGTGTAGAGCCCATCCTTGCCATCAAATGCTAGGCTCTCGGCGCCCCTGACGCCCTTGGGCAGCGAAAGATGATAAGTCCACCGCGTGTCGGTGGTCTTGATCTGCTCCGCCGCGCACGACGAAACCAGATAGGTCAGGCCAACCAGCAGCAGAAGTGTCGTCGCGAAATTGCGCCCCATGTTCGTCGTCGTCAGAAGTCGTCTTCGATGGAAAACAATCGTACGCATCTGCATGCCTTTTATAGGCCTATGACTATGGCAACCAAGGCCGTCTTTAATGTATTATACTCGGACACGAACGGCAATCCTACTCGGCTACTCAAACTGTAATATTGTCATATACGGTCAAGGTGATGTGGCCGTACGTGGCTAGCTGTGGCGCATGCTGTAGATTGCCTCGTTGTCGGCCTCGCCCTGGAGCGCACACACGGGTGGGAGTCCGAGTGAGCCACGTCGCGCGACTTCATGCTGAGTGTCGGACTGCGCGCCGAGCGAGCGAGCCCGCGTCTCCGAGTTCGTTCGTGTACCCTGTTCCGAAACGCGTGCGTGAGAAAGAATGAGCAAGAAAATTAATTAAGGGTCGATTGGAACACGTGATTATTGGAGGAAATTAAATTATGGGATTCCAAACCCTCCCAATTTGCGCTGTATAGGAGCATTGACGTAGGACAAATGTATATATATATATAATAGGATTTCTCATTCTTTGATTTCACAGCCGGGAACTTCACATGAATAAAAAAACATCCAAGGATCCACCCAAATCACATTTTTTTTACTATCCTTCGTGTCGGATCGAGACGGGAAAGACTGTTGAACCACCAAGTCACAGCCATTGTCCATCACAAATGGCCACCGTCATCGTCACTCGCTTCAATCATCGCTTGCTAGCTTTGGGCACTATATATATATACCTCACCATGGCTCACTCATTGCACAATTGGTTATCGATGGGGATTTGGGTGTTTCGAATATGGGATCTCAAATTTCTTGAGCTAATGACTAATTAAATTAACAAAAAATCTGTGGTATAACAATTAAACTGATATGAAAATTTGTTGATCTTAAATACACTAGTATAGTGCCTGTGCTAACGCTACGACGGCAGTACACCCGCTTATCAATTAAATGAGAAGATTAAGTATGAATACAACACTTAATAATAAATGAGAAATTTAGAATTTTAAATGAATTTAGAAAGAAAAATAGAACTAAATGGAGGTCGAATGGGCGAAAACGGGCTCCCAAAAGATTTTAAATCAAGAAAGAGAAAGAAAAAAGAATTTTCTGATTTTAGATTATTTTTTTTGCAGCTTCCACAGAGAGCACAACGTGCTCTCTGGGCTTGACCAGCGCAAGGGGGAGGGAAGGCCATGGGTCGGCACTGGTGCGGCGAGATCGCCGGCACCGGCGCCTGCGGGGGAGGAGTCACGGTTGCGGTGAATTTCGCCGGGAAAGATGACGGTGATGGCTTGGGTTACCTCCAAAATCCGACGATCTTTACAAGAGGGAGCACTTGGGGATTTACGCAATGCGATGGGGTGGAGGAGAGCTCGCCGGCTTTTATAGCCCCGAAACAAGCATATTTATGGAAACCATAATTTGGGATCAAATCAGATTGGGAGGAAATTTTGACAATAGAGCACGAAATTTGGGAATTAACACCATAGATGGAAAGAGGAGATTTGATGCAGGATTGATGGAGCTTTGGAGCTTCTTTCTTGCTTTAATAGAGAGAGGAAGAGAAGAAGTTTCTCAGTGCTGGTGCTGACTAGAAGAAGCTACAGGTGAGTTGACTTCATTTTTAAAATATAGAAGGATTTTTGAAAAGATAGCACATTAGGTTAAAAATTCTAAAAATTCTCAAAAAACTTTCGATTATTTTGTACTTAATAAAATTATTTTCAAAAAATTTAAATTATAAATTTGAGAGGCACGCGTGCCATGAGGTCGTGACCAAAGAACTCGCAGCGTCGGCAAAAGCCACCGATGGCGATGTGGAGCCATTGCGGACTAACGTTCTGTGGCCATGTTGCCCATCTCCCGGTTTCCTTTTTCCAAAGACGTAATGTATGGTCCTTTCCTTTTCAGACGTTTGTTTCCTTTTCCTTGATTCCAAGACGTTTGTTTCCTTTTCCTTGTTGATCTTTGGAGGTGAGGAAGGTCATTGTGGGCCACGAGGATGATTTCGGAAAAATATGGAAAAATAAAGCTGCGCTCGCCACCATTTGGATCCGCAAGGAAAAAGATAAAATTAAGCGATTGCTCGCGCCGTATTGGTTCCATGAGAAAAATTGAAAAAAATTAAACATCACTCACAGACCGTTGGTTCCTTAGATAAAAAATAAAAATAAAAATTCAACGCTCTCTGTGCGCTAAAATTAGGCTCTATGGGGCTAGATCCGTAAAAAACTCTCGAGAAAGGTCATATTCGGAAAAAAATACGATCACAATGCGAGGACAATAAAAAACTAGTATAGTGCTCTGTCTTCCGGGTTTTTTTTTCCAGCACGTAATATATGGTCTTTTCCTTTTCTAGAACGTTTGTTTCCTTTTCCTTAATTCCAGGATATTTGTTTCCTTTTCCTTGAGATGATGCTGGAGGTGGGGGGAGATCTGCTGTGGGCTACAGAGATGTGTTAGACACATTAAACAATGGCCATCGGATGTGGGTGAGTAAAGCTGAGGAAAGATCTGAGAGGTTAATTTTGATGGAGGCAAGTTTTTGGGGACGTTTCGCTGGATGCATGAAGGTTGGACCATCTCTAGTGGGTTGCATTATTTGGGGTGGACGTAGAAAAGAATACTTAGGTGCATTATAAAGGAGTATAGATTCAAGTCTTGTTTCCTTGCATGTGGATCCTCCCTGTTTATTTCCTTGTTTGATTCACCTTCCTTCCAAATATGTAGTACGTACAATTTTGACCAGTAAAAAATTCAAATCCGGTTTCCTTGCATGCGGATCCTCCTTATTTATTTCCTTGTTTGATTCGCTCTCCTTCCAAATATGTAGGTGGGGGAGATCTGTTGTGGGCCACAGGGATGATTAGACACACTAAATAATAGCTATCGGATGTGGGTGAGTAAAACTGAGGAAAGATCTGAGACGTTCATTTTTATGAATGCAAATTTCTGGGGACGTTTTGCTGGGTGCACGAACATTGGGATATCTCTAATGAGGTGCATTATTTAGGGTGGACGTAGAAAAATTGCTTAGGTGCATTATAAAGGGGTATAGATATGAACATTACTCATACAGGTTTTCACGGATAGCGCCAACGGGCCCAATTTTTCTGGTCTTTGGAGACAAGAAAAGATTAGCTCGCGCGCTACCATTGTACGTAGGTACGGTATGAGAAATACCATTCAATATAATATGAGAATGACATGCAGGTCCTATGACCCAATGTCATTTACGCATTGATGATATTTTCTACTCGGTGATATTCGCAATGATATGGAACAATATGATGTAAGCATCTAGGGCCCTGATCGATTTTTTAAGTTTAGTGTTTTGATGATTAATGACCCCATTTTTTGTTAAGACTAGCCATGTTTCAAGTGAAGTCCAGCTGGGTTAGTACTTGCACTACTACAAAAAGACTTATATTAGACACCTCATCACAGACGGTTTCTCAAAACCGTCTGTGACAATGAACATCACTGACGGTTCTATATTACAACCGTCAGTGACATTATCACAGACGGTACTCTTTAAAAACCACCAGTGATATACATCAATATCACTGACGATTTCAGTTAAAAACCGTCTGTGATAACTAAAACCGTCTGTGATATCATGTATTATCTCAGACGGTTTTATAATAAAACCATCAGCGACTTATCACAGACGATTCGTTATAATAATCGTCTGTGATAAACCACATCACAGACGGTTTATCCAGACAGAACTGTCTGTGATAATATTTCAACTTTCACGCTCTCACCAAATTTGAACTTCCCGCTCGTCTCGTTTTCGACTTCTTTTAAAATACCAGCCCGCGGCTCTTCTCCTGTTGCTTTCTTCTCACTTCTCCTGCTCTCCTCTCCTCTCCTCTTCTCTTCTCACTTCCTTTTCCTCTTGTCTTCGAATGTTTGGTAAGTATGGTGTTCGAATCGTTCAACTAAAATGTTATAGCTCATCCTCTCCTCTTCCTCTTCCTCTTCCTCTCCCTCTTCTCTTCTCTTTTACACTTTTGATGTTGCGGCGTTTTCGTTTTCGATCCGTGCATCTTTCGGTAAAACGGTCATAATTTTTGCATACGAGCTCTGATCGCGACGTTCTTGTGCTCGTTTTAAAGCTAACGAAAAGTCGTCCAATTCAGGGGGCTACATTAGAAGTACACGCGAGGCTCCAAAAAACGTCAATCTCGAAAAAGCGTCGTTTAGGGCCTCAAAACGGCCTCCGGAGTTTTTTTTCGTCGATTTTGCGTTTTCAAATTCTTCAGAGCAGTGACATAGGATATCTCACATCCAGTAGCTCTTCCATTATGCCTGAACTAGCACAGAGCAGCTGGATCACAGAAATATCATCTGTACGTGACTATATTTTTTTGTTTCCAAAAGTAACATCACAGGCGGTTCATAGTAAAAACCGTCTGTGATAGTTGTTATCACAGACGGTTCTTAGTAAAAACCGTCTGCGATAGTTTGTTATCACAGATGATTTTAGTTTGAAACCGTCTGTGATATGTTCTATCGCAGACGGTTCATAAACCGTCTGTGATGTTTCGTAACATCACTGACCCATGGTTACAGATGGTTCGAAAAATCGTCTATGATGACGGTTTCGAACCGTCTGTGATGACCTTTTCTGTAGTAGTGTTGGTATTAACTTTGGGTGTTCTTGGTATTCATGGATCCCCATATTGGTGCAAATGATGGCTAAGTATGAAGATTAAGGACCTTGTGACTAGAAATGATCCGGGGAGTCGAGTTAGGATTATTTTGGTGATAAGTTTTATTTTTGTTTTGGTCATACTATTAAAAGGGTTCAAAGCTAGTAGTTTGAGCTTATTGAGGTTGGATGCTAGTTGTGATACATATTAGATTTCTCTAGCTCATATCTAGCCAGTAGAGGATAAGAAACCAAGTGAAAATACCAGATTTGCAATGCATATGCAAATTTCAGACTTGGGCAGAAAAACATGAACTAAGGCGGATAATCCGACTAGGTCGGGCTATGTGTTTGACCAAATTTTCAGAGAGCATGTCCAAATGAACTCAATGGGAGTCATACGATCCGAGTCACCAGGAGCGTGGGTCGGATCAATTTTCCAGAGGGCATGTGTTTTAGAACTTAATGGGAGTTGGATGCTCCAAGTCATCCGGAGCATGAGCCAAACTAATTTTCTAGAGAAGTGCAAGCTTTGAAGTTCAATTTGACGTGGATAATCCGATTGAGTTGGACTAAGGGTTGGAGAAATTTCACGGAGACTTGGTTTGAGATGATATTCAACTGAGTCGGATAATCCGAGTGTGTCAGAGCATATGACTCGGATCATTTTTCCAGAGAAGGTTCTCTTTAGGTTTTGCACTAGCACGGATAATTCGAGCCAAGCGGATATCCAGGTAACTTGGATCACAATATGACTTGATTCGGACAACCGAATGTGTGCTATATTTTTTTACTGTTGGAAGCATGTAAGTCGGATGATCTTAATGGATTGGATAATCCGACTCAAATCGTTATTTTGAATCTTTTGTGTCTAACAGCTAGTTTTTTAGGAGATAAGCTATATATAAACCCTATGAACGCTCAAGTTAGAGTTAGTGACTCCAAAACAATGGCTTGTATATTACGGAGTTTAAGGCCAATGACCAAGAGCTTAAAGTTGAGATTTTGAGCGTGAGAAAGTAGATTAAGCCTTAGTGTGCATAACTCTTAATTGCTTGACCTTGTTGGGTTCAAGTGACATTCTTAGGCTTATTACTCTTGGAATTCGGTGATTTCTAGACGGCTTAGAGGCGTTTTCTTGGTAAGCTTTCAAGGAGGAGCTTGTGAAAAGCAACGAGATGGTTGTGAAGGATTGGAGTCCCACCTATTCGAAGATAAGGACTACTATGAGTTGATTTATTGTATCCTTGTGTGGGTTCAAGTAGGAGCTATACTCTTACGAGAGTGCACCAACGAAGATTAGCAGAGATCGTCGAATCTCCGAGACCTTGGTAAAAAATTCAGTTGTCACTTGTCCCTTTTATGTTTCAACATTTAAATTCTTGCTCTTTCAATTCATATATTACTAGACTTGTGTAGAATTGGAGTTTAGGTTGCAAAACTTTACTAATATGTTTAGGAGTTGATTAAGCACATTAGCAAACCATAGGCACTTAGATTGAGAGTAGTTTCTAGTTTGCTCTAAGTTTGTTAAATTTAGCTTAGTTTAAAAAAGATACCCAATTCACGCTATCTCTCCTCTTGAGCATCCGATCCACTTCATAAAAAACAACAATTTACCATGTCGAAATCCTCATATTACTTCATTTAATACAAGGGAAAACATAAAGTAAATCAAAAGAGGTGTTTATTTTTAATATCACGTAAAAACAAGGATATAGACATGTGACAATTTCTATAATCCTAAATCAAACATTTTTTACAAATCATTATATTTATTTCCTATATAAGACCATCTCCAACCTTAACCCTAGCTGCACCCTTCCTTCAGCCTCGTCGCCACCCTATGTACTGCGATGGTGGCTCTGGTGAGGACCACCAAGAGCTTGTTGTGGCTCCTTTGAGCTGCCTCTCGTCCTCCTGCGCTTCCCCTTGTTGCTCCTACTCCCGCACCCTTTTTGTACTTTCTTTTCTGTATCCACGTCATCATACACCTTACGGTTGTCGCCTCAAGCGCAACTCCTTAATATAAGGAAAAGAAAGGAGGGCATGTAATGGGGTGCATTCGTTAGTGAGGCGGCTTCGCTGGTCATAGCTATCGTGTGTTATCGGACACGATAGCTATCATCATGACCATGCCAAATTAGAAGGAGCATCGGCACAATTCGTGAATCAAATCGAAGGGTGAAAAATTCAACTGATTTTCAAAATAAATCAGTCTGCTGTGATATAGCATTTATATAAAAACAAGTGTTTAGTTCACACCAATTATAAGACCAGGATTTAACCTACCTGACAAAGTTGATCACGCAACGAATACCTTAAAGGATATCCGATCCAATCAAAAGCACGCAAGGGAATCCATTCCAAACAAAAGCAACCGACGGGCTTGGATTCCGGTTTTTTCACATCCGTCCACCCCACCATCTCCCCCTACCACCAACCCAACTCCCTAAGTCTGGTGCTCTGGCCAACCCACCACACCCAACCAAACCGCAGGCGCCTGGGTCGCATCGCAGCCGTCCATCGCAAAGGCGCGGACCCGAAACCCACCACGTCAACAAAACCACCACCTCACACGCACGAAATGGGTCGCAACCCACGCCTCGCCGGCCCGGCTCCGATCTGCTAAGCCCCCCGTCGGATCGGGTTGCGGGTCCCCTCCCCCCGACCCGCCGCCGCCGCCGCTCGCCTCCGACGAGGTCGGTCGCCCCTCCTACTACCCCTCCCCTCTCCGCCTCCTCCACCTCCTGCTCCTACTCCTTATCGGATCTGCTTACCCAAGCCATAAACCCTAGCTGAAGGCGTGGTCTCTGAGCTATTTCGTGCCCAATTCATGGGGTTCGAGCGTGGGGATTGGATTCCTCTGGTCTCCGATTTAGCCATGGACTTGCGAGATCGCTTGCTTGTTGCAGCTGCTTGTGTCGTAATTTTGGGGATTGGGGATTCTGGCGGGGTGGGTGAGGGTGATTTACTGAAGGAAGTTCGTTTTTGTTTCTTCTCCCCAGTGGCATGGCAGCTCGCGACATCTCGCGAAATTTTATTGGGATGTATGTGATGTCAGAGACGTTCTGTAGTGTGAGTGTTAGTTAACCACATGAACATGTTCTGCGAAATTGTCGTTGCGCATGTATTGTAGTTAGTCTTTGAGTTGGAAGAGAGCATGGAGAGTAAGTTTTTTTGTTTCACCTTTTGTTTCTGGAAAAGAGAGAAAGCTCGAGAGATTTTTCCTTTTCCTTTCTATGGTGTAGTGTCTACATCTATTGTTACTATTACTGGTGTTATGTGATGTGCTTCTTTGGATCTGCTGCAGTGGGTGATCATATACGCGATAGCATGCTGGAGCCAACAGCGATGGAAGTGCCTATTGGTGGCTCCGTGAGCACAGCAGTGGTGCCTGTGCCTGCGGTGCACAATCCACGGGCACGCAAGCTGCGCTCTGCAGTTTGGAAGGACTTCACTAAGGAGCGCCGTGCTGATGGCAGCTGTGTCGCTGTCTGTAACCACTGCAAGAAGCAGCTCACAGCAACTAGCCGGTCAGGCACCACACACCTTCGCAACCACCTTGCCATCTGCACCACCACCTCCACACGCCGTGCTGGTAAGCGTCGGAAGCTAGTTGTACGCCGTATTCTCCAGAATAAGACCTCCACCGATGGGCGGTCTGGCGATGGGCATGCCTCGGGTGAGGACCACGACAACGATAGCACACACTTTGATCAAGAACTCAGCCGGCAAGACCTTGCCCGTATGATTGTCCAGCATGGTTACCGGTTTTCTATAGTGGATGATGTGGGCTTCCAAAAGTTCATCAAGAACCTCCAGCCACAGTTTAGGATGGTGTCATATGACATGGTGAGGGCTGATAGTATGACAATTTATGAAAGTGAGAAGCTTAAGCTTCAGGATGTGCTCCTCAAGACCCCTTGCCGGGTTAGCATCTCAGCTGATATGTGGCGGTCAAATACACAGATGGACTACTTGTGTTTGACCTGCCACTACATTGACCATGCCAGTGATGAGTGGAAAGTTAGGAAAAAAATTCTCAACTTTGTGCATGTGGAGGCACATTTTACAGCCGATCAGATTGCTAATCTCATTCTGGAGAAGTTGCACGAATGGGGTATTGACAGGAAGCTAGCTGCTGTTGTACTAGACAACTGCACCTCTGGTGAAATTGTTGCTAGAGAGCTTCTCAGAGTTCTGCAGCCTAGGAGAGTTCTGTTAAATGGGAATTTGTTCCAAGTGCGCTCTTGTGCGCATATTCTAAATCTCACAGTCCAGGAAAGCTTGGAACAGACATCTGACATCATCATTAGAGTCCGCGAGATGATTCAGAATGTTAAGTTCTCACGAGAAAGGTTTCAAAAGTTTCAGGGGACCGCGAAGCTGCTCCAGATGGACAAAAAACTGTTAGTTCTTGATTCTCCTAACAACTGGCCGTCCACTTACTTGATGTTTGATTCTGCATGCTACTATCACGATGTGCTTGTGCGCCTTGCAGAAGCGGAAACGAATTATGCCGCTTTTCTGACTGCTAATGAGTGGGCTGATGTGAAAGCCCTCACTGAAATACTTGATGTGCTCTACAATGCTATGGAGAAGTTTCCAGTGGAAAACCCGACTGCAAACCTCTATTTTAATGACATGTGTGGGATCCATGTTCTTTTGAATACCTGGTGCAATAGTCCATCTCCTGTTGTTGCACAAATGGCTGACCGAATGCTGAAAAAATTTGAGGGATACTGGGATCTTACTAGGCCAGTAATGGCATTTGCATCTATTCTGGATCCTCGTTACAAGATGAAGTCTGTTGAATATTATTCTAGGCTCATTTATGCTAATGACCAATTTACAGCAAAGACAATGATAGATGCCATTCGGCAAACCTTTGCCAATATGTGCAACGATTATCAACAGTCAGCACATTCATTGAAAAATCCAGCTCTTCTCTTCTACTCTGGGAATAGTAGTTCTTGCATGGGCTCTGTGTACAGCAATGGGGATGATTCTAAGACCTTCTCTCGTATCACATTATCTGATGCTCGACGGGGACTTGATCAGTATATTCAGGAGACATCATCAGGCCAATCTTTTAAGTCTGACATGGAAATGTATCTCGAGGAAGCAGTCTATCATCAAAAAGAAGGGAATCAAGATAATTTTGACATCCTGGGATGGTGGAAGTCCTTTGCGGCAAAATATCCTGTCCTTTCTCAAATGGCTCGCGATATATTAGCTATCCCTGTATCTATCATCCCGTTGGACAGTGAAGCCCGGACACTAAATGAGTATCTCAGTACTATGGACCCTTTAACAGTTCAGGGATTGGTGTGTGCGCAGGATTGGTTACGGGAAGGCACAGAAGGTATCATATCACTGAGTCCTGCCAGATACATTAACTTCTGTGTTGCTCTAATAAAGACTCATGTTTACTTAATGGTGATTGGCTTCCTCTGCTTCTGCAGTTGCTAGTTCAAATGGTCATGCAGATGACAAAGCTCCAAATGGCGACGAGCTTATTGTGGCACCAAACTAGGTAAGCATATTGGATGCACTTAACTGCTTCAGTTTTTATTAGCCCCTGTTGAAGATGTTCATGTATGAGCTGTTTGGACAGGAGCTTGCCATTGTATATTGTATACTTGTTGCCTTTCATAGAATTCTACTTTTGCTGTCTGTTTGTTTCTTTTTGAAAACGTTAAAAGGCACTAAAGCACAAATTTATCCAGTGCAATGAAGATGTTAAATGACATTAATTTTATCCAATGGTACTTAGCTTATGTCCTCAACAGACAAGAGTACCCCAACCTGTAAATAGTATGCATTGGCATTTGGCAGTATAAGTCACATGACTTTGTTGATTGAGAAAATTATGTGCAAATAAAGTGCTATGCTACAGCTGCCAAAATAGAATTGCTCATGAATGTCTGTTATAACAGTTAAACCTGTGGTTCTACTGCATAGAGGAATAAAATATAAACCAAAGTTGTTATCAGCCCTAAGAAACACCATTTGCTGGAATTGAGACCTGTAGACGTAGTTATTGTAGTTTTTCAGTCTGCTAGTTTTACTCACATCTTTGGACCTCAGTATTAGTCCTTACTTTCTGTTATATGGCAATCACATTAGTATGATAGTATCTATCTCTTTCAGCACTAGCTGATGATTTTATTTTGGGTTTTTTTTAACCCATACCACTTGAAAATTTCAAAAATTTTTTTTTGAAAAAACACATTTGCTGTCACAATGTAATGTGGGACACAGGTCCACATGCCAGTGAAACTTGCACTTTTTTTCTGTCGTTTAAATAAAATATCATTTTTTCCCCTTATGAACTTTTTCTCCAATGAAGTTATCTTATTATCAAATCGAATGGCTATTTATATGGATTATCAAGTGTGTGTTTTAGACATGTAGCGTATAAGGGTTATATGTTTTTCTGCAATGACATCGTAAATTGGTGGTGTATATTATATTGTAATATTGTTGCATCTGCCCTGTTGTTCTGAGTAGTGAACTTGAATGGATACAATGGTAATGTCACGAATCATGATGATGTTTCATGGCTTGCTTTTGAAACACCAACTGTATGTAGTTGATCGATGGCAGCTGTAAAGTTACATTAGGGTTATTAATCCCCAGATGTTTAAGACTGAAATTGCACGGCTGCACATGACAACATACATTCATCCTACGCATTTTATGTATTTTTATCCACCAGAGAACAACTCTTGCGTCCATAACTATACTCGTATACATCACCGTAATGGTAGTGCTTTAGAAATGTGCATTGTACTTCGTCTATGCATAGTGATATCAAGGTTAGTCCTTGTGGCTCTGTTCTCATGATGCCTTGACATGTCTGGAATCATCAAAGAATCAAGCAATGTTTCCCGTCGTTCTACTTTCTCGGGCCACACGGATAATACATCTGACCAATTGAACTTGTCTGCAGTTGATTCTTCCAGAGGAAGGCCTCCGAGGAGGACGAAGACACAACAGCTACATAATTTATGTCAACTGTCCAAGAAGCAGCAACAATACTCTCCTGTAAATGTATCATTGTAGTTCTAGATGTCGATTTGTACAATGAAGTCCTAGTGTTTATATCTCCAAACAAAGAAGGCTAACATTACGCAGGCGTCTAGTACCATTTTATACAATTCGCTATGTATTCATATGTTGGAGAATACCTAAAAAGCTACTGATTGTGCGACGTACAAATCAACAATTGCAGTTGCTCTTGAAAAAGACAATACTACCTCTTGTACTCATAGACTAGTTATTCCCATAAAGGGTATTTCAATTATTTGTACAGCCCATTGAGCCTATAAATACCTCATCCTTCTCTCATTTGTAGAGAGAGCTCTCTGGAGCAGTATAAAGGAAAGCCAAACTAACAAGCCTTTAGGGCCCTGCTCTCTGGAGACTAATCCCCGTTGGCTCGTCGACAGGAGTAGAGTGGTTCTCTTGAACCCCCGAACATGTATAAATGCTCTGTGTCACTCTTATTCTCGTGGACGAGGGCTCGTAAAACGGCCTACGTTCACCCTCTCACTCGTATTCGGTTTTTACACCTATGACATTTGGCGTCGTTCGTGGGGATCTGTAGCTAACATCGAAGGCTATGGCTCCTACCAAGAAGCACGCCAAGCCTCCTCAAGCCTCGAAGCACAAGGAGCAAGTCGACGACCCTCCTCAGCGGATCTCCAGGCGTGCGCCTCCCTCGGAGATCGGAGCCATCCACCCCGAGGTAGACAATGTCCTTCAAGCCCCGGGTCCTGAGAGCACTTCCTCCTCCCTTGCGCTAGCTGCCACGGGCCAAGGGCAGCAGTCTCGGTATGCCCCCGCCGTCGCAGGGTTGGGAGCCCCGGAGCTTGCTATCACCCCTGTGGCGTTGGACTTGTCCCTTGGCGGGCACTTGTGGAGGCGACCACGAGGCAGACCATGGACTACATGATGGCCTCCTATTGTCCTCTTGGCATTCCTCCACACCTCTCGCCGCTCCTACCACCACCCTCGGTCCAGATCGCCACCGACTTAGGGGTGCACGAGAGCCTAGCCTTCATCTACAGGGGTGAGCAAGGGGGAATCCCTACAATCTCCCTCTGCTGACCAATGCGGTGGTCTCAAGCGGGGCCCCACTCTAGCCGCTGCGCCCACCGAGTCCATGGTTCGGGGGGGGCTCCTCCTGTACCATTGCAGTTTGCACCATCGCCACAACTCCCGAGGCTCGAGCTTGCGCCCCCACGACCGGGAGCCCTAGGACCTTCCCCACAAGCTCCTCCTCCCGGGCAAATGCGCATACACCCAGAGATGGTGAATCAACTCTCACCAGCTGGTGCTGACTCTCAGCCTCGTGAGGCGACGTGACCCAGAGTGGAGGGAGAACCTCTGAGACCAAAGGTGTCCATTCCTCCAATGGCACTCCCGGGTGAATAAGGAAATTGAATCGCAACCGCTCACGAGCACTCGCAAGACTCAAGGGACCATCGTCCGGCCCAATGGAGCCAAGTCGAGGGGAGGAGCTTCCGCTCTGTAAGCACCGGGTGGGCTCCTACCTCGTCGAATCGCCATGACCATCACCACTTCGGGGGAGGGGAGACTGAGTCCGGGGTCTCGCGAGCCGCCTGAACCGCGCGCCGGCGGGAGCACTCCAACTCTCCCGGGCATGAGTGTCGCCGCCGCACGAGGTCACCTTCTCCCCGTCGGCGTGGTGGCGGAGGCAGTCCCGGGGCCGGGAACCCTCTCGCTCGGTAGATCTCAGAAACCCCGTTTCGGCCCAAGTTCCGCCAGCCTAATATTAGACCGTATGATAGATATTTCGATCCCATGCAATTCATGGAAGTCTACTCCATGGCTATTCAGGCAGGGGGAGGCGGGGAGGCTGAGATGTGCAATTGCCTCCCGCTCTTCCTTTTAGGGACCGCTCGGTCGTGGTTCTTCAATCAGAAGAGTGGCTCCATCCACTCTTGGGCCCAACTACGTGAAGAGTTCAACGCTAATTTTCAGGAGAGTTACAAGCACTCCATACTTCCCAATCAACTCTTCACGGTCAAGAAACAGAAGGACGAGTCTACAAGAGACTTCCTCAAGCGCTTCTCCCGGGTACGGAGCCAGGTAGTGGATGCCCCAGACTCCACGGTCATTAACGCATGTAAGGAAGGACTTCTCTCGGATGAACTAAACCGGGCACTAGGGAGGGATCTCCTAAAAATGACTCAACAACTCTTTGAGATTGTTGAGAAATATGCCCGTGGGGAGGAGGAAGACTTGGCAAAAAAGGGGTTCCTCCCGCAAGCTGGAGGCGACTCCCCTGAGAAAAGGTCGAAGGGGTCATCTGGGAAAAAGAGCAAGGACCAGAGGGACCGCTCTAATGGGGGTCATGACTCCAAGATCCTCGTCATAGCCGATGCCCCGCCCCAGGGGAACGGTGCCTCTAAAGAACCTAAGAAGGGTTCTATGCCTAAGGCTCCTCGAGCTCGCGACGAAGTTCCTAGTGAAAAGAGGGGTAACCAAGATAAAGGAGACGACCGTTTGTGCACCTATCACAAAATAGGCTGGCACGACATGATCGAGTGACGTCAATACACCGCTGAAGTGGCCAAGTTCCTCAAGCGTAGGCCTGAGCCGCGCCGGGGATCGTCGCCCCGCCCCGCGGCGGCAGAGGCATTGCCTCTCCAAGCGATCCACCCCACACCCGCGCTACCCTCCTGACGGGTCTCCCCCAGGAGAACCCCCACAAGATGTTGAACAAGAGCTTTCTTTCCAAGTGCCACAAAGGCAAGTTAATGTCATAAAGGGAGGATCGGCCTATGGACATGAATCCAAACGTCAAAGGAGGGAATACGTACGAGAAGTCAATGTTGTGGGAGTAACCCCTCGAAGTGCTCCTCCCAAGTGAGCGAACATCCTGCTAAGCTTCACCGAGGAGGACTCGAAGGGCCTGAGATTCTCCCATGATGACGCCCTTCTGGTGACCACCACATATCCAATTGTGAGGTCTCCCGTATACTCGTTTATGGGGGGAGCTCTGCGGACATACTCTATCTTCGGGTGCTCAAGGGGTTGTGGGAATCACGGGGAGGCTACCACTCGGGCATCTTGCTTTCGTCCGACCGCCCCCTCATGGGCTTCGTCCTAGGAAAATCTATCCAACCCTTGGGGAGGATTGAGCTCCTCATGGCCTTCGGATCGCGGGAGAATCATCGCACGGAAGTGGTCAGATTTGACGTCGTTGACGTCGAGTAGCCATTTAATGCTATCATGGGAAGAGTAACCCTCAACTGCTTCTACGCCGCAGTCCACAAAAACTACTTATGCCTCAAGATACTGGGACCTCATAGGGTCATCTCCGTGAGAGGTGATCAAGACTTGGCCCATCGTCTTTATCATAAGGCGACAACCAACTCCGATGAAGTCAACATCTTTGAAGTGGGGGGCTCGGAAGGGGTTACGTCCCCACCACCCCCGATGGGTATCGCTAAGGACAAGATCCCGCTGGAGAGGTACCCCCTGAAGTCTCACCCCGAAGGAGCACCAAAAGAAATCTTTGACCTAAGTGGTGAACGCTCCATTCGGGTCGGGGCTGAACTCCTCGAGTTCCTAAGGACCAATGCGGACGTCTTCACCTGTGTCTCGTCTGACACGAAAAGTGTCCCTCGTGAGGTGATTCAGCACTGCCTCGCGGTGAGGCCCAGGCGCCCCCCGGTGAGGCAAAAACTACGCAAGCTCTCTCTCTCTCTCTCGAGCGATGTCAGGCCATCAAGGAGGAAATTGAAAAGCTCTCAAGTGCTGGCCTCATCCGGGAGGTCTGGCACCCAGAGTGGCTTGACAATCCCGTCCTGGTCAAAAAGTCTAATGGTAAATGGCGCATGTGCGTCAACTTCACCGACCTCAACAAAGCATGCCCAAAGGACAGCTACCCGCTCCCTCGCATCGACCAATTGGTTGACTCCACCGTCGGGTGCGAGTTGATGAGTTTCTTAGACGCATAGTCGAGCTACCACCAAGTACACATGGCTTCAGAAGATGAGGAGAAGACAAGCTTCATCACCCCAATGGGCACCTATTGCTACCTACGTATGCCCTTCGGGTTGAAAAATGAAGTGGCCACTTTCCAACGCCTCGTATGCCTCGCCCTGAATGACAAGTTGGGTCGTAATGTGGAGGTGTACATCGACGACATCATCGTAAAAAGCCCCTTGGCTTCAGCACATCTTGAAGATCTTCGTGAAACCTTCGGAAACCTCTGCAAGTTCGATCTCAAGCTAAATCCTGAAAAATGTGTTTTCGGGGTCAAAGGAGGCAAGCTCCTGGGCTTCCTCATCTCTCACAGAGGTATCGAGGCCAACCCGGAGAAGATCCGGGCCATCCTGGATATGGAGCCGCCAAGATCCATTAAAGAGGTCCAACGCCTGATGGGTTGCATGGCGGCCCTTGGGCGTTTTATGCCGCTTCGGCACTACTTCCTCAGCCACTCCATCATGGTTCCCACTGGCTACCCACTAGCCGAAGTAATGGGCAACAAAGAAGCGACCGGGAGGATAGCCAAGTGGGCAACTGAGCTGGCGCCCTTCTCCCTCAAGCTTGTAGGAAGGACCGCCATGAAGTCCCAAGTCCTCGCGGATTTTGTGGCGGAGTGGACTGTCGACTTTTCTAGTCGGCAATAAATTTATGGGCAGGCGCTAGATCTCAAACTCGAAGGTCACACAAGACAAGGGGTTAGACAGGTTCAGGCCCTCAGCGATGGAGGTAATACCCTAATCTTGTGTCTTTGGGATTATGTGGATCTCTTGGATCTAAGATTGCTCAAAGCGCAATGTGCTCAGGCGATATGAGGTGTGCTATGCTCTATGGCTTGATGCCTTGTTGTTGCCCGCCTCTCCCTTATATACAGGGGTGGTGCGGCTTACGAGTCTGATCGGTTTGCGATTTCGATCGGTTACAAGATTCTAGTCGATTCTGAGGATAGAGTTTTACATCTTTATCGCCTATAAACGACTCAGATTACAATCGTATCTTCTATATCCAAATACATATTCAATCGTTTATAAGATATGCCCCCAAATGACGGTGCTTGGCTTGGCACGGGGCACAACCTTTGGGCCTCCTCTCTGGGCCTTTCTTCTCTTCAGGTGGTGATGGGCCGGTCATAGAGATACCTGGTTTCATATATTCCACATAGACAAACCCCCAAGTTGTCCGTGGGGAAGTGATGGAGCGTCCCAGTCCACCTGACCCGCACTGGACCCTCTACTTTGATGGCTCCAAGCGCCTAAGTGGCGGGGGTGTCGGAGTTGTTCTTGTGAGACTAGAGGGGAAGGCACTTGAGTATGCTACGCACCTCTCCTTCAACCCCACAAACAACATGGCTGAATATGAGGCTCTCCTTCTTGGGCTTCGTCTCGTAAGGGCTATGGGGATCCGGTGCCTCCTCATTCTTGGGGACTCTCAATTGGTCGTCAATCAGATAGACAAGTCTTATCATTGCCTTGACCCCAAAATGACTAGTTATCTCGAAGAGGTGCGTAAGATGGAACGATACTTCTTCGGGATGGAGGCTCGCCGCATCCCCCGCAAAGACAACCACCGGGTGGATCGCCTGGCCCGAGCGGCCAGCTCCCAAGAACCGCTCCCACCAGAAGTCTTTCTTGAGGTGCTCAACACACCCTCCGTCAAGGAAGATGCTGACAAGAGTGGAGATCCAGAACTGCTCTCGATGGTCAGCGAGATATCAACACCCCCCATAACGTGGATGACCCCAATCATAGAATGCATTCAAGGAGGAACAGAGATGGAGGGTGGCATCGAGGATCGAAGGCTGTTCGCTAAGGCCAAGTCCTACGTACTCCTCAAAAGGATACTCTACAAAAAAAGGTCTTCCATGCTACTCAAGTACCTCCCAAGAGAGGAGGGTGTTGCACTCCTCCGTGAAGTGCATGAAGGTCTCTGTGGTTCGCATCTTGTGCCCAGGGCAACTGTGGCGAAGGCGCTAAGACAAGGCTTCTATTAGCCCACTATGGTGCAAGATGCCATTGAAACCCTCAAAACATGTGAAGGTTGCCAAAGAATGGCTTCGGGTCACCACTCCCCTACTGCACCTCTACACCAGATGCCAATCACATGGCCTTTCGCCCAGTAGTGTATGGACCTTCTCAGGCCATTCCCACCGGCCAAGAGGGCTACAAGCACACGGTGGTGGCAGTGGACTACTTCACCAAATAGGTGAAAGCGAAGCCGTTGCTATCAATCACGTCCCGAGTGATGCAAAAGTTATTCTGAAAGAGTATTGTATGCCGCTTTGGGGTCCCTAAAGAACTCACTATGGACAATGGGACTCAGTTCGATGCTTCTTCCTTTAGGGACTTCTGTGATTCAATTAGGACAACCCTCTGCTTTGCCTCGGTGGCTCACCCCAAGACCAACAGGGCAGTCAAAAGGGCCAATGGCCTAATCCTCCAAGGCATCTGCCGCCGGCTCGAGAAAAGCACACTTAAGCACGGGCTATGGGCGGAGGAACTCCTCGGTGTCTTGTGGGGTATGCGCACCACTCTCAGTCGCTCCACAAGACAAACACCTTTCTTACTTGTGTACGGAGTAGAAGCGGTCCTCCCCGCAGAGGTCCGCCACCGCTCCCTTTGTGTGGAGATGCTCTCGAAGGCCTTACCCGCCAACTTCACGGCGAACGAAGAAAACCACCAGGTGGAAGTGGATTTCGCGGAGGAGATTCGTGACCGTGTCCTCGTCCAGCATGCCATGTACGAACGAGAAGTCTCCCGTTTCTACAACAACCGGGTACGGGAGCGAGTCTTCCTCTTAGGAGACTTGGTGCTAAGGAGGGTCACCGACCCAGGAGCCCAAGGGAAGCTTCATCCTAAGTGGGAGGGACTCTACCATATCTCAGCGGTCTTGGGCTCGGGTGCCTACCGCATCTCCACTATGGAAGACAAGCTGCTCAAGCACGCCTGGAATGCGGACAAGCTTAGGAAATTCTATGTTAAAGTCCTCTTGTACGCCGTAACGACACTTAGCTTGTCTTGATGTAAACCCTTCCGAGGCTATCAATGAAATGTCAAGATTGAGTCATGCATGTACTTCATCGCTCACACATTTCACTTTGAAGAAGACTGCCCCCAACACGTCGCTATTAGGGGCACAGGTCATAACCTCATATTGCTTGCAAGAGGCACACTCCTAGGGTGCATGGCCTCTGTGGTCTTCCCCTAAAAAAGCCCCAAGCGACCAGGAAATCTCAAGTCCCCCTTGGGCAGCTCACTCCCTGCTGGACCCAGAGAGAGGGTATTGAAAGTTCAAACTCCATTAGTTTGGTTTTGGTGTTAATGACAAATCTAATATTGAGACTAACCCTTTTGATAATCATAATATTGATTAATCTCAATTGTTAATTAATGAGAATCCTTTTATGAGACTAACTCTTTTGTTGAGCTTAACTCTCTTTAGTCTCTTTTGGATGAAAAAGATGGAAATATCAAAGGCATGCATTCGAGTTCATATTATCATATCTTGTTGCATTCCTTGGATATAATATTCATGATCATATTGATAAATCTAAATATGAGACTAACTCTTTTATTGAGTATATCTTTGATTAGTCTTATCTCATTGAAAAATGGAAATCCCAAAGGTATGCATCCAATATAACTCTATTATTTCTAGATGCATTCCTTGGATTCAAGATAAAGGATGAACTTCACCGTAGTCTCAATCTTAAGATGTGCATAATGTTTTCAATTCCATATGTACATGAATGCACACATTTAGGGGAAGTTCATACTTTACCTTAATGTTTCAATAGTATTGATCTAATTCATCTCTCTATATCAAGGATCATTACTTTGAAACAATCCCTTGAGTATATTTAACTTGTGTAGTTGTAGTATACTCATGTTAATATAGGATAAACTCAAATGCTATCCAAGATTGATTATGTGCATATTGATTCCAAAGTTCAATTATTTATATGCACATATTTAATGGAGTTTATTCTATAGTTGATGACCTCAAAAGTATTGATTCCTTTCCATCACTCAAATATATTTAGATCATTACTTTCCATCAAAATGAATATATGAAACTTGTGTAGTTAATATATACTCATGTCAATTTAAATGAAATTTAAATTGAGTCCGGTTGTCTTTCAATCAATCAAAGAACACTTCATCATGTGTTGATGGTGTTTCTTCATTGGTTAAGGACAAGCGGAAAGTTCTTGAGTATAATGAAGCATTAGTTGCATCAAAGTACTCAGGACATCTTTAAATCATTCAAATTGAATAGGGTTGTGCTCAATCGATCATAGGGCATCCATTATGTGTTAATGGAGTGCAATTGATGATAGAGGCAATCGTGTTTGTTAGACTAACAATCTTTCATGAGTTAAGAAGTAGGTTGAGTTCAAGAAAATGAAGAATCGGGAAGGAGAAATCATCATGTATTGATAAGCTTCAAGGATGAATCTCAAAGTGAAGTGAAGCTAGAGAAGTTTCATCATGTGTTGATGAACAAGAAGAAAACACCCGGCTTGGAGAGAAGATGATGAAAATCATAAAAGCTCCAAGTGGATGTGCTAGAGGCAAAGGTATAACTAGCTAGGGCTAAGGATGTGTTACTAGTCTTTTACCGGTCTCGGTGTTTGGTTGGGAGACAGGGTTGCTAGTATAGGTTGCCATACTATTAAGAGGGGTCGAATCTTATAGCTTGAATTTTATCATGTGTTGATGAACTCAATCCGGTTCACTCTAACTCACTCTTTTGGTTGGTTCTTGCATGAGGTAAGTATTTGTATGTGTTGCAAATAAAGGAGCTCATGCTTGCTTCTTATTGAATCTTGATTTGGTTTTTGCACAGAGCTATGGATTTGCATGTGTTGCAAAAGGGAGATAGCTTATGCAAGTGGGTTTAAGTGGTTGTTTGTATGGAGCTAGATATTTGCATGTGTTGCAAATAGAGAGCTCATGCATCGGAGTCTTAGCTTGTGACTTGATCATGTGTTGATCATCACAAAGACTAAGATAGATTTATGCTTTGTGTTTGCAAAATGAGTTTTTGCAAAATATAGCTTAATTGAATCTTATCTTGGAGCTTGTGAATAGAGTTTGTAAATGTGTCTGCAAATTGGTTTGATCATATGTTGATTATCACATGGCTCAAAGATATGATCTTGATTGCTCTTGTTTACAATATTTATATTTGCGAATGTGTTTTGCAAAATATTAGTGTTCATGCATTTGATATTGGAGCATGTGATTAGATTTTGCAAATATGTTTTACAAAATTGTTTTGATCATGAGTTGATCATCACATGGCTCAATATTTGATCTTATTGACTCTACTAGCTTGTAGTCATGCCCTTGATCAAGTATATGTGAGGGATTTCGAAAAATCAGATTTTAGACTTGAATGACTACATTAGAGTTTTGTTTTTGTGATATTTAAAAATATCTATGGTTGCTTAAATCTTGAAAATATGTGAAGATTGTATCCCTTGTGATAAGCTTCGCATAGAGTCTAAGATCACCTAAATCGGAGTTCGGAGTAAAAAGTTATGAGCTTTTTCGTAGCTGTACCACCCCAGTCATACCGGAGTATTTTACTCCGGTATGACCGAGGTCATTTCGGTGCGTTTTTTCCAGAGAAGGGGAATGCAATTTTTGGGGTCCGGTATGACCGGACCACCTCCGTTATTACCAGATTTTCTGAGTAATGGCTAGTTTTTTAGCCGTTAGCCTCTGAGGAGCGGTCATACCGGCCCTAGGACAGTATGACCGGGTTTTCTGGGCATTTTTGCCCATTTTGCCCCCCAACGGCTAGTTTTTCTTGTAGAGGCTATATAAGAAGCTTTGGGGGCTAGCATTTGGGTGTTGCTGGGGTTTTGGTGAGTTCATAGCTCTTTGTGGTTGAGTTGTGAATATGTGTTGCACTCTCTAATTTGGTTTTTGAGGTAAGAGTGAGCTCTAATTGCATGTGTTGCAATTAGAAGTGGATTGGGAGCCTCTTGTGCATGTGTTGCACTTGAGGGAAGCCTTGTACATGTGTTGTACTCGGTGATCACCATTTGTACATGTGTTGTACTTGGTGGAGCTCAAGCTAGAAGGCTTGACTTGTTACTCTTGGTGTTTGCCGACACCTAGACGGCGTGTGGAGGCGTCGTGCACGGTTATCTTCTAAAGGAGATTGTGAGAAGACCCGGCAAAGTTGGGAAGGTCGAAGCTCGCCTACCCAGAGGGGGAAAGAGCTACCACTAGTGGAATCGAGGCGGGTGCTCAATTTGTGGAGCCGGTCCAAAGTGATTTGGGCTTGCCTCAACGTGGATTAGGGGAGATCGGCAAATCTCCGGACACCACAGTAAAACATCGGTGTCTCTATTTGTGTTTGCTTGCAATTCTTATTTATATTGTTGTAATTTACATTCCTAGAATTAAATTACTTGATTGTCTTTAGGATTGCATATTCTTGTTAGAGACATAATTAGCTAGTGCACTTAGTGAGCGTAGTTGACTTAGGCTTTAATTATCAAAACCTTAGTTTATCGCTTTCGAATCTATTATCTTTTAGGTTTTGACATAAGGGTACTTAGGCGAGATTTTAATTAATCGTAGAAATTTTTATAGCCGTCTATTCACCCCCCTCTAGTCGGCATCCTCGATCTTACAGGTATCGACTTAAGGAATTATGCCTAAGTCTTAGGGTGCACCGTGGCCTAGTCCCCAGGCACTAAGCTGAACGACCCCCGGGTCACAACCTTATACCTATCCGAAAGGTATAACGAGAACCTCTTTATTTCAAGAATTTTAACCCGGGAGACATCCCCTCCCGGTGGGCAGGAACGCTTGCTCTCATTGGGCTTTAGCATACAAGGACCTCGCAAGCAACGTTGCGAGGGCCCAGGGATGGCCTAATGCTTATGCCTTTCGGGGATACATAGAGATCAGCATCCCTATCTTAACCTAAGCTAAGTCTGAAAGGAACCCCTCTGTGGATAGGGCACCAAACGACGATTGTGCCCCCATTAAGTGGCCTTGTCTCGCGGCATGCTTTCTTGGGTGGTTTCAGTCGCCGGGGCACTCGGCCCCTTTGAGCACATCGTTTATAATTGATGCCAATTGCCATCTTGGGTACTTCCTGGATAAAAAACAAATGCCACCATATCATTCTCATAACACACAAGATATAAACATAAAGCATGCTCATTCATGAAAGGCTACATGGCAAAAGTGCTAAGTAAGCAGCGGCTACAAGAATGCGTCGTGCAAATCTACTCAACATCATCCTCACTTCCTGCTAAACAAGACATGATCTCAAAGGGTCATACACTGGCAGGATCATCACGCCCACTATTTGCGGGTGAAGACACAAAAGCTCTCGAAGTTATGGAGGATGACACACTCTTCACGAACTCAGGGGCAACCTTCTTCACCTCTGAAGTGAAAAGGACGCAGAGTCCATCTCGCACAGCTTGCCGGCCTGAACTGTCACTGAGATAGGAGATGACGAGGGTCCCGACAGTCAGGGTGACTGTGACAAAAGACTAACACCTGTCCTCAGCGACCCGACCAAAGAAGTTAACACTCTCCTCCAGCAAGGGGATCCAGCTCTCCGGCTTGGTCTGTCCTGATGGAAGTGGAGAAACCTTGGCCAAGGCCCTCCAAGGATCTTTGAGCAGTAAGAATGATCTTGTCGAGGTCATATAACTTGCCTAATTGCTGCCACGACTTGGTCACATCATCCTCCAGGCTCACATTCACTTGGCGAATGACATCCACTTACTCCTCAGCGACTTTCAACTTCTCTTCCGTGGCTCTAAGCCTCTCCTCAGTGGATTGCAGCTTTTCTTCAGCAGCTTTCAGCTTCTCCTCGGTAGCTCTCAGTCTCTCACCATCCAGTTGTGAGACCTTCTGCTGGGCCTCTCTGGCTGCCTCTTTGAACATCTCCTCGATCATCCTCGTGGCTTCATCCCTGATGACATTAGAAATGGAGGTGGACTGCGAGGGGAGCTTGCAGGTGTTAGATAACAAGAGGTGAAAGGTTATTCACAGGGTGCGAAGGACTCAAAAATTACCTAGAAATGGAGGTTGATGGCTATGCCTAACCGGTCTTTGAGCAATTCAGCAAACTCTCCAAAGCCCTGTGCGTCGCGAAAGCGACTCATGTACTTGCTGACGTGCTCTTTAGTCAAGCGACGAATCTGCACCACAGCGTCATCATCATCAATGTACAGGATGGCATAGGAGGGGAGCTCGCCAGAGGAGTAAGCCATGGCCTCATCACAATCTCCCACTACACAAAGATCAGCGCTAAGAATGACACGCTGTCTCTTTGAGGACTTGTTCTTGGAAATTTCTTTCTCCGAGTCATCCACTCATGCCTCGACCTCTGCAACCCCTAGTCACACAAGAAGCGTCAATAAGCGAAGGTCGAGGAGTAATGAGATAGCGGCGGAGAAGGGAAACCCATGTACCTTCCTCAGCGAAGAGGGAGTCGAAGGCATCGCCACACTGAACAACTGACATTTCCAAGTCACCCCTGGGAGTGGAGCCTATCTCTCCCTCCTTGAGCTGCGCCTCTACCTCATGCATGAGGGAATCAACAGAGCTGGGCCTTGTGCTCGCATGGCTAGGTTTTGAGCTTGAGTCCGAAGAGGATGAGGATATGGAGGTCGAAGTGGACTATGTGATCTCAAGAGCTCCATCACCTTCCTTACCAAGCTTACCAGCAGCAGCATAAGGGAGTCCAGTGGAGGGAAGCTATGCCCTCCTCTTCTGCGAGGGGGACCTCTAGGCATCCTGAAGTTTTCTCTTGCTCGAAGACTGGCTGTCTTTGTCCTTGTTAGGGCACACGGGCTGCGGCACCCTAAGGGCAGGAGGACGTTGTGATGGACGCTTCAAGAAAGGTGCCCCTTAGCCTTTGCCCCTACGAGAGCTTCCTCTGTAATGCTCCCCGTAGGCAAAGGCCTCTTGGCGACGAAGGTTGTAGGGCGAGGCTTGGTGGCTGAAGAGGGCCTTGGCCCTAGCTGCGCTGCGAGGCGCGAGTGGCCTGCTGAAGAAGGTCTCGCCTTTGGCAGGTCCTTGGAGGGAAGATATTTGCAAGAAGCCCCAACAACCTTGGTTTTCTTCCTCTTTGTCGAATCCAGGATGGGCTCGCCTCGAGGGGGCATCACAATCTTCATGTTGCTTGCAATGCTGTTGCACCCTCAACCATCGGTGATACCCGCCTCCTCGAGAGCCTCGTACTCAGTGGTGGTCATCTCTCTAAGGATCCAATTGGCCTCCTCGACCATCTTCCTCGGAGTGCGCACTGTATGGAAGAAGAAGAAGAAGAAGAAGGGCATTAGGTGCACAAGTCAAGAACGTTCACATGTGAAGGCTGATAGCCAAGCTAGGCTCACCTTTGATTTTATGGGCTCTCCGGTAGTCATCCTTCCCATGAACAAGGGGGCTAGCATCCATGAGTGTCATCTCCTCCATCAAGTCCCGGACGTCGCTCCACTTACGAATCTCGTAAGTAGCATGAACGAACTCCCAATCATCATCAGAAAGAAGAGGGATCTCAGGGTAGTCATCTTGGGTGATCTTTGGCTGCCCCCCAGTGTATAGGAAGCCCTCCACCTTCAGATAGAACCATTTCTTCCCAAGGCGATTCCAGTTGTATTTGGTGACATGCACCGGGTAGTCACCTTGGTTCTGAACGGTCGAGGTCAATGAACCCAAGGGACCAAACTTCCCATTCGACCTCTGGAGATGAAAGAAGTAATCAAAGGCCATGATGGTATGCCTCATGCGCCAGCCCTCGATCGCCATCTCGCACAACCACATGAACACCCTCACCCTTGCCAATAGGTTGGGGGAGAAGTGCGAAAGCTCCACCGTGTAGTGCCTCACAATGGTTCGGATCAACGGAGGCATCTGGAGCCCAAGGCCAACCTCGAACCAGGCCTTGAGAACGACGGTGTACCCCGAAGGGGGATTGGGGCACTCCTTTAGTCCTGGCCACAAGACATCCTTCGACGTTAGGCGGCTCTCGAGGCCACCAACGCCGCCTTCTCTGCCTTGGTGAGAGTCGTGGGTTCGACCCCACGAGAATCTCCTTGGTTGGATCATCAAGGATTTCGACCTCTTCCTCGAAGTCGTCGCCCGCCAGGTCCTTCATCCCGGCTCAGCTCGCTGACTCTTTGTCTTCCCCCTTGTCGCAAAGGGGAGCTTCCGATCTTTGCTCACCAAGGGATCGTGGAAGATACCTGCGGAGAAAGAAAAAAAAATAAAGCCCTCATTGCTTGACTGCTTATTCAAGAAAGACATTGAAAAATCACTAGCAGGGGGTATTCGTGCCCTTGGGCAATGCCCTATGGCCCGCTGCGGCGCACTCCACTGCCTTACGGCCCTAGCCCGTGCGGCCAACTCCGCGGTGCCCTGTACCTAGTGATGGCCAAACGGGCAAGACACCTGACAAGACGCTGTCGCGCCTAAAAAGCGCACGACGGCTCGGCCCGGTAAGTAAGCGGTGCCATGCTTGGGCCGGCGGTGCGATGCGGCTTTGTTCTGGCCGAGCACTGACCAAGACAAGAATGACCGCGCGAACACGGCCCGTTGCTTTGTTTTAAAAATAATCGTTTTATAGTCGTTGGAGTCTTAAAAAATTCAAAAAAATCCAAAAATATTCAAAAAAAATCCTGATTTTTTTCCTACAAATAGGTGGCTACCCCCATTTCCACACCAGCAATTTTGAATTCTCTTCTGCTCATTCTCTTGTGAAAATTCTTTTGCTCTCAGTGGTAATTTGGCAAAATTCAAAATAGTTTTGTCAAAAATCCAAAAAATCCGAAAATCGGCTTTCGGCTTCTGTCAAGAAATCAAGGTGATAATTGTGATTTATTTTTTATTTTTGTAGTATTTTAAATCATATTTAAGTATTAATAGCGTCATTATTTCTTGTAGTTTGCTTTATGGAGCCCGGGAATTTTCCGTCGTTCCCAGCTTCTGATTTCGGTATTTCACCCGAGGAGGTTCTTGCATCATATGCCCAAGAAGCTGCAGGAGCTGTGCCATCCTCAGGCTCTACAAGTGCTACTGCATCGACAAGCACCGGGGCGAAAAGAACAAGACGCGGTACATCGGGAGTCTGGAAAGATTTCGATCAGATTTTTGAGACATCAAATGACGTTCAGATCAGGTATGCTGTTTGTAAATATTGCAAGCATAAATTAACTGCGAAATCTTCAGGTGGAACGGGGCACTTGAAGAGGCATGCTGAGAGCTGTAGAAAAAAAGCGGGGATGGCTTTGAGACAGACGCAGCTGCAGTACAACTCCGACGGTACGGTACGTAACAGGGACTACAATCCTGAGGTAGCTCGTAAATCTCTTTGTCGTTTAATCTCTTCTCAAGATCTTCCTTTAAACTTTGGTGAGTCAGCTGCGTTTGAAAGCTATATTAGGACCGCTCATAATCCTAGGTTTTCTGCAGTTTCTAGACAGACAACAACTAGAGATTTGATTAAATATTATAATAATTATCACAATAACCTAAAAGAAAAATTTAGTACTGTACTTTTTCTGTGTTTTTGACATTTGATATATGGAGTGGTAGAGCTAAAGAGGATTACCTTACTGTAGTTGCTCATTGTGTAAACGATGATTGGCAACTAGAAAAGAAAATTATAGGATTCAAATTAATTGATGCAACACACACCGGTGAAAATATTGCTGATTGTATTGTAAAAGTTGTGGAAGATTTTGGTCTTAGTGATAAGATTTTTGCAATAATATTAGATAATGCATCTGCAAATACTTCTGTCATGAATATTCTTACTCCGCTTTTCAATTCCTATGTTGAATATTTCTTATTATATCAGCGTTGTGCTTGCCATATTATTAATTTTATAGTTAAATCTGGTTTTAAGAGGTTAGATAAGTATCTTGAACCTTTTCGCACTGCAATATCTTAAATTATTCTAATCAACGAGTTGCAGCATTTAAGACTTATTGTATTGCAATGAATGTGCGTCCGTATAAGTTTGGTTTGGATATGCCTGTTAGATGGAACTCTACTTACTTGATGCTTAAGAATCTCGTACCATATGAGAGCAAATTTTCTGTTTTTATTAACACGCACTGTCGTACACGGGATGGTCGGCCGCTACTCACAGAGCAACATTGGTATATTGCTAAATACTTACTGTCATTTTTAGAACTACTGTTGCTTTATCTGGAGTTTATTACGCAACCTCTCCTTTAATTGTGCATCAAATTTTAGAAATTTCTACCCACTTAAAGAGCCACGAAAATGATAATGTCTTGCGTGAAGTTGTTTATGCTATGAAAACTAAAATTTTAAAATATTGGCAAGAAATTCCTATGTTATATGCATTTGCATTTATTTTAGATCCTAGAGCTAAAATTCGGGGATTCTCTAATGTTCTCTCACTTCTGAGTGATGCGGTAGGTACTGATTATTCTAGTTATTTTTCAACTGTCCGTGCTAACTTATCTCAAGTTTATGATAAGTATGATCGAAAGTTTGCTGAAGTTCGTATGCAGCGACCTCCACCAGCACCCACAACAGGTAAGAAGAAAATCGCGTAGGAAAGATATGGGGTACAGGTGGCTCTTCCTCAAGGAGTTCGACTACATCAACGACAAGTGCGGACACATCAAGTGGTGGGGAGCTAGCTGCCTATCTCAACAGCGACACTGTCAACTACTAAGTGCAGCAAGAGGAGGACTTCAGCATTTTGCAGTGGTGGCACGAGCACAAGATAACATATTCGGTGCTTTCCATATTAGCACGGTATGTATTAACAGTTCATGTCTCCACGGTTTCTTCGGAGTCTGCTTTCAGTCTATCCGGAAGAATAATCGAGGAGAGAAGAACAAATTTGACAAGTGAGATAGTGAAAATACTTCTCACTGTGAAAGATTGGGAACAAGCTGATCAACGAGCTCAACATATTGCAGAAAACGCTGAGCTGGCGGAGACGTTCAAAAATCTTTATCTAGATAATGAGGAAGAATAAATGTAATCTTCATTTTTTTTCTTGTATCACTAAGCTATAGGTGGTACTATTTTTTCTTTGCCAAGATTTTCTCGTGTTGAGTTTTTACTTGGCAAGTTTTTAACGAGGCAGCCAAACATCAATAAAGCTCATTGTTTAATTCAAATTATTTGTCAAATTTTAGATTTTATCTCATATTTTAGCTTTTTCTTCATTTATATATATATAAAAAGTTTTTCTACATCTTTCGAGTTTTACTAATTATTCCAAATATCTCCTATTTTTTGAATTTTTTCATATATTTTTTTTGCATTTTTTGTTATACTTTGTCTATTTTTCTAATTTTTTCTGATTTTTTTCGATTTTTCTGACACTAATGGGCTACCGGGCCGACACGACCCGTTTGGCCTGCGAAGGACCGGACCGGCACGGCCCGAGAGGCCAATGGGCCGTGCCTGGGCCGCCACCCTGACACGTGAGCCGGCACGGCACGACCCATTTACAAGCAAGGCCGAAATGAGTCACGTCTAAACGGATCGTGCTGATTTTTTATCGGACCGTGCCATGTCAGGCAGCCCGTTTGGCCCTCTCTACCTGTACCCCTTGCCCGCACGGTCAACACCTCAGTGCCCCTCGCTCGAGCGGCGCGTACCCCTGGCTCCCCGTAGTGCAGTCGCGCCCTACGCACTCACGCATCCGTACTCGGCGCGGCACCATGACCCCGTGCCCTCGCCTGTGAAGCCTCGCACCCTTGCTGGCCGCGCCCTGCGGAACCAGCGCCCTCTAATCCAGTGCCCAACACCGACGATCTGGTGTGGTCGCGCCCCGCGGGGCTAGCGCAACGCGCCCAACGGCCTGTGCGGGTGACGCCCTATCTATCGCCCGTGCGCAGGGCCCCTCGTGCCGGCCGAGCCCCATGAGGGTGCGCCCCTGCTCTCTTGTGCCTCCACGCCTGCGCCCGCCTTCGCCCACCATGCCTTCCCGTAGCTAATTGTGTACTGAAATCTGTTCTCAATTGCTCGGATAATAGCACGAGGCTCAAAATTCAGGTTCTCAACTGTCTCCGGGTACATGACACTCGCGATATACGAAAGACGAGTTCTGTGAGCCACGGGGTTTCTCAGATCATACAACTATGTTGTTCAACCTTGAACATAGCGGTGGGTGCCCCATTTGGGCTTGTACGCGTGCACTCTCGGGGCACCTGCATCTCGCACACCACGTCGTAGCATGTTGGGGTGGACTTCTTAAACTGAAAGTTCTTCTTAGTGATAAGGCCCAATCTTTGATAGCATCCCTGACTTGCCTCTTTTGTGGGGTACTTTGTTAGATCTCACCTCATTGTCGCTATCTTGCCAAGGTGTATCATTGCCTTCATTTACAACCAGTTATTAAATTGATGTGTGCTCCAATCTGTGGCACAAGTGGCTCAACATCTTCATCTTCATCTTCCTCATCCGAGAGTTATCGCTCGTCTTCCATACGCTTGTTCATATTTAAGGTCTTCCTCTTCTATATGTGCTATTACTTTCTCAATTTCCTCACCTTCGTCTACTTGCCCCCGCGCATCTTGCCCAATGTTTCCATCATCATCCCCAATCTCAACTTGCTCACCAGTCTGGTAGCTAATATCCTCATTGCAACCACGAACATGCGGCTCTGGCTAGACTCTCCAATTTCGATTGTCGCCATAAGTGAACTCATTTTGAGGCTCACTACACTCACGGCGTCTAGCGGGTCTTTGGGCAACAACCCTTTCATACGCTTGCACTAAAAGCACCCGACACCATCCACGTTGCTCCGCCTCACATATGACTTCCAAGTGCGGTTCCCTTCAGCTCAACTAACTCCCAATAAACAGGATCATCTCGCATGGTGCAAAGGCAAGATAACTTGAGCTGTCACTTCTCTTGTTCCATCCGAAACGTATAATACAACCAATTCAACACAGAAGCAAATGTCCGCTCTTCAACCCTACTTAAACTTCGATCTACATACTGAAAGTTACTCAAATCCGCACCCTCCGAACCATACATGACAACCCCTTCTCCATAAAAGATTCTAAATGGAACTCGTTCTGACATATCTGCGAACCGATTCATTAGCACACGAATTAATTACTCTTCGTAAAAGGTACTATAAACTATACGTATGTATATCTACACTTGCGAAAAATATCTACATTACTAAAAATATTCATCTCTGCACTTGGATTTCTAAAAAACATCTACAGCCCTAACAATATATATACTTGCACTTCTACATGTAAAAAAACATATCTATCGACATCTATCTCTAAACACCGTAACATCATATTATTATTCGTAAAAACAACTATGTACATGCATTTCCACAAACCGACTAAATTACTAAAAATATAACTAGATTCAACTACATTTTGTTGCTAAACACTACCATGATTTCTTGCTACACACTAAACAAATCGGATCTTTGCACAGTAGCTTCACACAGAATACAACCCTAAACACTAAACAAAATAAACACTATATTTAACTAGATCTAACCCTAAACACTAAACAAAATAAATACTACATTTAACTAGATCTAACCCTAAACACTACACAAAATAAACCACGAAAATAACTAGATCAACTGACTGTATGTACAACGTAGATAATCGTATGTTTACGTAGATAATTACTCAATTTTTGGACCGATATTTGTTCATGGGCCATCCTTACCCTAAACACTAAATTACTAAAAATATGAACACTACATTTACCTACATCTAACCCTAAACACTAAACAAAATAAATCGCAAAAATATTTACATCTAACCCTAAAACAAAATAAACCGTAAAACTAATTGCATCTAACCCTAACCCTAAGCACTACACAAATTAAACCGCGAAAATATTTACATCTAACTCTAACCCTTCCTAAACACTAAACAAAAAAAACCGCGAAACTAATTAGTTCTAACCCTAACCCTAACACTAGCCCTAACCCTAACTCTAAACTACATAAAATAGAGCGTAAAGAAATTACTGCTGTGTGCCGCTCTTCTTCCCCTTATTTTCTTCTCTTCCTACCTTCTCTTTTCTCTCTTCTCCCTCTTCTCTTCTCCCTCCCGTTCTTCTTCTCTCGATCGAGGCAGTCGTTTTGAAGCACCTGAAGTCGCCATTTGGTTGGGCGACAGGAGGCCACTCGTGCCCCAGTCGCCCAACCGGAGGTAGATTTGGTCATTGTCGCGCTTTGGGAGGGCGACATGAGCTGCCGCTCGCTCACGTGGCTCTTGTCGTCTTTTCACTCGGCGACTTGTTGACAAATCGCTAAACAATAGGGCGACTAGCCCCTATTGCCCAACCAACGGACGACAGGGGTACATTTTTGAAGAAAAAAAATTCGTGGTATATTTTTGCAATTTGAATTACAAAATGTATTATTTTAAAAAAAATCCTCAGCAAGCACCCGCGCGCCTCTCGCCTGCGCCCCTGCAGTCGGTGCCCACGCGGAGGTCGCCCCGCTCCGGCGGCTCCTTGGCCCGCGCAAGCCTGCGCTCCTGCAGCCGGTGCCCACGCGGAGGTCGCTCCGCTCCGGCGGCTCCTCCTCTGCCTTCGCCTGCGTGGAAGCGCCCGGCCGTGCTGCGGTCACGATTACCTCGCCTCGCAGGCGGCGCCCTGTGCCTCGCCCCTCCGACCTTCACCCGCGCGAGGGGCCGTGCCTGCGCGAGGAGCCGGCGCCCGCGCCCCCTCGGCCTGCGCCCGCGCGGAAGCGCCCTGCACTGCGCCCCTCCCGCCTCCGCCCGTGCGGGAGCGCCCTGTGCCGCGACCCTCCGAGCCTGCGCGCTAGCGCCCTTCATCGCGCCTCTCCGAGATTTGCCCGTGCGAAGACGTCGGCGCCCGCACCTCTTCGGCCCGCGCCTGCGAGGGAAGCGCCCAGCGCCGAGCCCGTCGCCCGCGTGAGAATCGGCCAGTGCTCGTGTCACCGGGCCGGAGCCCACGCGAAATCCAACTTGCTGCTCATCTTGCGCCTGACGCCCTGCAGGTGGTGTGCCCACGCCCTGGCGCTCACCTTGTGCTAGTGCGCCCGAGCGCCCTGCAGTTGGTGCGCCCACGCCCTGGAGCAACCACGTGCACTCAGCCTTGGGAAAAGAAGGGGAGAAGCAGAGGGATCACCTGGAAGCTGCTCAGCTCAAATGACCCGTTTTCTTCTGAATTTTTATTTTAAATAATATAATTTTTTATTTAAATTGCAAAAAGATACGTTTATCTCAAAAAATTACAAAAATATACTTTTGTCGCTCTGAACGCGCGATATTTCCTCTGTTTGCGGTCAATTCCTAAAGAAAATCATAACTTTTTCATATGATGTCAGATGGAGATGAACTTTATATGAAAATTGTAGCTCTCGACGGGATTTACAACTTTTGTATACAAACTTTTTCAATTTGAAACCATTTAGATGGTAAAAAATAGGATAGAATGTTCAGATCTAAAAACAGATCTGATTTTAGATCTGAAACTTCTATCCTATTTTTGGTTATCTAAATGGATTCAAATAAAAAAATTTATATACAAAAGTTGTAGATCCCGTCGAGAGCTACAATTTTCATATAAAGTTCATCTCCATCCGACATCATATAAAAAAGTTATGATTTTTTTTAGGAACTGACCACAGAGAGAGAAAATATCGCGCGTTGAAAGCCGCACCGATCGCTCTATGTACGGGCGATAAAAGTATATTTTTGTAATTTTTTTGAGATCGACATATATTTTTGTAATTTAAATAAAAAATTGTATTATTTAAAATAAAAATTCGTTTTCTTCTTGCCCCAAGGGGTTATATAGTTACTGCCAAAAGCAGTTGAGAATCTTGCTGGTTTGCTGGAGGCAGGGCCCAAGGCCCAAAGAAAGGAAGGATTGGTATGGATAGTTTGGGCTGTATATGATCATGGGCCTGCTAATTCATTAATGATTTATACTGGCCTAAGTTTTTATTTTAAATAATACAATTTTTTATTCAAATTGCAAAAATATATGGCGATCTCAAAAAATTACAAAAATATACTTTTGTCGCCCGTACATGGGGCGATCGGTGCGGCTTTCAACGCGCGATATTTTCTCTGTTTATGGTTAGTTCCTAAAAAAAATCATAATTTTTTTATATGATGTCGGATAGAGATGAACTTTATATGAAAATTGTATCTCTCGACGGGATATACAACTTTTGTATACACATTTTTTTCATTTGAATCCATTTAGATAACCAAAAACAGGATAGAAGTTTCAGATCTAAAATCAGATCTGTATTTAGATCTGAACATTCTATCCCATTTTGACCATCTAAATTGATTCAAATTGAAAAAATCTGTATACAAAAGTTGTAGATCCCTTCGAGAGCTACAATTTTCATATAAAATTCATCTCCATCCGACATCATATGAAAAAGTTATGATTTTCTTTAGGAATTGACCGCAGACAGAGGAAATATCGCGCGTTCAGAGCGGTACCGATCGCCCGTATATAGGGCGATCGCCCTATATACGGGCGATAAAAGTATATTTTTGTAATTTTTTGAGATGAACGTATATTTTTGCAATTTAAATAAAAAATTATATTATTTAAAATAAAAATTCAAGTTTAGTGGCACTTGAAGAAAACAGGCGCCCAAGGTTAGGCTGGGCCTGAGAGTCTGCCGTGGCCGATTTTTAAAAGTTTGATCAAGTTCGGGATCTTCCTTCCACGACCTCCGAAGGCACGTAGTGTCAGGGGGGTAGGGGGGGCTGGTATTGGAGAATAATTGAAAAGCTACTGATTGTACGACGTACAAATCAACAATTGCAGTTGCTCTTGAAAAAGACAATATTACCTCTTGTACTCATAGACTAGCTATTCTCGTAAGGTGTATTTCGATCATTTGTACATGCCATTGAGTCTATAAATACCCTATCCTTCTCTCATTTGTAGAGAGAGTTCTCTAAAGCAATATAAAGGAAAGCCAAACTGACGAGCCATTAGGGCTCTGCTCTGCTCTCTAGAGACTAACCCCCGTTGGCTCGTCGACAGGAGTAGGGTGGTCCTCTCGAACCTCCAAACCTATATAAACGCTCTGTATCACTCTTATTCTCGTAGACGAGGGCCCGTAAAACGGCCTACATCTACCTCCTCACTCGTGTACGGTTTTTACATCTACGACATCATGAATGTGTGTTATGCCGCCCAGTTAAGCTATTTGCGTCAGATTTCGTAAGATCACTGCAGTTATGCAAACGGCTCTCCTTGAAAGCATGCCCTGGATGGAATGCCTGGAGTGGGCGGTATTGACTCGGTTATTTGAAAGATATGACCAGATTTTACTATTCAACTCCTGAAAGAACCTGAATCAAGCATACATGTAACCTTAGTAGGCTGGGTTTTTCACGTCTCAAGTAAAATTCTAGCGTGCCAGGCAGCAGCCAGAAACTCATCCTACGAGCTTGGTTACCACTCGCATTCCACGTTTTTAGCGTCGCCTAGAGACTCGCACGCCAGGGGAGGAATTTTGCACGCTTGCCACCAAGCCCAACAGCTCATCATGTACGTGTTCATGTATCCCACATGCTATGGCAGGCTTATCCAAATGCCATGCTTAGGCCTTGTTTAAGAGGTTTATTATCCCTGTGGATAAATCAAGATTTTAGTCTAAAATCCGAGCTCATTCACAGGGATCCCGACCAAAAATGAACATCTCAAACAAGCCCTTTAAGGTGACGAAGTAAGCAACCAAACACATACACCACGGCATGGACCTTCCAGTCGGCCATAGCCATAGGCCAGCGCCAGCCACATCACCGTACTGACATCTGCAGCATTCGCGACTTCGCCCGTGCCGCGCCAGTCGTCCTCAGCGCCCAGCCCACGGTACCAACACGCCTCGGCACGGACACCGGCACGCCGCGTACCGCCAACGCCGCGGCCCACGGCACGTGCACGCATGGCGAACCACCTCTCGGCATGACCACTAGTACAGGACACTGGACCGTGAATATGAATGGAATAAAGAACCATCACTTTCTCAGTAGAGTTCAATCCTGGAGAGACCGGATCGCAGCTGAATTGCCATAGATCAAAGGAAAGAATTGCCTAGATAGGTGCTGATTAACCTCTACCTGAAAACAGAAACTTATATCTGACATTGTCAATGTTATCACAAAAATACTCTATGTATACGCTCCCGGACCGATACGGCTTCATTCCCTACTTCTCCAGCCATGCCCTCCTCCGCGTGCACGCGATCGAGCAGGCGACACGATTGGCGGATGCCAGGCTTCTCTGAACTGATCAACATGGACTTGGGACCTGCAAATGAGGGGAATAGATACTCTTGTCAGGGAGACATGCATAGCCCATGCAAGTAGCACGAAAGGCAACTCTGAAGTTACTAGTACTACTGAGAAACAAACACATGCATGAGAACAAGGAGATCAAGCCAATCGCATGCATACTGCTAAAATGGCAAAGCCATGTGGATAACCTGTTTCCCTCCAGGGCTACATTTTTTGTGTAAACACAATTAAACATGGCAATACAAATATACTCGTAATGGAGACTACATGTCTGCCTGGCAAAGATGTTTAGGCTGGAAAAAGATTTAAACTGTACAAGAACATTGCCCATTCTGTAGGTAGCGAAAATTGTTTGCAAGCAACAACAGAAACAATTCCATGTTATACTATATCGACCTTGGCAAGTATATGAGTGTACACTGCAGAGGCACACAATTAGTATCATAAACATCAAATAGAACATAAAGAAAAATTTTGTAGATCACACATTGTTAACAATGTAAAAAAAAAAGTTAAGGAAAGTGCTCCTATTCTCTAAAAAAATCTACACAAATAAGAGTTTTTCTGCTGATCTATACCAAAATATCAACACAAGAATTTCTTTTTGTATGATCTCTTAGGAAGCCAGGAAATAATTATAAAAATAATCAGTTAGGTCTTTTAGGAAAAGCCAAAAATAGACAGCAAACATTGATTTCTTAAAAGGAAGTTGGTCCATAAATAGCGCACGCAGATCATGTACATGAAAAAGGTAAAAGACAATTGGTTGACATAAGGACTTCAAGGGCCCACATAAATATAAGTTTGTACCATTTGGCTTGCAATTCAATGCTACATCAAATCAACAGACAAACTGACATCTCTGAACATCAAATCAACAGGCAATGGTATGTTAGGGCAAATAATATTTGTCGACTTTGCATTGAGTTTTCCATATAACATCTCTGAACTTTTAAGGAAGTTCATAGCAACGACCATTGACCACTGAAAACATGTTTCTGAACTTAGCATAGAGATGTTAACAGGGTTTATTTGGACTTAAGAATTTGTAAAAAGAATGCAGCACAAGTGTAAACCTTCTTCTTATATCCTCTTTGAAAGAACATTTTTAAGCATTTTCTTGTTTATTTTTTTTAAAGGAGAAGCATAGATATAAGCCTTAAAGGAAATGGTATAATGATAAATGTTCAGAAGGCCATGGAGTACATGTGACTTTCTAATGGATGTTTGATGCTACACCTATCACATACATCACACCTGGTCACAGGAGTAAAAGTCACCTTACATGGAATGGAAGTAACCAAACCAGTGGCACAAAAAGGCGAAAGCAAATATCCCAAAGATTTGCAAAATTCCATCTTGCATTAGCGTAATGTCAAATGATTCAGCACAATAATGCTATCCTGTTGACCACAAGGCAACTCAGATCACACAGGGCATGGTACCTTTCATTGTGCACTGACAACTTAAAAGCGTAAGTGATCAAGGCACAATAACCTTTAGTCTCGTACATTAGAAATTGTTATAAAATGTGCGTCAAAAATAGAGGATGAAAAGAACGGGAGACATGGATTTTACGTGAAAAACTCTTGCATGAAAAACCACGGATGCATGAAGGCAGAATTCGCTATATAAGGAGAAATTACAAGCACAAGGTACTTCAGTGCATCTTAACCGTGCGACTATAGTCATATATAGGCTAGGGAGAAGAGTCTGGAACAGAGAAGGAATCCAAATCAGAGTCGGATGCCCCTATCGGTGCCACGTCTGACATTGCTCATCGAATGTGTCCGGCTAGGACACAGATCTGAATTCGGATCACACTTTAACAGCAATCAATTGTGTAAGAAAAAAGAAAAGAAAAGAAAAGAAAAGGTAGATTTGGCAACTTGGTGCGGCCTTAGATGGTTAGAGAGCTCAATTCAATTCTAATAAGCATACGGCTGTCTAAAATTTTGAGGTACCGAACCATCACCTGAGAGCATATAAACTGATTTAAGCAGTATATAGAATATATTCATACTAGCTAGAAATCACGACCTAACTCTTCTAGATTCATCATCTAAATGAAGACAACTGTTTAACAACGATTTTCCCTTTCTGTGAAAGAAAGAGAAACAACATGAAGCGTGAGAGCTATTACGAATGACGAATCATGGACAACAGATCAAACACTTTCGGGGATCTAGGACACAAGGATACCCAGTTATGCGATGGCAGCTGCACCAGGCACGCTGCGCTAAACTACCGTTCACCAATAAAATCTATAAAGTACCAGTGCGGTACAACCAAATCTATGACCACCAAACTGCACGAAGGTACTATTGGAGGCTGATCAAAGTTGATAAATCAAATAGTCACCTTACAGTACACTACTTCACATAATGACGTAAGTTGTCCTTAGTCCTCACAAACTGGATCTAACTACCTTAGTAGACAAATACTTCCAATGTTTCTTGAAACCATACTGGACAAGCAAATTTGGCCCGCTACATGGTAATGTACTTACAAAAGAAGGCGTTCATTTTGCATGCATATATATACCATGCCTATCTCTGTTCTAGGGAACCTAGCTTGAACAACAACCATCTAATTCTAGCCTAAGATACCATTCCCTCTACTTCTTAGTTCTTACTACTTCACCATGAACAACTCAGACAAGCTCAAGAACAGCAAACGAGCAAGAAAGCGAGTGAAATGTAGTAATACGGAGAGAGAGACTCCAGGGCTACAGAATCTATCACGGCTCACCTTTTCCTCCGCGTCCACCTCGCGCTCTCGAGGAGGCCATGGAGGCCTAGGAGGAGCTTGGTGGGCCCCATCCGCGGCCATTTACTGGGTCCTCGACCTTCGCTTGCTTGGGAGAGTGAGTAGTAGAGTACCACTGGAGGAGCGAGCCAGGGAGGAACAAGCGGAGCAAGCAAGCTTGGGGGTGGGGTGGGTGGGGTGTCTCCCAAAGAAAGGAAGCTGAGTTTAAAACAAAACAAAGCAAAGTGGGGCCCACTTCTTGTGCTTGGCTGAGCAAGCAGAGAGAGAGAGTAGGGGCGTGCCGTGCAGAGGCAGCAGGGGCAAAAGGAAAGGAGGGAGCAAATGAGCATTGGCTGTCTCAGTTACTATTTCCGTCCTTGCTATTCGTACAGACGTAGGCTTGCTATACGAGATAATAAATCTAATAAAAAATTAAATGTAACCAGATAATTGATCGCGGCCGTCGCTCCCTACACCAGAAAATTCAAAAAATGTGCGATTGTTATTTTTCATGCGAGAAAATTGAGGAAACACGCGAAACAGCTGAAATGATAAAAACGTAATCGCGTTTTTTTCGTATTTATTCAGCAGAAAAGGACTTGAACGGGTTTTTTTTCCGAAAAAAAGACCTAAACGGAACGCTAAAAAAACTGAAAAAAGTACCTAAACGTAGTATATTTTTTTTCCATAAAAAGGACTTAACTGTGTTTTTTTTTCGAAAAAGGACATAAACGTAATTTTGATTTTTCGAAGAAGGACCTGAGCGCAAGGTTTAAAAACGTAAAAAGGACATAAGCGTAATATATTTTTCTTTCAAAAAAGAAGAATCTAACTGTAACATTTTTTTTCGAAAAAAATGATCTAAACGTAATTTTTTTCAGAAAAAGGACCCGAACGCAAAAAAATCGCAGCTCGGTTCGAGCCGCGAGCTGAGCCAAGCTGGCTCAAACGCACCACAACCCGGTATTCCTTCCATCTATAATAGAGGTAGGATTGGATCGTGTGTATCTCTATTAGATGATACTCCCTCGGTTCAAATTTATATTACCTATTTCTTCAGATCAAGAAAATATGAAAATAACTAGATTACTTTTAATTATTATCACTAATCACTGTATTTAATGCATGCATGTAGAAAATATAAAGTAAAGATAGAAATTTATTAAGGATACATAGAGAACATCACACTAATTTTGCATTATAATATAAAATACATCTTATATTTATAGACAAGATCATTCACAAAAATAAGTCTTATAAGCTTGGACGAATGGAGTATACTACAACTACTCACGCACTTTTTCAGTACTAAAAAGAGGTATATGATAAAATTATTATAATAACTACATTTTTATTCTCCACAATTCGTTCAGAGCAGTGCTTTTATTATTTATTCCCAATACAAATTATACAAATCTTAAAGCAAACGAAGAGGTATGTAATAACTATCTACCTTTTATTCACTTTAATATGTATGGAGCTTTTATATATATATAAAAGCACCTCTTGTTCGTATTTATCTTGTAGGACAACCTTTCCTAAGGATGAAAAATTATATTGCCAGACAGAGAGTATTTCTTCTATATTTTTTTTCTAAAGTCTGTACAGTGCTCATGGCCACCGCAGCTCGCGCCCAGTCAGACATACAATGATACAACAGTCTTTACATCTTATGTCCCTCTCCCTCTCCCTCCACTGTGTATGTGAGTGTACCTCTGAGACGGACCTTCGTACATGCTAGAGCCAGCTGTCAGTCGCGGGCTCGCGGGGCCATCAGCATGCTAGTGACTAGTTATCGCATCATGTTCAGTTTCGGCCCTTGGCAATGGGTCCCACTTGTTATCAGGACCACCTGCCAGTGGCGGATAGGATTTCTTTCTTCCTAGCTGGGAATTTCTCGAGCTCCGTGTGAGCAGCAAGCAGCCAGTGATCCTCGTTTCAAAGTTGTAAGTTCTATGGTTCAAAATCTCACTATTTCGGAATTTACGGTCGAAATTTCAGATTTCAGTTAGATCAAAATTCCAAATCTTGATGAGATAAAAAATATTGAAAATTTTCAAATTACTACAGTGATTTCTGTGAATTTCAACTATTCGGCCAATTTGGCCGAGATGATCATAAATTCGACCGATTTTCATGTTTTTTTACCAGATTTTGCGTCAATTTTTTTTGTGGTGAATTGTAATATCTTTTATGAGGAATACATGTAAAAATTTTGCAAAAAAATACATATACAAATTACGTAACTTTCGGTGTTTCGAGCACCGGCGAGTGAATTTTTTAGTCAAAGGGCCGCGCATTCCCTATCCTTGAATGGTTAGACTCAAGAAGCTCAAGATGTATACTGGAAGCAAGAACAGTTTGCCCGTAAGAACCGAGAAAATAGGCTCTCTCCCTCTCCTCAGAGGACCCTGCCTCCCTTTATATAGTCGGAGGGAGCAGGTTACACGGGGAGTTGGGAGAAGAAAGGATGAGGTGTCCTAGGTTAGGAGTCCTGGTCCTTGGTCTTGGCGATTTGATTGGCGTCCACTTACCCTACGCTGGGTCGGTGGACTCGTCGAGTGACGCAGTTTTCCGTGTCATCGGGAAATGACGCACCTACCCTCTTGTACGTCCGTCACAATGCCTGGCTCTGGTGCCGCCTCGGAAGGGAGCGCATCCTTACACTGCACATGACTGGATGATGAGACTGGAGCTTTGACTTTGGCAACCTCCTCACTACCTTGGGAAGGAGCCACCTGCCCTCGTATGGTATTTTCGAGCTGTCGTGTCTGTGGGGCAGGTGACCAACAGCCCGCGGCGGCCTGGCACTCGGCCTTTGGCGGAGATCGCCTCGGCTTGGTCGGAGCTTGTGGGGAGTCTGACCTATGGCGGGTGTCGGACGCCCCCTGGTTGGTTTGGTCGGAGATGAGTGTCCTTCGTTGTCCAGCGGGGGCCTTTGGCTAGAGTCAGGGTTGGGACAGTCCGTTCGTCATTTCGGGCTGCTAGGGGTACCTATGGTATAAGTACTCGTGAGTAACCCTAGAAAGCAGAGACTTTATTCACCTAGTTGGTGTTTACTATAGTTAAAATTAGTTATAAATGCAGTAATGTTATGTAGACGAAAGAGTAAAAGTAGAAAAGGTAGTGAATATAGGTGTCATTAAAATGTAGTAAACATAAATTATTAAGATAGTAATATGGTAAGCACATCATTGTAAAAAGTGACAAATGATTTCGTTAAAAGCATATTGACTCAAGATATGTATGTCAATAAATGGCACATCAAAGCAATGCTGTATGAATTACGTAGTAAAATATGAGTAGCGGTATTATACGTTGCGAATAGGTTTATTGATATATTGTGAATAGTGCAATATGAGTAGTTGTATTATACTTAGTATTTTGCATTCAAACAGATAAGAAATGTAGATAAATGCTTGTATAATTTTTTTTCTAGCCTCGGGAGACTATTTCACAGGGGTTAAAAAAGGGTCAAAATTTCGATTTTGCCGGCCTTAAAAATATCGAATTTGAAATTTAGTTTTTCGATTTCTACCAAAATTCCGAAATCTTTGTAAATTTCTAAGTGAATCAACAGTGATCAACAAATTTTCAAGAAAACAAAAATCTTATCACAAACATTGCATCCACTGAAAGTGGGTTTTACCCGTGCATGGAAAGCCATCTATCCTGCACTGGGCCGATTTTCGAAAAAAAATTCTAAAAATTTTGATTTTGAAACCTACAGTTTTTAACAATTTTTGATTCGATATTTCCGATTTTTGAATTTTGTCCGATTTTTTATAAACCGGTTTTGTGACCCCGCTGCACTGCACTGCACTGCACTGCACTGAGATTTTTTCTCCGTACGCGTCGTCCTCTTGGCATTTGGCGTGGTGTATGGCTGTTTGCAGTTATGCACATCGCTTTAAGCGGCACTAGTAGCGACCAGCGAGGCAGCGAGTGACTCTTTTCTTGCTTGGCTCTGCTTCTCTCTCTTCTGGCTCCCAGCCAGCAGCAGTAGCAGTAGCAGCAGCAGGTGGCCTCTGCTTGCTGCTTTGCTTGCTTTTATCGTGTGTCTCAGGAAACGGGAAAGGCCAGGAACTAGGAGAGAGGGAAAGACTGGGAGGGGGGGCCCGAATCCCAAGAGATTGGCAAAGATTTGGGGGGCGCTTTCTTTAATGCTGTTTTGACTTGACTTATTAGGTCCGCCCCTGGTAGGTTTGGCATTTGGGGTTCCAGGACAATCATTCAAAGTTGCCTCAAGAAAAAAAAAAGAACAGTTACTCAGTGGAGAAATGCCGCCGTGTTCAGGCCATTTGTTCGATCCTGCTCTATCATCCTGTGAAATTGGGCTCCGGGGCGCGTGGTGTTTCAGTCTTTCAGACTGCAGCTGGAGCAGACGACGCTTTGTCTCCGTTGTTTTGAGGCTAGAAAACCGACGCAAACCCGCGCGAGATTTGTTGCCTTGCCCGGGAGCGGTCGCGTCCGGCCCAACGCGGTTCGTACTCCGGGCCTCCGGCTCGTGTGCCACGGCCCAGCTCGGTGCCGTGCGACGGATCCTCTGCGTGCAGTCCCCGTACTCCACCCAGAGCCGGCAAGAACATGCGTGGGCCGCATGGGGCCGTAGGCCCTTCGGACATGCAATGTCTTTATATTGTGTATATATTGTATAGATAATATATTAATTACTAGGTACCTGTACGCTGTGTGCCACGCTGCAGGCGTCGCTCCACACGCGAGCAAATCGAGAAAACGCACGATCGACACTCCCTGAACGAGTAAATCGAGGAAACGCGCAAGAAGGACCTAAAAATGATTTTGTGTTTTCCGCAAAATGGCTTAAACGTAGTCCTAGAAAAACGTGAAAAGGACCTAAACGCAATGTATATTTTTTTTAAAAAATGACCTGAACGTATTTTTTTCTTTTCCAAAAAGGATCTAATTGTAATTTCGATTTTTCTCAAAAGGACCCGAGTGCAACGCTTAAAAACGCATAAAGGACCTAGACGTAATATATATTATTTTTTTGAGGAAAGGACCTAATTGTAACATTTTTCCCGAAAAAAGATCTGATCGTAATTTTTTTTCGAAAAAAGGACCTGAACACAAAATATTTTCTCGCGGCTCGGCTCGAGCCACGAGCCGAGCCGCGAAGAGCCGGCTCAAATGGCCCTACGCGTGTGGATTCTTCCAAGTATAGTATATGGATGATATGAGAAATCATTACAGACAGTCGAGGCAATCCACTGTATGAGTTGTTTTTAGTCCTATCTATAGATATCATTAAGGTATGTTACAAACAACCACCATCTATACCGTTGTACATACCTTTACAACACACGTACGTCCCTGCGCACGAAACAAGTCTTACAACTATAAGTTACTCACCTCCTCCGTCAAAGTTTATATGGTGTATTTTATTAAATAATTTTGTCTATAAATATATGGCATATTTCATGTTCTAATGCAAAATTAATATGATGCTTGTTTTATAGTCCTAATAAATATCCATCTTTGCTTAATATACTCTACATACATTCATTAAATATAATGTTTAAATATAGTAATTATGAGTAATCTAACTATTTTTAATATTTTATTGATCTATATGATAAGAAAAAATACATCTTAACGGATAGAGTATCTAGTTGCAGCCAAAACTCAACCGACATTGACACGCTTATATTTGAACGTCGTTTGTTGTAAACATTAATCCAACAAATTACACGGGCGCATGCATATATACTCCCATTTTTAGTATATACGCTGAACGATTTTCCAAGTTTCAACTGCCCCAAAGGTGCGTACTCTGACAGCATCTTACTTCACACACGAAGCACGTGGAACACACCGAGCGGCCTCGGGCTCGGCTGATCATTGTCGGCAAATTAACATCGTCTACTTAATTTAATTCTACGTCTACAACAAGATTACTAGCAATCAGCAAAGATTCAATGAATATAAAACATACTAGTAAGAAAATCACGTCTACACATGTTAGATAGCCCAACTGATATACAGATGTAAACAATGGTACCATAGCAACATGCATTCTTTAGATCTAATTACAATAAAAAGATTGCTTTGACCAACAACTATTTGGTCCGAGGCACTTACATAAGTTTGGTGAATAACTAGAAATTACATAGGAAAGTCGTGTCAATTGAAGATAAAAACGAGTAGTCACGTGGTGCGGCGCTTCCTAGAAACCTGATCGCCGCTCTCTCGTGCAGGGCGTCAAAGGCTGGCATTGGATCGGAGACGCTGCTCTCCCTCATGCTCATTGCATGACGAGCGAAGGGACGGAATAGCTCGGGTGGTAGCAAACACCGGAGGAAGACGAGGAGAGATCGGTTTTTTATCACTGTCTTTCATGTATAGGGATGTCTCCCTTATAAAGACATGTCCAACCAAAATCGCCTCGTGAGAACTCAGATTGAACTACCACGATTCTAGGAACCGTCCTCCGAAATCTCACGCTGTAAACTGCACGAGAACATGTGTCTCGCTGAGTCCGCAGTGCCACATCAACAGTCGAGGTGTAAAATGATGTGGCACCATCGGTACATGTGGCAAAAAGTTAGTTACACTTAGCACGTCTCGGTCACATGTTGTGACAAGTCACAAGTCGCACGATAAACGCATGAAATACGCGATACGCGCACGTGTACATAGCCTAACTTAGGCTACCCGCTATCATGTGTATCTCTAGCTTTACCACCAACTTATACTAGAGTCCATAATAGATCTTCTCTTATAAGTTAGTTTCACACCATCCAACTAAGCAATATGGAACTAAAGTCACGTACCATCAACTCAACACCTATTTGACTTCTTACATTAAATTAATTCCAACAATCATTTGATCGACATAGATGTCGCGACCTGCATCCACTGGGCGCTGGGGAGCAGCCGACCTACGCGACCCACCTACACCGCCCATGGAACCCCAACGCTTGTTGGCACCACTCCTGCCCTGTTGTCTTAAAAAAAGAATAACTGCAATGATGAAAGCCTTTCTTCTAAAATGAACAAACTATGAAAATGAGTTTTAGGTATGATCTTATTTTGAATTTTCATCTTATCCGAATTTTTCTTGAATTTTGGTTTTTAAAAAAAATCTTTTATATTAATTGTTTTCTTCTCCTTCAAAATGCAAAACCTAAAATCCCATAAGAAAAAAATCTGAAAAAATCATGTAAACCCCAAATCATCTCCGGGGCATCTCAAAAAATTTCAAAGTAATGTGAACACATTTAGTATTGAAAAGAAATTAAGAATAGTGACAAATGACTAAAAACAATACACATGTCAGAATTAAATAAAAATATATGAATGATATAATCATTTAAGTCTTTATTTCATCATTTTCGGTTACTTGGGAACTGATTTAAAAATTTTCAGAAATAATAAAGCTGATTTGTCCCTTTTATAAAATAAAAAATATAATCAATTTAAAAACAACATTATCAATTTCAGAATTTTATAAAATCATATAGGATTTTTAATCTTCTGAAAATTTTTGTGAAAACCTTAAAATTTCCATTATATCAACCAAAAAAATCGCTAATAAAATAGACTCCATTTTCATCCTCACAAAAATCAAAAACAGAGAATGATAAATTGTAATAGTTACATTGTTAGAATTTTTAAAAATTAGACGAGTTAAGTCATAAGCTAAAATTTTTATAGAAGGGTAAAAAATGTGTCGATATCACTCACAAAAAATTTCAAAAATCTTATACAATATTTGTCAGCTTAATTAATGCATGGACCCAGCTGTGCCAACTTGGAAATCTCTAGTGCTCATTTCTCCTCTCACTGCCAAAAGAGGCCCACTCTCCTATTAACCCCGCTTGCTAGCGATAAGCTCGTGTTCCCACCTGCCCATGTCTCACCACCTCCATCTCACTGCCTAGTGCCCAAAACTCAGTCGAACACCCTAGCTCCTTCCCCATTGCGTTGCACCGCTTCTTTCCCTCTGTAGCTCCAGTCAAGTTGCAAATCCCCGAGCCCTCTCGCATCATGACGACCATCAGCCACTGTATGCTGTCACGACATGACCTTTGCCATACCTTGCCACGACAGCTCCTTGCCATACCCTGTGTCAGCCACATCCAAGAGAATTCAGCGTCGCCCACAAAAACCAAACCGAGTTCACACCATGTCGCACCGCCTTCCTTTCGCCTATAAAGCCACCCAGAGCAGCTCCAAGTTTTGCATCAGCCCCCTAAAGCACCCCTCAACCCCTCTCCCGAGCCTAGCTCCAATTGATTCCCTAATCTGCCATTGCCAGTTGGACCCGAGCTTGGAGTTCAAAGCAAATTCCGGCGCTACGTTAAACAACTTCCCAATTCCTTGCGCATAGACCATCCTAGTAGATCCCTGAGCTCACCCCCTTGACCGATTTCAACTTTCACTGCCTGGAGTGCCGCCGCACCGTTGCTCATCTTCTTCGAGGCCGGTGACTGTGGCATCCCTTTGCGACGACTCTCAAGTGTGTTAAGATGCAAAAATGGAACCCTCTCGACACATTGATGCTTATGCCTCCCTAACTCAAGCTTAACTTGCTCTTCTCTCCCTAACCCGAGCTTAACTCGCACTTCTTCAACCTCTCCGGTCGACCGCCATTAGCACCGCCGCCCTTGCACGGCGTTGAGCCATTCCGGCCAACCTTCTCAGCCACCGAGCTATACCTTAGCTGCACCAAGACCTCATCTAGCCATCCCCACCCTTGGCCGAGCTCGAGCGCCGCCAGAATGCCTCCGATAGCTCTCCCAGTCGCCTCCCCTGTCCACTGTCACCGATGCATGGGCCCATGTGGTCAGCCAGTGCAGTTAAAATTCAAAAGAGCTGAAAAATGGAAAGATGTTTTCATGATTGAAAAGTGTATTTTTCTATTTTACTGGCATTTTCCAAAACCTAGGGATTCAAACATCAATATTTTTTGCATTTTTGATCCAATTCAGTGAAATAAATTCTTAAATTGTTCTAAACTCATGTAGTTTCATAATACATAAAAATATTTAATTTTTTATCACGTTTTGAATTAAAATTCGAATAAGACCTAATATGGACACTATATGAAATATGTAAACCATAGCTCCTAAAATTATAAAATAAATATACACATACTCCTGAGACCATAAGCAACCCATTTTTTCAAAAACATTTAGATATTAAGCTATTTTAAATTAAGTTTGAAAATATATTATTATCCAATGCATAGAAAATTCATATAGCTATAATTAGTGCATACAAATTTGAAACATGGTACAACAAATTCCTAGACCTAGTTTTGACCATTAAAACCCTGTTTATGAAAAAAAAAGATTTCATTTTTGGTTAAGTTGGAACCAGGATTATAAACAACCTTGCTTTTAATACACATTTGAATAGAATATAGTTAAAACACAAAAAAATGAAGAATACATGCAAAACCTGTGTTTTGTTTTAAGAAAAACACTCCATAGGATAATACCATTTAATTTTACAAAGATAATTGTATTTGACCTTAGTTTACAATAGTTTTCCATTTAAGTTAGATTCTAGACATAGAAATACAAATAATAGCAACTATAACATATAATTTCCAAAAATCATGAGAAATATTTCCTAATCCTCATTAGGACCATAATACACCTATTGATGCAAAAATATTCTATATTTGATTTAGTTTGAAATCAGTATTACTACTTGATCTACAAGTTCAATTACGCTTTACGCATAGTAACCATAGAAGCCTCCTTTGACATAATCTGCGATTACTGCACTTATGTGATATACCTTAAGTCTTGCTGAGTACGAAAGTAATCACCCTTACTTATTTGTTGGTTTAGTTGAAGAAGAGGTCCCGAGGTTATATGCTTCGCCGCAGGATACGTGAATTTTGATAATGCGACTCTTTAGGGATTATACCTTATCAGTTGACTGAGGGGTGGATGGGTACATTACAAGACTTTTGTTCTTACCACTGCAATATACTCTGCTTTGTAAGACCTTATTGTATAAATTACCATTATCATATGTAATATTGAGTATGGAGGTTTTATAAATTGTTGTAAATGTGCGTACTAGTCACTGATCATAGGACTATTACTGTATGCACATATATCATCATTCTTGGTCTTTTGTACCAAAAAGGAGGGTCGTTACAGAAATTTCAGTAATTTTGATCGGATTTTAACTTTTTTTTACCGGATTTGGGTCAATACCCCATAAGAATGTCATCTTCTATGAAAATATTTGAAAAAGCTGAATTTTTGAGACACTTTATAAAAATAATAGAAACACTGTCAGATTTTTATAAAAATGTACAAACTGATCATACTCTAAAAAATTTATGGTACCATACTTAGCAGTCTATGATCATATAAATTTTTTAAAAAAAGAATTGAGTTTCATTTGTTATCTTTAAAAATTCAAAAATAGAAGGAATATAAATGAGACAGTAACATTGTCAGAATTTTATAAATTAGCTCAAGTATGATCATGACCCAAAATTTTTATGAGAGTTTAAGCATTGCCTAAGAACCCTTTTCTAAAAGTTAAAAAAATTCTAAACCTTTTTTGGTTGCTTAATCAAATCTATAGAAGGAATACATGTACTCAGTCAGGCTTTTATTAGAACAGTAGCACTGTCATAATTTTTAAAATTTCTTAGGCTTGATCATCATATGAAAGTTTATGGGAACATTAATGATTCTTCAGGACAATGCATAAAATTTTTCAAAATTTGCTAACGTGGTTTGAACCATTTTTCATTCGGTTGAAATTTACCGGTCAACCTTTTATCAGAACAGTAGCACTGTCCGAATTTTTGAAAATCCTTAGGCTTAATAATCATCTAAAAATTTTATGAAAACTTTACTGATGCATCAGGACCATCCAAAAAAAATTTCAAAATTTTCTAACGTGGTTTGACCATTTTTTATTTGGTTGAAATTTGCCAGTCAGCCTTTTATCAGGACACCAGCACTGCGAGAATTTTTTTTAAAAAAAATTAGGCTTGATCATTATCTAAAAGTTTTCTTGGAATATTAGTGATGTGTCAGGACCATCCACAAAAAATTTCAAAAAATTTCTAACATTGTTTCGACTATTTTTCACTCGGTTGAATTTTGCCAAGATTTTGGAAATTTCATTTCAAAAATTTTGGATTTCAAATTTGTTTTTTGAATTTTGATCGAATTTCACCCAAAATCCCGAGATTTAGTTAAAATTTTGGATTTCACCCGTTTCCAAGTTGTGAACTGAAAACGAAATTTCAAACCCTGAGTGTGACAGATGTAGATCTTCCTCATCCACGGTTGCAAAGACGTACGGGAAAATAAAAAAACTAGCAGTCTTGCAAACTAAGACTATGTTACTGTGGCAATTGAGATGGTAAGAGATGAAGTACGCACCAAGTGGTCGACCCTCGAGTAGTGGTATGGCCAGAAAGAGCAGGAGAACAAGCTTGGAAGGAAGTGCACTGTGCACACTTCATGGCTTAAGAAAATTAAGGAAAAAAACCGATGGCGTGAGTAGTAGTGGGTGTTGTGTCGTGCTGGGCCGGTCCGGCACGAGCCCATTGTTCTTCGTGCCTAAATCGTGCCGGTCCACGACGGCGCATCGTGCCCACCGTGTCGTGCAGGCCCGGCTCGCCTTCGGTGAGCCCAGGCACGATCTATTTGCGCTACGTGCCGTGCTGGCCTAGGCCCAGCCCATTTGCACTATTGCGACAAGAGAAAAGGAGTCAGAGACACATATAGATGAGGCAGTGGATACAAATATTAGGGAAAAAAGAACTAACATTTATTTATTCTTGACCGTTGCTCCCTCTCTTAGTCGTTATCTCTCTATCTCTCTCAGTCTCTCTTGCTCTCTCTCTCTCAATCTCTCTTGCTCACTCTCTCTCTCACCCAATCAGTCTCTCTCTCGCCCAATCATTCTCTTTCTCAATCTCTCTCGCCCGATCAGTTTCTCTATCTCAACCTCTCTCGTTCGCTCTCTCTTTCTCGCCTGGTCATTCTCTCTCTCTCAATCTCTTAGCCTCTCTCACTCGATCAGTCTCTCTCAATATCTCAGTCTCTCATTCGCTCGAGGAAAGGTAGAGAGAGTGGGATTGAGCCAGAGAGAGTGACATAGAGAGTTAGGTAGGTGTTCGGCATGTCCCTTACTTGCGAACTTCTTTAGTAGAGTGTCACACTTGTCTACTTTCGAAATAGTCAGGTGGATCTCTGTCCCTGCCTCCAAACATGTGATATAGAGAGCCAGAATAAAGATAAACTTTCTCTCTCTCTTTTCATTCTCCTTTCATTTTTTCCACCTGTTTTCTCACCTGAACTTTCTCTCTTTTTTTCTTTCTCCTTTTATTTTTTCCACCTGTTTTTCCCTCCCCTTTCCCCCCAACTGGCGCCCTCTCAGTCCCCAACTTGCCTCGCCTTCTCCGCCGCCTTGTGCCGCTAGCCCCTTCTTCTTCCCCCACCACCCACACGCCCTCGCCTCCCTCGCCATCCCTGCCGCTCTTGACTCCCCCCACCATGGCACTCCTCGACCTCCTCCACCCGACGCCCCCTCGGTCTCCTGGCGGGCGTGGCACGGGACCCGACCAAGGCGACGCACGACCAAAGCATCGCAGCGGGGGAGCTACGGCGCGATCACACAAGGCCACGGCGAGGCAGCGCGACAGCGCAAGGCCACGGCGGGCGACGGCTCGGCCGGACGACGCAGTGGGGGAGCCTAGGCGGCAAGGCGCGGCAGGCGGGGAAGACAAGCCACAGGAGGGCGAGTGCTGTACGGGAGGCGAAGGAAGTCAAGCGGCCACGCAGGAGGCGGAGCGACAGCAACACCGGGGCGGCTCGAGGCTTAGTTCTATGGCGCACGAGGCTCGGTGGCATGACAGGCGCAGCGACTTGACGGCTCGGCGCGGTGCCCCGGCGACACGGCTGTTCCCAGGTAACCCCTATCCCCCCTCTCCCACATCCCTACAACGGTAGTACGGCCATACCGGGCGTGTCGTGGCCGTGACGAATGTGCTCGTGCCGCCGCCGTGCCAGGCCGGCACGAGCATGGCCCAAACTGTTGTGCCGGGCCTTGCCGCCCACCGTGCCCGATTTCTCGGCCCAACACGGTTCGAAGAACAGTGACAGTCTACCCGACAGGGTCCACTTTGTGCCGGGACATGTTTTGGGTTGGGCAGCGCTATCATGCCTCAGACCGGCCCACAAAGGTGCATCCAAGTGCCCTCCTCTAGGCGTGAGCAAGGCATGAGCTATCTGTGACCAGCTCGTGCACGTTATATATATAGTAGCAAACTCTTACCGACGGGCGACGGCCGAAGTCCCGAGCGTTGATTACTCGATTTCCAACCGTGACGTCGTTTTTTTTTTTTTTTTTGATGAAGCATACGTATCGCTCAAGTCCAAACTAGCCGTCAGCTAGCATTTCTTCTCCGAACGTTTTCAAAATGCGAAATGAGTAGCCTCCGGCGTGCTTTGATTGTCTGCATTGCATCAGACAAATTTATCGAGACTGCGTTCGTTTTGCGTTTGTTAGATTGTCTGCCTCGCTAGCAACCAGCAACGACAAGCCTTCTTTCCTGACTACGGACTGAACCAGACCTGTCTATATTGCGCACGATTCAAACGCATAGCTGAACGGAGATTGGTTAATGTGGCCTGCACAAGGTGTAAAAGGTACTAGCAGGCCCGGCCCTACAAGCCTGAACGCATGATTCAGGCTTGGGTTGGGCGCGTGCACACGGACACGGTTACGTGCCCAGAGGAAACGGCGCGGAGCACGCTGTGATCACCTTAGGCCCATTGGGCCCACTCTCTTTGCGCTAATCACATCTGATGTTTGCTTGCGAGTTTTTTATATTGATTTTTTTGCTTCAGACTTGAGAGTTTGGAAGCATCACCCTGCGAGTAGTTGGGCGAAAGCTAAGGCTTCGACAGGACAATTAACAAGCTGGAGGTCATTGGGATCATCATGTAAACTCAAGTCCCTTACAGCTTCAGAAAAGCTAAAGCCTGTAGGAAAGGCATACAAGCTCACGAGTTGACACCACGAGCTCACGTACATATTATTTTCTTGATTTTGATATATGCCACCCTTCTTTATACACAAGCTGCTGTGTTGTTTACATCTTCCCGATTAAAGATCAGGTGTTTTGGAAAAGCCTAGAAGCTCGGTTATTGACGATTAGCTAAAACTGCATCCCAGGTTAAGAGCATAGGATTTCAGGGAGAGTACTCAAACTGTGCTTTTGTATTTCATACATTTAGGTTTGTCTAATCTTCTCAAACTTCTAGCATTTCTTGATAGTATAAACTCCATGAGACAGAAAAAATAATAATAAAACAGCCTGTCTGATTTAGAATCTTAAGGTGTACATAGATTCTGACCTGAAAACCCCTAAGGCACATGACTGCATCCCGAGTTTGGTTTCCATTTAGCATGGTCTGCTATTCTATATATGATATATATCCAGTTTAAAAGCCCGAAAAAAATAGAGAGAACAGTCTGAAACCAGAAATCCAAGTTAGCCTTGAATTCCCTTTGCTTAATAAATTGTTTGACGCTTTATTATGTTATATATGTGTGCAAAAGATATAATGTCTATATTTATAGATTATGCTGCCTTTTTATCACGGAGGACTATTCAACATGTTATCGTTCGACATGAAGGACAGGGTTATCTCTGTTATTGATCCAACACCTCTACCTGGATGGGTTTCAACGGATAAACCATCCAGTTACTATCTTGATAGAATACAAAAAATTGGTATAATATTCGATCGTGCTATAAGGATAGTAAATCCCTCATGGAACGACGATATCTATGATTGGCGTATTGTAGCTTTAAAGTCTGTTCCAAAAACAATAGACCGGTAAGTTATTTACACATATTAGTAAATAGTTAAATTTTTGTGTACTTACATGTAGCAATTAAATGTTGTGCAGGAACTTGACAGGTTATTTTGTCATGAACTTCATGTACATCCGAATGATCAACGATTTAATGCGGATCGCATGATCGGTACTCTCTATTTTATTAATCACTTTTTATAAGGTTGTAAAGTAGGTCTATACTGATGATGCTCTACAACGTACTTACAGGGTTCACCTATCCTCAGGAAGTGTTTTGTTAATTGAAATACTAAAATACAAGTGGAATGAGTGCGCAGAAAACATCCCTCAAGACATAAGAACAAGTCTTAAGAGCATACGGGAAACGTTTAGCGAAAAATATTATCGAGTGTTATATCTTCATTTTTGTACTCGCATACAGGCACTGTGATTATTTATTATTAAGTGATATATTTATATTTATCTTCTCATTTAATTGATAAATAGGTGTACTGCCGTCGTAGCGTTAGTACGGGCACTATACTAGTATGAAGTGGTTTACTGGAGAGGCCTTCAAAAACTGATCCCTATTGATCCATATCTTGCTCACCTCACAGGGAAAGAACATCATATCAAGATAGACATTGCTTTTGAACGTTCAAAAAGCAAACAGTTTTTCTCTTGAGCTATTTGCAGAACGTCGTAGCCTCACCGTCCGTGGGCAGCAACAAATTGACACAGCCTAGTTGAAGGCCACAAGCAAGCTCGCTGCTGCAGGCTTTAGACAGTGACTTGACTCAGGAGGCAATAACTGCTGCAGCTCAACCAAAAGAGGCTGGCTGCTGAACTGCCGGATCCTGATGGGTTCAGTCCCTAGCCAAGGCAAACCTGCCTTATCCAATTGGCCGGCAGGTAATGACTAATGAGCCAGTAGAAATTAGTTATATACACCCTGGAATGTGATGGAGTTAGGCCGAGATGATATTTCTATTGCAATTAGGAAGGAAACACCAGACCATAACCATAACTCCATCTCTCCAACTTGTCGATTCTTGTATTGAAGTCAGAAAAGTAGCTTGCCATCAGCCCACTGCCCGTCGATATATGTCAGTATCCATTTAGTATTTCATTGAGGCATTGACTAAGTTAATGTTATCTTTTTCGTTGTCTCCTTTTCTTCTTTTCTTTCTTTAATCGTTGACTCCGCTACATTAAGTAAAGCACGGCCAAGGGGCGGTGTCAACGCCTCGCTGATGATTAGGAAGTTCAAGGCCATCTTTGCGGCTTGCAGGAATCTGTAAAATTCTATTGGAATATGACGAAGCTATGCGTTTCCTTTTCTTTGAACATGCGTCAAAAGAGAAGTGTTCAACTTGCCTTTAGCAGGGATCAACATAATTTATCCCTTGTCCAGGATAAGAGAGCAAAAAGGTAATGCGCAATCGATCTTTCAAGTTCAAGACGAAACGGGATTGTCAATTTTTTTTTAACACTTGAATAGAAGCTGGCTCATATTCAAATCTGAAAGAGAAAAACCTATTGGACCTTCTCAGCGTAATTAAAACGATAGCTCCCAGTATCAAGCTTCCCCTCATATTTATAGACCAGCACTTAGCTCATTCTGCAATAAACATTGACAAATATGGAGTATATGTGAAGTGAAACATAAGGGGGAAAAAACAGAAACGGCATATCCTGTAATGAATTTACCCAAGTTAATTTACTGTTGCAGCTTTGTGGGCTCTTTACAGCTGCAGAGAACGATTGCTAGATGGTGGTTGCAACGTCATTCCACACAAGGGGTAGGCTTCAAGCCTTCATGGCTCCAGCTTCCTCTAACTCCAATCCTCGTTCCTTTAACATGACATGGTTCATAGTATTGGTGTCCAACGTTTTCCTATCTGCTTGAGATCAAATCACGCCGTTCCGATTGATCAAATCCGAGATATGCGCGACGTCCTATCTCGTGCACTGTTCGTCAAGCACCTCACATCCATGTTGATGGACACTGACATTAGTCAAGCAGCAGAAAAGTAAAAAGGAAAATTAGTTCTCTCTTCTAAACCGATAAGACCGAGTAAGAAATGTCAAAATGGTTGACCTACTACAAACATGGAGCCGGACAGCCGGTCCAACCAAAAGGAGGCACATTTTTGGTATACTTCCAACTGGCACAGGGTTTAACAAATGTGCAATGGAATAGCTAGCCTTGGAATTCTGGAAGGAAGGGTTAATGTAATCATGCGCAGTTAATGTAATGATAGGATGGTGAGGCTACTAAACAACGCTTAAAGTAAACTCCGTACCGTCGGTACCGAACACTTGACTTGCTCAGTTGCTTACATTGCTGGAGTGTGTCGACTTGGGCCGCAAACCTTTGAACCGATTAACCGAACGTGAAGTTCGGCACAGCAAAGTGAGCCTTTTTCCAGATCTCAAGGTGTTCGGTTCATGTGCATAAAACGCAGCTTGCCTCCCTCCCTTGGCGTCACCAGATCTAACGCGTTCGGAACGTGCAGGCAGGCAGGACGTCTGCCACACCGACAGGTATGCATGGTTTGGGGCCAAAACGATCTGTTCAAGAGCCTGCCGAATCAAATCCGGCGCCTTATTCGATTGGATGGGCATATCATCCGTGAGCTGTTTCTCTAGTCTAGTTCCTGTACGTTGTGATCATATCATACGTGTTTTCTGCCGTTTTGTGGTGAAGCGGATGTGCGTGCATGCGCCGTTGCCAATTTGCTCGGCGCTGGGAACGTCCGACGCGGCCCACCACCTTCTTCGCCGTCCGGAGCAAAAGAGAACGAAAGGGGCCCGACAGAGCGGCAGCACAGGAAGTATCTCTTGCTCTCGCTGTGGAATGGAAACGATGCATCTGACATCCCAAGCGCTAGTGTATTGCTGCCTGGTAGGTGTGGTCCTTTCGGCCGCCGCAAAATGCATGCATCCGCTGTGCGAGCTGCGATTCCTTTTTGGTCGGAGACGAGAGTATCGCCACTGATGCGAACCATCCGAAAGAATGAACGAGCAAGAAACAGGATATTAGATATGGAGGTCTAACGTTGCACAGCGTGAAACTACTACTAGCGCTAGGAAATAGTAGGTGAATGCACTGCACAGCCTGAAACTACTACCGGCACTAGCGGATGGTAGGTAAATGCATCTACCCTCGGAGGAATCGGTCACATTCGGGGCAAGTTGATCTCTGTTCTGAGCTAATATTCTCTTGACTCAAATTTGATTTCTTCAAAGTCTTCCGCATAATTTCTCAAGATGTTGTTGGGGGTATACCGGCATAGTATAACTTTAGAAGTCAAGTACCCACCTGCTCGAGGTTGGGTTTGGTGGAGCAAACTGCTGCTTAATCCGATATACCATTATTTTGTTGCAGACTCACAGGCCACAATGTCAAAGCGGCAACCATGTCCCCCAAGGCCCCAACCCAAAGCCCCTTTTAGCCGCACGCGTTGACCTCCGGCTCTGACAAGTTTATACATGGGGATTGGAGGCCGTCCAATGCCAGCCCAATCACCAACCACTAGACTTGCTTTCGCAGCATTTGATGCGATCGTCCATGACCGAGAAGAATAAGGCAGCACGACCACGACGGCCTTTGTGCGGTTGTTCGGCGAGCCGCTGTACGTCCAATCTGGACCGGTGCCGCGGCACCGCTGATTAATTCGGCGCAGCGGATGAGGATGAACTGACCCCGAATTAACAATCTTGACCGGTGCCGCCGCTGATTAATCTGCGAGCATCGCACAGCTGACTTAAGTACCTTACCCCAATTTACTAACACACTCTGCTTCACATAGTACTCACTCCGTTTACAAGACGTATTTCTTCTGGTCACGTAGACTAAGAAGATATTGAAAATAACTAGATTATCCATAATTATTATCACCGAGCAATATATTGAATTCATACATGTAAAGAATATGAAGTAAAAATAAATATTTATGAGGAGCATATAAGGAACATCATATTAATTTTATATTAAAATATAAAATACATCTTATATTTATGAATAAGATCATTAAAAAAATAAAATAAAATTAAGAGGGAGTACTATTTTGGCCTGTATTATGATGCTAAGTTTCTCGCACACGCATTCAATTACACGAGAAACACGAGCAGGCCCGTTCCCGTTCACAATCTGTCGAAGTTGACACCCTGGCGATTTTCTAATCGTCAGCCGGAGTAACCTATCTCGTGTTCCTCGTTCTCAGTTTTCTGAAACACGCAGAAAAGAAACGGATCGTATTTACCTGCAAAACCAGGAGATGCATGTGCCATTTGTGGCGAGAGGGAGGGTTGAAGCGAGGGAGAGTGCAGGGCCAGGCGAGGGAGGCGCGGTCGCTCGTTAATTAACCGCAGGAGTCGCGCCCGCCCACAGCCCCACACTCACGCAGTGTCCAATTGCCGCGCGTGCCCAGAACGCACCACCTACGCTTTCTGGCCTTGCCAAGTTGAGCTTTGACACACACCAAACACCTTCCCCGTTTCCTGATCTAATCCCACCCAATTAACTCCAAGTCGTCTTCTCCTCCTTCTTCTCCTTCCCCTCCCTTTGTGTGTATATATATATATATATATAAACGCGCACAACCACACGAAGGCTCACAAGTCACAAAACCAACTCAGACCGAACAAAAAGATCACCAGTTCAGCACCAGCACCACACTGCAAAGCAACAAGAAGTCCACCCACAAGTAGAGGGAGAGAGGAATGGCGATCGCCGTGAGTGGGCACTGGACGCGCCTGCGGACGCTCGGCCGCGGCTCGTCGGGGGCCGTGGTGTCGCTGGCGGCGGACGGCGCGTCGGGGGAGCTGTTCGCGGTCAAGTCCGTGGGCGCGGCGGACGCGGCGCTGCTGAGGCGAGAGCAGGGGATATTGTCTGGGCTGTGCTCGCCCCACGTCGTGCCCTGCATCGGCGGCGGCGACGGCCGGGACGGGTCGTACCATCTCTTCCTCGAGTTCGCCCCCGGCGGCTCGCTCGCCGACGAGGTAGCGAGGAATGGGGGACGACTCGAGGAGCGAGCCATCCGGGCGTACGCGACGGATGTCCTGCGCGGGCTGGCGTACCTCCACGGGAAGTCGCTCGTTCACGGGGACGTCAAGGCTAGGAACATAGTGATCGGCGTTGATGGTCGTGTCAAGCTCGCCGACTTCGGGTGCGCGAGAACCCTGGATTCGGCGAGGCCGATCGGAGGCACGCCTGCGTTCATGGCGCCGGAGGTGGCCCGCGGGGAGGAGCAGGGGCCGGCCGCCGACGTGTGGGCGCTCGGCTGCACGGTCATCGAGATGGCCACCGGCCGCGCCCCGTGGAGCGACATGGACGACGTCCTTGCCGCCGTCCACCGGATTGGATACATGGACGCCGTGCCAGAGGTGCCGGTTTGGCTGTCGGCGGAGGCGAAGGACTTCCTGGCCATGTGCTTCACAAGAAACGCCCGCTATCGGTGCACGGCGGCGCAGCTCTTGGAGCATCCGTTCGCGGCATTTACCTGCCGCGACGTGAAGGCAGAGGAGGCGAAGGCCAGGTGGGTGTCTCCCAAGAGCACACTGGACGCGGCATTCTGGGAGTCGGAGACCGACGAGGAGGAGGAGGACGAGATTTCGGAGAGCCCTGCCGAGAGGATCAAATCATTGGCGTGCTCCGTGTCGGCCTTGCCGGACTGGGATCCCAACGATGGTTGGACCGATGTGCCCGGTGAGCAGTGTGAAGTCTGTGATTCACCGGCAACCAAGGAGTCGGCTGATGTGGCGCGCAGCGTGCCAAGCAAAGTATCCGGCGCGGCGACGGTGCCAGCTGAAGACATGGATGTCGGCGGCGGCCTTTCGAGCGATGAACTGGACGCAGGAGATGAGCCGTTCGGTGGTGATGTCCTAACCACTGATCCTTCAATTCAGCACCAGAACAATTTCTGTTTGAGTTCAAACAGCGATGTACTTTCATTCCAAATATGTCGTGACGGAATTAATGCAATGAAAATTTGGGTTTCCACAAAATTTCTTGTCCTGCTCTGTTTCTTCCACGTTCTTACTCTGTTTTCGTCTAGTTTCGAATTTCTACCCGTGTTTGGAGAAGAGACCTCGTATCTTTTGTGGTGGGAGTGCCCACACCGTCAAGTACTTCGGGCCACGTGAATATGGTATAAGAGAGATTTTATCCAACAGCCGTTATATCTAATCATCAGGCACCCACGACCACTTAATCTGGCCAGACCAATGGACCATGCCCACGGTAGCACGCACCATGGCGTCAGCAACACGTGGGCACCTGTTAGAGGTGAAAGGTCTACTATATCCCTTAGTACTGTGGTATTTTAAGAGAGATACTTTTGTAATCTTCCAATCCTCTCAACACTATAAATAGAGCCTGTAGTGTGATTGAGCTAGCATATAAATCTACTTTACTTATTTCCTATCTTCTATGCTTCATCTAAACCCACTTCAGGATCTGCCAAGCCTACTTAGGCCCTGTTTGACAGAGCTTCAGATCCCAGCTTCACCTCAGAGCTGGAGTTTGTAGGCTAAAATAAAGTGAATTAAGTTTATATTTTTAGTCTAAAATGTAAATAAGATGATCCACATAAACACTCTTAATGTACTCACAGCTTCAACTCCATAAATTTCTAGAGCTAGGAATACTCTGCTCCACCAACTCCACGAATTTTGGTGGAGCTGGAGCTATCCAAAACACCCCCTTACTACTACTGTTTAGCTCTATAACCATAGTATCTATCACACTTACAGTCGCACACGGCACACATAATTTACTACAGTAAGAGCCTGTTTGGATCCATTAGCACTAATAGTTAGCTGCTAAAATTAGCAGTTATGGATCCAAACAGGCCTACTAATAGACTTGCTAATTATTAGCAGCCCATCCTGCTAACAATTAGTTCATTAGCAGGTTGCATGCTAATAAAAGCTACTAATAGATAGCCAATTGACACTTTTGCCCTCCCTCCAACCCTATCCACTCGAGCATCCCTGTCCACTTGTCCACTCGAGTCGCCGCACAAGTGCGCCGCTCGGGGCGATGCGTGGCCGCCCCTGCACGCCGACGCACGCTCTCTCTCTCTCATTGGGAAGTTAGCAGCAGCCGCCACCCTCTCGATTTGACCGACGTCGCAGCGCACAAGAGCTCCTCTCAAAGACAAGCAAGAAAAGCAAAATGGCGCGGCGAAGAAGACCGCATCGATTGGTTTCGATCGACCTCATGCAAAAGGGCATTATAGTCATTTCTTCTTAATTGACTGATTTTGTGAACTTTATTAACAGGTGTATCCAAACAACCCCTACTAATAATTAGTTATCTAATAGTTAGCTAGCTATTACCTATTAGTCAGTTAACTATTAGCACTAATGAATCTAAACAGGATCTAAGTAACCACGCCGTGAAGAACTGTAGACGCATAGCATAACTTGCCTGTAACACCAAGGAATGGAACCCCCCCCTGATCACTACTATTTCCTTCCACGGCAGAAAAACTAGACATTCGATAACACCTGGGGATTATTCCACTCCAACAATTCCAATGCACGGCTTCTCGGGCACGAAACAGGCGGAGGCTTCCAATCCCCGAATCGACACGGAGGCCGCCAGCGTCAGCGTACACGTACGTACGTACTTCTCCACTTAATCAATCGGAGTCGCAACGAGCGGCGTCGGCCCAACGGTACCTGCCCCTTTCACGACAAAGGGGGCGGGCGAACGGGATAAGCTGTGCCCGCCGCCCCGGGCCCCAACCGGCCCAGCACCGCCCCGCGAAAATGTTATACGGCTCGCGGCGCCATCATCATGTACGCACGCTGAGGGATTCGGGCATGCAGCTCTGGGTGGCGCGTCGGTGCGTGCGTGAGGTCACGCACGGGGCCGGCACGTACAGCACGGCGGCACCGGCTGACGCAACCACTGTATCATCAGTTCCATCACGGCGCACTAGTATCTCGGTCAGCTCCTCACCGTTTTCCGCCAAGACGCATGCGGTCAAAACGTGGGCACAATAATTAGGCCGCCGCACGGTACCACAGCAGTCAGCGCAGCTGCCGTCCTGCGACGATTGTCACGACCGTCACGTACCGGCCGCCCGCGACGCGTGTCGAGCTGGGCGCGGCACGGCGCGAAGTCCGTGTTCAGGAGGCCGTTGCCGAGGTTTGAAAATTCGGTTTCGGAATAAATTTTGTCCCTAGCTGGATCGCGTGATTTCAGCGAAATTTCAAAATTTCGGAAAAATTTCGGACGAAATTTAAATTTGAAAATTCAAATCCGGTCCATATAGTAACGAAAAATCCCGAACTTCGGCGAAAAAACCAGAAATTTCGGACGAAATACCCGAAATTTTATATTTTTTGCAGAAGAAAAAAATTGGGTCAAACGATGTCGAAAAATTTTGAAATTTTTTTTGGAGAGTTCTGACACATTGATGATATTTTCATAAAAATTTTAGATTATTCTGAAGTCTGTGGAATTTTTAAAAATTCAAACATTGATAGAACCCTACTTAGTTCTCATTTTTATTTCGTCTATAAAAAAATAAGGATTTGATAAAACGCTGACCCGCAATTTTGAACCGAATGCAAAATGGTTCAAACCACACTATAAATATTTGAAATTTTTTTTGCATGGTTATGATGTATCTCTAATGCTCTCATAAAATATTCAGATGATGATCAAACTATATGAATTTTTAAAAATTCGAATACTCTTACTTACTGTTAAAAGGCTTTCTAAGCAAACTTGAACAAAATGAAAAATTATCTAAACCACGCTTAAAAACTTTTGAAATTTTTTGTGGATGGTCCTGATGTAACATTAATATTTATTTAAAATTTTTAGATGATGATCATTCTCAAATAATATTTAAAAATGCAGACAGTGCTATGTCCTAATAAAAGTCTGATGATCAATACATAGATTTGCTTTAGCAATATAAAAAAGTTTAAAATTTTTGAAAATTTTACAAAATGGTGATAAGGAAGTTCTTAATATCTCATAAAAATTTTGAATCATGATCACACTCCAGTGAATTTATAAAATTCTTACAAGGCACAGTACCATTTATATTCTTTTCTTTTTTATTTTTGAAATATAATATAACAAACGAAGTTCAATGCTTACATAGATTTGATTGACCAAACAAACAAAGTTGAATTAATTTTTAAAATTTATATAATGGTACTGAGTCAATTATTAATCTCTCACAAAAATTTTAGATCATAATCACACTCAAGAAAATTTATATAATTCTGACAATGTAACTGTCCCAATTATGTTTATTCTGTTTTTGATTTTTTAAAGATAACAAATGAAGTTATATTATTTTGAAATTTTTTATGTATGATCCTAAACTACTAAGAATAGTACCATAAAATGTTCAGCTTATTATCAAGCTTGTACAATTTTATAAAAATCCAACAGTATTTCTGCTAAAATTTTAAAATGTCTAAAAAATTGGGTTTTTCAACAAATTTTCATATGAGATGACTTTCCTAAGGGTTATTGGACCAAATCCGGCCCTAAAAGTGCCAAAACCAGTCAAAAAACGGGGAATTTCGGGTTACTGTAGCAATTTCAATTTTTTAAATTTTTTTTCGACCGGTACTTTAGATTTCGGGGTGGTCCGAAATCCGAAATTTCGCCGAAATTCGGCGAGATTTGGAACCCTGACTGTTGCGTCTAAATCGGCATGACCTGCCGTGCCTAGAGTCTGTCTAAGAGTGGGTGCCGCGGTCGCGCGCCGGTCAGCACGTATCGCGTGTCCAACTTTCGGGCGATCGGGGGTACAGACAGGCGGCGTCGGGTTGTGCAACACGGGATATGGAGGAAGACAATGGGGGAGGGCATTGGGTTCTGGTTCGCCAACTCGTGAAACGGAAGAGTCCACGGCTTTCGGTTTGCCTCTGTCGCGTCTCTCTCTCCCCTGGCCGCTAACTTGCCACTTCATAAGGTTTTACTTTTACAGCTTATTTTTTTTAAATTTTTTTTGCATTCGACGGATTTTTTTTTCAAAAGTAGCCTTTGGTTCCGCAAAAACCGCGCCTCCCAGGCGCGGCTCAACCAGTGCAACAGATTGGGGGAGCTGCAATTGATGCGACAACGGCTCAATCTTTCGATAGGTTCTACTTTTGCGGAACGGAGACGTTCGCATTCCAATAACTTCTAATCAGCGGAGATTGAATTCGTGCCATCGCTACACCCACGCAACTGTCGTTATCAACCGTACTCACGTCCGGATGAGCTAACCACGAAGGTTAATTCCTACACGCAGTAGAAGAAACGAGCAAGAACGAGAAAGAAAACAATCTGACAATTCAAACAATCAAAGTTGTGGTTATCTCTTTCACCAAACCAGGTCTTGTGACACTACTCCGATGAACAAGTGTTTCACACGCGTGAGGAACAAACTTAGCAAATAACCTAACCCTAAAAGTAGCGGCGGCTAAGTATATACAAAAAGTGATCAATCAACGGTTCTGATTCGAAGTCTGCAACAGCAGCAACTTTTCACGTCGATTTGGAGGTCTTCCCGAACGAATAGGGAGGTGGGCTTGTATGCAACAGATGGGTCTTGAAATAAGCTTTCCAACGAGTGGTGGCTCAACCCAAACGGATTTCGTATGAGGAAGTTATGGCCTTTTTAGTCTGGCACTGTCAAGCTGACTCCGAGACGAGTTGTAGTTCGAATTGAAGTGCACGAACGGCATCAATTGGGCTTGTACTTTAGTTGAACGTGACTTGTAGGTATTCAAGTTGTGTATGAGGTCTCTTTGAGTTAGCATCTCCTCTCCCATGCTCCTATGTAACAACACATCATAAGAAAAATTATGCAGTAGCACATTCTCATTAGAACAAGTATTATCACCTAAGAACGAGCTCACTTTGTAATTGAGTTGTATTGCTCGGTCTTGTGTTATTGGACCAAAAGTTAAGTTTTATCCATAGGAGTTATGTCCTCATCAGCAATGCCCCCAGTCGGACACGTGGCACCGCAAAAACAAAACAAAAAATGAAAAAACGCAAAAAAGAAACAGAAAAGCATGCAGTGGACTGGAAGCGTTGCATGCTACATTAATTTTCGTTTTTTTCTGTGAGAGGGTAGTTATGGAAAAAAATAAATTTTAGATTTATTAGGTTTTATAAATGTATTATAATAGAAAAAATTACATGACGGTTAGTTCTGAAAAAATCGCACGTCGTACCACAAATATTTTAAGAACCCATATTTTACTTAATTTTATTAGCTTTTATAAATGCGTTACAATATAAAAAAAATTACACACCGGTTAGTTCTGAAAAAATCGTATATCGTACCACAAATATTTTGAGGACCCATATTCTATGGAGGTGCATAATATAACACAATATATTTGAGGAGGCTAGTTCTGAAAAAAAAATTATCAGGTTTTATAAATGAATTATAATAAAATAAATTATACGACGGTTAATTATGAAAAAATAATTCTACGAGTAATTCTGAAAGAATAATTCTACGCGGATCCATAAGTATTTTGGATCTTCAAAATATTATTAGGTTTTATAAGTTAGTTCTGAAAAAAAATTATTAGGTTTTATAAGTATTTTGAGTCCTCAAAATATTTATAGTAGGATCTGCGATTTTTAAAACTAGTCAACGTACGATTTTTTTAGAACTCCTCATAGAAATTTTTTTTAGAACTCACCGTCGTGTAATTTTTTTCTACTATAATTTATTTATAAAACCTAATAAATATAAATTTTATTTTTTTCATAACTACCCTCTCATAGCAAAAAAATAGCAAAATTTACTGTAGCATACAACGCTTCCAATCCACTGCATGATTTTCTGTTTTTTTTTGTTTGCGTTTTTCGTTTTTTTGTGTGGTGCCACGTGTTGGACTGGGGGCGTGCCCCCATTCCGCTGCACCGAGTGTGCCGCACCTGGGAGGCACAGTTTTCGCGAGCCCGAAGGCTATTATTTTTGTAAAAAAAAAATCTATCGGAGACTAATTTAAAAAAATTACAGAACTATAACCGTAAAAACTTCGCCACTTTATGCTTTTTTGTTTCTTTCGTGTCAGCTCTCGGACACAAGTAGGAGACGAGCACTTGAGATCTGAATTCTACAGTGGTCTTGGACATTTTGATTTTTCCGAGGGATGGGTGCAGGGTCATAGCCACTAGGAAAGCTGTGTTGGACTGGAACTAACCTTTCGATAGCTTTGGTAAATCTGTACGAGGTATCTTCGTAGTATTTTTTTTTATTTTAGCTTTATTTCTACAAAACTATGTTTGTTACTCCTACCGATCAAAAATAGTTATTATTTTGGATCGCGTGGTCTTCAAAATACAACTTTGATCACTCATTTCTATTATAATTAGCTAGGTGATCCGCGCATTTGCACGGTTAGATTTCTTTTAAACTTTATAGTATAAAATAATATAATTTATATGCTTGATAATATATTATTTTATTTTGTAGGCTATTTAGATTTTTAAGATATTATAAACGTCAGAAATGACAATAGAAGCTTGAAGAAAATTCAACATAAGTAATGTAATTAAAGTATAAGTTTTGATGGAAGAAAATCATCGAGAATAATAAGTTGATGGGATTCTTAGAAATGTAGCAACTCTTCATCTTGAACAGATCATGTAGCTATATACCCCTATTCTTTCTCCACCAATAACTCTTTTTTCAAAATAAATACAACAATATACCTCTATTTAATCTCAAGTAATACGTTGATTATTTTACATTGTATTAGAGTACATTACTCACAATACATCGATGCATTATGGGCGACTTACTTTAAACTTATCTTCCTCACACGCTAACTACCCCACCAAACCGTGTGTCTTCTATCTCTTATTGATTGCCCAACAACTTTTCTACTTCAATTTCAATAGCAAGCCCAATTCTTGATTGATCCCTCTCGGCTGCTACCCTTTTTAATGCAATACTCTATCGTATAAACAACTGAACAAACACAGAAATAAAACAGCAAAAGAGACACCGAAAGAAACAACACAAACATATATAATCAGGAGTATAACATCTCCTAGGGTTATCAGGTCATCATGTGTAACTATACGTGCTCCTAGAACAAAAGTATATCTATCGGCCTATCTGTCGCCGAACTACCAATTGCTGTGACTAACTAAACTGGCTACGATAAACTCTGGGAGGGGTAGCTACAGCTACACAACCTTGCTAGAGAGTAAAAAGCAAAAGAACAACTGCTAGCAAAGTTAAGAGAAACATAGCAAATCCCCCAAACTTAAAATCGGATCTGGGTATCCTGCGCTCCATACTACATATTTTAAAAAAGAATTTTAGTTAGCACATATTTTAAAGTGGAAGGTACTGTAATCTACAGAAAGAAACTTTTATGCTTGAATTTTAGGTTAATTAGTATTAAGTTTTTAATTTAACTCTCTTTTCATCATAAATTTTTTTATGATTATTTTATCTTGATGGAATATTGTTATGTTATTGTTTAAGATTATTTACAATTTGTCTTGATACGTGAGAATCAATATTTTAATTAAGAAGAAAGAAAGTTTTAAGATAAGTAGATCATTTAGATAAGAAGAGAGAGTGATTTTAGATAAGAGGAGATACTTTCCTGCTTAAAGGATGAGGAGAGAAAATCTAACCTTCTTAAGGCAGTTTACAGTCTCTACCTAAGGTACATATTTGTTTTGTTAGCCTTGCTCTGATACCACCTTTAATCTGTGATATCCCTACTTTGCCTGACCAGACCAGAACCAGTGGAAACATCACAGAGCAGAGTGCGTCAGGATCAAGCTAAGGAAAACAACACATGTAGAATAGAAACTTCCACCGAATAGTACTCAGAGAATTATTCTTAAAGTACATATAGTACTGTCTTAGGTGTGGCTACGGTGATTTCTATACCGCCCGCCTAATATTACAATATTATTCTAGACGCCTCCCTCCTGAGGGTAGATTTATTCCGCCAGGTCTTGGTCGTCAACCCCCTCGTATTCATATCCCTCCACAACAACATCAGCATCATCATAAAAATTCATATCATCAAGAAAATCGCCTTCTACCTCATCTGGGTGGGTGGACTTGACATGTTCTGAAAAACAACAACGAAAGCAAGGCTGAGTACTCCAGTACTCAGCAGGCTGCGAAAACTTTATGCATGGGTATATAATTATATTTTTCGGCCACTGAGCTGCTACTCAAAGTAGTAATTTATCCAAAGTACCCCTTTACCCATTTGTTAGAAAGTGTCTAGTTTTAACTTTTAAATCTACTGACAGCAAAACAACGTGGGGTCTTACATCCCGCGTTAGAGGAAAACCCACACGACGCACTTCCAAACCTGGAAGCTAGGAGTGATATCACATTTGACTCTGATAAGAGGTGTACTGCTTTGCCCATAGCATCACCTGATTCATTGTCACAGTGCGCTTCCTTAGGCACACTAATAAACCAAGAAAATAGAACGCTTAGCCAACCGTACTCTGACCTCTGCCATACCGCGTCGCCTCACCAAAGGCATGGGGGTCGAGACTCCTCCACCGACGTCTCGCCCTAGGATGACTGCCCTCACCTGGCACAGTCACCTTTCTCACCTTGGCAGAGTCAGCTACTTGTTGGTTACTTAGTTCATCCCGTCCCATACCGGGTCTATGGTCAGTATGGTTTGCGCCGTTTTTTTAAGTAAACACCAGTTTGGTTTGTCCTTAAATGATATCCTACGTGGAGGAGCCCTAACTTTCAAAGCAACCCAACCGAGGTTGTTCATACACTGAACTCCTCCACCCACCATTTACTCCATAACCCCACCAAGGTTATGGTTCTAACACTGGATCTAGCTGATCCAATTAGTGTGATTTAATTTCTTTTAGAAATTAACTTTTGGGATGAATGCAAGAGTTTCAAACAACCCAAGTCACAAAATCAGTTCACAAGACATGGTCGAAGGGCGACTTTCCTGGATGAGAGATCCCAGAGCTGTCCACAATAGGAATTGGTTCTATCTGCCTTCTGGTATTATCGGTAGATTTCCTAAAGAGAGTATCAAGCTTTTAACATTTATATTTCTCAAATTGGGTTTAATTTCTAATGTAAATTTTTCATTAAGTGATTTGCGAAACAATTTTCTAATGTACTCGAGATTGAGGTGCTTGATGTTTTACCAATTTATCTAAGTATGTTTGAGTAGAAAGTTGGATCGCAATTTAATTTATATAAAAAAGAGAAAAACAAGAAATGAATTTTAGATTTTGTTTTGTACAACTTTCTCAATTTATTCTCTTTTTCTACCATAGATGCCTAGGTAAAATATACATTGATTTATTTTATAATTTTATTTATTCATTCATTTATTTTTCTATCAATTCATTACTTATTTAACTATTTTTATTTTATAAGCATATTTCATTTATCTCTATTTTTATTATAGACCCAGCCCAAAATTTTCTTTTTGGTCCAAAGGCGTGGCCAACCCTAACCCTGATCGGCTGATCCTAAGACTAACCCTCCTCTCTCCCTTTCTCTCTCATTTCACTCCAGCCGCCCCCTCACCCCCTCCATTCCCCTTCCTCTCGCCCGATTCCCCTCCCTCTCTATCTTGCTTTTTACTCCTGGGTTCCGCCCCTTGTGCGCCGAGCACCGCCGTCTCTCAGCCTTCCTTTGCACGCCACCATCTCCTGTCGCACTCCGGCCCTCCTCTCTCTCTCCCTCTTCGTCTTCCCCATCAACCATCGCCGCTCCTCTCCCTGTCACTGGCAACCGTCCGACGCTTGGATCTGACGGATCCGGCGGTCCTCATCGACCTCGAGCCATCCACTGGCTCCTCCTCGCACTGGCCTCCCCTGCGCCTACGCGCTGACCCGAGCCCTAATCCTCCGCCTCCTTTTCTCTCTCTCACGCGCGGCCACACCTGAGTGCCACCTTCTGGATTCGACGAACCCGGCCAAGGCCGACGGTTCCTCCCCCTTTCTCGAGCTTAGTAACCCCGCCATGACTACTTTCTTGCTTTTCTTCGCCTTCCTTACTCACCCCTTTTATTTCTAGATTACTCCCCTCCCCTATGCGGTTGCAGTCGGGCTTGCTCCGACGCTGACGGCTTCTTGGCCGCCTCTCCACCGTCCTCGAGCTCCAGCATCGAGGGTGCTCTTCGCCATCACCCTAGTGCCGTAGAAGACACCGACGGCCATATCTACTTCAACTACTGCCCAACTACGGCTAAACTTCATACTCGTCACCCCCTTGAAGCTAAGTACTTGATCCCCCCTTTTTCAAAGAATCAATTGAGTGCTACTAGTTCTAGTTCTAGATTGGGTAGACATGGGTATAGATTTCATTATGTGATTCATGTCCAATTTGGCCGTGAGTAGAAGGGTATATAAGTTTTGGAATTGTGTTCATGTTCATGCTAGAACAGAGGGTGCATCCTGATTGTTATAATACGCTATTTAGATGTGATTCTTCATATGTTCTGAAGTTGTGAGTTCGGATGATTTGGATGAATGACTGCTTGGTGAAGTGTCGATGTTTTGCTATCCTTGAACATGGGACAATATTAAGAGACGTGCTATTTAATAGGTTCATGCTTAGAACAGAGGTGTGCTTATTTTTGCATTATTTCTTTATGACCTAACAACTGAAATGCTACTCATCACAAAAGAAATGTATGGCTATCATTGCTAAAGTTGACATCAAGTCTGTTGTTGTTGCATCTGTTGTTTTCCTGATTATGACATTATGCTTAAGTTGTTTTGAGTTACCCTAGTGTATGCATGAATGCCTTATGTGTTCTGGAATTGTGTTTGGTGTGTTCAACTCCAAGAGGTTAATAGTTGAAGTTTTTCATTATAGGGACAGAAGGTTACTGTAAGAGTGTACGGTAAACTTTCCTGTGAGTAAATTCATGTAGGCTCCTGTAATGCAAGTTATTTATTAGTAGTAGCTTTGATAATGTGATTTCTCTCTGTCTATGTCGGGTAGGGCTAGAAGCACTGAGTTTCTAATTGCATGCTTGGTTTCTGAGTTCTTTTGTGGTTAAGATTTCATGAGTGAGGGATTTTGTCTTTGTGTATGATGATCACTGGAAGCATTTATTTCAACTAGCGAGATGAATATCTGCCGAAAGAGGGTGTGATAATATTTAGTTCTTGAATCAGAGAGTGGTGTATATGGATTTGTGCTGGGTTTCTGTGTGCTGAGGTTACTCAAAGCATGCCTATTTCCCTTCCTGATACATTCGGTTGTAAACTAGGGATATATAGCATTAGATATCATGTACTGGCATATTGAGTTCTCTTGTAATTATTTGTGTATGATTCAAAGGACTGACCCTCTATGTGATTTGATTAGTACAAGTATACTTATACTGTTTTTTTTATTCTAAAGATTGACAGTGGTGCTTGCAACTGAGTTTCATACTTAAGATGAGTGGATGCATTCATGTAAAAAGTTTATCTTTTAGCCTCTTAGAAGATTCTCTGGTTACTTTGAGATGTTATGCTTATTACTTAAACATGAATGTCTGCCATTTACTGATAGTAAGGGATAATGTACTCCACTAAGATTGAGCACCTGATCTTTGCAGAGGAGGGGTATGAGGTGTCAATGGATAAAGATGGGAGGAAAGGCAGATGGCTGTCCTCTTTGTCCTGCTGCTGCTGGCTACTTCCTCTTGGCAGAAAAGGCCCAGGAGGACAGCTACTTCAGGCAGGTGATGTGTAGGTGAAAGTAGTAAAGTTTCCTGGTGTACTTCGTGAGCTTGCTTTTATACTCCTGTTTTTTCTGCTGTGTGAGGGCTGAAGGCGGTTTTGGGTGCAGGCAAAAACTGGGTGCTGATGCTAGGTGGAGGCCATGCAGCACTTTCCACCTCCACCTCGGCAGTAAGATGGGCAAAAGGGGTGGCTGGCTGCAGCTGGCAGAATGGGCAAAAAAAAGTTGTTGGCAGCCAGTTACAAGAATGGGCAAAAGTTAGCAAAGGTGGCAGATGGCTGGCTGCTAGCTGCAAGCATGGGCAGAGAGAGGAGAAACTAGGCGGTTCGCTGGCTAAGGAAAGAAGTCGGTTTCTGGAGAGCTGAAGGTCGGTTCAAGAAAAACATGATTTGGTTTCCTGCTGAGTCTATTGGTAGCTAATTGAGTTTTGATTGGATGCAATGTGATCTATATTTAGTAATGTAAATTTGGTGCCAGAAAAAGAAATTTGGAATTTTACGAATGTAATCTGAACTGTGATTTGAGATGAAACTCTAGTTTCATGGATGTAATTTAAACTTGTCTAATTAATCAGATGATTTGAATGAGTTTATACACATGTATGAGGTTATCTTTTGATTATTGAGTTGATCTGCTATTCATGATAACATTATTTAGTTGTATTAGTCTGATTAGAAGCGATTTGCATTTGAGTTGAGTCTATGAGTGTCAGGAAGGATATATACATATATACATATGTGTGTGTGTATCTGTTGCTATCTTTGAACGCTCCGGAGGATTAAATGAGTATAGAGATAATGTTGAAATGGTATGAAATCTTCTGAACATAGTCTTATTGTGTACTATCGTTTGACTTTATCTTGGAATGCTACTGAGGAAGAATTAGAACCGACGAATTATTAGCGGGTTTTACAATCTACTAGGGACACCCATCACGCTCTTACCACTGGCCTCAAGCCTATTCCATACAGTAGCGAGATCTTTACTCCGGGGTTTTTGCTCCTTGTTTTGATTCACACGAATTCATACATGTATATACAAATACAATATGTTATACATGCTCGCTTCTTTTAGTCAACATTGGCCAACTCAACGATGTTGCTTCCTCACTAACTGCGGCGACTTCCCATCTTATATGATGTTAACATGCTTGTTTAGTCATTGTATAACGATATGAAGAATCTTCCCGCCATCGCTTGTGACGTCGTGTCCCTCGATAGCGATGGCACATTCTTAGCTACCCAATGGATATATATCCTTTGTAGCTCGTCTTCCATGCAAAGCTTTATCTCCTCTCTACAAGGGCCTCCTCATCACCAAGCTTCTTATGTCACTGACTTCTGAAACAACGCGGACGCTCAGTACTCGTCGTCGCAGCTTTTGGCTCCTTTGGCTTTTCTTTTCAATGACTCCGGTGAGTAGCACGATATTGTTCTCATCTCTGACGTAACGCCACCGCCTATTGCTTCCCTGTGAGGAAACATCTTCTTGCATGACAAATCAACGCCATTGCACTCATGTCTAGTCTTCTTTGACAAAACTCGTGATATCCACATTATAGCTTTCACTTATATTCAAAACTTTAGTTATTTTTATAGATTTCATATATAAATTAAATTACTAATTTTATTTAATTTATTCTTGATTTTAGTTATTTAAGGATTTTACTTTGGAATTCGTATAGAAATCAAATTGCAAACTTTCTCTCATTTTTATTCCATTAATTATTTTTAAAGAATTTTTATACAGATTGACCTGATGATTTTTATTTTTATTTTATTTTGAATTATTTATTTAAGGATTTTACTTTAGAATTCATATAGAAATCAAATTTCTAGTTTTATTTTTTAATCCGTTTTTGTTTTATTTTTTTTGTTGGAATTCATATAGAAGTCAAATTAATAATTTTTATGATTGATTATATATATTTAGGGATTTTACTGAGGAATTCGTACGAAAATTATATTGTGAATTTTTATTTTACTTTCTATTCTAAATTTACCAAAATTTACCTATCTTTGTTTAGAATTCTCGTAGAAATGAAATCGGTAGTTTTTGTTTATTTGTATTACAAATTATATTTTTTAGGATTTTCACTTAGTAATTCACGTGGAAAAATGCTAATTTAATTTTTATTACAAATTTCAGTAATTTTTTGTTGGGAATGCATATAAAAATTCAGTTGCTGTTTTTTTATTTCTATTTTGAAGTAAATTTATTCAGGGAGTTTACATAAAGATTCATATGAAAATCATTTTTTTTAATTTCATTTCATTTTTATTTCGAATTTTAGTTAATTCTGTGTTGTACATGACATGAAGTCTTTTCCTTTTAATATAGACCGTTATAATTTAGACCCACCATGATTACTAGCGTAGATCTTTTTTGTTTTTCTCCAATTATTGTAGAAATTTTTAGCTTCTTTTGCCTCTGTTTTTTCATTCATATATAATAAATCGAGATGTTAAATTTATTTAATTTATTCTAAATTTTATTTATTTACAGATTTTACATTCGAATTCGTATAGAAATCACATTGTAAATTTTATTTCATTTTTATTCCTAATTATTAGCTATTTTTAAAATTTTTATGTAGATCCAATTTCTGTTTTATATTTATATTTTACTCCGAATTAGTTATTTATGGATTTTACTTTACGTATCATATCAACATCAAATTCACAATTTTATTCTATTTTTATTCCAAATTTAGGTATTTTTTATTGAATTTGTATAGAAATCCAATGGCTAATTTTCTTTAATTTTTATGACAAATTATATTTATTTAGAGATTTTATGTATAAATTCATATGGAAATTAAATGGGTGATTTAATTATATTTTCTATTATGGATTTAGTTATCTTCGATTGGAATTCTTATGTAAAAAAATTGGTATTTTTCTATTTATATTTCAAATCATATTTGCAAGTTGTTCGATCTTAGATGACATAGAGTTTTTTATATAGTTTTAGGTTGGAATCGTAAACAAATCCAATTTGTATTTTTTTTATTTCATTTTTGTTCCTAATTTAAGCAATTTATAGATTTTATGTTAGAGTTCGTGTGAAATCAAATTGCTAATTTTATTTTATTTTTTTATTCCAAATTTCATTTTTAGATTTGTATTCATATACAAATCTAATTACTAATTTTTAATTAATTTTTGTTCCAAATTTAATTTTTATGTTGATGTTCGTATGGAAATGAAATTGCTAATCTTATTTTAGTTTTACTGTGAATTTTAGTTTTTTTATTGTATTTGACCTGGACTCTTTTCTTTTAATCCTATGGAAATCAATCCCTATTTTTTTATCCCTAATTTCAGTTTTTTATTTTGGAATTTGTATACAAATCCAACTACTAATTTTTATTTAAATTATTTTTCGAATTTCTTTTTTATTTTGATGTTTTTATGGAAATCAGAGTACTAATTATGTTTTATTTTTATTAAAAAAATTATTTTGAATTTTAGTTTTATTTTGATATTTGTATGGAAATCGATTACTAATTATATTTTTTCCTGATTTTTTTTATTTTTTATTGTACTTTAATGGACTCTTTTTTTAAACGTATGGAAATCAAATATCTATTTCAATTTCTATTTTTATTTTGAATTCCAATTATTTCTGTGTTTTACATGACACAAACTCTTTCTTATAATTTGGACCATTATAATCTGGACCCATCATGATTAGCGTTGTAGATCTTTTTATTTTACTTCGGTTAATGTGAAAATTTCTAGCCTTAAGAGCGAATGTGGTGGTTTCTTTTGCCTCTACTTTAATATTATGATAAATATATTTTTAAAACCCGATAAATTAATAATATTATAAAATTCCTTTCCAAGACAAATATATATATATATATATATGATTTTTATATATCTAATTTAAATATTTAAAAATATAATAATAGGCAAAGTTTTGAAAGTTTAATTGCAACTATATTAAAACTTATTTGTTTATCTCAATTTAGTTTAATGTTCATGGTTTTTTATTAAAAAATAGCTTAGTGCTCCGAGTCCCCCTCTCCAATTGCACCAGTCTCTTGGCTTCTTGATTGGAAAGTGAGGGTTGAGTGAAGTCAAAAGCGGTTTCGAATGTTCGAGGGGGCAGGGGCACAGCAAGGGATGGTAGTCGCTAAGTGGACTGTTATTATCTGAACACAAGTATTTTCATATCTAGCTAAAAAATTTGCCGATGGACATGACAGGAGAACTCCAGATCCTTTGTGGCCAACTCAGCGTGCCAGCCTACTCTGACGAACTCTTCATCGTTGTAGCCTCGTGCGATCTTTTCTACAAATATAGCCCTTGATTTGCAAACCTCGTGCACAGGGAGTGCGAAAAATACAAATCCTGCACACATGGAGCGCAGAAAATACCACAAGGCAACACGTGGCAATTCCCGCAGAAGTGCACCATTCCGTCGTGGAAAACCAAATGCCGCGCCTCTACAGAGCTGAAAAGCGAATACTACGCCACCGCACCGCGGGAAAAATGGAAATGCCGCGCTTAGGGTCAATGGAAAATGGAAATGCTGTGTTTGGGGTCAGCGGAATTCTACAGCAACGCAAAATTAAAAAAAAAACAATGCGCTACAATACCATGGTACTATAGCAATCTTGCACTACAGTACCACACAGAGAGGAACTATTTTCATAAATTATTTTAAAGTGAAGCTATTTTCGTAATAAAAAAAGTTAAATATGCTAGCATTTCTACTCTGGCAGCACCAAACGGAGCTATCGGTGCAGCGACCGGTGCTTTGGGCGAACTGGCTCCACGCATCTGTGCAGTCCACCGTGTTATGAGATAAGATATTCGTAACCTATTCGGTTGGACTCTATCTTTATGTGTGGACGAATCTGAACTCATCTCTTGCTGTTTCTTTATATATTGGGCATCCCCTTATACAAGAGATAAATCTAATAAAGTGAGAGAACTTTGCCCCCTACTTTGTATGTGCTCCAATTCTTATTCTTGTGATTTCGTTGGCATACTGTTGATTAATTATAAGTAAACGACTACGTTTTACAACACCGAATTATTTAGCTTGGTGATCAAACTCGTGCTGCATACTACTACTAGTAACATACGTGTATTCCTCTAATCCCCCCTCTATTATACTCCATAGAATCTCTGGCACCACAACGATTTGAGCTAGTTCGGCTTGCGGTTCGAGCCGAGCCACAAAAAAATTACGCTTAGGTCATTTTTTCGAAAAACATATTACGTTTAGGTCTTTTTTCGGAAAAAAATATGATTATGTCTTTTTTTCGAAAAAGAATGTATATTACGTTTAGGTCCTTTATGCGTTTTTAGGCATTGCGCTCGGGTCCTTTTTCATAAAATCAAAATTACGTTTAGATCCTTTTTGGAAAAAACGTTCGGGTCCTTTTTTGAAAAAAATACATTGCATTTAGGTCCTTTTTGTATTTTTTTAGCATCACGTTTAAGCCCTTTTTCGAAAAAAACGAAATCACAGATTATATCTTTTCAACCATTTCGCGTGTTTCCTCGATTTGCTCGCTTAGGGAGTGGCATTCGCACGTTTTCTCGATTTGCTCGTGTGGGGAGCGACGGTCGCGGCGTGGCACGATGCGCTCGATTGTCTAGTATCTATTACGCCACATGGTTGCCAATGCGTTACATACATCTCCGGTTCGAATGCTCAAGCAGTACTCTTGGATGAACGAGGAATAGTGCAGGTTGACTAGCTTTAGGGGCTGTTTGGGGAGCTGTGTTTCAGCTTTGGGCCAAAAGCTCTCCCAAACAGTATGGCTGCAAAGCAGCTGGGAAGCTAAACCACAGTAGAAGCACCTCCAAAATCTGTAGCCGTTGGGGGGGAGCTTTTCAGCTGTGGCTTCGCTTGTCTCGCTCACTCCGCATCCCCGACCTCCGCCGCCCTGCCTCGCCGCCTCCACGTCACCTCTCCACTGGTCCGCCGTTGTGCTTCGCTAGGTTACTGCCTCCCCGCTCAATTGCCCTCCAAAAGCTACAGCTGCAGCAACCAGTTTGCCAAACGGTATAACAAGAAAAGCCCTGACCGCCACCATACTGGATGCTTCTGAAACAAACCAAAAGCAGCTTGGCTGTTTGGAGGGCTGGTCAATGAAAAAGTCGCTTTTGGTTTGTTGGTCATAAAGTACCATGGTGACGGCTGTGGCTTTTCTTGTTATGCTGTTTGGCAAACTAGCTACTGCAGCTGTGGTTTTTGGGGACAAATCGAGCGGGGAGGTAGTAACATAGCGAAGTACAGCGCCATCCGAGTGGGGAGGTGACGTGGAGACGGTGAGGCGGGGTGGCGGAGGTCGGGAAAGCGGAGTGAGCGAGGTGGGAGGTGGTCAAGCGAAGCCACAGCTGAAAAGCTCCTCCCCAGCAGCTTCAGCTTTTGAGGGTGCTTCTGTTGTGATTTAACTTCCTAGCTGCTTTGCAGCCATGCTGTTTGGGGACCTTTTGGCCCAAAGCTGAAGCACAGCCCCCCAAACAGCCCCTTAGTCTTTGCTCCTTGTTTGCGTGGCCGCGTGCTACTTTAAGAGTTCTTTACTGTTGTAGCATTAAAAAAATATTTTTTACGTAGCTAGCTTCGCACGATTTTGTTTTATAAAAATAGCCTCAGAGTCTACAAATTCTGCTCACGAGGAGCGCTGCAATGCAATTCTACACTTCCCGAACGCTGTAATACCTAATGTCGCGCACGGTGAGCGCCGCATTAGGTATTGCAACGTCTCCCCACAGAGACAATCTAAAATTCAAAACAATCAGTAAAATATGTTAAAAATCAGCAAAAATTATAGATTAACTCAAGAAGGTGTGGTCCGACCCGAGGATTAGAGCTGGGCTGACTCACCCCTGAGGCCCTGATTCCATCCACTAGGAAACTGCAACGTGTCGCACTTCTCCACCAAGAACAGAACGCCATGTCTTCTACAGTTGTCACAGACGCGGAAAAAAAAGCAAAGAGAAGGCTGCGGCAGGTAATCGGAGTGGAGCACCGAGCTCCAACCGAAGGCAGCCGCCAACTCACCAACGAATAGCACAGGCGGCAAAGCTTATACCGTTCTCTTGTATCCTGCGGATGAGTTTAGATCTATCCTGTATCTGTCGAAAATTAGTGAAACTGGGAATGATTCGATTGATGCGAGGGGATCGTCACTTCGCTGTCAGAGGCCAGGGGGGATGCTTATCACCAAGACGTAATTGGAATGTTTTTTTTTTGCTTTGATCGTGTTGTATCTTGGAGTCTGGGGTTTCTGATTGATCTCTTCAGAAACAGGCAAATCACATCGCAGTCGCACGCCTTGATTCCAGGCTTCCAGCGAGGTGCTCCTCACAGTTGTTTCAGATTCATCAGGAGCACATCACAGTTGTTTCAGATTCATGATCAGGCCATGCCAACGTGATTTTTCCAAGACTATGGATCAGAAAATGCAATGCCATTTTATGGGACAACTAATTACGGTTTTTTTAGTAAGGTTCCAACGCTTTAAATCTGGGGTTTCAAATTGTCCTGGCACAGGGAGAGCCAGAGGAGCAGTACGTGTCCTTACGGACCAGCTCAACCAAACTTGATTGCACCAATCTGAATAAGGAAGGCCGCCTCTATATAAATCTCTATTGTTAGAGATACTAGTTAAGTGCACATGCTTTGTTACGAAAATTCTCAAACACAACCATATTAAAAAAAAATTCAAAGCAACAGCCAAGTTGGTTAATGAGAAAGACATGAATGAAGCGAACTTGTTAGCTACTTAAGAGTGCTTCAAATTATCAGTTAATCATTATGCTAGTATAATTTTAAAAAGCCTCAACATGATAGTACAACGGCAACTTTAAAGAATTTGATCTTTTTTCTTTTTTTTTCTCCTCCCCTTTTGTCTCAGTGTAGTATTCTACACTTTATAACTTTAAACTTTGTTTTCTATCCTCATAATTTAATCACAGCTTTAGCTGTCTTAAAAAAAGAGAGAATGAGCCATGGCCATGGCCTCCTTTCGTATCGTTTCTTGCGCCCACTTGAATCTTTTGTATTGCTTCTTTCTCCCTTTCTCCTGTGTGTGTGAGCATTCCTCTCCTCTGTCTCTTCCTGTGTCTCTTCGTATGTCCTCTATAATGGAGATGAAGGTGACCTTTTATAGGTGGAGGAGAGGGCAACCAAGCATGTGAGTGCTCAACCTCTATGATACGGTACATTGTGATCTCTGAGATTGGTATATGATTTGATTATGCAATTCTTGCCTTTTAATCTCTGCATTTTCATCCGAATGAGATACAATGAAATAGGATTTTCATATTATAGGATAGGGTGAATATGTCATTCCATCCAAGTGAGATACAATGAGGAAACTCTTTCATTTATAAGAGATATGAATAAAATCTTTTTATTTTAAGGAGATGTGATCAGTAATATTTCCATAAAATAGAGGGAATCCGGATCGGTTGGAGGGCGGGCTGAGCGAACATAAGGAAAGACTGAGCGAACAGAAAGAACGACTGAGCGAACAGAAGGAACGGCTAAGCGAACAGAAGGAAAAGGGGTGGGGCGGGCTAAGCGAATAGAAGAAAAGAGAGGTATAGAAAACAGATTGTTGCCACCAAGTCGTAATTAAAAGTAGTAGAGATACAGGTGATACGGCCACCAGGCACCACACGACCTCAAGAACCGTAGTTTCTACGGTTGAGATCTACACAACTTTTGTTTTTTTTAAATAAAATATTGAAAAAAAAATTAAATTTTTATAATTTTTTGGGACAAAAAATTCCTCTCCCTCTATTAACGTTGACTTAAAGTATTTTTTATTTTTTCTTTCTAAAAGAATTTCTCTTCCCCTCTAATAAAATTCAATGGTTATCCGTAGCAACGCACGGAATTTTGTCTAGTTATATAGAAATATGGAATGAGCCGGTGCACGAATTAACTTCAAACTGACATATGTGCAGCCCACCGAACAGCATAGCTCGCCGTGTCCTGGCGATGCAGAGGGCTTGCCAACCCGATGAACCTCGTGCCGGGTACATGTACTATTGTACTGCTACGTCTGCTCTTTCATGCCACGCGCGTGGCTGCATGGGGACCGCATCTTTGTGTTTGGCTTGCATGCGGTAGCACCAGTACGCGCGGATAAACTTGGACCTAAGCTGGTTGACTTCACATTTGTTCCTTTGTCGCGGGCCAGGTGCCCACCGTTGAATAAAAATTGATTGTCTTAGATTAATTCTAATATCAATCAAGAATATTAAAAATGTTCTAATAATAATCACAGAAATAGATGAACACTTGATATAGATGATCTCAACTCTTTTCTCTTTTATTGATTATACAATTATTATCTTGTACAATGAGTTCTATATTTGTAGCAAAAACTACTCATGAGTAATTTCGGAGTTGGTCTATCAAAACCAAGAGTCAGTTTGGGTTAGCTTCATCTTTAGCTTATCCCCCTCTGAAAGTCGGAAGCTATTTCAAACAGCTGACTTCTCTGCAGTAGGAAGCCAAAAGCCATCATCCCATTTATACACGGGGAAGCTGAAAGCCGAAAACTGGTTTGGAGTAACTTCCCACGACTTTGGTGAGTTGGGGTTCTAATTTTGCCATTAGAGTTGAAAAATTACCACTCTTATCAATTATAAAATCACAAACCCTACACCTCTCACCCTCGTTCCCGGCTTGCACCCCTTACACCTAAAAGCTAGATTAAAAGACTGACTGACAAATGCCAGACCTCTTCAGCTCAGTAGTTTAGCCATGCAGCCCAGCTAAAACCTACTTTTCACAAAAGCTACAGTCATACCAGACAGAGTATATATCTTAACAAAACCAAGAGTCAACACTTCCCCTTGGGCGAATACCACATGGTGTATATAGCTTGTCAAAAACTCCTCCCAAAAACTCAGTGAAAAAAATAGGATGGAGACAAGAGTACATTGCATTTGTGTATTACGTTACACTTGTTGCCTCATTAAAAAACTTTATGTGAGAAAAAACTCGCTAAGGAAAAAAGAGTGCAACTAATAATCTTCTGGATTATGGTAGTATCTTCAGGATCATACTACGGGTTATGATTCAGGGATTTACTTTCCCTGAACTCTTCATCTTTCTAAGTCATCTTATTCCAATGCCATAAACATATATTTGGAAACTGGAAGTAGCAGAGAATTTGTGAATAAATTAGCTAGATTTCCACATGACTTAGTTTGCAGGATCCTTACCTCACTGTTTTTGTGAAGTTCGTGAGAATAGAAAATTTTAGGGGCAATAAGCTTCGTGATATTGTTTTTACATAACCTATTTGCATCTGTGCAACACAAGAAGCATTATCTACATAGATAATTGTGGGTATCGATAGTGTTAATGCCACAGTCTGAGATTTGACACTATGTGAATCAGACAGATAGCCAACATTCGTATATCGCACCATGGTTGAGTCTTGGTCTTTCCGGTAAAATAAGCCAAGATCTTAGGTACTTTGGAGATATCTAAGTAAAGTCATGACATCAGCTCGATGCCTTCTGGTTGGAGCTGCACTGTGTCTAGCTAGCAAATTTACTATAAATGCAATATCAGACCTGGTGCAATTTACAAGATACATAAGTCCCTCTATAACGCTTAAGTATGGAACTTCAGATACTAAAACTTCCTCATTTTCCATCCTTGGTCTGAATAAGTACTTATCCACTTCAAATGATCTTACTACCACGGAAGTTTTCAAAGAATGAGATTTATCCATATTGAAAATTTTCAATACCTTCTTGATATTGGTAGACTCGTGTACAAAGATTTGTTCTGGGAAATGTTCTAGTTGCAGGCCTAAACAATATTTTTGTTTTACCTAAATCTTTCATTTTAAACTCCGTCATAAGATAATAACGTGCTTCCTTTATGTCCTTTGTGGTTCTAATGATATTTAGATTATTGACATAAACTAAGATGATACATAATCCATTCTGGGACTTCTTTATAAACACACAGGGACAATCATCATTATTGAAGTAACCCGTCTTTAGGAGGAACTTACAAAGTCCGTTGTACCACATTTTCCCCGACTGTTTTAGTCCGTATAGCGATCTCTGCAGTTTGATGCTATACATATTGCAATTAATTTTATTAGGATCTTGAATTTTAACTCCCTTAGGGACTCTCGTATAAATATCCATATCCAGCGACCGAAATTGTGTTATGAATTTAATCTTCCATGATCTAATCGGCCTGTAACACCTTGGCACCCATGTGCCCTGAATGTCACTTAACGATGTCTTGGCACTAGTATTATATCATCATTAATAAAAAAATAGCAATATCATACTTACTTACTAGACACTATACAACAACCTTAAGATATTTCTAACAAAAATGATGTTAAACATGACATCCAACATATTATTTAACCAATATATATCAAATTTCAACAAGCACCAACAAGAGTAGCCAGACAAAATAGATTGTTGGCTCCAGACTATAAAGAATTGATGATTGGCAATCTAGACAACTTAGCGGAATTATGGCCACATACATTGGATCGGCTAAAGGAAAATAAGACAAGAGTTGCAAGGCCTTACAATAAAAAGGTGTTGCTAAAATCATTTCATGAAAAAGATTTAGTCTGGAAAACTATATTGTCCATTGGCTTTAGGGATAACCAATTTGGTAAATGGTCTCTGACTTAGGAAGGACCGCATAGGGTCCATCGACTTGCGGATGGTAATTCTTATATTTTGAAAACGCTGGAAGGGGTGGTATTTCCCAAGGCGATCAATGGTAAACACTTGAAAAAGTATCACACAAGTATTTGGATCAGTTCTTAATCGGCTAAAAGCGAATGTCGGTTGTGAAAGGCCAAATTAACTCGTTGTAGTTAATTCTGGCAGTAAACTATAGCGGTAAATAGGTTATGGCTGATTACAAACATTATGCTTGGCATGAAAGAAAAGCATAAATCGGTTAAACAACCAATTATAGATATTGTTACGGAACATCCAAAGAGTATAGAGAACAAGCCTGTTAAAAACATTCAAGGAATATTATTTCTAGAAAAAACTTTCGATTGTAGGCATTGTTCAATAATAAAGCATTGAAGGCCGAAAAGGTTGTATGAGATATTAGAAATCCTGGACCAAGCCAAACACAGCGGCCATAACTTTTTCAATTGTTGCTTCGATATCATCAATGATCTTCTGATCAACTTCCTGGCTTCTAAGAACAGGGACAACCTTAGCCGATTGTTTTTTAACAGCTACAATCATTGTGGTAATGGAGATCTTATGAGCCTTGATAGCCGATGAGGAATTTGCCATATGTTGCTGTGCATTGGCCAGTTGCGCATTCACTTTGATCAGCTCCTCCAAGGACTTTATAGCCGATTCCAAGTTAGAATAGGAAGGCTTGATATCCTTGAGGTCCTTGATGTCCATGTCGTATTTGGCCTTCTTTGTCTTGGCATCGGCTGCTAGTTTGTCAAGAAGTTTTTTATCCTCTTGCTGAGTCGATCATTGCTCTATTCTTGCTTTAGTTGCTTGAACTACTTCTTTCTTGTCGTCTAAAAAGCTGACATCGAGTAGGGTTGCAATAGTTTCCTCTGGCAATAGCTTCTTCTCTGTGGAGAAGTCGACAGAGTAATGGAAATATGAAGTACATCCGATGTTTAATAGACTTACTTAGTTGTTTATCCAAATAAGATACAGAATGGTATTGGATGGCAAAGGTGTCAGATGAGTAGCCTGCTAAGCTGATCCAATAGGGCGTGGCCATTTGTTGGATTGGTCGACACTCGAAGACTCGACGGGCATCTTCTCTATTGCCTTGGTCTATGAAATAGAAGAAGAGGCTGATCAGCGAAGTTTGAAAATGAATAACGATTACCAAACAAAGATCTATTTTAGCTAATACCTCACCGGTTATGTTATTGGAACTTGTGTTAGTATAGCCCGACGAACTAGCATCATTGGTAGAACTCGAGCCGCTACTAGTAGAGTTAGTTATCATCATCTTGGCAGGAAGGTTGGGAAAAAATTCGACAATCACTACCAATAGAGTGCGCTCCTCAGGATATAGTGCTGCATAAATAGCCGACCATCAAGTAGAGAAGCTCCCTTCCCTCCGGGTATGCAAAAAGAGATGCAGCAGATCTTTGACTTGAACGTCGTCGGCCATGTGAAGAGCGATGCTGGCTCCTGATGCGCAACACAGTCGATCCCTTGGTCTAAGCCAACTAAAAAGCTGAAAACTTGGAGTGAGTTATCCGAATCCAAGCTGTCTTAGCAGACACTGATGGATGGTACATCTCATAGGATGATTGATACGTCCGATTCTTGGTATGCAAACCGACGGACAACACACTTGGGGAAAGGAAGATCTTATATAAATTCAGGGTTTCTTCAAGCATATCATCGCTGCTTGCTGTCAAGTGAAGAAATGACAGGCAGGGATAATTGTCGAATTCCTTATAACTAAAAAATTCATTCTGGCAGAAGTCTGTATGATCAAGCTGGAAAAAGAAAGTTTAAAATTTTCTTGCTTCGGCAGGGGAGAATCTGGGTAGAGTGCAGGAGCAAAGGATGAATTTTTCACCAAAAGATCGGTTATTTCTGAATTCAGGTTCTTGGTCTTCTGAAGTTTCTTCTCGAGGGAAAGGAGTAATCTCGGTTGAGTCAATTTTAAAAGATTGGCTGAATATACAATACGACCAAGTCTGGATGAACCATAGTGGCCTGCGCACATTGTCGACTGTATACGATCCCATTCCTGTAAAGAGCCGATTGCGTATCACATGCATCATCTGATAGCCCCAAGAAACATCTTGCCCAATACTACCTGATGACTCTATACTAACTTTTTGGCTAGTACTTGATAAACTTGGGTTGGTCCGAGAGAAGCGCCACAGAACACGTATCGGTCAAGCCGCATATTGAGAAAAGCTATGTGCTCCTTATCGAACACTTGGACGATTCCTTTGTTATTACTAATATACTTACTCCAACCTTCCCCCTTAACTTGGATGAGTTTATGCTGCGGTTTAGCACTAAAGGCCGATACTTGGTCTCCGTTTGGCCTCAAATAGCAGAGTTGGGCTACGTTTAGTAAAGTTGGGTCAATCGGACCTGTCCTAAATATGAAAACATTAAAGGTGTCTAACTAGAAATAACAAGCCGTGGCCACTAAGGGCTCGTTGGCCTCTGGATCGGCTAGAGAGAGGGGAAGACACTATGATATTCCCATTCATTCCCACTCGGGCATTTTCTACGCTGCTAGCTGATTGTACTAATTTTTTCACCCTTTAAATACTATCGGACAGGTTCTAAAACTTTGCTCCATCCTTCTATATTATATTCAGGAATAGATAATGGAAGACACGAATTTCTTGTTCTACGACGATAGATGGGTCAGGATTCCCTACCGGACCTAAGCAATATTGATCATTACTATCGGGTATGGGAATGAATACCTGGTGAGGGTCCATGTCTTCTAAGTCGATTGGGGAATCTGCTAAGCTCATGAGTCCAAAAGACAGAAGAAGCCGATGAGATGAGACGATGGCGAAAATCTTAAGGATGATAAAAATGAAGGAGTAAGCCCGATGATGAAGGGCTCGAGAGCTTGAGCGCGTGAAAATGACATGAGGAGGGGTCCCGTATTTATAGTTGGGTGAAAAAGGTGAAAGGACGGGAAGTTTTCCCAACGGTTTGCGGACAATTAATGGTAAAAGTGTGCGTCTCGAGGATTTTAGGTGTGAATAAATGGGGTAGTTACCTAAGACAGCGGTAAGGATAATTCGTGGCCAAACTGATGAATAAGATTTTTAGAAAATTCGTGGCCAAGCTGATGAATAAGATTTGTAGAAGATAACATGTTATCTCCCCAAAAATATGGGGCATATGTTAGCACCAAGATTCGGCGAGGCATAACTGATTTGTTAAGTCATTGGGTAGTCTTGGTCGATATCCGTTAGCGAGGAAAGTTGAGTTAAAAGTTAGAATTATAGCCAATATTGATTCGAAGATAGAATTATACTTGTCAAAAGGTGAGGGCCGATACAGTTCATATGACGGATCAGAGAATGATACGATCAGCTTGCATGCTATAAAAAGGGCATCAGATGCGAGCCAGAAAGAATATACAATAATCAATCAAACAACTCGCATATACTTTTATTTACTTTCTGTCAATTAGGAGTAGCTCTCGTAATTTAGACATTATAATCTGTTCTTGATCAATAAAGTTGTGCATCACCGATTGTTGAAAAACCTCGATTACGCCAATCTTGCAAGATTTGCTTTTCTCCGATCTTGCTGCGCATCGCCTTTTTGGAAAAGTCTATCTTTACCAATCCATCTAATCGGTTGTGACAAGCTATTTAGATTTATCGTTACTTATGATTTAATCTGCTAAATAGCTGTTTAGATCAGATTATTACTTAAAAGCTAATAAGCTATTATAGCTGTATTGATCATAATATTCTTGCTGATTGCAGGATAAAATCGGCTGGCACGCCACGAACCTCTTAAACCTGGTGTGTTTAAGCCGATCAAATCCTACGTCATATTTTCGGCGTCAATAGATAGATAACGAATAACTCATCTTATGGAATTTGGTATGCTTCAACTGAAATACAAAACTTAACAAAGAAATACTTATTGAAATAACAACCTACGTGTAGCCATCACATACGTTTAACTATCAGCCCAAAAAGTAACTGATATCCATGACACCTGGATGGAGTATATCCTGTCGTGGAGCCAAGCTAAAAGTAGCGACTAGGTGATGCTAGTAAAGGCTAGAGAACATCACACTTGGGACATTTGGATTCTTTAGCCTTTCTTGGCTTTGGGCAGTTCTCCGTCGATTCCCGGTTAGATATGTATGCTCAGCGGCAAGCTTATTGCGCAAATTCGTCATACTATATTTAGCTACTGGATTACTCCGTAGACACTACAGTTTTGATAAGAAGGCAGTTCATATAATGGCCTCCGAGTGAAAAATACTTGTGACGAGGACATTGAGGAGTCATTTGGGGAATATTTCACTGTTGTAGCATGTAAGAAATGCTTTTTTTAGAATTAGTCTCCATGTGATTTTTTTTTCAGATATAACCCCCGGATCCGCCATCCCGTGCTCTCCATGCGCTACAATACTAATGCTGTGCACTGGGAGCGCTGCATTGTGATGACGCGGCTTCCCTCTCCCGCACCACGATTTTTTTTTAAAAAATACCGTGCTACTGTAGCACTACATTACTACAGTACCACAACGCTGCAGTATGTAATACTGTAGTTTTTTTTAAAAAATGGATTGCCACTGAGTGGAGGCGTGGTATTTATCGTCAATAGTGCGGTATCTAAATTTAAATATAGTTCAATATATATAAATTATCGATACCACGTATTTAAAATAGTACAATAATGTGTGTATATATATATATATATATATATTAAACCGTGACGTGTAGCATAGCACATATTGTTAACTATTTTCTTACTCTCTATTATCTTTCTTTATGTCATCATCCTCCCTCCTTTTATTTAATTGACATCGGCAAAAACCGATGATATAGCTACCAATATGGAAAAAATCAAATTGATTTAGATCCTTGTCAGCAAAACCACCCTCCAAAACTAACTTAGGGTGTATTTTTTTATTGTAATCTCATGATGTAAATTGATATGATTTTTTAAGTTTAAAGTGTTTAAATACCTGCTTTTGTAGTTGAGAGTATTAAGTAAACTTTTTATAAAGTTTAGGGATGTAAAATAGACTTATTTCTACTTATAAATTTATATTATGAAAGGACAGGGGATGTCGCCTAGAGGGGGGTGAATAGACGAATTAAAATATTTAAAACTAAATTGCAGCGTAATAAAAAATTTGCAGCTAAATAAAATCTCCTGAGGGTCTAAGTTCGGAGTGTCCGGGACTTTTATCCGGATACTCCGATATGTCCGGACTATCCGGGGTCAGGAGTCCGGATACTCCGGATTGGACCCGAGGGACTGAGACCGGAGTGTCCGGGATTTATCTCCGGATACTCCGAAATGTCCGAACTATCCGGGTTCAGGAGTCCGGATACTCCGGATTTAAGACCTCGAAATGAGATTTTAAATCTCTGCAATTTTTTTAACAATCTACTTGAACACAAAAGGTCTAAATGCTATCAGGTACCTGGGGATGATGTAGATCTAGAGCCAAACACAACAATAGAGTAGATCGGTCAATTTCAAGATTCAAAAACAAGTACTAAAGCAATTGTAAGAAGCAAACTTGGAGACGATGATTTTTCACCCAAAGTTCGGATCCTTGAGGGGATCCTACGTCTCCGTTGAGGCGGCTCGATCACACATGAGCCGGGGTCTCTTTCAACCCTCTTCCTCTCGGTGTTGCACAAATGCACTCGCCGGTCTTCACTCCTTTGATTCCTTCCCTTACGGAGGCGGAACCGGCCTTCACAAACTTCCCACGGCCAACCACACAAAGCTCGGGTGGCTCGTAGGCGACCTCCTAGCCGTCTAGGAGTCCTCAACCTCCAAGAGTAACAAATGCTCACGAAGAACAAGCTTGAAGATGAAATCAAGTGCTCAATCAACTCAAAAACTCACTCAACCTAGCACCTCACTCCTCAAACTCTTCCCAACCCTTCTCACAAAGGGGATCACTTAGATCTAAGGGTAAAGAGGTATTTTGGGGGCTCAAGAACAAGGGTATAGCACCTCTAATCAACAGGGTAAAAAGCCTCTTCAAAATGAGGGAGGATGGGGCTATAAATAGAGCCCCCCAAAAACTAGCCGTTGGAGACAGCTGCACACAACCCGGAGACTCCGAATAAATACCCCGGACACTCCGGACTAATTCAACCTGGAGTGTCCGGACTTAACACCGGATACTCCGGATTGTCCGAACAGCACTGAGCAGCCCGACGAAAACGAGCATAACTTTTGACTCCGGACTCCGGTTTCAGAGATTTTGGACTCTACCGAAAGCTAAGAACGAGGGCTACACAGCCAACAAGGTCTCACTACCAAAAACTCAAAGGATAAACACAGATTTCACAACAAATCCAAGGGAGACCTACAACCCTCACTTTCCGGCACCACCAACACCACTCTCTTTCTAAGTTTCACAAGGATGGATCACTTGAGCACTTGACACATCTAAAAGTCACTCGACATCGCATCCCTATTAATAGTACGGCAATCCTTAGACTCAAATTAAATCAAAGATAATATAAGTCTAGAAATAGTCACTTGCCGTCTTCTTTCTTAATGTCGATGCATGAAGACTTTCACCATATAATTGATGACATCTTCGCCTTGTCCAAATCGACTCGATTCACCTCATGAGACACTCGTCCTATCAACCTTGACTTGATCATCCTCTCTGACGATCTCCACGCCAAGTCGATCTTGACTTAGTCCTCAACTCTTGGTGACACCGCCGTCTTGTTGACCTCGGCTTAACAATCATCCTCCAAGATACCTTGGTCATCATACACATACGGGACCTAAGTCTTTCCAATCCACTTATGATAGACATTAGTCCCAAAAGCTCAATAGATATGAATAAATTGATATTTGTGAGCAATTGATTACAACAAGTGTTTCATATAAAGAAGCACAACATAAATGGAAACACTTGACATAAGAAATGTTCTCTACTAAGTACATCATGATGAATATGTAATTGATCTATATGCACTAGAGAGATAATTGCCAATATGATGAATAAATTAAATAATGGCAAGGATCACAGTCTTTACTTAAATGAAGCACATGATAGAATATACACGAATTGTACATGTGCAAATAATATTTAGAATAAGAGTAAATATGTGATCCAACACTAGATTAAACTTCACTAAGAGAATTGCATGAGAAGATATACAACTAAAACATGCATGCACCAAGTCAATCTATAGCAATATGAAGTTTAACTCTAGTTAATACATGCATACTAAAAAACAAAGCACATAATGAACTCAAATGAATATATATGCACAAATAAATATGACATGAACCAATGGTCATATATATAATCAACATGCTACTTGGAGTTCACTATGCATTTGCACAAAAGGAATGCAATAACAAATATAGAAGAGATACCAAAATTGCATACCTTATCTTTGCTTAACCATCCCACTTGATTTTCCTCTAAAAGATGAGACTGATACTCAACTAGGCAATAACATGTTAGTCTCATAGCAATATAATCATATTAGAGGTTTGTCATTTGTTAAGCACTAAGTTAAGCATTTACTTAATTACATAGATTGTCATTATGTGTGTTTGTGATTAATCACCAAAATAACATAAGTGCCTAGATGCACTTTCAATCTCTCCCTTTTTGTGATTTATGACAAACCTATTATCAATTGCATCAAATGACAATATTAAGATATTTAGCATTAAAACAAGCATGAAGAAACAATAAGAGATCATACTTACAAATCATCCCTTTTTGTCAATCGATTAGGGGACAATTGATAAATCCATAAATTCTCCCCCTTTTGTCATTAATCCCAAAAAGGTGCTTAAAAGATTCTTATTGTTTATTCAATAAAATCCGTTCTCCCTTTTGATTGCACACTCAATAAAAAGATTAGGGAGAAAAAAATAAGGAGCTAGTAATAGGACAATAATATTAAGCTCCCCTAAATCTAGGCAAGATATGATACCAATTATTTCCAAGATTTAGGTAATAGTTTTTTTTTCTAATTATACCAATTTAAAGTAGTCATGATTCACAGGATATAAGTGATGCTTAAACATGACACACGAATATGATTTCACATGGAGAAGATTTATTCTTTAAACGTCAAGATCATATAGCAAATTTATATAATTTAAGCACATGCTCATGATCAAATTAAATTCTAACAATCAAGATCATATAAAGAAGATTATACAAGAAGGAATTGCTTATATGATCACAAGATGTATACAAGATCATGAATCAAAATTGTATAAGTAAGATGCACTTTCATGATCAAGAATTTCATAAACTTATCAAGGGTATACCTCTTTGCAATGTGTCACCCATATGTACCTTTTAATTCTTGATAATGCCAAATGCAAATTAGATGACACTTCAAAACAATTTAGGATTAGAGGATACCTCTCAAAAGATACCAATTAATGATACCAATTGAAAGATACAACACCATTTAGAATGACACAATTTAGCATAATGGTGTGCACAGACATTATTGAATATGGTCAAAAAAGAAACACATCCCTTTGTCGATTCTTGTCCACCGCATGTTCGAATCGGTCATGATCACCGCGCCCGGCCTTAGATCCCTCGGACTATGGAGCTCCTCTCCATTTCCTTCATCCCACCGTCGAAGATGACCCCTTTTCCAATACCTTGAACATCAATAGACAAGCACACGATTTCTAGGAACAAATATCTTTTAATTTGACCCAAGTTAGTTTGATAATGTCTAAGTACAACATGCATGATATATGTGATATACAAGACAATACTCTTTGCATGCAAAGGAATTCAAGATATCAATTGACGATTTTATTACACCACTTTACAATGAAAATATTTGAAACTCAGTCAAATTTAATCTTGACATACACTTGTAAGAGAGACAATGAGTAAAACACATTCAACCTCACTCTTGAGCTTACACGGGAAATTTTCTCTTTTCCATAATAAACTCCGAGTTATGCAAGAGAGGAAACATTTTGAGGCTAAGATACAATTAAATCCAATTTCCAAAAGAACTTAGCCAAAAGATGCACTTTCATTGGAATGAAAACTTAAATAGATATGGTCCACTTTGAAGCTTGGAGCAATGAATAAGTTCACTTAGTTTTCATTTTGAAAGGCTTGCCAAGATTCCAATTTAAAACTCTCAAAGTCTCAACAGACGCAAATAGCAGCACAAAATCGATTATAGCTTTTAAACCATTGCTCAAATGCAAAAATCATCAACGCGGAACAGATCCGTCTCGAAATTCTCTTCGAGGGCTATGAAGACCGAACATTCATTTGAGCAAAGAAAAAAACCCAAAGAATGGGATAATCAAGAGATTGCAAGAAAGTATAGATTGCAATTAAAGTATTTTGTCCGAGGAGTACAACCCGGATACTCCGGTGTTTTTGATCCGGAGTGTTCGGATAATCCGGATACTCCGGATAGATCAACCGGATACTCCGGATAGATCAACCGGATACTCCGGGTTGTTCAGCTTCATCCCCAAAAACTTGAAAATAGTGAATGCTGAACCGAAGGTTTTGGGAAAAGAAATCTCGCTTTAAAATGGTCCTGAGGATGAAAACAACAGCAAATGAGCTCCCGAATAATTTTAGATGAATCATGGAGCAATAAATTGAGTTACCTTAGTTTTCATCACAAGGAAATACCCAAATCATCTTAGAGGTATGCAAGATTTCAAAAGTGTAATATGCTGAAAAATTCAGTTTTGACATTCCATTTAAGCTTTTTGATAGGGCAGAAAGAAGGTTCAAACAAGGTTCATAAATTCTGAAAGAATTAAGCAATGAAGTCCAAATATAGAGGATCAAAATATGTTATAATATTTTTCTCTGATTATAAACCCATTTGAAGATACAAAAATCACAAAACAGCCCTACAATCAGCCTAAACCTGAAATTTCAGCAAACTGAACATTTTGAATTTGGGTCAAATCTTGATCAAATGAAGTCCAATAGCCATGAGATTTTGCATAAATGTTCCATTGACATCCAAGAGACTTCTCCAAAAATAATTTCTCAAATATCACTCTCCAATCAAAAATCAGATCAAAATGGGCATTGGAGGTTTGATTTTGACACTAGATCAAAAGAAGTCAACATTCTTGCGAATGAGTTCAAATAAATTTGAAAATTTTCAGATATGAACTCCATATTCAAGAGATGGTTTTCCAACAAAAATTTTCAATAAATCAATTTTACTTTGAGAAATGTGGTGAAATTTACATTTGAAACACATAAAGGATAAAAATCTTCGTCAATTCCTCAAAAGGGCAACAAAATGAGTTTTGAATGGAAATGTATACTTATGTGGCTTCATATGAGTTAGATAGATGTTTATAAGCCTATTTGCATAATCAAATCCATTCAAATCATAAAATCCAACTTAATGCGAGAGTATGCCAAATAAGATCAAAAGAGAGAAAAAGCCATAACTATTTCAAATTAAGTTTAAATTACATGAAATTATGCAAAAACATTCTTTAGACTCCCAAGAAACTTTTCCAAAAAGAATTTTCCAAAAAGGAGTCTCCAATCAAAAGATATGCCAAATTTTGCTTTGTATGCATGATTTTTTACTCAAAAAGAAGAAAAGTCAAAACTTTTTAAAATTGAGTCCAAATGGTTTGAAACTTTCCATAAATAAGCATTAGAATATTTATAAGGTTTCCCAAAAATAATTTCATTAAAAGGAATTTTTGTTCAAAAGATATGGCAAAATGCGTTTTGTAGGTTTGAAAAGAAATTGAATTTTCACCAAATGCTCAAAATGCATTCCGGATTGAAATTTATGGAGATTTGAACTTTCATAGCTTTGCATGAGTTAGAAATACTATTTCAATCCAAGATATACAAAGAAATCCAATTCAAATAACGAAATCCACAAAATGCAACAACTGGTCATTTTGGGTCAAATGAATGATTTTGACCAAATTCAAATAGCTATAACTTTTGAACTAAAGAAATGATTAAAATGACCAACCCTATGAGTTTTGTATTGACCACTTTTTCAAACTCCAAATAGATTTTGCTTTAGAAAAATTTGAAGTTAAATGCAAAAGCAAGATCACAAAGATCTTTTTAGGCCAAAGTTTGACTTTTAACTTCAAGCCAAGGGTTAGATACTTGAAAACATTTGAAAACATTTTAGAAGACTATTTTCATAAGATTTTGCATTTCAAACAAATATTTTGCTTTTATCCCTTTTTGAAGCAAGTTAAATAGGAAATAGTTTTTCATAAAAAGCCTCAAAATACAACTCAATTTGGATTTCATGCAATTTCAATTTCCATGGCTTAGAATTGATTATCAAGATAGTTTCTAGCCAAGATTTATAATGAAATCCAACTTGAATGCTAAGATTTGAACAATATGCTTAAATAAGCTATTTTAGTTCAAACCAAAAACTTTTCGGGCTAAATTGATTTCAATATTTTTTTTTGAGAGCTTGTAAAATATTGAGATACATAATAGAATACTTTTATAAAACTATTCACAAATTTGGGCATTTTAAATATAAATTTTGACTTTTGACCAAAATAGTCTTTTTGAAGAAACAAAAGAGAGGCAAACCCAAAATCCAACAATACAAACACTCAAATGAAGCAAGGGATAAGATATAGAGATTTGAATTTCGTGTATGAGTCTAAGATACCATTTTGAACCAAGATACTACACAAGATCCGATCCAAACGGAGAAACTCACTAAGTGCAATAATATGACTATTATGGGTCAAATATAGTTTTTCGGCGAGTTTCAAAATCGAATAACTTTTGCTAGGTTGGTCTTTTGAAAGTCTTTTGAACACAGGAATTGTTAAGAATGACCAACTCTAGGATTTTCGTTTTGGAATTACTTTCAAATTCATTTTACATTTAATTCTATGAAAATTATAAGTTTAAATCCAAAACAGGATACTAGTAACTAGATTTTGATCATGAAACTCATTTTCTTTTCAAAATGGATTTTGTGAAGCCAAAACCTTTGAAAATACGTTTCAAATACATTTGTATACATTTTGCAATTAGTTTTTCACAAGAATACTAATAGTATACAAAATTTTGACTTTTGGCTAAATGGCTTGATTTTGAAAATATATATTAGCACTTATATAAATATGGGCACATGTAGGGATGTAATATACATGGATATGAATTAACACTCCCCCTTAATGTGCCACTATCCCAAACTTACTCAAGATTGCAATCAAAACAACTAATCGGCATGAGCAAGCATATAACAAGCAATCTAAATTGATTTTCATGAATAATGCAATATAACCTACACAAGGCTATAAGCTATAAGAATCAAATTAAATACTTGTTACCCGAGATGACATTGGCTCAAGATTGAAGTGATCATCCTCATGCTTGGCTTCATTTTGCAAATGATTAAGTCATCTTCCCTTTTGAAGAAGCCAAACGTCCAATCCATCTCATATTGCCTAAAAATCTTTTAGACGGTTTTTGGTACCCAATCCTTGTTGGGTCCAACAATGTTAGTCACAATAGATTTTGGAACTCAAATGGTCCTAATTCGGATATTATTGAATTGACTAACATAATTAGAAATAGGTTTGCAATAATTATTCCTCCTAGGCAAATGATTGGCATTTTTATGAAAAGGCTTAGGAGGGCAATGATATTTTGCAAAACCATTTCTAGTTTGTTCTCTTCTAAGCATATGATAATTGAAATTATGCATTGGCTTAGAGGATCTAGTATATCTAGCAAATGCTTTGCTATCTTTATTTCTCCTAAGCAATTTATTTGAATTGCTTTGTGTAGGCTTAGGAGTCTTAACAAATTTAGCAAATCCATTTCTAGATTCACTCTTCCTATGCAAATGAGCATTATCATTTTGAGCAGGCATATGGGACTTAACAAGCTTGGCAAATACATTGCCATTCTTGTCCTTCCTAAGCAAATAATCATTAAAATGATGAGTAGGCTTAGGGGTTATACCTTCGGGGCAATCCTTACCGATGTGCCCCTTTTCCCGACAATTGTAGCAAGTAGGCTTTGAGCGTCTCTTCTTCTTCTTGACTTGCTCTTTGCCGGTTTGCCCCATTGTTGATGGCTGTGGCTTGATCTCCACTTTATTAGGGCACACGGAGGCGAGGTGTCCCTTCTTGTTGCAAACAAAGCACTTGATGATCTTCGAATATCTTTCGTTGTGCCTTGTCTTGCTAGTCTCCTCTTGGAGATGTAGCCGAGTCCTCGCTTATCTTGAGGCGCCTTGGCTTGCTCAAGATCTCGTCGAGGATGGCTTTTCCTTTACGCACTTCCTCAAGTCATTTTCTAATCTAATGACTTTGGCCTTGAGCTCATTGTTTTCCTCTACAAGATTAGTCTCAACATGCATAGAGGAAGTGGAAACATTTGAATTTGAGCAACAAGGTAAATCATTGCAAGAGGTGGATATGTCAAATTTTGATGAAATATTAGGATTAACATTTAAGCAAGACATTTCATCAATTAAATCACATGAGATTCCTATGTCCACCTTAGGCTTATGAATTTCTTTGAGAAGGAGGGATTCATGATTTTCTTGAAGCATATTATAATCATTTTGAAGTGATTCATGTTCAAGCTTCAAAATTTTATATTTCTTTTTCTCCTTTCCAAGACATTTATTGAGCTCCTCTAGCAAATTCATAAGTTCATTATAAGTGAGCTCATCATCATCATCCTCACTTACCTCATTCTTACCTTTCGCCATGAAGCAACGGATTTGTAATGGAAGAGCATCTTCATCATCACTTGAGGCAGAGGTTGAGGTTGATGGAGATATTGGTTCTTCTTCATTTGAGATGGAGCTTGAGGTTTCATCTCCCGACATTTCTTCCTTAATGCAATCCTCAATGGAAGTGGATGATTCAAATAGTTCTTGAAGCTTTATCCACATTTCATGAGCGCTCTTGAGATTGCATATTCTATCAAAAATTTCATCGCTCACAACACAAAATAAAACATTAGTAGCTTGAGCGTCGAGATGTAGGCATTTCCTCTCTCCTTCAGTTGGAGCAACTTCATTCAATGGAGAGGAAAAGCCGACATCTACGATCCACCATATTTGAGGGCTCATGGATTTAAAATGAGAATTCACAATTAATTTCCATGAAGCATAATTTGTGCCATCTAACACAAGTGGATCATGTGAGTGCACTAATCCGCTAGTCGACATCCTTTACTCTCTACACGGTTAAGTCTAATAAAGGAGAGACCTTGCTCTGATACCAATTGAAAGGACAGGGGATGTTGCCTAGAGGGGGTGAATAGGCGAATTAAAATATTTAAAACTAAATTGCAGCGGAATAAAAAATTTGCAGCTAAATAAAATCTCCCGAGGTTCTAAGTCCGGAGTGTCCGGGACTTTTATCCGGATACTCCGATATGTCCGGACTGTCCGGGGTCAGGAGTCCGGATACTCCGGATTGGACCCGAGGGACTAAGACCGGAGTGTCCGAGATTTATCTCCGGATACTCCGAAATGTCCGAACTATCCGGGTTCAGGAGTCCGGATACTCCGGATTTAAGACCTCGAAATGAGATTTTAAATCCCTGCAATTTTTTTAAAAATCTACTTGAATACAAAAGATCTAAATGCTATCAGGTACCTGGGGATGATGTAGATCTAGAGCCAAACACAACAATAGAGTAGATCGGGCAATTTCAAGATTCAAAAACAAGTACTAAAGCAAGAGTAAGAAGCAAACTTGAGACGATGATTTTTCACCCGAAGTTCGGATCCTTGAGGGGATCCTACGTCTCCGTTGAGGTGGCTCGGTCACACTTGAGCCGGGGTCTCTTTGAACCCTCTTCCTCCCGGCGTTGCACAAATGCACTCGTCGGTCTTCACTCCTTTGATTCCTTCCCTTACGGAGGCGGAATCGGCCTTCACAAACTTCCCACGGCCAACCACACAAAGCTCCGGTGGCTCGTAGGCGACCTCCTAGCCATCTAGGAGTCCTCAACCTCCAAGAGTAACAAATGCTCATGAAGAACAAGCTTGGAGATGAAATCAAGTGCTCAATCAACTCAAAAACTCACTCAACCTAGCACCTCACTCCTCAAACTCTTCCCAACCCTTCTCACAAAGGGGATCACTTAGATCTAAGGGTAAAGAGGTATTTTGGGGGCTCAAGAACAAGGGTATAGCACCTCTAATCAACAGGGTAAAAAGCCTCTTCAAAACGAGGGAGGATGGGGCTATAAATAGAGCCCCCCAAAAACTAGCCATTGGAGACAGCTGCACACAACCCGGAGACTCCGAATAAATACCCCGGTGACGAATACTCATACCAGGGGTACCCCAATGGCCCAGGATAACAAGCAGGCTACCTCAAGCCCATTACCGACCAAAGGACCCGTGGGACCACAAAGGACGCCCCTCCCCAACCGATCAGGACTAGCGTCCCCGACCAAGTAAGGCTCCCGACCCGCGCGGGTCGGGATCCTTCGACCTCCGACCAAATTAAGGCAACCTCCGCCAAGGGCCACGTGTCAAAGCCTCCGCCAGTCTACGGCCACGTGCCCTGCGGACGGGGACAATCGAAGTGATTGTACGGGAGCAGGTGGCTCTTTCCCAAGATGACATAAATGGCTGCTGAAGTCAAGCTTCCAGTCCCATCAACCAGTCACGTACAATACGAAGGCACGCTCCCTCCCGAGGCAGTACATACGTTACGCACTGCAACGTTAACCATCGTCGAGTTCACGAAGCGGTGCGCCCGCTTCTGGCAGCAGCGTGCGACTAAGCGCCTCGCCCACCAGGGCTACCGACCCAGCGTGGGCAAAACGGGCCACGACCCATCACCAAAGCGAAAAGACTAATGCTCCCGGCGTAGATTTTCTCTCCTGCCCTCTCCCAACTTCCCATGTAACCTGCCCCCTCTAATTGTATAAAGGGAGGCAGGGGCCTCTGGAAGTGGGGCGCCTGAGAGATCTCCTCTTCTCGCTAGGCCTTTGCGAACACTCTTGTGCTCAAACCCTCTGCTCTCATTTGTAAAACGTTGTGCAGCCATCTGCACCTAAGGCAATACAACACCACCAAACGAACTGGAGTAGGGACATTCGGCCCGAACCAATATACACCTTGGGCTCTCGAGTCTAACCATTCAGGGACAGGGAACGCGTGGCCCCTTTGACTTACAAATTTACTTGCCGGTGCTCGAAACGCCGACAGTTGGCGCGCCAGGTAGGGGCTTCATGCGTCTTCTTCGACATCTCCGGATTCCCTTTTCATCTCCCTAATGGCTTTCTTCACCGGCGACGGCGTGTCTACGTCGGGGGGATGAATCCGCTTCGGCTCCCTCGACTTTATCGCCACTCCAACGGGTGGGCTCGTGCTTAGTCCCATCGCCGTCAGAGACCAGAAGCCCACTGGAAGGCAGGGCTCCATCTCCGACAACCTCGCCGGCCTCCGGCTTGAGGCCCCCCTGCAGGCCTCCAGGCCGGAGCCCAACGAGCGCCCCGCCATCTTTGGCGGTGGCACCCGAGGGCTCGGGAGGACGACCATGTCGCCTCCCACGAGCTCACAATTCGTGGCTATGGCCGGCTATATGCCGGCCTTTGTCCACGAGCTGCTAGAAGATTCTTCCAGCCACGACTCCAGCTCCAACACGGAGCAAACCCCCCGCAGACGACACTCTCGTGAGTGCAACATGGCGGGCACGGTCAACCTGATCATAACCCACGTGGCTACGGGGGCTCCCATCCAGCGCACTGAGGCGCAGGAGGAGGAATACCAGTGCGAACACGCTGAGCGCGCTCAAGCTCGCCGCGCTGAGTTTCTCCGGCAGCGTAAAGAGTTGGAGGATCGAAGGGCCGAGCTCGATAAGCTCCAGGCCGACCTGGAGCAGCATGAGCCCGAGCCCCATCAGCATTTGGCGCGCTTGCGCGCGCGACGACGTCAGTGCGCCCAAGCTGGTGGAGGAATCTGATGGCCCTCAGTTCTTCCCCCACGCAAGCCAGAACGTGGCTGCAGCTGCGATGCTGCCCGAGGCCTTCCCGAGCCGGACGACCCGGAGGCCAAAGCCATGTACCAGAATCTCTGGGGTGGTGGGCGTCTTCTGTCAGACAAGACATGCAAGCCTCCGGCCCTCACCATTCGGGCGCCACCTCGGGCGCCGAACCCGCACCACCCTTGGGCCCTACTGGTCCGCAAAGGTGGCGACATCAAGAACAACCCGTGCCTCGCGACACCCGGTGCGCCAGTGCCTCAGAGACGACTACGACGTCCGCGCCACCCTCGAGGCGCGAAGAAAAGCGGTGGACGAAGCCGCCAACTCGCGTGTTGCGGACAGCGGGCGCCGCCACAATCGCAGCCCAAGCCCCGATGATCCGGGACCACGAGCTTTCTGTCAGGGGATCCACCATGCAGATTTCCTCGCCAGATTCAGGGCACCAACCAACATAGCCAAATACACTGGGGCTACGAACCCTGGCGTATGGCTCGAAGACTACCGGCTCGCATGCTGGGCGGGAGGAGCGACGGATGACCTCTTCATCATCCAATACCTCCCTATCTACCTTGCGGACTCGGCTCGAGCCTGGCTCGAGTACTTGCCCGCAAAGACCATCAGGAACTGGGCCGACTTGAAGAGCCTCTTCGTCGGCAACTTCCAGGGCACATACAAGCGCCCTAGGAACTCACAGGACTCAAGAGTCGCAGCGGCGGCGGGAGAAACTCTCCGGATTACATTCGCGATTCTCCGTCAATGCAACGAGCTCCCCGACATCTCCGATGCCGACGTCGTGGGGGCGTTCATTTACGGCACCTCCTGCAAGGCCTTGGTGCACAAACTGGGCTGCGTCATGCCCAGAACCACCAAGGACCTTCTGGACATCGCCACCAACCACGCCTCTGGCGAGGAGGCTGTGGGGGCCATCTTCGAAGATGGCAAGACTAAGCAAGAGCCCGGGGTCCGAGCCGGGTCCCCTTCCGACCGCTCCGACAAACGGAAGCGGCACGGGAAGCAGGTCCACGAGGCCCAAGTGGTCGCGGCCGTCGACCGCCCTGCCAAGCAGCAGGCTCGACCGGCCGTTGTTCCCGACCACTTCGAAAAATTGATGGATAGCCCGTGCCCACACCACAGATTCCCCGTCAAACACAAGTACCGGGACTGCGAGGTCCTAAGGCGTTTCCTCTCCGGCACACCCACGACGCCGCGGGGTAAAGGAAAGAAGCCGGCCCCGGCCCCACGGGCCACGGAGAAGATGGCGGACGACGAGTTCCCAGAACCCGACGGCTGCCTCATGATCTTTGGCGGACCGGCATGCTACGCCGACAAGAGTCGGCTCAAGCTCGCCTACCGCGAGGTTCATACCGCCACACCAGCCGTCCCCCAATATCTTCGGTGGTCGGAGTCCCCGATCACCTTCGATCGGACTGACCACCCCGACCACGTCCCGCAGCCTGGGAAATACCCGCTTGTGGTCGATCCCATTGTGGGGAAGAAGCGCCTCACAAAGGTTCTAATGGACGGTGGCAGTGGTCTCAATATCCTTTATGTTGAGACGCTCGACGCCATGGGGGTCCCCCGCTCGGGTCTCTGACCGAGCAAGGCGCCTTTCCACGGCGTCATCCCTGGCCAGCAGGCCCAACCGCTCGGGCAGGTCGACCTGCCCATCACCTTTGGAGGACCGGAAAATTTCCGCACCGAGACCCTCACCTTCGAGGTCGTGGATTTTCCCGGATCCTACCATGCCATCTTGGGAGGCCGTGCTACGCCAAGTTCATGGCGGTCCCCAGCTACACCTATCTCAAGCTGAAGATGCCCGGGCCGCGAGGAGTCATCACCGTGGCTTCGTCCTTCCAGCTTGCTTACAACTGCGAGCGAAGCAGTTGCGAGTTAGCATCGGCGGTCATCGCGTCCGCCGAGCTCGCCAACCTTCGGAGGGAAGCCTCCGAGTTCATCCCTGAGTCCAGCAAGTCGGGGGCGGGATCCTTCAAGTCCGCCGAGGATACGAAGAAGGTTGCGGTCGATCCCGGTAATCTGACCAAGACCGTGCGGGTTGGAGCCACGCTCCCCGCCAAATAGGAAAGCGCGCTCGTCGACTTCCTCCGCACCAATAATGATGTCTTTGCATGGAAGTCCTCCGACATGCCAGGAATTCCCAGGGAGGTCGTCGAGCACTCCTTGAGCATCCGACCAGGCTCAAAGCCGATCGCCCAACGCCTGCGCCGTTTCGACGAAGAGAAGCGCAGGATCATAGGGGAGGAGATTGCCAAGCTTTTGGCTGCAGGGTTTGTAAAAGAGGTGCGCCACCCCGAGTGGCTCGCCAACCCTGTACTTGTAAAGAAGAAGAGTGGGCAATGGAGAATGTGCATTGACTATACGAGTCTCAACAAGGCGTGTCCCAAGGACCCATTCCCCTTGCCCCGCATCGACCAAGTCATAGACTCCACCGCAGGGTGCGAGTCCCTCTCCTTTCTGGATGCCTACTCGGGCTACCACCAGATAGCGCTGAAGGAGTCCGATCAGCTCGCGACCTCCTTCATCACTCTGTTTGGCTCATTCTGCTACATAACAATGCCGTTCGGTCTAAAAAATGCGGGCGCTACATACCAGCGATGTATGCAAACGTGTTTCAACGACCAGATCGGCCGCAACATTGAAGCATACGTCGACGACATCGTCGTGAAGACCAAAAAGGCCGACGACCTCATTGCCGACCTAGGAGAGACTTTGGCGAATCTTCGGCGGTTCCGCATAAAGCTCAACCCCGAGAAGTGCGTCTTCGGGGTCCCCAAGGGGAAACTCCTCGGCTTCATCGTCTCCGAGCGCGGCATCGAGGCCAATCAGGAGAAGATCTCGGCGATCGCAAGGATGGGCCCGGTTGGCAACCTCAAAGGGGCCCAGAGGCTAACCGGATGCCTTGCAGCCTTGAGCCGTTTCGTGTCTCGCCTTGGCGAGCGCGGAATGCCGCTATACAGGCTGCTCAAGAAATCCGACCGCTTCAGCTGGACCCAGGAGGCTCAGGAGGCTCTCACCCGCTTGAAGGCCTTCTTGTCCTCACCCCCGGTCCTGGTTGCCCCAGCACCAGGCGAGCCGCTGCTCCTCTACATCGCAGCCATTGCCCAAGTTGTCAGTGCGACCCTCGTGGTGGAACGAGCGGAAGAAGGCCGTGACCTCAAGGTACAACGGCCAGTCTACTTCATCAGCGAGGTACTTTCCGAGTCCAAAGCTTAGTACCCGCAGGTGCAGAAGCTGCTCTACGCAGTGCTCATCGCAAAAATAAAGCTGGTCCACTACTTCGACCAACACCCCATCACCGTAGTGACCACATCGCCACTCGGCGAGATCTTCCACAACTGCGACGCCTCAGGAAGGATAGCCAAGTGGGCGCTCGAGCTTAATGGTCACGGTATATCATACGTTCCTCGAACGGCAGTCAAGTCACAGGCCCTGGCTGACTTCGTCGCCGAGTGGACTGAAGCCCAGGCGCCACCGGCGCTCGAAGACCCCGAGTACTGGACGATGTACTTCGATGGGTCCTACACCAAGAATGGCGCGGGCGCAGGAGTTGTTGTTATTTCCCCGCTCGGGAATAGACTTCAGTACATGATCAGGCTGCTCTTCGATGCGACCAACAACATCGCCGAGTACGAGGCTCTCGTCAACGGTCTCCGGATCGCTGCCGACCTCGGCGCTCGCTGACTTTACGTCCACGGTGACTCCAAGATTGTTGTCGACCAGGTCATGAAGGTTGCGGAGCCCCGAGACACCCGGATGGCCGCGTACTGTCGAGAAGTGCGCAAGCTCGAGAAACGGTTCAAAGGTTTCGAGCTCCACCATAGCTACAGACGCTACAACGGTGAGGCCGATTACCTAGGCAATCTTGCCTCTAGCAGAGAGCCAGTCCCGCCTGGGATCTTCGTCTACGACCTTCCGCTACCTTTTGTCCGGATGGACCCAGTGACCGAGCGGTCCTCTGACCCGCCGAGCGCGGCTACCTCGATCACCGTACGGTAGGGCATAGATCCGGCCGGGTCAGACCGCAGCGTGTTAACGACTGAATCCGACTGGAGGAAGCCCTTCACGGACCGTCTGACGGACAGGTCGCTTCCCTCTGACCCGATCGAGGCCCGGCGCATCGCCCGTCGGGCGAAATCCTTCGCCCTGGTCAGGCCAGACCTTTATAAAATGAGTCCCTCCGGAGTCCTCCAGAGGTGCATTCTGGCCGACCAGGGGAAACAACTGCTGCTCGATATCCATGGCGAGGTCTGCGGTCACCATGCCGCGCCACGGTCCCTGGTAGGAAAAGCCTTTCGACAAGGTTTCTACTGGCCGACCGCCGTGTCCGATGCCGAGCAGATTGTACGCACCTGTGAAGGATGCCAATTCTTCGCCCGGCAGACACATCTGCCAGCTCAGGCCTTACAGACGATTCCCATCACCTGGCCGTTTGCAGTATGGGGACTCGATCTGGTCGGGCCCTTCAAGAAAGCGCCCGGGGGCTTTACTTATCTCCTTGTCGCGGTGGACAAGTTCATCAAGTGGATAGAGGCCAAGCCGGTTGTGAGCGTCACATCGATGCAGGCGGCCACCTTCTTTCGCGACACCGTCTTTCATTTTGGAGTCCCTAACTTTATCATCACCGACAACGGGACGCAGTTCACGGGGAAGGAATTCCTCGAGTTCTGCAACGACTTCAACATCCGCGTCGATTGGGCAGCCGTGGCCCATCCGCGGACTAACGGCCAGGTCGAACGCGCGAACGGCATGATCCTCCAAGGGCTCAAGCCGCGGATCTTCAGTCGACTGAAGCATTTCGCGGGGCGATGGGTGGCCGAGCTACCCCCCGTCCTCTGGAGCTTGCGAACCGCGCCAACTCGGGCGACCGGGTTTACACCGTTCTTCATGGTGTTCGGTGCTGAAGCCGTCCTGCCAACCGACCTGGAATATGGCGCCCCAAGACTACAAGCCTTCGACGAGGCTCGGGGGCTCGCCTCGCAACAAGACGCCATCTGTGAGACCCCGTTCTGAAGAACAGGAACCTCCATGTGATTACTGTGCTATTCCCTGGATCAGTAGCTAGCACTCACATGTTTACAACATTCGTACCAAAATCATACACGCAAACATATAGAAGATCTTACATAAATGATATAATTATACAGAGTTCAGTACAAATTTAAACCATTTTAACAGCGGAAATAAAGAGCGAAAAACCAAAAGGAAACTGAAAATTCCAAACAGCCTTGCGGATGCCCACTAAACCCTCAGGCACTGACTAGGCAACCTAGAAGAGGCTATCGTCAAAATCCCCGAGACCTGCCTGAAAGAAAGCGTCGTCCGGAAGATCGCAGTCTTCATCCTCTGAGATAGCAGATGCAAGATTGAGTACTTTGGCACTCAGCAAGACTTATATTGGTTCACAGATGCAAATAAATAACTATGCAGGCTGAGCAAATGACAGGCTATGGTTATTTTGCGATTGCATGAAAACATTAAAGTAAATAAGCATAATAGATTGCAACACCGCATTTTAATAAAAGTAATTGAAAGATAGAATTGTAAGCAAATATTCCAGATTTTCAACCCAGTCTACCCGACTGCATATAAACCTCGGTGTCGGTCCTTTGACACAAAAGATGGTTGAAAAAAACAGTTTCCAAAAGCCCAACCCATTTTGGAATCACCAAAACTCTAGCATTGGGAGGATTTTCCCCAAGTGCCCATTACCGCGGGCGCGGCTAATCGATCAGATTTTTCACTCTGCAGAGGTGTACACTTTACCCACAAGGAATGATCAACCTCTTTTGCCATGCCAGTTAACACACTTCCTTCGGTGTGTCGGCAAGGAGATCATACAAAGCTTTTACATTATTTAGATATGGCTTTACACCAGCCCGGGACGTTAACCCTCGCCACAAGACAGAGACACTCACCCAAGCCGTGGATCCACATTTATCACACACACACCACGCCTCTGTCGCAGGTAAGGCGACACCGCTGCATTGGTATGTAGAAACCCCTACTGCATGACTGACCGGACTGCCTGTGCAATCTCCCGCCTTCCATAGATGCAAAGCCAAATCTAAACAACTTATTAAGCTAAGACCCGCCCATACAAGCCCTTGTGGTTGCACGAAAACCTGGTTCTACAACATCCCATTTGCTCGGTCCTTAATCTGACACGGGCGATACTCCACCCTAGCTACGTGCAAATCCTTTTGCACAACCGGCTAGCGCCAAATAACCACCCGCGTCAAAACATAGTTTTGTTTGAGGGTTTTTAGCAAATTATTATCAACCAGTTCCCAAAAGATCATATGACGGTTGAAAAGACTGAAAAAACCAACGAGAGACTTAAGCAGGAATATTATTATGCTAGCGGTTATACCCAAACATGACATTAAGTATGTCTAGCTCAATCTAAGGTTTACAAGGTTCACAAGTCCATACAGATTGAGACAAACCATAATTTACAGGATTAGCTACAGTTCTAACCCAAAATAACACTTTTAGGGGGAATTATCCGGATGCACTGTACATAAGCAAAAACAACATATAGTAGGTGAATTATCAGGCTCAACGTGATCAAGGAGTTGCTTGCCTTGCAAATCACCGTCAGAATAAAATCGGATCTGCGAGCAGTCTTCTTCTTCTTCGATGATGTCGGTCTCTACTGTTGCGAACAAGAAGAAAAAGAGAATATCGACAAACTCCAAATGGCAAAAAGAAAAGCAGATGATAAGCAGTAAACACAATTTGAATCAAACAGCAACTACTATTCAAGAAATATTCAAATTAAACATCGAATTATAGATGCTAAAATTATTTTGAAAGAATTGATTGATCATTTGCTTCTTTGGAGGATGCTACACTCAAAGAAAACAGAGCTTCTCTCTGTTTTCTCAAACTTTCAAGAAGATAGCACTTGAAAAACTACATCATCTAGGGTTATAAACCTAACAGGATTAATGTCCATTAACTACAGAAATTAGAGTTTAAGTCTTGAATTAGCTAGAGCATACTTTAATTATCAAATCTAACAACTTCTTTTAACTTTTAGGGTTTGGATGAAACCTGAAAACTATTGATGAAAAGGCTTGGTTGAATTCTAGACTTAGCTACAAAACTGGCTAAGGAAAAGGATTAAACCATATCACATAAGGTTATTACACTTATGGAAACTAAGTGAACCAAGGGTCTAAAACAGAATATTTTTCTGGAATCTGGTAGAACAAACTTTGGTTATCATTTCTACACTATTCTTCCAAAATTTCTTACTTGGATGAGTTATTTTACACATAGTTGAAAAAGCTTGATTGTTTCAATCATTCAGCAAAACATAAAAAGTAGACTTATTCCTTTAACTTGTTTTGCATACAAACCTTAACAAAATGACATTCTCTTCCCAGAATCTACTAGATTATACTTTGTGAAGTACTTCTATACCATTTTTACATTCTTCCTTATTCATATAATCCATTTTATCATATGTTGAAAAGGGCTATATGAACATAAAAACTAACTTATAGCCTTTCAATTTTTCATTTTCATTCATTCCTAAACTATTCAACATCTTTTATCCATTTTCTTCCTGAAATCAGGGCATGATCTCAAAACATTTTAAAAGTGAATTTGAGTTATTTTGAACTTGTTCATAGCCAATTACATCTATTTTGGTTATAACTAGTATTGTTTTTCTTAATTGAACAACTATCACAAATAATTTTCCCTAAGCATTTTCACATGAGTAACTCCCCATGATACATACCTCAATAGAATGAACTTTTAAACATTTAAACTTTAATCCTATCTTTCATTTACTCAATTTCATTTTTCATGCTTAATATTCATTTTTAAGCAAACCTGATATATAATAAGGTATCATGGAAACATTTTATTTATTTGGAATACTCATAACTCAGAGACTCAACAAAAATTTACTTTTCTTTAATTGGATCATCCCAAAGATATTTTATTCATAACACCCTATTTACACTTAAGCTTCTCTTTAATTTTTCCTAAAATCACATTTTACTCATCTACAGAAATTTTTATATATTCAGAAACTACAGAATTTTATACGAATTTAGAAATTAGTTTCACTCAATTTGGCCAGATGATTCAAAAGTTACAAGAGTTTGAATTTTGGCGGTTCTCGAAAATCAATCGAATTTGCAAAATACGCTTTCGCGTAAAACGGCTTACCACAAGGCCAAAATTGGGTTCAAACCCGAAGCTCGCTGACGTATGGGTCCACCGGTCAGCGACTCAAAGCAGAGCGCTCGATTTTCGCTCACCGCCGCGAACTAGCTCCGCCAGGCCGAACGGGCACCGGTTCTAGCTTCACCGTGACAAGATGAATCTAGGGGTGGAGCTACTTCGTCGGAAGACGGCCGGGAAGATGGCCACCACCGTGAAGGTGCGCGGCGCCATGGCGCGACGGTGGAAGCACGGCTAGAGGCGAAACTCCGGCCTAGGGTTTTTTGACTACTGGTGAGGTGAGGGAAGTCGAGCTCACCTGGCGGTTGGGTCGGGGATGAGCCGAAACGGCCTGCCACCGTGCGCCGGTCGTGAGGAAGAAGAACGGTGGTGCGGCGGCGCTACGAGCAAAAAGAAACCAAAATAGCGAGTGATGAGTAACCCTTGGGTGCTAGAGAAGCTTGAGGTGAGATCGATTCGGAAGATTAGGGAGGAACTCACCCGATTCGCCAATTCCCCCCCTTTCGGGTTCCTACGGCTCAACGAGGAAGACGACGCCTCCCCACGCTCCCAGCTCGGTGAAACGGCAAAGTGAGAGGCAGAGGAGCAATGCGACGCGAAAGAGAGGCTTAAAGCCGAACGGAAATGACCAATTTCGCGGTTTTGGACGCATTGCGCCGGTCGGTATTTCCTGTGCCGAGCGCAACGAGCAGTGCAACCTCGTCTCCGAAGCGTCTCGGCCGGAATCAAGCGAACACAGACGAGGAGGTGAAGCTCTACTCACGACGTGGAAGGCTGAGCCTGCGCCGGACGGGAGCAGGTGAAGAATCGACGCGAAGGACGGCGGTGTCGCCGACCCACTCCGGCCAGGGGAGAAGAAAGAGGGAAAGAAATCACGAACTGAGGCTGACATGTGGGGCCAGGGCCCACTGGCAGCGAGACAGCCTCGCCTCAGCTGACCAGCTCGTCAACGAGTCAACAGGGCCGGGCCCACTTGTCAGCGAGATACTCGATTTTAATGTGATAAGACAGAACGAGAATTCTCTAGATTTCGCATTTGTTTAAGCCCTAAACTAATCCCAGATTTTCTCAAACTTTTTGACTTAGCCTCACTGAGAGTCACACGGCTACTGGAAAATTTTGAGACAAAAATTCCTTTTGGGTAATTTGTTAAAATTCTGACACTGTACCCTGGTTCCAAATTTTTGATTTCGATTTTTGATTTAATTACAGTTCATTCTCTAGGATTTATTTTTGAAACTTTTTGGAGAGGTTAAAATTCTTATAATTGAATCACTGTAAAATTTTCAAATCAAAAACATGAGCCATTATTTTATAAAAATTCTGACAATTGTTTTCCTTACACTTTGGACCCACTGTTTTTGAATTTTTAAAAGGCTTATATCAATTCATTTAATTATGAAAATTTTACCAGTGATGCATCATATCTCCAGGGATTTATATAAATTTTCTTGGCTTTTCTTGACATCAGTTCTTTTTCTTCCTACTTTTTGATTCACTATTTTAGTCACAAAGTAGATACATATTTCATTTACTTGACCCTAAGTTTATAAAAATTCTACTTACTTGGTCAAACATTATGACCAGCTCAAATAGGACTCATGATAAAACTTTCTAAACTTTATTTTCATCTTTTTATCTTTTTCTTTGTTTTCCCCTTTTATTTAATCTTTTCCCATAACACAAAATCTAAGAAATTCTAGTTGGGGCAAATAATACTTAGAATTTCAAAACCACTTATATTAGGATTTAAACTGTTTATTTTCCACTGTTCCAAACTTTCAGGTCGTTACAGATCCACCCCCTTACGTAAATCTCACTTTAGATTTGTGAGTAAAAGGAATAAGGGTTTTAAAAGAAATCCGGGAACTCTTCTCTAAGACGATCCTCTCGCTCCCATGTCGCTTCCTCTTCCGAATGATTACTCCATTGCACCTTTAGCATCTTATGGGCTTTGTTTCGAGTATGGCGCTCCGCTTCTTCAAGAATCTTCACCGGACGCTCTCGATAAGTTAAGTCAGGCTGAAGATCAAGATCTTCCAACTGGGTAAGTTCAGTCGGAACACGGAGGCACTTCTTCAGTTGCGACACATGAAAGACGTTATGCACACTGGATAACTGAGTAGGCAACTGCAATCTATATGCCTTCTCCCCCATCTTTTCCAGGATGCAATAAGGTCCAATATACCGAGGAGCGAGCTTGCCTCGAACCTGGAATCGGCGAACTCCACGAAGAGGTGAAACTTTAAGATAAACATAATCGCCAACCTCGAAGCTTAAATCACGTCGACGAGTGTCGGCATAACTTTTTCAAGCGAGATTGAGCTTCCTCAACCGACTTCGATTAAATCTACTTGCTCTTGGGCTTCATTAATCAAATCGGGACCAAGAAGCGTCTTTCACCCACTTCGACTGAAAAGTGGTGTTCGACATTTTCTTCCATAAAGGGCCTCAAATGGCGACATCTGCAGACTAGCTTAAAAGCTATTGTTATAAGAAAACTCGCAAATGCGAGGCACTTCTCCCAATTCGTGCTATAAGACAAACACACAAGCCCGCAACATGTCTTCAAGAGTCTGATTTGTTCTTTCATCGCCCATCACCGTGGATGGTAGGCGAATCGAATTTCAAATTGGTTCCCAACAATTTGTGCGATTGTTCCTGTAAATGAGATGTAAGCTGTGATCCACGGTCGACACAATCGTCTTGGGACACCATGCAAGCGCACAATATTTGAAACATAGAGCTCTGCCAATTTAACTGTAGAGTCTCTAGTCTTGACAGGTATGAAATGAGCTACCTTTGTCAGCCTGTCGACAATAACCCAAATGGAATCACTCCCCTTCTGGGTTCGAGGAAGACCAGTAATGAAATCCATACTGATATCGTCCCACTTCCATTCTGGAATTTGCAATGGTCAAGAAGTCGGTGGGACGATGATGTTCAGCCTTAACTCGTTGACATACATCACACTTTGCGACATATTCAGCGACATCCTTCTTCATACCGGGCCACCAATATTCCTTCTTAAGATCTTGGTACATCTTGGACTACCAGGATGAATAGATAATGGTGACTCATGAATTTCTGCAAAAATTAGTTTCTTGATCTCGGGATCATTCGGCACATATATTCGAGTTCCTCTCATGATTATCCCTTCAGGGCTTTCTAAGAACTCAGAATCCGTGCCTTCTTTCAACTGATTCCGAATCTCAACAACTGCTTCATCTTTACATTGTGCAGCTTTAATTTGACCTTTCAGAGTGGGTTGCAACTGCAGAGCGGCCACATAACCATTCTCAACTAAATTCAAGTTGAGCTTCAAATTCATGAACTAACTCGCATCGATTTGAACCCAACATGCAATAAAGCTTACGGCTAAGAGCATCGCCACAATATTGGCTTTGCCGGGATGGTAGTGAATGCCGAGATCATAGTCTTTGATTAGCTCTAGCCATCTTCTCTGTCTCAGATTCAGATCTGGCTGAGTAAAGAAATATTTGAGGCTCTTGTGGTCGGTGTAAATTTCTGTTCTGTTTCCAATGAGATAGTGCCGCCAAATTTTAAGGGCGTGCACAACTGCAGCTAGCTCTAGGTCATGTGTGGGATAATTCTGCTCATGAGGACGGAGTTGTCGAGAAGCATAAGCGACAACCCGACCCTCTTGCATCAACACACAACCCAGGCCGTGAAGCGATGCATCACAGTACACTTCAAAACTCTTATGAATATCTGGCAAGATGAGCACCGGAGCAGAGGTTAACTTTTCCTTCAGTTTCTGAAAGCTTTCCTCACAACCCAGTGTCCATTCAAATTTCCTTTCCTTTTTCAGAAGCTGAGTTAGTGGCTTAGCAATTTTAGAGAAATTTTCAATAAACCGCGATAATATCCGTGAAGCCTAGAAAACTTCGAATCTTTGGCACTGATTGCGGCCTTTCCCAAGCCAGTACTGCTTCTACTTTACTTGGGTCGACGGCAACTCCGCCTTCTGATAGAACATGCCCCAGAAAAGCGACTTCTTTCAACCAGAACTCACACTTCTCAAACTTGGCATACAACTTGTTCTCCCGAAGTTTACTAAGGACCAAGTGCAAATGCTGCCTATGATCTTCCTCGTTTTTGGAATAAATGAGGATGCCATCAATAAAGACCACCACAAATTTATCTAAATACTCCATAAAGACTTTGTTCATCAGGTTCATAAAGCTTGCTGGAGCATTTGTTAGCCCGAACGACATTACGGTATACTCATATAAACCGTAACGCGTAGTGAGGGCGGTCTTTGGAATGTCTGAGGGTCTGATTTTCAATTGAAAATATCCCAGTTTTAAATCTATTTTGGAGAAGACTTGTGCCCCATTCAATTGATCAAACAGATCATCTATCCGGGGAAGCGGATACTTATTTTTAATAGTCACTTCATTTAAGGCACGATAGTCTACGCACATACTGCAGACTATTGTCCTTTTCTTCACAAAAGGACCGGACTCCCTGTATGAAGAATCGGGACGAATGAACCCTTTATCAAGCTGTTCTTTAAGTTGCTTTTTCAATTCTACCAATTCATTTGGAGGCATCCGATATGGTCGTTTTGATATCGGTGCAGTTCCCGGCACCAAATCAATCACAAACTCCATATCGCGATCCGGAGGCACTCCCGGCAATTCAGCAGGAAAGACATCCGGGAATTCACTAACGACTGCCACTTCACTTAAACTAGAAACAGATGCAGAATACCAAACTGTCTGAGGTGTTGAAATTTCAGTACTTAAGGTAAATTCTACATGCACCCCTTCTTGATTTTCAAGGGTTATGGATCGCTTAGCACAATCTATGCAACCCTTACTTTTAGCTAACCAACCCATGCCCAGAATCACATCCAAACCAGATGTTTCTATCATAATGAGATCAGCATAAAACATAACCCCATTGATCTCTATGCCAACCCCAGAACAGAAACTAGTAGCTCTAATAGTAGCTCCAGGTGATTGCACAATCATATGAACAGGCAAAAGAGAGATCTCCAAATTATGTTGCTCAGAAAACTTCTTTGAGATGAAAGAATGAGAAGCTCCTGAATTGAATAAAACCAAGGTAGGAATAGATTGCACGGGAAACATACCAAGCACGACATCTGGCGCGTCTTGCGCCTCCTCAGTCGTCACGTGATGAAGACGTCCAACATTACCACCTTGAGTAGGTGGTGGAGCCGATCCCTAAGATTGCCGCTTCGCCCCATCTTGTGAGCGGCCCTGAGCTTGAAGTCGCTGCCCAGCCTTCTTCTTAGGACAAGCGTTGGCGTAGTGCCCACGCTCGTTGCAATGAAAACAAGTGACATTAGCGGCTGCTTCAACAACAAAGGCCGATCTCGGTTCTTTGCTTCGACGGATCGGCTGCGATGATCGCCATTGAACAAAGCGGGAGTCTAACTCAACCCACCGAGCTCGGGCGCTGGACCCTTTGGGCCTGAATCGGTGGTGGTCGACGAACACTAGTCGACTGCCACCCTGGTGATCGAGACGATCCAGCTCCAGAAGAACTACGCGCAAGCCACTTGCGCTTTCGGCTCTCCAGTACATTGCGGCTGCCGTGCTCCACCCTCACCGCCTTATCAACGAGGGTTTGGAAATCATCGATGTCTTGAGCAACCAAAGCCCACTTAATCTCCTCATTTAGGCTTTCCCGAAACCTTTCAATTCTTCTCGCCTCATCAGCTACTTCATATGTGGCATATCTAGATAGCTGATTGAAGCGATGCAGGTACTCCATCACTGACATTGACCCCTGCTTTAGGTCCAGAAATTCCCGCTTTTTCACCTCAATCACACTAGCTGGAATATGAGTGCGGCGGAAAGCAGTCCTGAACTCAGGCCATAAGACCACTCGACCTTCAGGAAGCACTGCTTGGTAGTTCTCCCACCAAACTGCCGCGGTCCCTTGCAACTGATAGGAGGCATACAAGACTTTCTCCCTATCATCACACTGTGCAATGGCCAACTTGCTCTCCACACTCTCAACCAATCATCAAGATCGAGAGGCTCGGCGGTGGGGAGAAAAGCGGTGGTGTGTCTCCAGGAACTCACTCAATTTAGACACTTGAGGTGCTCCACCATTTCCCCCACGAACCACATTCTGAGGCGCCGTATTCTGGGCTATCTACTGAAGCAATAGGGCATTCGCCTGCCTTCCTTGCTCGATCATAGCCAGGACTTGCGCCATTGTAGGTGGCTGCGGCAACTGATCCTCCGGAATATCCCCCTGAGCAGGCGGCGGATCCGGAACATCATGGCGAGCCACTCGTGAAGAAGAGGCCCGCGTCGTAGGATGTTGAGGATTTGGTTGGGCTGGCGTGGAAACATTCGCTCTAGGATCACGAGCGTCCTGAGCCGAGTCAGACCCCAAAATTTGACTGAGGGATCTTGTCGACCTCATCCTGCAATTACAACCTTTTAGCATACTACAGAAAAGAACATCGCTTTAAAATTTATGGTCGGCATAATATTTCACATAGCTAATTCATACTCTCTTAATTGTCGTGAATGATTATCTCATCGAAAACTTCCACTTCAAAGCTAAAATTTGCGAGAGAAAATCACCACTATTAATTCACACAGAAAAAGAAGCAACTCAAAAAACTTTATACTGCAAAACATGCCACTCATATATTACTTGCACACATGTATATAGATTAGCTCACATTTTAGCTACCACTAAATCATGTACATGCAAATTATTTTCACACAACAGCCCACACTACCTCCACTTCCTGACTTTGCTCCTACTACCAAAACACATGTACATAGCTTATCCCTACACAACAGCCAACTCTACTTCCCTGTCACTTGGGTTTATGTTCCCAAACACATCAAACATTATTCACACAAAAGAGCACAGACCATTTCTACATGACAAGTATCACTACATCCTTGCTGTAATTTTGATTCTAGTTCCAGAACACATGCATTCTTCACTATGATTTTTATCCTTCCTTCAAACTATCACAATTATAACACAAGAAGGAGAGTAAAGCATATTCAACACTCTACATAAATATAGGGACTTCCAATTTTTATCTAGCCCTTACTACTTCTTCCAACATCACTACCAACACAACCTGGGATCACCACTCCCTACATTTTCGGCAGCAACTTCCCAGAACCACAGCCATTCCATCACAAACACAATATAGCAAGACTATCAAATACCTTTCTCACAAGCACACATACAAAGCATTAACCCAATTTCTATATTCAACCGCAATTTTAACACTACACATCATACACATATTACTTGCATACATAGACATGGATCACTTTCATATGAAGATCAGCACCACCTCCTGAAATTTTCGCCCCCATTGTCAAACACCAGAAATTTCAGCACTACCTTCATTATTTACAAGGTTTTTGCAACATTTATTTTACAAAAAAAGGCATAGTTTAGCAACCATATTACCAATACACAACCAAAATACTTCTTTCAGACATTACCACATACTACTAGACTTTTCTACATTCCATTCCACTACTTCATATTCCCACATTCCTAACCACACATCTCCTTCGGCGATACACCCGTGGAGTGCTAGGGCGGTAGGTGCAAATACTATATGGATCGATGCCCTTGTCATTAATGAGCCTAGGGCAACTCCCGATAGTGGACATCATGGCATTTGCCCCACTCCCGGCGTAGGCACATAGGACATGGGTGGAGGCGTTCTTGCGCCGAAATCCCCGGAGCCTCACTAGTTAACACCGTGCGTGGTAAGGCACGCCTCGCCACACACAATGTCACTCGGGACTCCAAGAATGCCACACGACGCCGAGTCTCAAGCAACTCTTGCGCCAACTTCACATAGTGGCTATCTAACCTATTAGTAAACTCCACCATGACCCTTAAGTTGCCATTTCCCACTCCAACATAATCCCTATACACATTACTCCCTACCAGCGGTCTCCCGGGTAGGTAGTAATGGTGAGGGCTCAAGTCGGGTAGCACGTGCCGGAGTCGTACTATGGCTAGGTATGCCGCTTCATTCATAGAAGCGTCTATCGACGACCCACTACCCATATAGCTCCTCTCTCCCTCACTATGGGCCGGCCTAGGAGGAATAAATACACGAGCGACGTACTCCTTGGTTATTGGGCTCAAGTACGCCTGGAACACAACGTATCTCGGGCACCCCTCAAACTGACAGCTCTCGAGTAAAGTCTGCAGCACTCCCATCATACCTGAGTGCTCGGGGACTCTCGACTCGTGGCAAGGAACAAACCGGGCCATCTACAAAATACAAGACAAGATAAGCTTATAAAAATAATTAAGAAGAGCTAAGGAACTACAAACAAGAAAATTAGCATTAGGCTAAATTTCATTATTAGTAGTGCACAAAGTTTTGTTTACTTCCAAATTAAGTTTTCACACTCCTAACTAGCGACCATTTCTCCCCAAGGTTCCTACAGTCAGTATGGCTCTGATACCACTGCTGTGAGACCCCGTTATGAAGAACAGGAACCTCCATGTGATTACTATGCTATTCCCTGGATCAGTAGCTAGCACTCACATGTTTACAACATTCGTACCAAAATCATACACGCAAACATATAGAAGATCTTACATAAATGATATAATTATACAGAGTTCAGTACAAATTTAAACCATTTTAACAGCGAAAATAAAGAGCGGAAAACCAAAAGGAAACTGAAAATTCCAAACAGCCTTGCGGATGCCCACTAAACCCTCAGGCACTGACTAGGCAACCTAGAAGAGGCTATCGTCAAAATCCCCGAGACCTGCCTGAAAGAAAGCGTCGTCCGGAAGATCGCAGTCTTCATCCTCTGAGATAGCAGATGCAAGATTGAGTACTTTGGCACTCAGCAAGACTTATATTGGTTCACAGATGCAAATAAATAACTATGCAGGCTGAGCAAATGACAGGCTATGGTTATTTTGCAGTTGCATGAAAACATTAAAGTAAATAAGCATAATAGATTGCAACACCGCATTTTAATAAAAGTAATTGAAAGATAGAATTGTAAGCAAATATTCCAGATTTTCAACCCAGTCTACCCGACTGCATATAAACCTCGGTGTCGGTCCTTTGACACAAAAGATGGTTGAAAAAAACAGTTTCCAAAAGCCCAACCCATTTTGGAATCACCAAAACTCTAGCATTGGGAGGATTTTCCCCAAGTGCCCATTACCGCGGGCGCGGCTAATCGATCAGATTTTTCACTCTGCAGAGGTGTACACTTTACCCACAAGGAATGATCAACCTCTTTTGCCATGCCAGTTAACACACTTCCTTCGGTGTGTCGGCAAGGAGATCATACAAAGCTTTACATTATTTAGATATGGCTTTACACCAGCCGACGTTAACCCTCGCCTCAAGACAGAGACACTCACCCAAGTCGTGGATCCACATTTATCACACACACACCACGCCTCTGTCCGGGCAAGGCGACACCGCTGCATTGGTATGTAGAAACCCTACTGCATGCACTGATCGGACTGCTGTGCAATCTCCCGCCTTCCATAGATGCAAAGCCAAATCTAAACAACTTATTAAGCTAAGACCGCCCATACAAGCCCTTGTGGTTGCACGAAAACCTGGTTCTACAACATCCCATTTGCTCGGTCCTTAATCGACACAGGCGATACTCCACCTAGCTACGTGCAAATCCTTTTGCACAACGGCTAGCACCAAATAACCACCAGCGTCAAAACATAGTTTTGTTTGAGGGTTTTAGCAAATTATTATCAACCAGTTCCCAAAAGATCATATGACGGTTGAAAAGTGAAAAAACCAACGAGAGACTTAAGCGGGAATATTATTATGCTAGCGGTTATACCCAAACATGACATTAAGTATGTCTAGCTCAATCTAAGGTTTACAAGGTTCACAAGTCCATACTGATTGAGACAAACCATAATTTACAGGATTAGCTACAGTTCTAACCCAAAATAACACTTTTAGGGGAATTATCCGGATGCACCGTACATAAGCAAAAACAACATATAGTAGGTGAATTATCGGGCTCAACGTGATCAAGGAGTTGCTTGCCTTGCAAATCAACATCGGGAATAAAATCTGGATCTGCGAGCAGTCTTCTTCTTCTTCGATGATGTCGGTCTCTACTCTAAGTTGCGAACAAGAAGAAAAAGAGAATATCGACAAACTCCAAATGGCAAAAAAAAAAGAGCATGATAAGCAGTAAACACAATTTGAATCAAACAGGCAACTACTATTCAAGAAATATTCGAAATTAAACATCGAATTATAGATGCTAAAATTATTTTGAAAGAATTGATTGATCATTTGCTTCTTTGGAGGATGCTACACTCAAAGAAAACAGAGCTTCTCTCTGTTTTTCTCAAACTTTCCAAGAAGATAGCACTTGAAAAACTACATCATCTAGGGTTATAAACCTAACAGGATTAATGTCCATTAACTACAGAAATTAGAGTTTAAGTCTTGAATTAGCTAGAGCATACTTTAATTATCAAATCTAACAACTTCTTTTAACTTTTAGGGTTTGGATGAAACCTGAAAACTATTGATGAAAAGGCTTGGTTGAATTCTAGACTTAGCTACAAAACTGGCTAAGGAAAAAGGATTAAACCATATCACATAAGGTTATTACACTTATGGAAACTAAGTGAACCAAGGGTCTAAAACAGAATATTTTTCTGGAATCTGGTAGAACAAACTTTGGTTATCATTTCTACACTATTCTTCCAAAATTTCTTACTTGGATGAGTTATTTTACACATAGTTGAAAAAGCTTGATTGTTTCAATCATTCAGCAAAATATAAAAAGTAGACTTATTCCTTTAACTTGTTTTGCATACAAACCTTAACAAAATGACATTATCTTCCCAGAATCTACTAGATTATACTTTGTGAAGTACTTCTATACCATTTTTACATTCTTCCTTATTCATATAATCCATTTTATCATATGTTGAAAAGGGCTATATGAACATAAAAACTAACTTATAACCTTTCAATTTTTCATTTTCATTCATTCCTAAACTATTCAACATCTTTTATCCATTTTCTTCCTGAAATCAGGGCATGATCTCAAAACATTTTAAAAGTGAATTTGAGTTATTTTGAACTTGTTCATAGCCAATTACATCTATTTTGGTTATAACTAGTATTGTTTTTCTTAATTGAACAACTATCACAAATAATTTTCCCTAAGCATTTTCACATGAGTAACTCCCCATGATACATACCTCAATAGAATGAACTTTTAAACATTTAAACTTTAATCCTATCTTTCATTTACTCAATTTCATTTTTCATGCTTAATATTCATTTTTAAGCAAACCTGATATATAATAAGGTATCATGGAAACATTTTGTTTATTTGGAATACTCATAACTCAGAGACTCAACAAAAATTTACTTTTCTTTAATTGGATCATCCCAAAGATATTTTATTCATAACACCCTATTTACACTTAAGCTTCTCTTTAATTTTTCCTAAAATCACATTTTACTCATCTACAGAAATTTTTATATATTCAGAAACTAAAGAATTTTATACGAATTTAGATATTAGTTTCACTCAATTTGGCCAGATGATTCAAAAGTTACAAGAGTTTGAATTTTGGTTGGTTCCTGAAAATCAACTGAATTTGCAAAATACGCTTTCGCTCACAGAAAACGGCTTTCGCCCCGCGCGCCAAAATTGGGTTCAAACCCGAAGCCTCGCTGACGTATGGGGTCCACCGGTCAGCGACTCAAAACAGAGCAACGGATTTTCGCTCACCGCCGGCGAACTAGCTCCGCCGCGGCCGAACGGGCACCGGTTCTAGCTTCACCGTGCCAAGATGAATCTTGGGGTGGAGCTACTTCGTCGGAGGACGGCCGGGAAGATGGCCGCCACCGTGAAGGTGCGGCGGCACCATGGCCGCGACGGTGGAAGCACGGCTAGAGGCAGAAACTCCGGCGGCCTAGGGTTTTTACAGCTACAGTGAGGTGAGGGAAGTCGAGCTCACCTGGCGGTTGGGTCGGGGATGAGCCGAAACGGCCTGCCACCGTGCGCCGGCCGTGAGGAAGAAGAACGGCGGTGCGGCGGCGCTACGAGCAAAAAGAAACCAAAATAGCGAGTGATGAGTAACCCTTGGGTGCTAGAGAAGCTTGAGGTGAGATCGATTCGGAAGATTAGGGAGGAACTCACCCGATTCGCCAATTCCCCCCCTTTCGGGTTCCTACGGCTCAACGAGGAAGACGACGCCTCCCCGCGCCCGGCTCGGTGAAACGGCAAAGTGAGAGGCAGAGGAGCAATGCGACGCGAAAGAGAGGCTTAAAGCCGAACGGAAATGACCAATTTCGCGGTTTTGGACGCATTGCGCCGGTCGGTATTTCCTGTGCCGAGCGCAACGAGCAGTGCAACCTCGTCTCCGAAGCGTCTCGGTCGGAATCAAGCGAACACAGACGAGGAGGTGAAGCTCTACTCACGACGTGGAAGGCTGAGCCTGCGCCGGACGGGAGCAGGTGAAGAATCGACGCGAAGGACGGCGGTGTCGCCGACCCACTCCGGCCAGGGGAGAAGAAAGAGGGAAAGAAATCACGAACTGAGGCTGACATGTGGGGCCAGGGCCCACTGGCAGCGAGACAGCCTCGCCTCAGCTGACCAGCTCATCAACGAGTCAACAGGGCCGGGCCCACTTGTCAGCGAGATACTCGATTTTAATGTGATAAGACAGAACGAGAATTCTCTAGATTTCGCATTTGTTTAAGCCCTAAACTAATCCCAGATTTTCTCAAACTTTTTGACTTAGCCTCACTGAGAGTCACACGGCTACTGGAAAATTTTGAGACAAAAATTCCTTTTGGGTAATTTGTTAAAATTCTGACACTGTACCCTGGTTCCAAATTTTTGATTTCGATTTTTGATTTAATTACAGGTTCATTATCTAGGATTTATTTTTGAAACTTTTTGGAGAGGTTAAAATTATTATAATTGAATCAATGTAAAATTTTCAAATCAAAAACATGAGCCATTATTTTATAAAAATTCTGACAATTGTTTTCCTTACACTTTGGACCCACTGTTTTTGAATTTTTAAAAGGCTTATACCAATTCATTTAATTATGAAAATTTTACCAGTGATGCATCATATCTCCAGGGATTTATATAAATTTTCTTGGCTTTTCTTGACATCAGTTCTTTTTCTTCCTACTTTTTGATTCACTATTTTAGTCACAAAGTAGATACATATTTCATTTACTTGACCCTAAGTTTATAAAAATTCTATTTACTTGGTCAAACATTATGACCAGCTCAAATAGGACTCATGATAAAACTTTCTAAATTTTATTTTCATCTTTTTACCTTTTTCTTTGTTTTCCCCTTTTATTTAATCTTTTCCCATAACACAAAATCTAAGAAATTCTAGTTGGGGCAAATAATACTTAGAATTTCAAAACCACTTATATTAAGATTTAAACTGTTTATTTTCCACTGTTCCAAACTTTCAGGTCGTTACACCATCGACCAGCTCGGCGAGGCGCACGATGTGGCCATTCTGCGATCGGCCAAATATCAGCAAGCTCTGCGACGTTACCACAACCGTCAGGTTCGAGGGCGATCCTTCAGCGCCGGTGACCTGGTCCTGCACCGGGTCCAGACCAGCAAAGACATGCACAAGCTCTCGCCGCCCCGGGAAGGCCCCTTCACCGTCGTGGAGGTTCTTCGACCCGGCACCTTTCGACTCAAGGACGCGAATGGTCACGTCCTTCCCAATGCATGGAACATAGAAAAGTTAAGGCGATTCTATCCCTAAGTTCTTTTCTTTTTCCTTGCATCGTCTTTACCCTTCCTTCCAAGCACCCTGTCATCGTGCGATGCTCGGGGGCTGCCCGTTGGCGCCCCCGTTCAAAGCCGCTTCCGGTCAGTGCTCATTGGGTGGGTGACCCGATCGACCACGAGGCCCTTCCGGAGCGGTAACCCTCTCGACCCAAGTGCTACGGCCTACGCCCCAGCGGATATGGTTGCGAAGTGGCACTTCGTGGAAGAAGGAAGTGCCCAAGTGGTGCGGCCCTTGGCCGGTCGGGAACACTCCTCTCCCGCGCAAACACAGCTAACTCACGCGCTCATGCGGGTCGGTGACCCGACTGGCCACGAGGTCCTTCCCGAGCGGTAACCCTCTCGACCCAAGTACTACGGCCTACGCCCCAGCGGCTACGGTTGCGAAGTAGCACTTAGCGGAAGAAGGAAGTGCCCGAGCGGAGCGATCTTTGGCCGGTTGGGAACACTCCTATCCCTCACAAGTGCGTGAGAATGCTGCGCAGCCAAAGTTCCCATCCTTTTTGCCCTTCCAAAAAATGACCCGACTTACGCATAAGCGACCCCAGAGGTCCTTAGGCTATGGCCGGTCAAGCACGCACCATAACGTAAACGAGGGCAAGAGGCATGCTGGAACTTGCTAAGTCTTAAGATTATTTACAAACAATAGTCTTTACAATAGAGGGATCTATCTAACTTCTCCTTATTCTTGTTGGAGGGCACTCCACGGCGAGATGTGGCTGGCAATCTCTCGAGCGTGCGGCTCGACTTGGAGCTCGAGCTTGTCGATCTCGTCGTCGGTCCGATTCCCGGCGACACCGCTGCTCACCACCGTGAGGTCGATGCCGTCGTAATGGGAGACGGTGTTTACCAACGCCGAGGAAGCCCCGAGTGTCGCGCCCACGATCACCACGCTCTCGACGTGCCCCGGCACTTGAGCCAGCACGGTGGCGAGCGCGCTCGGACCCGCCACGGTTCCAAGAACCCGGTCACAGACATCTTGGCCGACCCCGCGAAGGGCCTCCAGCTCTGCGGCCAGCACGGCTCGGCTACCCTCGGTTTCCCTCAACACCGCCTGCGCCACGTCCCGCGCCATGACCGCCTCATCACAGGCCTGCAGGGCGTCCTTCCGCACCTCCACGGTGCCACCAAGGTTCTTCTGCAACTCTACAGATCGGGGTCGAGTCAGAAAACGCGCCCCGCAAACTGCTGATACAGGATCGACATAAGAATCAGAGCTCTTACCGCTCGAAGAGCTCTCCAAATCGCGGAGACTGGCCTTCGACTTGGCTAGATCCCGTTGGGCGGCGTCGCGCTCGTGCCGCACTAGCTCGGCGCCCTCTCGAGCCTGGACCAACTCAACCTGAAGGTTGGCCGCCTCCGACCGCGCTGTTGCCTCCCCGGCCACGGCCCGGTCCTTGGCGTCGCTCGCCCCCGCCAAGAGGGATTCGAGCTCGGCCACCCGCGCGGCCAAAGACTGGCTCGTTTGGCGCTCCTCGAGCAAGGCCCGGCCGGACTGAGCCAACTCCTGGCGGGTTTCCTCTGCTGCCTTTTGCTCACGGGCGGGGCCTCTGGCGTTGCGCAACTTCGAGGCCAAGCGTCCACGCGCCTCTTGGCGGCTAATTTATAGCCGTGCACGCCCATGATGAACCGCGACTTGTTCCCCAAGCGGGCACGCAAGCGCTACAAGGCGCAATACTCCGTTAGCTCACAACAAATCTGCCGAAGGTTATGAGAGCCAGGCCCCGACGACTTACCCAGCTAACCGGAAGAATCTTTTTGACAGCGCGTCCGGCGCCTTCTTTGGAGCTCTCGAAGGCGCGACCTAGCTCCTCCTGGATCCGCTTGGTCTCCACCGCGGCGCGGTTAATGCTGTCCCGGAGGACAGCCCATTCGCGACCCTCCGCCGGGTCGTCCATCGAGATGGTTGGCCCGCCGGATTGGCCGCCCACCGACCAAGTCAGCGTCAGCGGGAGCGGCAGATTCGAGCCGCTTGGGCCAGCCCCAGCGGCTTGCACAAAGGGAAGGCCACTCGGCACCTCCCCTTGCGACTCCGGGAGGATCGACTCGGACTCTTGGACCGCCTCCTCCGGTTGGTCCCCGGGCGGCGGAGTCACCACTGCTTTGGGAAGCCGGGCCGCATCTGCCGGCAGGCTCCCTGGCGGCGGCGGCGGCAATTCTTCCTGACCTCCGCCGTCCTCCCCGGCCGTCGGCCCGAAAACCATCATCTGCTCCACTGGCAGCTTCGACGCTGCCGCCCGTGGAACTTCGTCCCCGGTCGGACCGACCAGGGCCTCCCCGACCTGCGCTCCGCCTTCCTCAGTCGATCGCGCTAATGCTATGCTCGGGGCTGCAGTTGCGACCGCCCTTGAGTAAACACTGCGCGCCACAAACAATAAATAATTTGCTCAGACTACCCTACAGTTACCAGTCAAAGAGGGGACACTTAATGCGCTGATCGGACGCGCGGCAGCCGCGCCCTCTTTGTCGGTCCTCCTTGCGGGGGCGAGTCGGCCTTCCGCTTCCCTGAGGATGATTCCACTGGGGACATCTCCACTTGGGGCACAGCGTCGGCCGCGCCTATGTGCTCGCCCCTCGCTGAACCTCCGACCGGGTTGCCCCCGGCTGGTGAATCGAACAGATACCCGCGGTATGGGTGTCCGCCCCGGTTTCCGCTACTGTCGGTAGAAGTCAACACCGCGGAAGTGGTCTCCGATGCGTCCTCGCCGCACGCGGCTCTTGCAGCGCGTTCCTTCTCCCGCCGCTTCCTCTTCTCCTCTTTGTGTTTCTTGCGCGCGGCCCCAATTTGCGCAGACTTCGCGCGGGCCTCAGCCCTTAGCTCCTTCTCCCCTGGCAGCAGCGCCCAGGAGACCATCCCGGCAAGCCCTGGGGAACGTAAAGACCACGATCAGGCAGAGTGCCAACGCTGAGGGAAAAAAAGAAAGAAAGCTACACTCAAATTACCAGGTTCGGCAGATTCCGGGCCGAAAAAGGCTCGGGATGGCCGCCCGCCACCTCAGTCGCGCATCCGCCCGTAACGGCGGATACCCGCGCCCGGACCTCCGACGAGGGGAGCTCCTCCGCCATCATCCTCGCCGGGTCGATCGGCCCCTCAAATTTGAACATGGGGAAAGGCCGATCCATAAGAGGCTGCAAGCGCATCTTCATGAACGCGCGCACAACAACGTCACCTGTAAGCCCTCGTTCCTTTTGGACCTTGATCTGGTCCGTTATCACCTCCACTCGGTTCCTCTCCCTCTTCTCGACACCCCAGCCCCACGAGGGCTTCATCTCCGGGAGCCGAACGGAGTAGCCGGGAGCGCTGTCCCCCAAGTTCGTGGCGTAGAGCCACTCGGAGTGCCACCCCCGGTTGGACGACGGCAGATTCATCTCAATATAATCCATTGCCGCCCACGCGCGGTGAAAGCCACACCTCCGACAGGCACCGCCGCATCCGAGGACTTGTCTTTCCTCAGCCGGGCCTGGAAGAAATGCCTCCACAAAGCCCAATGGAGCTCAATCCCCAGAAAAGCTTCACAGAGCGTGATGAAGATGGCGATATGAAGGACCCCGTTGGGATTAAGGTGGTGCACCTCCGCCTCGTAATGAAGAAGGAGCCCACGCATGAACGGGTGCAGCGGGAGCCCGAACCCGCGTTCGTAAAATGAGGCTGGTACGACAACCTCGCCGACCCCGTGCGGAAGGCGGCCCTGCACGGCACTCTCCACTCGAGATCTCCTCGGAGGCAAGAACCCTTTCTTTACCGGCCCGAGCGCCTGGTGGCTGGATGGAGCACGTTAGCCGCGACATCTGCGGGAGAATAGGGAGAAGGTGAGAAAGGGAGAAGTTGGGAGTTTTTTCTTTCTCTTGCTCTCGCGGTCTTTCTTCTTGTCTCAGGCAAGCGCAGGAAGATGAGGAAGCAAAGGCGAGAGGTATGCTCGAGCACCCCCTCACCTTATTTATAAGGGCCAAGCGGGCGCCAGCCGAACAGACGCCTCCTCGAGCGAAACATCGCGCACATCCTCATCCGCCGTGTTAATTGCCGAGCGAGTGTCTGACCAAGCGGGCGCTAGCCGAACAGACGCCCCCTCGAACGAAGCGTCGCGCACATCCTCGTCTGCCGCGTCAGGCACCTGGTAACGCCCAGTTTCCAATTCCACTCTGCATTTAATCCTGACAAGACAGCAGGAGCCGTAAAGACACCGCCTTGGGCCGCGCATCCTGAGACCTCTCGGTCTCCGCCTTTAGGCCAGGACGGTTGCCCCGGGGCGCGTGCGAGAGGCCCGCTGGGCCGCTGCGGTCCCAAAACGGCAAGAGCTCGATGGCTCGCACCGGGAGCCCAGCCGAAAGCTGTGGGTTCTTAAGGCCTATTCCACCAGATGGACATAAGGCCTTCCCAGCAAAATTTGAGCAAGGGGCGAGTAAGAGGTGAGCCCCAGTGGGCCTCCGGTTAGGTCGGCTGACGACCCGATCGCCTCAACTCGCGTCCGAGACCATACTTCACACTCTCCCGGGAGCTCATCGATGGGCGCGACCGGTGTGCTCGGGTCGGCCAGATTACCCGGTCCGTCTGGGATCGAGTAAAGAAAGGTTTTTATGGGTCGCCCCACAGCAGGCCCGGACACCCTACTCTGGGACCGTCCGCTCGGAAGGGTTCCCCTTGGGCGGGACCTCCCAGGACCCACTCGGACCACCCGTTATTAGCTCCACGAGCACGGCGTTCAAACCAACGCGGGTAAACGCGCGTCGCTCACCCCCTCCAGGTCCCACACCTGCGGACGGGATATACGTGTGGGATAGACGGCGGTCACTCCTCTCGAAGCTACCCTCGCAGGACGAGGACTCGCGATGGATGCCCCACGTCCAGCTACGACGTAAAACGAGCCACATCTAGCTACGACGTAAAACGAGTGTAACATCCCAAAAATTGAAGTTTTGGAATGTTAGAAATCAAAGATGAACCATTTGCATCTCTTGAATTAATTCCAGCTTAATTTGAATTTTCTGTTAATGGAAGGATTTAATTTGACTAAACTATTCATCAAATAAAATAATTTCAGTTTTAGTTGGCTTCGATGTGCTCCAAGGAATTTTTCTGTATTTTTGGTGATTTTTTTGAATTTATTTGCTATTTATTTGAATTTATTTGCATTTATTTGAAATTCTGGATTTATCTTAAATCAGAAAATGTTTTAATTTTCAAAAACCCATCTGGGCCAAATCCTCTCCGCCCGTTCGCTTACCGCCTCGCCCGACTCCGCACTGCCCGCCCGCCCACCCGGCCCGGCCCGACCCGACGCCGCACCGGCCACCCGCCGTGCCGTGTCGGTAGATTCGATCGCCGCGTGTCGGTCCGGATCGCTCCGCGTCACCGCGCATCTGCGCGCGCCGCCAAACCCTAGCCGAGTCCGTGTCGGCGCCGTTCTTGGAGTTCGTCTTTGCGCGACGCCTCGAAACCCTATTTAAGCGCCGCAAAACCGCCTCGAGGATCCTCTCTCGCCGCCCCTGCGCCCTCTTTCTCGCGCCCGAGACCTCGTCCTTCGCGCACGACCTCGTCGGAGTCCGTCGCCTCATCAGAAGCCTTCCACCGTCTTTTTCTTCGCCTCGGTGCTCCTCGCCGTCGCCGTTGGTCTCCCCGAGTTCCCCACGTCGTCCCCTCCCCGCTCCACCTTGCCCCGCGCCCGATCCGGTCACTTTTCGCCGCGGGTCTCGTCTTCTTCCTCGCCTCCGGTAAGCGCGCCGCGCCTCGCCGTCGTCGCCCTCGCTGATCTTGGCCGTCCGATCGCGGTAGTTGCTCCAGATCTCGCGCGCCGCCCGCCGCAACCCCACCTCCTTGCCGTCCGTCGGCTAAGTTGCGAATGTGCGGCCGCGTGGCGCTGCGTCGGCGTTTGGCGTGGCGCTGCGTCGGCCAGTACTGCGTCGGCGATAGCGTCACGATTTGCGCCGGGTGCCGTGGGCCGGCAGCGCCGTGGACCCGATCCACCGTGAACCCGATGACGTCGGCGTTGCGCAATAAATCCTTTTTCCGTATAAAAATAAATCCATAAATTCGGTTTTTCTGATTTTCTGTATTTTCTCTGAATTTAATCTTTCGGAGGCCCGTTCTCGCTCATACGAACTCCAATTGAGGCGATTCAAGTTTCTAAATTTTTCTAAAATCAAGATCTATCTTCCAGAGCCATTTATTTTCAGTTTTGAGTGTGCTTGAGTCTCTGTTTTGTATTTATTTGGTTTCATTGCTTTCTTTTCGGTGAGACGCTAATTAGAGAGCAAGCGAAGACTTGAAGACCAAGGTTCAGCACTAGATCGAGCAAGGCAAGTCGTAACTTTGATCATATTGATCCTATGTTTGCAAAAGTAATTTACTTTATTACAATTGCATGCTATTTTGTGTATCAATGTTTATTTAATGGGAGTAGATGTATACCTAGTTGATATTATGCCACCTTGATTGGTTGTATACCATGTATCCATTGTTAAACCTAGGTTGGGACATTACTAGTTGGACATAATCATTATACCAACATTGGGTTATCGTAGCTATGCTTAGACATGCTTACATATCGTTGGGATTCATGTCACATGTGAATAATGTTAATCTTGACTTAATGAGATATTGAATCGTGGCCGTTAGCCCTTTGTTGTAAAATTTGTTGTACCATGGCGGGGTTTGCCATTGGTCTTGGTTGAGCAATTGTTTTCCCTCGGGCAAGTGATCGTGCGATAAAGGGGTGCTTTCTAGCACATTGGGATGTGGATGTCTTGCCCGAGACATTTTAAGGACTTAATCTTGTGCGCCATTGAACTGGGTCTAATCGTACTACCACATATGCGGAATGGGACAGACCTAGGTGATTAATTTGCAATGTCTAGCCTTGAGTCTTGCCGGTTGGTGGTGTGGGTTCGGGATGGGCGGGTAGATTCGCAAAAAGCGCAAGAGGGGCCCTAAAGGCGAAACCTTAGCGGCGTCATCGAGTTTAGGCGATTGCATTGTAAAGGCTTTGTCATGATATCTCTGCGACACACCGAAGGAAGTGTGTTAAGATCGATTGCACAAAGAGATGTTCATTTCTTGTGGGTAAAGTTGTACAACCTCTGCAGTGTAAAACTATTCGAATAGCGCGTCATGATCATGGACAAGCCAGGAATTTCACACGGGGTATAGAGTGTTTCATAAAATGTGGAATGTGGAATTGTTGGGATGTGAACGGGGAGTTCACTGTTGTTTTGTTGTCTATCATTGATCTATCAGTTATTTATTTATGTTTTCATAAATATGCTTTCAATCTATTTATTGTATTTCAATTCAAGTTATTGCTTTCTGCAAATGGAACATATAGCCATCCTTATCAAGCCGTGCATAAATGTATTGCATCAATTCCCTACGACTTCTTTGAGTACCTTTGTACTCACGGCTTTATGCCCTTGTTGATCGATTCTTTGAAGGAGATAATGAATATCATGAGGAGAATTCTATGAAGACTACGTGGATTAGGAAGGCGTTCCCAGACGATTGCACTGTGGCATGTCGAATGGTTCAATTTATCTTTTCATTTGCAATAGTATTTGTTTCTTAAGCCCTTAAGGCATAATGGTGTAAACATTGACCATAAGGTCGTTTGCTTTATTTAATAATAATTTGCTTCTTCTTAGTTAATTCGTTGTATGGAATGGTATTTCATCTATGTTTCCCTTGTGTGCACTAAGCGTGATCTGGACTAGTGCGGTATACCTGAGGGGTTTGGTTGTAAATCCGGGTCCCGACAGAGATAGTATCGAGCCATATCATTGTAGGTCGCTATCCTAGTTAGCATGGTCTTCAAAATTATTTTCTAAATCAAACCAACAAAATTGGTACTTAGTAGTTTCGTCTCCTCTCAACTTATTCTTAGGTTCTTATTCCTTTCCTTTCTTTGAAACATGGTTTGAAATTTAAATTGATCTTATCTTATGAAACTTCTCAAAGCCTCGAGTCTTACGCAAGGAATCAAATCAAGGAAGATGATGATCAAGCCATCAAAGACATATCAGAAGCCTACCATATAAGATAGGTTTTTGGCGCTCGTGGTGTTTGAGCATGTCTTTCCCTTTCGGTTTAATTACGTTTAGTCGCGTATACTAAGATTTTCTTTCTTTGGGCGTCGGTATGTTGTACACTTGCCCCAAGCACGGTGTTACAACCATACCTTTAATTGAAAAAAAAAACTTTATTTGCCTCCTTAATTTGAAGCCTTTCGGTTGTATCCTTTTGTCCCTGGGTATTACCTTCTCCCCTAGATGATCTTACCACTTGTCTACTGCTTTTCCCTCTTACCTATCAAAACCTTGTGCTGCATCTCAGATGGTTGACACTCGTTCTGGAGCCGGTCGCAGTTCGCCAGTGGATGCCAGTGCCAGTGCCAACACCAACTCCAACCCCAATGCACCACCGCCACCACCAGCAGTGACAGACCAGAACATGGGACATTTTCTAGCAGCTCAGACTCAGCTTATGAACACAATGATGCAGAACATGAACAACATGATGAATCAGCAGAACCAGACTGCAGTTGCCCTAGCAAATCTGTTGAACCAGCAGAACCAAGCTACGCTGCCCTCCTCAAGCTCGTCTCGGTCCAAGCTAGCGGAATTTATGAGGACTCGTCGCCAACTTTCTCAACTCTTGAGAACCATTGGGCCGATGATTGGATCCGCTCCATTGAGAAGAAGCTTGAAATTGCCCAGTGCACCAATCGTGAGAAGGTTCTCTATCTTGCTCATCGGTGGAGGGCACCTTGCATTGAATGGTGGGAGAACTATAGTCTTGCCATGATGATCCTCGGACTATCACTTGGGCGAGTTTTCCACTTGCTTTCGCCACTCTCATATTCTGATGGAAAGGTGGAAATGAAGAAGAATGAATTCAGAGCTTAAGCAAGAAGGGATGTCGGTGAGTGAATACCTTAATAAATTCACTCAACTCGCTTCGCTACGCTCCGGAGGATGTGGCTACAGATGATGCTCGTCGGGAAGAAGTTCAGCGTGGACTCAATCCGGGACTAAAGGTGCAAGTCATTGGCAATGACTATGTAGATTTCGACATCTGGTTGATAAAGCTATGCTTATTGAGGAATCTCGTCGGGGAATTGGAAGAATCCGTAAGAGAAAGATGATGCGACATGGAGCCCATCGAGTCACCAGAGAGAGTCGAACCAATGCTCAACGACTGCTTCGTTTCACTCCTCCGAATGCATTTAGAACACTGCACCAAACACCTCGCCCGGCTCCTCCGGGCAATCGCAACCTCGGCACCAACAAACAATCCACCTCGGAGGAACGATAATCCAGTGCGAGTCACTGTTTCAACCGTCATGAACTCGGTCACTATGCCAATAATTGCCCGGGAATCAAATTTGTGGCGCTTGATCCGTTTCAATTTGGGATCTCGCCACCAAGACCCGGCCCGGGAGCAAGGCGTGGAGTGCCCGGACTCCTAATCAAGCCACGAACTCGCGCTTCTTTGGAAGAGGCGTGTGAATCACGTCACCACCGAGGATGCCCGACCGCACGGGCGTCATACTAGGTAAGCTCCTAGTCAACTCGGCATCCGCCATGGTTTTGTTTGATTACGGAGCTACGCATTCGTTTGTTTCTCGAAGTTTTCTTTGCAAAGCATCAATTAAAGACAATGCCTCTTAAAGACTGTTTTATTAGTGCAATCTCACAGTTACGATTTGAGTACGAACCAAGGCTGCCCGAAGTTAAGATATTAAGCGGAGGGTAGAATTTCTAGCCAACCTTATTGTCCTAGACACCAAGTCCTAGATGTGATCCTAGGAATGGATTGGCTTTCCAAGAACCAAGCGATTTTGGATTGTGGGAATAGAGATCATCATAACCGATCGGATGGAACCAAGTTAAAAGTTCAAGCCGATTGGATCGGTCAGAAGGATTAGAGTTTGCGATGCCAAAGGAATAAGTTTGGAAGATGTGCGATCGCCGTGAATTTCTGATGTGTTTCGGATGAGTTGCAGGATGCCACCGGATCGAGATATAGAGTTCTTGATAGAACTAGTTCTGGAACGCCACCCATTTCCAAGAGACCTTATAGGATGCCCGCTAATGAGTTAGCCAAGTAAAGAGCAGATTAAAGAGCTGCAAGATCAAGGTTTTGTTCGACCAAGTTCTTCGCCATGGGGGCGCCGGTTCTTCTAGTTGAAAAGAAAGATGGAACTCGAGAGAATGTGTGTAGATTACGCTCACTCAATGAGGTCACCATCAAGAATAAGTACCCTCCGCCAGAATCGATGATTTGTTTGACCAACTTCAAGGAGCCGGAGTGTTCTCGAAGATTGACTGAGATCGAGGATATCACCGATTGAAGATTCGTCAAGAGGATATACCCAAAACAGCTTTTGTTACTCGGTATGGGCGGTATGAGTATACCGTGATGTCTTTTGGATTGACCAATGCCCTGCCTATTTCATGACCTTGATGAATAAGGTATTCATGGAGTATTTGGATAAGTTTGTTGTTGTTTTCATTGGCGACATTACGATCTACTCAAAAGTGAGGAAGAACATGAGGATCACTTGCGCCAAATTTTAACGAAGCTAAGAGAGAATCGACTTTATGCGAAGTTGATAAATGTGAGTTACGGATGAAAGAAGTTGCTTTCCTAGGACATGTCATATCAGGAGAAGGAGTCGTTGTTGACCCTGGAAAGGTACGAGATGTGCTAAGTTGGGAGTCACCTAAGACTGTACCCCAAATTCGAAGTTTTCTTGGAATGGCGGGATATTATCGCCGTTTCATAGAAGGGTTTTCTAGAAAAGCTAGACCACTCACTCAACTCTTAAAGAAAGAGAAGAAATTTGTTTGGACATCGGAGTGTGAGCAAAGTTTTCAAGAGTTAAAGAAGTGTTTGACAACTGCCCCAGTGCTTATTCTGCCAGATAATAGGAAGAATTTTGAGATATTCTGTGATGCATCCCGACAAGGACTCGGTTGTGTGCTAATGCAAGATAAGAAGGTTGTAGCGTATGCTTGCGACAAGCGAGGCCACATGAAGTTAACTATCCTACCCATGATTTGGAATTAGCGGTAGTAGTGCATGCTTTAAAGATTTAGCGTCACTATCTCATTGGTAATCGTTGTGAAGTTTATCTGATCACAAGAGTTTGAAGTATATCTTTACCCAAGCTGACCTCAATATGAGACAAAGAAGATGGTTGGAATTGATTAAGGACTATGACATTGGGATTCATTATCATCCAGGCAAAGCTAATGTTGTAGCCGATGCTTTAAGTAGAAAAAGTTACTGCAATACTCTGAGGATTAGGGAAAGTCAGCCAGCCCTCTATAAGGAATTTGAGCTTAGTTTGGAATTGGTTCGGGAAGGGTATTTAGCTACTTTGGAAGTCGCCCTACGTTGGAAGATCAGTTCGAGAAGCACGGTAGATGATCCGACATCAAGGAGATTAAGAGCAATATGAAGAAAGGAAAAGCCCAAGGATTCACCAGAAGATGAACAAGGTACTATACGGTATGAGAAGCGTATTTGCGTGCGGATCGTAAAGAGCTTAAGGAGTTGATTCTCAAGGAAGCGCATGAGACTTTATACTCCATTCATCTGGAAGTACCAAGATGTATCAAGACCTCAAGGAAAAGTATTGGTGGCCTAGCATGAAGCGTGAGATTGCGAGAATATGTTGCACTTTGTGATGTCCGCGGAAGGTCAAGCGAGCAACAAAGGCGGCGAGGATTCTGCGACCATTGAAGATTCGAATGGAAGTGGGAAGAAATTGGTATGGATTTCATTACGGATTTCCTAAGACCCAAGCGAGTTATGACTCGATCGGGTAATAGTCGATCGATTGACTAAGGTAGCTCACTTCATTCCAGTTAAGACTACCTATGCAGGAGATAAATTAGCAGAATTATATATGTCAAGGATCGTCAGTCTTCACGGAGTGCCTAAGAAGATAGTGTCGATAGAGGAACCCAATTTACTCTCGTTTTTGGCGAGTCCGCATGAAGCCATGGGAACTCATCTCGATTGATCGCCTATCACCCTCAAACCGATGGGCCGGTGAGCGTGTGAATCGATTCTTGAGAATATGTTAAGGGCTTGTGCCTTAACTTATGGTGCCAAGTGGGACAAGTGTTTGCCCTATGCAGAGTTTTCGTACAACAATAGTTATCAAGCCAGTTTGCAGATGTCGCCTTTCGAAGCATTATATGGGAGAAAGTGCGAACTCCTCTCAAGCTGGAAGGAGTCGGAGAAAGACAATTGTTTGGCCTGCCATCTTGCAAGAAGTCAAGAGCAAGTCCAATTAATTGAGACAGTTGAAGATAGCTCAAAGCGCATGAAGAGCTATGAGATAATCGTCGCGAGATTTGAGTTTCGAGCCCAATGATTATGTTTATCTCAGAGTCACCCCTCTCAAAGGAGTTAAGAGATTTCAAGTAAAAGAAAAGCTTGCCCCTAGATATGTGGGACCGTTCAAAATCTTGGAACGAAGAGGCAAGGTTGCCTACAAGTTAGAATTGCCTCAGTCTTTTGCCGGGATCCATGATGTGTTCCATGTATCGCAGTTGAAGAAATGTCTGCGTGTGCGGAGGATCGATGCCATTGGAAGCCATTGATTTGCAAGAGGATCTTACCTACAAGGAGCAACGGTGAAAATTTTGGATATAGCAGGGCGTATCACGAGAAGCAAGATCATCCGTTTTGCAAGGTCGATGGAGCAATCATTCGAGAAGAGGAAGCAACTTGGGAGCGAGAAGAGGATCTCAAGTCAGAGTTTCCCCACCTATTCCTAGCTGTTACTGAATCTCGGGTGAGATTCCATTTAAGGGGGGAAGGTTTGTAACATCCCAAAAATTGAAGTTTTGGAATGTTAGAAATCAAAGATGAACCATTTGCATCTCTTGAATTAATTCTAGCTTAATTTGAATTTTCTGTTAATGGAAGGATTTAATTTGACTAAACTATTCATCAAATAAAATAATTTCAGTTTTAGTTGGGTTCCATGTGCTCCAAGGAATTTTTCTGTATTTTTGGAGATTTTTATGAATTTATTTGCTATTTATTTGAATTTATTTGCATTTATTTGAAATTCTGGATTTATCTTAACTCAGAAAATGTTTTTAATTTTCAAAAACCCATCTGGGCCAAATCCTCTCCTGCGTTCGCGGCCGCCTCGGCCTAATCTGCTCGCTTTGCCCGCCCGGCCAGCTCGGCCCGACCAAGCGCAGCCGGCCTTGTGCATGGCAGTGTCGGTTGGTTCGATCTTGCGCCGCGTGTCCGTCTGGATCGCTCCGCATCACCGCGTTTGCGCCGCCGCCAAACCCTAGCCGAGTCCGTGTCGGCGCCGTTCTTGGAGTTCGTGCTGCGCACGCCTCCCGAGCCCTATTTAAGCGCCGCAAAACCGCCTCCAGGATCCCTCTCCGCGCCGCCCGCTTGCCCTCTTTCGTCGCCGAGACCTCGTCCTTCGCCCGCACGACCTCGCCGGAGTCCGCCGCCTCATCCGAAGCCTTCCGCCGTCTTTTTCTTCGCCGCCGGTGCTCCTCCGCCGTCGCCGTTGGTCTCCCCGAGTTCCCCACGTCGCCCCCTCCCCGCTCCACCTTGCCCCGCGCCCGATCCGGTCACCTTTCGCCGCGGGTCTCGTCTTCTTCCTCGCCTCCGGTAAGCCGCGCCACTGCCTCGCCGTCGTCCGCCCTCGCTTGATCTTGGCCGTCCGATCGCCAGCCGATGCTCCAGATCTCGCCGCGTCGCCACTGCCGCAACCCCGCCTCCTTGCCGTCCGATCTGGCTAAGTTGCCGGATGTGCGACGCGTGGCCGGCTGCGTCAGCGCTGGCGTGGCCGCTGCGTCGGCGATAGCGTCACGGTGCGCCGGGTGCACCGTGGACCGGCGTAGCGCCGTGGACCCAGTCCACCGTGAACCCGATGACGTCAGCGTTGCGCAATAAATCCTTTTTCCGTATAAAAATAAATCCATAAATTCGGTTTTTCTGATTTTCTGTATTTTCTCTGAATTTAATCTTTCGGAGGCCCGTTCTCGCTCATACGAACTCCGATTGAGGCGATTCAAGTTTCTAAATTTTTCTAAAATCAAGATCTATGTTCCAGAGCCATTTATTTTCAGTTTTGAGTGTGCTTGAGTCTCTGTTTTGTATTTATTTTGTTTCATTGCTTTCTTTTCCGGTAGACGCTAATTCCGAGGGAGCAAACGAAGACTTCGAAGACCAAGGTTCAGCACTAGATCAGCAAGGAAAGTCGTAACTTTGATCATATTGATCCTATGTTTGCAAAAGTAATTTACTTTATTACAATTGCATGCTATTTTGTGTATCAATGTTTATTTAATGGGAGTAGATGTATACCTAGTTGATATTATACCACCTTGATTGGTTGTATACCATGTATCCATTGTTAAACCTAGGTTGGGACATTACTAGTTGGACATAATCATTATACCAACATTGGGTTATCGTAGCTATGCTTAGACATGCTTACATATACGTTGGGATTCATGTCACATGTGAATAATGTTAATCTTGACTTAATGAGATATTGAATCGTGGCCGTTAGCCACTGTTGTAAAATTTGTTGTACCATGGCGGGGTTTGCCATTGGTCTTGGTTGAACGAATTGTTTTCCCTCGGGCAAGTGATCGTGCAGTAAAGGGGGTGCTTTCTAGCACATTGGGATGTGGATGTCTTGCCTGAGATATTTTAAGGACTTAATCTTGTGCGCCATTGAACTGGGTCTAATCGTACTACCACATATGCGGAATGGGACAGACCTAGGCGATTAATTTGCAATGTCTAGCCTTGAGTCTTGCCAGTTGGTGGTGTGGGTTCCGGATGGACGGGTAGATTCGCAAGGCGCAAGAGGGGCCCTAAAGGCGAAACCTTAGCGAGCGATCTGAGTTTAGGCGATTGCATTGTAAAGGCTTTGTCATGATATCTCTGCGACACACGAAGGAAGTGTGTTAAGATCGATTGCACAAAGAGATGTTCATGTCTTGTGGGTAAAGTTGTACAACCTCTGCAGAGTGTAAAACTATTGAATAGCGCGTCATGATCATGGACAAGCCCGGAATTTCACACGGGGTATAGAGTGTTTCATAAAATGTGGAATGTGGAATTGTTGGGATGTGAGCGGGAGTTCACTTTGTTGTTTTGTTGTCTATCATTGATCTATCGATTATTTATTTATGTTTTCATAAATATGCTTTCAATCTATTTATTGTATTTCAATTCAAGTTATTGCTTTACGCAAATGAAACATATAGCCATCCTTATCAAGCCGTGCATAAATGTATTGCATCAATTCCCTACGGCTTCTTTGAGTACCTTTGTACTCACGGCTTTATGCCCTTGTTGATCGATTCTTTGAAGGAGATAATGAATATCATGAGGAGGAATTCTATGAAGACTACGTGGATTAGGAAGGCGTTCCCAGACGATTGCACGTGGCATGTCGAATGGTTCAATTTATCTTTTCCGCTGCAATAGTATTTGTTTCTTAAGCCCTTAAGGCATAATGGTGTAAACAGTGACCATAAGGTCGTTTGCTTTATTTAATAATAATTTGCTTCTTCTTAGTTAATTCGTTGTATGGAATGGTATTTCATCTATGTTTCCACTGTGTGCACTAGCGTGATCCTGGACTAGTGCAGTATACACAGAGGGTTTCGGATTTGTAAATCCGGGTCCCGACAACGAGCCACGTCCAGCTACGACGCTAAACGAGCACTTGTGTACCAGAACCTCGCGAAGAGGCATCCGGTCGCCCCTGCCGACCAAGGCACGGTCTAGCTACGATGTTAAACGAGCCACTCGGACCCCCGAACCTCGCGAAGAGGCATCCGGTCATCCCTACCGACCAAGCACGGTCTAGCTACGACGTTAAACGAGCACTCGGACACCCGAACCTCGCGAAGGTGCATCCGGTCGTCCTTGCCGACCAGGGCACGGTCTAGCTACGACGTTAAACGAGCACTCGGACACACGAACCTCGCGAAGAGGCATCCGGTCGTCCCTGCCGACCAAGGCACGGTCTAGCTACGACGTTAAACGAGCACTCGGACGCCCGAACCTCGCGAAGAGGCATCCGGTCGTCCCTGCCGACCAAGACACGGTCTAGCTACCACGTTAAACGAGCACTCGGACACCCAAACCTCGTGAAGGGGCATCCGGTCGTCCTTGCCGACCAAGGAACGGTCTAGCTACGACGTTAAACAAGCACTCGGACACCCGAACCTCGCGAAGAGGCATCCGGTCGTCCCTGCCGACCAAGGCACGGTCTAGCTACGACGTTAAACGAGCACTCGGACACCCGAACCTCGCGAAGGGGCATCCGATCGTCCCTGCCGACCAAGGCACGGTCGAGCTACGACGTTAAATGAGTACTCGGACGCCCGAACCTCGCGAAGGGGCACCCGGTCGTCCCTGCCGACCAAGGCACGGTCTAGCTACGATGTTAAACGAGCACTCGGACGCCTGAACCTCGCGAAGGGGCATCCGGTCGTCCTTACCGACCAAGGCACGGTCTAGCTACGACGTTAAACGAGCACTCGGACACCCGAACCTCGCGAAGGGGCATTCGGTCGTCCTTGCCGACCAAGGCACGGTCTAGCTACGACGCTAAACGAGCACTCGGACACCCGAACCTCGCGAAGGGGCATCCGGTCGACCCTGCCGACCAAGGCACAGTCTAGCTACGACGCTAAACGAGCACTCGGACACTCAAACCTCGCGAAAAGGCACCCGGTCGTCCCTGCCGACCAAGGCACGGTCTAGCTACGACGTAAAACGAGCACTTGGGTACCAAAACCTCGCGAAAAGGCATCCGGTCGTCCCTGCCGACCAAGGCACCTTCTAGCCTGCACTCGAACACCCCCTAAACAAGCATTCATGAGTTCGCACGTCCGACTACTCGTGCCCAGAAAGAAGCGATCACCTGCCGATTGTCGATTCTCGAGGACCGAGCTAAGGAACAAACCAAAGCAAGCTCATCGCAAAGATATTTGTAAAGTAAAAGAAGATTTCGTTATAGGTCAACAGGCTCAAACTTTACACAATGTTACATGAAGCGCCCGGCAGGCTCAAAAGCTACGCAGAGCTACAAGATATGGTGGAGCTATTTCTGCCCCAAGTAGTATATCTTGAGCATCAATGCGGCGTCATTGCACTCACCAACGGCGACACACTTCACGGAGTTCAATGAGCCGCCGCCGCTACTGTTGGTATGTCAGCGATCGGTTTCGCGCGCCGCGCCAAAGCGACTACCGGCGCCGCGCGCGCCATCGCCTCAAGAGGCCCTCCTTACCACCTTGAGCCTTGGAGCGACCTCGGCGGTAGCGTCGGCGGCGATACCTCGGGTTACAGTTTTTTCCTCCTCCCCGAGCTCAGCCATCGCCTGGTCGCACTCAGCCCGAACTCGACCATGGGATCTTCTTCCTCTACCTCGACATCATCGCCAAAGCTGAAGATCAGTGGATGCCTCGAAGCCATTTCGAGGACTACGGAAGAGGACTTTGGTGCGAGGACAATTGTTACAGTAGCGGTCGTACCTTATATACCCAGATGGAGGGAGATCAAACGTCTTCAAAATAAATGCGAACACAGGAAAACGAAGCGCCCATCACCAGGACCCGAGGCAGCCAAGAAGGCGTACGGTCAAGGCGTGCCAAGCCATACGCGCGCCTTGCAAAAGCAATTAAAGCTTTGGCGGTTCGAATGCCCCGGCCAGCTCGAGGCAGCCGTCGGATGCGTTAGGGCACACTGGTGAAAACCCGCCCGACCCGGTCGGTCGGACCGACCGTCGGGCCGGTTACCTTTCAAAACCAAGATCAACCCCAACCGTATCGGCGAACTCACTCGGGGTTGGGGCTCTTGACGAATACTCATACCAGGGTACCCCAGCGGCCCAGGATAACAAGCGAGGCTACCTCAAGCCCATTATCGACCAAAGGACCCGTGGGACCACAAAGGACGCCCTCCCTACCGATCAGGACTAGCGTCCCCGACCAAGTAAGGCTCCCGACCCGCGGCGGTCGGGATCGCCGACTCCGACCAAATTAAGGCAACCTCCGCCAAGGGCCACGTGTCAAAGCCTCGCGGTCACGACCACGTGCCTGGCAGCGGGACAATCGAAGTGATTATGCGGAGCGGTGGCTCTTTCCCAAGATGGCATAAATGGCTGCGAAGTCAAGCTTCGATCCATCAACGATCCACGCATAATACGAAGGCACGCTCCCTCCGAGGTAGTACCAGCGTTACGCCTTTAGCGTCAACCATCGTCGAGTTCACGAAAGCGGTGCGCCGGTTCGGCGCGGCGACTAAGCGCCACGCCCACGGGGCTACCGACCCAACGTGGGCAAACCGGGCCATGACCCATCACCAAAGCGAAAAGACTAATGCTCCCGGCGTAGGTTTTCTCTCCTGCCCTCTCCCAACTTCCCATGTAACCTGCCCCCTCCAGTTGTATAAAGGGAGGCAGGGGCCTCTGGGAGTGGGGCGCCTGAGAGATCTTCTCTTCTCGCTAGGCCTTTGCGAACACTCTTGTGCTCAAACCCTCTACTCTCATTTGTAAAACGTTGTGCTGTCATCTGCACCTAAGGCAATACAACAACACCAAACGAACTGGAGTAGGGACATTCGGCCCGAACCAGTATACACCTTGGGCTCTCGAGTCTAACCATTCAGGGACAGGGAACGCGTGGCCCCTTTGACTTACAAATTTACTTGCCGGTGCTCGAAACGCCGACACCCGGACACTCCGGACTAATTCAACCCGGAGTGTCCGAACTTAACACCGGATACTCCGGATTGTCCGAACAGCACTGAGTAGCCCGACGAAAACAAGCATAACTTTTGACTCCGGACTCCAGTTTCAGAGATTTTGGACTCTACCGAAAGCTAAGAACGAGGGCTACACAACCAACAAGGTCTCACTACCCAAAACTCAAAGGATAAACACAGATTTCACAAAGAATCCAAGGGAGACCTACAACCCTCACTTTTCGGCACCACCAACCACTCTCTTTCTAAGTTTCACAAGGATGGATCACTTGAGCACTTGACACATCTAAAAGTCATTCGACATCGCATCCCTCTTAATAGTACGGCAATGCTTAGACTCAAATTAAATCAAAGATAATATAAGTCTAGAAATAGTCACTTGCCGTCTTCTTTCTTAATGTCGATGCATGAAGACTTTCACCATATAATTGATGACATCTTCGCCTTGTCCAACTCGACTCGATTCACCTCATGAGACTCTCGTCCTATCAACCTTGACTTGATCATCCTTTGTGACGATCTCCACGCCAAGTCGATCTTGACTTAGTCCTCAACTCTTGGTGACACCGCCGTCTTGTTGACCTCGGCTTAACAATCATCCTCCAAGATACCTTGGTCATCATACACATACGGGACCTAAGTCTTTCCAATCCACTTATGATAGACATTAGTCCCAAAAGCTCAATAGATATGAATAAATTGATATTTGTGAGCAATTGATTACAACAAGTGTTTCATATAAAGAAGCACAACATAAATGGAAACACTTGACATAAGAAATGTTCTCTACTAAGTACATCATGATGAATATGTAATTGATCTATATGCACTAGAGAGATAATTGCCAATATGATGAATCAATTAAATAATGGCAAGGATCACAGTCTTTACTTAAATAAAGCACATGATAGAATATACACGAATTGTACATGTGCAAATAATATTTGGAATAAAAGTAAATATGTGATCCAACACTAGATTAAACTTCACTAAGAGAATTGCATGAGAAGATATACAACTAAAACATGCATGCACCAAGTCAATCTATAGCAATATGAAGTTTAACTCTAGTTAATACATGCATACTAAAAAACAAAGCACATAATGAACTCAAATGAATATATATGCACAAATAAATATGACATGAACCAATGGTCATATATATAATCAACATGCTACTTGGAGTTCACTATGTATTTGCACAAAAGGAATGCAATAACAAATATAGAAGAGATACCAAAATTGCATATCTTATCTTTGCTTAACCATCCCACTTGATTTTCCTCTAAAAGATGAGACTGATACTCAACTAGGCAATAACATGTTAGTCTCATAGCAATATAATCATATTAGAGGTTTGTCATTTGTTAAGCACTAAGTTAAGCATTTACTTAATTACATAGATTGTCATTATGTGCGTTTGTCATTAATCACCAAAATAACATAAGTGCCTAGATGCACTTTCATATTATTATATTAAACTCTAGAACGGAACACCGATTTAAATACCTGGTTTTTTAGTTGAGAGTATTATATATATATATATATTACTATTTTAAATATGTGGTATCGTTGTTTTATATATAATGAACTATATTTAAATTTAGATCCCGCGCCTCTACTCAGCGTCAATCCAATTTTCTTTTCTTTTTTTTAAAAAAATACAGTACCGCGATACTATAGCGTTGCGGTACTGTATCACCGTATTGCTACAGTACCACAACATATTTTTTAAAATTTTATGGTGCAACAGAGGGAGCCGCGACAATCACAGTGCATCGCTCTCCGTACGCGACATTAGCATTGCAACGCATGGGGAGCGTGAAATTGTGGGTCCGAGAGCTATATTTGTAAGAAAAATCAAATTAGAGCTAATTCTAAAAAAATAATTTCTTATGAGCAACAACAGTGAAAAATTCTCATTTGGGGGTCTGTTGGCGTCAAAAACTTGATGTAGGGTTTTCGACAAGAACACACCGACGAACAGGGTTGAGGCGTGCGGTCGATTTGACACATGTAATCGACAAGGTAAAAAATATAAAATCCACACAAAGCCGATCGTGATGATCAATCGGCTTAGATCTAATCAGCTTGAAGCCGATCAAGATCAAGGTAACAGGATAAGTCTAACTAGCGATTAAGGCTAATCGGAGGATAAAAGCGGATCGATTACGAAGAAGGCGTGCGCAACAAAATCGAACAAATCAAACACAGGGTGTAATTGGCGAAGATCAACAATCGGCGATCGCAACTTTATTGATCAAAATCGATTCTGAAGGCTAAATTACGAAGCTACTCTAGTCGGCGGGAAAAGTAGAAAAAGTAAAGACTAGTTGATTGTATTGTGTTGGTCATACGCGATTCGCTTTGGTCCTTCTTTTATACCCGCGACGATCGTGTCACGATACAACACGCTTCAAGTCCGTTTCGTATCGGCCTTATCTCGGACGGTTGTTTTAAAATATGGCGATTACCAAAATATCTCCAAACCTTTCCATCACTGTCAGTTAATTAGTATCTCGACTTTATTGCGATTTTGACCAAGTTTGCCAAATTTTGGTGCAAACATATGCCCCCATTTTGAGAGATGACATGTCATCTTTCAAAATATCAATATCGGCTTTTTCAATCGGCTAACGTTTGAACTTCACTCATTAACTGTTGCTTTTACTCGCGCCGTAATTTTTTGACATGCGGGTAGTGCGTTTTAACTGCTCGCGCCTTTTGAGATTCACTTCCCGCCGCTTCAAATTTTCACCACGCTATAAAATGCGGCCCCCACCTTAGTCATTCCTCACGCGCACAAGCTCTCGAATCACCTGCAATCGGCTTGAACTTTCGTTTGAAGTATTCTCGAGGCAATCCTTCAACTCATCCAGCTTTCTTCATCGGCTACCATGGATTCTAGCCAGGTACTTATTCCGATTCCGAACAGCAATGACCAATATTTTTTGGGCCCATTGGGAAATCTAGGCGTCCATCAGTAACAAACCAAGAAGTCCTCGATTGCCTCACGTTAATTCTTGGTCATAACATAGAGGGTGGAATAAGAGTTTGAGGGCTTGGTAAGCTGACTCTCAAAGGATGGAGAAATTGGTTTATCAGTAGCAGCCCAAAGAGGAGTGAATGGGAAAGAATGGGTATAGCGAGTGTATCTCACTTTCCTTAGCCGACCACAAGCCAACGAGCCCTTAGTGGCCACGGCACATTATTTTTAGTCTGATTTGTTTTAATGCTTTTTATTCATACTTTGGTCCCATCGGCCCAACTCTTTTAAATGTTGCTCAATTGTGTTGCCTTGGCGGATGGAGATCAAGTATCGGCTTTAGTGGAAAACCAAAATATAAGATCATCCGATCTAAGGGAGAGGTTGGGCCAAATACATTGGAAATAATAACAAAGTTAATGGCCTAGTATCGGACGAAGAACATGTTGCTTTCACGAACCTTTGGCTAGACCGCTTTACATTTGCGGAGCATCTCTTGGACCAACTCGGGTATATCAAGTGATAGCGAGCGACTTGTTGAGGTCGTCGGCTAGCTCTAGGAAAAATCTTCACAGGTGTTGTGTATCGGATGCTTTACATAATAAGGAGTCGGCTTTATACGGGTTTGGAAAATTTCTTGTTGGTAATGTATGTGGCCCAATGTGGTTCGTACAAATATGGTTGTCTTGTTTATTAGTACCGTTCTTTTAACTTGGATTCATTGATGATACTCCTTTTCCAAGGAAGATATACGAAGGAGCACCTATTGATTTAGAGAATCCGATCCTTTGGTGAAAGATTTATGATGTGTTCGAGAAATGAGACAAGGGCCTTTCCGACAGTGCAAAGGTTTCTATCATTCTTTTGCAATTGAACACGAAGACTTCAAGCGACAAGATTTCTTTAGTTATGGTGATCTGTAGATTTTCCTGGCCTTCTTTTCTTCATCCAGGCCGATGACTCTATGATGCCTCGG